>CM064915.1:32338892-34738892 GCA_032727855.1 Quercus ilex subsp. ballota | reverse complement strand
CCAAGAAAGCATGGACCATTCTTAAGACCACCTATGAAGGTACCAAGGCAGTAAAGACTGTGAAACTTCAACAACTCACTAGCAGTTTTGAAGAAATAAGGATGGAGGAGGATGAGACATTTGATGAGTCCTATGCTAAACTCAAGGTTATTGTGAATTCTGCTTTTAATCTTGGAGAATGTATTGCAGAATCCAAAATTGTTAGAAAAATCCTTAGGTCCTTACCTGAAAGATTCCATGCCAAGATCACTGTAATTGAAGAAGCAAAGGACATTGATCAAATTCCTTTGACTGAGCTTGTAGGAAACCTTCAAACCTATGAGATGGGATTAGGTTTAATGGGAAAAAGTGGAAAAAGTAAAAACTTGGCTCTTACGGGTAAAGAGAAAGAGATTGAGGACTCTGAAGATGAAGATGAGGATAAAGATCTAACCTTCATAACTGATGAGATTATCAAGCTTCTTCAGTTTAGGAAAAAGGATAAGGGCAAATCTCCTAGGAAATCTAAATCCTTTAGGAAAGGCAAGAATGAGAAACCCCCCATCAAATGCCATGAATGCAAAGGTTTTGGTCATATAAGGATAGAGTGTCCAAACTACCTCATGAAGGAAAAGACCAAGGAATCAAAAGATAAAGGGTTGGTTGCAACTTGGAGTGATACTGAGGATGACTCTTCTGATGAGTATGTGGATGAATGTCGTCACGTTATGGCTTTTGCTGCCACAACCGATAAGGTGATTGTGGAGAGTGCTAGTAACAGTGAGGATTCTTTTAATGATGAAGTACCCAAGAAGATGACCCTTCAGGAAGCCTATGATAAGCTATGCACTGAATTCATAAAATCTGAAAAGACTTCACATCTTTGTAAAAAAGAGCTTAATGAGGTAAAAACTGAAAAAGCTGATCTGTTAGTCAAACTAGATGAGACTACAAGGTTAGTTGAGACTCTTATTATGGAAAACACCTCATTAGAAAAGAAGGTTAAGAATCTTGAGGTTAAGCTTAGTCAAGCTAGAACTCAAATAGAGAGGATGTCTAGTGCAAAGCTTGATGAGGTATTGAGTGCTCAAAAGCCTAGTTCTGATAAGACTGGCTTAGGATATGCTGTTTCCTCCAGCCCCTCCTCTTCCACGGCTTCTGGATCAAGGATTGTCTTTGTGCCCCAATCTGAGAAAGGTAACAAAGGTATGAAATCCAAAACTGATTTGTCTAATTCTAAATCCTTTGTTAGACCTCATGTTTGTCACCATTTTGGTGTTTCTGGACACATTCGTTCTAATTGCTTTAAGTTGTATCCTCAAAAGCAATTGTCCAAACGGTCACAGGTTTCCTCTCAAGGACCTACACCTTTGTTTGGAGAGTTATTAAAAGTTTTGAACTTTTTAACTCAATTTCAGGAGAATTTTAATTCTTCTATGTCCTTTAGTAGACATACTAGGACACGTACCTTTTCATCTTCATGGCCAAAGACTCGTGCTGTGTGGGTGAAAAAGGAGCCTAAGACTTAATTGTCTTTTCTATTTGTCCTCTGCTTTAATTCTTTCTATCTAAAGTATGACTCTCTTTGCTTGATTTCTTATCTACTTTTGGAATCATGCTTTCATGCATTTGCACATTTCTATCATGCTTTCATGCATATGCATCTTTCTTTCATGCTTTCATGTTGTTTGTCTGTTTTTGTCTGGTTGTATAGTTTTTATTTTGTTTTGTTTTCAAAATAATAATAAAAAGAGAAAAATCAGAAAAATACAAAAACAGTGTGTTTTGTGTACATTGGTACTTGTGTACCTTGGATGGCCATTGAAACAAAGTTTTCTAAACTTTGTATCTTTTGTAACTTAAATGAGCATCTCCATGCACAACTAAGCAAGTAAGCTTTGTGACTCTTGTTTGTGATGAGTAAGATTAAGTTATCTCTTGAACTTAACACTCGTATCACTCTTTTTAATGGGTAGGACTAGAAAATCCTAAGAGAAAGGCATAAATAACCATCTCACCACTGTTGCCCGCCAATCATAATATGACACCTGTATGCTTCGGCATAGCAAAAGTGCAATGTCAAAGACATCTGTATGCTTTGGCATAGCAAAAGTGCAATGTCAAATGCTTATCATCTTGGGTATTTCTTTTCTCTCTCTTGTATGCCCATGCATGATATGCTAAATAAAAGAAAATATGCAAAGAAAATAAAAAGCAAAAAGATCAAAAATGCTTTTAAATATCATTGCAAGCATGTATTATAGGAGATGTGGGAGTTATAGGATGTACCTCGAAGGTGATAGTCCCCATCAAACAGTTATGATTGTGTGTGAGTTAAAGTGATTTTCTCATATCTCAAATCATCATAACATGTATACACTTATGCAATCTTGCGATGTTTTTCACACACAATACGCAATATTCTTTGCTACTCTTGATATATGTGCAGGTACAATGTGATTTGGCTATTACAAGGTTTACATGTGTTAATGTATGCTCACTAAACTGTCTTGACTTGTTTTTGAAATATAAAATTGGTTAGACTTGTTTAGTGTGTGTGTGTTTTTAGGATCAATGTGCTTAACATTTTTTCTTGTTGAGAGATTTGTTTTTCACATGTTTTGCATCCTTCTATTATCTTGTCATCCATAGCATCTTATTTCATTACATTCATGCATTTATTTGGATTTCTTGTGCCCCCTTGATCATCTTTGATCATCTTTATGTTTCTCGGGTGAAGCTTTCTAGCTTCTTGTACCCTTTGTTAATCATGACAAAAAGGGAGAAAAATTGTGAGTTGAATGTGGTTTCTTTTTATAAGATTCTACATGTTAGGGGGAGAAATACATGCCCCTGTAAGGGGAAGAAGTGTTTCATTTTGTTAGGGGGAGTGCTTACTTCCTTGCTCTTGTACCTTGGATCTTGTGACCATGTTTACATACATTGTGCTTATCTTTGATATATTTATATGCTAATGTATGTTTTCTTCACCTACCTCTACATGTGTTATTTCTTTTCTTTCTTTATACACATATTTCTTATTAATTGTATGCAATCTATTATTTTTGTTTCACACTAAGATTCCTTGATGAGTTTTGTTTAAAGTATTTCAGAAATACAAGTTGTCAAAGTCTACTTGCCATAAACTCTCTTCTTGCAAAGTTTTTCAAGAGTTTGTGTTAGAATAGATTTTATTGTATTCAACAAGTAAATATGAGTTGAGTGATTTATGACTTCTCTCATATGTTCATTTGTTTGTTGTGGTTTTGTCACGGATTGCCAAAGGGGGAGATTGTTAAGGACATATTTTATGTAATTGGCTAATCCTTTGACAAAATGCACTTTACTTGTAATTGGGTAGATCTAAGATGTGTTTAACACTTCAAGAAACATGTTGTTCAAGTCTAGTATTAAAGCCATGAAGATTGGACCAAGAAACAAGTGAAGAAAAGGTGTTCAATAAAGCTGGACAGATAGCTTGACACCTACAAACAGATAGTGCGACAGCTGCTCGACACCTCCCGACAGCTGGCTATCTATCGAGATTCTTAAACTTTTTCTTATCGCAATCCCGATACCTTCTCGACAGCTGGTAGATCGATCGAAAAAACTTCTGTCTCCTCGACACCTTCTCGACATCTTCTCGATAGCTGTATCTATCAAAGTTGTTTAAAGCTCGACACCTCCCGATCGATCGAGGTATCTATCGAGGTTACGAAAATCAGAATTTTCAGATTTGATTTTTGGGCCAGGTTTATGTATTTGTGTATGGTTTCTTTTCTCACAACTCTAGACCTATATAAGGCTTATTTTAGAGGCCGTCACATAAGAAAATACAAGGAGAACACAAGCAAAAGGTGACCAATGCCTTATTCTCTCTGAAAGAAGTTACTGCATCTTTACGCCTTAGGGTTTTGTAACCAAGTGCTTCTTGATCTTCATTGTTGATGAAGTGAAGAACTTTGCAGCCAACAATCTTCTTCTAGTTGGTGATTGAAGTCGCGTACTGGGATTCGCACAATTGGTTAGTCACGTACTGGGATTCGTGCATCATTAAAGGGTGGCGTTCATATATTGAAGAGTTCAAAGGTTCTGAAGCGGTAGAAGGTTTCTGCTGTGAGTTCATCTACGGGGATTGTAGAGTCTAGGGACAAAGGTTTTATACTAGATCTGAAACTTCTCTTTACTATAGTGGATTGCTTTTCGGGAAGGTTTCCCCCCAGGTTTTTTACTGTGAAACTAGTTTGTTTCATTGGTTTTCCTGGGTCATCATATCTTGTCTTATTTATTTTTCCGCTGCATGATATTGATGTTTGTTTGTTTTAACAAGTTTTATTCATAATAAATCTAATTTTCAACTTGGGTTTAAAACTTGTTAATTTTATCAACCGGGGTCTAAATTTCCCAATAGAGTGTTAAGTACAAGAGATAACTTAATTTTACTCATCGCAAACAAGAGCCACAAAACTCTATTGCTTAGTTGTGCATAGAGATACTCATCTAAGCTACAAAAGGGCGAAAATGGGTAACTAATTTTTTTTTCTAACTATCTAGTTAGTTGTTAAGGTTTTGAAACTATATTTTTTACTCGCATCTCGAATCTAAGAGACTCAATTTAGGGTCTATAAATCGAGTTTTTGTGACTCAATTTTCATAGGTTGTTCACGTCTGATGTGGCATTTTTTCCAATGGCGACTACGTGGAAATCGAGTCTTTAAGACTCGATTTACAAAGCAAAAAAATTTTAAAAATTTTAAGTCTCATGCGCGGCCTCACCTCACCGGATCAAATCAGATCAAAGAGAGAGAGAGAAAGACCATATCAGAGATCAGTGAGAGAGAAAGACCAGATCAGATCAGAGAGAGAGAAAGAGTCAGATCAGATCAGTTGAAAGACCCAGGCTGCGCGGCCTGAGCTCACGCAGCTTGGGCTCGCGAGGTCTGGGGTCGCGCAGCCTGGGCTCGCGAGGCCTGGGCTCTCGCGGCCTAGGGTCGCACGGCCTGGGTTCTGGCCTGGGTCGCACCAGCCTGGGTTCTTTCCTTCTTCTTCGGCTTCTTTTTTCTTCTGGCTCTGATTTCTTTTTCTCTGGAGCTGTTCTGATATATATGGGCTTATAAATCGAGTCTCAGATACTCGATTTCCATGTGGACGCCACATGGAAAAAGTGCCAACTCAGACCCGATCAAAACATGAAAATCGACCCTCAAGGACTCAATTTATCGCCCCTAAATCGAGTCTCTTAGACTCGAGATGCTAGTAAAAAATATAGTTTCAAAACCTTAACAACTAACTAGATAGTTAGAAAAAAAAAATTAGTTACCCATTTTCGCCCTACAAAAGATATAAAGTTTAAAAAACTTTGTTTCAATGGCCATCCAAGGTACACAAGTACCAATGTACACAAAACACACACTATTTTTTATTTTTCTGATTTTTCAACAAAAAAAAATTATATCAAAAATAAAATAAACAAAACTGAAAACAAACAAAAACATGTTAAAAAAAGTAAAGCAAAAACTAGATTGACTCAAAATAAAAGCAAAACACACAAGTTATGCAAAAACAAAAAAAAAATAAGAAGAGAGAGAGAGGAAAGTGATAGAATCGCTTGGAGTCCTTTTCCTTCCACACCTTGGAAGAACCTTTCCTTTGATTAAACCCTTGAACCAGCAGTGAGGAGGATTTGAAACCGTTCAAGTTCGAAAGGAACATGAGGGCTTTGAGAAGATCTCCAAGAGGAGCAAGAGAGGATTGAAGTTGATTCCGGCTTCCTGATGCTATCATGCCGTTACTATGTTGAGTGGCTAACCACTTATAGCAATTTGGTCGAGTATGACCGGCAACTCCACAATGATGACAGAGATGCTGCTTCTTTTGTTTAGGCTTTTGAGAGTTAGCTTTCTTAGCCCTAGGGTTTTTAGCTTCCTTCTTATCTTACTTAGGGGGTGCTCCTAAGATAGATTTACTCTTATCTATCTTATCACTAGCTAAATCAGTTTTAACATCATTGTTCTCAATTTCAACATTATTACTAAAAGGAACAAAAACAGTAGTACTAGTAGAAGCAATATTAGAAGAAGAGAGACCATACCCTAAACCTATACGATCAGAAGCAGATTTCTGAAGACTGAGCATCTCATCAAGCTTTGCACTTGAAGTCCTCTCCAATTGAGCTCTAACTTGAAACAGTTCGCTTTAAGCTTCTTGGTCTTCTTAGCCAAGAAATTGTTTTCAAACCTCAGTGCTCTAATAGTCTGATTGGCTTCATCAAAATTTGTGGAAAGCTCTTCACGATCAAGTTCCACATCACTGAGCTTCTTGGTGGCCAACCTATAAAGTTTCTCTCATGCTTCTCTGACACTTTGTACAATTTCTCATAGGCTGTATGGATATCATCTTGATCATCCATCTTCTCGAACTTTGACTCCACCAAGTCCTCTTCTTTGTCCACATCTTCAACAATCCCCTCAGTAGGATTGACAGTGGCAGTGAAGGCATTCAAGATTCCGTCATACTCATTGTCGGAATCATCCTTAGGCTCGGTGTCGCTCAAGGTAGCAGCAAGTGCCTTGCTCTTTCTAATGCTCTTGAGATATGTAGGACACTCCTATTTCATGTGACTGAAGCCTTAACACCCAAAGCACTTAGATCCTGTGGGAACAGTGTACTGACCGCCATCCCTAGCATCCTTCTTCCCTTTGTCTTAGCTCTTAAACTATGAAGAATAGGGTTTCCTACGATCCTTGTCAAAGCCCTTCCCATTGGCATTCTTCATGAATTGCCTGGTGATATAGGACTTCATCTTCGAATCCTCATCATCTGAAGACTCATCAGTGTCACTGCTTTTGGCCTTCAATGTCATGCTCTTGCCTTTACCCGACTTGCTAATTCTTGTTAACCCTAGCTCGTAGGTCTGCAAATTACCAACCAGCTCTGTCAAAGGAATCTGGTCAATATCCTTTGATTCCTCAATCACCGTGATCTTTGCATAGAATCTCTCGGGTAAAGATCTGAGCACTTTCCTCACAATCTTGGGTTCAGGAATGGTTTCCCCAAGATTGAAGGCTGAGTTCACTATGTCCTTGAGCTTGGCATAGAACTTATCCAATGACTCATCCTCCTCCATCTTGATTTCTTCAAAGCTTGTAATGTGCCTCTGAAGCTTTGAATCTTTGACAGTCTTGGTTCCTTTGTAGGTTGTCTGGAGAATGGTCTATGCCTCCTTAGCAATTTCAATAAAGGATATCTTCTTGAACTCCTCATTAGTGACTGCATTGAATAAAGCATTCAAGGCCCTGCTGTTGAAGTTTGCCGTCTTGATCTTGGCATCATCCCAATCGGCCGGCACTTCCTTTGGCTTGGTCCAACCTATCTCAACAGTTTGCCACACTTTCTCATCTAAAGACTGCAAGAAAGCTCTCATGTGTACTTTCCAGTATACATAGTTAGTGCCATCAAATAAAGAAGGTATAATTAATGACTGTCCTTTATCCATGACAAACAGGGGTCAATGGATCAACACAGCAAAGATTAACCCTAATCAGAGTGTGCCTGCTCTGATATCACTTGATAGGCCAAAAAATGAATTGACCCCTTGTCATGAATTAATTGATTAATTAGCCAAGTCTAATTAATTAATCAAATTAACATGCAAATGCGTGGTAGCACAAACAAATCACCAATTAAACTAAGTATGTAGCGAAAAATAAATTGACACGGTGATTTGTTTACCAATGGGGAAAACCAACACGGCAAAAACCTCACTGGGTGATTTTAAGGTCACCACTCCCAAAATTTCACTATTATCACAACAAGCGGTTACAAGTAAAGGAATCTCAGTACCTTATACCAACCTACAGTTGAATCCTTACCCCAATACCCAATTGGACTTGTTCTGTAGTAACAATTTCTCATTTTGATGCACGGCTCCCAGTATGTGACTAACCAATTGCGTGGATCCCAGTACGCGACTTCAATCACCAACTAGAGAAGGTTGTTGGCTGTAAAGTTCTTCAGCTCATCCACGATAAAGATCAAGAATGAAAGTTCAAATAGTGTATAAAACACTATGAACGTTTAGACCCCCAACAACAAAAATATCAATTCAAGTTTAATGTCAAACAATATATATGCGGAAAATGAACATAAGCTAATAACAAAATTGATAAACAATCTAAACCAATTAAAATCACATCCACAGCAGAAATTAAATGGCAAAGATTAAGGGAAGAGAGATGCAAACACAAGGACAACACAACGATGTGTTATCGAAGAGGAAACCGAAGCCCTCGACGTAAAACCTCTCCGTCACCCTCCAAGCGGTCAATAATCCACTAGAAAATGTAGTTGGGATATATGAACAGCAATAGACCCTCCAAGCCTAATCTACCTAGTGTACCTAAGCCCTCCAAGCTTATTGCTCCAATGAGGTTACGCCGAACCTTTGTCTTTTCTAGCTTACCGGATTCCGCTATAGCCCATAGTATCAACCAATAACCATTGGTCCCTTTCTAACTGCTTTCCAAAGCACAAAAAAGCCTTTACATAGATGTGGGTATGGTGAGAAAAGGATTTGGCTAAGAACCTCTCAAGGATGTAACAATGGAGAGGGTGAGAGTAGAGGAATTTTAAGAGTCTCTATGTAAAGATTGTGGATGAGTCAATCTTGTTTTTCTCTAGGGTTTCTCTCTCAAAATTCTCTTTGGAAGCTCTCTACATTTCGTGGGTATAAGGGGTATTTATACTAGGGTGAGAAAGGAATGCAAAGAGTCAGTATTTCCCAAACAGAGCTGGCTAGCGACTTGGCCTCGCAACTTGACTAAGTCACAAGTTCGAGCCACGAGCTAATTGAATGGCCAGTCTAGACTTTTTGTCCTGTAGTGCTGCAGCTGGCATGACGGTTCAGCTTCTCTACATACTTCAATCGTGTGCATCTTCTGGCGGCTTGCCAGTCGCGAGCCACCCGCAAGATCCAGTCGCGAGTCCCTGCTTCACTGCACAGTCTTGAGCATTTCTTCACATTCTCTCACACACTACCCCTACAATTTCCACATAAATATAGGGTTTTATATGCTGAATTACAAGCAAATTTGGCATGGAATAATACCAACAAAATGGTTGATTAAATTCAACCTTACAATCTCCCACTTTGGCTATTCCGTGACAAAACCCTACAACAAACTCTAGACTTAACGCATAAGTTGGGAACAGTTGAACAAGACTCACTCACACCTAACTCTAGAATCTGTGAAGCTCTTGAACCATAAGAACAAGTATCTCCTAAAACACAATAACACAATATGATCATTGTATGCAGAAAACCTGTAATACATATGGAGCAAGCACAATGCGATCGAGCAAAAAGGAATAAAGCAATAGACCATGGCTTGACCAAAAACGAATAATCACTATAAAAAGTGACCACAATGCTCATTCACACATGGAATGAACATCCAAACATGCAAGCTAATAAGCTCAATTGCAAAGTATCATTTGCATGTCCAACACTCAACCAATACATAAACACTAGGTAAATGCATCAAGGATAAAAATCCAGCAAGGGCACAAGAATGATGTACTTAAAGAAAATGCAAAACATTTAACAACAAGTACTAAAGCTACAAAGCATGGGTACAAACCCTAAAAGCTTACAAAAGCAAAGGTACAAAGCATCTGAATAACATCTTATATATAATACCAATGTACCAAGAGCTTTCAAAAGTAAACAGATCCATGAGTTTAAACCAAAACATTAACCATAGTGTAGCAAACCCATAATAAAAGCAAAACATTATCCAAAACATAATACTGAAACACATAAACCCATAATAAAATAAACACTAAAATAAAGTTTTTATGGCAATCTCCCCCTCAAGAGCTACCCCCAAAAATCTCCCCATTTTTGACCGAAATGGCCAAAGGGTCACTGCTGAGTGGAAAAGCTATCAAACTTTTTGCTAAGAGGATGTTCATCTGATCTTGAAGTGCAGCTAGCCTGTCAGATTGTTCATTCTAGACATCTCTGAGCCCATCAATCCTTTCAAGGATGATCTGGAATGCATCTGGAGATACAACTGATGAGGATGAAGCTCTACTCCTCTTGCCACGGCCTCTTAAGCTTGAGGGTTCTCCTACAGCCTCTGTCTCAGTGTCCATGGGTTCACCTTCTTCTTGGTCACCTTCCTTTTCATCACCCGAAAGACGAACTCTTATCCTTGTGATGGTTAGTGTTAGGTCACAATCTGAATGACCCCTTGTGATTAACCCTAATTAATTAATTTAGCCAAGTAATTAATTAATCAATTAATCATGCAATTTTATGGAAGCACAAACAAATCACCAATCAACTAAATATGCAGCGGAAAATAAATAACACGGTGATTTGTTTACGAATGGGGAAAACCCTAATGGCAAAAACCCCACCGGGTGATTTTCAGGTCACCACTCCCGAAACTCCACTATTATCAAATCAAGCGGTTACAAGTAAAGGAATCCCAAGTACCTTACCAACCTACAGTTGAACCCTTACCCCAATACCCAATTGGACTTGATCTGTAGTGACAGTTCCCCTTTTTGATGCACGGCTCCCAAGTACGTGACTAACCAATGCGCAGATCCAAGTACGCGACTTCAGAACACCAACTGAGGAAGAATGGTTGGCTGCAAAGTTCTTCAGTTCATCCACATGATGAATAGCAGGAAGATGCTTGGTTACAAAACCCTATGGTGCAAATACACAGCAACTTCTTGATGGAAGATGAACTAGGTCAAGAACTTCGTCTGTTGATCACAATTTGCTTAAACAGAGATTGCTCAATGATAATGCAACTTGTGTCACCCAAAACGGCTCTTAAAATAATCCTTTTATATGTTTAGGGTTAGAAGAAAAGAAGGCCCAAAAACATATTCACGGATCCCAAGAAAATCAAATTGGAATTCTGACTTTTTAAATCTCGACAGATAGCAGGTGTCGAGGTAGCTATCGAGAGGTGTCGAGCTTTAAAAACTTTGCACTTCAGCTTGCTTTTTCTTGGACAGACTTGATGACTTCAACACTTGACCTTGAAACATTGTTTCTTGAAGTATTAAAAACACCTAGAACTACCCAATTACAAGCAGAGTGCGTTTTGTCAAAGGATTAGCCAATTTACATAACTAAGTGACATATGTTCTTAAACAAGTTAAAACATATATGTCCTAACAATCTCCCCCTTTGGCAATCCGTGACAAAACCACAACAAACAAATGAGCATATGAGAGAAGTCATAAATCACTCAACTCATATTCACTTGTTGAATACAATAAAATCTATCCTAACACAAACTCTTGAAAAACTTTGCAAGAAGAGAGCTTATGATAAGTAGACTTTGACAACCTGTATTTCTGAAACACTTTAAACAAAACTCATCAAGGCATCTTGTGTGAAACAGAAATAAATAGATTGCATACAAGTATAAAGAACATGTGTATAAAGATAGAAAAGAAACAACACATGAAGAGAGAGGTGAAAGAAACATACATCAACATATATAAGAGATAAGATAAGTACAATGTATGTAAAAATGGTCAAAGGACCTCATATACAAGACCAATGTATCTAAGAGATAAGAAAAAAATACATATAGCCTCACTACATCCCTAAAAAAATGACAACACTCCCCCTATCAAAAATGTCCTATACTAACTCTCCCCCTAAGATGACTACTCTCATAGCCCAAAACTACTCCCCCTTTTTGTCACGAGTGACAAAGGGTAGAGTGTCATGTAGACATCTCATCGGCAGAGCTAGCATCCCCATCATCATCATCATCATCATCCTCATCATCCTCAGAATCTGACGCTGCTGGAGTAGATGGTGAAGGAGTAGCCTCTGGAGCAAATCCACCCATGATCGCCTGCCGTCGTGCAATACGACCCACACGAACATTCACCTGATACAACTCAGCAGAGAGTGTATCAAGACGAGTGTCCATGCGCTGCAGCTGCGCCATGATATCACCAAGGGATACATCACTCGAAGAGGAAGAAGGAGCAGATGTAGATGGAGCTGATCTGGATGGCGCTGAACGGGAGGGAGGAGTGGCACCTGGCTGTCTCGACCTGAACTGCGCCTCACTACGTTTTACGGTAGCGGCATCTATGGCAGATATGTGTGTGAAGTGGTCGGACACAGGAAAGGGAACGGAAAAATGGCGTAGAATTCGCGTGATAGCAGAAGGAAAGATGAGCTTGTCACGGGACGCCGAATCAAGATAAACCTCTATGATAGACCGGATGAAGTGAGAAGGGAAGTCTATGGTGAGATGCTCAAGTAGAGAAAGCAAAAATCGAGCACGAGGCTCTGTGATAGAGTTATAGTGAGACAGAGGATGGAGAACAAAAGTCATCACCATGTTAATGAATCTAGGACCTTTAGCAAAAGGCCTACATGATGTGAACTGATGCTCACCCCAATCAGCAGGGCGCTCACAAAAAGCAGAAATGAGCTCATCTTTGGACACGGTCCTCAGACGCTCACAAGAGGGGTAATCTGGAAACTCTATCCTAGGTACCCTAAGCACATCCGCAACAAGTTGCGGTGTGACAGGAATGCGCATACCTCGAACGCGAGTGACAAAATGAGGTACTGAAAGATCAATCCCGTGCATGTTGGAGTAGAACTCCTGTATCAGCACGAGAGGGCAAGTGACCGGGATGTCACACAGTGACCCCCATCCCCTACTGTGAATGACAGAGGGAAGGTCAGTGTCGGCGAAGTCCGCCAAAATGACTTGGCGTTCCGAATGAACACCTCGTCGAGAAAAGTTCTCCGAAAATGCCTTATGAGCATCTCCATCACGGAACCGAATGTTAAAGGGAGTAGTATCTGAAGAAGTAGAAGCTCCAGAACGCAGAGGGTTCCGAGCAGGAGTGGATTTACGTTTGGGTGCTATAGACACAACTAACGTAAAAGAATGAGAAAGAGATAGAGAGGGAGACAATCAGAAAAGTCCCAACACAGTTCAAATATATCAAATATGTTGAACAACAAGTACGTATGCATGGGAATGCATGAGCATGTGACATGCAAAGGAAAAAAAAACTTCATGGGCTCAGCCCAATCCAATCCTAGCAGCACACAAACATAAACCACACATCTAAATGCATGTAAATATCATTATAATGCAAATGAAATGCAATGTATGACATTTTGAAATCATCTAAGTACAAACCCAACCCAAAATTTCAATAAAAACTCAACAATTTTGAAAAACCCCAAATTTTTATGAAAAATCCCAAAAACTAGGTTTTCAAAACATGAAATGCATGAAAAAGGAAGAGAATAGAGATCTTACCAAGTGATTTGAGCAAGAAATGAGCAAGATCCAAGTGGGTTGAAGGATTTGAGTGAAAGGAGAGTGAAAAGGAGATGAACAGCCACGGAGAGATCGAGAGAGATCGAGTGAGAAATGAAGAAAATCGCGATCTGCACTTAAATAGAAACCTCAGTAATTCTCGACAGCTGAGGTGTCGAGAGGTATCGAGGAAGCTGTCGAGGGAGGTATCGAGAATTTGGTCGTCGACAGATGCAGGTATCGAGAGGTATCGAGATATAAGAAGAATTTCAGATACGTGAAGCTCGATCGATCGCGAAGGTGTCGAGAAGGTATCGAGAAGACAGAAGAAATCTCGATCGATCCACAAGGTATCGAGACAGGTGTCGAGAAAGAAGACACAACAGCATAAGTGAATCTCGATCGATCCAACAGGTGTCGAGAATCTATCGAGAAGACAGAAGAAATCTCGATCGATCCATCAAGTGTCGAGGAGGTGTCGAGATTGCGATAAGAAACAACTTGAGAAGCTCGACAGATGACCAGGTATCGAGGAGGTGTCGAGGAAGGTGTCGAGCCTGCTGAAGAAGGCAGTTTTTCGAGAAGGGAAAAACACAGACATGAATGCAATCCAACACACATCTCTACCAAGATCCACTCAACATATAAACCTCTCAAAAACATCTCTCAACAAGAAAATAAGCACAAGGATCATGCAAGACACACACACACACTAAACAAGTCTAACCAATTTTATATTTCAAAAACAAGTTATGACAGTTTAGTGAGCATACATTAGCACATGTAAAACCTTTGTGATGGCCAAATCACATTGTACCTGCACATGTATCAAAAGTAGCAAAGAATATTGCGTGTTGTGTGTGAAAAACATTGCAAGATTGCATATGTGTATAGATGTTATGACGATCTGAGATATGAGAAAATAACTTTTAACTCACACACAATCATAACTGTTTGATGGGGACTATCACCTTCGAGGTACATCCTATAACTCCCACATCTCCTAGAATACACGCTTGCAACCATATTTAAGCATTTTTAATCTTTTTGCTTTTTATTTTCTTTGCATATTTTCTTTTAAGCATATCATGCATGGGTATATAAAAGAGAGAAAAGAAATACCCAAGATGTTAAGCATTGACATTGCACTTTTGCTATGCCGAAGCATACGGATGTCTTTGACACTGCACTTTTGCTATGCCGAAGCATACAGGTGTCTATGACACTGCACTTTTGCTATGCCGAAGCATACAGGTGTCATACAATGATTGGCGGGCAACAGTGGTGAGATGGTTATTTATGCCTTTCTCTTAGGATTTTCTAGTCCTACCCGTCAAAAAGAGTGATATGAGTGTTAAGTTTTAAGAGATAACCTAATCTTACTCATCACAAACAAAAGCCACAAAGCTCACTTGCTTAGTTGTGCATAGAGATGCTCATCTAAGCTACAAGAGATACAAAGTTTAGAAAACTTTGTTTCATTGGCCATCCAAGGTACACAAGTACCAAAGTACACAAAACACACACTGTTTTTGTATTTTTCAATTTTTCAATTTTTTTTTTATTTTTATATCAAAAACAAAATAAGCATAACTGAAAATAAAACAAACAAAAACATGTTATCAAAGCAAAGCAAAAACTAGACTGACTCAGCAGAAAAGAAAGACACACATGCAATGCAACAAACAAGAAAGACAAGAAGGGAGAAGAAAGTGATGAAATCACTTGGAGTCCTTTTTCTTCCACTCCTTGGAAGAACCTTTCCTTTGATAGAATCCTTGAACAGGCGGTGAGGGGGAAGAATTTAAACCGTTCAAGTTCGAAAGGAACATGAGGGCTTTCAGAAGATCTCCAAGAGGAGCAAGAGAGGATTGAAGCTGATTTTGGCTTCCAGATGCTGTCATGCCATTGCTCTGTTGAGTGGCTAACCACTTATAGCAATTTGGTCGAGTGTGACCGGCAGCTCCACAATAATGACAGAGATGCTGCTTCTTTTGTTTAGGCTTTTGAGAGTTAGCCTTCTTAGCCCTAAGGTTTTTAGCATCTTTCTTATCTAGCTTAGGGGGTGCTCCTAAGATAGATTTTCCCTTGTCTAAGTTCTCACTAGCTAATTTAGTCTTAACATCAATGTTCTCAATTTCAATGTTATTAGCAGGAGGAACAAAAACAGTATTGCTAGTAGAAGCAGTATTAGAGAAAGAAATACCATACCCCAAACCAGTTCGATCCGAAGCAGGTTTCTGATTGCTGAGCATCTCATCAAGCTTTGCACTTGAAGTCCTCTCCAGTTGAGCTCTGACTTGAAACAGCTCCGCTTCAAGCTTCTTGGTCTTCTCAGCCAAAAAGTTGTTCTCAAATCTCAATGCTCCAATAGTTTGATTCGCCTCATCAAACTTCGTGGACAACTCTTCACGATCGAGTTCCACATCACTGAGCTTCTTGGTGGCCAGCCTATATAATTTCTCATGCTTTTCAGAGAGCTTATAAAGCTTCTCATAGGCTGAATGGATATTATCTTGATCATCCATCTTCTCAAATTTGGACTCCACCAATTCTTCTTTTTCATCCACTTCTTCAACAATCCCTTCAGTAGGATTGACTGTGGCAGTGAAGGCATTTAGGATTCCGTCATCCTCATTGTTGGAATCATCTTCAGGCTTAGTGTCACTTAGGGTTACAGCAAGGGCCTTGCTTTTCCCAATGCTCTTCAGATATGTAGGACACTCATGTTTCATGTGTCCGAACCCATGACACCCAAAGCATTTTGGTCCTGCGGGAACAGTATACTGACCGCCCTCCTTAGCATCCTTCTTCCCTTTGTCTTGGCTTTTGAACTGAGAAGAACTGAACTGCCTGCGGTCCTTGTCGAAGTTCCTTCCATTGGCATTCTTCATAAACTTTTTGAACTGCCGAGTGATGTAGGACTTCATCTTGGAATCTTCATCATCAGAAGACTCATCTGTATCACTGCTCTTCGCCTTCAAGGCCATGCTTTTGCCTTTGTTGGACTTGCCAATCCTAGATAACCCTATTTCATAGGTCTGCAAGTTTCCAACCAGCTCAGTCAAAGGAATCTTGTCTATATCCTTTGATTCCTCAATTGCCGTAATCTTGGCATGAAATCTCTCAGGTAGAGATCTGAGCACCTTCCTTACAATCTTGGGTTCAGGGATGGTTTCCCCAAGATTGAAGGCTGAGTTCACTATGTCCTTGAGCTTGGCATAGAACTCATCAAACGACTCATCCTCCTCCATCTTAATTTCTTCAAAGCTTGTGGTGAGCCTCTGAAGCTTTGAATCTTTGACAGCCTTTGTTCCTTCATAGGTTGTCTGGAGGATGGTCCAAGCCTCCTTAGCAGTTTCAGTTGAGGATATCTTCTTGAACTCCTCATTGGTGACTGTGCTAAAAAGGGCATTCAGCGCTCTGCTGTTGAAGTTAGCCGCCTTGATCTTAGCATCATCCCAATCGGCCGGTTCTTCTTTTGGCTTCGTCCAGCCAATCTCTACAGCTTGCCACACTTTTTCATCTAAAGACTGCAAGAAAGCTCTCATGCGTACTTTCCAGTATGCATAGTTAGTGCCATCAAATAAAGGAGGTATAATTAAAGATTGTCCTCTATCCATGACAAACAGGGGTCAATGGATCAACACAGCAAAGATTAAATCCTAATCAGAGTGTGCCTGCTCTGATACCACTTGTTAGGTCACAATCTGAATGACCCCTTGTGATTAACCCTAATTAATTAATTTAGCCAAGTAATTAATTAATCAATTAATCATGCAATTTTATGGAAGCACAAACAAATCACCAATCAACTAAATATGCAGCGGAAAATAAATAACACGGTGATTTGTTTACGAATGGGGAAAACCCTAATGGCAAAAACCCCACCGGGTGATTTTCAGGTCACCACTCCCGAAACTCCACTATTATCAAATCAAGCGGTTACAAGTAAAGGAATCCCAAGTACCTTACCAACCTACAGTTGAACCCTTACCCCAATACCCAATTGGACTTGATCTGTAGTGACAGTTCCCCTTTTTGATGCACGGCTCCCAAGTACGTGACTAACCAATGCGCGGATCCAAGTACGCGACTTCAGAACACCAACTGAGGAAGAATGGTTGGCTGCAAAGTTCTTCAGTTCATCCACATGATGAATAGCAGGAAGATGCTTGGTTACAAAACCCTATGGTGCAAATACACAGCAACTTCTTGATGGAAGATGAACTAGGTCAAGAACTTCGTCTGTTGATCACAATTTGCTTAAACAGAGATTGCTCAATGATAATGCAACTTGTGTCACCCAAAACGGCTCTTAAAATAATCCTTTTATATGTTTAGGGTTAGAAGAAAAGAAGGCCCAAAAACATATTCACGGATCCCAAGAAAATCAGATTGGAATTCTGACTTTTTAAATCTCGACAGATAGCAGGTGTCGAGGTAGCTATCTAGAGGTGTCGAGCTTTAAAAACTTTGCACTTCAGCTTGCTTTTTCTTGGACAGACTTGATGACTTCAACACTTGACCTTGAAACATTGTTTCTTGAAGTATTAAAAACACCTAGAACTACCCAATTACAAGCAGAGTGCGTTTTGTCAAAGGATTAGCCAATTTACATAACTAAGTGACATATGTTCTTAAACAAGTTAAAACATATATGTCCTAACAGTTAGCTTGTTAATTGCTGAGGGAGTAGGCCTGAGGCTGATATCTTGAGGGATTGCCACACCTTCTGCTCTAAAAAGCCTCATAAGTAGGCTAGGGAAAATCAGCTTGGCCCTAGAGGTTGTCAGGTCTCATCAACAATGGTGTGGAAGATATAAGCACTGATGTCTATGTAGGTGTTCTCCTTGAGCTCCATGAGGAAGATACCTCTAGCATTGTTGATGGTAGTCAGCTTCCTCACTGGGTACAGATTGAACATCATGATGGTTGTAAGACACCTCATGTCAGCTGGGAAAGCAGTAGTGTTAAGGCATCTCCCCTCTCTAGCTCCACCAATACAAGATTGGACAATTTCAATGGATGGCATCCTGTCCTTGTAATGGGTGAAGTCATGGTCATCCAAATCTTCAAACCCCAGCACCTCATCTATGTCATCTACATCTATGGTGAATTCATGTCCCCTTATCCAACAATTGATCTCATGCTCTGTTAACACAGCATTAGCATAAAACTCCCTGATCAGAGGCTCACACACTTCATGCAAGTCACTCAACAACTTATCCCAACCTCTGCCCTGAAAACAACTTGGTATGAAAGTGTCCTTCAAATCCACCAAGTCTACAAATCTTTCTTGAATGATGGTAGCCTTCAAGTAAAAATCTCTATATCTCTCAAAGTGATGAGGAGACCTGAACTTGGTATTGTCCATCTTTAGCCTTTTATCACCCTTCTTGGCAGTGATTTTCTTCTTGGAAGAAGTCATCTGCAAAACACAGCAGCAATGTCCACAAGAACAGAGCACAATAGATGGAAACTAAAAATATTAGTAACATGTTTGTGGCATAGAAAAGGATAGAGTATTACACCAAACATTCAAACCAAACACATTTCAGGATCAACATTGAATGAGATAACTCAAAATAAACAAGCACAGAACAAACTATCAACAATTCTTATGCATAACACATTGTGACAGTGGGCACAACAACTCAATCAAAAACACACCAGGGTACACTCCCAAGCACAGATTTCAACAAGCAATAATCAACAATTTTGAAACAACTATACTTCACAGGCAGGGTATTACACATATATCCAAAAGAAAGCATATGTCAATGAGACATATCTTAATGGGTATGAGATGTTCAAACCAACACAGATCAGTCAAAACTGACTCATAACAGAAGCAACACACATGATAATAATAACATTTAACAACTTAAAGTAAAGAACAACAAAACCCATTCATTTAAACCCAACAAAATGAATCCATCCCATAGCCGAACCAACACATATCTCAAAATCAAACAATAACTCAAAAATCCAAGAAATCAGGGTAATAAACATGAAATACTTAAAGAAAATAAGAAAACCCATACCTTTTCTTGAAGATTGATGTTGAGATGTTGAAGAAAAATGGAGTTTTTGAGACAAACACGGTGAGTTTGAGAGAGAGTTGAAATGGGGAAAACAATGAATAGTCACAAAAGTTCGAGGGAAAACTGAAAAATTTTAAAAACTGCCCTTAAAACGCAAATCACGCGATTTTTGTGACTGAGTCAAGTCACGCGAAAGTCGCCAGGGCTAGCCGCCAGAACACTTTAAAACAAAAATTTGAAAAAATTTCTAAATGTTTTTCACGATTGGAAGGTCTACCCACGAGAAAGTCACGAGGTAAGCCGCGAAAATCTCTGTGTACCCCTCGTGACTGGACCTTCAACCGGCAAACAAGTCGCCACACCGAGCCGCGAGAAACATAAAAACCCAAATTTTGAAAAATATACTAAATATTTTTCGCGACTGGGACTTTGACCCGCCAGTGAGTCGTGAAAACTTCTGAGTAATGCTCGCGACTGGGGGCATGCAACTGAGTCGCCAAAACAGGGCAACACTGTTTTTGAAATTTTGACAATTTTTTGTAAAAATAAAATACTTTCCAAAAAAAAACTAAAACACTCAAAAATCTTTTTCTGTTTGATCAACAAAGATTAAGCATGTGAAAACACATTTAAACAAGTACAATCACACAAATGAATAAGGCATTCAATGAACATAGACATGTGTGATGTGTGTGGGTACCAAAAATGAGATAGTCCTTAGTCCAATGTGAAGCTTCAATGATTAATTCAACCAAAGCATACACAACTAGCACTAGATAGAGTGACCCATCTCAATTATAGAAATATGCATATATGACCTCCCACATAAAACTTGATAACATAACTTTGAAGCTTTTCATTTGGCTCCATATACATCATATCATTTGATCTTTTTGAATCAATACATCTTATTTTGAGATCAATGCCTGAAATTTTTGATATTTCAATTTGATAAGCAAGCCTTTGACTTTTTGGGCATCATACATTTTATTTCAAGTCGCTTTCCCTTTTTCCTAGTCAAATACTAGTATGTGTGACAAGATTTTGCAGCTCATTATCTCTTTTCATTTGGAGATTTACATTTGGAGATTTGCATTTGTTGAACTCTTTAAGCAAAAACAATAAAATAAAGAGTGGGAAGATATATAGGCACAAGTCTATGCATGTCTCAAGATCAACAAAACCATTCACTAATCATTCATGACAAGGTTGAAGATCTATTTACAACAGTCACATAGATTTCAAGATTTCTCTCACAATGATATAAGTGCATAGGGAACAAGCTACACTCGTAAATGTACAAAACCATTTATACAAAGGTACAAGACAAAACATGTTTTGAGACACAACTCAACAATGTCGATCAAACTTTTTGGATTTTTTACTTTTTATGTGTTTTTGGATTTTTGACATAGAAGCAAGAAAAGACTGATCAAAGACAACAATGTAAAAACACTCAAAACAATTGCAAACAAATAAACAAACACAATTTTTCAGCACAAGATGGACCAAAAACAAAAAGCACACACCCAATCAAAGTCACAAAGCATAGGAAGTATTAATGCATTGACATGTTGTAATGCTTATGCATGAGTACCCCTCTTCACCCACACGTCACGTGCGTTTGGGGTGATATCCCTATAGGATTGGGTACGAGAGTTAAGACTTTCAAACCCTCTAGTGAAGCTTTCCAAGCAAGTGGTGAATGCACCGATCATCTTCATCATGTCCATCACACCGGGATCACCATTTCGACCTCTTGATAACTCAACAGTCCAAGTCCTCTTGTCATTTCTTAGTCCTCTTGACCTTTGATCAGTTGCATCCTTCAATGCTCTAAGCTTATGACAATTTGGTCTAGTGTGTCCTTAAAGTCCACAATGATGGCAAAAATGGTTTGCTCTCGGACCTCTTTGTGATCTTGGAAGAAATTTCCCTCTAACTTCAAGTTTGATCACTGATTGGTTACGGGGCTTATTCAACACCCATTGGTCAGCCACATTCTTCCTCTTTTCATCCTCTACTTTCTTAGGTGTAGAGGCAACCACTACTAGTTCTTCGGCTTGCACAAACTTCACTTCCTTGGTGATTTTGACAGCTTAACTACTTTCTCCGGTATATCCTAACCCAGATTTGTCTGAGAAATGTTTTTGAGAGGAAATGATATCATCTAGCTTCTTGGTGGAGACCCTCTCTACCTTGGCATTTGCTTGAACTACCTCAAGCTCAAGGAATCTAACTTTTAGGTAAGCTTCCGATAACTCTCCATTCAGTTTCTCTATCTTACACTTGGCCTCCTTATGTCGCACTAGGAGACTTCTATAGTCCTCCTCTACCTTCTTCATCTTTTTCACAGCTGCCTTGGCCACAAATGCATATTCTCCTGATTTCTCAAGGAGTGAATTGAAGTTTTCTTGAAGACCCTCTGTACTCTCTGTTAGGATTAGTGCCCTAGAATCCTATTGTATGATGTTATATATGATATTATGTATGACATTATGTTTGACAGTACTCTCTGTTAGGATTAGTGCCCTAGAATCCTATTGTATGATGTTATATATGATATTATGTATGACATTATGTTTGACATGATGTATGACTTAATATTGTAATTAATAAAGTTGTTTTATTATTATCTAAAATAATAGTAACATGAATATTCGGACATTATCATTTAGTCCATGAGATGCATAGTATGTGATTTAGTCACAAAAGATATAAGTCACAAGTTTTTTGTAAACTCATAATTTTAGTTCATAGTCAGTGATGAAATTGGGCATTTCATCTGCGAAGACTATAACATATCAACTAAGATGATTTGTCTTGATCATGGAAGTGGAGACTTCTAGTTGATATGTTGATATGTTTTAAGAGTTAAGACATATTGAACTGGACCGCTGTCAGATTTATTATTCTCCTAATGACTGTCAATTGAATAATAAATCTCACGACTTATATTTGCATGAACTCTTAATTCTGAGAGAATAATGAACCTGATCATGAAGTGTAGGTTGATTTGATATATCAGGAATGAGATCTAAAGTAACGGTCAAAACCTCAGTATGTTAGACAACCACATTTAGTGTTGATGGAACATATATTCTCAAGATGAAATTCATAGTCTCTTAACGGAGATATAAAATATTCTCTTAAGATAAGTTTAATGGGTTCAGTTATTCAGAGAGTTAGGCCTAACCACTTTAGTAAGAAATTACTAAAGTATATATATTTATGAAATTGAATTTCATAAATATATGGTGAATAACTTAAAAGGATTAAACCGAGTATTCAAGAATTAAGATGTAATAATTTACAAAGTGGCAGTCTACTTTCATAACTTTGTATTAATACGAATATTTTATGAAGGGGTTGCATGTATAATAAAGTCTTGAGATATAATTTATTAATAAGGCCTAGAGTGCAATTATATTTATATAGTGGTATTAAATATAATTAATGGTAACTTTGGACTTGTCAAGAGTTGACAGAAAAGCCCAAGACCCATTGGAGCTAGTGTTTTATTGGTCCCTTTTGGTCCCACTCCAAGCCACATACTAAAACCCAATTGGAAAGGCCCAAAAGGCTAGCCCAATTAGACAATCAGTTATTAGGAAAGAAACATATAGAATTTTAGACAACACAACAAGTTTGTGAAATGGGGTGTATATGTGAGTGAAGCCACTCAATTACTCTCCCTTGGAAATTGATTGAGAGACCACACATCTTGGGCGATAGTGGAATTGGAGTGAAGATTGAAAGTGTTCTTGAGAACTTCTGATCTTTGGTTTTGAAATTCACTGCACCAAGGTACACTATCTTATTCTATATTCTAAAACTTACATAATGCATATTATCAATTTTGAATGAAGTAGATCCGTTATTTTTCCGCTGCGTACATGTACATTTCCAACACTCTCATCTTCTTCAGCATCCGATTCTTCTATAATTCTCATTGATTCCTCATCACTATGCTTTCCAAGCTCTTGTACAAGTAGATTCAAGTCCTCCGAAGACTCATCATGAGCAATAGTCATAAAAGCGGAGTAATTCCCTTCTCCATCACAGCTTTCCTCAAAATCATAATTGAATGAATCCGAGTCACTAAGAGTTGTAGCATACACCTTGCCCTTCATTCTTAAATAATTAGGACATCCTTTCTTGAAGTGTCCATGCCCGTTGCACTCAAAGCAAGTGATTCCTTATGTAGATTGGGATTCCTTTCCATCTTTTCTTTTGAATTCCTTTTTCTCCTTCCCGAAACTTTGGAATTTCCCTTTATCACCAAATTTTCCATTGTTCTTGAATTTCAAGAACTTTTGGAACTTCTTCACAAGATATGCCACATCTTTATCGACAACATCCTCATCCAATGAGTTGTGAGCTTCAACCCTTTCATTTATTGTCTTAAGAGCAAGAGATTTGCTCTTCCTTTGTGTGGGTAATGAAAGTTCATAAGTCTGAAGTGAACCAATCAATTCTTGGACTTTGATATCATCAAGGTCCTTACTCTCTTCAATCGCTGTCACCTTGGCACGGAAGCTTTCTGGCAATGACTGAAGGATCTTCCTCACTATCTTGGAATCCTCGGTTTTCTCCCCCAAATTAAACTTGTCGATGACCACCTCATTAAGCTTGCTATAGAAAGAGTCAAATGACTCGTCGTCACTCATTTTCAACTCCTCAAACTATGTGGTCAGCATCTGCAACTTAGTGTTTTTCACTTTCTTCGTTCCTTCATAAGTGGTCTCCAATATCTGCCATGCCTCCTTGGTAATAGAGATGTGAGATATCCTGTGGAACTCATCTAGAGATACACCACAAAAAATAGCATTAAGTGCTTTGCTATTTGCATTAGACGCCGCGAGGGTTGCCTTATCCCACGTGGATTTGGTAGCCTTCGGCCTAGTCCATCCAATATCCACCACATCCTAAACGGTTTCATCCATTGAACACAAAAATGCTCTCATCCTGACTTTCCAAAAGGCATAGTTGCTACCATCAAAATATGGTGGCACATTTAAAGATTGAGATCGGTCCATCTTAATACGGGGTCAAGGATCGCACTAAGAATTTTAAACCACAAATAATGCACCTGCTCTGATACCAATTGAAAGTTCAAATAGTGTATAAAATACTATGAACATTTAGACCCCCAACAACAAAAATATCAAGTCAAGCTTAATGCCAAACAATATATGTTCACAAAATGAATATAAGCTAATAATAGAATTGATAAACAATCTAAACCAATTAAAATCACATCCACAGCAGAAATTAAATGGCAAAGATTAAGGGAAGAGAGATGCAAACACAAGGACAACACAACGATGTGTTATCGAAGAGGAAACCGAAGCCCTCAGCATAAAACCTCTCTGCCGCCCTCCAAGCGGTCAATAATCTACTAGAAAATATAGTTGGGATACATGAACAGTAATAGACCCTCTAAGCCTAATCTACCCAGTGTACCTAAGCCCTCCAAGCTTCTTACTCAAACAAGGTTACGCCGAACCTTTATCTTTTCTAGCTTACCGGATTCCGCTATAGCCCATAGCATCAACCAATAACCATGGGTCCCTTCCTAACTGCTTCCCAAAACACCAAAAAAGCGTTCTCACATATGTGGCTATGGTGAGAAAAAATTTTGGCTAAGAATCTCTCAAGGATGTAACAATGGAGAGGGTGAGAGTAGAGGAATTTGAAGAGTCTCTATGTATAGATTGTGGATGAGTCAATCTTGTTTTTCTCTAGGGTTTCTCTCTCAAAATTCTCTTTGGAATCTCTCTATATTTCGTGGGTATAAGGGGTATTTATACTGAGGTGAAAAAGGAATGTGAAGAGTCAGTATTTCCAAAACAGAGCTAGCTGGCAACTTGGCCTCGCGACTTGACTGAGTCGCGAGTTCAAGACACGAGCTAACTGAATAACCAATCTAGACTTTTTGTCCTATAGTGCTACAGTTGGCATGACGGTTCAGCTTTTCTGCATGCTTCACTCGTGTGCAGCTTCTGGCGGCTTGCCAGTTGCGAGCCACCCGCGAGATCCAGTAGCGAGTCCCTACTTCACTGCACAGTCTTGAGCATTTCTTCACATTCTCTCACACACCACCCTTACATGATTCCCACCTAAATACAGGGTTTCTATATGCTGAATTACAAGCAAATTTGGCACGGAATAAAGCCAACAAGATGGTTGATTAAATTCAACCTTACAAAGAAGATGCTTGATTGCAAAATCCTACGGTGTACAAACACAGTAACTTCTTCACAAGAATGATGAACTAGGGCAAAACTCTGTCTCCGATCACAATTTGCTTAAACAAACTTTGCTCAACACTTGTGCAACTTGTGTCCTCTTTGACGGCCCTTAAAATAATCCTTTTATATGTCTAGGGTTGTGAGAAAAGAAAGCTCAAACACATAATCATGGATTAGAGTTAAAACAGATCTAAAATTCTATTTTTCATAAACCTCGACAGATGTTTATCTATTGAGCTGCTATCGAGCAGCTGTCGAGCCACGGGGCTGGAACAGCTCTTAAAGCTCAATAGATGGCTAGCTGTCGAGATAGCTGTTGAGCTTTAATGACAGACACTTCTTCAGCTTGAATCTTGGACAGACTTGCATGTCTTCAATACTTGATCTTGAAACACAGTTTTTTGAAGTATTAAACATATCCTAGATCTACTCAAATACAAGTAAAGTGTGTTTTGTCAAAGGATTAGCCAATTACATAAAGTAATAACATATGTTCCTAACAAATGAATCACATATGTCCTAACACTTTGTTCATTATCATCGCTAATTTTCTTTTCTTTTTGTTTTGGACGATTATCTTTGAACATGCTTCAGAGTCTTTTTTTTCCAATCAAATTAGAATAGAATTTGTTGTGTGCCTTACTGCTTTGGTTCCTTAGAAAAAGATTGCTCTAGTCTGGGCATACAAAATAAAATAGACATTGTGCCTTACTGCTTGGTCCCCAAGAAAAAGATTGCTGGACTGCAGACATTAATTAAAAATAGCCGCGATACTTGACTCTTAATTTTATTGAATGAATTGTTTTTTGCACTTAATATTTTGTTTTTTGCTGAATAAATTGTTTCCCCTTGTGTGTATTAGGTTAAGGTACACCACTCCAAAACTTTTTATTGAAACTATATTATGACAAATTAATTGTTGGATTACATAATTATATTATATTCTTATATCCTTCGTACTTACAAAATATCAAAATGATATGATATCAATAAGTTTTTTTATCCTAAATGTTTAAATGTCAAGTTTATTTCATTTTAAAATTTGGTATGTATATTAAAAGTAACAAAAATATGTAATCCAAATATAGTTACAATTAGTTGTTTAACAATACTACAAATACAAAAAAATTCACAATATTTTTAATAAATTGTTGAGGTTACTAATTATGATTACTATAACATCTCTTTCAATATAACTACCACTAACATCATTTTAGTTGTTCTTGAATCAGAATTTACCAATACAACAATTGTGAAAATGATGTATCTCTAAATTTATTATTGTTTTTTAAGCCTAACAACCAAAAGGTAGCCAAAAAAATCTCATCCTTCCAATCAAGAAAGTATCTTGTGTGCTTGCTTCATAACAAGCCTCTCACAAGCATGTGGGTCTCATAGTATGGTTGAAAGTTGAATTAATTACACTAAATGCACCCTTAATGTATTCTCTTTAAATTAAATTAAATAATAACCACAATTCCCTTAAATTTTGTTTGAATGGCAACATCTGGATTTGGATTTGGATTTGAAATCCATTGATTTAAAATCCCTTGATTTTAAAATTCCTTGTTTGGACCTTTTTAAACAAAGAAAGATTTGAAATTCATCATTTAAAATTTCATTGTTTGGATACCTAAATTCATCATTTGAGATTTCCAAATTCTACCGTGTGAGAGGGTATTTGAAATCCATGGATTTGGGCCTACCAAATTCTTGTTGGATTTGGGGTCAAATCCAAATTCATTTCTTTTAACTTACCCAAGCAAAGAATTTGGATTTGGGCCCCCTTAAATCAAAATTCATATCAAAATCCATTGCATCTAAATAGACCAAACCTGACTCTCTTTTTTCCCTTGATCTGTTTTGTGTGCAAAACAAAAAATTAAATACAAAATAAAAAGTCTCCGAGCCAAATAAATTTCTTATATATATAATTCAATAGTTGCAAGCAAGCATGAAGTCTATTGAAAAAACAAAGAATTTTTATCATTAGGATGTGAGTAAGAAGCCACATTCTTAGTCCAAAGTTCAAACATCTAATTACTCAAAATTATGAAGAAAAAAAAAAACCCTCCTTTTAATCATTCTAAACCCATATTTTGGCCCCATTTAATTTGGTTCTCAAATTTTCACTACTTTTACTTTTACTTTGGTCTTTATATTTTTAAACTTACTATCATTTTGGTCTTGTTGTTATCTCACTTACATAACATGCTACTTTTAAACTAGTATTGCAATCCATTATTTAGGGGAGGTTTTTTGTAAGTAGGACGACAGCATAGACCAAACTACCCGTAAATTTAAAAACATAAACCAAAATAAAAACTTTGAAAAGTTGATAATCAAATTGAAAATATAGTCAAATATAGAAATCAAAAAAGTGTTTTTACCCAATTCAATATTTATCACACCACGTCTCAACTAAGTAAGAATCTTCTAACTCAATTAAAAATTTATGATGCTTCCAATGAAGCAGTTTCGAACTCAAGAATTAAACCCTCCTCCCCAATTATCAACCCAAAAAATAAAAACCTTTGCCCCTTATTTCGTGTTCGAAAAGCTTTCTCCAAGTCAACTTAGATAGATTCTAAAATAAAATAAATTTTTTTATAAAAAAATAATAAAAGTCAAATTAAGTATACGCTTGATAACAATTTATTTAGTTGAAACTGAAAACTTTTTCCTAAATGTACTATAGATAAAGTTAAAAGATGGCTGAAATAATACAGTGAGACTCATAAATAGTACCAAAAAATGTAATAAAACTTAAAAATAGTAATAAAAATAAACTAAATAATATAAAATAAAATAAAAAACTAGTTTTTTTTTAGCCAATACCAAAGTCACACTAAATATACAAAATGGAAATGAAAAGATTTTAATCATTATGAGGTGTTTAATAACTAATCAGCCAAATCCAAACGTCCACCCATCACAACTATATATATGTCTCGTTTGAAAGCTGCTGGGTCACACCTTTCATTCATACAAAGCTAAATTGAATTCTAGAAAGAGAGATGAGTTTTCTTGCGGGAAGATTAGCAGGAAAAGAAGGTGCCTATTTTTTCCAGGAAACCAAACAAGCCGTAGGCAGACTTGCCCAGAAAAACTCAACCCAGAAGCCTTCTTCTCTGTCTGGTCCTTCTTCTTCTTCTCAGGAAGAAGCAAAAGCAGACGTCCTTCCTGAGGTTTTGAGGCACTCTCTGCCCGCCAAGATTTATTACCAACCCTTGAATTCTTCTTCTTCTTCTTCGTCCATATCCACCTCCAAATGGGTTCTCCAATCTGATCCCAACAATGCATCTTCTTTGTCTGCCAAGGCTCTCAATCCTCTCAGGGATTATCTCTCTATGCCCCAGGTCACCTTTGGCCCGAAAAGGTCCTCTCTCTCTCTCCGTTTTGGTTTCGTTTGGTAGTTGAGAATATGTGTGCAAGAGAAAATAGTTGAAATTTTGAGGCTTAAGAACTATGATTGAGGACTTTCTACAACTGGGTTTTTTCTTTTCTTTTCTTTTTTTTGGTTAAATGTTTTGGAATTCGGATTATTCGGATTTTGAAGCTTAATTTCTGTTACCTCGAAAGCAAAACCCTGCATGGAGGTCACCTTTGGCCTCAAATGGTGTTGTTTGTCTGCTTATTAATTGTTGTCTTTTGGGTTCTTTTGTTGCTGAGAAAATAGGAAACAAAGGAAAATTTAACTTTTGAGGCTTACACAGATATATAAAGAGGTCCATTCATCTGAGTTTCTAATTGTTAGGCTGTGCAATTCAAAGTTTATTGATGTTGGTACCTTATAAAAGGAAATCTTTTGCTTTTCTTTGGTTGCAGAGAAAATGTGAGAAATGTTTAGAAATGAAACATCTAACTGTCGGTACCTCATAGAGATGGTAGAATTTGAATTTTGAATCTTAACTATCGTCCAGAAGGCACAAAACTTCTTTTATTTCTTTGGTATGTACAGAAATTGCTTTGAATTGTATGACAATCCACTGAATCGGTACATGAGAATTCAACTCTTTGGTATGTTTATCTCGATTTTGGGGAAGCAGGAAGCAGTTGTTGAATTTTTATTTCTCCACCTGTTATATACCGATATCATGTTATATCAAATATGCTTTGAGTTTTTCTTTGTTCAATTCTTATATGACAAATAGAGAGGTTTGGAAAATGTAATTTACAGAAGAAACTAAGCTATGTGTTTAAAATTGAGAAGATGCTTTTTCTTTATACGGCTAGTTATTCTATCTCCTATCTTATTAACTGCAGGTGGGAACTTCCCCAAGCAGAACACTCGGTTTCAGCCTCCACAGCAAATGAATTGCGTCAAGATAGGCATGTCCACATTAATCCTGAGAAGTTGAAGGCTGCAGCTGAAGGGTTTGCTCAAAGTAGGTTCTACTCTCTGTCTCTCTCACTGTTGGAAAATTCTTTTCGTTTAGCAGATACAGTTGCTATCATCCTTCTATTTAGCACTGGTCAAAGTAGCTCTTCTCAAAACAGAAAACAGAATTAACAAAAGTTTGGTACTTTCAATGGAGAAAAATGAAAATCAGCTAAATGGAGTCTAATATGCTGCAGATGAGGTTTTTTGATCATTGAGATCTTAATACAACTAAGAAACTACTTTCACGCAACAACTGGCTTAGAGATGTTATGAATGTCACTTAAACTATTTAAAACCAATCTGTCAGATATGTGATATACGATTCAACAGCATATGGTTGTTTAGTGCAAAAATAGTTCTCACTGGATTTATCCATGGTCTTAATCCTATTTTATATTTCATGTTTGAACTGGAGATCCCATGGTACCGGGCCATTAATGAAGTAGGGATCTACTTCTGAATCATAGCATAAAGAATAAAAGTTAAACATGAAGGTGGAGAGGGGAAAAAAGAGGTGTCAATATTATGTATCATCAGAAATCATATTGAAACTCGGCAGCATTCAGATTTTTGGGTTGGTGGAACCCCCAATTTTTCATAAGGACTTTACCATTGATTTGGGGCAGTCACTTTCTTGTCTGATCAGTTGTTGCTCAGAAATCTATCAGTATAGATCAGTTTTGGTGTTGTTTGCATGCCCTTGCCATATATTTGTCCTGCAGTAAATCTCTTATGAGCTTCAAATGTTTTTTCTTGATGACAATATTAAACTTTTTATAATTTATGGGGAAAAAAAAAAGACTTAAGAGCTTTGGTTGTTTTTTGTACCTATCCAACTCAACATCAACAAGCCTGGTTTTTTTTTTTTTTTCCCCCTCCACAGTTGGGAAGGCATTTGCTGTTGCTACTGCAATTATATTTGGAGGTGCCACCTTGATATTTGGACTGGCTGTCTCAAAACTAGAGATGCAGAATGTAAGTATATATTTGCCATGCCTTAAATCCTAAAATTAATTGAGTGGGTGTCCTCATAATGAATTACTGAAAACTGGGATATATATATATATCCCTTTTTATTATATTTTAAGTGTAGGCTTAATTATAGTTTATCCACTTGTGGTTTTGGGTGGGTTCACTTTGCCTACCCATGGTTTTAAAAGTAACACTTTTCCCTTCCATGGTTTATTCTGTTAACTAAACCGCCTTATCAGCCTGATGTTAAAAATATAGGGATAAAAGTGACGATTTACCTGCCTCCATCCAAACCCGAATCACAACCACCAAAAAAACCACCACACTCAGCAGCCCGAGCCCAAGATCACCCTCAATCCCATCACTGATCACACTAAAACACCTAAGATAAAAAGGAAAAACTTTGTTGGCCACTCCCTCAAACAGCCCCATCATCACAAACAGCCCAGTCACCACCCATGGCCAACCTCACCATTCCTGCCACCTAACATCAAGAACCTCCAAACCACACTCCAACCTCACCAAGTGTCTTACAGCTGACTAAAAATGGAAGATAATTGGAGGGGGTTTTAAATGGGAGAGGAGCTGAACCTAAATTTATATATTTATTGCCATGTATTAGTTCTAGTGGTCTCTGTCTTGTGCATTGGTTTAGTATGAAAGACAATCTCTGTATTTAATTAGGTCATAGAGAAGGTTGAAAGTTTTAGTCTTTTAGAGGTATCTATGAATGGCATTTTCCATAACAGACTCTATATCTGTCTTTATAAGTTCCAAATTAGGCTTTAGTGATTAAATGCTTCTGAAATGAACTCGGTAAATTTTAACCATTTTTTTTTATTCATTCAGCCGGGGAACCCTGCTGTGTTTGCCTCTTTTTGGTTGTGACTATAATTGAAATGTTTATCAAGTATACACAGACAAACACAATGAAGTATGTTCTGACCTATTACTGAGATTCTATAATTTTTTTTAGATCATTTCTACGTAACATGTTCGATTATTTATCTTTGCATTTTTTTATCATAGAAATTTATTACGTTTTTTTTTTTTAATGACTTATTGCCTTTTCTTTTCTTTTTTTCTTTAATGACTTATTACTTTTATCTTTTGTTTTTGGGTTTGTACTGTTAAGTTTTTCAATGTCATCCTGCTGTAGCAATCAGAGATTTAATTCTCAGTTGCTTGCAATATGCGGTATTTTGTTACTCCATGCTTCATCCCTTCTAAAAGATGTTACCTTTCAGTTGCCAGCCATTATATTGCATTAAAATTAAGATCGTCTTTGAAACTAGGTGACAAGATTACATGAAGTTATTATTTAATTTTTACAGACTCATGAATTTCGGACTAAAGGAAGAGACCTGGTAGGGCCAAAATTTGAGATGATTAAAGAGCAACTAGTTCCCTTAAAAACCTGGGTATGTCTATTTAGAAGTTCTGTATTTTTTCACTTAGTTTACCTTTGTCACAAACTAACTCTAGAACTTTTGTTTTGTAGGCTGATAATATGTCAAAGAAATGGCATTTGGAGAGGCAGGTGGAAGTTAAAGAGAGGCCTATGGTGAAAGAGCTTTCCAAAATATGGGGTGCAAAGACATCCAACTAATATTTTATTTATTGGACAAAACTTAGATACAATACTTTAGGTGATGTTTCTTAAGTTCCTCACTTAAGATTGAGCCATATGGATACTTAACTAAAAAATACACTTCAATCCTATAAGGAAAAATCTCATGACAAAATTTTAAGAGGAAAACTTAAGGAACAGCACCTAAATACTATATCTAAGTCTTGTCCTTATTTATTTATATATTTATTTTCTTTGGGAAAGAGAGAGAAGGGGGTATTTGTATGTACAAAGTTGTCCGAGTGCCTTTTAGAGGAGAAGGTATTTGGTATTACCCGGATGTACCACACATGTGATATATCGGTTGACATAATAAAAATTGCTTGTAGAGTTATGCAATAAAAATTTTATGTTGTATGAATAGATGACCTGCTGAGTCATGAGTCATGACAAGGGATATGAATAAGTATAGTGTTTGTGTGCCTTTCAAAAGATTAGACTACTTGAAATGATTGCCTATACTTATGTGCAAAATAGAGTTTAATGACAATAACGCACTTCTGTTGGCTTCCTTTCTCAGAAACATAATTGCCAATTCACCATAGCAGACGTCTATAAATTTTAGTACATTCACCACGTTAAGAGATGACTGGGGAAATTGGCTGTTAGGCGATCCTTTACTCTTTGGACTCTGAAAGGTGATTTAGATTGACCATTCACAATCTGCATTCCTAAAACCTCTTATAATGATATCTAGATGTTTAATTCAAGGATATGAAGTCTTACCCATTCAGCCCCTAATCGAGTTTGTGGATACAAATTGCCTTAAATTTATACCATTAACAAATTATCAGTAAAATTTGTTGCACAATTAAGAGGCATATGAATTCTCATGAGACAATAATACCAAAATTTGTAACCATGTCTGCGTGAAGTACTACGAAATCTTTAACTGATCTTCAAGGCCTAATCACCCCTCAAGATCAAATTAGGACAAGCTTGGTAAAAATCAATGAATTTGCCATCCAAGAACTTGTAAACCAAGTAGACCAGTCCTCTGTCTTCATTACCCTACCACTGTCCCAGTCATCTTTAGGTGACTACCTACCGCTTGTAATCTAAACCAGCTCCATATTTCCAAGCCTCAAGGCGCCGCTTCCACTTATAATTCATCTTGGATGGAAAAGAGCTTAGCAATGGCCTTGCAAGACATGAAACTAATAAGAGTCTATTCTCTAGAACATAAAGGAAGAATGCAAACTTAAGATAGTGTCTTTAACTAACAATATGGTTGGGAATATCGCTGTAATCCTTAATTGTTGTGCTTTGATTAAACTGAGAGAGAAACAAGAGGATGGAAGAACAATTACCTTATGACAGGGTCAGCAAAGGTTGACAGAAACGTATAGTAACCCAGCATAAAAAAATGTCCAGACCAGTCAAGAAGCACAGGAATACCAACCTGAAACACGACCAAATTAATTTGACGAGAACTGAATATGGATAGCTATTTTACACATATTCATCAAGGAAATATAACAGTTGTACGCAATACCAAGATTTACTCAATAAAATTCTGTCTGTTTAGGCACTATTTTTCAAAGAATCCAATACCTGCACACTACTGTAGCAAACATTATTCATTTCGGGAACTTTTTCACTACTGATACACTGCCGATCCTAAGCCTGGATTGGATGATGGTGGGTCATATATCAGGCCAACTATGGAAAAGAACTTTGCTAAATTCTACTTTTATATCTCTCTATTTCTTCGTTGTCAATCCCAATTAAAAGAGGGCATGTGTTTGCTGAGAGGATATGTTATCTGAGAATATATTTCAATCAACTAAAGCACTTATTAATTTCATCAATTCAAATTATGAAATAAAAATATCAGCTGTTAGAAGATGAAAGTAAATGGGAGACCTGGCTATAAAAATAGCACACAGATCTCAAAACATATTGGAACGCTACCATGCAGTAAGTCATAGACTCACTCAAGTTGGACAAAATGTGGAAGAGAAAAATTCAAAGAAAAAAAGGGATATCTACTTATTAATTACCTGCTTGAATATTGATGGAAGAAGTTGAGGTTTAGTTAACATGACTAGGCCTAATGTCTTGGCAAGAGGCACAAATTGTACAACATCCTGTCAAAGTGGTGTTTCAGGAAAAAATAGAAAAGAAAAAAAGACTTAATAATTTTAATTTGATCAAAAATTTAATATTATTACTCATATGGAAATCGGAAATATGCCAAAAAGATAAACAAGAAAAGAACCTGAAGAAATGGTCTTAGAACTGGATCACCTAGCCTCTGAAGAAGAGAGAAACAAATATGTTATAGAATACGGAAGGGTCCTGAGAGAGAAACAAAACTCTGGCTTTGTTATATGGAAACACAATGCTACCTGCATACTCTGAAAATTAACATGAAGGAGCTCAGTAATAAAATCTGGTGAGACATTAGACTGTTGTCTAGCTGACATTGCTCTTTGAAACAACCATGAAGCACTTAAGTTGGGCTGCAGTGCATAAATATATATTTAGATTTCAGATAACCATGACAGCTGGTAACCACAAAGCAAGAAAACAGCAAGTCACCAACCATGTATGGATTCAGCAGGGATAAGTTGTAAGAGTCAAGAAAATCTTCATTAATTGCTTCGTATATTCCTTTGTTCACAGGAAGGAAAAAGAATATTAGTAAACCTCATCCTTATAAAAACATTTCTACATGTCATTAATGTTTGATCAATGTCTGGACACCTAGAAAAATAATTCCATTTCATTTTTCCACCTGAGTGTCAGAAAAAGGAGATCCAGTTCCAATCATTATAATTACCCATTTTAATCATATGTATTGAACTTCTGTGCAATGTAATAAAACTTATTTAGATACTATTTAAAACCCACTGAAGAGATTCAACTTTAGTGTGTGAACTCCCCATTGATCCTAGAACCTTGTAATTAGGCAAAATAATATACTGAAGAATTGCACATAAACTATATACCTGTAACCAGCCTCTGAAGGTGCCTAGTCAAGCTCCCAAAGCCACCAAATGAAACCGGTGATTGTATGCCACTAGCATCGCCAAACTGCAGAGAATTATTTTGTGACACTTGCATTCCATTTGGTACGAGACCATAATATATTTGAGGCTTTAGAAGTTTATAGCATACACCACCTGTAAAACACGATTAAAAGCTGCTGGCAATGGGCTGTCAAGTCGATCCACCACCATCAAGAATTAAAAGGTATCAGATTTTAAGAAACCATGGGAAAGTTAAGAGAAACATGAGAAGAATTTTGCATTCATTAATACAGGCAAAAGACGCAGGCATAAACAAAAATTATGAAGTGGTGTATTTAATCTAAGACATAGTTTTCCACTCATTCAACAACAGAAATGAAAAACAATATCCTCAAGTTACATGTTATAACTGTATGAGCAGCAATACATGTCATGATTCTAGTTCAGAAAGAGAGAAGCCTTACATCTATTTCCATCCAATGATTTTGATTCAAAACTTGAAAAGTTAACAGGTTAGTACAAAAGCATTGCAAGACAAATCTATTATCCACCATATGAAAAATCCAACAAATCAAAGTTCAACATTGCTGCATAATGTATACAATTAAGTGTGCTCCAAAATTACTATGATACAATACTATCAGAGGGAAAAGTTCTAAGTTGCAAATTACATGCATTATGAGTCCAAATATTGGATTTTACTAAAAAAAGAACACACTCGTTTCAATTGATATATAATATAATCTATAATCGCTTTAGCCTCCCATCCAAAAGAATACAAACAGAAATTCGTTTTGAAATTATTAATATAAAAGATCTGATAATATTTTTTTTTTTTTCAAAGAATTTTGAGTTTTGACAAGAGTATGTCCTTAATCGATATCCCAGAAGTAAAGTAAACCTTATTGCAACTCATGCAATACTTGCTTCATTACCTGTCACGATACGTAGGGAAAATACCATATATAACTCTCAATATCTCCAGATTCTCAAGAGAGACTCCCTATAAGTACACATTCCAATTGTATTGTTAACAGATGAGAGGGCATCAAAGAAAGAAAAGGAGGGGATATTAAATTATACAAGCTGCTGACTTATATAAGCATTGATTATGTGGAAATTACAAACTTGTTAAAATAATCAAGATGCAATTTTAGGAAAAAGGAGTGGAAAAGTATGAACTTTTAGTCAGATAGAATTCCCTAGAATTGGCTAACAAAGATAAATATAATCCATGGCTCTCTCTTCCATGTTAATTTTGCACAGAATTTAGAAAACATATTAAAAAAAATCCCTCCTAAATTCTCAAGTTTGTGCCAACTGAATGGCAGACCACTCATCACACATGCATGCAAGTGCACGTAGACATATTCAGGACTGATTATGAATAAAGCTGCACATATGGAATGAAAATTTAGAACTGATTATGCTAATAATGCATCAATCAGCTTGCATCATGCAAATAGCAAGACCTTGGGATATAATGTAAATCTAGTGGAACTTTATCAGAATAACCAACAGAGAAACAGCCTTGAAAGTGGAAGGGTCAGTGGGAGAGTTGGGGCAAACTAAATAAGAAATGAAAGTTGAACAAGTCTGATTTTTATAAGACATAACTCCCTTTAAAATATAATTTTTTGTTCTAAAAAATCCAACTCCTATTGAAATACAAAATAAACATGGGGAATCATGATATGCAAGATTGTTGTCTACAGATCAGAAATCTAACCTGATAATGTGGCATTAGATCCCAATATTCTTCTAATAGTTCTTCCAATTTTGGGGATCCTGGTTGAGGATTAACATATGTGAACATATAGGTAGTACGATCCACGGGACCAGAGCCAGCAGGAAATGCCTGAGGAACATTCAGAGAAAGCTTGAACCTCGGGGAAAAAAAAAAAGCTGATATTACTGATATACCAGAAGGTCAACTTACCTCCCAGAAGTATTGAGCTTCTGAGGTTCCAACCTTCTTCACTGATGAACTACTATATATGACATCACTAGTAGAGTTGTCCTTAAAACCACGAGCACAAGATCCAACAACAAGGCACACACCATCTGGCTTCCTTCCGCATCTTATCTGTAATCATAATACAAAACCCCGAGTGGTAGTTTCAGTCAAATTGTGGGCATGCATAATACATGAACTACCTAAGTTGGTAATAATCTAAACAACACCATATAGAAAATGTATTGAAAATCCTCTCACCAATAACCAATGATTTGAAAAATCAAGGGAAATTATGGTCTAAAGTGTAAAATTATGATTAGTTTGACAAGGATAAATCAGAGCCAGTTGGATATTTGACCTCTTACGATTTTTTAAGTTGTAAGGAATACCCACTTATTCAACAAATGCACAAACACAAACAAACAAATGTATGCATGGTTTCATAGACACATATAGGTGAAAATATTCTTTATTTAGGCCAGTACATGCTTGGAAGTGGAAGAATATTATACTCCTATAAAAGCACATCATTCATGAAAGAGAAGGGAAACCAGACCTGTTTTACCACAGGGGAAAAGTTCCCCATTGCATCAATGATGAGACGAGATGACAAAATGTCTCCTTCGGCAAGTTGCAAAACCTATGGAGAAAAGTGGTGGAAGAGATTATGTTATGTAATACTTCATTGAAAGAGAATATTAAATTCCATTTCCTTATGACGTTTCTCAGTTGATGGATAAGATAAAAACCCATACAACTTTACATTCATGGAATTCAAACACCTTAAACTAGCAAAACTCAAACATCACCATAATTGGCCTTCTTTGATCATCCTCAAACCTGGACCAATATATTAGTTCTAGACTCTAGTCTTCCCAGTCTTCTATGTATCCTCATCTCACAACACTAAAGTTGTGACATGTCATGGTATAAAATCATGCTGCTGCTTACCCACATGTCATGTAGCAGCTTCTTATCACAACAAAATGTTAATGAGGCATCATCAAATAAAAAAAAAATGTCACTTAAATAAATCACTTTGAACTGTCAGAAAACTTACTGCTGCATCCTCATATATGCAAATACTGGAGACACTGTAACCTTCAAATATGACTCCACCAAGGGAAATAAAACGTTTCTTCACAATCTCTATAAGCTTTGCAGGTCTGTAATGATGTAAAAGCAGAAAATCAGTTGCTGAGAGAAGGCTCATTCCTCGGGTTATAGCACTACGTACCAATTTCCATTGAGACCCCCCCCCCCTCCCCAACACCAGCCCACCCAAAAAAAAAAATTGCCAATTTCCTTAAATTGGAGATAAGTGTATAACATAAATCAGAGTGTCAGATTGGAACATTAGGAAATAAATTCAAAAGATAGACAAAATATTGCACTTAGCTTTTAAAAAACAATAAATAGTTAAAGACAAAGTAGAAAAGAAAATAAGATAACTCACGAGACACCAAGATTAAGAATGTCTTCAACCCAGATCTCACCTTTTCCCTCAAATCCACATCTGTTCTGTGCATTCATTGAATGCCAAAAGAAATGGTATAAGTAATTAAGACAGCATCATGACCAAAGAGATGACACCAGACAGTATTGGCAGTTGAATAGCATTTGGCCTATTCATATTGCTATAAACATACGAAAATCCTTTAGGAAAATGTATAACACAAGTCAAGCAGGCTGTTGAAAAAGTAAGGGTCCTCCTTGTATCATGATTTAAGGAACATTAACATGTCCTGGCATTAGAAGTTAAATTTTTAAAATACTTATATTTATTATTCAAGATTTTAATGCCACTTAAATGATAAATCATCTCGCTCACACTTCCAGTTATGCACCATGACCAGTAAATATGGACATAGATGTTTGTAAGTGTATTACTCATGAGTTAGTGCTAGTGTACCTAGTTGAAAGCTACAAACACCTAAATTAAGCATCCAAAAGCATTTGCATCTGTTTTTTCAGGACTAGCTGTCCTTGGTTGACTTTGTTTCTGCATGATGACAAAGCATAGAATCATTACGATAAGATTCATTATTCTAATAGGCTGCATAGCAAAAATGTCAAATTATGTTCATCGTTTAAGACCTTCTAAAGGATCTTTTATAAGCATATGAATATTTGTTGTGGTGAGGAGTGTCTGACATACCAACTGCAGGAAGGCAAGAGTCCCCTAAAAATCAAATATTATGCATAAAGCCACTAGATAGGTAAAATTCACCTAAAACATAGAGTGCTGCTTCTTATTAAGGATAAGCCACAGAATATCCCATATAGGCCCAAGGATGATAAGGTTGATTCAGAGAATGACAAAGTTAATTCAAAAACCAAGTGGGAAAGTCAGTTAAACTGCATGTAGAATGTACATCCATATAGAATGTATTATTTTTAAATTTTGAACTTTGGATTACCATTATGAGATAAGGGAAATCCATTTGTTGTAACATCAGTATAGAATATCTGTTGAATACACAGCTGGTGCAGTGAGCTATACTAGTAAATTTCTCTTTAACCTGTCTTTCATTTACAAAATCCCTTTACTTCCTATAAAACCTCTTTGCTTTTAAGGTATCATTAAAATGAGCATGGCCCTACGATCATCTTGTTAACAAAATTCATAATTAGGTGAAGCATTCAAAGAAAACACTAAATGTTGGTGCCAATTGAAGAATTCATATGGAGAAACTAGAAAAAGTCTTCAAATTCATCAATTTCTGAAGCTTAAAAACATACAGGATTAAATTTCTTGGCAGTAGCTTCTTCAATATCATCCTCTACAAGAACTCCAGCTTCTACAAGCTCAAAGAGCTCCTTCCTCGAGATATTCCATTCTTGTTCCCTCTGATTGAACATCAAAATATTATTTACTACAACTGATCATAAAAAAGCAATTCTCAATATCACGAATTATTTTTATGAAGAACTCCACAGTACAGTATATACCCCTTTTAGAATATTTCTTTCCACAATGCCTACTCGAAGACCTTTGGAACTCAAGGCTGTGGCAATGAAGATTCCCAAAGTGCCTCCACAAACTAATACATCAAATGTATCTACTGCTTTGTCATCTGCATCAAATATACCACGAATACTCGAAACAATTTGCTGGGGTTCTTGCACAACTGCAAAACACATGTGAAAAAATTTCCTAATATTCAAAGAATTGACTGCACAACATTCAGAGGAATCCGCAGTAAACAAGAGGGGAGAAAATCTATGATAAGAAACGAAGTCCACCTGTTTGAGCAGAGCAAATACCAGACCAAAGCTGGTCCAACCTTTTTAAGGCATTATATGAGTATGCCCCACCAGCACCACCAACTTCACCACTCACTGAAATACCCTCCATTATCCTCTACATAAATTAAAATTCAAACACTTACAATAAAATAATTGGACCATTCTTTGTGGCAAAAGGAAAAACACACACACACACACAAAAGATCAACTTAAGTGGCAACAAAGAAATCTGGGAATGGGTACCTGGGTTCTGGAGGGAATAGATTGTGCTATGAATCTCGGGTGTCTTGCAGCTTTGTGGCTTCGTCTTTGAACCAATGGAGTCACTAATGGACACTGAGAGACCCCATTAATGAATCCAAGGTGAAGCAACACCATGAGTTCTAAAATTATTATCCAAAGCAATTCCGCTTTTTCTTTTAACGAGTTTCCCACACTTTCCTCTAGACTCAGTTTATCATTTGAAGCTGAAGTTGTATGCGTACAACAACTCGACACGTTAACGAACAAAACTGTTTTGTCTTTTCCATTCCTAGAAGGATCTTTCTAATTCAATAAACTGAAAAAGGCAACAGAAACTGAAAGGACCGGTTCCCAGTCCAAAGTTACATGCGGGTGAGAAGTAAGAGGTCACTGCTAGGTGACTTAACAATAATGGCTCACGTGGAGAATTGGACAAGGATAAACCTTGTCTTAACAATAGGGTTTTACTTTCAGATTTTAGAGCCACTGCTACTCAAGGCTTGCTCATTCGTCTTGGACTCTGCAGATTATATTCAACGGGTAAAATATCCACAAATTTCTTCTTCTTTGTTTTGTTTTGTTTTATTGATAATCCTTGCTACAATTATACTATTTCTTTTTTCTTTGACCTTCTGGTTGGTTGCTGGGAAAATGGAAATGAAATCAAAATTTGTATATTAAATCTCTGATTTGGGTTTTAAGAATTGGAAAATCTGAACCCAAAAAATGGTTCTTTTAAGCTCACTTGGGTCAGAGTTTTAGCAACCAAAGGGTGGTTGGGATTTTTGAATTCAAGTCTTCATTTTTTTTTCTCGTCCCTTGATGATTTTCCTCTTCTAATCTGATATTAAAAGTAGGTAGTAATGTACTGTGAGAATCTTCTTGAACTTTGATTCCTCTAGTAGATCGTGTAAAATGATGCTTGAGTAATGATAAATCGATATACTTTTAAGAACGCTTGTGACGACAACTGTGCCTGGATATACTGTTATTTTTCTGAATTTTCATAAATGGCAACACTAATATTTGGATTCAATTATAAGCATAAGCCAGAGAATATATTATATATGTGTATATGTATATGCACTGTATTTTTGTGTAAAACTTGGTTGTTTGAGGTGTACCTATAATAATCTTATATGCATTTTTTATGGCCGTTCCATATTATATTCTTTGAAGATATGAATGAAATGAGGTTGAGGATATTGAGACTTTTCCACTATCAATTATTCAATCACCGTCTATGCTATACAAATTTCAAGATACAATGAATAGCATAGATCTGTAGTTGGCCATTTATTATTTTGTTTAACAGATGTAGCATACATCATCCCTCTCTCACATCTTAGTTATATACAACCATTACACAAAATACCACCTTGTAGTTGGGAGTTGGGATGCATAGGGAAAATGCTGAAGTAGAAAGGAGAGCTTTGCTATCAATGCCATAACTTTTATTATTGGCCAATGATGTAAGGAGCACCAAAGTCATTTAAGATTTTGTTTTGTGAATTAGTTTTTAATGTTAAGGATTTTAAGCTAGGAAGCACAAACACGGGCACGGACACGAGTACGGGTACGACACGACAATTTTTTTTAAATTAGGACACAACACAACAAGGATACCCATGATAATTAATTATTAAATCTAATTTTATTTATATTTTTAAATATTGTTAAATTTTTTTTTTTTTTTTTTCATATAATGTTAAACATATTATAAAGTGAACTCATGAGTAATAAATGATGTTTAGAATTTGAATACAAACTACAAATAAGATCTAAAAGAGTAAATAAAGATAACTAGATGAGTGTTCAAGGTTGAAACTAAAAAGAAATAAAAGATGGGATCAATCCATTTAAATAAAGTTTTTTATGGGAAAAGAAAAAAAAAACAATTAATTTTTTGACAGCTTTTTTCATTTCTCATAAAAGTGGTGTCAAAACTTTTCTAAAATTGATTGTTAACCAATGCCCTAAACGCACTCGTTAGCATGACCCATAAAAGATTCGTCTCTCTCATATCCCACAATTTTTCCACCAAAAAAAAAAGGCACCGCTAGGACATGCATGTAGAAGTGTCCTAGACCTGTCCCGTTTATGACATGAGTACGGCACTCCAAATGAAGTGTTCGTGCTTCCTAGATTTTAAGAGATTTAATTAGGTATTTTTCATATTGGTGTAATCCATAAGCTCTATTAAACTAGTGCTCTTGTAATCGTGAAAGACATATGATTTGAAATAAGAATATAATGAATTGAGAATATGTACACCTCTTTTGTTTGGTGGTGATGTCAAACGCTCTTAGGTGGTGATGCCAAGGATTTAGGTAGATTATAAGAGAAGAAGCCTAGGGTTCGTTCTGTTTATCTTCTATTTTATGAGTTGAGAATATGGTCCTCTTTTGTTTGGTGGTGATGCCAAACACTCTTTAGGTGGTAATGCCTAAGGTTTCCAGGAATATTTTAAATGGTGAAGCCTAAGGTTTGTCCTGTTTATCACGTTTGTTCCTTGTTTATCCTATTTTCCTATACTTTCCTGCATCAGCCAAGTAAAGCTATTCTAAGCAAGTATATACTTGCAATGATGCAATGTTGCATCGTGCTGAAGGAACAGCATATGTTTCGTTCTTACTTCCTTGGCGGTTGGCACAAAAGGGAAATACACATGCCAATGGTGTCTATCCTTGGGAAGTTTATTAAAGCACAATGTTATTAACCACTCTGAAATTTCTCTAATATTTTGAATGCAATTTGGCCTTCATATGCAGGTTGAGCAAAATAGAGGCAAATTTTGTATATAGGCATGGCAAGCTTGATCATGGCCCCAACCTTCAGTTCCTTCTCCATCAACAGTAGAAGCAGAGACTTAAGAAAGTTAAACATTAATATCGGGCGAAGTCATGGTATAAAGGCAATGCGGATAGAGAAACCTCTGGAGGAATTATACAATGTGAGCGTGGAACGGAAAGTATCACCAGAGCGACTGGCAGAGCTTGGGGTTTCAAGATGGTCAGTATGGAAGACTGGCAAGTGCAAGCTGCCCTGGGACTGGCAGGTGGACCAATTGGTTTACATCGAGGAAGGGGAGGTGAGAGTAGTGCCTGAAGGCAGCCAGCGGTTCATGCAATTTGTTGCTGGAGATCTTGTTCGTTACCCCAAGTGGTTTGAGGCAGACCTCTGGTTCAATGGTCCATACCAAGAACGTTACAGTTTTAGAGCATACGGTGATGATTGAGAACTCATTATGTCAAGTCATATGGAGTTATAGTTTTTCCTTCCATATGTTTTTTATTGTCTATTTCAAGCACATAGTCGAACTAACGTATGCCAGAATCAAAAGATTGGTTTTAGATCAATCTACTATGTGGTTCTGAATGTGTCAAGTATCCCATCAAAAAACATAATGACTAATGGCAACCAATTGTCCACGTGAATAGATATCAGTCAAATGCCAATGACACTGCCTCAAGTTCAAATTACCCATGATACAAGCTTTTGGTGAACTTCTATTTGGTTTTCCATGGCAAAAAAGGCATAAAATTCTGCAAAAGAAGAAAAGGCGGCACTGGAGGTCGTATAACTATATAGTACAGCCTAATTATGATTATTCTAGCATTGCAGCATACAAAGCGCAAGCTTTCTAGGTAGTACAACTAATCATTCAATAAGGACATTACATGAATTCTGGAATGTGGCACGTATATTACAGAGAGCCCATTCAGGAGCAATTTCTTCAAACCGAAAAGCACAGGACAAAAAAAATAAATCCCAGTTACCCAAAAACAAATACAACTAGGCCATGCCCTTGAAATTTTGAATCAATCAGCCAACTATTTGGTCTGCCGGCCGTAGGACACTATTTTTAATTTTTTGAAATAAAATGATATACACGTTTGACATAAACACAACTCAGAAAGGCTACAAAATAAACAAAGGCTATAGCACAAAAGGAACCATCTTTTTGCATCATTACACAATAAAATATTAATCAGGTAGAAATCCGAACTACCTCTATAAACCAAATTCCTTATGATACATAATCCATGGCTGAAGAGGAAAGGAATGAGCCAAGAAAAAACAAGGACAAACCAATATCCTCAACACCTGACCAATTTTTCCTTTTCAGCAGATATTACTACAATAAGAAACCCAAGAGAACTTTGGACAAACAATCCCTAAATTGTGTTGATTGGGTTCCACCACTTTTGTTCAATCATATATAAGAAAGGTGAACTCTTGCAACATGCGTGTCCTGTGGCTTAATTACTGCCAGTAGCCAGAGGCTTTGTGCTGGTAGCAATGGCAACAGAAGAGAGAAATCTAGAGACAAGAACAGCCTCATTGCTTACAGCCTTAGAGGCTGCCACATCTTCCAGGCGCTTCCAGGTTGATTCCCGCTTCTCCTGTGTCTCCCTCTCCTTGACTTCATCTTCTTTGAATTTGACCAAGCACTCATCAAAAAGTGTTTGATCAGCATCCGAGAATATTTTCCTCACATTCAATGTCAAACTCTGAACAGCCTGGTTCCAGTGACCCCGTGTATTTCTCTCCAAAGCTGGGAAAATTATCGGCAGAATAACTTTACAGTTCTGTGTAATTAAATTCCTTATGTGATCATTATTCCACAGGAACAATGCACGTTCAGCTACCTGCCAGAAAAACCGGTGAAAACGTGCATTTAGGGATTTGCTTTCAAATTTTGAATGAGGCAATGTTTTCAGAGAACAAGAAATGCAATAATCTCAATTGTCTTTTCTAATTAAATCACTGAATGCTTGCAGAGCCAAATAGCAAATAAGTTTCTGCCTGACAATTTGATAATTTATATTGAAAAAGAAATCACTAAGACTCACCAATGAGCTACAGCTCAAGTAATGCTTCCTCTTCCCATAATAATGAGATAGAGGTGAGGTTGTGAGATCAAGACCCACTGGTTGAATAACATACCAGTTAAAAAGGAAATTGCTAAGACTTACACTAGATGATAAAAGATTGATTTTATCCTATGGAAAATTACCGTTGTGCATAACTTTGAAGGAGATACTAAGGCTCCGTTTGGATTGAACTTATTGTTGCTGAAACTGAAAACTGAAAATACTGTAGCAAAATAATTTTTAAATGTATGAATAGTACCGTAGTATCCATTTTTAATATTTTTTAGTGCATGAACAGTGATAAACAGTGCGTGAACAGTGATTTTTGTCCTGCACGGTGAATCCATGTGATGTTACTGTTCACGCACAGAAAAACAAAAAAAAAAAAAAAAAAAAAAAGGGAAAACATGAAATGCAGATGCAGGATTCAGTTGAATCCAAACACATACCAAGTCTTTTTAGGATTTTTTTTTTTTTAACATGTTTATAGCAAAAAAAAAAAAACGAATTTTTTTATATTTATTAGAGTTTAGCAAGATATGATAACTCCTCTTGAACGATTATTTTTTGTAAATATATATATATATATATATATATATATCTCTCAAAATTGATAGCTTTGTATAGTGTATAATTACCATTGTATTTTTGAATGTATGTGCTTTAAATTTTTCTTAATAGGTTTATCATCAATGCCATTGTTCGGCCCCCCAAACAAAAACTTTCGTTGCACCCCTGCTGATGTCCTCATCTAAATTTTGAAGTGATATTTTCTCAATTCTTTTATAATAATTATTGGTAAGTTATACACGCACCCAATAGATCTTGAATCTACAACCCCACCCTCCATACCATTATTATGGTAGGAGGAAATGCCATTTGAGCTAGAGCTCATTGGCAATATTTCCTCGGTTCTACAGCACTCAATCTTGGAAGAAAATCAGACTCAGGATAGCTATAATTCCATTGAATTATTATTTTCAGACTACCTGGAAAGATGGTCTAGAATGGAGAATTACAATCAGATAACTTTGAATTATATCATAATAAGAAAACACCTCAAAATAGAGAAAAGCATCAACAATGCATTTATAGCAGAGAGAAGCCTTCTCTAAACAAAAAATTTCATCTGGATGTACCTCGTTAGGGGAACACCAGATATGTCATTTCCCCTAATAGAACTAATACCATGGCTTCATAAAAGTAAAATTAGGACTGTGAAGCACCCTATGGGAAATATGAAGAAGCTATAGAAAATATTTCTCAAAGAAAATATGTTAAGGAGAGAAGGATATCTTCAAGAATTTGGGGCAGAATCCCTACAACATTGAAGGCTTGGAGGGAAAGCTGGACTCCATTACAGAATACTTAGGTGTGCATTTGAAGTTATGTACTGGGAATCTGTGATGAAATTCCTATCTATATTCACAGAGACCAGGTTATACAGATAAAATAAAGACATTAATTTCTTAGCGTATTTTATTGAATTTGCATTCTAATTCTTTGCATAGATTAAAATTATATTTAGACTTTAACTATTTCTTTTTTTCTTTTTCTTTTTTCTTTATAAGTAAAAATAATTGAACAAAGTCTAGCAACAAACTTGGTTGATCCACTATTATATTACATTTTCTTCTTATATCCTTCACGCTTGCAAAATTTCCAAAATATCAAAGATCAATAGCTACGTTGCCAATCAAAGTTTTAAATTTCAAGTTTTTGTAGTATAAAATTATGCATAAAAATTAAGTTTCTGGATCAAATAGTAAATAACATCCGATTAGCAAAAAATTTGACATATATGTTAAGAACATAAAGAACATACAATCCAATTATTATATTTTCAAAATATGTAGTCATGTTAATTTTTTTATAGGAGTTATAGTCTTATACTACAACCAATTTTGTAACCAAACTTTGTCTAAAATAATTTTATTAATACGATACTACCTCGTGAAAATAATCATGAAGTAGCCTAAAAAAATACAAAAGGAAAACTATTTTTACAAAGTAGCCTAAAGAAATACAAAAGGAAAACGATCAACATATGGATTGAATCTATGAAAGAATTAATAGAATTACTATCTATGAGACCCAATACAAAAGACCACTCATAAAGAGAACTAACGAAGGATGCTTGTAATTATGTTGTTGTGCACTCCACGTATTCAAAGGTACGCCGATTTCTTTCCCTCCATATAGTCCACATCAAACATAAGGGAGGTAAGGTTCAAATATTGGAGTTAGGTCCCTTACTCTGCCACTCGCATAATAAATTAAGAACCATCTCCGATAGTACCCTCTAAACCCCAAATATCCTGAATACCAGACTCCACAACTCAAAGGCCACATTAAAATGAATCAAGAAGTGATCCATGGTCTCTCCACTACATCGGCACATACAACACGAACTCACCATTGAGTAACCCCTCTTGATGAGGTTCTTGCAGATAAGAATTTTCCCACAAGCCACTGTCCAAACAAAGAAAGAAACCCTCATAGGAGCCATGGCTCTCCAAATGGCTTTCCAAGGGAAAGACATAGGTGGTGAGCCCTGTAAAAACTCATAAAATGACAGTACAGTGAACTCCCCATTACTCTTTAACTTCCACCTCATACTATCACTCCCCTCCCTAATGAGAATATGAGAATCTAATATATGGAAAAATCAAGCCACCGCAGCAACCTCCCAATCAATTTCTCATAAATTCCACACACCAACTCCTCCTACACCACTCCTCATGTCTCTCCAATAATGATTCCACAGAAGCATTCTTATCCATGGTGGTTTCAAACATACTCTACACACCAGAAGAATCTCATTATCCATCTTCTAAACCCAATTTCAGTGCTTTAGCATGTCAATCAGATCATTACAATGCCAATGATCATCTCAAAATAATGTGAACAAAAAAATTATCACACATCTAAGACATTGAATAGCCAAAGATTCAGACTAAAAAAAATTAGGAAACATCATAACCTCACTCTTTAACACGTTCAAGGGACAACGAATTGGGTGTCAATTGAAAGAACGAAAAGCCAAAACACCAATTTAGAATCTCAGTGTCATAATGAGAGCAATTAAAGTTCCATGAAAATAAGGATCCAATAATGTTATATGAGAAGTTTAAATTGTAAAAGAAAATAAAGGACAGAAAGCATGAATGAGAAGGAAGGAAAATGCCAAGGAAGTGAGTGTGATAGTACATATTAGGAAAAGAATGCCAAAGAAATATAAAAAGAACATTCTAAAACAAGTACCTGAAAATGTGAACTGTTGAGGCAGCGCCCAATTTGACGGAATAGAGGGACCATGCAGCGCTGAAACTCTGCTCCTTGGGTGGCTTCTAGAACTTCCTCCAATTCACCAAGGAACATAACCTCTTTTGAACTATTAGTTACAGGCCAATACTTTAAAAGACCTCGAATTACAGTATCAGCCAGCTTGGCATCTTTCTCCACAAACTGTGTAATGCAATATGAGAGTTGCTGGTGGTACATAGATACGCACTTTGGCTTATGAAGGGGAATCAAAGCGCGGACAAGGAACAGCTTGTGCTCTTCCTTCAAAGGCAAAGCGAACCCATTAATAATACTGCCCAATATCTCAAGTAATTCTGCAATCCCGTTGTGCTTCTCCGTCTCAAAAATGAAACGATAGAAGATATTGTTGATAGCTTTCCTAATGAATGGTCGATGCACCATGAATTTCCCATAAATGCGGTGGAGAATCGTTTTTAAGTATTCTCTCTCTCTCTGGTCCTCAGAATCAAACAAGTCAAGCAATTTCAACACAAAAGAATGGTCAATATATCTTTTAGCAAGCTTGGCATCTGTCTCTGGCGAAGCCACAAATCTCAATAGAAATTCATACACAATCTGAAGATGAGGCCAAGCGGGTTCCATGGCCAGTTCCTCCTCTTCTGGGTCATACATTTCCGGAACCTTACAATCATGATTTGTAGATGGGAGCGTTCGAAACAAATTAGTCGCCACCATCTTGGTGATAGACTGCATTGCCACCTCATTGAACTTCGAAGTTACCGATGTAATATAATCAACAAGATCAAGCAAAGTTTGCCGCTTAACATCCTTCTCTTTAAGATTCTTAGCAGAATCATTGAAATCGAACACAACACAACACATATTCAGTTTCCTAATGAAGAGAGACTGCTTTTCTGAACTTGAAACATCCCGAAAACTCGGCAAAGCCTCATATACCGCTGATGACAAGGCAGGACTGACTTGGGCCACAACACTAACAGATTTTTTCCCTTGATTCAATTTATTCATACCCGAGGAGTGAGAGGCAAGAGTCCCATTGCTCGTGCGCCCCGACTGATTCATGGATTTCGAAGAAGCTGAAGTGGGTTTTGAGCCATTAAAGGAATTGGGTCCACTAAACGAATTCAATGATGAATTAGCATTGACCCCTCCATCATTGTACAACTCATTAGGCGAATGCGATGATTTTGAGGGTTTTCGAGGTAGTTTTCCGAATATCTGTTTGATCATATCTACAAAAACCTAAACCTAACTCTAATTTGCCTAACCAAACTGTCCACCTAGAATTAGCTCAAAACAGAGGCATTCTCAAAAGTCATGAATATATAACATAGGGGATAGAAGATAGGCACCCAAAAAAGTAAATAAGAAGCAAAACCCTAATACCTAAATGGGTCTTTGCATTTTAAGGCTCAGAATTTAAATTTGCAAAGTAGATTCAAAGTTAGGGTATTAAAGATTGAGGAATAGAAAGAGGGTTGTGAAGGAATTGATGAGCGAGAGAAGAAAAAGGGAATTACTTACATTGATGACATGGTTGAAGGGATCTGAGAAAACGAGAGAAAACCCAAGAAATTTTGAACTGAAAAGTACAATCTTTCCAGTTCATAAACCCTAATTCAAGCTCTTTTGTGTAGCTTTGGCCAGTTGGATTGAGAGAGAGAGAGAGAGAGAAAGGTAAATATCAATAATAGAAAATTTTTATAAAAAAAAATAGATAATACTTTTTAAGTTTTATTAACAATTATAGCGAAGCGGCAATTTTGACTAAAATCTTTTTTTTTTCTATAAATAAATAATAATAATAAATGAAATATAATTTTTTTCAGGAAAAAAAATGAAATCTAATTTTTTTTATTAGTAGTATGTTCTGTTGTACAAATTAATGGACAGTAAGGCTTATGTCTAGTTTTTTTTTTTTTTTTTTTTTTTTTTTTTTTTTTTTTTTGCACTAAACACGCTACCTTGGGGATGCATGTTTATATAAATAAATAAATAATATTTTTTAAATGTTATTACTAAATTATCATGATAATTAGTGAGTTATTTGAAATGAAAACTATAATTATGGTAATATTATTGTAAATGACTAAAACAATTAAAAACAAATATTAATCTTTATTTTAAATTTAAAAAAATTGTAATAAAATTTTAGTTAGGAATATAATTTTAAATTTTTGGAAACTTAAATAATAGAGTTTTACACACCCATCCTCCCTCTAGTATTTTGGAGATACCGTCTTGTCCAACTAGTGGGGTGGCACATGTAACTTAGCAAATTTTTGTAGTTACGATAGAATTTCAATTTATAATGTTCGTTCTATGATAATTATTTTTTACTAGCCTCATCACAAACACTCTACACATGCGATGAGGGTCTTCTTCTTTTTCTTTTTTCTTTTTTTTCTTTTTTTGAGTTTAATGTAATTTTTCAATTTGAATTTATCTATTATTAATGAGGTTATACATGAATGAATTTTTAAGAAACTAAAATTTAAGATTTGAAATTGAGTAAACTGTTGGTGTGGAAGGGAGAAGCCCAAGAAGCAAGGGCACGTGGCATTAGAACATCCCGAGGAGGCAATTGGGCCACACTGTCCATCGAATTAGGTCTAGCCCAGACCAGACAACTAAATACCAGAAATCGAGGGGAGTCCGAGGACCAAGCTTCCCTCGAGAGACTTGGGTCCCATCCCAGAACCAACAAGATGAAGGGCCGAGAAAGAGGGTAGAGACATGCAGGCAGAGGAAGGAGGAAGCTTCTTGATAAAGCACCCATCACCTCCGCATTAAATGCACAGCACCAGCTCAACTTGCTGCATTTAATGGCAAAATAACCCCTGAATAGTGTACTTACAGCTTGCAACCTACTCTAACACCACCAGTAAGACAATGATGGGACAAGTATCCCAACAAGGATTTGTAGCAATCCAAGTGGAAGACTAGGATGCAACCTCAACAATGATATAAAGGAAGGAAGCTCCTCCAAGCTCGTGGATTGGAAAAAGTAGAGAGAAAGAGAGAAAAAAGCAATCACTATAGAACCGAAAAGCATAAATCAATAGAATTATACTCCTTGGCCTGACCGAAGAAGAAACTTAAAGAAACCTACCTTTCTCTTTATCTTAACATTTAAACTATGTTGTTGTTCTTGTCAACTTTCTTTACTTCAAATTACTAACCCGAAACTAGCTAAGGCATTAATGGTTGACCATAACTATCTACCTCTACAAATTAATTGTAATGGGCCTCCATCCAAGCCCACTCCTGTACTAAGGGTCGGGTCATCTGTTTTGACCTCATACAGCTAGATTTAGTGTGTACTAGTTTTTAGGGGGGGGGGGGGGGAGTATCAAACGTGCATGAGATATATTTAAATAGAAAATGCTAATTTTTAGGAAAAAAGTTTATTTGGTAGTTTTTTTTTTTTTAATTTGTTGATTTATAATTTTATCCCTCTTTTTATTTTTTAAGAATAAGAATTATTTAATTAAATTAGGGGTATTTTTGACATTTTTCAAAGCCATAACTAATTTTATGAATCCTCTTAATATATAGAGATAATCAAATTTAAAATGCCAAATAATTTTTATATAGATAAAATTCAAATTTCAAATCTCTTTTTTTTTTTTAAACAAAAAAAATTACCAATTAAACTAATTAGAGTCGACAGTATAACAGTATAACTTACCTTTGCACTCACATATTTTGCACTTTCACGATTTCAAAAGTAAAAAATAAACACAGAAATTGGAGTGGAGATTCAAATGTTTAGTAAAGGTCCACCGGCCAATGACCTGAGCTCAAAAATTCCTTCTATGGCCCCATTTTTGAAATGTCTATGGGTGAGACTAGTGATGATAATATTCTATGGATGCAAAATTGGACCTAACTATGAAGGTGGGTTTGGGTCCCATTTCCTGGTGACTTTGGAATAAGGAATGGGATTTAGTTTTGGTTGACTACTTGACTTGGAACACACCGAGGCTATTAGCATGATTTTGAAACTCCGATGGTTAAAAAAAAAAAAAAAAATGAGACTCAAGATTTTTAAGGCCAAACTAGGATTCAACTACAATTGAACCGTGATGAGTCATTTATTTTTTTAATAACTATAATTTATAAATTGTTTTTACATATAATAATTTTCCATATCTGACCAACACAAAGTTTCTATCCTCAAATGAACATAAACCAATGTTGACTAAGTTAGTTCTCAGTTGATCCGATTAGAACGTCCTATCTAGGTTCAAAACATTGGTTAATAGTGGAACAACTTATTGTAATGTGGAACTTATTTACAATGATTTGTGAGAATATGACATTCCAAAAAATGTTTTTCATTATTAGAAAAATGGAAAGCATTATTTACTCTATTGGGCTAATTTTCTAATAGCCACTTAAACATTTTTGTTGGGTTGCATTTTCTATCCTCCCAAAAAAAATATATATGAAAAATGTTTTCTAGAAAATATTTTCATCAAAACAAATAGAACGTTAATGGTATTCCATCCCTATTTGTGAAATTTGATTTAAATATAAAATTCCCTTAAGCTCCATTTATCAAATAAAATGCTAAAATTTCTACAAATTTAACTACGGTTTACAAACTGATATGGAAATGAATATGATTAATGGAACAACTTATTGTAATGTGGAACTTATATATAGTGATTTGTGAAGTATGTGACATTCCAAAAAATGTTTTTCATTATTAGAAAAATGGAAAGCATTTTTTACTCTATTGGGATAATTTTCTAATGGCTACATAAACATTCTTGTTGAGTTGCAATTTCTATCCTACCAAATTTTTTTTTTTTCATCAAAACAAATAAAACATTAATGGTATTCCATCCTTATTTGTGAAATTTGATTTAAATATAAAATTCCCTGAAGCTCCATTTAACAAATAAAATGCTAAAGTTTCTATAGATTTAACTATGGTTTACAAACTGATATGGAAATGAATATGATTAACAGATTTCAACATCATAATAAATTATAGTATGAATTATTTTCTTATGATTGGAGTCACATAAAGTGGTAAGATTTCTGTTATAAAATTTGTAATATATCTAACATCACTCATCTCAATGTGTTATTAAGTTGTTTAGCTTTGCTTGTATACCATTTCTCACCTAAAGTATAAAGTTTGGATGTTCTCCAGATGTTTGACGCCACCTAGACAATTCGTTTTGGTGTTTTTTTTTTTTTTTTTTTTTTTTTATAAAAAAATTTATTTGTTCATGCCCTGCTGATCCTCACCTCATGGAAGACACTTTGTAATCCAAAAGTTGAACGGTGTTTAGGTTTTAGAAGAGTCAATGAGTTCAATCTATCTTTGTTGGCAAATTGGCATCGTATGTATAGAAATAAGGCTAATCGATGTATAATCTATAAAAGGTTAGGAACAAGTTATGTTTGGTGTAACCTTTTGCAATATGTTGTAATTATTTCTCAAAAAAAAAAAAAAATCTTGTGTTAATTGGATGTTATTTATTATGATCCACAAATTCATATTTTTTGTATAATTTTAAAGTAAAAAAAAATAAAAAATCTTGAAATATAAATATTGAATGATATTTTGCAACTATGAAAGTTATAAGGAGATAGGGCCATAAGCTGCGCACGTTTATGCGCCCAAATAAAGCCAAGGATCCCGAAGACTCTCATGACAGCTTGAAAGTTTGAAATCTAGAATGAAAGATTTATGATGGTACGGACAGTGAATCACGTGCCAAATATGATCCCGTTGATAGTGGCACATCAATATTACTACAATTGTCTTTTCATTTTTTTCTTTTGCTGGCTCTTTAATCATTTCAATGATTTTGCTGACAAATGCTATACAGAGGTATAGACTTCTTTTTTGCTGGCTCTTAATCTTTTCAATGATTTTTTTTTTCTCTTTAGCCTTCCTTTTTTATCATTGCCCCCCCTTTTACATACTGATCTTAAAATTCCAGTATACTTAAAAGTTCAAATAAAAATTAATATCAATCACAACTTCGTAAAATTTGACCTTCCGTCTTTGACTTTAAATTCAGGTGTATATTTGACATCTATAATATTATGAGAAGGGATTTATCAAAAGTGTTTTGTGAGCCAAAATGAGTTAATAGCAAGGCATTTGCCGTTTCCTAAGCACTATTTAATAATGTAATTAAGGCCCTTACAATAGCCACAAAATGGAGATAAGACATGTTGTCTCATGACGGGCATGGCACGTTGTAGGATGATTGACTACATAAATTCGCATACTTTATATCGGTAACTTTAAGCAGTTCTAATGCCAAGAACCTTGTAGCTTAATTTGTTGGCACATCCTGGTGTTTTTCAACCCCCATCTATCTAATTATTAAAACAAATAAGTATCAGTTCTGATATGCCAGGATATCCCCTGCCTCCTCGGTAAGTCCATAATATACAACACAAATAACATCATATAAAATGCCAATTGCATGATACAAGTTTGCTTGTATGGAAGTGAACAAAATTCATCATAGTCTAGTTTTCTTGGAATGATCTTCCAGCTGAAAAAGGAAGTAGGTGCAATTATGTGAATCTTCATTTCTTCATAACTCAAAGCATTGGAAGTAGGGCTTTGGAGTTTTGAAAAATCAACCAGAGTAAAGAAATTCCACCAGTAAATCGGGTCAACCCAGTGGCATCATGATGTGGATGATAGCTAGGGCAAACCCACTTCATTATCAAAAACTCTAGAGACACCAAAACCTCGCAAAATATTTCACAATCGTTGAGGTGGCAAGTTGCTAATGGTAGATGATGAAGTGATGTCAGTAGTGGGCTCAAATGAGAATCAACAATAACCTACTAACTCAACAATAACCTAAGTCCACTTATCTTGAGCCACTGATATAGTTACCATCAATAGATTCAACATTTGATTGATCTTGGGGTAAACACACTGTACCCCATTCATCTTCTACCTACCTTTCCCCTCATCAAAGGTTATAAAGGGACAATAAAAAAGGCTAGTAAAATTGGGGTGGCACGTACAGTAATAACACAAGCAACAAGGACATCACAACAGAGCCCACAGTTTTGCCTAAATTTAAGGTTTTTTGTTCTTGTGTGTTCTGCGCTTAATTAAGATTCGTGCACTTTTTGCACATTGTGCTCTTCAAGGAAAATACAGATCACAAAGTCATCTCCTAAGTCTAGCACACATACAAACATTTGAACATGGTAAAACAAGAAAAGCCTTTGGTTTGTGCAAGCACAGTATCTTCTCTGCACTGTACAATTCCACATCACACAACAACAACAACAACAACAATACTGGAGACGAGCAAGAAATGAGTACCTCCCCATTATGTGTCACAGTCAGTCATCTCTTCCTACGCTTTGGCTCCACCTAGCATAAACATTGACAAGAGGTTCATTATAATTTAAAAAGAAATGGTCCTTCATTGAATTAATAGAGCTACCAAAGGTATGAGCTCTACTATATTAATATCTTGCTATGAATGTTCTCAAACAATGGTGATGCCAAAAATTTTTCTCATAGGGACCATTAGTAAAATTGTATATAAATAACAAAATTATAAGAGGGAAGGAAATTTTTAAATGCCAAAGGAAGGGGGGGGCACCCATCTCTCCGCCAATTTTCTTTTTTTGATAATTACAATGAGAAAGGGGGAATTTGAACCCTGAATGTTTTGGAAACATTAGGAGGTGCCAATGAGTTGAGCTACAAGGCTCTTGGCTCCTCTACCGATGTTCTCAACAATGCCTCTAGGAAAAGAACAATTTCGTTGGGTTTCAAAGAGCATCTAAAAACCTACTTTCTTAATTTTCAACTCAAAGTTGCATTGATTATCACAGATACTTAAGACAGTCAAAACATAACTTACGAAAACTTAAAACCTAATGGACATTGAGAATTTCGGATTAAATCCTTTTCCATGCCACCCTATATCTACTAAAATGGACAATGACATGGAAAGAACAAATATTACATATATCAATATACTTTCAATCCACTGTCAACCTTTAGATCTACAGATAAATTATATTCAATTTTCGGCTTGAAACTTTTTCCAAATTTCCATCATTAAAATGCACACCTCCAAAGCCTCACAACCTCAACAATGCTTTGTGGCATTGCTTGATTTCAAAACTTCATTAATGCTTAGGCAGATGATGTCCTCAACATCCTCAAAGGTAGCAATTTCTGAAACGTAATTCAACTTCACATTGAGCTCCATTGAGAATTAGGAACAATGAACAACCATCATGGAAGTTTCTTGGGATTACTTCCCAATAAAATGGACAAACCAAATCTTTCAACTCTGTCCAGAATTTACTTAGGTATATGCATTTACTAACCAGCAAGCTCGACAATATTAATATACAACAACCAAGCATTTACTTAAGGCATATGCATTTACAACACCAACCTCCTTAAATATATAACAGGATTACCATTAAGCAATGTAAAACTTGGAATCTAATTGTCAAGATTAATAACCAGGATGACAATAAATGACCACACATACACACGTATTAACACACAAATACAAATAAAGTGCAAGTGTTCTCACCTTAGCCTCAACAGATGGTGATACAGGGAACACATTTAAGGATCTTTTGGCATCATCATCAGATGAACAGTCAGAACACAGAAAATGATCCAATTTTTTTGCTTCTTCGATGGTCATACCCATACAAGAAGGATGAAACCTGCAAAATAACAGTTCATGAGATATCATTATTATTAGATGAGAATGAGCAAAAAAATTGCATTTCAAGTTAACACCCAAAGTGTTGTTTGAAAGATAACACCCATTTTGTTTATTTCAGCATAAAACATTTTCCATTGCTTGGTGCAGCTGAAAATTTTGGTCAATGACAGCCTTTTTTGCAGTAACGTAAAATAATCCAAAAGAGGCTTAAAATGTTTTATGCTTGTAAGAAGCTTGAATCATTTTTTGTAGCTTCCCTTCCCCACCAAAACAAAAAAAAAAAAAAAAAAACAAAACAAAAAAAAAAACAAATAATAACAATAAGCTTCTCTCCCTCTCTCTCTACCCGCCATGGCTCTGACCAGCTCGTCTCCAGCTCCTATCACATTGTTCCCTTGTGCAAATGTTCCCATTCTCTCCGACCTCAATCTGCATGTTGCCCTTCAGGTCTCCAGCCAATGTTCTGGCAAGGGCATAACCCTGAACAGAGTCACCACCATCAGATCTATAGCCTCATTTATCTAGGCAACAACTTCGTTGTTGTAGATCCCATCAAAGCCTCTCTTTCTCTCTCCTTCACCCCCACACTCCCAGATTAGTTAGGGTTTGATTTTACTAATAGTGCTTCTTTTTTTTTTTTCCTGGAGTTCCTCTCTTTTTTTTCCCTTTTTTTGTAATCTTTTTAGATATATAAGGGTTTGAAAGTGAGAGACAGTAATAGGATGATGAATATTTTCTGGATATGCAGTTCTAGATTGGATTGCTTTTATTATTATTATGATTATAGATTTTTTTTTTTTTTTTTTTTTATGGTTTTCATTTTCTTTTTATGATCTGACTGATTCTGTGCATGCCAAATAGGGAAAAATGCACTTGGGATCATTTTCAAAATCGCAAATGAACACAAGAAAACAAGTCATTTTCTTAAAAGATGTTATGAGTGACAAGTTACAATGTATAATTAATACTGCAAGGCTTTCATCCTTATTGCAATATTATATGACTTTATTTCTAATTTCCACTCAAACCTAATGTCGCTTATTTTAATTAAAGGAAAAATAATCCACAATACTTATACCTCACATACTCAAGTGTTAGTACAGATTGGCCTTTCTCTTCATCTTTCAAATCAACGTATCTTCTCAATTGAACAGTTCCCTATAAGGATAACACACATTCCAGTTACCCTGAAGCTTAATTCTAATTGTTTTGTTCCAGCAACAAACTCTTTTAACTTTAAGTATGCAATACAATATGATTTCTTTCACTTCTATCTGGTGGATTTTATAGTTGCTCATGTTCATTTCAAAAGTATAACCAAACCATTGACTCTTGCCTATGATTCACCACTCATATCAAATTACAAAGGTCTAAAGTAATCAACAACAAACTAAATGTACCCCCAAAAACAAATCTAGCATATTTCCCAAATGTTGCTCATTATCTGAGTCTCGGACCATGAAGAAAGCACAAAACGCAGGTAGTTATGACACAAATTTCTTAGCCAAAAAAGATTCCTCACCAAGTGAAGTGAAAGGTAAAATGTGCAATATATTTCCAACTTCTAAGGGCAACATCTAAGTTATGTGAAGGATGTATATTATATTAACCACAAGAACCCATTCAAGCATTAGTTACAGGTAAACTGGGAAGGGGAGGTGCCAGAGGAATTGATTACATGAAGTCCTAAGACATTGAAATCGGTATAAACCTACGTAAAGGGGAAAAACTAAAATAAGAAAAATCAGATTGATCCCAGTCATATAACAGCTCACCACATATAGACAGACCAATCGGAAGGTAATTTATAAAAAAATGCAGGGAGAGGGGTGGGAAAGAAGAAGAATTTTGGCACTCTGAACTTGAGTCAGCACGTATGTTCTGAAGACTAAACATGGCTAATAGAATCTGCAGGTCAGCTTTAAATTATATACCTTTTAATTTCTATAAAAGTAAAGTTCTATGTAAAAAGCACGTGCAATTGAGATCCACCTAGACTTTCACTGAAGACTGAACAAATTGCTCTGATAACATAGATACATCATTAAGAGCAAAAGCAAGAAGAAAGAGCACCACTTTGCAATCGATCAAATAAACCTCAAACTGCATTATGAAACATTCCACATGCTTCATTGACCCTACCAGATAAATGTGGAGCTCAAAGTGTTCGCTATCAAACAAATGCAGATTTTGGGCAAATTTCCAATATGTTGTCTGCAATAGATGAAGAGCAAAAGATAATTTTAACAAACATCACCTCTCCACGAACTGGCAAACATGGCACTAGAAATTTAGTCTTCAATCGCAATATTCATATATCCACCTAAACAAGAATGCCTTAAAAAATAGAAGCAATAAGCATTTCCAGCATATTAAAAAAGATTACTCAGTCAATCAGCAAATTAGTGGAAATAGTGTAGGTTATACACTCATCACAGGATCCTAGAATAATACAAGATGAGGCATTTCAAGCATAGGTAAATGTATATTCATACACATTTTTAAGCAATGATAAAGCCACAGAAATGCAACCAATCACATGCAACCACTTCAGTTATTATTGTACAAATTAAAAGTACCTTCGATAGAGATAAATTAAGGAACAAAAGTGAATCTAATTTATTTAGACAAGGGACAAAAGGGAAAGTACACTAGAAGCCATAATTCAGTACAAAACAAAGGAATAGCATGCAACTAATTTACCAGTCCTTGCATCCCTCACACTGCACCATTAGGTCGTCCGGGTTATATGGCATCTCACACTTGCAATACCTACAAAAACAAAACCCAAGAAGCATTACTTGAAATGCCAATCCCCAAAGAAACTCACCCAGAAAACTTAATAATTCAAAATTTAATAAAAACCACACAAAACCCAGAAAACTCACACAGCCACACGGTCTGGGGTGAACCCTCCAGTAGCAGCCTTGTACTCAAACCTACAAAAGTAATCCTCAGCTCCAACGTTCTCAAGCTTAGTGTAGTTCTTGAAGGAGTGTACTATACACTTGCCCTCAATAGTGTGTGCACTCTGAACATCATAGTGGTCTGATAGAAACAGCTCCTTGGCCCCATGGAACTGTCTCCGCCCTCCGATCGACTCCTCCGGCCGATAATACCATCGGACCTTAACCTTCACGTTGTTGCGGTGATCTGCTTCGATCTTCTCCACACGCGCCACATATGGAGGCTTATCGGAGTCCGATGGTCGCATCAACACACAATCACCAGCTGCAATACCCACAAATTAACCCAAATTTAATGCAATCCAAAACCATAGCTTAAAAACAAAAAGATTTGAGTTTTCCAGGGGAAAAAAAAAATTATTATAAGAAGGGTTAATTTTGGGTTTTTATAGTCTAAAATAAAAAAACAAATTCTGGGTTTTCAGAAACAGAAACAAACATAACAACAGAAGCTCGAGTTGAGCTTAGGATTGAGTTTTGGGGGTTCAGAAACAAAAATTTGAAGGGTTTTTTATTTTTTTTAGCTTAATAAAATTTGAAAATAAATAATGGATTTTTTTCCAGAGAGAGAGAGTACGTCTGACGATTTTGTTGGTGCCTTTGATAGTGTAAGAATCGAGGTCCTTTTTGCCAGGTTTGGTCTTGGCCATGAATGGGTGGGGTTTGAGGGCTTATCTTTTAGCTAGCTAAAAATGGAAACTGTGTGTTGGGGGATGGGATGGTTTGGTGTTGTGGAAGTGAAAGTTAGTTTAGCAAAGAATGTGATGGAAATGGATGGGACTGTGGTAGAAGATGAAGGGTTTTTGTGGGGTTTTTGGTGAAGATATTCAATCTTTGGATTTTGGAGAGTGGAGGTAGAGAAACCCTAGAAGCTGAAAGAGAGAGAGAGAGAGATTTGTTGGAATGTGAGTGAGGGTGAAGAACGGATGAAGGTGGAGGACACATCATCATGCATCATCATCCACTCATGCATGCATGCATGCATGCTCATGGTGACCCACAGGGTAATGAGAAAACGTGGTCGTTTTGTGCCACACCCAACTCCACAAATAATATTAATAACCACATATACTTTTAGATTTTTTTTAGAGTATAATTTTATCTTGTATAAGATATATATATATATATATATATATATATATATATATATATATATATATATTTATTAGTAACCACATTAGATATACTGTAATAATCATATTTTCTAGCCTAATTATTTTTGTTAAATATTGTAATAAATTACTGAAAATTATTTTCTAAAATAGTAATGTTGTGAAATTATTTTGCAAAATATGATTTTCATGAAATCTAAAGTTGAGTTCCAATTCTTCTCCCAAAAAAAAAAAAATTTGAGTTCCAATTTCAACTTTTGAATGATTTTTAATCTATCTTCTAATTATTTTTAGTATAATTACATGTTTTAAGTCACTTTTTTAACTATTAATTGACCAAAGTGCACCCTAGAATATCTGTGGATTTTAAATTTGAATTAATCATTTATCTTACAAGTTGATTAAAAAATTCAAAAATCATAATTATCCTCTAGGATTTACCTAATGATTCTTATCTTAAAATTTAAACCAATAAAATTTTGACATACAATTGATTTTGATTAATCCATTTAATGACCAATCAAAATCAATTGATCATAAACCCATGATTTAAATCTTATATTGCAAGAATACAAATTACTTGTTAAATCTTGATGTGGTTTGATCTTTTGCACAGGGCAGTTCGATCATTGCATCCAGTACGCTATAAACACTCTATTTTGCAACTCTCATTTAACCTCACTTGCATTACATTTGCATCTCACTACCATCCCATTACATATCACCATCACACCACATTAAATTTTGAAGTCATAACGATCAAAAAGATGATTCACGAGTCTTAATCAAATCGCCAGATTGAAAGATAACCACACCAAAAAAAAAAAAAAAAGTTTCAATGATAATGTGCACTTGCATGAGTTAGGTCCTGACCACACGTGATTATGAACTCTTAATTATAATTGGTCTATTTTTAGTCATCAATTTAAATTATGTTCATAACGTTATTGGTTGAGGATATGATTTATGTAAAGATTGCGTGCACCTTATTCAATCCAGAGATAAAGCATTAATTGATTCTCGACAAAATTGGTAAAAATCAATTGGTATAATAATTTATTTAATTAATTTGATAATTTTAGAATTGATTTATAGAGCCTAAGGACCAATAAATTCAGAAAAAAAATAGTTGAAATTTGGAGAAAATCATATAACAATTGAAACCATAAAGAGAGAAATAAAAAAATGAAAGATTCTGAAAGGTCTTTGGAAGAAGAGTAGATCGTCACTTGGCCAAGTGTTGATCAGCACTTAGACCAGAACCTCCAAACTTTCTTCATTCTTTTCTCCGGCATGCTGCCCATTCAATTTCCATCTCAAACAAAAAAAAAACAAAAAAAAAATCAAAGAACAATCTTTAAAAAAATAATAATAATAAAAATTGAATAAATAATATTTAACAGATATTTAAATATGAAAAATCCACTATAATTTATCACCATAGGTCACACAATGTGTTAAGTCACCCAAGAGAGAGAATAGAGAAAATATAAAGAAAAGTAAGCAAAAATAAATGTGTTGTCTACTTGCTTCTCACTTTTTATTTATTTATTATTATATAAATTTGTTTCTCTTTTTCTTTATTTGATTTGTTCTCTTTTGTGTTGAAGAATATTTTTCTTTATTGAAACATTGGAATTATCATAACATAGTGAGGAATATGTTTTATCCTAAAAAAGCAAGAGCCCTTAGTCTTTTATATAGAAGAAGTTAAAGATGAGTTCCACATAAACTTATCTATAACAAAATTGAAACCAAGGCTAACTTATAAGCTTTCTTAGGTGTGTTTTGAAGCCAAGATTGGATTATTCTTACTATAAATATTGGTGGTTATTTCTACAAATTTGTTCATATGTATGTGTTTTTCTATTGTTATTTATAAACAGTAGGTTGTTTTTCTTACAAGAACCTTGTCATATTGACATTAATGAAGTAAAAAGTTCAATAAAAAAATATTTAATTAATATTTAATATTAAAAATCTACTAAAATTAACAAGCATAAATGATTTGTCTAGGGCTCAAAATGTTTTAAATCAGTTGAAAGAGAGACTAGATGAAAGAGAAAGAAAAATAAGAAAACATAAATGATTTGTTTACTTGCTTCTCTTTTTCTTTATTTGTTTTGTTCTTTATGTGTCGTAGAATATTTTTCCTTGTTAACACAACGACATAATCATAAATCTAAATACAAAAACTATATTAGCAATTTTCCATCACAAAAAACCATAAAACAGTCTTTAAATAAATAATAAATAAAAAGTTCAATAAATAATTGTAGGGACTCAATTTGGAAGGACCCTCTAAAATTAGGAGGGAAATGATCCTGTAAGCCCCAAACAATACATTTCTAGAGAGTGGGTTGAAGAAATTGGCCATTGCAGACAAACGGAACCCAACCATGAACTCATCACCATTGAAAGCCAGTGCACCTAAATTCCTTTTTAAAATTGCTCCTCGGCATTGGTCCGAGGAGCTTGACTTTGGTCTTCCCCTCCTCCCCCCTCTTTTGCTGTTCTATTGGTCCATCTTATATAGTCCTCTTCCTCTCATCTCTCTCTTCCATCTGTTGATCATCCATGCGCTTTCCCTCTGACTGTCCGTCCCATCAGCAGCACTATCAATACTCAAATAATTCACAATAATCAAGGTTGCCCTGTCCAAGAGTCACATCTCCATTAGTGCGGCCAGAGGGTTAGGTGAGCACATTTAGTGCGGAGGTGACAACCTGTCCTGGGCCCGTTTCCCCATTTGAAGCTAGTCTCGGTCCGCCGAGGATAGGGTTATCCTTGGCGGGGGTTTTTAAAGTGTAGGCTCCCACGCATTGTCCTCGAACGAGCTTTCTTCCTCGGCATGGGCCATGGGCCGGATGTAAAGTGGGCCGAGGTCACCAAGCCCTCGGGCCCCACAATAGCCCCTCAAAATCCTGCTGTCCGTGTTCTCAGACGAGGAGGAGGATTTTGATATTCCCAGGCCCCCTACAAGATTCGCCAAACCTCGGTCCACGTCAGCGTTGGGGTCTTTTTATCTGCCACATGTAAGTTTTTGGCGCTTCGAGACTCAGTACGCGTTTGCATTAAATTTTGGCGGCTCCATGTTTCCCTCTTCCGATGGTGTGATGGTAATCCCCTAGCAGAGATTTCCTGCTTTTATGGGCGGGAAGTTACATTTGGTTAACCTTAATTGGAGATATAAATATTCGTTTGAACCGCTTGGCCTCCTCATTTGCGCGCTTATGGACTTCGGTGTATATATTCTAAAGTTGGTCCAATTTCCGCATTAAAAAGCGCCCCTTCCTAACGTTAAAAGCTTGCCAGAGGAAAATCTCATCATTTCTGTAAGTCTTCTACTTTCTGTAGCACAGAATTTTCCTTGGTTGATTGATCATAAGAGATTTTGTTATCTTTCTGCAGATCCGCACGCCTTCGCGCGTCATTTTCCTCTGGTCAACAAGGAGGACTTGGAAACCGCTCTTAGGGAGGAGCTTCTTCTGAACAAGGCCGATAACCAGATTAGAGCCGCCCAAAAGATCCTCGGCTTAGGCAAATCACTGTGGTAGAGGACAGTTTTGCACTTTCCGAAGGATCTTCTATTTCGAAAGGCATTCCGTTGGTAGGCTCTTTATTGTCCCATAAAGTAGCAAAGACTGAGGAAGGGAGCTTGGAGGAAAGAGAGGAAGTAGTCGAACTAAGCTCGTCTGAGGACGAATTCGGTGTATTTGACCGAGCTGATCAACCCGAGGGTTGGTACCCAAACTGAGATGGGTTCTAGGAGACAGCCCCCGATCAGCCTTCTTGACCTACTTGAGGGCAAGTCTAGGAAGGGGGTGCCGATGGGGTCACAACTTGAGCCTCCGCCACCCAACTCTCAACCTTCGCCTGCACAGGCCAGGTCTTTACACACCCCTCCAATCTCAGAATCTCGGCCTGAGTCCCCCGAACCAAAGAGGAAGAAGTCTTCCAAAGGCAAAGACCCAGCGGATGGGGGCAGATCCCATCCCTCTCCAGAGGAGGATGAAGCCCGACGACCCTCTAAACAACTGAGACTGGGTGGTAAGTGAAAAGGGAAAGAAATTGTTCAATCGTTCGAGCCCTAGGCTTGGCTGCCTGCTGCCATGCTCCATGGAGAACCTCTGAGGGATGATGCTACTATATGGGACTTCCGAGGAGGCGAGGGGGCTCGGGTAGCCAATGCCCTGGAAAGGTCCTTTCTCCTTCCCTCCGACATGGCTGAGCTTGGGAACATGAGGGGGCCAGAGGTTGCTGAAAACCTCAAGAGATACCTGGGCATGGTAAGACATCCGATACTTGTTTATTTCATTTGAATTTTATTGCCTGGCACCTCCCCTCCCCTTTACGGCGTATCTACTTTGGTTGGCAGGCTATCCAGGCTGGACGAGGAAGTCGACGGCCAGGGTAGCGCTCTGGCAAAGGAGCGCGATAAGTTCTTGAAGGCTGCAAATACCCTTAAGAGATCTGAGGCAGACCTGAAGAAGGCTACTGAAAGTTTTGAGGAGATGACAAAGGCTAAAGACATTGCAACCTTTGACCTAATCACGGCCATGAGGCAGGCCGAGGATCAGACAAAGTGCTTGCATGATATCGAGGGCCAATTGCGGTCTGCCCAAGAGGACATTACCGACCTGAAGAAAAAGTTAGCCGAGGTGGTCTGGACAAAAGGTGTCGTCGAGTATGCCAGGGACGAGGCCGTGAGGGCCAGAGATCTGGCTGAGTTTGCGAGAATAGATGCAGAGCGCTCCGTAGAACAGGCGAAGGAAGAGGCCTTTGCTGAGGGGGTGGCCAGGACTGAAGCTACCTTCAAGGCTCAAGTCCCTAAAGTATGCAGGCGCTTTTGTTCCCAGACCTAGAATGAAGCTCTCAACCAAGCGGGAGTTGATGCCTCGTCAAACCTTAGGAGGGCAGAGAGGGTATATTACCCCCCCGCAATCCGTGAGGTTGTCCCCACCACCTCCGAGGAAGGTTCTGTATTACCAGTGGCCAGTGGAAGTCGGACCAACACTGCCGAGGACACATCTTCAGCTGGCAAACCTCTTGAGGAGGCTAAGCCCCGTAGAGTGTTGGAGGGGGTTGGAACTGACGGTCAAGAAGTGCCCTCATCTGTCCCCCAGGTCCCCCCTACCCTAGAGGGGTCCTCTGAAGGAGCTTTTCCGAGTCAGGGTCCCTTGTAGTTAATCAAAGTCTTTCAACAGGCTCCTCAAGACAAGCCTCCCAGCGAGTTGGGGGAGTAAGCCATTTCGTTGGACCAACACATTGTGACAGTATGGGGCATTCTTATTTGTTTTCTTTTTCATTTCATTTTGCTTTTCGCCTTGGCGACGTTGTAACAAGACTACATGCCTTCTATTTGAAAGATATATTCAATGGTTTGCTTCTAGCTCATTAACTGATGCTTCCTTTTACTTGTTATACTTTAGTGTTTTGCTCAATACCTTGATTCTGTTCTGGACTTAGTCTCATGAGATAATCAGCTGTCTTTCGAGTTTGCATCCGAGGACCGCACCACAACTCGGTCCCATCTAACGCTTTTATTCTTCCTCAAATATCTGATTTTCCATAAGTTTGAGTCCGAGGACCATGCAAGACTTTGGTTCTGTCTAACACTTCTGTTCTTCTGTAAGTAACTAGTTTCCCCATAGGTTTGAATCCGAGGACCATGCAATACCTTGGTTCTGTCTAGTACCCAGGTATATTTAAGTGGTTAGTTTCCCCATAGGTTTGAGTCCGAGGACCATGCAAGACCTTGGTTCTATCTAACACTCCTGTTCTTCTGTAAGTAACTAGTTTCCCCATAGGTTTGAGTCCGAGGACCATGCAAGACCTTGGTTCTGTCTAACACTTCTGTTCTTCTGTAAGTAACTAGTTTCCCCATAGGTTTGAGTCCGAGGACCATGCAATACCTTGGTTTTGTCTAGTACCCAGGTATATTTAAGTGGTTAGTTTCCCCATAGGTTTGAGTCCGAGGACCATGCAAGACCTTGGTTCTATTTAACACTCCTGTTCTTCTGTAAGTAACTAGTTTCCCCATAGGTTTAAGTCCGAGGACCATGCAAGACCTTGGTTCTGTCTAACACTTCTGTTCTTCTGTAAGTAGCTAGTTTCCCCATAGGTTTAAGTCCGAGGACCATGCAATACCTTGGTTCTGTCTAGTACCCAGGTATATTTAAGTGGTTAGTTTCCCCATAGGTTTGAGTCCGAAGACCATGCAAAACCTTGGTTCTGTCTAACACTTTTGTTCTTCTGTAAGTAACTAGTTTCCCCATAGGTTTGAGTCCAAGGACCATGCAAGACCTTGGTTCTGTCTAGTACCCAGGTATTGGGCGGAGGAGATTATCCTTAGCGTTGGCCATACTAGTTTTGATGTGATGATGGCCTCGGCCCTGCCTCGTCGAAAGTGGGGCATCGTGTGGACCGGACCATTGACCCCGCAGTGCCCAGGGCGAGGTTGGTTTGGGACTCTAACCTTACACATGGCAGTAACGCCGCCTTCAGTTCAAGTTTCTGCCCTCATCAATTACGAGGCGCCTCTTGACTGTTCGCGTTCCGCGCTTGACGTTTCAACACACGAGGCGCGCTCTCATTAACATTCTCTTGGACTGATGCAGATCAAACAGTTGATAGGCGCCTTGGAATTTGGTCAGGATTAATGTCACCGATAATCCTCTTTTCGAATTCTGCGTAGATCAATTCCTATCAATCTTCACCCCCTATTTAAGGCTATATGGGGAAAATGTCCTTCTACGCTTCACGAACCCTCTAATATACCGGGAAACATGTCCTCTCAACTTTCAGAGCCCCCTCAATAACCCTACCAAAATTGTGATAAGAGTTTGGAGAAATGGAGCGGCCTTGGGTGGGAGTGAGGGTGCATAGGCCTAAAGTCCTCCTTCCTCGACCGAGAGCCGTCGTAGCTATAGCCCGCGTCAGATCTCCAGCGCGGCCGAATTTGTGCACCATCCTCATGGTGCCATGCACAGTGGCCAAAAGAGAGGTCCCTGAAGTACATAACGCTCCTCCCCGGGGCGCTCCCACGCCGGTGGAAACGTGCAAGAATACGTCATGTCTGGTGCTCGAGTGTTGCCGTCTCCAACGGCCAACCACCGTGGGGCTGGAAGAGAATCAAGGGAACATCATAGGGAAGGGCCACCCGGCGCCCTTGCATCTGCTCCTCTCTTCGTGCCAACGCCACCGCACCAGCTTGGGCGTTGTTGGTAGCCTTAAAACAGGCCTGCCTCAGCCCCCTTCCCTTTAGTTAGCTTTAAAACAGGCCCGTCTGGGCCTTTGTTTATAGAGTTGGCTTTAAAACAAGCCTATCTGAGCCTTTGTTTGTGTATTATAGTTCCTTTTCATCTAATAGAATGCTGCTATTTTTCTTCTCTTTTCCTTTGAATCTTCTACTTTTCTACAATGGTGTTTTTTTTTTTTTTTTTTAAACGCGTTCTTGTGAACTTTCCGTCAACTGACTACCTAGGGACTATTGTCCGTTGCGCCTGCTAATGCACAAATTCTCCCCACAGACGGCGCCAATTGTAGGGACTCAATTTAGAAGGACCCTCTAAAATTAGGAGAGAAATAATCCTGTAAGCCCCAAACAATACATTTCTAGAGAGTGGGTTGAAGAAATTGGCCCTTGCAGACAAACGGAACCCAACCATGAACCCATCACCATTGAAGGCCAGTGCACCTAAATTCCTTTTTAAAATTGCTCCTCGGCATTGGTCCGAGGAGCTTGACTTTGGTCTTCCCCTCCTCCCCCCTCTTTTGCTGTTCTATTGGTCCATCTTATATAGTCCTCTTTCTCCCATCTCTCTCTTCCATCTGTTGATCATCCATGCGCTTTCCCTCTGACTGTCCGTCCCATCAGCAGCACTATCAGTACTCAAGTAATTCACAATAATCAAGATTGCCCTGTTCAAGAGTCACATCTCCATTAGTGCGGCCAGAGGGTTAGGTGAGCGCATTTAGTGCGGAGGTGACAACCTGTCTTGGGCCCGTTTCCCCATTTGAAGCCAGTCTCGGTCCGCCGAGGACAGGGTTATCCTCGGCGGGGGTTTTTAAAGTGTAGGCTCCCACGCATCGTCCTCGAACGAGCCTTCTTCCTCGGCATGGGCCATGGGGCGGATGTAAAGTGGGCCGAGGTCACCAGGCCCTCGGGCCCCACAATAATATTTAACTGATATTTAAATATTCTCTTCAAAAAAAAAAAACTGATATATATATATATCTTCTATACTACTATTTAAGGGGCTGCACTTGTTTGGACTAGATTTTTTTGTGTTCCAAAATACCCCTACCTCCTACATTTAAGTAAGGGCAAAATTTAAGGATAACAAAGTAAAAGTATATCTTTAACTCTCGCCTAAAACATTTCCTACAAAATATGATCACTCTCCTACTAATCTACTTCTTCAAAGCAACTATACGTTTGTTATTATTTTTTTTCCTTTTAAAAAAAAGTTATCTTTAAATCAATTTTTTTTTTTTAACATCCTCAAGGTTATCCAAAAAAAAAAAAAAACTAAATAGATATATATTACAATTTATTTAAACTATTTTCTTAACTTCTTTTTAAAAATTAAAAACAAAAAACCTAATGAAAAAAAAAAAAAAACCATGTTTCTATCAAAAAAGTTATCTACCCTGTTATTAAGGTTTATCCTTTAAATTTTTTTGTTTTTTTGTTATCTATTTCATTTTTTTTAACCCATGTCTAACTTCCCCTAAGTTGGTTTTTTTTTTTTTTTTTTTTCATTCACGTTTCCCTTACTCATATTCCCTTCACGATTTTTTTTTTTTCAAAATCAATTCTTCTTTATTTATTATTTTTTATAAAAATTCTTCTTCTTCTTCTTTTTAATTATAAAATTTCTTTTTTATTTTTCATACAATAACACTATCACTATAACTTTTCATCCATATCCCTTAAATTTAGACACTACTATTCTCCTGTTGGTTTTCAAATTGCTAACCATATCACCACAATTTGGTTGGATCATTTTTCGAAATGAAAACTCTCACGTAAAACACTATTTACAAAATAGGACCACACTCTAGGTACACTCATGTTGATTTTCAAACTCAAATTGCTTATTCTTCAGTTCTCCAATTCTCTCAATTCTGTTAATCTTCTTTTCACCATTATCATCATTTTTTCTATTTGCTCTACTCAAATTTGTTCCTGCTCAACGGTATGTGTATGTCAATATATTTTGATCTTTTCTAATTCATGAACAACTTCTTATTTTCTAGAAACAAATCAAATATTTGTGTAAAATAGCCCTTATATTTCAACCTCGCCATTAATTTCTTTCACATATTTCTTCAAGGAACGTGCATTGGGGTGCCTATCTTTAAGATTTTGGTATTTAAACTTCAAGGAACATGCAATGGAGTGTTTATCTTCAAGATTTTGGTATAACTTCAAGGAACTTGCACTAGGGTGTTGATCTTCAAGATTTTCGTGTGTTCTGTCCTCCATCTCCAATGAACTATTTGGACTTTGGACTTGAAGTGTAGTCAACAATAAAAATGTAAGTATCTTTTATGACTTCTATTTAGAATGCCTCATGCGTATTGAATTCTCTCTATTACGTTTGCTTTTATGAGTTGTCATTTAGTACTTGTTTTCCTATATTTGGTTTCCTTATTTTGTTATCATTATTTTTTCCATATCATTTTCTTATCTTAAAAAAAAAAAAAAAAAAAAAAAAACTTATATTCACCTTTTGAAGTCATATAACTCATATTAGCATGAAAACATTTTGATTTCTATGGAAAACGTGAATATAAAATATGAGTTCTATTTGATTTCTATTTGGACTAAAATTTTTAAATATGAGTTCATATTTTTAAACGTAAATTTTCTTATATTTCTAAAAGTGAATTTTCCAATTGAACTCATATTTCTAAACGTGAATATTTCAAAGAAAAAATATGAGTTCTATTTGAACTCAAATTACTTTTTGATATTTTTTTTCTAACAAAATATTTAGTTGAACGCTAACTTAGAGTTTAGGGGGGGAAAAAAAACTTATTCTTTTATGTATTTTAGAGTTTGAAAAAAAAAATCTTTTAATTCCCACGAAAATACTGCGTACAAAATAGGACCACACTTTTCTTTTTTAATCTTTTCTTTTATTTGGTCCGTTTGATAATTGTTTAATATTTTCTCTAATTAATGACTCTTTTTTAAAGAGTGGGAATGATATATATTTTTGTCTTTTTTTTTTTTTTGTGGTTATTGGGTTTGATTAATTATTTTAGTGTATGTGTTTTAAATGGTGCTTTGTCTTCCTCCTATTATTTTTGTTTGTTGTTTTTCTTACATTTAAGCCTTACTCTTTATTTTTTTTGTATTTTTTTAGGGTGATATATCAACAATTTTGTTAGATTGCATGGGAGGCACATTGGGTGAATTCAGGGGAGCGAAGTGGTAGTCAATCTATCAAGTAGTTGTTAATGAACATTTTTTGTAAATATCCTACTATATGAAATTTAATATTGTTCTTTTTTTTAATGTGAAAAATTTGTGTCTTAGCATAATGATAAAGAATAACTAGCCTCTGAGCCAATTTTTTTGGTAAATGTTAATAATTTGCATTCATTATAATTTAGAGCATTTATTATAATTTAGGATTACTACATTTTTCAATCACAAAAAAAAAACCTAGAGGTGTGATGAGTATTATGTGTGGTGAAATAATTTTTTCATCACACCCCTAAGTTTTTTTTGTGATTGGAAAATATAGCAATCTCAAATTATAATAAATGCTCTAAATTATAATGAATGCAAATTATTAACTTTTCCCAAAAAAATTGAAGAGCCTTTGAGCACGCGCGAGAGCGCGTGCTTAGAGGCTAGTCCTACTATTTAAGGGGCTGCACCTGTTTGGACCGGATTTTTTTTTTTTCCAAAATACCCCTATTTCTCTCTAGGTTTAAGTAGAGATAAAACTAAAGGATAATTTGGTAAAATATATGTCTAACTTGCACTAAAATATTGCCTACAAAATAGGCAATATTTAACTCCCAAGTTTAGATTCTCAAAAAAAAAAAAAAAAAAAAAAACTCCCACGTTTAACTCCAAGCATTACTCACGTTTACACTTTTCTTTCTTCAGTTATTTTTTTTTTCCCTTCCTTTATCAAGACTTAACTTTTTTTTCTTTGCATAAAAAAAAATATACTAAAAAGTAGAAGTCAATCATATCCAAAAGAACTCCAAAAAATTTCAAATACCACATTCAAACGAATCAAACCCACGTTCAACTACTATCAAAAAAAAAAAAAAAAAAAAACCCACGTTCAAGTTTATCCCCAAAAAAACCCTACTTTCAAATATTTAACAAAATTTTGTATAACTACAGCTAAAAAATCTGAAGTTAAAAACAAATTCATAAAATTTTAAATACCACGTCCAAAATTTTATTAAAAAAAAAAAATGCAACACATGTATATGTTTTGAAAAAAAAAAAAAAAAAAAACACCACGCTTAGATCTTTAACAAGAATTTCAGATTACTACTTACTAAAAAAACAGAAAGAAGTTAAAAATCTATCCCAACTTAAACCGTTATCAAAATATATAGCTCTCCACCCTTTCAAGTTTCAAACATTTAATTCATTCTCAAAAAAAAAAAAAAAAAAGTTTCGAACATTTAATTGAATAGAGAGGTTGACAGTGGTTTGTGGGCTATGGAGGATTCTTGGTTAGTGTTCATAGTGGCTAATTTGATATGGTCATAAGCCCGTAATGGAGGCTGCTTTGGGATTTCATCATTGCACAAATATGGGAGCAGAATTTGAGTTCTAGCCAAGGGGGTTAATTGGTGGGGTGAGTGTTTAGAGGTATGGGTTTTTACAGATTTTGTGAGTGTGTGTGTGTTTTTTTTAAACCTTCTTTTTTTTTTTTTTTTGGCTATTGGCTTTGAATTCAAGTATATACATTTTATTTTATGTTATGTCATATGTGTGTCATTTATTACATATTACAAAATCAAAAAGTTTGTGTTCAAGAGAAAATGAATTTGAGATAGAGAGTTTTGGTGATTTTTCTGTATACAAGTTTCAATTTGTAGACCAAAAAATCTGATTGGTGTTAATTTGGCTCACTGTGAACACTTACCATTACTTTGGTTTTATATGCATTATAAACTTTATGATTTATATTCTTATTTGAAGGACTTGCCTAAGGGGTGCATTGGTTGACTAAGATTATGACTTCAGAGGGATTAAAGAAGAAGAAGAAGAAGAATTACTTAAGAACCTCCTATCTCTCCTACCATCCTCAAATGCATTCTTTTTTATGAGAAAAGCTGAAGATCGCATCGATTGTACATTTTACAGCCCTAAGGTAAGTCAATATGAAGAATTGTCATTTTGTTAGTTTTTTTTTTTTTTTTTACTTAGTATATTTTTTTAATTGATGCTGTATGTGATATTGAGTTTGCAATTTGGTACTCTTTAGTGAAAATATACAAGTAGTAATTTAATGGAATGATGTAGCTAAGTTTTGGATTTTAGGCATTTAGAATTTGAGACAACACTAATGAAAAGGAAGATTGCCTTAGAGAGTTTAAGGATCCATGACTTGGAGCTAGAGTGATATATTAGCATATACTCCGTATTTAGTATTTTTTTTTCTATGGTCCTATGGATCTTGGCGGTGGTATTTGTAAAATTATCTTAATTTTTTAGAAAATACCAAGTTGTAGTGGTTGAAGGCTACTACAATCTGTGCAATGTTTTTCATGTCTAATATTTATGCGTGTAGTGCTTTTTTTTTTTTTTCTTTTTAATGTTGAAAATTTCATTAATTTTAATTTGCGGTTTATGCGTACTTCAAATGAAGTTTATGCATGTATCTTTAAATTTATTGTCATAAAGATAACTAAACTGAAGATAAACATTTGGGCTTGGGTTAAAAAAAACGATATGCTTTTGAACAAATCCATAACTTTTGGCCTTGGGTTAAAAAAAAAAAAATAGATGCACCAAAAAAAAAAAAAAATTATATCGTTTGATATTAAACTTAGAGAATATGTGGACTTCTCAAACGGTATTCTTGGTGTTGTAAGAAATTAATACTATTTAAATTTTCTTTTATATTAACCAAGCCTTAATCTTATTTCCAGCTTTGTGAGACATTGATATTTGACTCAAAATTAGCTACTAATCAATTTTAATCAAACCTAACAATTAAATAAATTGCTAGGGTTGCTGCTACAAGTGTTGGAGATTCAATAGTTGCTGCTGCAAGTGTTGGAGATTCAAGTTCAAAGTATGCAGGCCAAGAAAAAGAACAAACCTTGGATGATTTGAGAACATATAACTAGGCATTAACAGTAATCTGTTTTATGTAATCAACATACATTTGGTGGTGATAATTTTGGAACTTTAGGTGATATAGATTATGTACCCACAAATAATTCTGTATTTTTTTTTTTGTCCTTAATATAATTTTGCAGCTTTAGGTGATAATTCTCACCTATTTATCTCGAATAAAGCTACATTTTTACAGATTTCATATTTAGATGATATAAATAACTATGTTGCTGATGGATATAAGCATGTACGCAGTGGGAAATTAACGGATCTACTTCATTCTCAATCTATAACATGCACTATGTAAATTTCAGAATTCGAGTATAAGAGAGCGTACCTTGAAGCAGTGAATTTCAAAACAAAGATCGAAGCACTTGGGAATACTTTTAATCTTCACTCCAATTCCACTAATGACCAAGAAGTGTGGACTCTCAATCAGTTACAAAAGGAGAATTAAATTGAGTGACTTTCACTCACATACATTCTTTTTCAATGATGTTATTCACACCATATAAATTCTGTACGTTTTTCCTTTTGTATCTAACCAAATATCTAATTGGGCTGGCCTTTTGGGCCTTTCCAATTGGGTTTAAGTGTGTGGCTTGGAGTGGGACCAAAATGGACCAATAAGACACTAGCTCCAATGGGCCTTGGGCTTTTCTGTCAACTCTTGACAAGTCTAAAGTTACCATTAACTATATTTAATACCACTATATAAATATAGTTGCACTATAGGCCTTATCTATAAATTATATCCCAAGACTTTATTGTACATGCAAACTCCTTCATAAAATATTCGTAGTAATACAAAGTCATGAGTGTAGACTACCACTTTGTAAATTACTACATCTTAATCCTTGAGTACCCGGTTTAATTCTTTTAAGTTATTCATCATATATTTATGAAATCCAATTTCATAAATATATACTTTAGTAATTTCTTACCAAAGTGGTTAGACCTAACTCTCTGAATAACAAACCCATTAAACTTATCTCAAGTGAATATTTTATATATCCATTAAGAGACTATGAATTCCATCTTGAGAATATATATTCCATCAACACTAAATGTGGCTGCCCAACATACTGAGGTTTTGACTGTTACTTTAGATCTCACTCCTGATATATCAAAGCAACCTACACTTCATGAGCAAGTCCATTATTCTCTCAGGATTAAGAGTCATGCAAATATAAGTCGTGAGATTTATTATTCATTTGACAGTCCTTAGGAGAATAATAAATCTCACAGCGGTCCAGTTCAATATGTCTTAACTCTTAAAACATATCAACACATCAACTAGAAGTCTCCACTTCCATGATCAAGACAAATCATCGTAGTTGATATGTTATAGTCTTCGCAGATGAAATGCCCAATTTCATCACCGACTATGAACTATAATTCTGAGTTTACAAAGAACTTGTGATTTATATCTTCTATGACTAAATCACATAAATCATATACTATGCATCTCATGGACTATGTGATAATATCCGAATATTCATGTTACCATTATTTTAGATAAAAATAAAACAACTTTATTAAACACAATATTAAGTCATACATAATGTCATACACAATGTCACACTTAATATCATACATAGTATCATACAATAGGATTTAAGGGCACTAATCCTAACAGTTGCTACATCAATAGCATGGGAAACTCTTATGATACCTATTTTGTCAAAATTGAAAATATATCATTGCAAAATGAAATATTTATTCTGTCAAAACTTGAGTAAGAAGGAATAAGGAAAAATGGAAGTGCCTAATTTTAAAATCTTGAGTAAGAAGGAATAAGGAGATGTGGAAGTGCCTAATTTTAAGGGATACGGATAAGTATCTAAAATTCAGGAGTGTTTAAATTAGTGCCTTTACATATCTAACCTTATTATTTAATCTTTTTAAACATATAAATTTGAGGGTATTTTGGTACACAAAATGATGAAACCCAAATAAAGAATCATATTATTAGTAATATAGACTAGCCTTTGAGCACGCGCTCATGTGCGTGCTCAGAGGCTCTTCTATTTTTTGAGTAAGAGTTAATTTAGAGCATTTATTATAATTTGGGATTACTACATTTTTCAATCACAAAAAAAACCTAGGGGTGTGATTGAAAAATGTAGTAATCCCAAATTATAATAAATGCTCTAAATTAACCCATACTCAAAAAATAGAAGAGCCTCTGAATTTGAGGATATTTTGGTACACAAAATGATGAAACCCAAATAAAGAATCATGTTATTAGTAATATAGACTAGCCTCTAAACACGTGCTCACGCGCGTGCTCAGAGGCTCTTCTATTTTTTGGGTAAGGATTAAATTAGAACATTTATTATAATTTGGGATTACTACACTTCCCAATCACCAAAAAAAAAAAAAAAAACCTAGGGATGTGATGAGTATTATGTGTGGTGAAATAATTTTTCATTACACCCTAAGGTTTTTTTTGTGATTGGAAAGTGTAGTAATCCCAAATTATAATAAATGTTCTAATTTAATCCTTACCCAAAAAATAGAAGAGCCTCTGAGCACGCGCGTGCTCAGAGGCTAGTACTACTATTTAAGGGGTTGCACTTGTTTGGACCGGATTTTTTTTTTGTTCCAAAATACCCCTATTTCTCTAGGTTTAAGTATAGATAAAATTAAAGGATAATTTGGTAAAATATATGTCTAACTTGCACTAAAATGTTGCCTACAAAATAGGCAATATTTAACTCTCACGTTTAAGTCCAAGCATTACTCACGTCTACACTTTTCTTTCTTCAGTTTTTTTTTTTCCTTCCTTTATCAAGACTTAACTTTTTTTTTTCTTTGCATAAAAAAAAAAAAAAAAAAAACCTAATTTTTTTTTCAATACCCAGTTTCCCTTAATCTCATCTCACGTTTGGTTTTTTTTTTTTTTTTTTTTTCCTTAAATCTCCTTTTTTTTTTTTTTGAAGAAAAAATATACTAAAAATTAGAAGTCAATCATATCCAAAAGAAATCCAAAAAATTTCAAATACCACATTCAAACGAATCAAACCCACATTCAACTTCTATAAATATATATATATTTTAAAAATGCAACATATGTATATGTTTTGAAATTCAAATTCTTAAAAAATAAAAAATAAAAAATAAAAACCACGTTTAGATCTTTAACAAGAATTTCGGATTACTACTTACTAAAAAATTGAAAGAAGTTAAAAATCTATCCCAACTTAAACCATTATCAAAATATATAGCTCTCCACCCTTTCAAGTTTCAAACATTTAATTCATTCTCAAAAAAATAAAAAAAGTTTCAAACATTTAATTGAATAGAGAGGTTGACAGCGGTTTGTGGGCAATGGAGGATTCTTGGTTAGTGTTCATATTGGCTAATTTGATATGGTCATAAGCCTGTAATGGAGGCTGCTTTGGGATTTCATCATTGCACAAATATGGGAGCAGGGTTTGAGTTCTAGCCAAGGGGGTTAATTGGTGGGGTGAGTGTTTAGAGGTATGGGTTTTTACAGATTTTGTGAGTGAGTGTGTGTTTTTTTTAAACCTTTTTTTTTTTTTTTGGCTATTGGCTTTGAATTCAAGTATATACATTTTATTTTATGTTATGTCATATGTGTGTCATGTATTACATATTACAAAATCAAAAAGTTTGTGTTCAAGAGAAAATGAATTTGAGATAGCGAGTTTTGGTGATTTTTCTGTATACAAGTTTCAGTTTGTAGACCAAAAAATCTGATTGGTGTTAATTTGGCTCACTGTGAACACTTACCATTACTTTGGTTTTATATGCATTTATAAACTTTATGATATATATTCTTATTTGAAGGACTTGCCTAAGGGGTGCATTGGTTGACTAAGATTATGACTTCAGAGGGATTAAAGAAGAAGAGGAAGAAGAATTACATAAGAACCTCCTATCTTTCCTACCATCTTCAAATGCATTCTTTTTTATGAGAAAAGTTGAAGATCCCACCGGATGTACATTTTGCAGCCCTGAGGTAAGTCAATATGAAGAATTGTCATTTTGTTAGTTTTTTTTTTTTTTTTTTACTTAGTATATTTTTTTAATTGATGCTATATGTGATATTGAGTTTGCAATTTGGTACTCTTTAGTGAAAATATACAAGTAGCCAATTTAATGGAATGATGTAGCTAAGTTTTGGATTTCAGGCATTCAAAATTTGAGACAACACTACTGAAGAGGAAGAGTGCCTTAGAAAGTTTAAGGATCCATGACTTGGAGCTAAAGTGATATATTAGCATATGCTCCGTATTCGTTATTTTTTTACTATGGTCCTATGGATCTTGGCGGTGGTATTTTTAAAATTATCTTAATTTTTTAGAAAATACTAAGTTGTAGTGGTTGAAGGCTATTACAACCTGTGCAATGTTTTTCATATCTAATATTTATGCGTGTAGTGCTTTTTTTCTTTTTCTTTTTAATGTTGAAAATTTCATTAATTTTAATTTGCGGTTTATGCGTACTTCAAATGAAGTTTATGCGTGTATCTTTAAATTTATTGTCATAAAGATAACTAAACTGAAGATAAACATTTGGGCTTGGGTTCAAAAAAACAATATGCTTTTGAACAAATCCATAACTTTTGGCCTTGGGTTAAAAAAAAAAAAATAGATGCACCAAAAAAAAAAATTATATCGTTTGATATTAAACTTAGAGAATATGTGGACTTCTCAAACGGTATTCTTGGTGTTGTAAGAAATTAATACTATTTAAATTTTCTTTTATATCAACCAAGCCTTAATCCTATTTCCAGCTTCGTGAGACATTGATATTTGACTCAAAATTAGCTACTAATCAATTTTAATCAAACCTAACAATTAAATAAATTGCTAGGGTTGCTGCTACAAGTGTTGGAGATTCAATAGCTACTGCTGCAAGTGTTGGAGATTCAAGTTCAAAGTATGCAGGCCAAGAAAAAGAACAAACCGTGGACGATTTGAGAACATATAACTAGGCATTAACAGTAATCTGTTTTACGTAATCCACATACATTTGGTGGTGATACTTTTGGAACTTTAGGTGATATAGATTATGTACCCACAAATAATTCTGTAATATATATATATATATATATATATATTTTTGTCCTTAATATAATTTTGCAGCTTTAGGTGATAATTCTCACCTATTTATCTTGAATAAAGCTGCATTTTTACATATTGCATATTTATGTGATATAAATAACTATGTTCCTACATCAATAGCATGGGAAACTCTTATGATACCTATTTTGTCAAACTTGAAAATATGTCATTGCAAAATGAAATACTTATTCAGTCAAAACTTGAGTAAGAAGGAATAAGGAGAAATGGAAGTGCCTAATTTTAAAATCTTGAGTAAGAAGGAATAAGGAGATATGAAAGTGCCTAATTTTAAGGGATATGGATAAGTATCTAAAATTCAGGAGTGTTTAAATTAGGACCTTTACATATCTAACCTTATTATTTAATCTTTTTAAACATATGAATTTGAGGGTATTTTGGTACACAAAATGATGAAACCCAAATAAAGAATCATGTTATTAGTAATATAGACTAGCCTCTGATTTAGGACCTTTACATATCTAACCTTATTATTTAATCTTTTTAAACATATGAATTTGAGGGTATTTTGGTACACAAAATGATGAAACCCAAATAAAGAATCATGTTATTAGTAATATAGACTAGCCTCTGAGCACGCGCTCACGCGCGTGCTCAGAGGCTCTTCTATTTTTTGAGTAAGGGTTAATTTAAAGCATTTATTATAATTTGGGATTACTACATTTTTCAATCACAAAAAAATGTTCTAAATTAACCCTTACTCAAAAAATAGAAGAGCCTCTGAGCACGCGCTCACTCGCGTGCTCAGAGGCTAGTCTATATTACTAATAACATGATTCTTTATTTGAAAAATGTAGTAATCCCAAATTATAATAAATGTTCTAAATTAATCACGCGCGTGCTCAGAGGCTACTCTATATTACTAATAACATGATTCTTTATTTGAAAAATGTAGTAATCCCAAATTATAATAAATGCTCTAAATTAACCCTTACTCAAAAAATAGAAGAGCCTCTAAACACGCTGTGGGCGCGTGCTCAGAGGCTAGTTTAAATATTAAAAAGGACTTGGCTTCTGTCCAGTAGCTAGTAGCCACTGAACGCGTTGGATACACGACACGTGTCCAAGACTAGACACGTGTCGCGTGTCCAACGTGTCTAGTGGCACTGGCCACTGGACAGAAACTGCACCCTATTAAAAATTCGGGTCATTCTGTGGTGCCCTTACTTTTTTTTTAATTTTTTATGGGTATAGTACCTACCTAAATCTGAATCGTAGATTTCGCTTGTTATAAACCTGACCATGTATTTAATTTTAATAGGAGACTAATTACCGGTCAAGCAAGTAACGTATACTAACCTTTGAGCACGTGCTCACACTCGTGCTCAGAGGCTCTTCTATTTTTTAGGTAAAGATTAATAATTTACATTTATTATAATTTGAGATTTCTACTTTTTCCAATCACACAAAAAAAAAAAAAAAAAAAAAAAGACCTAAGGGTGTAATGAAATTTTTTTAAAAAAAATTTAAAAAAAAAGGAGGACAGAAGGAATAAATACATCGTGATGAAGTAAAAAAAGAAATGAATACGTGGGGTGAGTTTTGTAGATTAGAGGAGTTTTAAAACTAACAAAAGAGTAATCTTATTTTGTAGGGAGTTAGTGAGTAGAAGTAAGAATTTAAATCAACGTAAAATTAGAAGTTTATTTGAAGCAGGAAGGCATTTCAACGTAGAAGTAGAAATTTATTATTTTTGTCAATTTACTATTTTAACCCCATTTTTAAGTTTTAGGTAAGGGTATTTTTGACATTAAAAAAACAATAACTAATTTTTTTTTTTCAATTTACTATTTTAACCCCATTTTAAAGTTGTTGGTTAATTACTTTAGGGGTATTTTTGACAGAAAAAAAAATAACTAACTTTTTTTTTTTTTTTTGAGAAACCAGCCAATCCGACTGGGACTTTATTGAATTTAAAAGAATGCTTCAAGGAACATCAAAATCAACTAACTGGGAAATGTCTGTAGGTAATCACCTAACCATTCCCGATACCCAGCCAAACATTTGGCTTTCTTAGCTAATGCATCGGCAACCACATTACAAGACCGATGAACAAAAACAAATTGAGCAGACTGGAATACAGAGACTAAGGAGCGGATGTCATCAGCAATATCACCATATGAAGTTAGAACCGGATTTTCTTGGACAATAGCGTTAATGACTGAAACTGAGTTTCCTTCGAAGATAACGTTCTGCAGATCCTTTTCAGCGGCAAACATCACAGCACGTCGACAAGCAAGGGCTTCCAAATCCGCAACTGTCGAGGCTAGAGCAGTAGGCATAGACAGAGCTGCCACTACATCTCCACGCCAATCTCGGATGACAACCCCGATACAGGCCAAATTAAGCGAGTTGAACATTGCTGCGTCGAAATTTACTTTGAAGTGAGCATGCTCTGGTGGTCTTCACTGGTGTTGGATCACAGGTGAGTGAACAGTCGGAGCTTCATCTTCCTGGGCTGCCAAGAACTCTTGTAGCAGGTTACTAGCCAACAAGTTAATGTTTGTAATAGGCTGCACTTGACGCCCAAAGTGAAAAGCATTTCGCCGGTTCCATAAACACCAAGCAACTACTACAAAAATTTCCTTCCTGAAATCATCCGTTACCTGCAAAAAACGATCAAATAAATCGCAAAAGGTTAAGGGAGGGGGGTTCACAGCTTGTTGGGCCTAACTATGACAGCTCCAAACAGTTTTCACCACCCGACACTTCCATAGAGCGTGTAACAGATCCTCCTGACCTTCATTGCACAACTCACACACCTCCGAATTGACTATGTTCCGTCGAACCAGATTGCACTTTGTTGGAAGAGCGTTGTGGTAAGCCCTCCAGATAAAGTGCTTGATTTTATGAGGAACTCGAAGCTCCCATATTCCCTTCCAAAAAAGTCTTTGTGGCTCACGGTTAAGAGCTGCCTTGCACATTTCTATTAGTTAGTAGCTTGTGGAGTAAACTCCTGAAGGTGTGTAGGCCCATATAACCCGATCCTCTGTAGTCCTCAAACTCAATGGAATTCCCATAATCACTGACACCTCACTAGGCAGAAACAACTCTTTAATCAACTCTGTTTTCCACTCTCTTTGGTTAGCTTCAATGAGGGAGCTAACCCTTGTCTCAGGCAGAATAGTAGGAAGGGGGGAAATGATGGTATTTTTATCTCTTTTAGGCAACCATTTATCTTCCTTCACTCGCACAAATTGGCCATCTCCGATTCTCCAAACCATGCCTTTCTGGATAACATCTCTTGCACTAAGAATGCTTTTCCAAGCATAGGATCCGGCTATGGAATCTTTCGCTTCCAAAATTGAACAATTTGGAAAAAATCTAGCTTTAAAGACTCGAAAGCAAAGTGACCCTGGGTTATTAATCATCCTCCAAACCTGTTTTGCTAAGAGAGCGTCGTTGAACTTTTCAATTGCTTTAAAGCCCATTCCACCCACCTCTTTCGCTTCATAAAGCTTTTCCCAACATACCCAATGCACCTTTCTTGAATCACCACTGTAACCCCACCAAGACTTCCGGATAAGGCTTTCGAGCTCCCTAACCAACCCTTTGGGAATTTTAAAACAACTCATGGTGTAGGTTAGGATAGCTTGAATAACAGCCTTGATGAGGACTTCCCTTCCTGCTTGAGACAATAACTTCTCTTTCCACCCCTGTAGTTTCTTCCAAACCCTCTCTTTTAGGAAGATAAAGCTTTGTTTTTTTGCTCGGCCTACTAAAGCTGGTAATCCCAAATACTTTTCATACTGCCGGATTGCTGGGACGCCTAAGAGTTGTTGGATCTGCTCCTGTAAGGGCAAAGGGGTGTTCGAACTGAAAAACAAGTTCGTTTTTTCTCTATTTATCTTTTGACCAGACCTTCTCTCATACACCTTCAAAATCTCCAATATTTTATTGCATTCCACCTCTGTAGCTCTACAAAACAACACACTATCATCTGCAAAAAATAAGTGGGAAACTTTAGGGCCATTTCTACAGATAGCCACCCCTCGAATATGCCCATTCACTTCAGCCTGATGAATCAAGCTCTGCAAACCCATGGCACACAACAGGAACAAGTATGGAGACAAGGGATCCCCTTGGCGAAGCCCCCTTATGGGTTTTATATTGCCCACCGGCTGCCCATTGAGAAGAACTGCATAAGAAACAGATTGCACACAAGCCATAATAATTTTTATCAACCTATCCTCAATACCCAGATGATGCATTATCCTGTCAAAAAAAACTCATTCCACCCTGTCATACGCTTTACTCATATCCAGTTTAAGTGCCATATACCCCAAATTCCTTTGAGTCTTCCTCTTCAGGAAATGAAGGGTCTCGAAAGCCACCAAAATATTGTCAGTGATCAACCGCCCTGATAAGAATGCACTTTGGGAATCTGGAATAAGTTTAGCCAGCAACTTTTTCAACCAGTTAGCCACCACTTTTGCAATTAATTTATAAACAACATTGCACAGGCTTATTGGTCGAAAATCTGAAACTTTCTTAGGATTTTTAACTTTGGGGATCAAAGAGATAAAAGTGGAATTAAGGGATTCTGGGACAATACCTGAATTCAAGGCTTGGAGGACAACTACAACTACATCCTCACCAACAATGTGCCAGATGGATTTATAGAAAATGGGCGACATACCATCAGGGCCAGGGGCAGTATTTGGAGCCATTTGGTCAAGAGCTTGCTTCACTTCAAAGGCTTGAAACTCACCCCTCACACACGGATCCACATCAGCCTCCACCGGGTACGGGATTCCATTTAAAATACTATCAAATCCAGATGGGTTTGAGGTGGAGAAGATATTCTTAAAATACCCCTCTACCACACCACCCAATTCGGCTTCATCCTCCACCCAAACCCCATTGTCATCCTCTAATCCCAGAATCAAATTCCTCTTATTCCGCTGATTAGCTCTGCAATGAAAATAAGCAGTGTTACGATCACCTTCTTTAAGCCAGGTGTTTCTAGCCCTTTGCTTCCACATACACTCTTCCCTAGCCTAGAGGCAACCAATTTCCTTTCTAAGCATCTGAATACGGCCAGGATTAGTTCTGTAACAGTCCCCTTCTTCAGCTTCTTTCAATTCAGTCATCTTCCTCTTTACAGCAGACCGGACATGACCAAATGTAGTTCGATTCCAAATTTTGAGGTTTTCTTGGCAGGCCATTATTTTTCTATTAAACCCCCAAACCGAATTAGATGGCTGTCTAAAATCCCAGGAATCCCGAATTACACCCTCACAAGAATTATCCTTCAACCACATAGCTTCAAAGCGGAAAGGCCTACCTTTTTTGTAGAACCTTTTAAACTCAGAGTCTGAACAAAGCAGTAAGGGTTTGTGATCAGAGTGAAAAGCATCCAAGTGGTGTATTTGAGCTGAAGGGAACCTCAAAATCCACTCAACTGAAGCCACCCTTCTATCCAACCGAATCCATACATTTTGACCACCCAGCCTTCTATAGCACTAAGTAAATGGGAACCCATTGAAGCCCAAATCCCTCAATCTACAGTAGTCCAGAGCATCTCTAAACCCCTGCATCTGTCTCTCCGGTCTAGTGAGCCAACCTTGTTTCTCTTCAGCAAATAAAATCTCATTGAAATCCCCCATACAAACCCAAGGCAAGTTGAACCGCTGGCTAAGAAGTCTCAGTAATGACCAGGAGCTTTCCCGGTAGGCTGTTTCAGGGTCTCCGTAAAAACCTGTGAACCGCCAAGCGTCATTCGCTCCAAGGTCAATGATAGCATCAATATGTCTGGCTGAGAAAGTCTGAACATCCACATTCATATCTGCTAGCCAATACAAAGCCAACCCTCCCCCAGTATTGTGGCGGGGGACTACAAATAAATTACTAAACTGAATCTTACGCCCAATACGTTTTGAAACTACTTTTTCCACCTTTGTTTCCATCAAAAACACCAACTTGGGATCTTTGTTGCGCACCATCGCAACCAGCTCATCTTCTGTCTGTGGGTTCCCAAGCCCACGACAGTTCCAGCTTAAGCAACTCATAATGCCCGGTGGTGCTGGGACCTAGCTGCCACCTCACTATTTTCTTTATTCGAAAAGCTACTGCCACTCAAACAAAATTTTTTACCCGTACTCCTATCAAGATCATCCAGCATAGGCCTCCTATCCACATTCATTGGTGAAGGAGACACCCCACACTGACCCAACTCCCTAGCAAATCTTTTCCATTTTCTTGTGGACCCCACTGAACCAGAAATAGTAATTTGGTTGGTGCAATCTTGCATAGGCCTCACGTCACCCTTCCTTACCTTAGCATCAAGACCCACGGACATCTTCAAACCTTTCCCATTTGTCTCACCCACAAAGCCATCCAACTTATCATTTAAATTTAACCCCACCACTATCTCTTCTAATATATTGGTTGGCTTGTTTGCATGCAAGTCGTAAGTCACCTCATGGCTTTGTACCCCAACGTCCCTTGCATGATTCATGTTACTCCCATTTCCATGCGTAGGCTTGGAAATCTCAACATAGTCCATAGCATTATTTGCCGCCGAGTGAGCAGATGACTGAGTCTCCTTGGGGTTGTCTGCATTCTCTTTTGATGGGCCTTTATTGCTTTCCCTCTTCCTCCATGACTTCGTGAAGTGCCCAAAACTACCACCATAGTTTTAAGAGTGCCTCTCAACGGCTCCGCTCGAAGCCACTCACCATACTATTGTTCTTCCTTCCTTAAAGTTCCTTTACCTTGCAACCAAACTTCACAGTCCCTCTCTCCATGAGTCACACGGCCACACCAGTAGCAGAAATTAGGCAGCCATTCATACTTCAGCCCAACCCAGCCCAACTGTTTCCCCTCCGAGTGTAGTTTGGAGCACCGAAGCAAGGGTTTGGATATGTCAATATTTATTCTAACCTGCAAAAATTCACTGCCAGCGCCGTCGTCTTCCGAGTCGACACCTCGGATGACCCTACCAATGGTCTTACCTATCAACTCCCCTACTTCAACCTTCAAACTCCTCTCTGGAATGTTGTGTATCTGAACCAAGAATGGCACCGACTCGATGTCGAAAACACGTTCAAATGCCACAAGATGTTTATCATATGACCATGGTTCGAACTCCAACACTTGCTCAAGGTCCAGTACATCCTCAAATTCAAACAACAATATATGCTTTCCAATATCTCTAATCTTAAGTTCACCGACTGTTCTCCATAAGGGCTTGAAAGTGCGGGCAACTGCATCCACATTAAGAACCCTCTTCGTATAAAATCGACCAGCTAAACGGAATACACTCTCTTCCTCTTCCTTAGGAACCTCAGCACCCCCTTCTTCTTCTTCTGTAAGCGAGAAACGTGCCCACATCTCGTCTAAAGAAGCCATGAGAATAACAGCCTTGAAAACAAAAAGATAACTGACAACGAAACAGAGATTGCACCACCGAGAACTTATCACAGAACACTACACCCACTGTAACGGACCGTCCTATCAACCCACGAAAGGTAGAAGGGAACAGATACCTAAACTAGGTTAGGGACTTAATTCTACAGGCGGTTGAGTAAGAGATAAAACCCTAACCCTAGTGCAGCCAGAGAAACAGGCCTTGAATTCTTGATAACCTTAACTAACTTTCTGAATACTCTTAATATCTACCGATTAAAAAAAAAAAAAACAGACAGTCTTCTCTTCTTTCTCGCGTTCCCTTCTCAGAAGTCTGATAATCTCTCTCTTGCGTTCCATCTTGGTTTTTCTTTGTTTGATGAATTTCCTTTCGGCATCCTGTTGCATTAGTCACTGGTGAAAGGTTTTTGAGAAAGATCAAAACTGCTTCACCTGTGGTTGAAGCCTTGAAGGTAAAGATCAAAACAACAAACCCTAATTTCATTTCAAATTGTGAAATCTTTTAATTGGGATATCAAAACTGCTTCGCTCTCTCTCTCTCTCTATTTGATATTGTCTTCATTTTTCATGAGATGGGTATTGTGTACTGGGAGAAGCAGTCATGAGATGGGGTAGCAACTGGCTTCAAACTGCCTTCAACATGCTCCTGAAATTGCAGATTATGGAGAATGGAACCCACTCTTTTCCTCTGCTATTGATATATTAATTATTTTTTTCCTATTTTAATCAATTTCACAATACATATTCTCAATGGCCCGTGGTACAGTGTTGAAGCACCCCTCAAAAAATCAAACAAGACAGTCACTTCTCAAAAGGAAAAGGGGAAAAAGTACAAGAATGTAACCGCTACTGAATTTTGGTATGCCTTTATACAAGCTGACCAATGCACTGTTTAAACATTTGCTATTACCACTCATGCATGATCAAAATCATTTTTTAGCCAAATAACACTTAATAGAACATAGGCAAACATAAATTAGAGTTTTACATTATGTGATACAATTATCATGATTTTCTTCTAATATTACAAAAGGTTGTTTACTCAATAGACCTGGAAAAATTCAAGGGTGAGGTACAAACACTTGTTGATGCAGGTTCTATGTAGCACTGATTTGCTTTACTAGTGAGAAAGTTTGCCTCTGCATTCAAAATGAACACTAAATTAAGTATAATCTTCTTAAGCAAACATATAAACAACTAGAGAGGGAACAGACATTGTAGGATATTGTGTGGTTTGGTTCTGTATTATCAATCCTAGTAGATAACTTGATTCCTAAACTCATTAAAGCTTGGGTCTCTACTTGGTTAACTAGTAATTTGCTGAATGATGTGCTTTGGATATTTTTCTATAATCTTTATAGCTATTATCTGGTCTTTATGGAAATTTTGATATAAGACAGCCATCAAAGGTGAATCGGTGATATAGTTTCATCAACTAATGTCTCTGTATTTCATTTTTAAATCATCTATATGCAGGCAGTGGAGCACTGCAGCCACGGAGGCTAGAGCTCCAAATAAGCTGGTATGCAATAGAATAGATGGCATATTTCAGGTGGAAGAGATGGTGATGTAAGCAAGGCTGGTGTTTGCAAGAGAACCAAGCTTCAGGCGGCTAATAGAGGAAGGTGATTCTAATATCGTTATTAACTCTATCATGAAGGGGGAGGATAGGGGCTCATTCTATGGTCATTTGGTACAAGGGATTGTGCAGGAAACATAACTTTTGCCTAATGTTTGGTTGAGCTAGATAACTTAATTTGGAATCTTTTCACCTTTGTTTAATTCCATGTATTGCTTCCTGTTGTAGTCACCTTGTCACACTCGTGGCTTATATTCAGCAACAATTATGGCTAGTCTTATAAGGTCGACAATGGTCATATTTTCAAAGTTCCAATAGATATAGTTGTGTATTTTACTAATTCTATGTTTTTCTTGTGTTACTAATATGGTGTTCAACTTTTTGCTAATGAATTGTGAATTTATGGATTCTCTACTTGTAAATGGAATAAAAAAATATTGCTGATTTAGGAAAAGTTATATTATTTTGACAAGTCTGTGAGAGACTGGGAAAATTAGGTGCCTCTCAAAAAAGAGATTTAGGTACTTTTTTAGGGCACCTCTCTTTTTGGGTAAGTGGTGTGAAGTCGCCACTTATTTTTTATACAAAAAAATAAGAAAAAATTAAATACAAATTTACATGACTGAATTGTTCCATTCTCATTGATTGAATAAAAAAGTATACATTTGGTAAATTAAATATTACATGGCTTTAGGTCTTAGTTACAGACTATCAAAAATAAAAATAAAGATAAAGCCTAGGTCTACCTATCCAAAAACACTAAATTCAGAGGCTAGGTTATGGAATTGGAAGGCGTTAGACACCCATTTCGCCCAGAGAGAGTTTGGTCTTCTAGACTCTCATGACCAATGTACCCCTTTTATGCAAGACATGAATGATATGTTGCACACATGAAAAACTAAATCACATAAGTCTATTTATGAATGCATTATCTTCTTTGTTAAAAAATTCAGATATGTGTTGTGATAAAAAAAAAAATTTGATTTGGTTTAAAAAAATCAGATTTGTTTTTGTTCATGTAAAAAAAAAAAAAAGTTTTTGGCATAGAAAAGTCAGATCTGCGTTTATTAAATAAAACAAAGTCTTTTGGTTTTTAAAAAAAATATCATATCTATCTTTGAAAACTAGAAAAATTGGTTTTTGGTTGTATTAAAAAGAATCAGATCTGTTTTATAACAAAAAATTTAGATTTGTAGAGAGCTAGAAAAAAATCAGATTTGTGTTTTACTGTAAATTAAAATAAGATAAAGATTTTTTAGAAGAGAACTATATTCATGAAATAAACCTATGCTACATGCATTAGACAAAACAAACAAAACTATTCATGACTTTTTTTTTTTTTTTCAAAATCTGCTATGTTAACAAAAATTTAGATCTATATCTAAAGAAGATGTAGATTAGTTTTTTGGATTTAAAAAATTTAGTTTTGAAATTAGTTTTTGTTTTGAAAAAAAATTAAGATTTGCATCTAATGAAGATGCAAATCAGTTTTTGATTTTGAAAAATTTAGATTTGCAAATAATGAAGATGCAAATCAATTTTTTTGATTTAAAAAATTCAGATCCGCATCTAATGAAGATGCAAATCATTTTTTGATTTGAGAAAAATTCAAATCTGTATCTAATGAAAATGCAAATCAGTTTTTGATTTGAGAAAAATTCAGATCTGCATCTAATTAAGACACAAATTAGTTTTTTCATTGAGAAAAGATATGATAACAAGCAGATTTTCGAAACAAAAGAATAGATCTTGACAACAAAAACATCAAAAACAGATTCCAATAGAGAAAATATCGACAACACATGATATGAGCATTTGAAAATCAAAACTAAACAAACACTTATTCATGCATCACCAAATTGAAAGAGATAGAAGAAGAAAAAGTAAAGAAAAAACTGCCTCTTGCATGGACGTGCTCTTTTTATTGAGAGAATATTTTAGGGTTCAAAGAAATTTATGCAATTGTCTTTGAAACCTAAAAATCATTGCTTACAAAAAATAAGACTAAAGCCTCCAAAACCTTTTTACCGTAAGAGAGAGAATATCAGAAAGGGAATTCAGAAAGAGAGGAAATCTGAAAGTGTCAAAATGTGTGTTGAATTTTGAGATCCAGTCTCTATTTATAGAGGCTAGGAGACTAAAATAAATAGCTGAGACGATCAGAATACGAGCCGAGACGCGTCCTTATTGCTAAAAAATAAAAAAGGATGTGTTTTAACATCACCCAAATGCTGTCGGGCCAAAACCCTAATGTGTGCCATTCGGCACTTTGAAAGTGCTGATCGACACTCCAAAAGTGCCGAATGGGTGCCAATCCCACTTTCAAGTTCGAGTGCATTTTGGACTCATTTTTTAGGTTTACTTGAGTCAGGACTTGCACTTAGACATGCTTTTAATCCGTATTCTAAAATTCAAACCCTTTTCTGGATAATTCAGGTCTTTTCAGCAACAATTATCTTGTAGATAAATACTCTAAAATAGATCTTGATAAAGTCTAGATTATCTATAATTTCATCGTTATCCAATTACCCATTTATTCACATGCAAGCAATCCTATTTTTGACACTAATTATCAACCAATCACAAAATTATTTAATTAATTTTAATTGTTTAACCAATCAGAATTAATTTAAATTAATCATGTGTGATCGACTCTACCTAGACACAATGCATGCTAACCGTACAAACTTGATCCTGCGATATCTTTCAATCCGATAGTCCGATTTGGAAATCGGGCATACCGTCGCAACCGTTAGAATCTCAAGATCATTTTTATGATATGCAATGAATGAATTAATGCATGAAATGCAATCATGAATTTTGGGTATATGATTGGTCACTCCAGTCATCTTCCTTGATTAAATCATGGGTGCAAAATCGAGTGTCTACAGAATGCCCCTCATTGATAGAGCTTGAAAAGCGAATGTCAATGTAAAACAAAGACACTGATTTTAGCGGCCATGATTTAATTGAGGTTGAATTTTCAAAGATTACCTAGCCCTCGAGCCTAAATCTTTGGAACATAGAACTAATGCTTTACCTTTTGAAAAAAATGAAAATTGTAAATACTTGACCTATTTGATAGCTGATGATCTTTGAAATGATTCTTGATAATTGAGGTGATCGAGAGGCTTTTCAATCTTGATCTTGAATGTGGATGGTAACCAAGGGGCTTTTCAACTTTAGAACTGGAGCTGTGATGACCAAGGGGCTTTTCAACTTTAGAACTGGAGCTGTGATGACCAAGGGGCTTTTCAATCTCAATCTGAGCTGGGGCGACCAAGGGGCTTTTTAGCCTCCATCTTGAAGTAAGGGAACCAGGGGGCTTTTCAACCTTGGAATCAGAGCTGTAGCGACCAAGGGGCTTTTCAACCTCGATCTTGAACTATGATAACTAAGAGGCTTTTCAACCTCGATCTTGAAGAAAGGGAACCAAAGGGCTTTTCAACCTTGGAACCGGAGTTGCAGCAACCAAGGGGCTTTTCAACCTCGATCTTGAAGAGAGGGCAACCAAGGGGCTTTTCAACCTCGATCTGAGCTATGGCAACCAAGGGGCTTTTCAACCTTGGAACCGAATTTGTAGTGACCAAAGGGCTTTTCAACCTCGATATTGAAGAAAGGGAACCAATGGGCTATTCAACCTTGGAACCAAAGCTGTAGCGACCAAGGGGCTTTTCAACCTCGATCTTGAATTGTGGCAACCAATGGACTTTTCAACCTTGATCTTGAAGAAAGGTAACTAAGGGGCTTTTCAACCTTGTAACTGGATTTGTAGCGACCAAGGTGCTTTTCAACCTTGATCTTGAAGAAAGGGAACTAAGGGGCTTTTCAACCTCGGAACTGGAGCTGTGGCGACCAAGGGGCTTTTCAACCTTGGAACCGAAGCTGTAGCAACCAAAAGGGCATTTCAACCTCGGTCTTGAACTGTGGCGACCAAGGGGCTTTTCAACCTTAATCTTGAAGAAAGGTAACCAAGGGGCTTTTCAACCTTGGATTAGAACCAGAGGATTGAGGAGATATATGTGTGTGTGTGTGTTGAAGGGGGAGGCTAGTATTTGGGTCATTAAGCATGGAGTTGAGGTTATTTTCAGTTTTTAGTTGAAAAAAAATTAGCAGTATTACAAATTTGCAAATTGCGCTATGTTGAAAATCTACAGATTTAAAAATGCAATCCCACAGATTTCACCTAGCCAATCATATCAAGATTTTTCGATTTGCTAAACTGCCCTTTTTTGTCTCTCAATACACCTAAACAAACGTGCTCTATATCTTATTCATTGTTTGTTTTGTTTACTTGCTTGTTTAACGAATGTAATAAAACCTAAAACATTTTAAGACTTTTCTTTTCTTTCTTTTGTATATAAACCCTAATATAATTTCTCCTTTCTTTCTCATCCCTTCTTTAATACTGACTTTAACACTATAAGGCAACTAAAAGAATCAAATATAAATATCACCACACCCCTTTGGCGTGATGGTCATCCACAAGTACAAAGTTCTTGTGGGGGGGAGGGGGGGAGTAAGGGCCGAGGTTCAAATTTCCAAGAGTGAGCTTCATACACATATACAATTAGATTTATAGGCTAGAGTAGAATTTCTATTTTGTATATTAAAAAAAAAAGAATCAAATATAAATAAGACATCTAATTCACAAATGCCAAGACTTTCTAAAAGCTTCAAGTTAATGATTAATTGGGATTGAAACCCTTTTGGGAACTAATTAATTGTTCAAATATAAAGAAATTCTACATTCAATTAAATCCTTTCAAGACTTAAAAGAAAATTGAGTCAAAGTCCAATAATTCAATCCAAACCTAATTGAAGAAAGAAAGGAAGTTGTCCTGAAAGCATCAAGATAATTAAGATAATTAATTTGAACTTAAATAGTAACATAAAAATCAATTTAATTCAATCTTAGTTAATTGAATCTAATCAAGTCATAAAGAATCCAAGACAATTAATGATGAATCAAGATCACTTAAGTCTAATAAAGGAAAGTTACTTAAGAGTAAATGAAGTCTTAACTTCAATTAACACTTCTCCTTCATAAGACTTAATCGCTCATTTGAAACAAGGCTTTCAATCCTGGTTGGTATCCACATGCATATGCATTTGTCCTTATGCATGATTGGATATACACACACACACTTGGATGTTGTCAATGTAATATTTTTCATGTTTATATGTTTGATGCCATGATGATATGCTTGTCTTCTCACATGCTTGTTTAATCACATGCTTTTTCTTTTTTTCCTTTTCATTTGAGTGGGATTGTCCCCTAAAGAATTAACATTTAGTTATATTTATCAAAAGTTTGGTTTCAATCCCTCAATCGACTTACGAAATTCTTCATCGTACCTACCAATCATGATGCAATCAGTGAAACCTCCAAAAATAGGTAAATTGCTTTTCCTTTGAATTTCTAATCAATTTAGTCATTTTCTTTATTTTCTTTTTCATGATGTGCAATTAATTAATTTAATTTTAGAAAGAAGTATGCATCTTTGAGTTTGGCAATGGATCCATTGGTTCATTAGAGATATGATGTCACGAGCCTAATTTGGCACTTGATTTAGGGAAGACCTGTTATGAAATAGGTCAACTACTAGGTAGTAAAACAAGTTATGTGTTTGCCAAGATGTAAAAATGGGTTTTTAGTGGGTTCCAATTAACTTTGATGGTTGAATAAGAGATCTGGAGTTTAATCATGCCTACAACAAAAATCAATTGATGTCTTGGTCTAATGATAAAGAGTTATTATCAGGAACAGACGCTATAGGTTGAAACTCTCTCTATAATGTATGGAGTATAGATCTTTAATGTTGGTCCAAATTTTAAACCCACATGTACTATAGTGTTTACATAATTTTAAGGAAAAATAATTAAGTGTGTTGTTGGCTCCAAATTAAAAAGTTAATTTATTTTACTATTCAGCTTATTTTTGCTACTATTTATGGGTCTCATTGCACTTTTTGGTACTATTCATGAGTCTCACTGTATTTTTCAGCTAATTTTTACCTTTATCTACAATATTTTCAACAAAAAGTTTTCAATTTTAGCAAAATAAGTAGATCTTAAATAGACCCTAAATTTATGAAATTATTTATTAAAAAATTTGATTCAACCATAAATAAATTCCTAGAGCTTTAATTTCAAGTATGATTTTAATCATTATCAAAGTTTCGTCCAAAATTCAAATTCACTTCATGGATAAAATTTTAAAAGACTTCATAAAAAATAAAAAATAAAAAACTTCACAAAAAATTAGGTGCTTTAGTACACCCACTTAAATACATATTTTAAATTTTTAAATAATATTACAAGTATTTTTATATTTTTTTTACCCACACATCTTTTCCCATATTTTCAACTTCTAATTACATGCACCAAACGCATCTTCATAACTGGAGAATGCTTGGCATCAAATTTTAAATCCATTGACATGAGGTCAGTGCACCTTAACCAATAGAAGGCAAAGAAGATGTATTTAAGGAATGGGAACATGACATGTGGATGTTGTGTTGCAGAAGCAAGGGTCCATCATAAGAAGTTGACGACGTGACAGGCACAACGAGTACAAAATTGTCAAAGCCCAGTTATCTACGTCGTCGATACGTCATTTTCATTTTTCAGTGCCCTTTTTCTTTTTCTTTTTTAAAATAAATAAATAAATTTCCTTCACTAAACTGGGTTGATAATGAGTACCACAATGTCCAGCCCAGCCCACTTATCAAAAAAGACTATAAATTACTAGCAAATTATTTTCACTAGCTTCATTATTCACTATTCACTAATCACGTTTGTTTGTTTTGTTTTGAGAAATGGAAATCACCTTTGTTTGTCATTTGAGATCCAATACTATCACATTCCAAAAGTTAGTTACAAAATTGATTGTAGTTTAAGATTATAATCTTACTCAATATCTTTTATTAGATGTGAATTTTGATAAATCCACTATTGGATTACATGTTCTTCTTATATTCTCTATGCTTACAAAATTTCTAAAAAATTAAAGATTTATAGCTATATCATCAATAAATTGTTTAAATTATAATTTTTTATATTTTAAAATTATGCATAAAATATAAACTTATAGATCATATAGTAAATAATATCTGATTGATATAAAATTTGACATGTGTATTAAAAGCCTAAAGAACATGCAATTTAACGGTTAGATTTTCAAAATATGTAGTAATATTTATTTTATTGAGTAAAATTGTAACTTTAAGCTATAACCAATTTTGTAACTAAGTTTTGTCCTTACTAAAATGGTTTCGGTAAGTTCCAATTCCCAATCATACTGTGCATTTTTATTAATTTAATGTGTAAAAATATAATTATACTTAAAATAAATAGATTTTTAAAAATTATGTGTGCATTTGGGGAAAGACAAAAAGTTTTTTTTTTTTTTTTGTTTGTTTGTTTTACGTCTCAGTTTTCTTTTACAAATATGTGAAAGGAAAACTAAATATTTTTTATCCCCCACTTTTCTATCGGGATAGATTTATATAACACTTTAACAAAAGAAATGGTAATTCTACTTAACGAGCTTATTTATTGAAATAAATAATTTCTAGCATAAATAATAATAATATTTGAGCAAACTAACAACCAATTGAAAAAGTAAGCAAGAATCTGATTAGGGAGGGGGAGAACACGATTCTAAAATAATGTGTTTTTATTTTTATTTTATGGTAGTTCATTTCTTTTACTAGAATTTAAAAGGGGAATTTAAAACTAGTGATATCGCTGAAAAGGTTTAGCGATATGATATATAAAAGTGAGCATGTGAAAGATGAATTTTTAGACTATAAGGCTAGTGTGGAATGATTTCTTGAAGAATTGGTGGGCTACTACTTGTTCGAGCTTTGGATATTCTTTTCTATTTATACTGTAGGGGATTTGACCTTAAACTGGTTTATTTTCATCTTTAAACCATTCCAAATATATTAAGATTAATATTGGGGTTAATAGTAATTTTCCCCCTTTAACTATGGGGTACACTATAACCCCTCTTCTTCTTCTTTTTTTTTCCTTCTTTTTTTTTTTAAAATTTTATGGAACCCCCCTTCTAAACTTCAAAACTAAGTAATGTCCCCCTTGATTTATTAGAAATATGCAATAGCCCCTATTTTAATACTTTCCTATAAATTCAAATTTTTTTTAACAAAAAATTGAATTCTCATAATTATTACAATACACCCATGGACATATAAACCCTTCTTTACACAAAACCCAAAACAAAAACAAAAAGACTTATCAAATTTAAACAAACGAAATTGAAAAGAAAAAAAAAATCAATATTGAGAGAGATTTTGGCATTTCATTGGCCATATGGCGGACGATAAGGCTGTTGATGATGTTGTTCCGGCCTCCACTACCACCTCACGTGTGTCATGGACAACAGCTTTGTTGACTAACGACAGTTTTCCCTTGCAATGTCGAATTTTGATTTTAACTATGAAAAATGCTAACGAATGCCCTTAAGACATTAATTAATAATCCATAAAGAAAGTTTTTATGAAAAAAAAAAAGCATCTTGGATTCTTGGACAATAATGATGGAGGATTAAGTTTTGGGCAACTTGAGAATATCAATGAAGAATTGATTTTGAGGATTTCTACTTCCGGGCTCTTTTTTTTGGGGGGGGAGGGTGGTATTTGGGGTTGAATTGATTTGGAGATTTTGTACAAGTGTAAATGGGAATTTTGAATTTTTTTTTTTTTTTTGTGTGGTAAACTTCAATGTATTAAATTAAACAGACAAACAAACTAAGACATCTTCCTCACAAACAACAGCCAAGGTGGCTAGAAGATTGCCTGGTACAAAACAAAGAGAACCTAAACAGTTAAGTGCGTACTTTGCTGTCACATGAGTAGCAGCGTTTCCACTTCTATTAATCCAACTAAAAAGACAAGAGGAAAAAGACTTAGCCAACTGACAGATGTTGAATACACAATTAGAGATAGCCCACATGGGGATGCATGAAGAGTCCAAGATGGCATCAATGTTGATTTTTGAATCACTTTCCACTACAATATTCCTCCAATTTTCCCCATACGCAATGTTTAGTGCCCAAAGGATTGCTTCAGTTTCAGCAAGAAGAGGGGGGCAAAAAGGAATGATTTTAGCCCAAACTTTAAGCACAGCCCCATGCTCGTTTCTAGCAATTACTGCTAAGGCCGCTTTTGATTAGGAGATGGCTGCATCGATGTTAAGCTTGATGGTACCCACAGGTGGAGGCGCCCATTTGACAGATGCCTTACTTGGATAGGAAGACTCGCAAGGCGATAAAATCCGAGAGTATTCCTTGAATTTAGAGTTGATCCTTAGACAGGTAACATTAATATCAGCAGGACTTTTAAGGTGAAGTACCTCATTTCAGGTGCGCCAAATTTCTTCCAAAGTGAGTGCCATATTGAGTGTAACTCTCCAAAGGTCCTGGGATTGGCAGATGGCTAAAGGGGGATCAATGATGACCTTTATAATATCACTGGAGCTAGAGAATTGATCATCATCTGGTCTGAACCCCCAACAAGCCACAAACTAGAGAGCTTTCACTGCTTGGCATCTAGAGAATAAGTGAAAGGCAGATTCAACCTCTTGGTTACATAGTACACAACACGGGTCTGGAATTTCCATGCGACTTATAAGGTTTTCCCTTGTGGGAAGAGCATTGATAGCTACTCTCCATAAGAACATTTTTAATCTTTCTGGGCCTCTGATTTTCCAAATTTTGGACCAATTCACATTGGAAGGAGCCTATGCAGGAAGATAGGAAGATTCAGCATTAGTTCTTTGTATGTGGATTTCACCGAGAAACAACCTTTGGATTCAGGGATCCATATGAGCTTATCAGGTCTAGGCCTTAATGGTAACGGGATGGATAGAATGGCATGTGCTGAACTGGGGTTAAAGATGTCAAGCACCAGTGAGGTTTTCGAAGTGTGTAGTTCATGATTGATTAGGTGGGCTACCTTCATGGGTGATTGTACCAAAGACTCCACCTTTGGAGATGAGATGAAATTTTGAACCCAAGGCACCCAAGGATCCAACCACATATCAACGGATTCACCATCTCCAATAAGGAAACAGGCACCTTTCTTGACCACCGACCTTGCTTTCTCAATTGCTTTCCAAGTGGGGGAAGCATGCTTAGATGCATCCACCCGAAGCCAATCCTCTTTGACCTTGTATTTGGCTCTAAGGATCCTCATACAGAGGCTATCTCTTTTGGTTGCTATCATCCAAGCTAGTTTTGCTAGCAAAGCAGAATTGATACTTTTTGCTTTTTTGAACCCTAGGCCACTAACACTTCTAGGGCAGCAAAGATTTTCCCAGCTTCTTTAAGCTATAAATCTGCCTTCCTGCTAAGAGAGTTTCCACCAAAACCTTCTAGCTAGTGAGTCCAATTTGTCACAAACGTTATTGGGGATATCGAAGGTGGACATGGAATGGATGGGGATGGTTTGTGCCATAGAGTTGATTAAAGTCTTTCTCCCTGCCCAAGACAAACATTTGCTTCTCCATCCAGCAAGTTTAGCTTCGAGATTATCTTGGAGAAAAGCAAAATCCTTAGAGGGGGCTCTAGACAAAAATATCGGTGCTCCAAGGTAGACCACATCCTATTTTAAGATTTTAACTTGGAGAATACCCTTTATAGACCTTTGGGCTTGGTTTTGGGTATGCTTGGAGAAGAAGACACCTGACTTGTTTTTATTTATGGCTTGCCCTGACCATCTACAATACTTTTCAAGAGTTTTCACAAGGCTAGTTGCATCTTTTCTAGAGGCCTTAGAGAACAAAACCACATCATCGACATATATCACATGAGTGATGGTTGGGCCATTGATACTTGTTTTAATGCCAGCAACATTTTTTAGTTTAAGCTCATGGTCGATCAATCTAGATAAAACTTCCTGCCCCAAGATAAAGAGATATGGCGAGAGTGGGTCGCCTTGCCTTAGCCCCCTATTGGGTTTAAAACAATCTGACTTACCCCCATTTACAATCACCTCAAACGACACCGATGATACGCAAGCGATGATCCAACCAACTCATGAATGTTTCATTGAACCCGAAGTGAAAGAGGACAGTTTCCAGAAACTTCCAATTGACCCTATCGTATGCTTTTTGAAGATCAAGCTTGATTGCCATGAGGCCTGGCTTGGTCTTACAAGTTTTGAAGCTATGGAGTACTTCCTGGACAATGATCTGATTTTCAACTATCCACCTATTTGGTATAAAGGCTGATTGGGTAGGAGAGATCATTTTGTCTAACAGGGGTCTGATCTTATCCATCAGAAGTTTTGAAATTATTTTATAAACCACATTACACAGACTGATTGGCCTGAAATGGTTAACAGATGTGGGGTTAGAAATTTTTGGGATAAGCACAATAAGAGAAGCATTTACCTTTTTAGGCATTGAATCCCTGATGAAGAAAGAAGTGACTACATTTATAACATCATTGCCAACAGTAGGCCAGAGTTGCTTGTAGAAGAGAGCTGGGAAACCATCAGGTCCTGGTGCCTTCAGGTCATGCATCTACAATAAGGTTGTTTTAATCTCCTCCGGAGAGGGAATGCATAGAAGGCTCTCATTTTCTTCCTCAGTTATACATGGCAAGATCAGATGCTCAAGTTGCTCAAGGTGCTCAGGGAAGTAGATATCTTCTTCTTTGAAAAGGTTTATAAAATTGCTCCTGAACAAAATTCTGATTTGGCTTGACTCATTGATTCAGGTTCCATCCTCCATTTTGATGGCATCTATATTGTTCCTTCTTCTGCGGATGATAGTGGACAAATGGAAAAACTTTGAGTTTCTGTCACCCAATTTGAGCCATAATTCTCTGGATTTTTGCCACCAAATTACTTCACTTCGAAGAAGCCACTCGGAGAGCTCAGCTTGGAGGGCATTTTCTACTGACTCGTTTTCCTGTGAAGGTTGTTTGTCTTGAACCTCTTTTATTCTCTTGAGTACAAAGTTAATTCTGTCCTGGTATCGACCGAAAACCTCCTTGTTCCATTTGCGAAGAGCTTCTCTGATGGATGCTTGCTTCTTATAGAGTTTGATGAAATCCAACCCTGCTACCTCAATATCCCATGCATTCCCAATAACTTCAGTGCACCTTTCATCTCTTAGCCAAGTTGCCTCAAATTTGAATGGCTTGTGGGCAAAACTGTTGTGCGGATTTGTATCTAGGAGAATTGGGGCATGGTCAGAATTAATTGCTCCTAGATGTGAGATGATTGCCTTTGGGAAAGCAAGCCTCCAAGAAATACTAGCCACTCCCTTGTCCAGTCTTCTTTTGATTGATGTTTTGCCCCATTTACCTCTGGCCCAAGTAAACTTGTTCCCTGAATACCCAAGGTCCATTGCATTGAACTCAAACAATAGCTCCTTAAGATAGTTGGTTGCTGAGGTTCCACCTTTGTTGCTGCCAATTTGTTCATCATCATTAATGATGAAATTAAAATCTCCAATACAAGCCCACAGACCCTGGTGGGACTCGAGCAAAGCGAATAGATTTCCCCAGGCTTTACTCTTCTTGGAATGGTACAATGGCCCATAAAACCCTACCAGTAGCTGCCAATTTGTTCATCATCATTAATGATGAAATTAAAATCTCCAATACAAGCCCACGGACCCTGGTGGGACTCGAGCAAAGCGAATAGATTTCCCTAGGCTTTACTCTTCTTGGAATGGTACAATGGCCCATAAAACCCTACCAGTAGCCACTCGATGCACTGATCAGCTACTTTGAAAGCAATTAGTTTTTTATCAAAATCAACCACATTGATAGACAGACTATTCTTCCACATAATACACAAACCACCTGCACTGCCCTTTGCTTCAACAACAAATTTATTATCAAATTTAACAAAATCCATACGATTCTCATTTGTTTTTGTTTCAGAGAGGAAAACCACATCAGGTTTTGCCCCTTTTACTTGAATGTTTCAAGAAATGTATGTATACAGGTGAATAAACTAAAAAATTGAAAGTTAAAAGTAGCTAATCCAAAAGCTACTAGAACACGACTTTCACATGCCACTGCGCTGTTCCAGCCTTTTTGGCATCAACACTTACAACTTTTGTGGAGGATATACTGGTGAGGCAAAATAGGGGCTGACAGTATCGAACAACATGCTTAGCTGCTCGCTAGGCAACGTTGTGGCCACCAAAGGCTACGTGATTCATGACGTTCCAACACCTATGATAAAAAAGGGATTGGGACAGGGAGGCAAACCAAATCTGTATGATATGCCACTAGTGAACTAGTCCTACTGTACTTAAGAAAAACCTTAATGGTGAGCATTGTGCATTCTGAGCATCAATTCAATGTGCTTCAACCATGTCAGTGTGTCACATCTAGCAAAGTAATTAAGCCTTGCTACACTTGGCCAACCCCTGCTTGAAGGTGCTAAGCTAAATATAAACCAAGGTAATTTTGGTCAATGGAAAACTGGTACAAACATGTACTTGAATAGCAGTTCTGGAACGTCAAGCAGTTAAATATAAATATAAGAGCGTCTCATTCTCATACATAACGGAGCTGCATCAATACATATATTTTTTGATAGGTTAACAGGGTTGCATCAATATTGTTACAGTGACATTAAAATGTCATTAAAGGAGCATATTTGTGCAATCCATTGGAAAGGGATTGCACATAACATTGTCCATGTAGTAGTGGGGATGAGTACCATCCATCACAACAAATTGCATGTCCTCTGAAGGCTTCCAATGGCGTTTCCTCTGATTGATGAACCAATTGTTTATCTGTTTCAGATCCAGACCTGTTGATTCTGAAAGTGCCACCTTCTGGGACTCCTGAATAAGCATGATAAATTGAATTATCCCAACAAGAACAAATCAATCTCTTATGGGATGGTCAACAAACCATTTCTAACATGGCCACTTTCTAATATTTCATTTCAGAGAGTTCTAGGGTTAAAATGCAAACTTATAAACTTCTAGGATGGAATCAACATCAATGTGTGGTTGATTTTGGCACAGAACTAATGTAAAATGAACAAGGATATAGGCTATATATATATACCGATGGGTATGGCCACTTGTAGTGTCTGCTCCACCAGTCTAGCAACCGGTGCCGGGCTTCCTTTGGTAATTTCCCATTCTTTTTCTTCTTCAGAAATTCCTGCTTTAGACTGCCCAGATATCCACCGTACTTCCGCCGAAGCTGAGTTTTCAGTTCCTGGTCTTCAGCTTGAGGATCTATGCTGTTGTCATTCAGATCAACTTCTTCCTCAGAAGATCCATTTCGACCTATAATGGAGGCCAAGAGATCAGATAAGAAAATTACTAGAGGTGCAGGTAGGCATTCATGATTCATTTTACAAAAATACCATAATACAAAGATAGAGGAATTTTAAAACAATAAATTATAACTGATTTCAATAACTCATATCAAATGCGTGTAGGATGGCTAAAAATTTAAGACAGTAATCACATCAATTCAAAGTAATAGGCATGAAGGGAGAGAGAGACCGTGATAAATCACTGAATAATGGAAATATGTGGAGTCATTCATGGTTCCTAAAGATATTTTATGCAAAAACTAAATAATATTTTCAACTCTGGAGTTTTTCAGGACTTCAATCAGTGTTCAGGAACAATTATAATACAAATAATTATTATGATGAATCACTAAATAAAGAATAAAGTATGTGTAATTTTCAAAGGAAAGTGCTAGTAGCATCTGCACCAAATCTCAAAAAGGCTAGTCTACTTACAATTAAGTCTCATTATAATTGTTTATAAATCCCATTTCAACCTAATATATGCCTAGTGTGAGACTTAAAACACACCCCCACAACACACTCAATCAATATGGAGTATCATAAACTCCTCCACTTAAATTGCTAACATCCTCATCATGGCCCAATTTGTAAGACAGTGTCTGAACCCACATTAGGTTACAGGGTTGGCTTTGAATGACCCAAGAAAAAGCGTTAGCCACGTCTGCATTATACCTCTATTATGATCCTAGTGTCCCACATTGCTTAAGTATAAACTTAAACATATATATATATATATATATATATAAGCTCTTGGGCACCATTTCCTTGCAAGCCAGTTTTCAAAAGTGAGTTCTACCCATGGGTTTGTAACATTTGGTATCAAAACCAACCACCACGTCGAGTATGTGGTTAGATCTCGGAGGGGGCGACCTAGAGGCTAGATTAAAATGGCTAAATCATTGAATAGGTTTGTATTGTTTGGTATCAGAGCTAATCATCACATCAAGTAATTAGACACAACTCATTGAGTATGAGGTCAAATGAGTTGTGGCTTTATGATCAGTTCTCGTAGGGGTGACCTAGAGGCTAGATTATAATGACTTACTAAGTCATTTGTCACCCTGCTTCTATTTGTCTAGACATGAACTGTGCGAGTTCATGTCAATCTAGTGCATCACAATATCTGAAAGTCTTTTTAAGAAGAAAAGTGTAGATACAAGTGTCCATTAATTAGCTTTATCGTGTTACAGAATTTGTTACCATCGATGTTTGTTCACTTATAAAAAATCAAGCCTATGTTGGAGCAACAAAGAATGTCACCATTAATGAAGAATTTGAGATAGATTGATAATTAACATTCAAAGTGTTATAGTGAGATGGGTATTATAATTGAAAATATCAGTACTTACAGTTTAAGGAATGAATCCATAATGTCAGCTAAATATGTTAGGAATATGAAATGAAAAGAAAAAGAATCAATCAAAGTTTTAACTTTGAGGTGTGTTGAATTGTTGTCTTTAAGAAAATATTTGCTCCCACTCTTTGAGAGTTTAATAATGGGATAGTGACAAATCACCTTTAGAATACAACGCCCCTTTTACTTCTACAAATAGCAATCTTAAAGAATTCTTAGGATTTTCTTGTATTCTTGTTAATTAATTTAGTCACAATTGAAAAGTCATTGAAAACTGAAGCTTCACTCAATCTAGCACGACAACTCACCCACACGATCCTCAAACAGAACCTTCAATTAATTCTTTCGTGAGGCTTGCTTGAGAGAGCTTTTGAAAATCAAACCATTTTAACTTTCAATCTTTTAAGTTAATTCCACCATTTCCGATGTGAGATTACCTCATATACTACTACTTATACATATAGTAGACTCTTCCAACTGTTAGATCAAATAGATATGCGATTGCCTCATATGCTACTACTTATACACATGATAGAATCTTCCAACGGTTAGATCACATAGATATGTTCGAAAGGAGCTATTTTTCATTATTATAAGCATATGATAATATACTTGGATTGATCATGTTACATCAATCCAGCATATGCATTATGGTTGGAGCTCGATTCTAAGCTAGGTAGCTAGAGAAGAAAAACTCAGCATTAAAAATTCACAATTGAAAAGTCACAACTGATAATTGAATACAAATTTACTAATAACAATTGCTCAATTTTGGTAGTTAATACATTTTAAAAGGGCTACTTTGCTAATCTATTTTCAGCAAAAGGCTAGCAAGAGTTCAATGCATGCACTTCACAATACTATCTGAATACGGGTAGAGATCCCTTTTGGGCAAGACAAAGCCTGCTTCTACAAAATGAATACAGACCCCGACTTAATCAAGCTTGGAGGCCTAAATTAATATATAAATTTTTTAAAGGGCTAGAGAAAAGTCTTTCCTGGACTCTAGGAATAGCTATCTGAAAATAAAATAGGGATGGAAGCTATCTAAATTTAAAAAGAGAGAAGAAAAGAAAGACTCATACAAGTAAATAAGAAGCTATGATAACCCGAGCATTTTAATACATGAATTTTTGTATGCTGAAAACTATATATGGTTCATTAATATGCCAAGTGGAGTTCATCCGATCAACTGCATTTTTATATATGAGAAGACCATTTCCCTCTTTCTACGATCAATAGCCAAATGTACGGTTTCTATTTACGCTAAGACATTCAGTTGATGTCTAAGTAGCTCTTTTGTTCCAAAACAGGCAACCATGATGATCACCTACCTTGAACGAATGAACTTTCCATATTCAAGCCTAGCCCCAATTCCATTACAATAGAAGATATATGTCACTGGGGAGAAGATCATTTCATGAGTTCTTCACTTGTGTTTCTCTCCCTCACGCTACAAGGTTTTGATTGTTCTTTCACATATGTGCCTTTCCGCCATATTGAAAGTGAACAGCAACCTCATAAACTTGAGATGCAATTTCCTCTCTTTACCAGTAACATACAAACGGTAATAAACTTACAACTATGAATTAAATATTCGTATTTCACATTTCTATAAAATCTACCATTTTTTTTTCCTTCTCAGTTGAAATCAAATATTAGACGTTCGAGCAACTGCATTCAAACATTTATCATAAAAGCGACATTTGTCTCTCTCCAGCCTGAAACCTTTTTCCTTTGTTTCTTCAATAATTTTAAAAACCTCTCAAATAACTTATAAAAGAAACCCTAAAAGGCTAGAAGGGTTCAGAAGTTCAGACAGTTTGGGTCAGAAAAGACTAACAATAAGATGGCAAATATCCAATTGTAGACACAGACAAACAGAAGAGAGTTAAATCTATAGATATCTATACCCCATCTGGTACCCCCTTTACTCTAGCCTCCAAACAGGAGATTTCCTTTTGTGTAGACTGATCAAACTCAATTATTCGTCTGGCACTTTCATTTTCCATGAAAGATTACACAGCACCCTCTACCTATCTGTCTACCTCTGATAAACAAAAACAAAAAACATGACCTCTTTGAAGGGAAAAAGACAAAAAACAAAACAGATACTTTAGATTGCAATTAAAAAAAGGTTTAGATGATCAAGAAAAGAGGATTAAGAGTGTCACCACCAGCTGAATCTGAGGAAGAAACTGTTAGGGCTTTGAGCTGGCACTCGATCCTTGAGAAGAAAAGCATGGCCTCTTTGAAAGGTTTAGAGAGTTCTTGCTCGTACTTGGTGAGCATCTCACAATAGGCCTCCATGAACTGGTCCAGTCCAGGGTCTTCACCTATGCAAACTTTTCCTGACCTACCACCCAGGGCAGCTTCAGAATTAGCATAGACCTCCTCTAACCTAGCCACCACTTCAGGAGATGCCCCAACCTACGATCATTAGTATTTTCTCTAGCATCAAAATAACAACGCCATGCAAATAAAACTAGTGGGAAAAGAAAAAAACCATTTAAGAAAAAGGGGACATTTGTCTTTCCACTATAAAATCTTGAAGGAACCCTTCATCACAGAATCCAACAAATGGTTTTATTGGAGAGAGTGAGAGAGAAACCAACATGAAGAAAGGGACAGTTGAGGGTTTAAACTAGGAGCAGGTTTCTGATTATTCTTTCATGGACTACAAAAACTACTACCAATTATAATGAAAAAGAGATTCTGAAAATTCTGTCTGTTTATAAGCCTTTGCTAAGAAAGAGCAAGAGAGAAAATAAAATAAAATAAAAACCAAAACGTTTCCATGAACTGGGCTTCTGATGAGAAAGAGAGAAAGAGGTTTGAATTTGACTAGGTAGAAGTTAGAATTCATCACCTTTTGACAATTGACATAAGCGGCCAATAGTCGAAGGAAGAGAGGATGAGCCATAATCTTTGCCCTCATAGTCATACAACTACTATTGTTGGTCTCCATGCGGTTCACAATATCTTGCGGAGGCATCAAACCAGAGGTCTTTTGGCCATAAGAATTGGTGTTCAAAGGTAGAGGAAGAAATGGCTTAAAATTACTATTTGCTTCATGACCAGAATTCATTAAAGGCATCATCATATTGTTGTCTTCAAACCCCATCATACAAGAAGTGCCATTTCCACTAGCTCCTCCTTCCATATTCTCTCTCTCTCTTTCTCTCTCTAAAAACCCATAAAAATCTGTTTCGGTGTGTCTCAGCACTCTCACACACTAGTTTTTATAAAGACTATTGGTCTCCCTAAAGAGCACTCCCGGTTTTCAAGCTTAAAAACTTTTAGTGTTTTTACAGAAAATAGGGTTTTTTTTCGTATCCCCTTCTTGGCTGTCTGTAAAAAGTAGATTCAGTCTCTTGGAAATGGGTATTTTCTTCACTTCCTGTGCGCAAACAGTATTTCACTCTTCCCTCTCTCTTTTCTCACTCCCTCCGTATGAGATATATATGTACATAATATTTAGCTAGTGAGAGAGAGAGAGGAGTTTAAGATGAACAGAAGGTTGCACGCGGGGTAAACGTGCGATTTTGCAAGTTCTACTGAGAATCTGAGACCCTTTCCTTCCCGATGAAACCTAGCCCTTATCACCTCCTCGTTTATTGCACTGCCACTGATCTAGGTTTACTCTGAGAGAGACAGAGAAAGAGGAACTTACTATTTACTGGTTCACTCTGAGAGAGACAGAGAAAGAGAGAGAGAAAAAGGTACTATTTAATGATGCTTAATTATGGAGAGGATCATATGGATAATCAAGTTAATGGGGTTGAATTGATGGGAAGAAAAAGAATACTTCTTGCTCTGATGCATTCGTGGCGTTAGTGATTGATGGTAATCAATCTCAACCGTCCATTTGATGGTACCCACTGCCCTCTCAATCACAGCCCCTCCTTCCATTATATTAATATTCCCTTTGTGATTTCATGTTGTCCTCTCATACACACAGGTAGGCACAGTGTTTATGTTTCACTTTTGGGAGTGTTAAACCTTTCTAGGGCAAAACAACAAAGGCAAACCTGGAACCACGACACCGTTTTCTGGGTTATATTCATGCAAAACGACATCGTCTCTATCTCTTTCTCTTCAAATATAGTTCTCATTTTGTTGTCAACCATTCAATCTCAGCCATATGGGTCTAATCAATAATAATTTATAGTAGAAAAAGTGGGTTTCGGGAGCTGAGAGAAAAAAAGAGAGAGCTGATAGAAAGTTGGTGGGACACTCCGAATGTCTTTTCCTCTAGTCTTCTCCAAAAAAGTCTTTTTATTTATCTTTTGAAATTTATTACAATGCCATGTGCAAGGCATATTACAAATGACGAGTAATTTTAGACCACATCTTTTATTTATTTATTTTTATAAATGTTTTATGCAGTAGATTATTAACTCACTTTTAAGTAAATTAGTTAGATTTCAATTAGTTTAACTGATAAAATTTTTTATGGTTGAATAAGAGATTTGGGGTTCAATTTTTGCCTACATTAAAAATTGATTGGTGTCTTAATTTGATGATAAAACTCTCTCATTAAGAGTGGACTCTATAAATTTAAAACTCTCTAAAAAAAATCGCTATTTTTTTTCAACACTTAGAACTTGACACATCAAAATTGTGGCATAAAATAATGTAATTTTTTTTTCATAAATAACATCAATTCTATCACAAAAACATTAATTTTTCACATAAATATTTACATATTCTTTCACAAATTCACCTTACAAAGGTCATTCACAATATCGAAAAAGCACAATTTTTGCTAGGGCTATACAAAATCTGACTAGTGATGAAACAAGCCTTTGTAAGGCTCCACTGGATGTTTCGAGCATGGTGGTTGGTAGAAACTTGGATGAACCAAAGACAGGCGATGCATTGACTGATTGCTGGTTTTGCACACCGATTGCGTGATGGCATTTTCGTTTCAATTTTGATCCCTAAGTTACATTTATTTATATCAGACAACAGAGTCATTCATCTTGTCTGCTTCCTTACAAGAAGTCTCCCCCTCTCCTCTCCTCTCTCTCACTCCTCAAATTCCCCTGCTCATTGCCACCATCCTTTGTCACTCTATGAGTCTATGCCACCATACTCGAAGTTTCTCTTTCTCCTCTCTCCTCCCTCCTCACACCCTTTTGTCATGATTATTCTCTAAAAGTTTTTAGAGAAGGTTTTGATGCTCAATACCTAGGCTACTATACTTGTCTTTGCTATATTTTTCTACTAGGTATGAAAATGTATTTGATGTTCAATATCTAAGCTACTATTCTTCTCCTTGTTATGCTTTCTAGAAAGAATGTGAATTTGTTTGAGATATTTTATGTGGGTATTAGAAAAATATTGTGAATATGTGTTGTTTGTTTGTTTTTATTTATTTATTTAATATTTGGGCTGTTTGATGATTTTGATGTGGTTTGGGTTTTTTTTTGTACCAAACTAATCACACCGAACTGGTATGGTGCACCGCACCTTGTGTAGAAATAGTTGGTCAGAATTTGAATTTTTCAACTGATTTCCATAATATATTAAAAATTCAATGAGGAATGAAATAATTCATTAAAAAGTAGTAGGTCAAGTTCAAGCATTGTTTAATCTAGCTTCTTCTTCCTTTTTTTTTTTTTTTTTTGAATGAGAAACACCCACATAGAATGTAAGCAAGATAGCTCGAGAACATGACAGATTGTAAGTATTTTATCATCCATAATAAAAAAGAAGTGCTACATTTACAACATTTTCATAATATATTCACAACAAATCATAAGTGGTTAGTTGTTATTGGTTATAATTTGAACTTACCACTGAAATTACTTTTTTGCTCCAATAATGACAAATTACAACAGCTTTTCACTTAAAATTTGTTGTGAAAATATTTTGAATATAGCATTTTTCATAATTAAATATATATATTTTTTGCTGAATGATAATTAAATAATTTTGACATTAATGAGATAGACAAGTGCGTAATCACATTTAAAGGTGGGGCCAAGGCCCCTCAAAATTTTAAAGTATGTAATTATTATTTCATGAAAATAATGAATTTTTTTTTTTTCATTTTTTTCCTTTGGCCACCAAAAATCTATGAGTTCCTTTCCTTCCCTTTGGGCGTTTTCTTGAATAGCGTTTCTTCCCTATGAATTTAGAAAGAGTTACTCCTTTATTACAATTTTTGTCATAAATTTTGGTGTGAAAGACAGTAAGCAAGTGTCTATTATTTTCACATATACTCATTTGTATAATTTTCCATCACTACAGAAATTGTGTCCACATTTATTCTTCTTCTTCTTCTTTTTTTTTAATTATAATTTTTTTGAGAATAAAAATCTGAAAGTTCTCTTCTAGTAACATGTCCCGCTGAACAAACCTTATCTCCGAACCTGTCCCTAATTTCTTTTCAGTTTTCACTTTTGTCATGACTTGCTATTGAATTATGAATTATTTGCAGCTAAATGTGACGCTGTACGCTTAAATTCCCATCCCATCAATCTTTGAAGTGTGACTTGCCTATACAGTTTGACACAAACTAAACGGCAATATATAACAACACTACCAAAAGGAGATCGAAACTTGAAAATTATTTTTATCATTATGTATTAACACAAACGCAAGCGAAAGAGTTGAGAAAAGAAAAGAAGGAAAATGTTTTGAAAGTGAAAGACATGATGACACACTCCAGTGTCGAGACAAGGTTTCTTGTCTTAGCACATGCCATGCTCCAATAGTCAATAGGGGGTTGCGACCAAATCTTGTGTAAATCTCATATCAAGCATGCTTGGTTGCTCCACACCCATAAGCCATTATCTGGGGGTTAAAGAGAGGGAAATAACATGATATTTGATAGTTGATACAAATGTAACCAAATGCATCATGCACGTCATCTATTCAATTCACCCAAATCCTATTATCATGGCACATATTCAGCTACATTACTAGCTAGCTCATTCAAGACAACTGGCTCTATTGGAAAATAACATGCATCACATCACATACATGTAATGTAATACCTAGTGGAATAAAAATTATGATCTTCATATTTTGCACAAATCACATGTTACCTTAAATCTAAAAATTCTAATGAAAGAACCACATACCTCAATGCTACAAACTTAAGGCTATTTATTGTTAAAATTCCAGCAAGCAACTTCTTGAACGACCTTGATGTTCACCTCAATGACTATAAGATAGGCCAAGAGTGGGGCTATTTATTGTTGAAAAACTCCTAACCATGTATGCACTAAGGTTTATTTGGGATGCACTTATTTTGCTGAAACTGAAAACTTTCTGCTGAAAGTACTGTAAATAAAGGTGAAAGTTAGCTGAAATAGTATAGTGAGACCTATAAATAGTATCAAAAAGTGTAGTGGGACCCATTAATAATAGCATAAATAAGCTGAATAGTAAAATAAATTGGCAAAATTAATTTTGCTAAACGGACACTACGAGGAAAAAGAAAATTATTTTTCGCCATTCTCTTTAGCCTAGCCACCACTTAGGGTTAGATCTGTACCCAACAAAACTCAATGTGTGTGTGACTTCAATGAAAAATAGCATGGCCGGCCCTTCAAGGACTTTTGTATTTACAACTTGAGGTGAGACCAAAGGATAAAATAAAGGTCCAACTCCAACGCCCCTTGCCCTCTAGTCATCTCATGGCTCACCTAAAGTTACTATTAACTATATATATATATATATATATATTTTTTTTTTTCCACCACAAAATAAAGTTACTATTAACTATATATATTTCATTCCACCACAAAATATAACTGCTTTTTTTATTAAACAAGTTATCCTAAACTACTTTAAAATATATTAAAATAATTAATATATTTTCCTCTCAGTGAAACTCTAATACTAAAGTTCCAAAAATTTTAAAAATTATAATGCCATTAAAATTCTACCATTAAGGGTTTAGTTAAATTTAAAAGAAGTTTCATCATTCATATTATTTTAATAATCTTTATAATTTTTTTAATAATAAAAATTGGTTTGTATACTTTGTGTTTGTATTTTTGTGGTGTAGTGTAAGTATTACAAGTTGAACGACAAAATTTTACCATGCCACTCATTATAAGTCTATTAAAATTATTAACATAGTTTACATTAAGTGAAATTCCAAGTTTTTCTTCTTAAAAAAAATGAAAAAATATATTACCAAATATTATCAAAATATTATTTTGATTAACTTCAATTATTATAAGTTTCAATATATTTAAAAGAAAATTTATTATTTATTTTAAATTATTTTATAACCTATTCTAATATTATATTTGGTCTTCGTTACAAATTTGAACTTATACATTATGTGACTTAAATTATTTTACTTTTTAATTATATTATCAAAATATATTTTTTGTTTGCATATAATTTTTTTATTATATTAAACTGTGTATCACATGAATACGATTATAGTACTAACATTAAAAGTCAAATCCATATTAAGTGTCCTACTTTTTACCTAAATAGACTATGTGATTACAGGGACAGTGGAGTCCAATTAAGCATAATCCCCTTGGCCGACAAATAATATATAAAGGGTTCGGTTAACGTGTGCCCTAAGAGCACACATTAACTCATCTATTTTTAGAAAAAAATTTTCGAGAATTGAAAAAGTTGTCAATATTATATGTTAATCCATCTGTTTTTAATTTTTAAATAATATTATATGTATTTTTATACACTTTTTTAATCCACATGTATTTTTTAAAAAAACTAAAAACTATTGTTTAAACAAAAGTACCAAATGGGTCCTTAGTGGTCAAGGTGTGTGACCGCTATCTTGAAATCCCATGTTCGAACTCTAGCAGGAAGTGAGATCTTGAAACTAACTCTTAATTTACTAGTTCTCTCGTAAGGTTAGGGTGAGGTCTGCGATCACTTCTAACCACAATAATTACAACTCAATTCAATATTTCTTAGCAAAGGATGCCCATGTGATCACACGTGAGGCACAATAGTCACCCGGCCTTCGTTTTTGTTCATAAAAAAATTAATAAAAAAGAAAAGAAAAAGACTACCTCTCTCAAGAACATGTTCAGAGGCCTCTCAGAAAAAAAAAAAAAAAAATTATGATTAGACGAACTCATAATGTTAAAATTGATAGGTAATCTAGACCCTATGCTAGTTGTGGATCTGGCAAAGGAGTTGCACATGCAACTTTTCTATGTGCTCGTCATAGCTTTCAAAAAGTAAGATTAGACTGTCTCCAATCAAAATTCAGTGGTCATGAATCATGATCTCAAAGTACTGGTTGTGTACTCATATATGTAAAACGCACGCTAATTGTTCTGATTCATTCATCATTATTTTTTAGTGCTCTCTTAATTTCAGCTGCGTTTGTTTCTCAAAAAAAAAAAAAAAAAAAAAAAAAATCAGCTGTGTTTAGCACATATACCGTGGGTGAATTCACAGAAAATAAATAATGTTGCGGATGAAATACAAGAAATATGGATTATTGGACTGTTATAGAGTTTAGAAAGCAAAGATTACCCCAAAAGGTGTTCAAAATTCCCTTACACCGTGTTTACAATATACGTTGCTAAATGAGGTGTACACCTGTTTATAATGTTAATTGAAATGGAAAAGGGCAAATGTTCTAAAATAAGCCCTGAGCAGGATGTAAAACCCTGCATCTGATGTGAAATCCGAGAATATAATCTGGCCACCAATGCAGTCTTGTCATCATATGGCAAGTCTTGTACTGTAAATGCAAGACTTTTTTTTTGCTGAATACTGTGAACGTAAGACTTGAGAATTTGAGACTATTTATAGTGCACCAAATTGGTGTACCTAATCTAATTATTATAGTTGGAAGACGGAATAAATTTAATTTTTCTTACATTTACGATGATAAATAAAATCTAGGAAGAAAGCCTACTCATAAACAATTTAGCCTATATATCTTTAGCTCCATCCATATTCCCCAATACAGGTGGGAAAAATCCAGTTGCCAGATTGGTTTCTGAAAGGCTCATTATCAACTGCTGCAATTACCACCAGGGCAAAACGTATTAACTCATGTAACCTGTACATATGTTAACTAAAAAAGTGAAAATTTAGTGGGTATAGCCTCTGATCAATCCCGCTCCATCCAAAACAGGTTTTCTTCGTCTTAAAAAGGAGATGGGATTGAATGCAGATTTTGGCATTTGCCCCTCTTGTTAAGGGGTACTAAAGATTCATTATTCTCCAACCAGTCGACTCATATTTGGTGCAGAGCTTAGAAAGGAGAACTATCAATCCGTCTAAAACCCCATAGCAAAAGAATATAAGAAAGGAAAAAAGAAAACCACTGAAACATAGATACATCCAACTGTGATTTACTTTCTCAAATTGAACTGTGTTTTTGCATTTGGATAGGTCCCTGCTTCGAAAAACACGTACACAATGAAAGCACTTCTGAACTGAATTATTAATCAAACTATTTTATGTATAACATAAAATCAGTCAAGTTTTTATCATATATATGTAGGTAAGCTAACACAAATGGGGGTTAGCACCAATGCAACCAGCTAGAATTTCTGGATGACAACTGAGTTGGCTATGCCAGCCTGCTCTATTGTCTGGTCCAGATCAGTTAGTTGTTTGGGAGGGAACCCCATTGTCAGAAGCTGGTAAGTTGTTACCCCACCAGGTCTCGATGCATCAATAAAATTACGGATTTCTCTGATTGTATGGTGGTGGTTGAAGCGAGAGACCATGCGTGTACCATCAGCCAATCTTAGCTGAATTGAAGTTGATGGTGATGACTCATCGACAACTAAACCCGTTAATGGCAATGGAGCAGTGTTGAGGGAAGTGGCAGAAACTGTGGGTTCAGAGACAGCAGGGGTTGTTGTGGAGGTGCTGCTGCCTAAAGTTCTTCCCACTCCATGAAAAGCTACGTGGCTCTTCACTGGCTCCTGCATTAAATTAATAGGGCAAGGAAACAATAAGAAACACATGCAAACAGGGAACAAATAAACAGGAGATCAGGGGAGAAAAAGGGTCGCACAGGGTAGTTTTCATCCCGCCTCAGGAGTTCAACATGGACGCTAGTTCTCCTATCTGCTGGTTCAAGCTCCTTAGGACAATCAGAATTCTTGATGCTCTGCATTGAGATACAACTGATCATAAGCACACATCTCTAATAGAACAGAAATGCTAATAGAATGGCACATTTTAAATTTTGTTGAATACGTAGAATCCCTTAAAAGAAAAGACACCAGGGCAGGAAGTGTGGAAAGGGAATGCTAGTATAAACCATGGTAGCACAAACATGAAAATGCAGCATAAAATATTACGATTACCGTCAGTACAATGAATGGCACTTCATCGAAAAATTACCTCCAAGAATGAAGCATTTTCAGGATCATCAAACCTCCGCAAAGGTCCATCATTCACGGAGAAACCATTGCTCCAAAAAGTGATGGTATGAATGACAACTTCAGGGTGCTGAGGTTCAGATGGCAGTGTCTCGCCTGAGAGTAATCTTGCTGTTCCAGTAAAGCTTTTTGAGCTTGAAGATGGTTGAAGGTGATCAGGGTCTACAGCAACCTGTCTGGCATGATTGAAAATTGCATCCACTTCATTACCTTTGGTTGGATCCTGGACAAGCATTCCACTACAACCAAAAGTGAAACAGAGCAACATTAGCCATCATTGCTATCAAGGATGTAACAACAATTTCCAGATTCAGTGACTAAGACAGCTCATGATTTTGTTAAATAAAATTAGTAAAAGCTACCCAAAAAAAAAAAAAAAAAAAAAAAATCCAAACCAAACCAAACAAAAAACATATAAATTTTTTGGTCAAAGAGAAAGAGAATATATATAACACCAACTTGGCAACAACAGTCTGCTATGCTCGAGTATGCTTAATATAAGCTAAGTGAAACAATTTGTTCTTATCAACAAGACAACTTCAATTGGGTCTGGGTCCACCTAAGGCTTAATCTTGTGGATAAAGAATCGATACCAACCCTCCCAAAGGACCCCTTTTTCCCAATATAGAGAAGTGAGACAAAATGCAGAGATATAACTTCAGCATTCAATACAAGATGGCTTATGATTATATACAATGGGAGTACAAGCAAGCAGATATAGAAATGGATTTCCATAAGAAGCTTTTGCATTTTATGGCTTATAAAAAGTGGGTGTTCACTTCATAATATAATTTCCCTTTCTCATAGTTTAACAGAGGTTACTTTGGTTCACATTCAACATATGCACGCGCATTTCCAATTTTGGATACTCTTCTAACTAGGAGAAAGTAAAGATATGATAGAAAGATATAGTGTCCTTTCTTCATTTTACCTAACTGTTCTCCAAATTTCACCAATTTCATAGACAAAATCCTAGTCGGGTGATGAAAGAGATGCCAACATATTATTCTCACACTTTCTGTTCTTTTTTCTCTTCTTTAACAAACCAAAATGTCTCCTCTAGAGCCTAGGGGTAAACCGAACGTACTGAAAACATCAAGCAATAGAATTTAAAATATTTCTCTTCTTTTTATCTCCTCTAGAACCTAGAGGTAAACCAAACATACTGAAAGCACCAAGCAATTATAATGAGGCCTATCTTATAAACAATTTCAAAAATGCTTACTCAATGCATTCATTCCTTTTTTTTAATTGAAAGATGCTTCGTTTGATAAAATAAACCACCAATGCTGGTTCTATTTCGGTTCTTATTACCTTGTACCCATTATTTTGATTTTAACAAAAGACAATTTATTTTGACAAGACAATCTATAGAATGTGCTAGAGATCAGATACATACCAACCAACCATGTAAGAATACGATAATAAAGAAACTCCCTCTTCCATACTTTGACACCAAACAGGTCTTAATACCCCAACTTACCATGTGTTTGGAAAGATGGGGAGGAGAGGGGCCCTGTGTGGATATTTTTTTTAAAGGGGTTTGAGGGGCTCCCAAATTGAGATAATTTGGACAGGGAGGAGGGCGAGGGGAGGGGTTCCACTAATATATATATATATATATATAATTATTAATTTGTATGATGTCCTATCATTTTCTCTTGTTAGAATAAATTATTAAATTCGCCATTTCCTAACAAGCTTTTGGAGAAATCGGTAATTTACCATCTCTGCTTCCCATTAACATCCAAGCATAGGTGAGGAGGGATATGTACACACTCTGTCCCCCTACTTGATTTTTAAAACATTGAACTAACGGCCTGTTTAGATGGAGGGGGAAAGGAAAGGGAGTGGAGGGGAGGGGAGTAGAGTTAGCTAAAAATAAGCTAATTTTGTGCTAAATCTACTCTACTCTCCCTTCCCCTCCCTCTCATTCAATCCAAATGGACCATAAGATAAGCGGAAGGGATAACCATTGCCCTCCATTCTGCTCCCCTCATACTCTCCTCTCCTCTCCTCTCCCTCCAACTCCAAACACACTGAGAGATTATCACAAACACAACCATTTGATGATTAAATATAACAAACAAATCTCACCTTCAACGAAAACTGCTATTATGCCAATAAATATAGTAAGTTTCAGCAATATATCTAAATTAAACTACAAACTAAAACTAAAACTAAAACTTCCCTAACAATCACAGATACTATTATAATCAACTCGTAACTTCACTCCAACATTGCATTGCAGTGGTTTCCAATTTTGAAGTTTTGCCAAAAAAAATTATCTTCAATTTGACAGAAATTAATAATTCGATTGTTATTGTTTGCAAGTTTCTTAATTAGGTTTTCTCGGCAACCAAACATAGAAACCCTAGGAATAGAAAAAGAGTTAAGAGTAGGTACCTCTTCTCGCCACCGGTGTAGTACTCCTGAGGCTCATCGGAGTCACTACCGTGGTCTTCCCCAGCCGGACGGTTGAGATCGGCGAGAGTACGGACGTTGCCACGTGTACGGTCATTATTGGTTGGGGTCGGGCCACGCCTGGTGGAGCGGAGCTGGTAGGGAGGCCGAGACGGAGTAGGAGACGGCGAGCGGGATCGCGACCGAGAGGGAGAGTAGTCAGGGGACTTTGAAGGCGACGGCGACGGAGAAGGAGAGTCGGAAGGAATGATTGGGTGAGCAACGGCGGCGGCGGGGTTGATGTTGATGTTTTCGTTGTTGTTGGTGTTGTCGTTGTCGTTGTCGAGAAAAGTGGAGACGGCGGAGTCGAGGTGGAAGTTGTGGCTCTCTAAGAAGAAGAGAGCTTCTTCTCTGGTGGAAGAGGTGATTTCGCAGAATGAGGTGATCAGGTCTTCGTTGTTGGTGTTGCTTGGATTCGCTTCTTCGGCTTCCATCTTTATCTTTACAAAAGAGGAGAGAGAATGTGTTTGTGTTTCGGATTGCTTGCTTGCCTTGCTTTGCTTGCTTGGAGCAGGAGGAGCTTTAAAAAAAACAAATGCTAGAATTTGCTAGCTACGCTTTCTCTAAATCTGAACAAGATATATATATATATATATATATATATATATATATTATATTATTATTATTATACACTACCTTTATTTTATATTATATAGAGTCAGCGTACGACTCTCTTAGACGGTGTCGTTTTCTTTTCTTTTCTTTTACTAATCCATTATTACGGTGCGGCTATTTTTGGTTTTTCTACTTCACGTGAAGGTGTTACGTGTCAGGGAACAGAGTCGCGGAGGAACGCACCGTTTTGAAATTCTTCCTTTTTTATTTTGGGTCAGGCTTAAGTTTAGTGTTTAGTAGTACTGAACCCGTTGAGATGATGACATATTACTTTGAGAAATGTTTTCTTTTTTTTGGAAAAAATTTCAACATATGATGTCTGACTTTATCATTTGAGTTAACTGGAACTCACTTAGAGAAGTTATTTAAATGACTGTTTTTTACTCATAAATAACATTCAACAATAAGGCCCTTTTGTAATGTTTTATAAAACCGGTTTAAAACAATAGTGTTACTATTTTTGTGTGTGTTCTAATAAGTATTACTGTTTACTAAAAAATAAATAAGGAGGATAGAAAATAAATAAGATAAAAGTTGAGAGAATATTATATTTTTGGTTTGGTTGAGTGTGGAAAGGGGAGAGATTTTGGTGAGATCCACAAGTTTTCTCTTCTACCCACTAAAAGACAAAAATATTTGGACAAAATTACCCATATTTCCTTTTTACTTTTTTTTTTGGTGATGATGATGAGCATGATTGTAACACCCCGACCCAAATTAATAGTTAAACTATGTGTTTAAATAGTTAATTATTATTTTAAGTCACTTACTTTCCAAATTAATATAAGAGTATTTAATAAGCATATTATTTTATAATGCTTTTGGATAAAAATTGTAAAGATTATAAATACTTGAATGGCTAATGGTATTATGTATATATACTAAGTATGTATAAAACTATATTAAGTAGTTAAGTTATTTTATATATATATATATATATATATATATATATAGTTGTTAGTGTTTAATTAAGTGTATAAGGTAAGGGTTAATATGCAAAGTTATTTTATAGTTTAGGCCTTTATAGAGAATAAGCTTGTGAGGGGGGTGGAAAGTAAATTAAAAAAGAAAAAAGAAAAAAAAGAAGTTGCAAAGGGTGAGTCACCAACTCACTTTTTCCTTAGCAAATACGTGTTCCACCAAATTTAATTTCCCTTGACTTCTTTGGCTGCACCAGCAAGTCCACCTATTCCTTTTTCTCCCTTATCTCTTCTTTCTTTATTCCTTTGTCTTATTTCTTTGTTCTTTCCTTGCACTTACACGGCAGCACTCCATCTTCTTCCTTGACTTTCTCAAAACAACTAGAACTTCCAAGAACTCCCTCTCTCCCATACCCACGGTCCAACACTAAAAGAAAGAAAATTCTCTCAACTCTTCCCTCCCTCTCTCACCGAAACCATATTCCTCACTCTAGGGAAGAAATTAAAAGATTAGTCTTAAGATTTCAGCTTCAAAATTGTGGGTAAGCAAATAAATTCTTATCTTATTTTGGGTATTTTGATAGTATAACTGTTTTGTTTAGTTTTCTTCTTTATTCTCTAATATGAGGGTTAAAAGTTGGTATTTGTGGTTTGTAAAATTTAGAAACTTGTAAGTCTATATATATATATATATATATATATATATATATGCTGTTTTAAGAAGCTTTGAAATTGTGTTGGTGATTGTTGAAGGTAGCTTAGGGTTTTTACTAATTAAGGATTGTGTATGATTAAGGAAATGAGAAAAAGTTAGAATGAGTACTATTAATGTTACTGCTGGGATTGTTGGTTGTATGTAATTCTGCTCTAAATGGTTACATGACTGTATATAAGTGTTTTATAACATGTTTAATGAGTTTATAAAAATCCTCATATGAAAATATCATCATTTAATAGTTGTTTGTGAATTTATAAGAAAATGTTGCAAAGCTGTCACTGTGACAGATTCTGTGTTCATGCATGATAAATTATGTATTAAATTGTATATAGTGAATTTGGATGCTAGGGTTATTTTCTATGAAAGCTAAGATATATAAGGTTGTTATGAAATTGGTCTCACAGTATTTGGATGAGTAGAAAAATAATGATTTAATTTTGAAGTTGCAAGAAATTCTGTCAGGACAGATTTGAGTATGCTGGATTGTATGATTTTTAGTAAATTATGCTTTTATTCTTTGAATCTGAAATTTTTATGGTTTATACTGGACATACAGGGGAGTAGTTATGTAAAATTTCATGACAATTGGATGTGTGTGGGTAGCCCGTTTGTATTTTACAAATGGAGCATATTCTGCTGAAATAAGCAGTGAATAACATATGCCATGCCTAACTTTGAGGATTTAATTTTATAGTTAGGGTGAATATTTTGAGCTATAATTTAATATACTTATCTCTTGGTATGTCTCGATCATAGATTAATTTTTTGTAACTTGTTTTGAGGTTTAATACTTAAATGAAGGGTTCTAAACCGTGCGACGGCTGTATTTATGAAGCTGTTTTGTCCGACGTGTTGTATGTTACCATATGAATGTATATAGTTACATGACCATGCTTAAAGGATTCTATGTTATGCATGCATTATTGTCCTAAGCTCAAAGTGCCCTTTTTAAAATGAAGTTAGCTCTTCTAGAGATATGCTATTAATGTGAGAATGTTGGTTTCTCTATGATTGGTGCATAATGATGTTTGATGAATGTATTTTTGTTTGTGGGAACCTCTTTGAGGTGGGATTAGGATTTCTTTGATTATAAGAGATAGGTTTTGAGATAAATGTGTGAGTTATGATAAGGAAATTATAGATAGTAATAAGTTTTGATTTTGGTTTAGGTGTTACCAATCGCCACGTCTAAGCTCCTTTGACTTTAGGCTCTCGGTTTCTCTGCTTTTAGGTAAGGGATACGTTATATGGGCATTTGGTAAGTCATGAGGTTATTTTAAAGTATATTATGCATTAAAATGTTTTTGATTAGAGATATGGCACGTACACATTATCAGACAAAGATATGTTCGTGAACTTTCGAAAACTTATGTATATGATTTAAGCATATTGATGCTATTACTGATTCCACGAACATGATGTTTAAAGAAAAGAATGAAAATGCTATTATTATGAAATGTTATACAAAATAAGAAATTTCAGTATGATGTATAAGTATGAAATGTTTTCGGGTTATGTCCTCTGGTAATCTGAACTCGGTCAGTAGGGGTTAATTACTGGCTTTCCATGGAAAAATGTTATCTGTTTGGTCATTTAAAGTAGAGGAAATGAGGCTGCCCGTAACTCTAGGCCATTTAAAGTAGAGGAAATGGGGTTGCCCGTAACTCTAAGGCCTTCTCCCCAATGTGTACGGACGGCGGGGAGGAACAAAACCTAGAGGGGATGTGCCATCAGGCCTCCCAAAGGGGACAATATCATACACACGAGGGCACCCAAATGTGATGAGGCCTTCTCTGTACAGATTTATCAGATATGGACTAATCAATATGTTATGAACAGCTATGTTATGTTATTAATCATGAGAGAATTGTTTTGTTAAATGCATTGTGTAAAGTTAAAAACTCTCATGAAAAGAAGAAGTTTCTGATGAAAGAAAAGCTGTTCATTAAAGATGAAAGTTTCTGAAATTTTGTTGTGCTATAAATATAAAGTTTCTAATGAAAGTACAAGTTATGTTTAAAAGTTATCAAATACCTGTTCTTTATGAAATGTAAAATTTTATGACTATAAAAGTTATAATATTTTTTTGGAAAAATGTTTATAAAGCAAGATTTTCTTATTGGATCAAGATGTTGCTAGTTTAATACAAAGTTGCCGATTATCTGATTAAGTTAAAATGATTATTTTGTAATGAGAATATACATATGGTGACTTTGTAGGAAATGAAATAAGCTTAATCCGAAAGGTTTTGGGTAATATTAACCTAATAAGAAAAAGGAGAACAATTATTTTCTATGAAGAGCGTATAAGCTATTATTATGAATAGTATAAAATACTATGCATGGGAAAAATGTTCTCCTATTCGAATGTTCATAGAATGAAATGATTTAATTTACATGCATCCTTATTGAATTCTTATATATCTTACCTTTACTGAGCTGTGTAGCTCACCCCTTCCACTCTTTCAGTTAGTAGGTTTTATTTTGGAGCAGAGGGAGCCTTAGTCGAGTTTCAGAAGGAGCTAGTTTAGTTTTATATGTATAGACCCTAAATTAGCAATTTGATGTTTAGCTTTACAGTATTGTGAATTTTAGGATCTAATGAAAGTTGTAGCATAAGGTATTAAGAGATGTATTATGTGAAAGTATGGAATTTGAAAAACTGGTGGATTATGTTATTCTTTGAGTTCAGTATAGATGCTCTGAATGTCAAGTGAAAAATTATACCATTTAAGTAAAGAAACAAGGATTTAAATAAAGAGAGAAGCTTTTGTGAAAGTCTCATTAAAAGTTAAGTTGGTTCTTGTTAATATTAGGTTTAAACTTGATATTAGCATGCCGGTCATGGTTACAAATCCGAGTATCGGGTTTGGGGCGTGACAATGATACTGATACACATAACCTTTTTTTTTTTTTTTTAATGTTTTTTTTATTATTATTATTTCTTATTTTTTACTGGGCATGAATTTTCCTTTTTAATAAACTTGGGTGATTGCCTTTTTTTTTTTTTTGGGTTGCTTGTTTGCCTTTTTTTTTTTTTTTTTTTTTTTTTTTTTTTTTTTTTTATTGAGCATCATCATATAAGTCAATTTATACAAACTTTATTTTCTTTTTTTCCATTTCTCTTCTCAACCAAATAAAAAGGTTTTTCTTTCCTTCACTTTTCCATCTTTCCAACCAAACATGAACGAGGGAAACTAAAATCTCTTCTATTCTCCTACTTTTTCATCCTCTCTCCATTTTCTATCCTCTCACTTTTCCATCATCCCAACCAAACGGACCATTATTGTGAAAATATTATAAATATAGCATTTCTGAATTACATTTTCCTCTCTTGAGGTTTTGGAGAATGGTACTCCACCCCAAATTTAAGGGGGGGGGGGGGGGGGGGGAAGTCAAAAATACTTTCCTCCTTTAGGTTTGAAAAAATAGCACTCTCCTTTGGTTTATGTTAGTGACAAAATATTCTATATTTTTATAAAATTCTTTTTACCAAAGTTTAACCATGACTAGTAAAAACATAAATAATTTTATATTAATAATTTTAATTTTATCAAGCACCAAAAGACTTGCAACAACAAATCTCTCCTCAACTCTTTCCAAAAAAAAAAAAAAGTCATACTAAATATTTTAAAATACTCTTTAATAAAAATTTAAATCAATATATTTTAATTTTGAAAGGGAATATAATTTTGGAAACTCTCCCTTAAAACAAAATGCAAGTTAGTATACAACATTTTTAACATCAATTTAACAGAGTTTGGTCAAAAGAATGTCAAGGGAGAAAAATGTTATTTCTCTTTGAATTTGAGATAGAGTGTAATTTTCCCAGTAATTATACTTTTTTATATAAAAAAAATTTGGCAAATGGTTGAATGGTTTTTATTTAATTGTATTATATTTGAGTATATATAACTCTTTAAATCCCTCATATTTTTTAGATATAACTATAGTTTTACACACTTTCAACAAATCGTCATATTAACCAAAAAGAAAATATAATTCAAATACTCCCAGCTATCCATTCATTTGATTGTCTTTACATAGCCCTTAAAATTATGCATAATAAATTTTTTTCATTAACAATGATCCTCCACATGCATAAACTAAATAACCCATAAAATTTACTCTCTCTCTCTCTCTTCTCTAAGCTTTTTTCCAAATATTTTTCAACCCCCCATCTGTTGCAGCCTCCTCCCTTTTTATAGGTATTTTTCCTTCCCTTATCTCTCCAGTTGGCCTACACCCAATCGGATTTTTTGGGGATACTTGTCTCCTCTTCCATTGGTTTCTCCCTCCCTTCTTATCTTGAAACAGGAATTTTGGTGGGATGTTTGTACTGTTCAGGTTATCCTATATGTATTTAATGTGGAAGAAATTAGGTAGAGAACTTCTCATTAATGTGGAGGTGATAGTCTCTATGATCCTTATCCCTTCAGGGAGTTTCCCGAGGTATACCTAGTGAGAGTGGCATCTCAGCTAAAAGAGGGATTACTTCCCCAGGATCCTTCCTTTGCCTACTATAGGGTCACCCGTGTTTATGACCTTGAACAAGAGTTTCAATGTTGGTAGCATACCTAGAACTTCGGGGGAATCGTTTGGGGATATTTCCCTTTATTACTCATAAAGATGGGTCTAGCCCATCCTTTCAAGTGTGATCTTTCAAGCCCTTTAGGCCTTGGCTCGGAATTGAGCTCATCCCCCCTACAAACAAGTTTAAAAATATAAGGATCAAAATAAAGTTATAGAAATTTGATGACCAAATTGAAAATATGACCAAAATGTAACGACCAAAAATGTATTTTTTGCCTTCAAAGTTTCAAATAACGGTAGAGTTAGGATTTAGGCTTCCATATTCCTTCCCAACTGCCTTTTGAACATTTTAGTGACCATCATTTGATACGCCGATCCCGCATTCTTTAATCCAAATGGCATGACCCTATGGTGATAATTTCTCTTGGGGGTGATGAACGAGATTTTCTTTTGGTCTTCGGGAGCTAGAGTTATTTGATGATAACCATGGAAGGTGTCAAGGAAACTTATTCTTAGATGCTTGAAAGTAGCATTGACGAGTTGATCAATTTTTGGTACCAGAAATGGATCCTTTGGACAAGCTTTATTTAAATTCGTGAAATCCACATACATTTGCCACTTTCCATTTTTCTTTTTTACCACCACCGTGTTAGCTAGCTACTCAAGGTAGAAAACTTCTTGAATATTCCCAGCCTCTTTTAGTTTTTCCACCTCTTCCTTTACTACATTAGCATGAATATCTGAGGACCTATGAGGCTTTTGCTTTATAGGTGGGTGGTTGGGTTCTACATTAAGCCAGTGGCATATAAACTTAGGGTCCACCCTGGGAGCTTCATACGGATTCCAAGCAAACACATCTACATTCCTTACCAAAAATAGTAAAAGCTTGACTTTTTCCGTGACTGGGAGGCTTTTTCCCACATGAAAGTACTTATCTCCAAGGTCTAGATATACCTTTTCCAATTGCTCACACGGATCCTTTGGGTGAGACTATAACTGCTATAACAGATTGGACGGCTCGGCCTCCTCTTCTTGTTTGCGCCCAATTGTAGTTAAATGGCACTGTTGGGCTACGCTTTAATCTCCACGTAGCTCAAAGATGCCTTGATTTGTTGGGAACTTCATCTTCTAATGCAAGAAAGAAGGGACAGCCCCCATAGAATAAATCCACGGATGACCGAGGATGGCTATGTAGGGGGAATAAGAGTGAACCACTACAAAATTTACTAACTCCTTTCTTCCTTCTACCTCTACAGCTAACCTTATTTGGCCGGTAGGTGTGACCACGGTGCCATCGAAGGCAACCAAAGGGGTATCATATTGGGTAAAATCTTTGGGGGTTAAACCTAACCCCTCATACAGATCTGGATACATAACTTCAGCCATACTTCCTTGGTCTATCATTACTCTCCTAATAGCAAACCCCGCAAGTTACAAGGTAATTACTAATGCATCATCATTGGGTTGAGTAGTGCCATCTTTGTCCTTCCTTGAAAAACTTATATATTCATCCTCCCATCGGGCCTTTTTAGATGAGGAGGGACCCATGTTAGAGTCCAAAACCAGGGCCACAGTTAGGACTCAAGAAGCGGTTAGCCCTAGTGCAGTTATGGGCTTAGTAGCATAGATGACCTCTATAAGCCCCAGAGAGGGAGCCATGGCTCGTGATGAACTTGCCCCCTTTCCCTCTTGGGGCCAAGGACCATCTCGAGCTATGAATTCCTTAAGATGCCCTGCTTTTTCAAGCCGGCCTAGATGATCGTTTCATGTTTGATAGTCCTTGGTCGTATGACCTCTGTCCTGATGACAAGAGCAAAAAAGGCTTTGGTTCCTCCATAAGACATCACTACTCGTCTTGTTAGGCCACCGAAAGTAAGGGTCGTTCTTTTTGTTTTCCATGATTTAATAGACCAACTCCTTGTATAGTGAACTTACCATCTTGGATCTCGGCTTTTGTACTTAAGGGTTGAAGTCCCTTCTTAGCTAGGGAGGATGGTCCACCCTGACTTCTTTCTTCTCCTTCATAGGCGCCTTGGCCTTAGCCTTATCCTGTAGCTGATCATCTTCTAACCTCTTATACTGTTTTACTCGTTCCTTCAACTTATGCATATCCGTGATTGGTTTTAGGGCAAGCGAAGCCCTTAGCTCGGAATCAATGAAGAGCCCCACCTTGAACGTATTGGCCGCAATTTCTCCATTATCTCCACCCATTTCATTATACAATTCCCAATAACGATCTGAGTATACCCTAAGAGTTTCGCTTTCTTTCATGGACATGGTGAGGAGAGAATCAAATGTTTTAAGAGTTCTACTACATGTTATAAATCTTGCTCCAAATGCCCTTATCAACTTGTCATAACCTCGAATAGAGTCCTTCTCTAACCCATCAAACCACCTTATCGTGGTAGGCCCTAAGTTAGAAGGGAATATCTTGTACATCAATGTTTCATTCTTAGAATAAATGGTCATACTTTGGTTGTAATGGCTAACATGTTCCATGGGGTCGGTCTTGCCATTGTAGATGATGAAGGTGGGCCTAGTGAACCTTCGTGGCAAATTTGTGCCTTCTATCTCTTCTAAGAATGGAGATCGAGATATCTGCTGTAAGGCTCTATTCATAGTGTCGCTCCTTGAGGCTTGAGGTGTGATGGGATCTCCAAGGCTTTGAAATATTGGACGCTGAGGAGGCAGCATCCTAGACCTCTCCCTATACGGCAGGGATTCTTCCCTCCTACCTCTCTAAAGGGGAGGATAAACTGTTCTCTCCCTATAAGGTAGGGATTGCCTCCTATCCTGATTCCTCCGTGTTATTCTCCTCCTTTTGGGAATGATTTGATGTAGGACTAGGACCCTTTCGGTGGATGAGCTCTTCATCTCTTCTTTGGAGACGGCCTTCATTCCTCAATAGCCTCTCGTTGTAGGGCCAGTACCTGCTTTTTCAACCTGTCCAATTCCCTGTCATTGCTGGATTAAGACAATCCTGCAGTGTTGGTGGCTAACCTTTCCCCCTGTGGAGGAGATACAGGTTCCCAGTTGTAGCCTTGTGAGGGTTGTCCCTGATTCTCCTTGTGAACTTCAGATCGCAAACGCCTGTCCTCATGAACAGATTCCTCTGAGACACTTGGATGAGAGAAATGGGTAGGCCCACTCCTTGATCGGTTTGCCATGCTTTTCTTAAAACCAAATTTCAAGCCTACTGCTTGGTGGAATTTCCCACAGACGGTGCTAATTATGGGTGTCAGATACTTAATAAAAGAAACACCGTTTGGTTTAAGAACGGTTTAATCCCTAAGTAATTGACTTGCAAAATTTATTTATCATAAGAACAGGGTAGAAATTCCACAGCGGGAAGCTCAAACAACTGACTTAGCAAAGCAAGATTACAAAAATGAGAAGCCAAGTAATACAACTCCTTTCCCGAGGTGTAGGGAGTTAACAAGAGAAGAAAAATACAATTAACTCACTCTTTCTCTCTTCTCTAAGCTTTTTTCCTAATATTTCTCAATCCCCCATTTGTTGCAGCCTTCTCCCCTTTTTTAGGCATTTTTCCTTCCCTTATCTCTCCAACTGGCTTGCTCCTAACCAGATTTTTTAGGGATACTTGTCCCATCTTCCATTGGTTTCCCCCCTTCTTATCCTGAAACAGGACTTTTTGAGGGATGTTTGTACTGTTCAGGTTGTCCTATATGTATTTAATGCGGAAGAAATTAGGTAGAAAACCTCTCTTTAATGTGGATGTGACAGTCTTTGTGATCCTTATTACTTCAGGGAGTTTCCCGAGGTATACCTGGTGAGAGTGGCAACTCGGCTAAAAGAGGGATTAGTTTCCCAAGATCCTTCTTTTGCCTACTATAGGGTCACTGACAACGCCTTAAAATGTATACTTGTTATATATTTATATGGGCGTTATCTCCTTATTACTATACTTAATTTGTATAATTAAGCCATGATTTGCATTAGTCTCTATTATTTATTTTTACATAATTTCTTGAATAAGATGCTATTCATTATGTGTAATTTTCTACTTTCAAGAAATCATGTGAGAAAGATGAGTTTATAGGAATTTGTGAGAGAATGGAAGCCAAACTAGAATTAAAGTGGAGCTAAAGGACCATGCTTAAATGTCTAAGGAGATGCAGCTGGAGTGCTCAGATTGTCTACCATGATTGGAAGCTTCAAATAAGGAAAGAAATCAAAGAGGCAGAAGCTGAAAAGGAAAAATCTGATTTGAGCAATGATCAGTTTTTTCGGCGTATCTCTCTCCTCAAAAATCCAATTGATACAAGGCTAGATGGGTTGGAACCGTGACTTAAATATCTAAGTATCCAGTTTTGAGTTTTTCGAAATTCTCAATTTTTGAAGGCCGAAATTAACTCACAAGTTACTGCTGTAAACTTGGACGGAAATTAAAATAGTATAAGTTTTATTTTCTTTGAACACTTAGACATTAGGGTTTTGAGGGGAGGCTGTGGAGAATGAATTTTGGAGAGAAAAACCTTGTATTTTCCTTTCTCTAATGGTAGCCTAAACTCTTTGCTAGGGCTAGGAGTTATGTTTCTTCTATACGATATGAATATTCAATGTGATTCTTTCTAGGATTTTATCAATAACATATTTGATTGTTCAATTAGATTTTTTTTGATGTATTAGTTCTTCCATGCTTTCAATAAGTTCAATCATGTTTTTCTTATTGTTTAGATGAATTTCTAATAGTTTCAAATAGAAATCAGGTTTTAAAGTGAATGAGTTTTTCTGAAAACTTTTCTAACCGCATTGTTAATTTAGGTTATCATGCTTTTTTGAATTGTCTCAGTTCAACCGAATCATAAGTATTTAATTGTATAAGAATAATCAATTATGAAATATATAATTTCTTAGATCACAAAGAATTTCATATCGATATAGGGAAACAACCCAATGCCCTAGTATTTACATTATTGATTTAAATCAGTTATTATTATTATTATTCTTGTTAACAATCACCATTCAAAAGTATTTTTCTTCTTTACCCAAATTTTTGTTTAATTATATTGTCTTTGAATCTATCCTGCTCCTTGTGGTTCGGCCTCAGTACTCCGAGAATTATATTGCTACGATCTCCTGCACTTGGGAATGAGCAAGCAGTCACCCATGTTTATGACTTCGGAAAAGAGTTTCAATGTTGGTAGCATACCTAGAACTTCGGGGGAATCATCTGGGGATATTTCCCTTTATTACTCATAAAGATGAGTCTAGCTCATACTTTCAAGTGTGATCTTTCAAGCCCTTTGGGCCTCAGCCCATAATTGAGCTCATTCCTCCTACAGACAAGTTTAAATATATAAGGATCAAAATAAAGTTATAAAAAGTTGATGACCAAATTGAAAATATGGCCAAAATGTAAAGACCAAAAATGTATTTTTTGCCTTCAAAGTTTCAAATAACAGTAGATTTAGGATTTAGGTTTTTTTTTGGGGGGGGGGGGGGGGTGTTGAAGATAAAATTAATTTATATAAGTGAAAAAAATTTAATTGATTAAAAAAAAAAAATTGATTCCCTTATATGATGTAAATGTAAGATAATTTATTTTTTGTGCCTATTTTCAATTTATTTTTCCATGTTTAGTTTTAGAGTTAATATAATCATTGTTTTGCTTAAAGTACTTTATAATTTGTGTTCACTATAAGTCTATTTCACACAAATAAAACATATAAATAAAAGTTATTAATATATATTAATTTGTATTCGAAATTAAAAGATTAATCTAAACTTAGATATCAAAAATATCATTTGATTACTTAAAAATAATACAAAATTAATTTAACTTAGAAGTATTAAATTAAATGTTAATATACTCAAATTTTTTTCAAATGTTCTATGCATAAATTGATTTTTTTAAAGAGATTGTATGACTTTTTCATTATTATTTTTTTATTTTTAAATCAATTAAAAAGTATCAATGTATATTATTTCTATCTTAGATTGTCTTTATTGCAAAATACCTAAAAGAGTATAGGAGTATTACATTGTAGAAGAGTGAAATAAAATGATAACACAAAATCTGGTGCATTTGTTGGGATGGTGCAATATTATACCATTTTTAAAATTTAAGGCTGAATAATACATATAAGGATTTTTTTTTTCATGAATATATATTAGAAAAGTTCGGAATATTGTAAAGAAATTTTGATGTTTGAATATAGAAGACTAGAACCCTTATATATATAAAACCTTGGTTTCTTCAAGGACGGTAGGGGGCTTTTGTGGTGGGTTATTAGGAACTCAATTGGCTTTGTCCCAATCTAGGGAACACATACTTTGTCACAACTAGTACATAAGTTATGGTTTTTTTTTTTTTTTTTTTTTTTTTTTTGGAGAAAAAAATTAACTTATGGTTGAATTACATCACTTACTCATGGGTCCACCATTAATACTAAGTGAAAAGTAATCATCACTTAACTACTACATACTTAAAAATGGTAGAAAAAAGTGTCCCTATACTTTCCTATTAATAAGAAATGATCAATGCAAGAACATAGGGAGTTCTAAATCCCCATATCTATACTCTATATAAAAAAGGACAGTTGATGTGCTTGTGTTTGGCAAAACGATTACAAAAAGGATTAAACGGCACGAGTCGTGTGTTGCATTTTGTTTTTGCTCTTTCGGAAGGTTGTTTTGTCTTTTTGTTCACATTTTTTAACTTATCCAGTGCCCTTGCTTTGATAGACACGGAAGTCAAAAGATAAGAATTGTGGTCTCTAATTACTCCCATAGATATGAGGAGAGAGAATGGATAGAGACGAGAGACCAGGAGAACGAGACAAATACATAAAGAGGGAGAAAGTTTGGGAGGAAGAAGAATAGTATCAAGTATCAACCCATATTTGAGAAGCCCACTCACTCACTCACTCAGTCCCCATTTCAGCAACCTCTTAACCAGTCACCACTCTCAATTGTTTGTCTCTTATCTTCAAGCAACTTTGATTTATTTTGGCATTGAACTTTTTTTTATTTATTATAAATTTCTTTCATGCATGTGCAATTATTGGTTGGATTAGTATAGATGATGTTGTTCCTAAGAACAATAATTAATAAATAAATTGATTTTCATAACATTCAACATATTATATAAATGATAATAATTCACCTATATTAGAATTTATTATAAAATTAGAGAACAATGGAGAGATATTGCCTCGATGATGCTTCAAATTAATCTCATAACTTTAGAAGCAAATTACCGTCAATTCATATGTGTTTTTAGATGGCGGGGTTGAGGCGTGGACTAGGTCACTGTCTTGAGACGATACACGCGTCTACGGGATTTCCGGTGTAGTAGACTAAAATATTGTGTGTGTTGCCCCAAGATACAACAACTTAGTCATCTTTGCTGATTATCCTTAAAAGCCTACACTGCTTGTAGGATAGGAAGCTTTCAATATAGTACATTCTTTTACCCAAAATTAATATAGTAGGGATATATTTTTTTTTCAAGTGAAGAAAAAAGACAAATAAAATGTATCATAGTTTTCTATTACATGAAAATATATTAGGATAAAAAGTTGTTCTCCTATATATATACATAGCCGGACATAGACATAGGGCTATATATATAGAAAAGAAAAGTTCCATTAGGTACAGCTCCACTCTATTAATAAATAAAGAAAACGAGGGACATTGTTTTTCTAGGGCTGAAGGGGTTTCTCCATAGCAACTAAAGTTGGGTTTCAACTTTCTTTTGCCTAGTAGAATAGTGGTTGTCCCTTCATTTTGAATGTGCATTTTGTGTGTTCCTTGGAGTATCAAGGGTACTCCTAGGCTAGTGGTTTTTTTTTCGGGGGTCTTGGGAAACAGAAAATAGATTTGGTTAGCTTCTGCTTTTTGGGGACTAGGGAAGCTCTAACTCAGAATTGGAGTCGTCTCACCTTGTTTGACAGGGAGGGTCCTGGATGCAATCTAACTAATGAAGATTGCTCCTTGGAGTTTTCCATCATCACAAAGTTTCTTAAAAAGAGAGCTTTAAATATTGATGCTATTGCAAAAACTTTCAATCCTTTATGGAGGTCATGCAATGGGTTCAAGATTCAAAATTACGGAGATCATATAATACTTTTCACTTTCAACAACAAGGCGGATGTTGACAGAATCCTCTAAAGCAAACCATGGAGTTTCAATAAGCATTTGGTTGTCATGCAGCAATACGACAAAGAAGTTCCAGTTGGTGAAGTCAATTTCGACAATGCAAGTTTTTGGGTCCAACTCCCCCCACAATACTTGACCTTGGAAGCGGCTTTAAAAATAAGCAATGTGATTGGAGAAGTGTCCCAACCTAAGGAATTCAAGGAAGTTGATGGTGGAAATTTCCTGCGGCTCAAGGTGAAGCTAGACTTATCCCTTCCTTTGTGTCATGGGTGACTCATCTCGTTAGAGAATGGCAAGCAAATTTGGGTAAGTTTCAAGTACCAACGTTTATGGAACCTATGTTATTGGTATGGTCGGTTAACTTATGATGACAAGGATTGCGAGATTTGGATTGATAGTAAGGGCATGCTAAAGCCAAAGGACAGACAATTTGATTCAGGTTTAAGAGCTTCGGCCTTCGTCATGACTAGAAAGACTGATATGACAGTCCTGGGTTTCTCGACAAAGAAGAAATCTATAGCTCCTCAATCATCCTCATCCATGGACTTCAATGAAACAGGGCAAGATTCGTTAAAAATCAGGGAAGTGGAGCAAGCCAGTGATCGGAGTAGGGGGGAAGGAAATGGTTTAGGCAGTTTGATCAGTCACAATCAAGTGTGTAATGCACATCCTTGAATTAATCATGCGATTAAGACTTAAACAGAATTAATGCAGAGTACAAACTGTGGCAATGAGTCAACATTTAATCCCCAAGCCCTTTTTGATAACCATCATTAAGTAGTTGATTTGCTTTTAAACACAATTACAGCCTTTTTTATTCCACAAGTCGTTGCTGCCTCTGATGATAAGGATTTCAATACACGATTAAATGAAATTGATGCAGAGTTGGAAAAATACGACAACATTGAAGAGTCCAATCCCAATTCAAACAAAACCAACTCACGTGCCACAAGTATTGATCAAAACCACGACAACTTAAATGACTTACGTGACCCCAAAAAGTTAGCTAGGGTTTCAAACACAGCAACAAAACTTTGAGTTTTACTCGCTTGGTCTCATAAAACACGTGACGTTGGACTTTCTCAAAAACTTCTAGGACCTGAACTTTTCTTTGGTAGAAAACGCCAATACACATTTTCATCAAATTCCCCTTCCAAACGACAATAAACAACCCAGGTTGTTCATGATGATTACTCTAAAGTGTTAGAGGCTGTTAATCAGCCCCACCAAATCCAATAAATTACTTAAGTTGGAACTGCTGTGGATTGGGACAACCACATGCAATTTTGGAGCTCATCGAGTTGGTGAAAAAAAATTCCCTTTCTATACTTTTTCTCATAGAGACTAAATCAAAGGACATCCACTTAAAGAAACTTTGTTCGAAGCTACATATAGAGAATGTTTTCATTGAGCCAAGGGTCAACACAAGTGGTGGCTTGGCACTCTATTGGAAGGATGGAATTAATCTCAAAGTAATAGATTCAACACCAACAGTCATTGATGCAGTAGTTAACCCAGGAATGGATGATGCCTGGCAGTTAACGGGTTTTTACGAAAACCCAATAATGGCCAATCGGGAACATTCTTGGGCACACCTCTGTTTGAAGATGGATTTGCCTTGGTTGTGTGTGGGGGATTTCAATGAAATCACCAAAGCCGAAGAGAAGAAGAGGGGTGCTCTACGACAAGAAGGTCAGATGAGAGAATTCAGGGATGCTTTGGATTTTTGTGGATTCCAGGATTTGGGTATTGTTAGGTCACCTTTCACATGGTGTAATAATCACTTTAATGTAGAGATGATATGAATTCGGCTGGATAGAGGGGTAGCAACTCCATCATGGATTGAATTGTTTCCAACAGTTCAAATCCACCACATTGAAGGTACATTATCTGACCATTGTCCATTGTGGTTATGTTCTGATGATGAAAATGTTAGATTTTACAAGAAATCTAGGCCTTTTCATTTTGAGGCGGTATGGTTGAAAGATGAAAGATGTGAGGGGATTATCAAATCTGTATGGGAGGGAAAAAATGTTGGGGAACTGGTTGACAAGCTAATTTACAAGGTTGATGCTTGCCATTTGAGTTTGCAAAAATGGAGTAGGCTTTCTTTCGGCAATATTCACTGATTGTTAGCTCAAAAAAAAAAAAAAAAAAAAAAAAATAGCACAAGCAGAACTCATGTCAATGGTGGGGACTAATCATGAACAAGTTCGATCTCTAAGAGATGATGTGTATGACCTTATGGTGAAGGAAGATTGTTTGTGGCATCAAATATCAAGGGTGGATTGGTTGAAGAGTGGGGATATAAACACAAGCTATTTTCATAACCGAGCTACCCAATGCAACCAAAGAAACTTTATCTCTAAATTAATTTTGGATGATGGGTCAGTGGTGGTTGGTGACAAGCAGATTGGAGAGGCGTTGGTGGATTATTTCAAGCAAATTTTTGCCTCCACTTCTCCCTTAAGCTTTGAGCAGATTCTTCAAGGCATTGACACAAAGGTTACCCCATTGATGAATGCTGAATTGACTTGGGATTACATTATAGAGGAGATGGAACACGCCTTGAAACAAATGAAGCCATTAACAACACCAGGACCAAATGGTATGTCTCCATTTTTTTTTCAAGTCCTGTTGGAATTTTACTGGCAAGGATGTGATTGATGATTCTCTAAAAATTTTAAATTCGAGGTCCATGCCTAATAGCCTAAATCATACATTCATTTTACTGATCCCAAAAACTAAATCACCTGAAAAAGCCAAGGACTTCCGTCCAATAAGTCTTTGCAATGTCCTATATAAAATTGTGTCCAAAACTATAGCCAACCATTTAAAAAAATTACTCCCTAATTTAGTCTCAGAATCACAAAGTGCATTCCTGTCAAACAGATTGATCTCTGATAACATCCTTGTAGCGTTTGAAACTCTCCACCACCTAAAATCTAAGAGAAAAGGAAAAACAAGGTTGATGGCCCTAAAGTTTGACATGAGTAAAGCTTATGATAGAGTGGAATGGATTTTCCTAGAAAAACTAATGAAAAAATTGGGTATTGATAGTAGGTGTATCTCACTTATCAGCTCTTGTATCAGATCTGTTTCTTTCTCTATTTTGGTAAATGGCAAACCATATGGTAATTTCACCCCTAATGGAGGCCTCCATCAAGGGGACCCATTATCACCCTATCTATTTCTACTATGTGCAGAAGGGTTACATTCTCTGATACAACAAGCTGAAAATTCAAGTTCAATCAAAGGAGTGGCTCTTTGTAGTACAGGTCTAAAGGTTTCCCATTTGTTCTTTGCAGATGACAGCTTGCTCTTTTGTTGAGCAAATATTCAAGAGTGTGCCACTATTTTGGAGGTCCTGCAACAATATGAAGAAGCTTCAGGCCAGCAAATCAACTTAGACAAAACACAACTTTTTTTTTAGCCTCAGTACAGACCCACACATGCAGGAAAATATCAAAACCCTCCTAGGGGTGGCGATCACTTCTAATTATGACAAATACGTCGGTCTGCCATTATTTGTGGGGAGAGCAAAAAACCAAAGCTTCAGTTAAATTCGAGAACTGATTTGGCATAAAATGCAAGGCTAGAAGGAAAGACTATTGTCGCAAGGTTGTAGAGAAGTTTTGATAAAAGCGGTCCTTCAAGCAATGCCTACTTTCACCATGAGATGTTTCAAAATCCCAAAGAGTTTATGCAAAGATGATGAAGCTCTAATCAGGGAATTTTGGTGGGGCTACAAGGGAGATAAAAGGAAAACACACTGGGTGGGATGGAAGAAACTATGCAAACCAAAAGGCCAAGGGGGTTTAGGCTTCAAGGATATTGAAAATTTTAACCTTGCTATGTTAGGCGAACAAGTAAAGCGATTGCTCCACAATAAAGATTCCCTTTTCTATAAAGTCTTCAAATCAAAATATTTCCCAAATTGCACTATCCCAGAGGAGGGGTTGAAGTTGAATGGGTCATACGCTTGGCAAAATATCCTAAAAGCAAGGAGGGTATTTCGATTGGGTTCGAAGTGGAGGATAGGAGATGGAAAATGTGTGAGGATCCATGGGGATAAATGGCTTCCGGATTTACAAGCAAGCAATGTGATATTGCCTCAAAAAAACTTCCCTAACAACACAAGGGTCTATGCTCTCATTGACGAGGAAAGTGGCAGGTGGTTAAAAGATAGAGTGAGAGAGGAATTCCTTCTCACGAAGCAGAGGCAGTTATCAGTATATCTCTAAGCACCACCGGCACCGAGGACAAGCTCATTTGGTATGCCACAAGCAATGGCTATTACTCTACCAAGTCTGATTATCATCTTCTCTCAAACGAGGTGGAACTTTCAGAACCTGGTCCATCTAACCTGACGGCACACAAACAATTCTGGAGGCAACTGTGGTCGCTGAATGTGCCAAATAAAATACAGCATTTCTTATGGCGTGCTTCCCACGATTCTTTACCTACAAAGAAAAATTTGCGAAAACGGAATATCATGTCGGAATCGACTTGTGAGCGCTGTGGTGATGACATTGAGGATACGATCCATGCAATCTGGGGCTGCCCACTGGTAAAATATACTTGGTGGGAGTTGCAACAATGCTGACCTTTCTTGTGGGAAAAATTCAGGTGCTTCCGTGACTTGCTTCAAGGAGTCTTTGCACAAAAAAATACGAGAGTGGCAGAGTTATTCGCTTATATCGGATGGAGTATTTGGCACAATCAGAATGCAAGGAAGTTTGGGACGGTGACAGTGCCCATGGAAAAAATTTATATCGACGCTATTCAATGCCTCCATGAATTTCATATGGCACAGGACCTAGCACTGATGCATGAAGTACCTTTTCATCCAACTCATTGGTTGCCACCCCCACCATCTTTCTATAAAATAAATTATGATGGTGCAACGTTCCAGGATTCGGCATTGGCTGGGCTGGGTGTGGTGGTACGAGATTCAAACGGATGGGTCATCGCAGCTCTATCGGAACGCATCACCCTCCCTCCAACAATTGAAGTCTTGGAAGCCTTGGCTTGCAGGAAGGCAGTATCTTTTGCCATTGATTTAGACATCCAGGACGTCGTGTTCGAAGGTGACTCAGAGGTCATCTTCAAACATCTCAGCTCTAACCAACCAAGCATGGATGCCTTGGCCACATAGTTAATGATGCACATTCTCTAGCAACGAGGTTGAGGAATTTCCCTTTTTCACATACCAAACACAAGGGTAACATGGTGGTAGATAAACTCGCTAAGTTAGCTAAGGTCTTGTATGAACCTAAAATATGGTTAGAGGACATCCATAGAGATGCAGCTACTCTTGTAATTTCTGACAGAAATTTTCTGTCCTATTAATGAATTTTATTTTCACGATTGGTTTCTCAAAAAAAAAAGTGCCATTAGTTATTACAAAGCATTTTTAATGGAATTAAATTAGACATAACTTCTTTCCATATATTATTTGACTCATCAAACATAACTTCTTTTCATATATTATTTGACTCATCAAATCAATGATATAATACAAACGTTGATGTGCTTTGACTATCCTATAAATGGATAGTAAAAGGCAGTTAAATTGAATCAAATACACATATTATATATCAACAGTAACAAAATAGTTGTGCACCTTAAAAAAAACGTTTGACATTAACAAGCCAATTAAGGCAATGGTTAAAACCAATTAATTAAAATGAATAAATATTAAATCACTTAAATCAAATATTAATCAATATTTAAAATATTGTATTTTATATGAAAATATTCCAACAGATGATACTGCCATTGGGTTTTGTAGTTGATGGATTACCTCGCGAATTAGATTTATTGTTTGGAATTTTAGTTCTTTAGTCCAAACAATATGTCCTTTCAACCACATCTCTATATACTCTCTAAGGTAAAAAGCCTACATATATTGTGTCTCCTCTTGTGGACTATGTTGGGGCTTTGATTTTTAGTTTATAATATTTGTTTAGTTGTTGACAAATTGAATATAGAGAAAAGGAAATGTTTGATATTTGTAACTTATTTGGGGCATTTTTTTTTTCGTGATATAAAGTTTCATTGCTATTAAGGTATTGTCATATTGATTCTCAGTCTCTATACTCTGTTGCTGTTGCTTTAGGTTTTAAAGAAAACATCCAATGCTTTCCGAATTCCACAGTCCAAGTGATTCTTGTTTCCGTTTTCCTTACATTGATTTTTTTTTTTTTTGGTTCTCTTTGAATATTTTTCAATATTTGTGGCATTATCAGTCTATGTATTTTTTGGTTGATGGCTTTTTCAACAACTTGTTGGGTATTGAAACATCTATAGAGACTAACATTACTATTTGGGTATTTATTCTTAGGGGTTAACATACTCTATACTCTATTGTTGGGTATTGATATCAGTCCATTTCCTTTATCCCTTTTTGTGCATTGTTTCCCCACAGACCCCAAAATTCAATGAAATCCTATGCTTAAAAATTACCTTGGATGGTTAATCTTCAAGCTCTTTGGTGGATTCTGATCTGTGAATGGTTCTATGGTGATAGAAGCTTTTTTTTTCTTTGGAGAAACAAGGTGATAGAGACTTAATTAGAATGTGATAGAGAGTCTTTATAACTTTTTTTCAATCTATTCTGCATGGTGTATATTTGTTCATTTCATTATGCATATCAATTTCCTATGTCTTTGAAATTTAATCTTATTTTAATATCTGATCTGGTTTCAGGGTGAGATTGAAGATATAAGATCAAAAGAAATACATTCTATATTTTGTAGGTCCTATTTCATTTTTGTAAGTTCATTTTTCATAATGTTGTGTAATATTACATGCTTTTTACTTAAGCACTTATATATTTATGGTCAATTTACTTGACATTTATTTATGTTTTATTCATAATCTTATTCCTGTTGCTTATCTTTTTTCTAGAATCTAATATGACTTTACTTTTGCAAACCAACAAAAAGATTAGTAAAAACTAAGAGAATTAAGTCTACTCCTCTAGGCAAAGCTCAAATATCCATTTATCGACGCCACTCAAGCATCAATTATAGCATCTTTAGATTCAATTAAGCTTAGAAGTCTTGTATTTGCTCACTATTATATGTTGTAAGAATGTAGATTTCTAGCTATCTTTGAAATATTGATCTCTCGTGCACATCATGCACACCAAGCTACCATTGTATATAAATTATTAGTGCACATTCTAAATGATATAAAGAAATTAATTAAAATTAAAAAATAATGTGAGAGAATTATAATATTATTTATTATTAATATTCTCTAATAGTAATTTACACGTGCTTCAAAACTAGTGTTCAATAATTTTTTTGATGAACGCTAGTGTTCAATAATATAATTAGAGCCTCAGTAGTCAGTACAATACAATGTGACGTTATGCACATCATGATTGATCTCGGGACCTAGTATGTATAGAAGCAACCCACCTCTTTAATATCTAGTTATCTAACTGTGAGGAAGTTCGGTGTTTATGGTTTTGGCCCAATCATTGGAGTTCGGGCTGAATCACCCACTCTTGAAAGAGAAAAGGCAGGTCAGGGTTAAAACTTACAAGTGATAAAGCTTCATATGTATCCGTCCATAATCAACATCCACATTCACCTCTCCAATCACCAAACCCTTCACCATAGAACTCCATTTAATAGTTGGGCACAAGTCAAAGGTCTCAAAAAACCCAAGTACACAACACAAAATCACATAAATAATGTTTCTTACATCTAGCTAAAAGTCAGAGAAAATTTGAGGATTTAAATGGGAAAGGTCCAAATCACAACTGGGACTACGTGCGGCCTATTGTGATCAGGGATTAAACAGATGGCTATAGCATACTCATATGAGCATGGAGTGAGAAGGCACTGATTTTATATTAGAAACGTGAGATTAAAAACAGTGTTTTAATTTTATGGCATAAAATGTTCTGACAAACTTTCATAAGTGAGATCAGGACAATTTGAGAAATAGAAGACGACGTGACATAAATTATACAACCAGATCAATCTAGTAGTTTTTGCGTAGGATACAATAAAGGGTAACACAGTCCAGATTGTTAAACATGCACAAATAATACCAGTTATGGCAGTGGCCAAGGAAAAAGGTTAAAGCGATGAAGTGATTTGAAGATTGTAAAGACCTGCGGAGGCAAATTGGGACTATGAGTTTAGATACAGAAGTACAGAAATTACAGAAAAAAGTAATTTAATAAATCAAACTATTAACCTCTAAAAGATTATTGATGAAAATAGTAATCTGAAGAAGAATAAGCTTTGCTGCCTCTATAAATGACACTACTTGAGAGGGAACAACAACAATGGTTGATGTATTCTCTAAATGAGTCAATTCCTTGATAAAGTTCAAGTATCCTAAAGACCAGTGAATCAGTCACACATAAATGAAACTATAATACCTTCCAGAAAAGTCAAGTAAAGAAATACTAATCATACTCTCAGAACTCCCATTAAACTACACAAACTTTATATATGTTCACCAGAAAAAATATTGCATTTGCCTTTCCCTCCCAAGTGTGGCTGGGCGCTGGGGGCAGCAGATGTGTTTGTGTATGTACTTTTGGTAAGTAATTAAGGAGAAGGAGAGGAGTAGATGAAGGTTTTATATGCCCCAAGTCTTCTCCAAAAGAAGTGCTCAACTCCCACCTTATAACTTTGTGCGTTTATGAGTGTACTTTAAGCAGGCCTATCTAAGCTTTAGTTGAATTCAGAGGCTTGATCATATGTTACTAAAGATGTGAATATTCTATTTTCTCTCAAACATTTTCTACTCCTATTTTAACATTAACATCTTCAGTATAGTATTTGAACCTCACTATCAGTACTAGAATTGTAAGAGTAAGGTTTCAATTCCTTACATCTTTGACTAAAGCTCAACAAAGCCTTTAATACCATTTAGTTATTATAAAATCATTGGCTTGAGCAAGTCTCAATAATGCTCCATACAAATGTGCCATATACTCTAATACACACGGAGACCAAGCAAAAGGCAACTTTTTATTACATAAAAAGGTTCAACAATTATATTATGATTCAGATTAAGTCCCACGATTTTAATTTTTTCAATTAAAGTCCCAAATTTATGCAATTGTGTCAATTTGAAGCCTGTGTCCATCTTCACTATGCAATTCATTTATTTTGGGCTTTAACGGAATAGAGAAAAATGGAAAACCATTAATTAAACTCTATATTTCAACTGGGGCTTGTTTATAAATCACTTTGGATGCCATTGAAGAGAGAGAGAGAGAGAGAGAGAGAGAGCTTAAAGTGAGACAATGATTGCCAAATTATTGAAACTGATTACCTAGGTGAAACATTAAGTTTATCAAAGGTTTTCCATTTTTCTCTACTCTGTTATTGCCTAGAATACTGGAAATGAATAAAAGAGATAGATAGGGGCTTCAAATTGAAACAGTTTCATAAGTTTAAGGCTTTAATTGAAAAAATAAAAAACTTGGGACCTAATATGAAATAGGGTATAAATTTATGCCTTTTTATGTATATTTCCCTCAAACATATGGCAGGGGCTTATTCACTTCCTGCTAGCCCTTCAAAGTAGTTATGTCTGCAACACTGCTTACTACTTTGGCCCTCCAGTATTATAATCGTTCTCCAAAATTGTAAAACAAAGCAAAAAATTTCAGGAACATGCTCAATAAGCACTTCAACAGGGAAATGGTCATAAAAAGATCAGATACACAATGTAGACAATCAAAGCAAATTTATTCTATAGAATTTTTTCAATCCAAAAAGAGAAACATAGAGGGAAAAAAATCTAGTATTGTGAAGCTTAATGTTCTCAATCGGCACAAAATAATAATTTCATGGGGCTCCATGTAGTATTGAAAGCTTAATGTAGTATTGAAAAATAATAATTTCCTAGGGCTCCAAGAAGAAAAGAAGATGAAACTAGGAGATAAGTCAACATAAATTTTTTGAAATTTTAAAACTTTAGAACCTAGAAGGCTGAAGAGCACTATCCAGGCTATGGGTTCTTTGCGTGAATGAACCCAGGACTAATAAAAGTTGAACTTTTACAAAATTCACGCCCTGCTTAAGAATAATTTCTTTGGCATAATGAGTCTCACTTGATAAACTAGTCTCTAAATTTATATCAAGGAAAGCACACAAATAATACAGGAAGGATCCAAGAATACCATATTTATTATTATAGCAAGGAAGAGAAATTTGTGGCGTGGTAGATAACAGAAAATTGTTTCAAGGGCAGAACCAGAAATTTCACCCTATCTCTCTCTCTCTCTCTCTCTCTCTCTTCTTCATTTTTTAAGGGGAGGGGGGGGTGGGGGAGGGAGGATGACCCCCAAGCCATAACATCGTTCCACCCCTGATTGTTTCCTAGTGAAAAACTAAAACAAAAAAAGGGGGGGTGGGGATACAAAAGGACAGTTGAAGAGGGTTGCTGAAACGTGTGTGCACAAATTTTCAAATAAGTTAAAAAGTGGAGAAGAATGAGAAAAAAGATCGACTGACACCATAATATCATTTTATATACTGCCACCTCCACAGAATAACACACACAGACATGCCTAAATATGGATCAATTGTTTTCTTGTTAATTTACACTGATCAAAGAAGTTTCACAGTAATAGCTAAAGAAACACAGAGCATATTGTAATTGCTCCAAACAAAAACATGGTGCCAATGGCCTTCAGCCCAAATGGTATTGACATCTTTACCGGGGGAGGGATTGGGTTTTAGACTTTTAGTAACCAAAACAGGAAGGCAGTCTATCCTATGGGGAGAACCAAGGCAGCCAAGGCTGAATGGCCACAGAGAGAAGGGTTTTGGAGGGAGGGGGTCACTTGGCAGCTGGAAGTGAAATCCATGGTTCTGATGCAGTTCATCAGACCGCTGTATTCCAGTTTACAAAATCTTCTATCTAAACCAATTAAAAAAGCGTTCTCAACTATCTCTGAATTCAATACATTAGCATATAAAATGATTGATAGTTGACTTCTTACATTCACCATTCATTTTACTTTAGGGATGAAAAGCATCATATACAAATTAAGGATATTCCAGCTCTCATTTGTCATTTTTCACCAAAGATATTGACATAAATTACCAGGGCATTTAAGTATTGCGAGTTGCGATATCTCCAATTTTTGAAAGGTGAGGAACTACAACAGGACCACCACGAACCTTCTCAAGAGCAAAGCTTATCCGCAGTGGTCGACCTAACAATGCCTGAAACCAAATCCACCACAATCAGCAGTATTAATCAATAACTCACATAGAAGATACTTTGGGAATTTCATTTAAGGTATATGATTCGTATAAGCACAAGCTAACCTTCCCATCCATAGCATCCTTTGCACATCTTGCATCATCTTCCTTTGAAAAATTAACAAACCCAAAGCCTCTAGACCTTCCGGTGTCTTTATCATAAAGTATATTCACTACAACTCAAAACAGTCACATAATTTACACAACATATTACTTAAGAACAAAAATTCAACATACTTATATGGTACATCTAAAGGAAACCACTTCTGATATCATCACCATATATAGTGAGAGTAACCATATAATTTTATTTTAGATTACTATAGTTAAATCACTAATACTTTTATGAGTTTTTCAGTACCTGATTACTATAGATATTTCCTAAATGCTACATTCACCAGCAAAGACATAACTATTTAACTTGCTATAAAAAAACCCACCGCCTATAAAGAGTCCATTGATGCTCCCTTCACATATCAAGAAAGCACTTGAAAACCCAAGTCTGAACGAGCGTGTGCTAGTGCATAATCTTGTTAGTGACTAACTTAATTAGTTGACTGTGTGACTACTAGAACATCCATATCTACATGAGAGTGTATGCATGCTAGTTAATTATAATAATTCCAGTTTTTACTTCTTACACACATGTATTTGGCTAAAACATCTTTAATTAAAGAACATTTTCCATTATTTAACAGCAAAAAACTGATTCTTTAACAAAAACCGATGACAGTGGAGATCAGTCAGACTTTTTGTCAAATAACTTGTGAACAACATAAGAGAATACGCTTGAGTATTGTTTTCACATTACCTTCAGTGACCTCTCCAAAGGAAGAAAAAGCGTCAGTCAGGGACTTCTCGTCCACTGACCATGATAAACCTGATAAACCCAAAAGGCACCAATCATTATAAATATATATATGCATAACAAAAAGCACTAGGACATTAAGTTATAGTTAAAAATGTAGTATGTGTTTGTAGAGAGAGAGAGAGAGAGAGACCTCCAACAAAGAGCTTATTGTTAGGGGGAGGAGAGGAGGGTGGGGAAGAATAGTATCGCAGTTTTGAAGCTGGGCAGTTGGCCTTTGTTAGTATTCTTCTGGCAAGGAACACCATACCCATAGCGTTCTTCATTGTTCAATGTTTTCCTTCTTTGCTTTGTTTATGATTTTGATTTTGAGACCAAAACATGGAATGGAGCCAGTCCACAATCGGGATTTGTTCAGGTTGAGGCTGGGTTCGGTGAGTTTTGTTACCAGAAAATGTTACGAGGAATGACGAGTTGGTTAACCTCAACTCTTTCAAGACAAGTTATGCAACTGTAAAGGCGACAGGTTTGCCGTAATAAATCTTATCATAACTTAAAAACCAGTCTTTAATTTTTTTTTTTTTTTTTAATATGTACAAGAATCCAAAAACCACTATCTTTTTTATAAATTCAATGGTTCAATGGAAAGGAAAGATTTAAATCTTAAATGTATTTGTTGATTACATTAAGAAGTGTCATAACTTTTTTCATTTTTTGTTTTTTTTTTCTTCTTCTTTGTTTCATGTTTTTTTTTAACTATTATAATTGTGAGTAAGAAGATAGAAAACAATGATTAGTGTTGTTGCTGAGTGGCCCAATTTTTTATTAGGCTAGCTAGTGTAGAAGTATGGAAATGTTCATTTGTCATTTTTTTTTTTTTTTATGAGAAATATGTGAATTTTATTAATAATGAGAAATAACAAAGCATCTTGAATCACTGCGGATTCAATAAAAGATGAAGTTTCTTTTATCCAAGTTACAAAGTGATAGCCAACGGGGGCTTGGCTGAGTGGGTAAGGCTCGAACGCTTTGTGCAACACACCTAGGTTCGAGTCTCGCTACCCGCAAGTTTCCGTTGGTGGGTAAACTTAGTGGTGAGGTGTACTCACAAATGTGAGGTGACTCCCGCACAGTTTGGCAGACGAGTACCTTTAGCTGGGAGGCCTGTTAGCTGGCTCCCTGCTCGGAAGTGTAATATAGCCATAAAGGCTCCCATTTTTTTCTTCCTAAAAAAAAAAAAAAAAAAACAAGTTACAAAGTGATCAAGACCGTTGGCGTGGCAAGCCAAGTGGTGAGCTGGTGTGTTTCCTTCTTGCTTTACTTGCAGCATTTTTTATTTTTTGGTAAACATTACTTGCAGCATTTGGTGTTGCCTAAAGTGCTGTAGCTTGGCGTGGATACATGTGATGATATTTTCAATACTAATGGGTACTTTTGACTTGTCCAAGAGAGCTCCAATAAGTACTGAACTATTTGACTCAAAAGTGACATCTTGTAGGCCAATGTCCTTTGCGAAAGTGATGGCTACATCCATTGCTTTGGCCTCAGCTTCAAGTGGCCCAAGAGGCAGCTGAAGTTGCGTGCTCGTCACCCACATGGTCCCGAACAATGACCCCAATGCCGACCGACTTTGTGCTCTTGAAGACCGCAGCATCCATGTTGACTTTATAGCATGGGAACATAGGAGGGGTCCACCTGACTTCTACTGCAAATCTGGGATTACAGTACCGAAAGTGTGCAAGGTGGAAATCATGTAGCATGGATCGGGCTTTCATTATGATGTCATGGCTGGACTACCGAGGAGAGCCAAGTCGAGTTTTGTTTCTATTATACCACATGCACCATGATATAGTGATTATCAACTCAAGCATGTCCTTACCTGCGTGTTGAATGAAGATAAGGTGCCATAGAAGGTCCACGTATTCCCTGAAGCGCACGCCTCTAGTGTCTAGTGGTAGACCAGTAGCTGTCCATGTGTCACGAGCTTTGTTGCACTCCCAGAACATGTGTCCACTAGTTTCCTCCCCAAGGTGGCAAGCTTCGCATGTGGCTTCCTCTATAACCCCACGATGACAGAGATTGACTTTGGTAGGGAGTATATTGCAACAGGCTCTCCATGCAAATATTTTGAGTTTTGGTGGGACGTTGAGACTCCATAGTGTGCGCCAAAAAAAGTGTTGAGACTCATCATTGGAAGCTCTTGCCGCATGGGTATGATTTGATAATGAAAGGGTTATCTTATAGGCACTACGAATCGTGAAGGTGCCTCTTAGAGTGTAGGCCCATACCAGACGGTCAGCGGCTTGACTATGGCTGCGTGGCATGCTGAGGATCACATTGGAGTCATCTTGCATGAAAATCTGCTTGACCAAGTCACTGCGCCATTCGCCTGTAAGTTCATTCCACAGTGAACTGACCCTTGCATCTCCAGGCAAGGTATTTGGTGGTGTTGTGGGGCAAAAAGAGGATGGTCGTGGGAGCCACCTGTCATGCCAAATTCGGGCAGAGTCACCGTTACCTATCTGCCATCTGCAACCTTCTCTAACCACACACTGTGCTGCGATAAGGCTTCTCCATGCAAAGGATGGCTTGGAGCCTAACTCAGCTTGTAGAAAATCAGTATGTGGAAAGTATCGGGCTTTTAGAACACGGGACACCAAAGAGTGGGTGTTGGTTTGTAGTCGCCATCCTTGTTTGGCGAGGAGTGCCAAGTTGAAAGATTTGAGATTGCGAAAGCCTAAACCACCCATTTCCTTAGGAGTAAAGACTTTGTCCCAAGATAACCAGGCCATTTTATTTTTTCTGTTGGATTGTCCCCACCAAAAAGCACGGATCATGCTAGTCATTTCATCACAAAGTGTGTCCGGAAGCTTGAAGACACTCATAGTGTAGGCTGGGATTGCTTGAGCCACCACTTTAATGAGCACTTCTTTCTCTGCTTGTGAGAGCATTTTCTCTTTCCAGCCAAACAACTTGTTATCAAGTCTCTCTTTTAGTGCCCGGAAGGTGTTCTTCTTTGATCTACCCACCAAGGAAGGTAGTCCCAGGTATGTCTCATGTTGTTTTATAACCTCGGCTCCAAAACGTTGCTTTATGTCTTCCTGAATGTCTGGTGTGGTGTTGTGACTGAAGAATAAGGCAGTTTTGTCCCGGTTTATTTTTTGGCCAGAAGCATGTTCATACGTGTCCAAGACTTGCTCAAGATGGGTGCATTCCTCCCTTGTGGCTTGGCAAAAAATAATGTTGTCATTTGCAAAAAAGAGACGTGAAATCCATGGACCTTGTGGGCAGACTGCTACTCCATGAAGTGTACCAGTTAAAGTGGCTTGTTGGAGTAGAGATGAGAGTCCTTCTGCACAAAATAAGAAAAGGAAAGGGGAGATGGGGTCTCCTTATCTTAAGCCCCTAGATGGGACAATGCGTCCACAGGGTTTGCCATTCAACCTGATTGAGTAAGTAACAAAAGTAACACATTGCATCATAAGGTTTACCCATCTACCATCAAAACCCATTTTTATCATTACATCTCTTAGGAAGCCCCATTCTACTCTGTCAAAAGCTTTACTTAAATCAAGTTTCAAGGCCATCTCCCCATTTTTACCAGTCCTCTTTTGATTTAAATAATGCATGGTCTCAAAAGCAACAAGAATATTATCAGTAATAAGGCGTTCAGACATAAAGACACTTTGATGTTCACTGATCATTTTTGGGAGGAAACGTTTTAGTCTATTAGCAATGACCTTAGAGGCTAGTCTGGAGATGACATTGCTTAAGCTAATTGGCCTGTACTGTGTTATCTTGGTTGGATTTTTTATTTTTGGAATCAAGATAATATGAATTTCATTAAACTGTGGGGGAATGATGCCCAAATTGAGAAAGTCAAGTATAGCTTTTGTAACACACTCACTAGATAGGGACCAAAAGTGCTGATAAAAAAGTGGTGGCATACCGTCAGGACCCGGTGATTTGTTTGGGTGCATCTGCTAGAGTGCTTTGTGGACCTTATCTGCTTGGAAAGGTTGACATAAAAATCTGTTCATGGAGTCAGTGACCACTAGTTGGATGGCATCAATAACTGTAGATGTGTCAGTGGGCCCGTTTGTTTTGAATATATTAGAAAAATAATCTAATATTATATTCTCCACAATTTGGTCATTTTCTTGCCACACGCCAGTATCACCAGTGAGGCCATGGATGGTATTTCTCTGCTTGAGGCTTGAGGCTTTCTAGTGGAAAAAAGATGTGTTGCGGTCTCCATCAGTGATCCACATGTGTTTTGCCCGTTGGTGCCACATAGTATTCTTAGCATCCAGCCAAGAGTTGAGTGATTTACGGACACTCTATATCTGCTCAAAGTTGTGCTACGGGTTGTGTTCAAGGACTTGTAGTTCCTTTTCCAAACGAGTGATCTGTCTTCCCACATGGCCAAATTTTGTTTTGTTCCAATGAGCTAAACGTGCTTTGCAATTGTCAAGGCAGTTGGTGATAGGTACACCTACAGTTTTGTATAAACCCTCACTCCAAGATTTCTGGACGAATTCGACGCACCGAGGATCCCTTATCCACATTGCTTCGAAACGGAATGGATGTGGGGTTCAATGTCTTGGATGGTGTCTGTGGGGTTGCAAGTGTATTGCCAGCATGGAGTGGTCACTGGTGGACATGGAGATGTGGTGGACGGTGGCATCCTGGAAGAGAGCTTTCCATGAAGTTGTGGCTAGTACTTGGTCAAGGCGGATGTGGATTCGGCCTTCAACAGGGTGGTTCTGAGACCAGGTGTATGGAGAGCCTACAAATCCCAAGTTAGTGAAGCCACATGTATGAATGATAGAGCGAAAACGATCCATCTTTCGGGTAGGGCGTAAAAGTAGACTTTGCTTTAGACTATAAGGCCTTGGTTGTAAACCCTACTCTGTTTCATGTTATATAGTTGTTCTGTGGTGAGCTTTGTCTCCATCAGGAAGACACAAATGGGAACTTTTTTGCTGCATTGCTCTCTTAAGAGCTTTAATTGTTCGGGGGTTCCCAAGCCCCCGACAGTTCCAACTTAAAACACTCATTATTCCCGGCGGTGCTGCCTAGCAGCCACCGCCAATCCTAGGTTGTCAGCCATGAGTTTCCCCAAAGCTTTTGCTTCTTCCTCTACTGTCCTGTGTTTTTTCTGAATGAAAATGGCGCTCTGAGTATCAAGAACTTGACTTTTACTTTTTGGGCCCAGTATGGGCTCGTTTGAGGTTTCCATTGCATGGGGGTTGGGAGGCCCAATCCTACGCCAAGTTGCAATTTTTGGACCCACAGTTTGTATAGTGCTGAGGTGAGTGGAGGTGTTGGCATCGTGTTGTGAGTCAGGGGATTTTGGCACAATGATTGTGTGTTGGCCGTACTGGTGGAAAGTTTCCTCAAAGTTGGAGCTTTCCTTGTGTGGTACAGTTGACTTGGGAGCATTTGAAAGGGCATGAGTCTCAAGTTTGGGGTCTTGAGACAGCTGTGTTGTTGGTGTCATGGAGTTTGGGTTTGGAGAGGAATTTAATGCGTGGTCAATGTCTGTGATGTGTGAAAGGAAAAGATCAGGGTCAGCTAATATTTCCTTATTCGTAGGCATTGGTTTTTGGGGTATAGCGTGATTCTCGAGTGGTATTGATGATGGTATTTGCTGCGATGGGGTGGCTGTTATGGTTGACGAGGGTGACGGTTTTGTTTGTGGTAAGGGTGTGGGGCGGTGGAGTGTGGGAGGTTTTACTGTTCACCACCTGAGGTTGTTGTATGTTGGTGGTGTTGGACCGCAACCAAGGACTGTACTGCTGATCATCCTTATTTAGAGTTCCGTCACTGTCCAACCAGGTTTTACAGTCCTTTTCGCCATGGTTTAATAAGCCACACTAGTAGTAGAAAATTGGCATCTTTTCATATTGGATTGAAATCCACAGAGGTTCAGAGTTTCCCATGTCCATAAATCGGCCACGTGAGAGGGGCTGGTGTATATCAAGCTTGACGCGAACTCTGATATATTTTCCATGGCATTCACCATTCGGAAAGGTATCAACTTGTTCTACTCTACCCAAGGTTTGTCCGATGGCCTCAGCATTGGTTTTGTTCATGCGCATGATGGGTAGGTTGTGTAGTTGGATCCAAAATGTGGCGTAGTCAAAGGTGGCGGCTTCCACTAATTCATGTTCCGTAGGCTTATAGAGACCAATAAGATACTTGTCAAACGACCATGGTTGCTGCGTTAGGATCTTGAGAGTATCAGCCTCATCAGAGAAGAGAAGTAGAACCGTGTTGGATCCAAGGTCACAGATTTCGAACTCCTGGATAAAACGCCACATGCTTCTAAGTGTTCTTGACAGCGCCTCAATGTTGACTCGGCGCTTGGTGAAGAGTTTTGCAATAAGAACTCTGGTATTGTCTTCTGTGGTTGGTGCTAGTGTGACTGTTTGACTCTCCTGTTTGTTAAGTGACAAGCAAGCCCACTTGCCAGTCAGGTCATCCATGATGTGAGTGCAGAGATTGTGGGGAGAAAGGTGAGAAGGAAGTACGGGTCTGTGGTGTGGTGTGAGTGCAGAGAGTGTAAGGAAAGAGGGTGGGAAGGAAGTACAAGACCTATGGTATGGTGTAAGGATGGGGTGGGTACCAGGTTTCCACTAGTGAGGGGAAAGAGGGCCTATACAGTGATAGGTACTAGGGTTTCATCATCGTGAGCGCCGTCCAGAGATAGCACTAGTGAGAGAAAAAAAAAGAAATACTTTGAACTGTTCTCCTCCCAAGGAGATACTATGAATTAATATATTTTGTTTCGCCATAAAATGTTTTTCAAATTTTCAAGCGTTTGACCACCGCGCACTCTTGGTGCGGTGGTCACTCCACAAGTATAAATGCTTGTGGGGTATAAGGGGTAAAGGTCGGGGTTTAAATCTCCAAGAGGGAGTTTCACATACATATAGAGTTAAATTAGGTTTGAGTAGAAATTCTATCTTGTGTTTAAAAAAAAAAAAAAAAAAATCAAGTGTTTGACTTGGTTAAAAAAAATTAGTCAACCTAAAATTAATTTTGATTTAATTAGCAGTATAAGCGTTGTACGGTATCCCCTAGCCCTCGTGTATATCAACCTGAAGAACAACCCATGAGTGTCTCTATAATTGCTACTTTACATTGTTCTTGTCATTGTCTTTCAACCAAGCAACCGTTGATTGGTAAGCCATCGTTAATGTCTTTAAAATAGGAAAAATCTGAGCAAGATAGAGCCATGTTGCTAAGAGAAAACAATATCATTTGAAAAGAGTTCATTAGTTAGCAGTACTTCTTTTTTTTTTTAATTCGATAGTTGAGAGAAAAAAATATTTGAATCATGGATGTCCATGTTAGAAACATTAGAAGATTTCAAGCAGTTGAGTTATAAGATTTTTGGCTTCTAATTACTAGTTACTACTTTATTGCATCAAAATTTGCCCGAGTATTAGGTAGGTTAAAGGGTTAAAACTAATTAAAAACCGTAGACAATTATTAATACTAATTTTTTTTAAAAGGTTTGGGTTTGACAGTAGTGGGCTTAAATTTAAATGGGCCTTAAAAAAACACACTCTTACGCTTATCTCTCTTCTTTCTTGGCTTCTTTCTCCATAAGCCCTCGCCTCCTTCATCGCAAGCTTTGAGCTTAGTTGCGAGCTCGAGTCCCACCCACCTCCAAGTCCAGGTCTCTCTCTCTCTCTCTCTCTCTCTCTCTCTCAGTTTCTTCATCTGCTTTTATGTTGTTTCCTTTTTGTTGATATTTTGTTTTAAATTTAGTTATTGGTTTGTCTAACCCATTTCTTACATTTACATTACTCGTTCCTTTTCTCTTTAAGAGCATCTCCAATAGGGCTGGCCATCCCCAAATTTTGGAGAGAAAAGCCACTGTTCACACAAAAACAACCCTCCAACAGCCTCTCTATCTCCAAATTTTTTTTAGATTTGCTACAGTAGCTCTCCAGGCCTGGAGAGCACTGTAACAATCACTGTAGCTTATGCAAACATTATTTCTCCTTAAACTAGTCCCGGTTGAATTAAAAAAATATTTTTTCTCTTTCCTTCCTTTCTCTTTCTTCTTCACTCTCTTTCTCTCTTCTTTATCTCAACGGCTACAAAACGCAGAATACAATCCAAACACGAAAACAATTTTTCTCATAAACCAAATGAAATAAAAAAAGAAAAAAGAAAAGAAAAGAGAGAGATCTATTCATGAGCAAAAGAATTAATTCAATCTCAATAATCACAACCGATTAAAATTTTAAATTTTCACTCAATAATCACAACGGTAACAACAGAACTATTCTTGATCTTTTCTCTCAAGCATCTCTAAACTCAGTCTCAATCAAAATACAAACTCAAATCACAATTTTAAAACTATTCAAATTAGAACCAAAACAAAAAAAGCAAAGCTGACCGATCTGAGCCTCGGTGGGGAGGAGGATATGCGGTGGTGGGAGAAGGACAAGCGGATGATCTTCATGTGTGAGAGAAAGCTCCAGCCGAAGTGCTGCTAGAGAAGAAAAGAAAAAAAGAAAAGTGCTCCAGAGAAAGTGCTAGAGAAGATAGAGATAAGGGAAAGGTGTGGAGGAGAAAAAAAGAGGAAAAAAGAAAAGAAAAGAAACGTGTGGAGGAAAAAAAGAGATAAGGGAAAAATAAAAAATCATAATTGAAAAATACTACTATAATATTTTTACAATATTTTCACAATAAATTTTAAGTAATAGATTGTTATTACTTAATATTGGCGAGTAAAAAAATAATTTCAATGGTGGGTTCAAATTAGAACTAGTAATAACTTTCCACATAAATTTTGTTGTGAAAGTATTGCGTAAAATGTTGTGAACATAGCACTTCTCATTGAAAAATATAGTTGTTAAAAAAAGAATAAATGATGATTAAAAAAAGAAAAAACAATGAATGAATAAATAATATTTAAATGAGATAAAGAATGGGATAGAGAATCTGTTGGAAAGTGTATTTGAAAAAGGTGGGTAGCTAAAAGCCAAATGTCACTGTTTATTCTCCAAACAAGCAAAAATTAGGCAAAAATTTAGAGAGACTGCTGGAGATGCTCTAACATGCAATTGATTCTCGCTCATAGAAGTACTAAAGTTAAATTTTTTTTGAATTGGGTGTAGATGAAAATAAAGAAATTTCATTGCTTGAAAGTTCAGTTAATGTTTATCGAAAACTTCAATCTTAGCTTCATCAACCAAAGGTCACTAGTATAAATCTCTCAATCCCCTTCTCCTAAGGCCAAAAACTTTACTTATCAAAATTAAATTGAAGTGGTAATTGTGAAAACTAACTAATTAAGAGAAATCAATGTTTCAGGTGACTGACCTTTGTGAAAAAAAAGGTTTTTTGTTTTGTTTTCCCAATTAGTGTGCTACCATTTTGTGTTGGGATGTGGTTATATCTCTATTCGAAAGTAATTTTGATGAGTATATTTTTATTATATTGGAAAGATTGGGCTTGGTGAATTTTCTTTGATTATTATGTAAGTTTGATGGGTTAACTGAATTCTGAAGTGGGTAATAATGAAAATTCAGAGATTGCATTGTTTTGAGGATGATGGTGTAAGGAAAATGCACTAGTTTCGCATCGTCCATATGAGCCGTCCGTGACAAAGTGTAAAGGAAGGGACGAGGGGCTCTTACACTCGTCCCTCTTTCTATCGTCCACCCTATGCTGGTCCTAGAGGCAAATCTCGTCCATCCTTAGTAATGGACGGACGAGGATTTACAAAGCTTTGGCACTAACGATTTGCTCTTCCAAAAAAACGTGATCTCGTCCCTCCTTAATAAAGGATGGATGTGACCTCATCCCTCCCTGATGATGGAAGGGCGTAACCTCGTCCGTCTATGACAACGAACTGACGATCATTTTGAATTCAACATGCCAAACGAACCAAAGCCTCCATTAACCGCAATGAAGCACCGGTCCAAATAAGGTAACTTCCACGGAAATTATGGAAGTTATCTCTGAATTCTCTAGACTCCTCAACAATAGGAGCGGTTATCACGACAAATAACTGCTCAATGTACCCTATATAAGCACTCCTCTACGTAGAAGGTAAGGGATTCAGACATTTCTAGAAAAATAGTAAAGTCTTAGAAGTATTTTCCTTTCTACTTCAACCCACTGGCTTTACCATCGGAGGATTCAAGACCGGCCATCACCAGTCTTCTCTGATCTTCTTTGATTTGTCAGGACTTAGCCTTCAAGATCATCAACGCTTGGAAACTTTCAGCCCACTGATTTCGAAGGATTCATCAGTTGGCGCCGTCTGTGGGAAAAAGGAAATTTGTCACCCTTGAACTTAATTTGTTGAGTTCTGCGATTTCTTTCTCCGACAAAGGGTTGAAATGGTTCGGACAAGATCTAGGGCTACTAGTCCAGGCCCTCAATAGAGCAGGGACACCTCTAGTAACCCTCATCGCAACCGTCAATCCGCGCCCACCATGCAACCATCTTCGGTCCAACACATGCAATCCATGGCCGCTGCTATGGCGGAGTTAATCTGCCAGAACCAGGAGTTGGTCAAGCAACTTGATTTAAGGAGGCAGCGTCATGAATGGAACACCGAAGGACAGGCCCAGAGTCAAGAAGAGGGAAGGAATGTTGAACCTGAAAGCCAGTCAAGGGGTACCGCTTCACGGAGGGTACCTCATTTGGAAAAGGAAATGGATCAAATGAGAAGAGTTATGGATGAGATGAGGGAGAATATGAAGAAAACGAACCCTGTGGAAGATTTAGTTCACAAGACTGATTCCCCCTTTGTGGCTTCCATCAATGCCCATCCTTTGCTACCCAAGTTCAAGATGCATTCGTTAGATTCATATGATGGGATGCGGGATCCTTTTGACCACATTGCCACCTTCAAAACTACCATACATCTCCAAGGAGTTCCGGATGAAATAATGTGCAGAGCTTTTCCTACTACCCTCAAAGGACCTGCACGAGTGTGGTTTAGCAAAATACCTCCTAACACAGTGACATCCTTCGAGGAGTTAAGCAAATTGTTCGTTAACAATTTTATCGGAGGGCAGAGGCACAAGTGTTTTTTGTCTAGCTTGCTAACTATAGAGCAAGGGGAGAATGAAAGTTTGCGGTCCTTCATCACGCGGTTCAACAGGGACGCCTTGGTAGTGGACGAGGTGGATGATAAGCTCCTTCTGGCGGCATTCCATAATGGGGTTCACTCTGATTTTTTTATCCACAAGTTATATGAACAGGCGCCTCAGACCATGGCTGAACTAGTTCATTCAGCCCAGAACTTTATGAATGCGGAGGATGCTATCATAGCCAAGAAGAGGAAGAGAATTGAGAAAGTGGAAGCCAACCTAATGCGTCAGTCGGAACAAGGTCCTCGTCCTAAGAAGGGACGAACAGAAGATAGGAAAGACCGAGAGAAGAAAGCAGGTCCTTCAGCGCAAAATCAACAGTACACCCCTTTGAATGTGCCACTCGAGTAAGTCCTTATGCAAATAAAAAATGAGCTTTCCTTGAAGTGGCCGGAGAAGATGAAGGGAGATCCCAACAAGCGCAATAGGAATAAGTATTGTCGCTTCCATAGAGATCATGGGCATGATACGGACGAATGCTTTGATTTGAAGCAGCAGATTGAGAATCTTATCAGGCAAGGGAAGCTGAGAAATTTCCTTGGACGAGACCACAAGGACGAGAAATTGAAAGGGAAGGTAGAGGAATCATCACGACCACCGCTCGGAGAAATAAGAATCATCCTAGGGGGAAGTTCTACAGGACAGTCGTCTAAGTCAAAGAAGGCATACTTGAAAGTAGTGCAGAACGTCCAACTCTCTGGACGATCACCGAGAGCAAGGACCACGGACAAGCAAGCAATCACCTTCATGGACGAGGATGCCGAGAGAATTCATCACCCTCATGACGATGCTATTGTCATCACCTTCCTTATTGCTGACTACAAGACTAGAAGGGTGCTGATAGATAATGGAAGTTCGGCTGATATTTTGTATTATCCAGCTTTTCAGCAGATGAGGTTAGGACGAGACCGGCTCCGTCCAGCGAGCTCCCCCCTAGTAGGTTTTGGTGGAATGAAGGTATAACCTGTGGGCATTATTTCATTACCAGTGACAGTGGGGGCATACTCGCAATAGGTCACCAAGGAGGTGAACTTCCTTGTGGTAGATTATTCATCCTCCTACAATGCCATAATTGGAAGGCCGACTTTAAACAGTTGGAAGGCTGTTACATCCACTTATCACCTGTCGGTTAAGTTTCCAACAGAACAAGGAGTAGGACAAGTGCAAGGAGACCAACTAGCAGCAAGAGAGTGTTACCTGGCTATGTTGGCCATGGATGAACAAATTCAGGCCATGAGTATTGAAGAAAGGAGAGTCGTGGTAGAACCTGTTGAAGTGTTAGAAGATGTTTCTTTAGACGAGAACAACCATGAGAGGTGTACCAAGATTGGGGTAGATCTAGAAGAAAAGCTTAAGGAGGACCTCATCCAGTTTTTGAGGAAAAACACTGATGTATTTGCTTGGACTCATGAGGAAATGCCGGGTATAGATCCTAGTGTCATCACCCACCGTCTGAACGTATGTCCTTCCTCAAAGCCAGTTCGACAAAAGAAAAAGGGTGTTCGCCCCTGAGAGAGATGAGGCTATTAAAGACGAGGTTCAGAAGTTGATGGCGGCAAAGTTTATACGAGAAGTGTACTATCCAGATTGGTTGGCCAACGTGGTGATGGTCAAAAAAGCGAACGGCAAGTGGAGGATGTGTGTAGATTTTACTGATCTAAATAGGGCTTGCCCTAAGGACAACTATCCATTGCCGCACATTGACCAACTGGTGGATTCTACTGCAGGCCATAAATTACTTAGTTTCATGGATGCTTTCTCAGGATACAACCAAATAAGGATGGATGAGGCCGACCAGGAAAAGACGTCCTTTGTTACTAGTCAAGGCTTATTTTGTTATGAAGTAATGCCCTTCGGTTTGAAAAACGCTGGAGCAACATACCAACGACTAGTCAACCACATGTTTTGTCCTCAGATCGGGCGAAACGTAGAAGTCTATGTGGACGACATGTTGGTGAAAAGCCGGGGCGAGGAGGAGCATTTGGACGACCTGCAGGAGACTTTTAATACACTCAGGCAATATGGAATGAAGTTGAATCCCAGCAAATGTGCTTTCGGAGTGGCGTCAGGAAAATTTATTGGGTTCATGGTTTCGCATAGGGGGATCGAGGCAAACCCAGAAAAGATTAAAGCAATTCTAGACATGAAGCCTCCGCAGAGTATCAAAGAAATCCAGTCTCTTACCGGGCGAGTTGCAGCCCTCAACAGGTTTGTGTCTAAAGCTACTGAAAAGTGTCTACCGTTTTTCAAGTTTCTAAGGAAAGCATTTGAGTGGACGGACGAGTGCGAAAAAGCCTTCCAAGATTTGAAAACGTACCTCGTTACGGCTCCGCTGCTAAGCCCGTCCGTGACAGGAGAAGAGCTGTTTTTATATTTGGCAGTGATCTCGCATGCCGTGAGCTCAGCATTGATAAGAGAGGAAGGAAAAGTGCAGAAGTCAGTGTACTATACAAGTAAGCCACTGAGAGGAGCGGAAGGACGATATCCATTAATGGAAAAGCTGGCTTTCGCACTAATAACGGCCTTCAGGAAGTTAAGGCATTATTTCCAGGCACATGTCATCAACGTCATGACGGATCATCCACTCAAGAAGGCAATGAACAAGTTGGAGGCTGCAGGATGATTGATTCAATGGGCTGTTGAACTTAGTGAGTTTGACATAAAGTACCAACCAAGGCACGCCATAAAAGCTCAAGCTCTGGCAAACTTCATTGCAGAGTTTACCCCAAATTACGACAATGTAGGTGAGATGGAAGACAGCCAGAAATGGATCGTCCATGTGGATGGTTCGTCTACACAGCACGCAGGAGGAATAGGTGTGATTCTGTAATCTCCAGAAGGGGACAAACTCAAACACAAAGTTCGTTTGCAGTACCAAGCGACCAATAATGAAGTTGAATATGAAGCTCTTCTTAAAGGGCTAGAACTAGCTAAGTCCGTGGAAGCAAAATCAGTACTCATCCTGGGAGATTCTCAATTGGTCATGGGCCAGATAAATGGGACGTATGAGGTGAAGGAAGGACGAATGAAAAAAATACCTGGAAAAAGTGTTACGGCTTGTGAAGAAGTTCAAGGAAGCTAAATTCATTCAAATCCCAAGGGAGGAGAACGCTGAAGTGGATGCTTTAGCAAATGAAGCCTCAGGGATAGGAGCCATGGATGAATTCGATGAAGTCCAGTACGTCCCAAGCATAGATCTCCCAGAAGTGAAGCAAATAGGGAACGAGGAAAGCTGGATGAGCCCAATAATATCGTACTTGAAGGACGGGAAACTTCCGGAAGGCAGGGACGAGGCCAGAAAACTCAGGATTAAAGCAGCCAGGTATGTCCTTATAGACGAAGTTCTATACAAGAGAGGCTTTTCTCAGCCTTACCTCAGGTGTCTGGCTCTGGACGAGGCGAACTACGTGCTGAGAGAAGTTCATGAAGGAGCCTGCGGAAACCATTCGGGAGCCAGATCACTTATCCATAAGATCGTCCGTGCAGGGTATTATTGGCCAACTCTCCAAACAGATGCAAAAGCTTATGTAAAGGTCTGCAATCAATGCCAACGGTTTAGTAACGTCCCCAGGCAACCATCAGAGTACCTAACCCCAATGACGGCCCCATGGCCCTTTGCGCAATGGGGACTAGACATCCTGGGTCCTTTTCCAATAGGGGTGAGGCAAATGAAATTTCTTGTGGTTGGTATTGACTATTTCACCAAGTGGGTAGAAGCAGAACCTTTAGCTAATATCACACAACAAAATGTCAAGAACTTCGTATGGAAGAACATTGTGTGTAGGTTTGGCGTGCCCAGGGTGCTGGTATCCGATAACGGACGACAATTTGACAATGCACTCTTCAAAGATTTTTGCATACACTTCGGGATTCAGAATCACTACTCCTCACCCGCCCACCCAGAAGCAAATGGCCAGGCTGAAGTTGCAAACCGATCTTTATTAAAAATAATCAAGACTCGGCTTGAGGGGGCAAAGGGAGTATGGCTAGACGAGTTACCAGGTGTTCTATGGGCGTATAGGACAACAGTAAGAACTCCGACAGGAGAAACTTCTTTCAAGCTAGCCTATGGAACTGAAGTAGTCATACCCGCGGAAGTGCACATGGCCAATCATAGGGTGACAACCTATCAGGACAAAGATAATGAAGAGCAACTCCGTTTGAACCTCTATCTAATAGACGAGGTAAGGATGGATGCTGAGCAAAGGATGGCAAGGAACAAAAACCTTATGGCTAGGCAATATGATGCAATGGTGAAGCCAAGGCGGTTCAACATAGGAGACCTCGTCCTGAAAAGGATGTCTTTAGCAACAAAGAACCCAGCTCATGGGAAACTGGGTCCTAATTGGGAGGGTCCCTACAAAGTTGTTAATTGTAAAAGGCAAGGATCCTACTACTTGGAGACCTTAAACGGGAGGAAGTTGGAGCATCCTTGGAATGTTGAACACCTGAGGAGGTACTACCAATAAAAATACCAGCCTAGGCGAGCCTGGAGACCATTTATCTACTTGTCTATATACATAAGTTTGTTTGCTTACGTATTTTTAGTGTTGCTTTGTCATTATATTAAAGTTATGGACGAAGTTGTGGTTTGGTTTGTATTTATTCTTTAAAGTTATGGACGAAGTGCATGCCTCGTCTGTGAACAATATTTATGATATGTACATAATGTTGTGTGAATCACTGGCATATTACTTTTGTTTGAATTAACCCATGGGAACGCAAAAAAAGCTCAAGACAAAAAAATTCTCTGGACGCAGAGAATGTAACGTCAAACTCTCCCAAGGGAAAGTGAAATCAAGGCATGCTCGCCCAAAGCAAAGGACGAGATAAAATCTACCTTGAGAAAAATCACGGCCCAAGGGAAAGTGAAATCAAGGCATGCTCGTCCAAAGCAAATGACGAAATAAATCTACCTCGTCAAACTCTCCCAAGGGAAAGTAAGATCAAGGCATGCTCGTCTAAAGCAAAGGACGAGATAAAATCTACCTTGAGAAAAACCACAGCCCCAGGCGTATGTCCGTGTTATGGATGAAGTAAGCTCAAACCCAGATCATGGATGAGGAAATGTATGGACGAGTGTTAAAAAAAAAAAAAAAAACTCGTTTAGATCAAAAACATTCCAGTCCATGGACGAGCGAGATACAGGGCTTTGCCTTCATTAAACACGAGAATCAGCCAAGTCTGAGGACGAGAAACGCTGATAACTACCATTTCACATGGATGAATTACGCTTTGTAAAATTCCAATAAAAATGGTTAAAGTATATACATATATGAAATATAGACGAGCTAAACAAGAAATCTTATATGTAGAAACAAAAATTCTTGTCCATGCATGTATAAGAAGAAACAGTGTTCATTTAATTGCTTTAAGGGCGGATGACTAACGTCCAAACACCCAAAACTAGTTTTATAAAAACTCGTCCTTAAACATGGACGAGCCTAATGTGCTTGGATTACATAAAATAATAAGTACATGAACATTGAAGGTTTCCTAAACTGGAGGAGCATCGACATTAGGATCGTCCTGAGGCAAGGTCGTAGCATCGTCCTCTATATTGGAGTCCTCAGAACTGGTGCGAAGGAGAGAACTAGTGGCAGCAGCATTCAAATCAAGTATAATGGAGCTAAAGTCCACTCCTGGGAACTTCTCTATAGCTTCCATTCTGAAATCCTCGAAGCCCGCTGCATAATTAGTGTCCAGAACATCAGTATATTGTTTGGACACTTTGAATTCAACCACTGCGTCTTCCTTCGCTTTGGAAAGAAGAACACTTTGCTCGTCGTTCTTTTTCTGCAAGTCCTCAAGACGAGCATCTTTCTCCGCAGCACTGGTCTTCAACTCCTCAACCGAGGTTTGTAGTGTCATCACCTTGTCCTCAGCTTTGGCAGCCACTTCAGCCCATTTCTTTGCCTCGTCCTTCACCTCCTGAATCCTCTTTTCTAACAAGACCCTCGTCTTGTCCAACCCTGTGGCCTGCCTAGACGCTGCCATAAACTTTGACATGGCCTACAAAAACAAACAAAACATGCAAATGGCAAAAGAATGTTAAAAAAAGAAAAGAGGAAAACAAAAGGAGAAGAAAGAAATTTTTTAGTCAAGACGAGCTAAAGATTTACCTTAAAAAGATCATGAACACCAGAGTGCTCAAAATCTTTAAGGGACATGTCATAGCAAGCATTTATGTCTTCATCAGAAATAGCATTCTTAAAACGTTCCCAAGCCAGATCTTCATTTCCAATGATATGTGAAGAAACCTTTTGGGAAGGTTGGGACAAGGTAGACATAGCCACTTTAGACGGAGGAGTTTTGGACGGAGTGGTTTCAACAAGAGTGGACGAGTCAATGTCGAACACTTTGATAGGCTGATGGGACGAGGGAGGATTTGGCTTAACTACTTGGGATGAGCCATGCCTGGTTTTCTTGCTTCGTCGGCTAGGGAGATTTTCCAAATCTAAATTCTTGGATAAAGTTTTCCTTTTATCCTCAGCCGACGGACGAGCTTGAGACTCAATCTCAAGACGAGCCCCCTCACCAGTTGCTTCTTTTCCCTTGTTTCCTTTCATGGTTGCCATTCTTGACAAAAAAAGGAGCGAGGAAAGTTTTCTTTAGTAAAAAAAAATTGGTGCAGGGAATGTTGGAAGTTTAAAACTTACTTTTTCTCACAGTAACTTCGTGTGCAAGTTCTTCGGATGGGTTAAGACCTAATCCCCACTTGGCAAGTCGTCTAAGGTTAACCAAGGAGTGAAAATCCCTGTCTGGATGTAGACGAGCCCTGTGGATGCGGTCACGATGCAACTTGCTCAAAGAAGGTCGTTCAAGGGCTACGAGAGAACAATCATAGGTTAAAGAATAATAATGAATAAATAAATTATGATAATAAATAAAAAGGGAGAAGGGGAAAGTTAAGGGACTTACCCTCAGGACGAAGGTTCCCTAGGTCCCCAGCATAACGACCAAATGTATCCCGGCCAACGTCCATGGGATTCCCAACCCAGAAGCCAGAGACGAAGAAAAACTTCGTCTTCCACTTTCTGTCAGACGAGGCTAAGGATTTCACCAGTCTACAATCTCTACCTCTGGCTGTGAATTGATAAAAGCCAGGGGATTGGTGAATCTCTGAGGGTTTATAACAATAGAGAAACTCGTCCACGGTAAGAGGACGATCCCCTCCAAACATTTCCCTCCACAAAATTTGCATAGACATAATCAATCTCCATGCATTTGGGTTAAATTGGCATACTCCTAAACCTAACCTAACTAATAATTCTCTAGTGAAAGCATTTAAAGGAAACCTGAGACCCCCCAAAAGGTAAGCCTCATAAACGCCTATCCCAAAATGGAGGTTACAACACCACTCTCCACGAACGGGCAATCTAGGATTAAATTCGCCTGGGATCTGATACCACTCCTTAAGATTGTTTAGTCTTTGCTCGTCCGTCTTAGAAGGGATATCTACGGCACAGCTATATACAGTTATCTCCACCTCGTCTAAAGGACTAGAAGGAGGGACGAAGGACGAGGTGCCTACCTGGGACCCTGAAGCTTTCCTAAGCTGTTCTTGAACTACTTCTACAGGAAACCCAGGGACGCTTGAGACATACTCCTCGTCCGTGGTGTTTCCCCCACTACTATTACTAGAATCACTAGAGCCATCACTACTCTCGTCATAATACTCGTCTATAAGTTTCTCTGTACTATCGCTAGACAAGGAAATAGCTATTTCTGCCATTTTTTAAAAAAAATTGAAGAAACCTAAAAGACGAGAAAAGAGGAAATACCTGGCTCTAGGATGAACAGAGACTATGGACGCGAGAAAACTCCTAGACGAAGCTCTAGAAGATGAATGTCAAGGAAGGAAAATCTCTGAAGTGTGAAGGGTAGTAGAGGCATTCCACTATTTATAGAGAGCTGACCTGAGCACATGAAACGACACAATCAATCAGATGATGACACGTGGTCTCTGCCTCGGAAAACTGAATCGACGAGACGGGCCACCATCTAAATTATAACACGTGGCACATCTAATTGATGAAAAGAGCTCGTCCGTCCCGAGGACTGTATCTCTATATATTCTGGGACGACCCATGGACGAGGGGGCAACTGATGGTGTAAGGAAAATGCGCTAGTTTCGTATCGTCCATATGGGCCGTCCGTGACAAAGTGTAAATGAAGGGACGAGGGGCTCTTACACTCGTCCCTCTTTCTGTCGTCCACCCTATGCTGGTCCTAGAGGCAAATCTCGTCCATCCTTAGTAATGGACGGACGAGGATTTACAAAGCTTTGGCACTAATGATTCGCTCTTCCAAAAAAACGTGATCTCGTCCCTCCTTAATAAAGGATGGATGTGACCTCATCATTCCCTGATGATGGAAGGGCGTAACCTCGTTCGTCCATGACAACAGATGGACGATCATTTTGAATTCAACATGCCAAACGAACCAAAGCCTCCATTAACCGCAATGAAGCACCGGTCCAAATAAGGTAACTTCCACGGAAGTTAGGGAAGTTATCTCTGAATTCTCTGGACTCCTCAACAATAGGAGCGGTTATCATGACAAATAACCGCTCAATGTACCCTATATAAGCACTCCTCTACGTAGAAGGTAAGGGATTCAGACATTTCTAGAAAAATAGTAAAGTCTTAGAAGTATTTTCCTTTCTACTTCAACCCACTGACTTTACCATCGGAGGATTCAAGACCGACTATCACCGGTCTTCTCTGATCTTCTTTGATTTTTCAGGACTTAGCCTTCAAGATCATCAACGCCCGGAAACTTTCAGCCCACTGATTTCGAAGGATTCATCAGAGGAGACTGAGATTTGTGAACAAATGGGTTATGGTTTATATTTCTTCTTGGTGCTGTTTTGAATGTAGTCTATGATGAGGATATTGTTCATTTCTTTGCTGGAATTTTTTTCCCATTCAAAACAGAGGCGGCCTTAGATATTTTGGGGCCTAAGGCAAGAACTAAAAATGTATGTGAATGTGTATGTGTGTATGTGTATGTGTATGTGTGTGTATGTGTGTGTTTATGTTTATGTGTATGTGCATGTGTGTTTATGTTAATGTTCATTTATGTTTATGTATGTTTATGTATGTGTGTATGTTTATGTATGTATATGTGTATGTTTATGTGTGTGTATGTTTATGTTTATGTGTATGTGCATGTGTGTTTATGTTTATGTTCATTTATGTTTATGCATGTTTATGTATGTGTGTATGTTTATGTATGTTTATATTTATAAATATAAATATAAACATAGACACACATGCACATAAACATACATGAACACAAACACAAACAAACATACACAAAAACAAATAAACATAAACACACATACTCATAAACACGCATAAACAAACATAAACAAAAACAAACAAATATAAACACACATACACATAAACACACACACATAAACATAAACATACATAGACATAAACACACATACAGACTGAGAAAAATTAAACCCTCATATAGATTGGAAAAAATTGCAAACTAACACCAATTCTCAAACAATTTTATTAGTTACTTTGGTGTGCTAAATCAAGTCTTTATGTGTGTTTATATTTATATTTAAATTTATATGTGTGTATGTTTACGTTTATGTGAGTTTTTACATGTTTATGTGTATGTGTATGTGTGTATGTGTGCTTATGTATGTGTATGTGTAAGTCTCTTTGTCTTTTTCAGATTCAGGTGCAATACCTTGATGCAATTGTAATTAATGGTTGAGATTAAAAGTTGAAAAAATAACTTTCAATCTCAACCATTAAATAAAATATATTAAAGGAGAGTTAAAAAGTAAAAAAAAAAAAGAGTAAAAAATGTAAAAAAAATACCTACGACAGTGCATCTGATCTTAGTTCGTCTTTTTTCTCTCACCATTTTTCTTTTCTTCTTTTTTACGCGGTGCTTTGTTCTTCTTCCTTTTATTTCTCTTTATACATCGTCTAGGCTGACAGGAGAGAAGCGAGCGAAAGCCACGTCAAGAAAAGAAATCGAAGATTGTGCTGCCGAGCCAAAGACTATGAAAATCTCTTCCTCTTAACTCAGACGACCATCTTAGGTGAAATTGTGACTCACGAGTCTTCACCAGATTATGGTGTGTGATTTTTGGTTATTTATTTGAGATTATGAAGCAAATAGTTTTTATATTTTGCTTACTCTTTCTATTTTCTGAAAACACTTTTCTGAAAAATACCATTCTTTTTGCTTTGCTTTCAGTATATCATTCTTGCTTATGGTATGTGTTTGATTAATTTGGATCTAAAATTAGTTCAACAAGATGATTCTTCTTCTAAAATATAATAACAAAACCAATATATGTTTTTTTAACGTTGGGTTCACTTTCAGTGTTTTCATTTTGTGATTTTGGTTGTTTTGTGGGTTTTGTGCTTTGATTTCGGTGGGTGTGATTTGATTTGTGATTTGGTGGGCTTCTGGGTTTTTGTTGCGATTTGATTTTGGCTGGATTTTGGCTGTGGTGGTGGTCGTGATTTGATTTTGGCTGGGTTTCGATAGTGGTGCGTGGTTGGAGGTGATGAGTTTGAAAAGCTCCGGCCATGGAGGTTTAGAAGGAAAGCTTGGTGGTCAGCCATGGAGCACGGTGCGACGTAGGTTAAGGCAGAGAGAGGATGAGAGGGAAACAGGGGTGGCCCTAGACATTTTGGGGCCTAAGGTGAGAACTAAAAATGGGGCCTTTTTTATATTTATATATTAATTAAATTAATGTTTATTTATTATTTTTATATTATATTTTTCATCATTATTTTCATTTTCTTCTAAATTATTTTGAAGTTCATTATCAAGATTTGTTGTATTGCAAAATTGAACATCATTTTCTTCTAAATTATTTTGATGAATTTCTTACTCATTTGTGATATTTTCATCTAAATTTTGTGTTATATTTTGTTTATTACTAATAACAAATTTATCTATTGATACTTTTTGAGACTCAATTAATTTTTTTTTTTTTTTTAAGTTTTTCATATCCAAATGCATATTTTCTAGTAGACATTTCTAATCAAACAATATATTTATAAAGACTAAAATAAAAAATAACTTTCAAGTGTAGAGAAATGAGAAATAGAACTTGATTTATATAAAAAGTATTGTTATAGTTTCATTGAACAATAACAAGTTTTTAGCAATCTCAACCTGCATAAATTAAAAAAAAAATTAAACACAAGCATAACAAAAATTTAAGCACAGCCATAACACTGACACAAGACTTATTAATAAGGCCCACCTACCCAAAAAAAAAAACACAAAGCAAATCCTATCTATAACCACAAAAAAAAAAAAATGCAGGCTTTAAAAAAAAAAAAAAAACACTTGAAGGCCCAAACTTAACGCCCAGTCCAGGGAGGGTCCAGGAAGCCATAATGAAAAAGTGATAAGTGATAAACAAAGTTACAAAACCAGCCAGGGAGGGCCCAAATAAACAAAGTTATCTCAAGTTCTTAACAAATAAAATGGAGTGCCCTGTGCCCAAATATTTATAATTTTATACCTGATTCCTGAACCTCACTCAGAACCTGATACGGTGAGGTGAGCAGTTGAGACTTGAGAGAGGCGGAGAGCAGAGAATCAGAGAGAGGCTGAGGCTGAACAGTGGAGACTGGAGACTAGAGAGAGGCGGAGAGCAGAGACTAGAGAGAAAGGTAACATTTTTAGGGTTTTGAGTGGATTTATTTGTTTTGATTTGTGATTAATCTCTTAGACCGGATTTGTAGTTTATCTGGTTGATTTTTGGACAATGATTTTGTTTAGAACCAATGATTAATAGGATTTACCAAAATTTTTGTTTTTTTGGTTAAAAGGATGTGCCAGATTATTTTTGTAATTCATTTGAAACTAAAATTTTGTTTTCCTCTACTACCCGGTTCTTTTCTAAAATTTTGGGGCGCCCCTTCCACTTGGGGGCCTTAGGCAATTGCCTAACTCGCCTAAGGGAAGGGCCGGCCCTGATTCAAAATCATCTAGATCTTGGCGTTTCAGAACCATAATGCGACTGCCTGTGAGTTCCAGTGAAGTCTTATTTGAAAAGAAAATGTTGATTCGAGAAGTCTGATGTTTTTTTTTTTTTTACCTTGGACTATTGATTAATTATGGTTGAGTTCACATCAAGAGATAAATTTAAAAAGAAAACGGAATCAAATCCATGAAAGCTAATTCCATGTGTATGAGACCCTTAATTGTGCATCAAGGAGCATAATAATGTAGCCAGTACTTTGATTGGGATGCTTGATTTTACCATTTTAGCAATTTCTGTGGTGTTTATGTTTGCTATTTTATACTAAACAAGGCTTTGTCCTCAAATGTCTGGGACTTTAACAAATTTCTTACTATTGACTAATGGTGATATTTAACCATGGCATAGAAAGTGAATTATGCTCCATGCAATTTTTATAAAATATCTTCTATCACACTTGTTGGTAATCTATGTGCCTTTTCTTTTTCTTTTTTCCCCCCTTTTCTTACTTGGATGAATTAGTCTATATGCCTATTTTTACCTTGAAGAGAGAGTTTTATGCTTAAGCCTTCTGATTGCATTCCCTACTTTGGCTTTCCCATTTCTTTTGATTGTCGTTGTTGTAGCTTGCATCTTTTATTTTATATATACAGAAGGATATTGGAGTAGTGCTTAGAGATTACCGTGGACTGTGTAGATCAAAGGTGAAGACATGAATGCATTCAAGGCTTACAAAGCCTGTGCCCCAATTGCATGGAGCCCTAACCTATATATAACTTTGGTGAGGGGAATTCCAGGGACAAGGAGACTTCACCGGCGCACTTTAGAGGCATTGCGTCTGCGCAAGTGCAACCGAACTGTCATGCGATGGAATACTCCTACTGTCAGGGGAATGCTCCAACAGGTTTCAATATTACACTGAATTCATCCTTTGCTTGAAATTGCGTATTTATACTTGTTCTGATTAGTAATTTTATAACCCAATCAGGTCAAGAGATTGATAGTGATTGAGACGGAAGAGATGTACAAGGCTCGCAAACAAAAGGAGGCAAACCACCAGGCTTTACGTCCCCCATTGGTCATAAATCACCTACCTGCTTCAGCAAGTGATTCTTCTTAAGGGTCTATGCATTTTTTTTCAGTGGTCAGCTCTAAGCTTTTTATATGTGGATTTGTTGTTAAGTAGACAGTTTTTCCAGAATCGTTGCCAATTCAGTAAGCTTGATGCTTTGTCTAGTTTACTAATGTATCAATGGACCCAGTTGTTTATTAAATTCTATATTTTGTTTTGAGTCTTGTGATTCTCAGCTGGAAACATTATCAGGTTAGAAGTTGCTCTATGGAGAAATCCTACAACCTAGTACCCTTTTAATTTATATCTGCAATTTAGTGAATGGTTTTTTTTTTTATGAATGCCTGATTTGCAGATGTAGTTAATTAAGAATGTTCATGAACATTGATAACGCACATTAATGTGACATTAACATAAATCACAAAATATTTAATAGGGATCAAATGACCAATTACCATGTAATGATTTATGAGGATGAAACACATTGATTTAACAATATCTGGGACCAAAGAGTACTACAAGTCCCTTGAAAGCATACATACATGCTAGGGTCCCTCCATTGCCTAAATACTCACCTTCTCTTCTGTTTTATCAACTGTAAGACCATTTAAAGTCTTAAGCTCCTTTTCCCCATTGTCACAAGTGCTGATATGCTGCTTCTCTTTGTATTGGTGTCTCATTGCAAAGGTAAGAAAAACTAAAAAATTCAGTAATCCGAGCACTGCAAGCAGCCAGTAAAAGTTGTCTACCTTTCCCATATTTAAATCGCTCTTGAGCCAGCTCTTGTTGGTCACTTTTTCCACAATAGACACCAACAAACTGCTAACAAAGAAACCCATGGAGATGGTGCTGAGGAAAAGCCCTGTGCTCATTGATTTCATCCTCTCTGGTGCCTCTCTGATGAAAAATTCAAGCTGTCCAACATAGACAAAAGCTTCTCCAGCACCCACTAGAAAGTACTGAGGTACTAGCCAGAAAGCACGTATTTTGTGATTCTGTTGAACTGCAATTTCCCTCCTTTGTTTCTCAATAACTGCAGCAGCAACCATAGCTGCTATTGAGAAAATGAGCCCAATCCCAATCCTTTGAAGGCTTGTTATTCCTTGGACTTTGTGGGTGATTTTTCGAGCAAGAGGGACAAAGAGTTTCTCATTTAGGGAAGTAAAAAGGAGAATGGTGATGAAGAGAAAAGTAGAGAAAGAACCCGAAGGAATATCAAAGGAGCCTATTTTACGGTTCATGAAGGTGGCTTGCTCTATGGTGAAGGTAGTCATTTGAGAGTAGACTGTCCAGAAGAGGATGCATGTCGACCAGATGGGGATTAGCTTTAGTACCATTTTTACCTCTTCAACTTGGGTCACAGTTGACACTATCCAAGGGTTTTTGTTTTCACTGGCACCGGCAAAACCATCCAGGATTGCAGCCTTGTCAAGACATCTAACCATTCACATGCACAGGAAAATTATTGTTGTTAAAATCAATGAAAATATCACCCAAGAGTTCATAGCTTTTTCGATTGCAGATGGAATATGAAATGACTTGTAAAGTTCTATCAAGTTCAGCAATGTTAGTTTCTTTTGGATATACACTACTGTTAGGTTTTTTAAGACATTCTCTCATCTCCCCATGTGTGTGTTAAAATATAAGTATTCTCAAAAGATAAAGTTCAGCAATTTTCAGTTCTTAGATACCATGTAATTTACACATGATGTATTATTTTATTTACTCTAAAATCAGTTAAATATTATGAAAAGATGCTGAAGGCCTGAATTATGGTGTCACTTCATTATTATTATTATTATTTAAGTTTTAACTGCTGGGAAGGCATACTTACTTGAACTTCTCAGTGTGTAGAACCCTGGAGCTTTGGTACTCATTCAGAAGGCTGGGGTGAGAAGGATATGGAAGACCCCTCTTCTTCCATGCCAAGATTAGTACCCTCCATATTACAGTTAAAGGGCTCCCTTGAGGCCTCTTAAATCGGTACCATGGTGTCCCACAGAGTAATACAGCAACAGCTATGATCATTGTCCCTGCTGAAATTCCATACCCCCACCCTCTTCCCACGTTATCCTGTATGTACACAAGCACTATTACAGAGAATAAGGACCCAATGCTAATGCCAAAATAGAACCTATTGAAGAAGAAGATCATGTCCTTTTCTTCCTTGGGGTCGTTCTGATCAAATTGATCAGATCCAAAGCCGGAGACATTGGATTTTATTCCTCCACCACCCAGTGCTATGATATAGAGTGCAGCATAGAGCATAGCCAGTTGCTGGCCATTGGCCTCAATACACAGATGTTGTTGATTTCTGTAGCTATCGCATAAAGGGGGCCTCATGCTAGGAATGGCTGTAGCCAGTGTTAACAAGGTCACCCCCTGGTGCAAGGTAAGGAGCATCAGCAGAAATATTGTATAAAGATTTGACACTTGTGGGATCATATCGTAGCTTAAAACTTACCAAAGCAGTTATGGCTCCAAAGGTTGCAACTGCCAAGTACCGGCCAAGTTTAGCATCAGCCAAGAAACCTCCTAGGAGACCAAGAAGATTGAGAGTGCCCATGAAGTTAGTCACAATGGTTGCAGATTTTGCTGATGGAATATGCAAAATTTCAACCAAATATGTCACTAAATTCATGGATATGCCCATCACACATATCCTTTCAGACAGTTCAGTTGCTGCACAAAAATTGTGATGGAGTTCAAAAACTGGCCTCAGAATAATGTTAAAGACACATGAATCATGCTAGTAACAACCAAGTATCACCTAGGATGAGCCCTGCAGCAAACCATCCTCCTGTCTTGGACTTGTCCACAGGGTTTCCTCGAAAATCTACAACAGTTCCATCATTTGCACCATCTTTGTCACCATGTGTTACAACCAAAACCTGTTACAATTAAGATAAGAGTAGGAGAAAGAGAGAAATCATTAACAAATTTATTTCAATTTAGCAGTATACTATAATCTTGGATTTTTTTGAGGAAGTTGTTACCATTTTTTTTTGGGAGGTGGGGGGAGAAGGGGAGGAAGAGAAAGACAAAGAGGAAGAGTAGTGGTATTGTTTCAGCTCTAGAGCTTAAAAGGGAGCAATAGTACAAGAGTGCATGATTAGGGTGAATCTTGCAATAGCCTCCACAACTTTTAGTGGGGAAGGGTAACTTGATTTCATGAACAAATTAGTCGTGTCTACTTATAAAGTTATACAATCTTGTGGTTTTGGTGCTTGCAGCTGAAAAAACTTTAGTATTTGCTGAAAAAACATTTAGAAAGGACAAATCCTTCATATCAACTAGATCCTTATCTTTATTGCCTTTATAAACATAAACAAAAAAAAGGAAATCAATGTTTTTCATGTCGGCTTTGATCATATACCCAATTGCTAATTACCCTATATAATATAAATAATTACTATTGTTTGTTCATTGGTGATATAGAGAGGCTTCATTTGATGTTTTTCACTGTAGATATCATAAAAACATTTGGAGCTATTATCCCTTTTTATTGATATCATTTCAGAATTTAAGTTATATCACAGAATGAACAAATTCTTTTCAGTTTTCAGGCTTCAACGTGTTCATGGTCACCATCTGCTCTAAATGGTCCCCAATATGACAACTATCTGCCAATACATGTTAATGTCATTGAATTTGACGGAACGCGAAAAGTTTAATGTACTTCTTTTAAAAATATAGAATTCTATTTTTCTATAATTATTTGAAAATTAACACAAAATTGATTGATGTAACGGACTTAAACCGATGAAGTGTCTACTTGGAGTAAAACTGTAAAATGACAATTGTGTTGATTTGATTTTTAGCCGACATAAACTGAATAGTATTTGCATGAAGTAATAAGCTTAAAAAAAAGTATTTGCATGAAGTAATAAGCTTAAAAAAAAGTATTTGCATGAAGTACTTGGAGTAAAATGTGCCCATGGACAATTGTGTGGAGGCTATTTCCACCGTATTAATTTTGTTCACGGGTGGATTCTAGCTAAATACAGTAGGTAGAATTTTTGTCGGCCTATATTTTAGCAAATATAATATAGCAAATCTCTCTCTTTCTCTCTCTGTCTCTGATTTTTCTTATATACGACACAATTCAGACAGAACGTTGGTCTGCAGCTTGAAATTCTAATCTAAAGGGATTTGAGGCCAATTGGATAAAAAAAAAAAAAAAGTATTTGACAAACCCACACAATATTGCTGCAATATCTTTATAGTGCAATTGAGGACTAGTTAAGTGACTAGTAATGTAGTTGCTTGCACTGGAAAATAAAAAAAAGAAAAGAAATAAGTTGAAACCAAAAAAAAATAAACAGTTTATTTATAATGTGAAATTACTACCTCTCAAATATTAGCGATATTCATTTTTTTTCTTCAAAAATGTGCTATTCATAAATTTTCAATTTTACTAAAATGAGGAATTGCTTGATCTGGCATAATCCAACATTCGAAAAGAACAAATGAATAATGCTAGTACTAAAACTTTTAACACAATTTTGCTATAATTTGTCTATATGGTGAGTTGTAAGTGGTGGAATTATGAATTGACAGCAAGTTATGACAAAAATTGTGTCAAAAATTGTGGTTGTAGCATTTTTTAGAACAAAAAACACAATTTAATAACCTTCTTTTAATAAGAGTAGAATCGTGCGTTTATAGAATTTCTTGCTTCTTCTAGTTGATTCGGTAACGTTTCATTGCACGTGATAGAGGGTCAGCCCCCTTTTTTTTCATTTTTCTTTTTTGGTATTCTACTGAGCATATGGACCAATTGCTGTCTTTATAGTGCAATTGAGGACTAGTTAAGTGACTAGTAATGTAGTTGCTTGCACTGGAAAAAAAAAAAAAAAAAAAAAGAAATAAGTTGAAACCAAAAAAAAAAAAAAAAAAAGTTTATTTATAATGTGAAATGACTACCTCTCAAATATTAGTGATATTCATTTTTTTTTTCCTGAAAAATGTGCTATTCATAAATTTTCAATTTTACTAGAACGAGGAATTGATTGATCTAGCATAATCTAACACTCGAAAAGAATAAACGAATAATGCTAATACTAAAACTTTTAACACAATTTTGCTATAATTTGTCTATGTGGTGAGTTGTAAGTGGTGGAATTATGAATTGACAGCAAATTATGATAAAAATTGTGGTTATAGCATTTTTTAGAACAAAAAACACAATTTAATAACCTTCTTTTAATAAGAGTAGAATCGTGCGTTTATAGAATTTCTTGCTTCTTCTAGTTGATTCGGTAACGTTTCATTGCATGTGATAGAGGGTCAGCTCACCCTTTTTCTTTTTTTTTTTTCTTTGTATTTAACTGAGCATAAGGACCAATTGCTGTCTTTATAGTGCAATTGGGGACTAGTTAAGTGACTAGTAATGTAGTTGCTTGCACTGGAAAAAAAGAAAAAATTTGAAACCCAAAAAAAAAAAAAAACAGTTTATTTATAATGTGAAATTACTACCTCTCAAATATTAGTGATATTCATTTTTTTTTTCCTGAAAAATGTTCTATTCATAAATTTTCAATTTTACTAAAACAAGAAATTGCTTGATCTAGCATAATCCAACACTCGAAAAGAACAAACAAATAATGCTAGTACTAAAACTTTTAACACAATTTTGCTATAATTTGTCTACGTGATGAGTTGTAAGTGATGAAATTATGAATTGACAGCAAGTTATGACAAAAATTGTGTCAAAAATTGTGGTTGTAGCATTTTTTTAGAACAAAAAACACAATTTAATAACCTTCTTTTAATAAGAGTAGAATCGTGCGTTTATAGAATTTCTTGCTTCTTCTAGTTGATTCGGTAACGTTTCATTGCATGTGATGGAGGGTCAGCTCCCTTTTTTTTTTTGGTATTCTACTAAGCATATGGACCAATTGCCGTCTATTATTTAGAGCTATAGGTATAGTACTTCTACGTTGTGATCGTTAACGAAACGTAAAGTAACCATGATGTGGCCTTTATTTATTGAAGCTTGTAGATTCCTCCTATGAATGATTTCTATAGTGCTTAGACTTTCGAGGGTAATTACTAATTTGTCTAACATTCATATTAAAAAGTTAATGTGCAATGCATAATTCAGCCAAAAAAAAAAAGTGCAATGCATAAATATCTAATTTTTATAAAGTCAAAGAGAGGTTTTTTTTTTTTTTTTTTTTAAAGAGAATTTTAACCTATGGCGTATGCTCCTGATGATATTTTTTTATTATCAGACTACAACATCAATTAATTTTTAGTGTAGACAGAAATTGAATCTCAGATCTCTTATTTAATCATCAGAGATAGTTAAGTCAAAAAAAGGTGATTGATAAATAGTTTTACATTTTTTTATTATTAAAAATGATAATTTCCAAACTTGATTTTGTAATCTATTATTTTCGGTGGAAAGTATTTGTTATTGCACAAATAGTTGACATTTTCATATTAATATTTATTATTAAATCAATTCAAAATATTGATGGATATAAATTTGTTTTAACATAAAAAGTAGGCTAAACTTTCAAGAAAACTGGACAAGCTTTTTATTTTTATTTTTATATATATATATTTTTTATTTTATAGGAACAGGTCCCCCGTCTCCAAAAATTTATACAAAGGTATCAAGGCCCTCTTAGAAAATAATGTCCCCTAACTAACATTGTACAAAATGGTTCCAAAAGTCTACAATATATAATCTAGATATATAATATATAATAGCCGAAGATGTTTGAGTATTAATTGACCTTCTAATATTTTGCCACATAATAAATTTTGGTAGCTTCATAATTTTCCACATCACTTTTTATTTATTTATTATATCAAAAGGAGAATTTTAAACTTCTATCATAATTGAAAAGTTTTAAACCAACTACTACTTAGCAACATAGAGCGTTTTAAACAACTATTACAATTAAAAGTTTTAAACCAATCACTACTAAAGTTTTAAACCAACTACTACTTAGCAATCTAGAGAGTTTTAAACCAAACAGACCTATTACAATATATATTCAGCACCACATTAAAACCATTTATGTTGTTTTTGCTCTTTGTTTTTACAAATATATTATTCTTCCTCAAATCTCAATGTATCTTTTACATGAATTTCTCTTTATAGTTAGTTTTGGTTATCATCAAGTTGCACCTAATGTAATTTTTTTGGGTAAAATTGTTATGATATGAATAATATATTATACTTTGCTTTGTTAATTTATAAGATGATAATAATTTTCCTTAAAAACAAAAAGGGTAAATTATATTCACATACCTTAAGGTTTGTGCTAATGCCAACCAGGTCCAAGATTTTTCAAAACTTACCAATTTGGTCTCTAAAGCCAGCTTAGTCAAGGTATGTTAATGAAATTTTCTCCTTAAAAAAAAGATGATAATAAAAGAGTGACCATTATTTGTCACACAAAACCATACTTCCTCCTTCACTCCTTCTTTTATATATATATATATATATATATATGAGCAAGACTTAGGTACAGTACTTAGGTGTTGTTTCTTAGGTTTCCCATTTAAGATTCTGTAATGTGAATTTTTTCTCATGGGAAGGAAGTGTATTTTTTAGTTAAGTAGCCACATGGCTGAATCTTAAGAGATGAACTTAAGGAACAGCACCTAAGGTACTGTATCTAAGTTTTGTCCTATATATATATATATATATATTGCTAATTGTAGTATTGAACAAAGTAAAGAAATTTAACATTTGCTAAATATCAGGTGCATCACATGGATTAGCAACTAGTATATATAACACCGAAACTTTTGACTTCTTCTTCTAATGTTGACACATAAACTTTAGAAAGCTCACATTTTTCCATGTCATTTTTTTTTATTTGAATTTAAAATCTCTATGGATTCCCTATAAAATCTTTTATATACACCCTTAATTAGAACAATAATAATTTCATGTACAATCACAATTATAATAAATAAATGTCTATTACTAACTAAGGCATGGGCGACTCCACATACACTTTAGGGGGTTCTATATATATATATATATTGTTTTTTTTTTTTTTTTACTAATTTAATTTACCTGTAAAAATATATATTTTTCACACCTTGACTTAAATCTTACACACTATGATCATAGATCAAATCAGCCCAAAATCAAATAACAACACAAACTAATCCATCCCAAAACTAAACAACACCACAAATCACAGACTAGCTCTGATACCATTAACTACTCAGGAGAGCGCACAGCAGTAATATAGAAGCATAAACAATGATAAAATAGATGATAAAGAAGAAAATAGCAAAATAGATATATTCAAAAATAAATTAAAACAAAGTATGGAATATGAAAATAGAAACTATAAAATCTTACTTGAATAAAACTTCTGTCTTTGATTAAACTTGAAAACAAACTATCTTTGATACAAGCTTGAAAATAAAATACTGTCTGAAAGGTTAAAAGATTACAAAGTAAAATCTGTAAAGGGTTACAAGATTGTCTATTTGGAAGGGAAGGGTTACTGGATTACAAGAGAGAAAGGATTACAAAAGTCTTTCTGAGGGAGAGAGCTATCTTGGACCTAATCTTTAAACTTGGAAATTGGAACCTAAAACTTTGAGCTGAAATTTGGACCTGAGAATTTGAACCTGTTTTCTGTCTTCGAAGTCTGTCCTTTTATAGATGAGATAAACTATGGTAAGTCTTCAATAGTAATCTGAGTTAGATAAAGTGAACTCTAGTTAATCTGTCGGTAAAATCTTGTAGAATCTTGAACAGTAAAAGTTTTACTTTTCATGAACAGTAGTCTGTCTGGGAATTTTTTAAGGTCTTTTACGCATGCTGGTGAACAGTAATGTCTTAAAATCTGTGCTGTCTTTGTCTTTGTCTGAACTCTGGTACGTACTTACACTTTTTTACGCATGCTAATAAATAGTAGTGACTTGGGAAAATCTGTCTGTATTTGTTTCTTGGACTGTCCTGGACTAGTCTGGTATCAATCTGTCTGAAAATCATTCTTACATGTGGATTAATCTAGCACAAGTGAATAGTGATCTGTCTTGTTCTTTCTGTAGTTGTCTATAATTTTGTCTGATAATAGCATAGTCATTCTGTCATTATGTTTCTGATCTCCACCTGAATACATTGTCATGTATTCTGAAGGGATATTGTTTCTATGGAGACGTCTTCATGCATTTAACTAAAATCTATTTAAAGATTTCTTTTTTGGCAAAATATGGTCTAAGAGTTTAGCCTTAGAATGGCTATCTTGCTTGCCAGACAATTGACCATTAATTTTAAAATTAACTACTTAAGGTCATTATGTGAGTGTTTGGATATTAATGAAAGTTGCGGTTGCGTTTTCATTTCACATTTTGGACTCTTTTTTACTTGTTGACTTTTTTGTCTATGAACAGTGATCCATGCACTGTTCAGGAACTTTTTAATTAAAAATAGGTCTCACAGTACTATGCACACATTTAAAAATTATTTTGCTATAGTATTTTCAGTTTTCAATTTTCATTTTTCAGCTGTATCTAAACAGACCCTATGTAAGCGACAAGAAAGGACTAAAAGTCATGATCATATAGTACAAGGCAAATATCTTTGACATGAAACATGGCAAAGACAAAACAAAAGAGATATAAATGGGAGTGTACGTAGGAGTCTAGATACAAAAGAAGAAGGAAGACTAGTCAACAAAGGGTGGAAAATTTTTGGTTGTCATAAAATCTTTGAAAACTCTTGGTTTTTTTTTTTTTTTTTTTTTTTATAATAATATTTATATACTTAGGTACTATTGCTACAGGGTAGAATAGTATCATCTATCATTGAATTTGTAGGAATCTCATCATCTATTACTGTTCAATTTTATTAATACTTGTGTCCTTTGAGATGGAAATTTCTTTCAGTAAGTATACATCCTTGGGGATTGGTGGTAGGAGAAACTTAAAGAATACTTCTGTTTCCAAAATATTAGTACATATTCCATTGTCTGTCGTGAAAAATGGGTAAAGTAAAGCCAAAAAAGGATTTCCTAGTATAACTTTAGAGGACAACTTATCTGTCAAGAAGAAATGTGTTCTGAAATTGATACCATTATTATGTATGTACACCTTAGTTATTTTATTACTTATTTTAAGTCTATCACCATTAGCCTGAGTTAATCTGTCAGTTGTTGATTCATAATACTTAGATGGTATTAATCCTTCTTGTATATAATTCATATCAGCACCTGAATCAACAAAGGCAATAACTGTCAATGAGAATTCTTTATCAACAACCAAGGTTATTTCAGTGTACCATTTCTGGAATATCATTTTGTCAATTATATTTAAAAATTCATCTTTATAATCATCTTTGTGAGAACTTTCACCATTATAATTTTGTCTGTCAAGAAGAGAGGAATCTATCAGGGGTTTATTACAAAATTTAATTCTATCTTTTATGCTAATTACTTGTGCAGCTATCTGGTCAACCATGCCTTTTAAGATGAAATTTTCTGATTTTAATTCCTTTAGTTCATTTTTTAAGTTGTTAATTTCTATTTGTAAATCTGTCACAGTTGTAGGTTTATTGGGTTTAAATCTATCAGTAATTTCCGAAAAATTATAAGTTGACTTATAATCCTTTAAATCTGTTTCAAATGTGTCAATTTGTGTTAGGGATTCTTTTAATTTAGATAAATAATCATTCCTAGACTGTGAATCCGAAAGTTTGTCTATTAAGTCTATTATTATATCTTCTTGTTTAGTTAAAACACTTATTTTTAATTTTCTTTTATAATAACAGTTATCAGGATTATTACAATTACATAATTTAATTTTCCCATTATCTAAAGAAGTATCTATCGATGATGAAGTAATATCACAATTATCTATCTGGTGAATTTCATTATCTGTTTCATCACTATCAATCTATTCTAATATACTCATTAATTTACCTTTTATTTTTCCTGATAAGTCAAGTTTATTTATCTTTCTTTGAAAGTTACAGTATCTACTAGTGTGTCCATTTTTCCCACATTTAAAGCAAATAATATCTTTATATCTGTCACTTTTCTTTCTTTTGGACTCTTCTTTCTTTTCTTTAGTTCTACCTCTATGATATCTTCTATTATTATTCTTGTATCTATCCGTATCTCTCTTTTCTTTTGTTCTTTTCCTAGATGGAGCAATCAATGGTTCAAAGCCATATTGCTCACAAAAGGTTCCTAACTCTTTTTTAGCATACCTCTTTTCTCTTTCTATTTGATTTTTTAGCCTTAAATCATTACATAGCCATAGACCTGTTTTATTAATTGAAGATATTATATCTCCATATGTTAGGCTAGGATAGTCTATAGTTCCTTCACTATTGGCTATATCAAGTCTAACTTTTTGAGCAAAGAAATAAGGTAAGCCAGCAATAAATTTTTCTTTTCAATAGGATTGTTGACAATCATTCCTACTTAAAACTTTTGAAATAAAAACATCTTTATACCATCTAAAGTCTGAAAGTTGTGGACATCTTAAATTAATTAAAACATCTGAAACTCTTTCTTTATATTGGTTAGAATCTCCAACAAAATGTTTAGTTATAGTAAAAATTAATGTATTAACTGCATCCTGTGAAGGCTGTCTGTCTATTATTATAACACTTCCATCTGTTTCTCTTTTAACTGCTGATAATATTTCATTTTTGTCATCATTATTTAAATAATGACCCCACCAGCCTTTCAATTGGCCAGTAAAACCAGTGACAATTAAATGAGCTATCTAGTGGTCCTGTTTTCCATGATTTTTATAAACATTAGTTAGCAAGGTCATTTCATGTAAAAGGTTTATTATTTCATATTCTGACATTCCATCAATATTCCATTCATAAATTAAGTCTGGTGAGTGAGATGAATTGACATAAGTATGTCTTTCTTCAAACTGTAAATCAGGGGGAGTAGGTTTAGGATACCAATTCTTTTTGGGGTATAATTCTTCAATTCTTCCTTTTTTGTGATCCTGTGATGATGATGCTAAAGTTAATTTATTAATTTGTAATTTGTCTGTAAATTGTGATTCTAAATTTTCTACATCTGATAAGTCTGTCAAATCTATCAATTGATTGTCTTCTGATTCTTCATCCTCTGAAGAGTTAGTCCGTCCTAACGTTATAATATTCTTATTTTTTAATGGCTCCATGTCCTTTAATGATTCTAGTTTCATTAAGTCTAGCTTTTTATTTATTTCATTAAGTAGATTATCAGTTTTTTCTGTCTTAGGCCTCTTTAAAGGTGCTCTAAGGTGAGAAGGTATTTCATGAGGGATAAATAAAGGGGTATTGGATGCATTTTCTTTCTTTATGGAAGTGGAAGGGGGTGTTATTTTGTCTTCTATATCTTGTAGCTTTTGACCAATTGATTTTAGATAGGTTCTTATTGTCATCACTTAGACTAGGTCTTTTAATAGGAGTGGCCAACACTTGGACTCCACTGTTCTGGTTTAATATAATTGATTCAAAAGATGGAAAAGTTTGATTACTTTCTCATGATTTTCTGTCTTCGTCCATGACAATGTTTTCTCTATTACACTTATCTTTTTGTTATGATAGTCCAAAAATTCAAAGAAACTAAAATGTGTCTGTAAGTCTGTTACCATTTCATAATATTTGGCTTTTAAATTATTTCTTTCTTGTTCATTATATTCTTTAAAAAATTGGTTTTTTCTGTCACTATTTTCAGGTTTTAAGTAGTCATATTTTAATAATTCTTTATCTAAAACAAATTCCTTAGCCAAAACATTAATTTGTTTGTCATCTGTAAATCCTAATATATCTGTGTGGGTAGGGGAATCAAGTTGAGGTTGGGGCTCATAAAGGGCTTGATGAACATTGGGGGTTGGTTGTGTGGTTTCTGTTGGATAATAGGCTGGTCTAGTCTTTACTGGGGTTCTATTGGTGTTTATAGGTGGAAGGTGTATAACTGGAGGAAGATTCTGGGGAGGTAAAGGTCTAGAATCTGAGAAAGGTGTTCTAGAGGAAAAGGAGCTTCTAGGGGTAAACATCATAGGGGTTTTTCTGCCCGTAGAACTTCTGGGTCTTATGAGGCTGTCAATATGTCTGTCATTATTATTAAAAGAAATAATAATTGTACCCTCTGTATTTTGGGCTATGAAGTCTGGTTCAGTGTTTTCTATTTTTAGTGTGGGGGCAATGGCCTCAAGTTGCCATTTTTCAGGAAGGGTTATATCTTTCCATTGTATCTGTCGGGGTACACGAAGTCTACTATTTGCTGTTGAGGCTTGAAGAAGGAGAGTATGACCTTTGGGAGAGGGTTCAACCATAGATTGGGGATTTATAGTGGTTTTCATGAGTTTATAATAAATCGTATAAATAATAGCTAAAGGTTCTGAGCCTTCTTTCATATAATAACCATTTGTCTTTATATTCAAAGTTAGAGCATCCATAATGTTTCTGTCGGATAAGCTTAAAGTAAAATTGGGATAACAATTAAAGTATACTGGTCCCATGTGCAAACTAGTTTCCATCAGTCCAAGGAGTGAATCATTAAATCTTAAGTGTCTGTCATCTCTTAAACATAGTAAAATACTTGTATTTAAAGCTTCTCTTGTTAATGGTTTTACAGCTACCTGTACTAAACCAACATGTAAAAATACATATTTTTCTCTATGTCTGTCAATTGAGTCTATTGAAAATAACTGAATTGTTTCATATTCATTGAATAAAGAGTAAGTTCTTTCCATAATTTTTATAGTGTAATCTGTCAAAAAGGATAATTTAGAAAAAGAAGTCTGTCTGTAGATTTTATCAATTTTTTCTGTTGGTATATTCCATTTATTCCATTCTAACAAATTTCTGTCTATATCTTGCATGCTATATTCCTCCGAATTGACTATGATATTTGTTGTAATGTTATTTGTGTGAACTGTGATATGTGTGAATGTATAGTATAAGTATAATATAACTTTATATAATTTAATAATTAGGAAATACATTTGGTTTGTTACAAGTGTGTGTATTGTAATCATATTATAATAGCTTTTTGTTATAAAATTAATGATTCAAGAAAAGAAGAAGAAGTAAAGCTAGTGATTGTTCAAGCTTTTGATTGATTAAGTAGACACTGAGTGTATAATTATTTATGGATGTGTGTGGCTATGTGGTTCAATAATTAATGTAGTGCAAGTGAGTTGAGTTTTGTTAATTAGTTTAAAATATTTTTATAAAAACAATACAAATAGATAACAAAAATTGCATAAAAATAAAAATGTTATATAAACTTAACAAAATAAAATGCTCACACGTACCCATATTGACAATAGATAATGACAACTAATAATAAACTATCATATAACGATTTCACAATAAGAAAACTCCTAGAATGAAATTGTAAAACTTTATGCATTTGTGTGTTTTTTTTTTTTTCTTTTTCTTTGATGTCGATAACTCAATATATTCAAATTCTCTTTTTATTAATTATTTTTTCAATTTAAGTTCCTTATTGACTCTCTTGAAAAAAATTCTTGAAGCCGCCACTACACTAAGTATAAAATAATCATTAAAAAAAAAAAATTAAGCAGAATCTCAAATAGAATTCTAATTCATCCAAACTTCTCCCACCTCCTTTGTCACACATTTCAAGCTTCTCATTCAATTTCAACTTCTCCTTACAAAAACAACTAACACCATTACAGCCCATTGCACACCATTTGCAATTTCAACCAACACTGGATTATAGATAGCAAATATCATAAAGCAGGTTTTTTTTTTATGGTTGAGCAGCAAAAAATCAGAAGTAGGAAGGATTTGAACTATATTTAATTATTTATACCCTCCAATATTTTTTATTATAGAATCTTGCAACACCCCCCCCCCCCCCCAAACACACACACATATAAAACAAAAAATAATAATAATAAAAAATATTTGTTGAACTTGCCCACGCCTAGTTTTAGCCTTTTAGGATGTTAAGTAAGCTTGCATATCAAAAAGTAAGAAGAAGGATTATTAAAAAATAAAACAAAAAATTATATTTGAAAATTATATAAATACTGTTTAAGAAATAGTTAAATATTAAAAATTCTCATTTAAAAAATTATTGTCTTAGGCCTAATTATAGACTAGAGTAATAGTTTTTGTGGCAGTTTAGGCTTGGAAAGAATTGGACTGTTAAGCATGCTCTTTCGGGAAAGAAATATGTATGTATAAATGTGAAAGAAATAAGAGTCTCACATACTCTCTTCGGAGAGCCAAAAGGGATTTTGCTTTTAAAGGGCCTTTAATTATGTTCCACCTCCGGATGTGGAGTCTTTGTAAAACTACGATAATAAAATTGATGTGTATTGTACTTTGTAGTTTGTACTCGTCTTGTTACTGTTTGATGAAGTTGAATAAAAGCCCTTTTTAAGTATTAACCAAAAGGAAAATGTGAAGGCAGAATGGGTAACATAGGGATAACAGCCATCAATAATTTAAAACCACAAGTTCCCACCATATATTAACAAAAAAAAAAAAAGACTCCTCATGGCCTAGCTTTCTTGATTGCTTCTCCAAATCAAGAAAGAAACGAAGATTAAAAATTCGCCAAAAGAATTGGCCGCAGGGAACACCACATAAGGAAATAATATTGAAAGACAAATTACATTTGTCCTTTTGGATTTACCAGATTGAAGCTCTTGTCCATTTCAAATATTCATTGAAACAATTTAGAGAAAATTTGGAAGATAAACACCTTCATCATACAAATCTCATAATTTTGATAAATGCGATAGTATTTCAAATTTATAGTGTCCACTTCAAGATGATTGTTTTTTTATTATCAGGTTAAGATACTAATTAGTTTTTGATATAGGTGGAGATTGAATCTCAAAACTCTTATTCGACAATAAAACACTTTACCAATTGAGCTAATTAAAATCCAATACAAATCTCATGACTTATATAACTGGTTTTTGATTAAATTAGCTAAATTATTCATAGTCAAAGTTCGAATTGCATAAAAAATATGTATACCTTCACTTGATTTTTAAGTTTTAATTGATTTTTTTATATAAAAAAAAAAAACCAAAGCAATTAAATTTTTGAGTGGAATATAGAGATTTTCTTAAATGAGTATCTCTTGTTTTTAATTTTTAATATAATTTTTTTATTGTCCTTAAACTTTATAAAGAGATTTTTTCAATAGTTTGAAACAAAAATAAGGATGAAAAAAGAAATTTTTTTTTTCAACAGTTTAGGGATGAAAAAAGATATTTTTTAAAATTCAAGGATAAAAGTGAAATATCTTCAATAATTTAGAGATGAAAAACAAACTTTTCAATAGTCAAACAATTTTTTTAAAGTTTAAAGATGAAAAACAAACTTTTGATTAAATTTAGGAACAAAAATAATATTTTATCCTATATAAAAGTAGTTGGTTTTTTTATTTTTTTTATTTATTTTTTTACTAGGAAGATAGAATCGGTATATTTAAATAAAGAAAAGGTACAAGAATTATTGAAAATGGTGTTTTTACGGAAGAAATAAAAGAAGTTGACGAATCTATTTAGCCCATCAGCTTCACACGCGTGTGAAGTAGTGTGGAATTGATGATGCCATAAGTCGACAACATCACCTCAATACCCGACCGTATCTACCTGAGACGACGAGGATTCCCAGGCCAACGAGAAGAGAGAAGCTAACGGGAGTAGAAGAAGCCAACGAGAATAAAGAGCATGACGAGTCTAGCATGGCCTTGCTTGACCCCCACAAATATCTATACAAGAAAATATCTTGCACCCCATGGTTAACTCTAATTAATGGAATCCCTATAGGGAAAGGATCCCGCCAATTATGTGCATTTATGAGGATCTTCCCTACAAGGAAAGACCATCGCCGCCAAGAAACGAATGCCAGCTCTACGCTACTATAAGAACTCCAAAACCCTCACAAACCAAGGTATGCATAATTTAACCCAGCTTTGGCACTCTAGAGTTGTGAACATTCACTAACTTAACTTTCGAAGGGTATTTTGCCGATACCACACTAGTACTCTCTGCAAGGTCTTCTTTGTTTCTGTTTCATAAGTTCTGTCTAGAGCACATGAGGATCATGCGGCTCACTAACGATTTTTTGGCATCATCAGTTGGTGTCATTTGTGGGAAACGAGCTAGAACAGTAACAGCCATACTACCACTTCCCAGGCAAAGAGTTGTATGGTACTCACTCGCTCAATGGCAACCAACAACAATAAATTAGATTAACCACGCACTATTGCCATTGAAAGACAAGTACAGACCTTAGTTGCGGCTATGGAACGCCTTACTAAGCAGAATCATGACCTAGAGAAACAGCTGCGCCAAAGGGATGCTGGGCCCAACAGTCATGAAGAAGAGCAAGAGGGCACTAGCGCCAAAAAAAGGGACCAAGAAGGACCAGAAAGTAGTAATACTCTAAGCAGACCAGAGTGACAAGATACCAGCTATCCATCCTTCACGAAAACAGCACCACCACACATAGTAGCGGAGACGCAGATGATGAACGAGCAGATGGACTTCATGATGAACGCCTTTAAAGGACGGGTGTCAAGCAACCTCGACGAGTTAGTTCACCGAATGAACTCGCCTTTTACAGTACCCGTCACTTCATTCCCCTTTCCACCGAAGTTCCATATGCCATAAGTGGAAGCCTATGATAGGTTAAAGGATCCCTTAGATCACCTGGAGTCATTCAAAACCCTTATGCACCTACAAGGCGTGGCTAACGAGATCATATGTCGAGCCTTCCTAACTACGCTGAAGGGTCCTGCAAGGGTATGATTCAGCAGGTTGATGCCCAACTCCATCAGTACCTTCAAGGAGCTGACTGTGCAGTTCGCCTCACACTTTATCGGGGGGCACAAGTATAAAAAGTCCACTGCATGCCTGATGAGCATCAAGCAATGGGAGGTTGAGACGTCAAGGTCCTACATAACTCGCTTCAATAAGGAAGCCCTTTCGATAGATAAGGCTGATGAGAAGATACTTGTTGCTACATTCACCAATGGATTGCGGAAAGGGAAGTTTCTGTTTTCTTTATACAAAAACAACCCGAAGACCATGTCAGATGTGTTTTATCAAGCTACTAAGTACATGAATGCCAAAGATGCGTTATTAACTCGGGAGAAGAAACCCAGGAAAAGGGAAAGGCAAGAAGATACACGATAGGACAGGGGGTGGAAGACGACCAAAGCCGGAGATCGACGAGAGGATAGGCGCTCTAAGCCCCTCATTGGAAGATTTGTGAACTTCACCCTGCTAACTACCCCTATCGATTAGGTCCTGATGCAGATCAAGGATGATGCAGCCTTGATGTGGCCCGACAAGTTGAAGGGAGAACCCAGTAAGAGGTCTAGGGACAAGTATTGCCGTTTTCATTGGGACCACAGTCACAACAAGTTTGAATTTTATGACTTGAAGCAACAGAATGAAGCCCTTATTAGACAGGGGAAACTGCAACGATTCGTCAGCAAAGAAAGGGCAAATCCACCATAAGAACAGGTTGCTAGAAGGGATAACGAGCGCCCCAGGCCGCCCATAGAGGATATAAGGCTTCTGGTTCATCCAAGAAGGCCAGCAAGACTTACCTTGGGATGGTTTAGAACGTTTAGCTGATAGGTTTCGTCCTAAAGATGACACGAATCGACAACCCTATAATCGGATTCTCGAAAGAAGACACTCGATGTCTCCACCACCCACACGATGATGCACTCGTAGTTAGTATTCGGGTAGGGGACTACAACATTCACCGGGTCCTAGTTGATAATGGAAACTCTGCTAATATCCTCTACTACCTAGCATTCCAGTAGATAAGGATCGAGAAGGAGCGACTCGTGCCAGCCAACAAACCGCTCGTTGGGTTCAGAGGAACAAATTACTAAGGATGTTACATACCTCGTTGTCGACTGCTCGTCTGCCAACAATGCCATATTGGGTTGACCTACCCTCAACTCATGGAGAGTTGTAACTTCAACCTATCACCTCATGATAAAATTTCCCACGAAGTACGAAGTAGGAGAGGTATGTGAGGACCAAGTGGTAGCACGCGAATGTTACATAGCAATGTTGGAGATGGACGACCACTTGCAAACCATGAGCATTAAAGAATAGAGGGCGGTCGCAAAGCTAGTTGAAGGATTGGAGGAGATACTTTTCGATAACTCTAGGTTCGAGCGAACGACTAGGATCAGCACCCTTGCCAATCTACTAGTCCATCAAGCGCTCACAGCATTCCTAAAAGAAAACTAGGACGTCTTCGCTTGGAGTCATGAAGATATGCTCGAGATTAACCCATCAGTCATAGTGCACAAGTTGAATGTATCACCCTCTTTTCCCCCTATCTGTCAGAAGAAGCGAGTATTTGCCCCAAAACGAGACTGGGCTATAGCAGAAGAAGTCCGCAAACTATAAGATGCAGAATTCATCAGGGAGGTGTACTACCCCGACTAGCTAGCCAATGTAGTGATGGTTAAAAAAACCAATGGGAAATAGAGGATGTATGTAGACTTCACAGACTTGAACAAGGCGTGCCCCAAGGTTACCCCCTCCAGCGGGTTGACAACCTGGTAGACTCGACAGCAAGATACTAGTTATTGAGTTTCATGGATGCATTTTCTGGTAACAACCAAATCAAATTAGACGAAGCTGATTAGGAGAAAACTTCGTTCATCACCAGTCAAGGCCTCTTCTACTACAAAGTGATGTCGTTCAGTCTCAAGAACGCAGACACAACATATCAAAAGCCCATGAACAAAATGTTTACGCATCAGATTGGAAGAAACGTCCAAGTATATGTGGACGACATGCTAGTGAAAAGCCGAAGGGAGGACGATCATCTAGATGACCCTAAGGAGACCTTTGACACCCTATACTCTTACAACATGAAGCTCAATCCAAGAAAATGCATATTTGGGGTGATGGTTGGAAAATTCTTAGGGTTCATGATGTCTTAGAGAGGTATCGAAGTCAAACCAGACAAGATCCGGGCCATAATAGAGATGGCACCACCAAGGAACATGAAAGAAGTGTAATGCCTCAACGGCAAGGTGGCTGCACTGAACAGGTTCATTTCGAGGGCGACGAACAAGTGTCTGCCTTTCTTTCGCACGCTAAAGAAATCCTTCGAGTGAACGGCTAAATGCCAATGAGCTTTTGATGATCTAAAAGCATACTTCTCTTCTCCACCATTGCTAAGTCCCTCCCAACCAGGGGAAGAGCTATTTCTCTATTTGGCTGTCTCCCCGGCTGCTGTTAGTGCGGCCTTAGTTAGAGAAGAAGACAGGGTGCAAAAGCCCGTGTACTACACTAGCTGAGCACTCCGTGGCATAGAAGAAAGGTACCCACTGATGGAGAAGCTTACCTTCACTTTAGTTACCGCAGCCCATAAGCTCAAGCCATACTTCCAGGCCCATACTGTGGTCATTCTGACAGACAAGCCTCTACTGCGGGTAATGAGTAACAATGAAGCAACTGGACGGATGGCGCTATAGGCAATAGAATTAAGCGAATTTGACGTATAATATCACCATCTGATAGGCCAAAAATGTATTGACCCCTTGTAATTAATTAACCAATTAATTTAGCTAAGTATATTAATTAAGTTAATTAACATGCAAACGAATGGTAGCATAAATAAATCACCAAATAACTAAATATGCAGCGGAAATTAAATGACACGAGTGATTTGTTTAAGAATGGGGAAAACCTAACGGCAAAAATCCCATTGGGTGATTTTCAGATCACCACTCCCGAAACTCCACTATTATCACAACAAGCAGTTACAAGTAAAGGAATCCCAAGTACCTTACCAACCTACAGTTGAACCCTTACCCCAATACCCAATTGGATTTGTTCTGTAGTGAGAGTTTCCCCTTTTGATGCACGACTCCTAAGTATGTGACTAACCAATGCGCGGATCCTAGTACACGACTTCAATCACCAACTAGAAAGAGTTGTTGGCTACAAAGTTCTTCAATTCTTCCACGATGAAGATCAAGAAGATGCTTGGTCACAAAACCTAAAGGTGCACATACACAGCAACTTCTTCAGAAGAGATGAACTAGGGCAAAATTTTGTCTCCGGTCACAATTTGCTTGAATAGAGTTTTCTCAATACTTGTGCAACTTGTGAACACTTTGATGGCCCTTAAAACAATCCTTTTATATGTCTAGGGTTAGGAGAAAAGAAGGCCCAAAGACACATTCACGGATCCCAAGAAATCAGAACAGTAATTCTGATTTTATAAACCTCGATAGATAGTAAGGTGTCGAGCAGCTATCGAGCAGGTGTCGAGCTTTAATGAATGTGCACTTCTTCAGCTTGTTTCTTGGACAGACTTGGTGACTTCAACACTTGATCTTGAAACCTTGTTTCTTGAAGTATTAAAAACACCTAGAACTACCCAATTACAACTTGAGTGCATTTTGTCAAAGGATTAACCAATTACATAAAAGAATGACATGTGTTCTTAATAAGTGAAACACATATGTCCTAACACCCTCGTACTGCTTGTTGGGAAATTTAGACCCCGGTTGATAGAATTAACAAGTTTTAAATCCAAATTGTTAATTAGATTTATTATGAATAAAACTTGTTAAAACAAACAAACATCAATATCATGTTAATAATGAAGCGAAAAAATAAATAAGACAAGATATGATGACCTAGGAAAACTAATGAAACCAACTAGTTTCACAGTAAAAAACCTGGGGGAAAACCTTCTCGAAAAGCAATCCACTATAGTAAAGAGAAGTTTCAGATATAATACAAAACCTTTGTCCCTAGACTCTACAATCTCCGTAGATGAACTCACAGTAGAAACCTTCTACCGCTTCAGAACCTATGAACTCTTCAATATATGAACGCCACCCTTTGATGATGCACGAATCCCAGTATGTGACTAACCAATTGCGCAGATCCCAATACGCGACTTCAATCACCAACTAAAAGAAGATGTTGGCTGCAAAATTCTTCACTTCATCAATAATGAAGATCAAGAAGCACTTGGTTACAAAACGCTAAGGCGTAAAGACGCAGTAGCTTCTTTCAGAGAGAATAAGGCATCGATTACCTTTTACATATGTTCTCCTTGTATTCTCCTATGTGACGGCCTCTAAAATAAGCCTTATATAGGTCTAGGGTTGTGAGAAAAGAAATCCTACACAAATACAAAAGCCTGGCCCAAAAATCAGATCTAAAAATTCTGATTTTCGTAACCTCGATAGATAGCAGGTGTCAAGAAGGTGTCGAGGAGGTGTCGAGCTTTAAACCTCGATAGATAGCTAGGTGTCGAGGAGGTGTCGAGAAGCTGTCGGGAGGACAAGAGCTTTCTCGATCGATCCACCAGCTGTCGAAAAGGTGTCGAGATTACGATAAGAAACACCTTAAGAATCTCGATAGATAGCCAGCTATCGAGAGGTGTCGAGCAGCTATCGAGCTATCTGTCCACAGGTGTTGAGCTATCTGTCTAGCTTTAATGAACACTTTTTCTTCACTTGTTTTTTGGTCCAATCTTCATGGATTTAATACTAGACCTGAACAACATGTTCTTTGAAGTATTAAACACATCATAGATTTACCCAAATACAAGTAAAGTGTGTTTTGTCAAAGGATTAGCCAATTACATAAAATATGTCCTTAACACTGCCATAAAGGGATAGGTGGTCACTGACGTCATTGCAGAATTGACCAACATGGAAGGCTAGGGGGCAGAAGAGCATACCCAATGGAGTATTCACACGGATGGATCGTCTAACAGGTAGGCTGGTAGGGCAGGTATAGTGTTTTGTTCTCTAGAAGAGTGTATGGTTCGTCTCGACTTCCCTATGACCAACAATGTAGCAGAGTACGAGGCCCTAGTGGTAGGACTAGATCTTGCCAGAGTCGCAGGGGCCACGAGTGTGGTTGTGTACTGCAATTATCAGGTGGCCACGAGTGACAAAGGGTAAGAGTGTCAAGTAGACATCTCATCAGTAGAGCTAGCATCTCCGTCATCATCCGAAGCATCATCGTCATCACCATCATCATCATCATCATCCTCAACATCAGAATCAGAAGCCACTAGAGGAGGTGGTGAAGGAGTAGCCTCAAGAGCAAAACCACCCATGGTCGCCTATCATTGTGCAATATGATCAATACAAACATTCACCTGATACAACTCAATGGAAAGTGTATTTAGGCGAGCATCCATGTGCTGCAGCTGTGCCATGATGTCTCCAAGTGAAACATCACCCATGGAAGAGGAGGGGGCGGATGTGGATGGAGCTGAACGAGATGGAGCTGGACGGGAGGGAGGAGTGGAATCCGGCTGTCGCGACCTAAACTGCGCCTCACTACATTTTACGGTAGCGGCGTCTATGGCACAAATGTGTGTAAAGTGGTCGGACACAGGAAAAGAGACAGCAAAATGGCGTAAGATCCTCGTGATAGCAGAAGGAAAGATGAGCTTCATGGGTCGCCGCATTTAAATGAACATCTATAATAGACAGAATGAAATAAGAAGGAAAATCTATGGTAAAATGCTCAAGGAGAGATAACAAAAATTGAGCACGAGGCTCTGTGATGGAGTTGTAGTGAAAAAGCGGATGAAGTACAAAAGTCATCACCATGTTTAAGAATCTAGGACCTTTAGCAAAAGGCCGACATTATGTAAACTGACGCTCACCCCACTCCGAAGGGCGCTCACAGAAAGCAGATATGAGCTCATCCTTGGACACAGTCCTCAGACGCTCGCAACTAGGATAGTCAGGAAACTCTATCCTAGGAACTCGAAACACATCTGCAACAAGCTGCGGTGTGATAGGAATAAATGTACCTCGAACGCGAGTGAAGAAAAGAGGTACTAAACGATCAATCCCATGCATGTTGGAGTAGAACTCCTGAATAAGCACAAGAGGACAAGTGACCGGAACGTCACACAGTGACTCCCATCCCCAACTGTGAATGACAGAGGGAAGGTCAGTATCGGCAAAGTCCGCCAAAATGACTTGGCGTTCCGAATGAACACCTCGTCTAGAAAAGTTTTTCGAGAACGCCTTATGGGCATCATCATCACGGAACCGAAGATTAAGAGGAGCAGAATTAGAAGATGAAGAAGCTCTAGAACGAAAAGGGTTCCGAGCCGGAGTAGATTTACGCTTAGGTGCCATAGACACTACTAACATAAACAGAATGAGAGAGAGAGGGAGAAAGAGACAATCAGAAAAGTCCCAAGCAATTCAAATATATCAAATATATTGAAAGAGAGTACGTATGTATGGGGAATACATGAACATGTGACATGCAAAAGAAAATACATCATGGGCTCAGCCCAATCCAATCCTACCAGCACACAAGCATATTACACACATCTAAATGCATGAAAATACCATTATAATGCAAATGTGATGCAATGCATGAGATTTTGAACACCTTTAAAAGAAAACCCATCTCAAAATTTCAAGAAAAACTCATCAATTTTGAAAAACCCCAAAATTTTTCAAAAACCCCAAAACCTAGGTTTCAAATCATGAAATGCATGAAGAATGAAGAGATTAGAAGCTTACCAATTGTAGAAAAACTTGAGGAAGCTTAACGAAACCTTGAGGAACGAGATTGGAGTTAGATGAGAGTGTTTGGGAAAGAAAACAGAGAGCTATCGAGAGAGAGATCGAGAGAAATGAGAGGCGGATCGCACGAGGGGTTTATATAGAAACCTCAGTAAATCTCGACAGCTAAGGTATCGAGGGGTGTCGAGCCAGCTGTCGAGGAAGGTGTCGAGGAAAAGGTCGTCGACAGATGCAGGTGTCGAGAAGGTGTTGAGGAACAACCCACCAGAACCAAGAACAGAAGCTCGATTGATCCACCAGGTGTCGAGAAGGTATCAAAGAGACAGAAACTTTCTCAATCGATCCACCAGGTGTCTAGGAGGTGTCGAGATTGCGATAAGGAAAAAGCTTAAGAAGCTCGACAAATAGCTAGGTATCGAGAAGGTGTTAAGGAGGTGTCGAGCCAGCTTTCAAAAACAGTTTTTCGAGAAGTAAAAAATACAGACATAAATGCAATTTAACATGCAACTCAACAATGATCCAATCCATAAAATAGATTCTCAAAATCATCTCTCAACAAAAATTTTAAGCACATGGATCCTCAGAAACACACACACACACACACACTAAACAAGTCTAAGCAATTTTATATTTCAAAAAAAAATCACGATAGTTTAGTGAGCATACGTTAGCACATGTAAAACCTTGTGATGGCCAAATCACATTGTACGTGCACATGTATCAAGAGTAGCAAAGAATATTGCGTGTTGTGTATGAAAAAACATTACAAGATTGCATAAGTGTATGCATGTTATGACGATTTGAGATATGAGAAAAATACTTTAACTCACACACAATCATAACTGTTTGATGGGGACTATCACTTTCGAGGTACATCCTATAACTCCCACATCTCCTAGAATACACGCTTGCAATCATATTTAAAGCATTTTTAATCTTTTTACTTTTTATTTTCTTTGCATATTTTCTTTTATTTAGCATATCATGCATGGGCATATAAAAGAGAGAAAAGAAATACCCAAGATGTTAAGCATATGACATTGCACTTTTGCTATGCCGAAGCATACAAGTGTCTTTGACACTGCACTTTTGCTATGCCAAAGTATACATGTGTCATATTATGATTGGCGGACAACAGTGGTGAGATGGTTATTTATGCATTTCTCTTAGGATTTTCTAGTCCTACCCGTCAAAAAGAGTGATACGAGTGTTAAGTTCAAGATATAACTTAATCTTACTCATCACAAACAAGAGCCACAAAGCTCACTTGCTTAGTTGTGCATAGAGATGCTCATCTAAGTTACAAAAGATACAAAGTTTAGAAAAATTTGTTTCAATGGCCATTCAAGGTACACAAGTACCAAAGTACACAAAACACACACTGTTTTTGTATTTTTCAATTTTCCAATTTTTTTTTTTAATTTTAAAAACAAAACAAACAAAACTGAAAACAATCAAATAAAAACATGTTAAACAAAACAAAGTATAAAACTAGACTGACTCAAAAAAAAAAAAAAAAAAAAGCAAAAACACATCAGTAATGCAACAAGCAAAAACAAGAAGATAGAAGAAAGTGATATAATCACTTAGAGTCCTTTCTATAATCACTCAGAGTCCTTTCTCTTCCACACCTTGGAAGAACCTTTCTTTTGATTGAATCCTTGAACTGGCAGTGAAGGGGAAGAATTGAACTCGTTCAAGTTTGAAAGGAACATGAGGGCTTTCAGAAGATTTCCAAAATGAGCAAGAGAGAATTGAAGCTGAATTTAGCTTCTAGATGCTATCATGTCGTTGCTCTGTTAAGTGGCTAACCACTTATAGCAATTTGGTCGAGTATGACCGGTAATACCACAATGATGACAGAGATGCTGCTTCTTCTGTTTAGGCTTTTGAGAGATAGCCTTCTTAGCCCTAAGGTTTTTAACATCTTTCTTATCTTGCTTAAGGGGTGCTCCTAAGATAGTTTACCCTTGTCTAAGTTCTCACTAGCTAATTCAATTTTAGCATAATTGTTTTCAATTTCAATATTATTAGCGGGTGGAACAAAAACAGTAGAACTAGTAGAAGCAATATTAGAGGAAGAAAGACCATACCCAATACTTGTATGATCCGAAGCAGATTTCTGAATGCTGAGCATCTCATCAAGCTTTGCACTCGAAGTCCTCTCCAACTGAGCTCTGACTTGAAACAGCTCCGCTTCAAGATTTTTGGTCTTCTCAGCCAAGAAATTGTTCTCAAATTTTAGTGCACCAATTGTTTGATTAGCTTTATCAAACTTTGTGGAAAGCTCTTCACGATCAAGTTCCACATCACTAAGCTTCTTGGTGGCCAGCCTATACAGTTTCTCATGCTTCTCAAAGAGCTTACAAAGTTTCTCATAGGCTGTATGGATATCATCTTGATCATCCATCTTCTTAAATTTGGACTCCACTAGTTCTTCTTCCTCGTCCACTTCTTCGACAATCCCTTCAGTAAGATTAACTGTGGCAGTGAAGGCATTTAAGATTCTGTCATCCTCATTGTCGGAATCATCTTCAGGCTCAGTATCACTTAACGTAGTAGTAAGTGCCTTGCTTTTCCCAACACTCTTGAAATATGTGGGACACTCTTGTTTCATGTGACCGAAGCTGTTAAGTTTTTAGACCCCTTAAAACACAACAATTGATTAACCTAGTTTATTAGCCAAGTGATTAACTTAGTCAAAATATGCAAATCTAGGTTAACACAATCAATTAATCATATCAAGAAATAAAGCAACAGAAATATAAATAACACAATGATATGATCACCCAGGAAAACCAAACCGGTAAAAAACCTAGGAAGGATTTAACCTAGCTATCCTCAAGGTAAACTTGAGTCCACTATATGAAAGAATCGAAGTTCATACAAAAGGACTTACAAGCAACCACACTCGACTTCCTAATGCTACCCACCAGTAGAACTTACTAATATGACCACGTGCAAACTCCGAATCCACAGACTCATTCTTTCTTGGATTCTCCATAAGATACAAGCACTCCCGCTTGTGTTTCTTTAAGCTTCAATGGCAGCAATTGAGTTGATCATCAAGATGTTGATATAATCTCTACCTTGAAAACCCTAAGTTTATGTGAAGAAAAGCTCTTCAAGGATCTCACAAGAGATTCACACAAACAGCAAAATATATGAGCAACAATACAACCAAAACAACTCACAAAACGTGGCTAGGGTTTTGCCTTATATACCTAGGGCAAAAACATAAAACCCGACTTGTCAATCCTAGATAGTCCTAGTTTGTAGGTCTGCAAGTTTCCAACCAACTTAGTCAAAGGAATCTTATCAATATCTTTTGATTTTTCTATCGCCGTAATCTTGGCATGGAATCTCTCGGGTAGAGATCTGAGCACCTTCCTCACAATCTTGGGTTCAGGAATGGTTTCACCAAGATTGAAGGCTGAGTTCACTATGTCCTTGAGCTTGGCATAGAACTTATCGAACGACTCATCCTCCTCCATCTTTATTTCTTCAAAGGTTGTAGTGAGCCTTTGAAGTTTTGAATCCTTGACGGCCTTTGTACCCTCATAGGTTGTCTGGAGGATGGTCCATGCTTCCTTTGCAGTTTCAGTAGAGGATATCTTCTTGAACTCCTCATTGGTGACTGTGCTAAATAAGGCATTCAATGCTCTGCTGTTGAAGTTTGCCGCCTTGATCTTGGCTTCATCATAATCGGCCGACGCTTCTTTTGGCTTGGTCCAGCCAATCTCTACAGCTTGTCACACCTTCTCATCTAAAGACTACAAGAAAGCTCTCATGCGTACTTTCTAGTATGCATAGTTAATGCCATCAAATAAATGAGGTATGATTAATGACTGTCCTCTATCCATGACAAATAAGGGTCAATGGATCAACAAAGATTAAACCTAATCAGAGTGTGCCTGCTCTAATACCACTTGATAGGCCAAAAATGTATTGACCCTTTTTGATTAATTAACCAATTAATTTAGCCAAGTATATTAATTAAGTTAATTAACATGCAAACACGTGGTAGCACAAACAAATCACCTAATAACTAAATATGTAGCGAAAATTAAATGACACGGGTGATTTGTTTACGAATGGGGAAAACCTAACAGCAAAAACCCCACCGGGTGATTTTCAGGTCACCACTCTCGAAACTCTACTATTATCATAACAAGCGGTTACAAGTAAAGGAATCCCAAGTACCTTACCAACCTACAGTTGAACCCTTACCCCAATACCCAATTGGACTTGTTCTGTAGTGACAGTTTTCCCTTTTGATGCACAGCTCCCAAGTACGTGACTAACTAATGCACGAATCCCAGTACGCGACTTCAATCACCAACTAGAAAGAGTTGTTGGCTGCAAAGTTCTTCAGTTCATCCACGATGAAGATCAAGAAGATGCTTGGTCACAAAACCCAAAGGTGCACATACACAGTAACTTCTTCAGAAGAGATGAACTAGGGCAAAACTTTGTCTCCGTCACAATTTGCTTAAACGGAGTTTTCTCAATGCTTGTGCAACTTGTGAATACTTTGATGGCCCTTAAAACAATCCTTTTATATGTCTAGGGTTAAGAGAAAAGAAGGCCCAAAGACACATTCACGGATCCCAAGAAATTAGAACAGTAATTCTAATTTTATAAATCTTGACAGATAGCAAGGTGTCGAGCAGCTATCGAGCAGGTGTTGAGCTTTAATGAATGTGCACTTCTTCAGCTTGTTTCTTGGACAGACTTGATGATTTCAACACTTGATCTTGAAATCTTATTTCTTGAAATATTAAAAACACCTAGAACTACCCAATTACAAGTTGAGTGCATTTTGTCAAAGGATTAGCCAATTACATAAAAGAATGACATATGTTCTTAACAAGTGAAACACATATGTCCTAACACCCTCGTACTGCCATAAAGGGATAGGTGGTCGCTGACTTCATTGCAGAATTAACCAACATGGAAGGCCAGGGGGCAAAAGAGCATACCCAATGGAGTATTCACACGGATGGACTGTCTAACAGGTAGGCTGGTAGGCTAGGTATAGTGCTTTATTCTTCAAAAGGGGATGAGATCGAGTGTATGGTTCGTCTCGACTTCCTTACGACCAACAATGAAGCAGAGTATGAGGCCATAGTGGTAGGACAAGATCTTGCCAGAGCCGCAGGGGCCTCGAGTGTGGTTGTGTACTGCAATTATCAGGTGGTCACGAGTTAAGTGGACGGTGACTACAAATGCAAAAGGGAAAGAATGAAGAGATACCTGGAGGCTGGTTGAAGCAAGTAAGGAAACAATTGGGTGGGTTTTAGGCCAAGTTTGTTCAAATCCCCAGGGAAGAGAACGAGCAAGCCGACTGTCTTGCCAAAACCATGTTAGCAGAACACATGCTCATACCCAGTAAGGTACTTTCTTTTGTTTAGCTCTTACCATTGATAGATGGCGTTGGTGTTTAGGAAATAGACTCGGGAAGCAACTAGACCACACCGATAGTTTCTTATTTGAAAGATGGTACACTACTTGATGGTAAGGAGGTCGCAAGAAAGCTGAAGGTCTAGGTAGCACGATTCGTCCTGATAAAGGATGTCTTGTACAAAAGAGGCTTCTCCTGCCCATACCTAAGGTGCTTGGGCCCCAAGGAAGCGGACTATGTCATGAAAGATGTCCATGAGGGGATCTGCAGGAACCATTCCAGGTCATGGTCGTTAGTGCACAAGCTGATTCGAGATGGATACTATTGGCTCACTATGTAGAAGGATGCCCAAGCCTATGTCAAAGCCTGCAACAAATGTTAAAGGTTCGGCCACGTCATCAGACAACCAACAAAAGAGCTTACTCCAATGACTGCCCAGTGGCCTTTCATTTAATAGGGATTAGACATCATGGGCCCATTCCTAATAGCGATGAGACAGCTGAAGTTCTTAATAGTCGACATAGATTACTTTACCAAGTAGGTGGAAGCTAAAGCCCTAACCACCATTATAGAGAAGAATGTATGAAGTTTCGTCTGGAGGAACATCATCTGCATGTACGAGATCCCTAGAATCTTAGTCTCAAATAATGGAAAAAAATTCGACAACAACTCGTTCAGAGATTTTTGCTTGCAGTTGGGGATCAAGAATCACTACTCTTCACCTGTCCACTCTCAGGCCAACGGATAAGTCAAGGTAACGAACTGATCATTGCTCAAAATCATCAAGACTCGAGTCGAGGGGACAAAGGGTATATGGTCGGAAGAATTGCCAAGCGACGATAAGGACATCTACAGGAGAGACACCGTTTCGACTAACATATAGAAGCGAGGCCGTCATCCTAGCTGAGGTCAGACTCATAAGCTACAGAGTGGGGAACCATGATGAGAGCAAAAACAATGAAGTTATGCGCTTGCAGCTTGACTTGGTGGATAAGGTCAGAGCAGTGGCTAAACAAAGATTAGCTCGATACCAGAACCTCATGGCCAAGCACTACAACTCGAGAGTCAGGCACAAAGACTTTCAGGTTGGAGATTTTGTCTTGAGAAAGGTGACAGGTGCTACAAGAGGTCCCTCCCTGGGAAAGCTAGGAACTAATTGGGAAGGACCTTACAGGATCACTTTATGGCAGAGGAAGGGAACCTACCACCTAGAGACGCTAGACGGGCAAAAGTTGCACCACCCATGGTACATGGAGCACGTGAAGAAATACTACCTGCAGACAATGGCACGAAGAACAACACTCCTCATTTCCAGATTACTTCCTTTTAGTTAGTTTTTACTATCTACAGTACTTTTTAAGCCCAAAAGGTAGCTTTTTATTCTTTCAAGAACAATTTTTTACTTATGCACACATTTATCACAGTAAGAGGAGTTATTCAAATATGACGTGTGTATGTATATGCCTCTACAAAACTACATCTATGATTAAGTCCCCAAGTGGACAAGTCCATCCCATAGGGATGCCTTAAAATTATTAAGTCCATAAGTGGACGAGTTCATTATTGAGTCCACAGGTGGACAAGTTCATCTCATAGGGATGCTTTGAAATTATTAAGTCCACAAGTGGATGAATTCATTATTAAGTCCACAAGTGGACGACTTCATCCCATAGGGATGCCTTGAAATTATTAAGTCCACAAGTGGACGAGTTCATTAATAAGTTCGCAAATGGATGAGTTCATCCATAGGGAGGTATTAAAATTATTAAGTCCACAAGTGGACAAGTTCATTATTGGATCCACAAGTGGACGAGTTCATCCCATGGGGATGTCTTGAAATTATTAAGTCCACAAGTGGACGAGTTTATTATTAAGTCCACAAATGGACAAGTTCATCATTAAGTCCCTAAGTGGACAAGTCAATTATTAGAGCCCTAAGTGGACGAGTTCATTATTAGGTCCACAAGTGGACGAGTTCATTGTTAAGTCTACAGGTTGACGAGTACACCAAAGTAGACGGGTTCATCTTACTTATTCACCAAGTCCTTTAGGAGACAAGTACATCCTAACATGTATGCACAAAGATGGACGGACATACGCATATCCCAAAATAAAGATTGACACATAGCAAAAACATACCAAAAGTGATAGATGTAAGATGTTAAATAGACGCCATAAATAAAAGAAAGTGTCTACAACAGGGCTCAAAAACAATAAAGGCACTTAACATTGTCTGAAAATAAGATAGAATACATAAAAAGTAAAAAAAAACTAAAACTAGACTGAAAGGTTCTGGGTGTCTTGTCATCTTTGGCAGAAGGATTCTGGGCATCTTAGGCAGAAGGGTCAAGAGGAGGATGTTCGACAGACAGGACCAAAGGAGTGATGGGCCTCTCCTGAGCAGGTTGGACAAGAAACATGCCGTTGTCTTTCAAACCCTGCTCTATATGAGTGGAGTCGTTAGTCTCCTCACTAATAGTGTTGCCATCTACAGGGGTCGTCGGCAACGGGTCATCCATGGTGACTTTGGATAGGTCAAGATTTAGGTAGATGGACCTGACCTGCTTCAGGCAATCCTCAAACCCGTCACTATAATAGACTACACAGGCATTAATAAAAGGCTAGGAAGCCTTGAACTCTGCTATGGCATCAGCCCTGGTTGTCTCTACCTGCTCACAAAGGGCCGTCAACTCCGTCTCCAGGTTCACCTTGGCCTTCTGCACCTTCTCTCGGAGAATGGATTCTTGCTTCAATTTTTCCATAATAGCCGTCAGCTCCTTGTTAAGGGTGCGGACGGCCTCCTTATACTAATCCATCTCTTTATTTTGAATGCCCTGACGCTTCCGAAGCTGACGGATCACCCCTCTCCAGCAACGCACCTGTCCTGGAGAGCCTTCATGCGCACCAACGCTTGAAATAAAAAACAACCATCAACAAAAGAAGAAAATACGAAATGAAACAGAGTATGAGAAAAATGTACCTTGGCTAGGTCGAAGAGATCCAACGCCCTTAGGTCTTCCATCATCTCCACAGTACAAGAGTCCAAGTACAACGATTGACTCAACCATCTCGACGGCATATTCCTTGTGCGTAACAAGACGACGAACAGTTCCCTGGGTGACGGGACCAATCACCTTCATTAGACCTTTATTGGCCCCATGGCTGGGTTTGGGAGGCGACGACTGCTTTGGTTGTTTGTCACCAGTAGGAATGCCCGGACCTTTCTTGAATGGACGGTCATCCTTCCCGTCGTTCTTCCGCTTGGATGTTCCCTTGCCAATGCCCTTGGGAGTTGATGAGGAGGCCCCCGTTTCTCCTTCTGCTTACGCGTCGTAGCTGCCACCCTTACCAAGGCTTTTTGGCTTGCTGCCTCCATTTTTGCAAAGGGTAAAAAACGAACGTTAGATAAGCAGACAAAAATAAGACAATGTGAAGAAAGAAGCAAAGGAATAAGAACTTACACCGACAAGAGTATGTGTCTAGTCTACGAGCTGCAGGCATCAACTCAGGACATCCGCAATAGGCGTGCAACGTGTCAACAGTGATCAAATCCCTGCACTTCCTTTCGTCAAAGGGGATCTCAAGCACCCAATGGATGAAGGCCTACTGCTCATCGGTTATACATGGACGAACGCTATTTGAAAAAAAAGAAAAGTAGACGGCGTTAAAACACTTAAACAAATAAATAAAGAAATAGTGAAAATGCAGACGAAGCTAGACCTGAATCCTGGACAATACCCCAAGTATTGTCAAAACCATGAGGCATTGTCACCCACTTTTCCCGACGACACACCCAGTCCATCCCTTGAACAAAAAAGTATCTACCATTCCAATTTCTATTGGAGTCGGGCATGTCTGACACTAGCCTAAGTGTCTTCTTCCTCACCGCAAAATGATATATCCCTTAGACGAGGAGATATACTAGGGTCTATAGTAACAAAAGAACTCGTCCAGAGTAAGCTGACAGTTCCCCCCACTGAGACGACCCCAAAGAATTTCAGCTCCTATGAATATCTTCCAAGCATTGGGGGCTATTTAGCTAACGAATAGACTAAGGAAAATGGCCAACTGATGGTGTAGTGTCATCAAAGGCAATCTCAATCCTACCGCGAACATGGCGTCATACATGCCAACATCTGCGGTCTTCTTGAAGTAGCACTTTTCAGACTTTCAGGGTAGACGAATTGGAATGTTATCAGGGATTTGGTAACAATCCCATAAGTTCCTAAAAATATTAGTTGTCATCGTCGACTTGAAGTCGTTGACTGTCCATATAGAGGGAAGGATAAAGGGACAAGTGTGACCATCCCCTGGACTTCCTGAACTTCCTCCCATAAAAGCTCTCTCGTCACCCTCATCCTTCTCCTCGTTCTCCTTTTCCTCTCCATCCCCCTCTCCCTCATATTCGTCCTCATCCTTTCCTCCCTCTCCTTCCTCCTTTTCGTCAAACTTTCCTCTTCGTCATTAAGAGAATGGGCAGACGGTTCCCTCTCTAACGACCAAGATAAGCCCTACTTGGGCCCATGACCTAACGGGTAGACTTCGTCATAGCCTGCTCCCTTACGGACTAACGACGGATGCTCACTCGTCGCTTCTCTATCACCTGACATCTATTCACCTACAAGTGACGGAGGCATTCTAAGAACCTATTTGATGGGTCTCTCTATAAAAGTGGCGACCAACTAGGAAAACAGAAATAAAAAAGGAATGAAAAGAAAAGAGAACTTACAAGAATAGTAGACGATTCCGTAAAGTAGACGATCCCGTAAATGTGACGAGATTAGTAAGTTGACAGCAGCAAAGTTGACAAAATGACAGCTCTCTCTTTTAAGATTAGCAAAGATGAAATAAGGGAAAATGAGAAGAGGTGGTGAACTATATATAGGGCGAAAGAGCACGGGAAACGAAGTGACACCTTTGTTCAGAAATGAGGCCAACCAACCTATGCCACGTGTCCTAGCATTAAATAAAATCTGCTCAAAGAAGCCATTAATGAGCACCCTTTTTTCCAACGGATAAATAATAAAAGGAAAGCTACACTCCACGACCCGTCAGCTAAGGCTGACGACGCCAGGGAGTAGGGAGTAGCGAAAATAGCAATTTTTAGACTCATGTCCAGATTTTTTACAGATTATGCATTGAGAGTCAAAGTTAGCAAAAGAATTTCTTTGGCTTGAAAAACTTCTTTTTCCTTTGCCTCGACCTCTAAAATTTTGTTTTCCTTGTCCTTCTCCAATTTGATTCCTTTGTTGGGAGGAGCTACTGGCTTTGTTTCCTTGTTCATTATTTGTGTTTTTATTGTCTGTAATTTTTACTTTAGATTGAAATGCTTGTTCAAAAGATTGAGTAGAAAATCTGCCCATCATTTTTTCATGTGCTTCAAGAGATCCACAAAGCTCATCTAGTATAAACTTTGATAAGTCTTTAGCTTCTTCAATTGTAGCAACCACATGTTCAAATTTTATTGACAAACTTCTTAGTATTTTCTATACAATTTGTTGATCATTTATATTATCTCCATAGCCTCTAATTTGATTGATTCTTGCTGAAACTTTAGAGAAAAAATCTTGCATAGTTTCATTTTCTTTCATTTGCAAGTTATCAAATTTTCTCCAAAGATTCGGTAGTTTAATAGAAATTACTTTATCATAGCCACTAAATTGCTTTTTTAAAATTTCCCATGCTTCTTTGTATTTAGTTGCACCTGAAATTCTAGGGAAAATGGTTTTACTTACCCCTTGCTGGATGAAGAGTAGAGCCCTTGCATCTCTTTGCTTGTTTTGCTTGTACTCCTTTAGCTTTGCTGCTGTCAAAGTTGACAGATCTTCTGGGTATTCATAGCCTTCTTCAATTAAATCCCACAAGTCTTGTGGGATGAAGAGTGTCTTCATTTGTGTGCTCCAAAAATCATAGCTCTCATCGGTGAAGATGGGAACAATGTTTTAGGCATATTTGAAGGTGGTTGTACTTGTATTTGCTGCCATGGTTTATAAGGATGGCAATTTCTGCCTGACCCGTGGGTACCCGACTCGGCCCAACCCAGCCTAACCCTAATGGGTCGGGTTTTACCCGGCCCAATAAAAAATAGGGTCAGGTTTGAGTTTTTAAAAAAAACTCGAAACGGGTCCGGGTTTTAATAAAACCCGACCCGGTTATATCCTTAAGTACTAAAATACCCTGATTCTCAAAAAGAAAAGTACTAAAATACCCTCATATATATATATATATATATAGTTATAAACCCTCACATTTTCACTCATCCATACCATTCCAGCCCAGCCGCCCCACTTTCCTCTCCCTCTCTCTCTCACTCTCATCTCTCACTCTCACTCACTCACTCTCCTCTCCTCTGACCACCACAGCCACAACCGAGCCTCACTCACTCTCCTCTCTTCTCACCACGACAGCCCCAACCAAGCCCAGAAAACAAGATTAAAGAAAAAAAATTCTTCATCGACGAATCATCCCAAATCCTCACCGCCGACAAGTCAAACTCTCACCAATTGCCAATCCCACACCGCTCTGCCAACAGCAATCGTCGATCTGACAATTGTTAGGGTTTTTTTTTTTTTTTTGTGTTTTGTTGGTGGGATTTTTAGATTTGCTAGTTTTCCTTTTAGGTTTGCAAAATTCCTAGGATTTGTTGGATTTTGGGTATGGGTTGGTTTGTTAGATCTTGGCAATTGGCATCTGTTTGGATGGCAAGAAAATTGCCAAGAAAATGTTGTAATTATTTTTATTTAATTTTTGGGTTCATGTATATTCAATGATTTTGTTTTTGTTACATACTTGAATTTGTTGAGTGTTTGGTTGGATTTTGTTCTTCTGTAAATTTGAGTTTTTGTGTGTGTGTGTGTGTGTGTGTGAGGACTATTTTGGTACTGCTTTTATGTTTTGTTAAATAATGGTTCCACGAGAGAAACCATATGCAGAGTATTTCTTTTTTAAAAAGGGGTGTGGAGGTTAATTGCAATAATAATGTTGAGACATGTATTTTTAGTTAATGGGCATCAATTTTTTTTGGTTGAGCCACGTTATATGGCTTGAATGGGCTTGAATCTAGGCAAAAAATCTTAATGGGCATCAAAAAAAAAATTTTGGTTGGGCCACGATTTGGGCTACCGCTTGGGCCCAAATCTGGTTAGGTTAAACGGGGCCTGTGGGGCCCAGCGAAGTGGGTCTGGGCTCTGCAAAAAAAATCCGTTTAATAATCGGATCGAGTCTGGGTATGAAAAAACTTAGCCTGAACTCGGCCCGTTGCCATTCCCAATGGTTTATGGGTTGTGTATGTCTGGTTTATAGTTTTAGGATAAAAGGGGCTGGCAACCTACTCTGATACCAAAATTGTTGGGTGTAAGTTCTTAATTATATGGCTAGGAGTAGAATTTAGTTTTTAAATTTTGTAGAGATGTTACTGTTATGCTAGGTATGAAGGAAAAACAAAGTATTGCGGCACAAATATTTCATTGTTCTTTTTTGACAAAAATACTATTTTCATCCCTATATTTTCACTCCATTTTCACTTTGGTCCCTATTTTTTATTTTCACCGCTTTTAATCCTTATTTTGAAATACGCATTCCGTTTTGGTCCCTACCGTCATCTCAATAATGGAAATATCCTGCGTGGCAAATGGATTGCTATGTTGGCACACTAAATGATGACGTGACCGATAAAATAATAATAATAAATTTTAATTAAGATTTAAATAAATCCATGTCAACATTTAAAAATCATATGTATACACTTTTTTTTTTCTTTGAATACTTTGTTATGGTTTTTTTCTCTTTCTTCATAACTCCAAGCTTCGAATCTCCATCTCACTCTCTGTCCCTTTCTTAATGACCATGTCTAGAACCACTGGCTGCGATTTCAACCTCTCTTTCTTTTCTTCTTCTTCTTCTTCTTCTTCTTCTAAGAGTCCATGTTACTCTTGCATGCACTCTACCTCACCTGAACCCCACTTCTGAAACTTCCCGCAAAACATAACCTAGAAAGCACGAACGTGGCTAGGAGGGTGCCGCACCCGAGTTCGACACGGCCTAACGCGGGACGCGGCGTCCGACGCGGTTGCCCGCGCGTAGGTGCCGCGTCTGAGTTTTTTTTTTTTTTTCTCGAATTCACGCCGACTCAGCTCGATTCGCGCCGATGCGGCTCGATTCGCGCCGGATCGGCTTCGATTCGGCCAGAATCAGGCCGTATCGGCCATATCGGATCGTATCGGCCGGTGACCGATACTGCCAATACGGCCAAAACATACCAGAAACGGCCGATATCGGCCTTGAAACTCACCGGAACAACCAAAATTCTGACCTCAAAGGCATAGTAATGTGTTTCTTGCCTTCTTCTTTCTTTGTTTTGTGAATCAAGACATAGCAATGTGTTTTTTAAGAATATTTTAATAGTAAAAATATATAGAAAATATAAATAAAAATATTTTTAATAATTTTTTAATCGCCGAGTCCCGCCGCACCCGCACTCTACTTTTTCAAAAATTGCCGAGTCTCACACCCGCACCCGAGTCCCAAAGCGCACTCGTGCTTCATAGAACATAACACTAGACTCAGTACTCTCACTCTCTATCACACATCTCACAATGGCTAACAAACAAGCTGCTTTTTCGGACTCTCTACCTTGTTCTCAACTCACTAAGTCACTGTTCATTGCCTTGATCTTTGCTTCTCTTCCTTTTGTTCTAGCCATCACTGACCCTTCTGACGGTACATTTCGTTTCTCTTTCCTTTTTGTGCTTTTTGGTTCATTGTGATCAGTTTGCTTTTAGTTTGGTATTTATTTATTGTGTTTGATCACTTGGTTGTTTTAGTTTTTGAAAATATTAAATTTGGATTTAGATGTTGGGAAATGCGCATTGACTATCTGGGCACTGGGTTTTCTTTTTGGAGAATGTTAACCAGCACCGCTTGGTGCTGGTTAAGGGCAGAAAAGACAAAATAAGTTTGTCAGAAAAAGTAAAAAAAATCTGAAATTGTACCTGCAGAACTGAAAAAGTAACAAAAATTAAAAAAAAAAAAGACAAAAATTACGTCAGAAAAGTTGTGCTTAACGGGCACCGCACGGTGCCCGTTAACACAACCCTTTCTTTTTTATGATTTTATTTTTGCGAAGTTCAATCCTTTGAACCTCGTTTGGTTGTCCAGAAAATGTAGAAAAATTAAGGGTCCATTTGATACATGTATTTAAATACATATTTTCAGTTTTTAAACAACATTAAACATATTTTCATACTTTTTCACCCATACGTATTTTTAAAAAAATTGAAAACTGTTGTTTAAATATACGTACCAAATGAGCCCTAAACATGTTGGAAGAAGTGAACTTTTCTTCTTTTTTTTTTTTTTTTTAGCTCAACTTTTTCATTAACCAAATGGGTAATTTATGTTATGTATATTTTAATTTATTATTTTATTTGGTATTGGATTTTGATTTTGATTTGTTGTTAATTTTGATTTTATTTTAAAAATCATATGTGGCTTTTTTAATATTTTAAACACTGACAGGGATTTATTTAAATCTTAATCGAAATTTATTCTTTTTCCGAATGTTACATGCTTCATTTTACAACTCACATCTCTATATGTGTGTGTGTGTGTGTGTGTGTGTGTGTTAGGAGTTTAGGATGACTAGAAGCTTCAAGAATATTGCAAAAGTTTGGTTCATTTCTCATTGATGGACACTTGTCCATGAGGTGTCCACTTGTTTCCTTGTTCAATTTTGCTCCGGCTGAATTCTTCATTTGTTGATATCTAGATTATACTTAGGGACCCACTTTGACAATTACAAATTACATTCTAACATGGACAACGTGGCTAAGTTGAAAGCGTTTATATCCCGAAAACCCATCCCCCTTTTTTCTTCAAGTCACACAACCTTTTCTAGTTTATCCAATGTACTTTCTTCTCGTCACTCGTTTGTCCCCACCAATATTTTGCAATAATAGAGTTAATATCATTGCAAAGGTTCTTCGGCAGTTTGAAAAGGCTCATTGAATACATCGATATGGCTTGTGCAAAGGATTTGATGAGGACCTCTCTCCCTGCTTTCGAAATGGTTTTTTCTTTCCATCTGGTGACTCGCTTAGCTATTCTCTCTCTCAGTTCTTTGAACATATTCACCTTGTTCTTTCCTCCCACCATCGGCAAGCTCAAGTATTTCTCAAATACAGTCACTATCTGAGCGTTGAACATGTTCCGAATCCTTTCTCATATCCCTCTATCCGTATTTGGTCTGAAGAATAATGTCGTTTTCTACCGATTTATGGCCTAGCCAGAAGCTCTCTCATACGTGCCTAGTATGTGGAGTAGATGACGACATTCAGTCGGGGTGGCTAGGCAGAAGAGTAGGCTATCGTCGGCGAAAAGTAAGTGAGAGATTGTAACTCTGTTTTGATAGGACATGATGCCCTGCGTGTGCTGTGCTTCAATGGACTTGCGGAGCATCCCCGAAAGTCTTTCCACGCAAAACAGGAATAAATATGTTGACAGCGGGTCACCCTGTTTTATTCCTCGTGTCGAATGGATAAAACCTCGAGGCTCTCCATTGATGAGTACCGAATAGCTTGCTGAGGATACACCTTGCATGGCCAGATTTACCCACCCGTCCGAGAACCCCATTTTGAGCATTATCTTGCGCAAAAACTCTCATTCGACTTGGTCGTATGCTTTACTGATATCGAGCTTGATCACCATGTGGCTAACCTTGCCCTGTTCCTCAATCTATGTAGCATCTCATACATTACTGAGGTGTTATCTAAGATCAATCTATCCAGTACGAATAGACTGATCCATATTGGGTAAAAATTAAAAATCGTGAGGGGTTATACAATATTGTTGGTTTTAAATATATTGACAAAAGCTTTTATGTTAAGGTGGTGCCCTACTATGTTGTATCAAATCCTCAACGATTTTAATTTAATCCTTATTAATTGTCAGGTTTTGTCTTCCTCAATGTTTCTTCATATTTATAAATGGAAACATTTATATTTAAATTGCCACTTGTCCACCAAGCAGCGAACATGTTGTCGTGAGAAATGATGAAGGTCATATCATTGTTGCATTGATGATAAGAACACAGTATGGGTTTGATGTTATTAAGGGATGTTAAGTATGTTAAAAGAAAGGTATAAGATTAGGGTTATTAGGTTTGAACCCGTTGGACCATCGCACACCCTTGTTGCGATGGTCACTCCATAAATATAAGTGCTTATGGGTGTAAGGGGTAAGGGCAGGGGTTCAAGTTTCCAAGAGGGAGTTTTACAAACATATACACTTAGATTATGTTAGAGCAGTGGAGTCAATACCGTACCGTTCCGGCCGGTACAGCCGGAATTTTTCGTACCAGCACCTTGACCGGAACAGAAACGTGGCTATTTCGTACCGCTTTTTGTACCGGAGCTTACCGGATTGTACCGGAAAAACCGAGCAAAAAATCAGATACCGGCCGAAAAAAGGATACCGGACGGTAAAAGAAAAACAAGAAAAATGGAAGTGATTAACAGTAAAGGAAAATACCAAATAACCCATAATACTGCCATCGCCAGCACTGTTCCGAAAGTGACCACCCATTCTTCTTCTTCTTCACGCCCATCCCTCCATCCGTCTGCAACTCTGCATCTCTTAGTTTTTAAGTTTTTATTTCTGAACCTTTAGTTGATTGTTTAGTTGTGACTTTTAATAGTAAAAAACTAAAAGGAGAGTAGGTTTGGTTTTGTTTATAACTTGTGGCAGTGTGCCCTCTGACACACCCACCCACGTGAATTGTTATAAACTTTTGAGATTTCAAAAGTTGATTTTTATTTTTATATTTTTTTTAATGCAAAGAAGTTTTAAACGGCATTTTAACTTTTAACTTATTATTATTATTATTATTAAAAAAGTAGGAACATCAATTCCCTATTATTGTTAATATTATCTAGTTGAAATTTTAACTAGAGATTAACATATTAAATGACATAAAGATTTATAAATTTAAATTTTTTAATAAATAATATAAATTTTGGTTATATATATATAAAATAGCTGTAAACCCGAAACGGTACACCGGTATTGACCGGTGCCCGAAATATATCGTACCGGTAGCCAAACCGGTACAGCCTCCGGTACGGTATTGACTTCCTTGTGTTAGAGTAGAAATTCTATCTTATATAAAAAAAAAAAAAAATGTTTGAACCCGTTGGTGAATACAATAAAAATACCAGAGAAATAGAATAACATGTATTTCACTTTTTTTTTTTAGGTAGATTTAAGCTCTTTACAGTTGGCAAGACTCAAGTCTAGTGCAACAAACCTTCTCTTGTTGAGTCCAAAACTCCACCAAAAAAAAGAACACCTCTCTTTACTTAGAAATTCTCTGGATATGTCCATTTTAGTTTAAATTATTACAGCTGGGCCCAATTTTTACATTTACAAATTAATAATGATTCTCTCTTCATTAAAATCTCATATCTTTTTATTAAATTTACCAATTTATTATTCATTAATTTATTAAAATAACAATTTAAAATTAAAATGATCAACAACAATGTTTGGTTATGTGAAGATATGGTTGAGTGGATGTGAATACTTGTCGGTGTGAGGGTTAGGATAAGGAGTGTAGGGTATGGTAGGGTCCAGTGTGTGACTTTGAAAGGGTCACCTTCTCCATGTGAGACTAGTTTCAGGGAGTCTTTATCTCCAAACAAGACTACTCATGTTTAAGCACAAATGAGTAACCTTTATTCAATGAGAACAGCGAGAGTTAAAAATCCTTATTTATACAACAATAGAACTAACCTAATTGGCGACATGACTTCATATTATTGTTTCACTAATCCCATATGTGCTCTTACTAATTAAGAATGAGTTTACTAGAATTAACACGTGATTAGTGTGCTTGACCCTAACTGACTCAACTCTAGCCATTTAATAATCACTAACCATCCAAATCGTGTTCAATCTCTGAAAATCTTATATATCCATTTGAGCTCTTGGTTGTCACCTCAAGAATAACTCAAGTACATGGAAGAGCAGAGGGAACTACTATGTGAATTAATAACCATTTTAGCAAAGGAGTGCTGATTAGTCTCCTTGGAGTGTTGATCCACATTTTCCTCTATGTTAGGGAAATTTGATGATGTTGCCCTTCCTTTATGTTCCTATCAATTGAGCAAGAGAACAACCAAAGTGCAAATAAAGGAGGGAATAGAGCTTTCGGCAAGGAGAGGGCAACTCAATTTGTGCATGAATTGGGTACGGGATGTGTATTGAAGGCGACTCAATTGGTGTTATATAAGTGTGATTAATGACGAAGATGCTAAGTTTGACATCCATCATTTAATGGTAGGGATAATTTAGACATAATACGAAAATGTTAGAGACTAAATTGACACATTTAAAATGCTAGTTAGAAACCCTTTTTAACATATAGGGAAAACATTAAAGACTAAAATAGTAATTAAACCTTTTTATTTTTATTTTTTTCATAAATGTGCCGCGTGCCAAGTCATTACTGATTTTTATTTCAAATTCACTTGTATTAGATGGGTTGGTCCATCATGCTTCTCTAGATTAGTAGAAGTTTAAAGTTTTGGTCAATGCAACAAAGCAGGTATCCCGCCAAGGACTTGTGATCAAGCACTTAGTTTTCCATGAATAAAAAAATTGGATTCATATTTGGTTCTCCACTTGTTTATAAATTTTTTAAACCCAAAAAAAAAAAAAAAAAGTATAAAAAAAACTAATTCCTTTTTCTTAGCATGAAAAATAAAAAGAATGAAAAGAAAGAAGGTAACAATGCTGACCTTTTATACTCCTGTATCAACTGTATTTCAAATATAGCAAAATAGTGAAGGTACACATGGGCTGGCACACCTTACTTCAGCCACCAAAAAAAAAAAGAATAATAATAATAACAAATAAATAAATAAAAAGAGGAGAGGAATGTTGTTATAGAAGATCCAAGACTATTTTTCATCTGATACCATTTCTAATAAGAAGCCAGCAAAGGCGAATGATTCAGATCCAAACTCTGGTCCTCTAATTGCAACAACTTTGCCAAAACTCCAACCAATGGGGCTGTATTATATGTGCAGGCCTCAGTCTGCATATAATTATCCCTTTGGTCCACAAACTTATCTTGACAATCTGGTCCTCCAACTAAGGCCCCAACTAGAACATTGGGGTTGGGCTCCTGACTGCTGTACCAGTAATCATAGCCTTGGGTGCACCCTATGAACCCCTTGTTCTCTCTATATGACACAATTGAGGCTCCCCTATGGTGCACCATTGTGGGGTAATTTGATCCATAGCCCACTAAATAGCTCATGTTCATTGGGTTAGACCCCAAAATGTAATCAATCTGTGATTTTGCAAAGCTGAGGATTTCTTGATGGCCCACTATTCCTCCATGGCATTTGAGCTTTTGATTTGAGTTTTGAAGGATATCAGAGTATACTGTGAGTAGGAAAGCTGCTGTTGAAACGTATTGCATGTTGTTCCATTGCCGGACATATAAGAGGCCGCCTGGGGTGTGTTCTACATTGGTGCCATTGTTTTTGTTGAGGCATGAGCATATGTAGTATTCGGCTTTTGATTTGTATTGTTCAAGTATGTGAGCATGCTTCCTGTGCTTTTCTTCCATAAGCAACTGCAAAACATAATGGTTTAAGACAGTACGTACAACTTCATTAATCCAAAATTAAGTCGCTCAAGTGAAGGGAAAACAAAAAAACAGAAATTGGCTTTACACTGTTTGATGCGTATTAACATGGTGCAATTGCATTAAAATTAGTTTATTGACTTTTAAACCAAATTCTAACCAGTCCAACCCCAAGAGCGTGCTCCTTCAAGCTAACTTGTGGCTGGTTAATATTGGCGAAAGCTACAATATCTCGTCAAGCTTGGCAAGAAATTGTAGTTTACACTATACATAGCGATTTTCTTTTTTACTTCAGCTCTCTCTCTCTCTCTCGCACAGATTGAATTCAAGATTCTCTATCTATAACCCCCATATCACAAGATTCACAACTCCATTGTTGACCCAATCTCAACGCTTAGGGGCCTGATCATCTAACCAACAAGGGATGTTGATCACCTGAATCACCTCAACACCCCTGGTTTTGTGTCTCTGCCTTCGGGAAAATTTTAAAAAAAAAATTGTGTGTCTAACCTTATTATTTCACAATGTCAAATGTTATGCAATTTAATAAAACAAAATAAACATAAAAGATAAGCGTAACGATCTTTCAAAAACGCTTTTAAATAAGCAATGTGTTATTAGAATAATGATCATAAATATTTTTTAAAAATTTGAATTTTTTTTTTTATTTTCTTCAAATACATGCCATTTACAAAATTTTATCTATTTAATTTTATCTATACATGCCTACAATGACACATGGCAATTTCCTATATTTAATTGGTATGATTAGACAAACAATGACATGTGTTAAAATATTATTTGTACATGTCAATGCATTTGCCATAATACTAGACACGTGACATATAATTAAAATTTTGAATGAAATAAATACATTTATTTAGTATGGTATTTAAGTTCACATTTTTATTATTATTTATGACCACTAATTCTTAATTTGTTATTTGTCTATTTATTTTCCTAACCATTCCCATTCCAAAGACTATTGAAGTATTTTGTTCTAAAAAAAAGTATTTTGTTGAAAAAATTCTTTAATTGAGTAATATGTGTAATCTAATTAGATATTAGATATTGAAATTAAAAAAAAAAAAAAAAAAACTTATTTTGGAACCATAATTAAATACATCACATTTAGAAGAAAAAAAAAGCCCAAAAGCCAATTTTTTTGTTTTCACTTTTTAAACATATGAAATTAAAATTGTACACAACAATAAAATGTATACAACATTACAACGTTCTCCTAACTTTTAGCTTTTGATTTTTCTTTTTTTGGCATGAAGGGGTGTGTGTGTGTGTGTGTATATATAATTTGCTTTGGGTATTGATAGGAAGTGTTTCTAATTTTATATCACATCATTATTTTAGCAATTATAATTACAATTACTTCAATTATTTACCTGTATTTCATCTTCTTCCCCAACCATTCATCTTCCTCATCTCCTCCACACCCCCCCCCCCCCCCTCTTTTTCTATCTCTCTTTATCCTTCTTATAAGCAACAAGCTTAGAAATTTTGATGAAAAATTTGTTCCACAATTGCATTTTTGTTTTTGTTCTCTTCTATTAGAGGTACCTCTCTCTCTCACAAACACACACCCACACACACACATCTATAATATATTAATCTCTAACCTTATTCTCTGATTTGCTTTAATACTTTTCATTTTACATATTTTTTTATATGAAATTAAAGATTGAACAATATTTAAGGCAAAAGATTGATTTATGTACTTTTATTGTTTAGAAATTGCTGTTATTATTTTGATGTTAGTGCAAATATATATGTTTTTGGTGATTTGATTAGTGGGTGATTTTTTTTTTTTTTTTTTTTTTTTTTTTTTTTTTTTTTTTGTTCAGAGAATCAATTAGTTAGGTGATGTTCAATTTTTTTATTTCATATAACTTTTGTCCAATTTTGATCCAAAAGTTTATTAGTATTTTCATGATTGTGGAATTCATTGTGTATATGAAAGTTTCTAATAGTTATGTCAACATTTTTTGTATCCAATATTTGGGCTAGAATTGTTTATATTCATCCTGAAATTATACAACTTTTTCATTTCATGTTTCCAATAAGAAGTTTGAACTCTATTTTTATGTACGTGCAACCTCATAAAAAGTGGTTACATATTGTTTAATATATTCTTATTGAAACTCATTATTAACATACATGATAAAAATTAACATTCTTCATTTAAAGGAAAACATTTTCTTAGATGTTTTATTTTCCCCCTAATTTGTATCTCATTATCAAATAAATTTGACTATTCGGTTTTTTTTTTTTTTCCTTTACATTAAGAATGATATACATATTGTAATAATCTTTCTAAGTGTTATATAAATAATTTTAATATATTAAGAGATTTTATTGGACTTTTTATGTAATATTATTAACTCAAATAATAGAAATAAAATTTTATTAATTGTTTCACTGATAATGTCTATTGTTTAGCTATGGTTGGAAGCAAAAGAAAACAATTTTTTTCCAGGATTATGATTATATTTTTGTTAAACTGTTAGTTTTACCTAATATTTTAAATAGCAATATTTATGAGTTTCCATGCATCACAATAATAATGATACTAATTGTGGGGCCAAATAATCCCACGGCCTAGCCCACTTCATTCCTGGGCCGAAGGCCCGAGCCGAGGAGACATCCAAGTCCGAGGATGACCTCATCATTGGACGTCCGAGAGTTAGAAGAACATGCTCGTAACGAGCAGTCACCTCCACATTAAATGTGCCTGACAATCGCCCTGGCCACGTTAATGAGGAAAAGACCCTGCGCCAGCGTCGCCTCGATCGCCGCAACTCCCAAAGAGACTGGGAAGTCGGCTGATGGGACAAGCACCTGAGCGAAGGTCATGATCACTCAACAAGTGTAGGGCTAGGATTGATTGGGCAAGGGGTATATAATGTAAGGGAATCCCTCCTGCGTGGGGGACGAAGAAAAAGGAGGAAAATAAGAAATAAAGGAAAAGAGAGAAACGAGGGCAAGAGCCTCCTCGGCCCATGGCCGAGGAGCCCATCCCCATTGTAAACCGTGTTTAGTCTATTTACTTAAGTAAAAGAGACCGGAGTTCACGCCGCCAGAGCGCCGGCCGGCTCCTAGACCTTCGACCCACTCTCTATAAATTCATTGCGGGTTCGTTGGGCTTTTGACCCGGGTCCATTGGGCTTGGGCAGCCGAAAACCCAGTCCCCACAATTGGCGCCGTCTGTGGGGAGGATTAGTGCACCGGTTGGCGCAACAGGCAACTGTTCTGAACAACCATTCCATAGAAGATCAGCGGTGATGCAAAAAAAAAGAACTATAAAAAAGAAGAGCGTTGCAGAAAGATAAAAGCTCAAGACAGAAAATTCAACAAAAAAAAAAGAGACTTTATATTATTTCATAAAAAAAAGAAAGATTACAGATTACAATCAGAGGCTCAGGCAGGCATGTTTTACAACTATTCCTACCAGCTAGTCCTACAATCAGAGGCTCAGGCGGACCCGTCCTAAAACTAGCTAGAGGGAAGTGTCAACCCGTGCTCTTATTGGCATCAAGAGAATGGGAGAACTTGACAATAAGCGGGCTGAAAGGGGCTGGGGCTAGCTCGTTCCAAGGCCATCAACGACTCCTTTCTCGGAGCGGCGGAGCTTGAACAAAGCGAGGAGCAGATACAGGGGCTCCGGGACGCCCTCCCCATGATGTTCCCTTGATTCTCTCCAACCCCCACGAGCGTTGGCCGTCGGTGACGGCAACACTCGGGCACCGCCCATGATGTGAGTTCGCATGTCTCCTCCGTCGGGGGTGCGCTCGGAGGAGAGATGTTAGGTACTTCAACGACACCCCTTCGGGCCAGCGTGCATGGCGCCATTGGGGTTACGCCTAGACTCTGCCGCACCGAAAGCCCAGTGGGGGCTGCGGCCACCACGGCTCTTGGCACGGATGTCCTCACACCCGCCCAAAGCCGCCTCATACCAACTAACTCCGGTCACAATTCCGGCGGGGTTATTAAAGGGGCTTGGGAAGCTAGAAGGGTGTGTTCTTTCTGTTTGTGTTGGGAAGCTCATGGAGTATGAGGAAATCATTCCCCCAGAAGGCCTTATATAGAGGGATAGGGTTGGTGAGAATTAATTCACGCAGAGCCCAAAAGAGGGTTACCGAAGTGTTGGATAATAATGAAGCCATCAATTCACGAGGCCATTAATGAAGGCGCGTCTCGCGCACCGAAGCGTCAGGCGCGGAATACGAACGGTCAAGGGACGCTTCGCAAATGACAGAGATGAGGGCTCGAGATGGAGATGAGATCAATGCCATGTGCAAGATCATGAGCCTTCCGAAGGAGGAATCGTCCCCAGTAAAGCAAACCGAGGACGAACCCCTATTTCCAGATGCCAAGCGTTAGACAGAATCAAGGCACTGCATGACCAATTAGCAACTGTACCTAGGCCTTGCATGGTCCTCGGACTCAAGCCTACGGGGAGCTAACCAATTAGCAACTGTACCTAGGTCTTGCATGGTCCTCGGACTCAAGCCTACGGGGAGCTAACCACTTAGCAACTGTACCTAGGCCTTGCATGGTCCTCGGACTCAAGCCTACGGGGAGCTAACCAATTAGCAACTGTACCTAGGCCTTGCATGGTCCTCGGACTCAAGCCTACGGGGAGCTAACCAATTAGTAACTGTACCTAGGTCTTGCATGGTCCTCGGACTCAAGCCTACGGGGAGCTAACCATTTAGCAACTGTACCTAGGTCTTGCATGGTCCTCGGACTCAAGCCTACGGGGAGCTAACCATTTAGCAACTGTACCTAGGTCTTGCATGGTCCTCGGACTCAAGCCTACGGGGAGCTAACCATTTAGCAACTGTACCTAGGTCTTGCATGGTCCTCGGACTCAAGCCTACGGGGAGCTAACCAATTAGCAACTGTACCTACGCCTTGCATGGTCCTCGGACTCAAGCCTACGGGGAGCTAACCATTTAGCAATTGTACCTAGGACTTGCATGGTCCTCGGACTCAAGCCTACGGGGAGCTAACCAATTAGCAACTGTACCTAGGTCTTGCATGGTCCTCGGACTCAAGCCTACGGGGAGCTAACCACTTAGCAACTGTACCTAGGTCTTGCATGGTCCTCGGACTCAAGCCTACGGGGAGCTAACCATTTAGCAACTGTACCTAGGTCTTGCATGGTCCTTGGACTCAAGCCTACGGGGAGCTAACCACTTAGCAAATGTACCTAGGTCTTGCATGGTCCTCGGACTCAAGCCTACGGGGAGCTAACCAGGACTCAAGCCTACGGGGAGCTAACCAGGACTCAAGCCTACGGGGAGCTAACCACTTAGCAAATGTACCTAGGTCTTGCATGGTCCTCGGACTCAGGCTCACGGGGAAGCTAAATACTTCGGATGAACCTAAGTGTTAGGCAGAACCAAGGCTCTGCATGGTCCTCGGACTCAGGCTCACGGGGAAACCAACCACCTTAGATGATCCTAAGGGTTAGACAGAACCAAGGCACTGCATAGTCCCAGGACTCAGGCCTATGGGGAAACTAACCCCTTCAAAGGATTCCAGGTGTTGGACAGAACCAAAAGCGCTGCATGATCCCAGGACTCAGACCTATGGGGAAACTAACTACTTCAGGGGATTCCAGGTGTTAGACGGAACCCAAAGCGCTGTACGGTCCTCGGACTCAAGCTTATGGGGAAGTCAACCACATCAAGGGGAACCTAAGTGTCAACCTAAAGAATTTTCTACCCGGCCCTTAGGGAAAGATGGGCCCACTCAAGCATACATGCCCTCGCTGCAACAATTGGTGCCGCGACTGGCCGAGGTGCAATTAAAGATAAAATTACACAAGTAAAGAAAGAACGAATAACGTGCGAGTAAGCAAACAACCACAACAAACAGAAAAAGGAATAAAACTCACATTCCATTAAGTTCACAAATATTACATGATGAGTACCACATTACAGTCACAAAGCCAAAAGAAAAAAGAAGAAAATACAAAGGACCAGGAGGACAACAGGGTCGGAGGGCCTGCCCCACTCATTTATACTCCTCCCTCAACCGGGGGCTGGACCATAGCAGCATCAAGGCTTTCTGAGCTTTGGCCAGAGGGGACGGCCTGCGAAGGCGAAGCAGGAATAGCTGCCTCCTCAGCAGCAGGATCCCCAGCTCCAACGCTAGACTTCACAGCCTCCTGGGGCGCCTCCCCAACAAGGCCCTCACCCGATTTTGCCACCTTGGAAGGGTCACTTCCTTGGGCGGGCTCAGCCATGGGCTCAGCAGCTGATGTGTCCTCACCCGTAGCAGGGACGGTTTCCTCCGCAGCCTCCTCGGCCTCAGCGCCACTTGGAGCAGCCTCGCGGATGTCAGGAGGATAGTACACATTCTCCTCCTTCCACAAATCGGATGAGGCCTCGATCCCAGCCTGCCTGAGAGCTTCCCTCCAAACCTCGGCAGAATAGCGCCTGCACAACCCGAGGACCTCAGATCTAAAGGTTGCTGCTGTCTCTTCCATTCCCGCGGCATAAGCCTCCTACTCGGCTTCCTTCACAGTGGCCAGGGCTTCCTCCCTGCCCTGGACAGCCTCAAACTTGGCCCTCACGGCCTCGTCCCTCGCCCACTCGGCTGCCTTCTTGTCCGATTCGGCGGCAGCCACCTTCTTGGGCAAATCTGCAAGCAACCCCTTTGCAGTCTTCAGCTGCTCCTCCGCCTCAGCCAGGCGCTTCGAGTAATCCTCGGCTTGCTTCTGAAAACCGGAGAGACCGGACAGGGCAGCGTCCCGGGCACTGGTCATCGCACTCAGCTCCTCCCGGGCCTTGGATAGATCAGCCTCAGAGCGCTTAAGAACCTGGATGGCCTCCAGGTGTTTCTCGCGCTTCACCCCCATGGCTTTCCCCTGGTCGTGGGCCACGTCCTCCAACCTATAAGTAGCCTGAACGGCCTGTTCAACAAAACAAATGCGCCATCAGCTGAGATCAAGAAGCGGAAAGGAAGAGCTACAACTAGGAAAAGTCACAAGTATTGAGAGGCTTACCATCCCCAAGTACCGCTTGAGGCAGAGGAAGACCTCCCTGCTCCTCATAGTTGCCAGGTCTGCCATGTCGGCTGGGAGTAACAGGCACCTTTCCACCGCGTCGGCCACGTATGTGCCCTCGCCCTCGTTGAAATCTCTGAGGGAGGAGTCTTCCCTCAGCGGCGCCCCGCAGAGCATGGGGGTAGGAAGCCAGGCCTGAGGCTCGGGCAGGTCTTCGACCTGTTTGTCCTGGCCTCGGGAGCCTATTTTCAACTGTTTGGACGGCCGCCGATCATCACCCTCCTCCCGTGGGGACTCGGACCTCTCCTCAGCTGGCCTTTTGCCCTTATCCTTCTTCTGCTTGGGATCAGAAGGCTCACGTCTGGGAGGCAGACTCGCCTTGGGTAGAGAGGGAGGAAGCCCCGATTGGGTAGAAGCCGACTTGCCCTAGGCAGAACGAGTTCTCGGAAGAGGAGGAGGGAGCTCCGACTTAGATTTCCCCGGCTGGCCTTCGATCAGTTCCGCCAAGCTAACTTGCGGCTTCTTCTTGTAGCCTATTTTTCGCCGAGAAGAGGACTTGGACGCTGAGAAATTCGCTTCGGTCAGACGAGGGTCGCCCAAATCTCCTGGAGGGTCCTCGGACTGGTGAGATTGATCAAACACGTCAAATTCGTCCTCGGCAGGGCCAAAATCAGCAACCTCCACTTCCCTCTCAGGGCCTACTTCGGCGGGTTCCGAGATTCTAAGGGAGGAGGAGGGACCTGCAGGTATTGCGCCTTCTGATGTGGAGGGCACCTCAGGGAACCGAAACCCGTCCTCGGTCACAGTTATCTTCCGAAGCCGAGGATCCTTTGCTCTGATCACGTGCTTCGGCGCTGCAAATGACTTGTGAGCCGGGTCGTATTTCAAAATTTCGTGAGCGGCCCTAACCTGATTATCGTCGTCGTTCACAAAAACCTCTGCCCTCAGCGCCTTTTGCAAGTCTTCCCGGTTTATTAGGCTGAAGTGGCGCGTAAAGGCGTGCGGATCTGCAAGAAGAAACACATCCACATTAGAAACCAAACAGTGCGAAAGAAAGAGATGAGAGAAAGGATGGAACTGATCTGGGTCCTAGAACTCTCTCTCTCTATTTTCCCGCTGCCCACCTGGGGTCCCCTCCGTCGTCGGGCAGTGAAGGCCATCATGCCACTCTCCAGACACGATGAGGAAGTCTTTGTTCAAACCCTTGCTGGACTCAGGGAGACACTGAATGAGCCGGACTCTGTCATCCCTGGTCTTCAGATAGTAAGTTTCGCCCTTCAGGCACTGGAGATTATAGCACCAGTTGACGTCATGGTGGGTCAATCTCAGGCCCATCTTCTCATTTAGGGCATCCACACAGCCAAGAACCCTAAAGACGTTGATGGCACATTGAGTGGGGGCTAGCCGGAAGTGCATCAGATAGTCCCTTATCACCGGACCCATGGGTATCCTCATGCCACCTTCAACGAAGGCAACAATGGGAATCACCACCTCACCCTCCTGCCTCCGAAAGCGCCACTCACCCTCCGCACAATACCTCAAGCCCACTTTGGCCAGTATCTTGTAGTCGGCGATGAATTTCTCCATCGCCTCCTCAGTGAAGACATACTTCTTAAAAATACCCATCCCAAATGAAGCCTAAACGAGCTAAGAGGGAGAAAACGGAAAAGAGGCAAAGATGGAAAAGGAGAAAGTTTAAAGGGAGATAGAGTGACTTACAGAAAGATGTAGAAGATCCTCGGACAGGCCTTTTATGCTGGAGATATAGACTCTTGAGTGCAAAGAAGCAGAGGAACCGGGCTTTCAAATGGGTATTTATACCCTAAAATTAAGGAACAGAGCGGGTTTTCCCACTCCCAACCGTTAGGCGAATCCCCACCGTTGGATTAACATCCTCCCGTTGCACGTGGGGAGCACAAAGCCGTCTGGATTTAATGAAAGACACGTCGCGCCCTTCAAGGCATCAGTAACGCTTCTGAAGCAGGCGAAAAGACTCCAGTACCCCCAGAGGGCCAAACTCAAACGGTACATGACGTATGCCCGAGGACATCAAAATCCTCCTCTCCGCCCGAGGACGCGGACAGCAAAATTTTGAGGGGTTATTGTGGGGCCAAATAATCCCACGGCCCAGCCCACTTCATTCTTGGGCCGAAGGCCCGAGCCGAGGAGACATCCAAGTCCGAGGATGACCTCATCATCGGACGTCCGAGAGTTAGAAGAACATGCTCGTAACGAGCAGTCACCTCCACATTAAATGTGCCTGACAATCGCCCTGGCCACGTTAATGAGGAAAAGACCCTGCGCCAGCGTCGCCTCGATCGCCGCAACTCCCAAAGAGGCTGGGAAGTCGGCTGATGGGACAAGCACCTGAGCGAAGGTCATGATCACTCAACAAGTGTAGGGCTAGGATTGATTGGGCAAGGGGTATATAATGTAAGGGAATCCCTCCTGCGTGGGGGACGAAGAAAAAGGAGGAAAATAAGAAATAAAGGAAAAGAGAGAAAAGAGGGCAAGAGCCTCCTCGGCCCATGGCCGAGGAGCCCATCCCCATTGTAAACCGTGTTTAGTCTATTTACTTAAGTAAAAGAGACCGGAGTTCACGCCGCCAGAGCGCCGACCGGCGCCTAGACCTTCGACCCACTCTCTATAAATTCATTGCGGGGTTCGTTGGGCTTTTGACCCGGGTCCATTGGGCTTGGGCAGCCGAAAACCCAGTCCCCACACTAATTTACAAAAAATATTTTTAAAAAAGCATGCAACACACGGACCTATTATTAGTGTATTTAAAAATAGAAATCATGACCATACTTTATATACCTCAAAAGAGCTACTATAATATTAGAAGATAATGTAGTGGTTTGGAATTAAAGATAACATTAAAATAGAGGGTTATAAGTTGAATATTTTGAATGGTGGGAAAACACTTTTTTTCTCTTCTTGTTTCAACTATCATGATTGGAAATACTTAATTTCCACTATATTCTATCACTAACGAATTGGCTCACAATAGGAGTAGACGAGAATTTACTTATATATATATATATATATATATTCTTTATTTATAAAGAACACAAAATTTCATTAGTTGAAAAAGAAAGCAACATGATATTGTTTATTTTAGTTATAAAAAAAAATCCTTACTCTTGGTTGGTTTTGTAAAGGGTTATATTAAAAAAGAGTATTTCTAAATTAATATTTTTTTATATCTAAAATAAAAATTTCTTATAAGAAAAATACTTTGTTACAAATAATTGATCCTAACATATGATCTTACAAATAATTTAGAAAATAAATTATGTATCATATTCCACTAAAAATAATCACATAATAATCTCAGACATTGGGAGCCTGCGACTAGTATTATGAATGTGTGATACACTTAATCATATGTAAATTAAAGTAAATATTTTAATAACATAAGTAAGATTGAATAATAAATTTAATGGTAAAAATAAAAAAGAAACAAAATCCTTTCATGTGACAAAAACACATCATGTAAAACCAAGCATTTATCAACACTAAAAAAATATAATTGAGTACTAAAATAAAATTTAAAATTAATTTTATATTTATTTAAAAAATTAATAATAGAAGCAAAATAATGTTAATAAAATTTTTGAAATTTTTGTAATAAATTTTCAGAATAAATTATATTGATAATATTTACAATAAAGGAAGTGGGGGGGGAGGGTGGGGGAGAGGAGAGAAGACAGGATATCTAATTTGATTTTTTAGATATGCTAAAGTTATGTTGAACCTATAGCATCCTTTTAATAATTATTTATTTTATTATTAGGTTCAAATATCAAACTTTTTTTTTATAAAGGCTAGGTTGCATTTTTTATTCAGTTTTTTCTTTTTTAAAGAAAATAATACTACCTCCGTCCCATTTTTTTTGTCCTCTATTCCATTTTGAGATGTCCCAAAATATTGTCCTGTTTCTAAAAATAAAAGTCATTAATTTACTAATGTTCCTATTATACCCCTATTAATTTACTAATTCAATTTTTTGATAAATTTTTTTAAGGGTACTTTTGGAAATTTATACATTTTCAAAAGATAGACAAGACAATAAATGATGTTCCCTTAAAAAGTTTGACTTTTCAAACAAGACAAAAAAAATGGGACGGAGGGAGTAGTAAGAAACGATGGCTTTATTAATGATGAGGGAAGGGGGTGGGGGGAAGAGATGGCTATTATTTTATTTTATTTTAAAAAAAATTTTAGAGAAAAATGAAAAAAGAAGAAGACGTGTGTTTGACCGATCTAGGACTTGAGTAATGTTATAGACATATAAAAATGTATAATTTTGTGTTATAACTTGTCACATGTCGAGTTGTGATTAGTAGATGTGCGATAGTGAATTATGTGGGAACACACTTTCACCACTCACAACTTATCACAGGACGAATTATGATGTAAAATTATATATTTTATGTGTCTCATACATTTTTTTTATGTGTATTCACAACTCAATTGGAAAACACCTTTTTTTTTTAATAATAGAACATCTTAAATACATGTTTTTAATTTTTAAATAACATTACACATATTTTTACACACTTTTTTATCCACACATATTTTAAAAAATATAAACATTATTACTTAAACATTCCTACCAAACGAACCGTCAGTAAAATATTGGTTGTACGACCAAAGTTGTGCGGGTCTGCATTAATAAACGAATTTGTAAAGTTGTGCCTCATCTAACGTACAAACATTCATAAATGAAAGGATTGCAACTACTCAGTAGGTTTATCAAGTGGGCCATACTGAAATGTCTGTCCCCACATTAAATTACAGACAAAACTAAATAAGATCATCGCCATCTCTGCTCATAAATAGTACATGATATTTCTTCCTTCCTTTTTATGGGAATTTTTAATTTTTATATATTTTTTGGATGCCTTAAATTTTTCATCCCTTTTAAACTTCACATGGACTCGTACTTTATTTTCTAAGATCATCGTTATTATGAACTCTTCCCATATGATAAGCTACAATGAATACGCCCCTTTTTTGTCTTTTTTTTTTTTTTTTTTGGGAAACAAAGATATTAATGTCATAAAAATTGACCTTCAATAAATCTTTTTCATTACTTTCAATCATTTTATGTACCTAATAGTTAGATCTGACGACAACTCTCTCATTTTAAGTTTTAACAAGTCCCACTCCCACTCTTTGAAATTTTTCCCATTAATAAAAAAGAAAAAGAAAAAAAGCTAATGAAATTTCAACAACTTTGTCGGTTCTCATGGTTAATCCTGTATTAGTTATAAACTACTTATTTTCTACTTTTGAATTTGTCTATATGATCTAATTAATGCTTCATCAGTTAAAGTGAGTGCTCCTAGCAAGGCTCATGGAAGCATATTGGAATAAATTTACAAACCAATTTTATTGTGTGAGAGAAGAGAATTAGTGACAGTGTAGCACTGATTTTAGTCAGGAACCACTTAAAAAGTATCGCCGTAATGCAAAGCATCACCTTCACATGGTTTTGTGCTCCAGATAACCTTTTTCTTTTTTCTTCTTTTTCTATTTTGAATTTTTACCCTATAGATGGTGCCTCATAGGCCTTATTCATCCGCGACCTCTATAAAGTTTTTTTTTTTTTTTTTTTTTAAGTAGGATTTAAAGCTATAGTAGTATTATTATTCCATCTTTGAATCCATGGAAAGCCAAATCCCAAAAAGATTTGTGAGAGTTAAATTTAGGCTCTCTAGTCTAATCCATTAAAAAAACAAAAAAGAAATGAGATATTTATAAACTACTAATTGACCCACTTAGAGCATAGAAATCAAAATGAATAATTCTAGTACCATGCATTTTGCTACAACTGTTTTATGTGGTAAACTGTGATTGATTATTTGTCACTATTATATATTCTAACAATTTTTTTTTTTACTACTTATAGTCTTCCATGTAAAACAATTGTGAGTGTGACAAAGTGTATGTGAAAATGTGTGGTACTCAAAATTTTCAATCAAAATACTTGGCTCGAGAGACGGAGACAGAGATAGAGACAGGGATAGGGTATCTTTACCTTTGAGGCAATGACTTGAAGACCAGCATACTTCACGTCCCAGCTGAATTCTGTGATGGCCCAACCAATGCCACCAAAGCAATGAGCCTTGTCAATAAGGTATTTCAAATACTCATCCTTGTCGGTGGCCTTGTACAACCACAAAGCTGCCCATAACAATTCATCCATGTACCCACTCACCGACGCATAGTAGCTCTTCACCACTCCCACACTTCCATCATACTTTCCTCTATTCTTGTCCCCAAACTCAAACAACTACACCCACCCAAAAAAGATTAAGGAATTTAATTTAATTTAATTTCAAAAAAAAAAAAAAAAAAAAAACCATCTACGATGGTACAACTATTTAGTGAACTAGTAACCCTAAAAACAGTTACTTATATTAATGTCTTAATGTAACAAGAAGTAAAACTAATCCAACTATAATTATAGGACAACTCCACTAGATCTATTAATTACTTACAAAACGTTTTAAATGTACCTGTTGGGCATGGTGTAGGAGTAAGTGTGAGTAATGTGGGTTTGTTTTCTTGAAAACTATTGATGCGGCTGCCATTGCTGCTGCTATCTCTCCGGCAAGATCCGACCCCGGATTGTTCTCGTCAATCTTGTATGCTTGCCGCGAGGTAGTCATGTCCTCCGGCCGTTGCCAGCAATAGTGGTCAGTGTCACCATCACCCACCTGTATAAATTTGAAACGAGTTTTGAATCCAATAATTTTGTTGCATATAATTAATATATAGTTATTTGGAATTATGCAAATGTAGTAGATACCTCTGCCCATAACACATTTGGACTAGTGTGTGCCTTAATGAAATAATCAGTGCCCCACTTAATAGCTTCCATGGCATGCTCCAATTCACCGGCAACAGCAATTTGCTGCCGGTATTCAACGGCACCCCATGAAAGCATTGTCACAGTGAATGCCATTGGTAGCCCAAACTTTACATGGTCACCAGCATCATAATATCCTCCTACCAAGTCCACCTATACACAAAACTCAAATATATATTAGTGTCACATAATTTGAACACAAGAATACTGTAATGCAACATTTTTGGACAAGTAGGTTTTGAGAGTTGGAGTTTGGTACTAACTCCTTGTTCAAGGCCATCAGTGAGGCCAGAATGGTCACGCCAAGTGACCCTTTGGTTGTACGGCAACCGCCCGGAGCGTTGGGATTCGAAGTAGAGGAGACTCTTTTTGAGAGCATCAGCATAATCAAAAGCTTGAGCACAGGCAGAAACGGCAAAGATGGATAGTAGGAAACAACAAAGTTGTGCACATCTGGGAATTATTGGAGCTCCAATAGCACTATTATAGAGCTTTTTCTTCTTTTCCTCCTCCATGGTCTCCCTTCCCTCCTAAAGAGCTTTTAGGAGTGAAGGGAACAGGAAAAGTGAGCTCTCTCACTCTCTCTCTTACTGCTTATTTACTTTGAAAACTTGTTAGTCTAATGTGTCTTATGTCTTATGCATGTGACTTTCACATGAAAACATGAAGTCTCCCAAAAAAAGTTTTTTGGGTAATTATTTACTATTCTCGTATCATAAATATATATTTTCTTCTCTCACATAATTATGAGTCTCATTAATTAAATTTATAATAAGATTTACAATTTATATAAGAAAGAAAGCACACATTTATAATACTCTCAAAATATTCAATAATTTTTTCACTTTTTGTCCTACACAATAAGCTTGATTGTTGCAATGGTTTTAATACGATTGGTGTGCTAAATATGGAAAATGGCTTGGAATGTGGCACCGCTTTCTGGGATTTGGCATTGGCATTGGCATTGGCAAATGGATTCTCTATTTATCACACATTTTTCTAATTGGCTACACTTCGCTTCCAAATCCATTGGTTTCACTCCAAACATGATCCAAAAACTGATCAATGTTAATAAAAAGAGTGGCCCAAATGCCCATGATTTTTAAAAGGTCACTTTCATCTGAGGATTAGATATGTGAAAGCGTGTAAAATACTAATTAATGTTCATAATTCTTTGGTGTCAAATAGTAGTTTATGCAGGGACATGGTGTATAGCTAAGAAGTTTCCCCAACTAATATTGGGTCTTGGAGAAGGGCCTGCCGAGTTGTATCATTAATGATATACGGCCGGGTGTCTATTATTTGTCATGTGAAGAACTAGACGTGTCTTTATGCGCCGATTAGATTGAGGTTAAGGTAGGACCTATGTTAATGGTACCAAAATCCATGTCTCTTTATTGAAGAAACTACGTTGACAAATGACAGACTCTAAATAGAAACCAGAATAGAAAAGCAATCTAAATGTGAAGCATGACTACACCGACAAGTTTGCATGTGTCCAAATGCTATTGCAGCCGTTAGGCATAGCTTATCTTTTCATCTATTGTGGCTTCTAATTTGAAGTCTAATTTTGCATTATTTGTCCTAATTTTTTTCCCATGATTTTGGTATCAGGAGACACAATAATAACACTCTCCTATATAAGTAGTATTAACTCATTATCACTTCATCAATCTCAATAAATATATTTATTACTCTAAATTTATTTTTTTGTTCTTTTAATTGTAATTTGGATTAAGTATGACACTCCAACTCCAATTTCATATGAGAATAAAATAGGGGTACATCACTGAATTACACCATCTAATTAACCCTATCATCATTTTGGTAAGATAATCTTTCTAATATCAATTTTCCATTTAGCTCTTTCTCAAATATTTTGTACTTCTTGATTTTGGTTTAATGATATAGGCCCAAAGCCACCTAATTATTTGAGAAGTTTATGGAGACAATAGTAAAGCACTAAGATGGTGTTTATGCTACAAGAAGTGTAATAATTGGTGGATTAGGTTCTAACAAGAAGCTTATTTTTGTCGGCCTTGTAGATGTGGCTTATTTCATTGACTTATTATAGCAAGGTCGGCTCAAGACGTTGTGAGGCCTAGGGCGATTACTTTAAGTGTGGCCTATTCTTATATTTTGAATATTAATAAAAAATTATTTAAATTAAATTTAATATATATTTTTTAGATGCAAAATTATGAATTAAAACAAATTAATTGTATTACTCAATGACTATACAACTAAAATAAACACTATCTAATGAGTGAAATAACCAAAAACTAAAAAAAAAAAAAAATTATGATTGAAAATTTTAATAAAATTATATATTTAGTATCTCTAAATAAAATTTGAGTATAAATTAATTTATTGGTGAGAGATTATTGAATTATTTTAGCATTTGTGTGTGGAAGATTAATGAGTTCTACACTCTAAAACTAAAAAAATGAACAATTATTGTCATATCCAATGGAAATTTTTTTTTCTTTTTTCTGGTTTTTCTTTGATGAAAAACTACTTTTTAATTATTGGTAAATATTTGAGATTTAATTAATACTCCTATTGTTACAATGATATCTCTATTGGTAAAATTTTGGGAGCATTTTTTTAATTGGGGGTCTTAGATGGTTGCCTAGTTGTCTCGTACCTTGAGCCAACATTGATTATTGGGATGATGTTTATACTACAAGGAGTGTAATTGGAGGTTTAGGTTCTAACATAAGGTTCTTTTTATTAATAAAACTAAGGATACAACAATAGTTTACGATAATCTTACAACATATTTGAAACAACCTACCACCTCACATATGGCACACTACAATGTGAAATTAAAATTTTGTCAATATTAATTTGAGAATGTTGTGTCCTTAACATGACTCTATTTTGATTAACAGTGAGCTTATTTCATTGACTTATTATTGAACTTAAACAAATGAAGTTCATCAATGCATATACAATAGGTTACATTTTTTTTTTTGAGAAACTTGAGTTACATGCTAGTTATATTATGAAAGACTAATTAATTACAATTAAAAAAAAATCATCAAAAGCAAAAATTATAACTAAAGAATCAACAATTGGTGGACCCATGGGATGTACAAAGAACAAAACTTCATGATAATTACGTCAATCAAACCAAGATTAGTGGTGTTGTATTATATCATAATCATCGTCTCGAATTAGTAAAAAAGCAACGCAATTATGGCTAAGTAGACATGAATAAAAATTCAAAAGTTTATTACCTGAAAAGCAAGCTATTGCCTAAAGTGGTGGGTAGCGACCTTAAACCGAAGAAAAAAAAGGAAAAGGTTGGTAGCAACAAATCAACGTCGTACTGAGAAATTGTTGTTAGCATTTTTACAATTACAAATTAAGCAAATCCGTTGCCCCTTTCACACGTTTTGCCAATAATAATCTTTACTATGTTAAGAGACTTCTAACTCAAGTATTTCTGATAGAAATGCTCAAGTTTAAAATTTCTAAATTGAATTATTATTACTATTATTTTTATAATATATATATATATATATATAATTGACAGCTTAGCTTAAATGGAATTTTCATTGTCGGTGCAAGCTCCACGTGTGAGGATTTCAACCGTACGGCTCCCGCATCTAGAACTCCTCTATTTGCGGTGATTGGCCTTTCAAAAGTGAAACCGGTTTGGGCAGTGAACTTGAACTCGGACTTGCAGTGGACCAGCCTTGTGTCCTGGCCGACACTCCCACAGGCTAAAATTATTCAAACTTCTGCCAAAGTCAAAAAGAATTTGAGTTGGATTTTCCAAGATATATATTACAGTATAATGTGGTAAAACTCTTCTCCCTAGATGGCCAAGACTGATAAGAAATTCAAAAATATGATCTTTTGATTGGATTTTTCTTTGGTTCTCGGTATTTGGTTGGCAAAAATTATTTTTGTCAATTTATTTTACTATTTAGCTTATTTTTGTTATTATTTATTAGTCTCACTGTACTTTTTGATACTATTTATGAGTCTCGCGGTACTATTTCAATTAACTTTTACTTTTATCTACAGTACTTTTAGCAAAAAAATTTCAGTTTCAGCAAAATAGTCAGATCCCAACAAACCCTCAGTAAAAAAAAAATAGTGTATTTCTCCTTCAACCTATTTCACCTATGATTTTTTTTTTTTAAACAATCAGATAGAGAATTTTATTTAACCTATGATTTTTTTATTCTTATTTATTTTCACCTATGTTTTTATTGAACCTTTTTTTTTAGTTAAAATACAAAACCCACCTTCTATATTTCACCAAAATTCATTTCAGTCATCTAATTTTGTTTTCATTTATTTTAGTCCTCTAATTTTCAAGTTTATTCAATTAAAACTTTTCCATCAACTTTTGTTATATGTTGTAGTTAATTTTTCAATTTTTTAAATTTTTCTTCAGAATTTTTAAATTAAAAAAATTCAATTAATGATTGAGAAATATTCTCCATATTTTTATATCAAAAAAATTTAACAAAAGTTGACGAAATACCCTTAATTAAATAAATCTGAAATTTATAGGATTGAAATGAACGAAAACAAAATTAGAGGATTGAAATGAAATTTGAAGAAACTTAGAAGATCAATTTCGCATTTTAACATTTTTTTTTTTTATATATCTTTTTTTTTTTATGAGGAAGAAATTTTATTCACAATACAAACAGAACTACAAAGAGGGAACAAGAGCCTCTTCCTTAATGATAAGCTCAAAACAGGAAGAGCCGAAACCAACATCAAAAGAACCAAAAACATTATTTACAAAAGACCACCTAGCTAGAGAATGGGCTGCTTTATTTGCCCCCCTAGGGATCCAGGCGACCTGACAGCTAGGAATAACAAGCTGAGAATTTCATTGCACATATCTCTAATTCTCCAGGGAACTTGCTTACCAGATGGAGCTAGAGCATCTACACAGTCTTTAGAGTCACTCTCCACAATCATAGTAGCTACATTAATACTACTAGCTAAACTTAAAGCCCATTTAATGGCTTCTGCTTCTGCTTCTGCCTGAAGAGGGAGGTTGAAATATACTCTTTTAGCACAAGCAAAAACCACTTCACCTCTCCAATCTCTAGCAACCGCTGCAATGGTGGATTTATCATCTTTGAAAGCAGCATCAACATTTATCTTGATTGCATCTCTAGGTGGTTTCTTCCATCTTTGAATTGGTTTCAGCAATTGGAAGCCCGAATGGGTTGCTAAGGACCTTTTGTGCTCAACAAAGGACTTATTAACTTTCTGGCATAGCTCAATTGGGTTAGTTTCTTTGCCTTCAAAGATAGCTAGGTTTCTAGCCCTCCAAATAGCTTCACAAATAACAGCCCCAAACAACAAGAATTCACCCCTTTTAACTCCCACAATGTTCGCTTCAGCGGGAGGATTAAGGAGAACCCCAATAAAGTGAGAAGGAGAGTTTAAGTTCAGATTTTCTAACCTTAGTCCCCACTGGGAATTAAACCACACAGCTTTTGTAAAGGGGTAAGAGATAAATAGATGGAGGCTAGATTCATTAGCATCCTTGCAGAGAGGGCAAAGGATATCATCAAAATCACAGAATCTAGCTAAACAATCTTTAGTAGGTAAGCAAATTGCATCAATACGCCATAAGTGCATTTTGAGCCTTTCATGAATTTTTGACTTCCAAATGAGGCTGCGAATCGCGTCTTGGTTTATGGGAGGGCTAAAGTTCCTACTTAACCAATAAGCAGACTTGACCGAAAACTCCCCTGAGATATTGGAGATCCAAATCCAGCAATCTTTTGGAGCAAGCCAAGAGAGGGGGATTTTTTGGATAAGCTAGGATGTAGTCTCATCAAAATTATTTCTTATTTTGGTAAGATCCCAACCTTCTTGGTTGATTAGTTGTGAAACAATAAGTTCCATTTCTGGACTGGTCCGCTTCCTTGGACTTGGAATGAAATTAGGAAGATCTGGAATCCAAGGGTCCTCCCAAATTCTGACTGTGTTTCCATTTCCTATCAGCAAGCAGGCATTGCGAGCAAGCAGAGATTTCATACCTTCTACGCTTCTCCATATCTTGGAGGAAGACCCCACAGTCTTATGGTTGAGCCAATTGCCCCTAACTTTGTATTTTGCTCTGAGCACTTTAACACACAAACAATCTTTCTCTAAAAGAATCCACTAAGCTAGCTTGGAAAGTAGAGCTTGATTGAAGTCCCAGAATTTTCTAAAACCCAAACCTCCTTCCTTTAGGGGCCAACATAAAGATGACCAAGCAATGGGAGACATTGAATAGGCTGGAATGGCCTGTACAACTGATTTGATGAGGGTTGCTTTACCTTGCCAGGATAAGTTTTTACTCTTCCAACCCGAGAGTTTATTTTCTAACTTCTCTTTGATTGGGTTTAGATCTCTGGATCTGCTTGCCGAGAAGAGCAGAGGCACACCCAGGTATTTTGAGTTTGGGGGGAGTTTATTTATACCCCAGCAGCTTTTAAGTTGATTTAAAAATTGTTGGCTGACTCCCTTGGAAGGAAAACCCCAGACTTTTCCACACTAATGTCCTCTCCCGACCAGTCACAATATTTCTCCAAACAATTTTTTAGAAAAATAAGCTCAGACATTTTAGCTTTACAGAATAGGATTAAATCATCAGCATAACAAAGTTTGGAAATATGAGGGGCATTACATGAGACTTTTAACAGCGGACAGCCTCCCAAGAGAGATTTCTCTGTTGATTAGCCTCATTAGCACTTCACTACCCAAGATGAAAAGATATGGGGATATGGGATCCCCCTGTCTGATCCCCCGAGATGGTGTGAAGCTTGGGCATTGGCCACCATTGAGTAGAATTGAGAAATGGACAATAGAGAGGCACTGAAGGATCAAACTTGTGAATTTATCACAAAACCCAAATGCTTTAAGCACCATGATTAAAAAGTTCCATTCCAAACGGTCATACACTTTTTGAAAATCTAGCTTAACCCCCAGAAAACCTTTCTTTTTTGTGTTTTTTTAAAACTATGCACAACCTCTTGAGCGAGAGCCATATTCTCTGTTATCCAGCGATTTGGCACAAAAGCTACTTGGGCTGGATCCACCATTTTTGATAGGAGGGGTCTTAGCCTGTTAACAATGATTTTGGAGATCACCTTGTAGCACACATTGCATAGACTAATAGGCCGAAATTGGTTAAAATTACATGCTCCCTTTTTCTTTGGAATTAGAGAGATGAAGGTCTGGTTAAACTCTTTAAGCAACCTTCCATCTCTGAAAAAACTTTGAGTGGCTGACAAAATTTGATCCCCTACTGTCTCTCAATAGTGTTTGTAAAAAAGCGCTGGAAAACCATCTGGCCCCGGAGCTTTAAGAGACTTCATCTCAAATATAACTTCCCGTATTTCATCTCTCGTTGGCACCCTGCATAGTTCATCGTTTTCAATATTTGTGATGCATGGCTCTATTAAGTTTTCCAAGTTTTCCGAAATATTAGGAGAACCAGTTTGATAAAGAGTCTTAAAATTTTCAATAAAATACTTTTGAATATCTTCCCCACCATTTATCCAAGATCCATCCTCCAATTTGATTTCTTGAAGACAATTTCTCCTTCTTCTGATCAAAGTTGAGAGATGGAAGAAACAAGTATTCCGATCACCCTCTCTTATCCAAATCTCTCTAGATTTTTGTTTCCATTTTAGATCCTCTCTTGCCAACCACTCATCCAATTCTAAGCTCAACGAAGCTTCAAGCTCCAAATTTTCTTTTGTGGCCTCTAAACTCAAAGTATGTGCTATCATTTCATAGTTTTTAATATATTTCATTTTTTTTTCTTCCTTTTAGAATCAATATATTTCAACCTTATAATCATGTTTTGGGGTAGTTAGCGACTACTAGTATTGGATTGGGGTCTTTTACAAATGAAATTTTATTTATTTTTTACAATATAAGGCCTAGAAATTTATGGTTTTTGCTTCATAATAATTGTTATTTATTATAAGACCAAGCCACAAATGAATTCCAAATTTATTCATGAAAAAAAAATTGTATCAAACATTAAAATAAATTTGAAAATTTTTTGGTTGAAAAAACACCACCAAAAAAAAAAAAATTTGTTTCAGTCAAAATAAGTCATTATAAAATTAAACATTTTTCAAGTAATAATCCAACAATAATGAATAAATTTAGGGCTCTGTCTCTAAGTGGCACACTGAGTTCAATTCGTATATGTCGGTCTAAAAGTAATGTATGCCACTTTGGTCTAGAAGTTACAAAATAAACTATTAAGGCCTTGTTTGGGTGGAAAAATATCATCACTCATCACCCCATAACTCATCTTCTATCACTTGAAAATCCTCAAATATCACCTAAACCCGATTTGGCACCTAAACCCAATTATGTTTTCAAATCCAAAAACTCAAAAATGTGGGACCCACACTTCTGACCTAGGTAACCAGTGCTCTCAAAACCCCTACCCGCCCCCTCCTCACCCCATTTATCCTAAAACCCAACTTTACCAAACCTTCCTGACCATGGGGCCTGCTGTTTTGAGGGTATTTAAGAAATTGCCACCCGTTACTTTGTTTTTGTAACTCAAAAACACCTAAAACTTATTTTTGTTTTCAGTAACTCACTACCCGGTTTGGTGAGAATTGAGTGATAGAAACAAAACCTCAAAACCTATCCAAACCTTCTCCTTGGGACCCACTTATTTTGGGTGATGAGTGATGGAAATAGTGCGATGAGTGATGGAAACCCACAAATCCAAACAACTCCTAAATGTGTTTGGATCTTGAGGAATGATCTATTGGGCTTAGAGCACCTACATCAATGGGTGCATAATAGAAAAAGATGTCAATTTTACACAATATCCCCTTAAACCAACCCACATCAGTCTGGTTATTGTTGTGTACATATACACTATTGCTATATTAACCGTGTATATTTACACAATTACTGTTGCTTTGTATTTAATATTTTAATAATTTTTTCTCTCTTCTTGCTAGAGCCTAGAACCCCTCTCTCATTCTTTTTCTTTCTCTCATCTCAGAACAAAAACCTTTCTCACTTTTTCTCTCTATCTCCCTTTCTCAAAGCTTCCATGGCCTGACCTAAGATCTCACCGCCGCTCGCCTTTGTCACCACATTTTCCTTCATTCCTTCCCACAAAGACCTCTCCGATCTCACCCACCTTTGTTCAATATTGTTCTCTTTATTTGTGTTGCACCGAGGTTAGCCACAGCTAAACCCCAATGATCCCAACCACTAGTGATGGCGGTGGTTTACAGCAATGGTTTATTGCCTGTCTTCTTCTATCTTCTCTTGGGTTCGGGATTTGGATTCTCTTTGTTTAATTTGAGGGTTTGGAGTTTTAGATTTGGTTGTTAAGATCTAATGTTGCTTGCATGTGCTTTTTGTTTGGATTTTGAAATTTGATTGATTTCAAATGTTTTTGGATTCTGTGAATCAGAAATTTGAATGGGTATGGTGGATTTGGTTTGAGATTACCTTGTATTTGTTGTTTGTGTTGCTGTTATTGTTTAGGTTTTTCTTCAACAAGTCTGGTGTTATATGTATTGTGTTGGTCGTAGTGGTAGTTGTTGTATTTGTATGTCTTGTGGTGGTTGTAGTGGCGGTGCTAGCTATGGCAATGAACAATGGCAACTGTGAGAGTCTGTGACTTATGAGAGAAGAGGAGAGAGAAGGATGAAAGAATTAATAAAAAATAATGAAAATTTTAATATTATATTGAAATAAATTTTTAGAATAGATAAATTGATGTGGGTGCTTTTAGAAAGTGTCAGTGTAAAATAGAAAAAGTAAGTTTTTACGCTAAAATAGACAGGAAGTTTTGCACATATTGATGCTAATGCTCTTTATGCACAACATTGATAATTTTGGTATCAATTAAAGCTTTTCTTTGGAACTAGGACATCTAACATAAGTCGGAACATAATAAGATGTCTACGGTAACAAATTCACCATCTTTGCAACTTTATTATGTGATAGAATCTAGTAGGATTGAAACAAAAAGAATCGTTGTGAGTATTTATTTAGATCCAAAGGAAATAGCCAATTAAATTAACAATAGTTTCAGAGAACACCTCCAAGCCTAGAATTTTATTAAAGACACCTTCTCGTTTAGTTGGAAACCACCTCATCCAAGTTGGCTTAAACTCAATTTTGATGTCGGTATTTGACGAAACAAGGTTGTATCGGCCATTATTTTGCAAAAACGATTTAGGTGATTTGATTTTTGTACATTCAAGTTGATAAGGGTATTTTTGGTGAAGCAAGGCCATGAAAGCTGACAATACCAATGGAATCGTCGGCCCCACAAAAACCAATGACGATGCAACCATTAAAGCCGACAGACGCATCTCCCCCGAACCAACTAAAGATCTTTCAGCAAGGGATGACCATAGACCAACGGGGTGGAAAAGTCGACGGGTCCTATATGGCCTTGCTTGGCCCTCACGAATACACATATATGGAAACACACAAAAACCCTATTACTCACCCATATCTCCCTCATATGGAAAGACACCCTAAAATTCAGAAACACTAATACCAGATCTTCCTTACAAGGAAAAATCCTAACTCTTAAGGGATCTTGGTTCACTACTCACCACTATATAAGCACCAGGCCTCCTTTTTTTCTCAGGTACGCAGAAAATCCCCAGCTCTCTTACAATAGAGTTGTTAGAGATTTCGCATTCACTTACTTAACCTTTGGAGGGTTTTTGGCTGGTACCACACCGGTGCATTCTGTTTGGTCCTTGTGTTCTTGCTCTGTAGGTACCCATTAGCTGATTTGGAGCCTACAACTTACTAATGATTTCAGCATCATCAGTTGCCACTGTCCATGGGAAACGAGTGATTAGCCATATCACCGCTTCTAAGACAAAGAGTTGCATGGTCCAAACGCTTTCAATGGCTACCATCAACTAGGAGATAGGAAATCCTTCCAATGCCTTGGAAAGGCAAGTGCAAACCCTAGTTGCAGCAATAAAGCGACTTACCCAGTGCAATCGGGAACTAGAGCAACAGCTGAATCAAAGGAATAAGCGGTGTCCAGAAGACCAACGTGACAAACGGGACAACGACGAGCAGAATGGTAGTCACCTACCAGCGGGAGACCAACAAGAAAGGGAAGACCAGGAAGAAAGCAACGTCCCTAGGAGACGAGACAAGCTAGATGACACTAGCTCCCCGTCCGTAATGGAGATCAGCGCAATGCGCATGGCCCCAGACATGCAAATAATGAAGGAGAAGATGGATGTAATGATGAACGCCATGCGAGAACGAGTATCCACCAATCTGGACGAGTTAGTCTAGCGAGCTGACTCGCCCTTCATAGCCCAGATAACCTCTTTCCCTCTCCCGGCGAAGTTACGGATGCCACAAGTGGAAATGTACAACGGATCAAGAGACCTACTCGACTATCTGGAGTCATTAAAAAATTTCAAGCACCTACAGGGGGTTCTAAATGAGAATATGTGCAGGGCATTCCCCACTACACTTAAAGGGCTAGCGTGGGTATGGTTCAGCAAGCTGACCTCTAACATGGTGTCCACCTTCAAGGAGTTAAGTGGACATTTCGTCACTCACTTCATTAGGGGGCAAAGGTATAAGAGGTCCTCTGCAAGTCTGTTGAACATAAAACGGTGGGAAAATGAAAGCTTAAGGTCGTATGTAACCCGTTTCAACAAAAAGGCTCTTTTGATTGACGAAGCTGACGACAAAGTCCTGGTCACCGCGTTCACTAACGAGCTATAGTCCGGGGAGTTCCTCTTCTCCATCTACAAGAATGACCTGAAGATGATAGTCGATATGCTATACAAGGCCACAAAATACATGAATGCTAAAGATACGATGATTGCCCAAAGGGGCAGACCGAAGAAGAAAGAGGGGCAAGACGATCCCTGTCCAGACAAAGGAAGATAGTTAGCCCAAACAAACAACCGAAAGGATGATAGGAAGTCAAGACCTCAGCGTGGAAGGAATGCAAACTTCACCCCTCGATGCAGCACTAACTTGGCCGAACAAACTAAAGGGCGATCCAAACAAGAGGCCTAGAAACTAGTATTGTCGTTTCCACCGAGACCATAAGCATGACACTTCCAAGTATTATGACTTCAAGTAGCAAATCGAAACCCTTATCTAAAAAGGGAAATTACAGTAGTTTGTTAGGGGCGGAAAGAACCCGCCGAAGGACCCCGAACCCAACTGATAGGCCGAAGAAAGGCCAAGAGCCTCGCACAGAGAAATAAAGGTGATCATAGGAGGAAGCACGATGGCTAGATCCTCTAAAAAGGCAAGAAAGATGTACTTATGGATGGTACAAAGCATCTAAATCTCTAGACGACCGCCTAAAGCGACCAGGGTAGACAACCCAGCCATTAGCTTCACGAAGGAGAATGCTACACGACTCCATCATCCTCATGATGATGCCCTGGTCATTAACTTGTTAATTGTGGACTTCAATACTTGACGGGTGCTAGTAGACAACGGGAGCTCAGCAAACATCCTCTACTATCCTACATTCCAACAGATGAGGATTGACAAAGAGTTCCTCCTACCCTCAGACACACCACTAGTGGGATTCAGTGGCACCAAGATCTTCCCCGTAGGAACTATCACCTTACCAGCAACCCTTGGGACGTACCCTCAGCAGCTCACTAAGGAAGTCAATTTCTTGGTCGTTGATTGCTCTTCCTCCTACAACGCAATCATTGGCCGGCCTATACTTAATGCATGGAGAGCAGCTACGTCCACATACCATTTGCTAGATAAGTTCCTGATGAAGTATGGGATAGGAGAAGCATGAGGGGATCAGATGGCCGCCCGCGAATGTTACATTGCCATGCTGGAGATGGATGATCACTTATAGGCATTAAACATCGAAAAGAGACGGGTTGTAGTGGAACCAACAGAAGACCTGGAAGAGATCTCCCTGGACGACAACATCCTAGGCCGAATCACTCGTTTCGGCATGCAGGCTGACCCCTCAGTTCATAAAGAGCTTGCCTTCTTCCTAAAGAAGAATCAAGACGTCTTCGCTTGGAGCCATAAGGACATGCTAGGGATTAGTCCGGATATCATGGTCCACAAGCTCAATGTATGCCCATCCTTCCCTTCGATCCAACAGAACAAAAGAGTCTTTGCCTAGGAATGAGACAAAGCCATAGCTGAAAAGGTACGCAAACTACTAGAGGCAGATTTCATTAGGGAAGTCTACTACCCCGAATGGTTGGCCAATGTGATCATGGTCAAAAAAGCAAATGGCAAGTGGAGAATGTGTGTAGATTTCACCAACCTGAAAAAGCATGCCCCAAGGACAGCTGTAGACACTCAATTTTGCACCCATGATTTAATTAAGAAGAATGACTTGAATGACCATCCATGTACCACAAATTGCATCACATCCATCAATTAGTTCTTGCATTACATGCATCAACTTGTCTTTGCATGACATGCATTAATTCATTCATTACACATCATAAAAATGATCTTGAGATTATAACGGTCACAACAGTGTTCTCAGTTTTCAAATCGAGCCATCGGATTGAAAGATATCACATGATCAAGTTTGCACGGTCAACATGCATTGTGTCTAGGTTAAACCATTAAAATTAATTAAATAATTCTATGATTGGTTGATAATTAGTGTTTAAAATAGGATTGCATGTATAGGAATAAAATAGATGATTGGATAACAATAAAATTATGGATAATCTGAACTTTATCAAGATTTATTTTAGGATATTTATCTACAAGATAATTGTTCTTAAATAGTCTGAATTATCCAGAAAAGAGATTAAAAAAAAAATATCATAGATGGAGGATGAAAATGCGTCTAGGTATAAGGACTGGTAAAACAACCCTAAAAGAGGAGTCCAAACAGCACCCGAACACGAAAGAGAGTTCGGTGTCCAAGAGCCCATTCAACACTTTTTGAGTGCCGAATGGCACTTTAAAAGTGCCGAATTGGCATCTTTTGGGCTTTGGCCCAATGGCCTTCGGGTGACAATAAGGCACACCATTTTCGATCTTTTCACAAAAGGATGCGTCCGGATTTACACCCTAATCATCTGTACCTATTTTTAGAGCCTTCTGGCCACTATAAATAGATACTGAACCTCATAATTTAGCACCTTTTTTTTACGCTCTGAGAGGCACACGTTTTGAGACTCTCAAATTACTAATATTTGCTGATCCTCTCTGAGATTTGCTGCTTAAATTAAGGTTTTTAGGTTTCAAAGATAACCGAATAAGTTTCTTTGAACTCTAAAACATCCTCTCAAGAACAAGGAGTGCTCATGCAAGAGGTTGTTTTCAATTGCCCTCTCTTTTTTTATGCTATCTTTTTATGTTGATGAATGTTTTATCCATAGCATGAATTGTTAATTGTGATTTTGTTTAAAGCATGATTGTGTTTTTTATGTGATTGTTATATTCTCTTTCTTGAATGTCAATAATTTGCATGTGAACAATTCTTTTTCTTAAAATAAAACAGATCTACATCATTATTAGATGTAGATCTGATTTTTCCTCAATACAAAAACAGATCTGCATCTTTCTTAGATGTAGATTTGAATTTTTCTCAAATAAAAACGAATCTACATCTTTATGAGATGCAGATTTGAATTTTTCTCAATTAAAAACTAATTTATATCTTGCTTAGATACAGAACTAATTTTTCTTTAATACTGTGTTTGTTTTCTTTAATTCATGTTGCATAAATTTAGATTATGAGTGAAACTCTCTTCTTAAAAAAATCTTTTTCATTCTTTTTAAAACATATACAAACCAGATCTGATTTTTCTGTTATCAAAGAAACAATTTTTTTATTATCTCAAAACAAATCTGATCTTTTATAAATCCAGAAGCCATTTTTTTAGTTCTTAAAAAAAAGATCTGATACTTTTTTCAAACCAAAAGACTCTATTTTATGTAATAAAATCAGATCTGAATTTTTATCTCTAAAAACTACTTTTTTCTACAGACTACAAAACATATCTGGTATTTTGACAAATCAAAATCAATTTTTTTACCAATCAAAACAGGTCTAAATTTTTTTAAAACAAAAGAAGAGACTTCATTCATAAATAAATTTGTGTGATTTAATTTTAGTATCACATGTTCAACATATCATTCATGACATGCATAAAAAAGTACATTGGTCACAAGAGTCTAGAAGTCCAGACTCTATTTGGTCGAAATGGGTTCCTAACACCTTCCCATTCCATAACCTATCCTCCGGATTTAGGTCTTTGGCTAAGTAGATCTAGCCTTGTCTTTATTTATTTTTTTGGGTAGAATGTAACTAGGACAAAAGCCATGTATTTTTGGTAGATTGTAACTAGGACTCAAAACTATGTAATTTTCAAGTTTATCAAATATGTAATTTTTATTCAATTATTGAAGAGAACAATTCGATCATGTATTTAGTTTCTCTTTTTTTTTTTTTTAATAAAAAAATAAGTGGCAACTCCATGCCACTTACCCAAAAAGAGAGGTACCCTAAAAGGTACCCAAATCTCTTTTTTGAGGGATGCTTTTATTGAGGTTTCTCACAACAGCTACCCACTCCCACACATCAGCCTTCTCGTAGACTCTACAGCCGATCACCAGCTATTAAGTTTCATGGATGCCTTCTCCGAGTACAACCAGATCAGATTGGACAAAGTAGACCAGGAGAAGACTTCATTTGTCATGAACCAATGACTCTTTTGTTACAAAGTAATGTTGTTCGGACTGAAGAACGCAGGGGTAACATACCAAAGGCTTGTGAACAAGATGTTCACCTAGCAAATTGGATGAACATCGAAGTGTATGTAGATGATATGCTTGTAAAAAGCACAAGGGAAATTAGCCACTTAGACGACCTTCGTGAAATGTTCGAATCCCTTTGCCTTTACGATATAAAGCTCAACCCCAGTAAATGTGTGTTCAGTGTAGTGTCAAGAAAATTCCTGAGCTTTATGGTGTCGCAGCGCGGTGTGGAAGCCAATCTCGACAAGGTTCGAGTCATATTGGAAATGAAACCTCTAAAAAACTTCAAGGAGTTGCAAAGCCTGAACGGTAAGGTGACGGCCCTCAACAGGTTTATCTCCAGGGCAACGGATAAGTGTCTGCCCTTCTTCAAGGCACTTAAGAAGTCTTTCGAATGGAAAACATATGCTAGAAGGCTTTTGAGAAATTGAAGGCGTACCTTGCTTCCCCACTATTACTTAGTCCATCCAAACCTAGTGAAGAGTTCTCCCTCTACTTAGCCGTGTCACTAACGACCGTTAGCTCCGCTCTTATCCGAGAGGAAGACCGTGTACAGTTACCCGTCTACTACACCAGCCGAGCACTCCGGGGAGCTGAAGGAAGATATCCCCTAATGGAGAAGCTGGCCTTTGTACTGATCACAGCTACCCGAAAACTCAGGTTGTACTTCCAAGTGCACACCATAGTGGTCCAAACGGATAAATCGCTATGGAAAGCAATGAACAACCCAGAGGCAGCAAGATGACTAGTTTTATAAGTGATAGAACGCGGCGAGTTTGACATTCAATATCGACCTAGAACCGCGATCAAGGCATAGGCTTTAGCTGATTTCATTGCCGAGTTCATGGCAAAAGAGGATGAAGAGGAGAGGCTGGCGACATAAATGGTATGGACAGACGGTTCGTCCAAACAACGGGCCAGAGGAGCTAGGGTCCTGCTACGGTCGCCAGAAGGAGATACAATAGAGTGTGTAGTCCGCCTCCAATTCCCGATGACCAATAATAAAGTGGAATATGAAGCGGACCTTTAGGGCCTCGACATGGCTAAAGCAGCAGGGGCCATGTCAATAGTCATACACTACGATTCGCAAGTTGTTGTCAAGCACATCAATGGTGACTATAAGTCCAAAGGGGATCGGATGAAAGAATATCTGAGCATGATCAAAAGAGAGGTGAGCGAGGGGCTCTCAGCCAAGTTTGTGTAGATCCCAAGGGAAGAGAACGAGCAGGCAGACCGTTTAGCCAAAGCTACATCTGCAGAGTGTATGGTCGTCATTAATCAGGTACTATCCTTTGTCCAATATTTTCCAGCCATTGACAAAGTAGAGGTACAGGTGGTCCCCATGGAAACCAACTAGACAATGAGAATCGTATCTTATCTCAGGAATGGGATGCTCCTAGAAGACCGTAATGCTTCGCACAAGTTGAAGGTACAGTCATTACGTTTCGTACTAATCGGAGATGTCCTTTACAAGAGGGGCTTCTCCGTCCATATTTGAGGTGCCTAGCTCATGCGAAAGCAGACTATGTCATGAGAGAAGTCCATGAAGAAGTATGTGGGAACCACTTGGGGGCACGCTTGCTAGTTCATAAGCTGATACGACCAGGATACTATTGGCCCAATATGCAGAAGGACACCCAGTCCTACGTGAAGGTGTATGACAAGTGCCAACGCTTCAACAACATCATACGACAGTCATCGGAGGAAACTTACACCAATGAGTGCCTGTTGGCCGTTCGCCCAGTGAGGGTTGGACACAGTAGGACCCTTCCCCATGGCGATACGATAGCTTAAATTCCTTGTCATACGGATCGACTACTTCACCAAATGGATCGAGGCAAAACCATTGGCCACTGTCACGGAAAAAAATGTCTGAAGCTTCGTCTAGAAAAGTATTATTTGCCGCTTTAGAATCTCCAGGGTCTTCATCTCTAGCAATGGAAAGCAATTCGACAATGATGTTTTCAGAGATTTCCACCAACAATTAGGGATCAAGAACCACCACTCCTCTCCCAGCCTACCCTCAAGCCAATAGACAAGTTGAGGTTACAAACCGATCCTTACTCAAGATGATCAAGACTCGGCTCAAGGGGGCAAAAGGTATATGGCCGGATGAACTACCTGGTGTCCTATGGGCATATCAGACAATGGCTCACACACCTACAGGGGAGACATCTTTCCACCTCGCATTCAGAGGTGAAGCCATCATCCCAACAGAAGTTGGACTGACCAGCTATCAGATATCCCACCATAATGAAGAAAGGAATGAAGAGGGGATGCGCCTACAGTTGGACCTTCTGGACGAAGTCAGAGTGATGGCAGAACAACAGATTGTTTATTATCAGGTGCTGATGGCAAAACACTACAACACCCAAGTCAAGCCTCGTCATTTTCAAGTCAGAGACCTGGTCCTAAGGAAAGTGACAACGGCTATCAGAGACTCCACACAAGGCAAGTTGGGCACCAACTGGGAAGGACCTTACAGGATCGTCGACTACCATAGAAAAAGGACCTACTACCTAAAGACCCTCGACGGACAAAGACTCCATCACCCATGGAACACTGAGCACTTGAGGAAATATTACCAGTAGTAGATGAGTGCAGCCTATTTTATTGCTTTCTTTTATTATTTATGTTAAAGTTGGATATTGAAAGATGTTGAAGTTTTAAGGATATTAAATTTTTTAAGCTTTTCTATTATTAATAAGACTTGAAAGGATTATCAGAAGCATCTTCCTACTATACCTTTCAGCAAATCGCCCAAAATTTTACTAAGTCCTACCTACAGTGTAGACGAACAAGCAAGAATACCAACAGGTACTTGGTCACAAAATTATACTAAGTCCTATCTACTGGGTGGATGGACGACCAGGGATATTGATGAGTACTTGGTCCCAAAATTTTACTAAGTCCTACCTACTGAGTGGACGGACGACCAAGGATACCAGCGAGTACTTGGTCACAAAATTTTACTAAGTCCTATCTACGAGATGGACGGACGACCAAGGATACCGACGAGTATCTGGTCACAAAAAATTCACTAAGTCCTACTTAAAGGATGGACGGACGACCAAGGATACTGACGAGTACCTGGTCGCAAAAATTTTACTAAATCTTACCTACGGGGTGAATAGATAGCCTGGGATACCAATGGGTGGTCATAAAAATTTGCAAACAGATGGTAAATATACAAATATGGGGGCATGATAGCAATAATAATATACAAAACGAAGACAATTAGCAGCAATAATGATAATGTGCATGCCCGTTTCTCGGTTAATGGGCCAATCGTGTGATTGGGTTCACAATTTACTTATTATCATAGGTTTATGGGTATCCTACAATGGGAAGTTCCTTAGGATAAATATCAAGGCCTATAAGGACTGCTAATTAGGTTGATCAAACACTTTGGCTCCTATGTTTCCTCACTCGTTCTTTCTCTATTCTCTAGTTTTCTACTATCCAGTGTCTAACTCCTTTCTCTCCTGCATTCCTCATATTTATAGCCTTCCTCAAGTGAGTCAGTAATGATTGACTTTAGCCCTTCTCATGCGAGTGGGACCCTTCAGGATTGTTCTTGACATATCTGGGTCCCACCTTAGAAACGGGGTTTTCAGGCTTTGGGACTCTCAATAGAAGTCAAGTGTTGCTCAGTGGCAGTATCTTCAAAGGCATTACCGAGGTATCCCATGGACCAAACTCTGAACATAGTTGGGCCCCGAGAAGCCCTTAACTGGGAGTTTGTTCCTCGAGCAATGCTAGTTGGGCCTACTATGGGAGTGGCACCATCCCTGTGGCCTATGGGCTTATTGGTGGTGGGCTGACCACCATACAGATAAATATAGACCCGACGGAGCCAAATGTTATACATAAACACCCAAAATAGGGCATATCATTGTTTTAGAATGGGCCTTACAAAAACACTAAAATAACAAGTCAAAATAAAATTAGGACGAAGGAGCTTTGGAAAGGGATTGGTCTTTAGTAGACGAGCCATCAGCAGCGGACAAACCCTCGAGGTTGGCCGAACCCTTTGGGACAGATTGGACAACGACCTCAGCATCAGGATCATTCACCTCCTCCTCCACAGTGTGGATGGAGTCATCGGTTTCGTTGTTGGTAGCGTTGGCACCCCCTAGGGTTGATGAGACAGTATCATCTATGACCACCTGGGATAAGTCCAAGTCTGGGTAGACGGCTTCCACTTGTTTCAAGCAATTGTCAAACCCATTGCCATAGTAGTCACTGCACTCGTCAAAATATGGTTGCGAGGTCCGAAATGCTGCCACGGCTTCAGCCTTAGCCTTTTCTATCTACTCACGGAGGGTGGCTAACTCTGTCGCCAGGTTGGTGTTTGACTTCTCCAACTCTTCAAAATAACGAGTCTTCTTCTCCAGCTAGACAAGCTTGGCCGTCAGCTCTGTGTTGAGAGTACGGATGGCCTCCTTATATTGGTCCCTCTCTTTGTTCTCTATCTCTTAGTGCTTCCAGAACTAACGAATCACCTCCTCGTTGGCCATACACCTATCTTGAAGGGCCCTTATACGCACCATTTTCTAAAATATAGGGATAATGGTTAGAATAAAGAAAGAAAATATGGAGCACAAAGAACTAACGGATAAATACCCTCAACAGGTCATAAAGGCCAAAAGCCCCCAGATCCTCTAAGGTGTGCTCACCACATGCATCCAAGTCCGTCTCCTTGATGATCGAATTGACCATCTCAACGGCGTAGTCTTTGTGAGTGACTAGCCTCCGGATGGGACCAGAAACGGCGAGGCCCTTCCCCATCATCAAGCCCTTTCCAGCCCCATAACAAGGAGGCAAGGGGGGGGGGGGGAGGGTTCTGCTGCTAATCCCCAGCAGATAAGCCCGTCGCCTTCTTGGATGGATGGTCATCCTTTGCATTGTTTTTTCTCTTAGGGGCAACTTTGGAGGCCGCCTTGGTAGCCAATGCTAATGCCTCCCCTGCTGCTTGCATGTAGCAGCCAACTTTCTCACCATCACCCTTTGCCTGCCTACATCCATCTATGAAAGAAGTGATAGAAAGAATTAGAAAAGAGACGGGCAGACTAAAGGTAGCAGACCAAAAGATAAACGAACACAAAAACTTACGCTGACGAGAAAATGCGTGCAATCGTCTGGCTATAAGCATTGGCTCTAGACCACCACAGAACATATGGAGAGTGTCGAGGGTGACCAAGTCCTTCCACTTCCTCTGTTCAAAGGATATCGCCCAGACTCGCCTAAGGAAGCTCTCCTATTCGTCGTTAATCTGCAAACGGACTTGAGCTAAAAACGAAAAAGAAACACATTAGATATATAGCTAAAACTAACGAGGCAATGAAAACTGAATACTAACGACACACCTAACTCCCTTACAACGCCCTATGTATTGTCAAACCCGTCGGGCATACTATCCCACTCCTCAAGTTTACACACCCATTCTGTCCCTTGAACAAAGAAGTATCTGTTCTTCCAGTTCCTATTAGAGTCAAGTATGTCTGACACCAACCTAAGTGACGGCTTCCTTGCTAGGAAGTGATAAATACCCTTCAATGAGTATATTTGCTAAGGATTGTAGCAATAAAAGAACTCGTCAAGGGTGAGGCGACAATTACCACCACTTAACTAACCTCATATCACATCGGCCCCAATAAATATCCTCCATGCATGAGGGGAAAGTTGACTGACGGATTGGCCGAGATAGTTGGCAAGTTAACGGTGTAGCTCTGTCAACGACAATCTCAGTCCTGCAGTGAACATGGTATCATACATGCCGACGTCTGCTGTCTTTCCTGAGTAACACCTCTTAAACTTCCTTGGCAGCCGGAGGGAATGTTCTTAGGGATCTGGTAATGGTCACAAAGGGTATCGAAGATCTTCTGGGACATAGTCGGGTAAAAATCGTTCACCATCCATATTAGTGGAAAGATGAACTTTCTATGGCCTCTACCATCTACCTGGGCCACAGCCCCGTCACCCTCCGTTTGGTCTTCCTCTTCACCTTCCTCCTCGTCACTTTCTTCCTCGTCACCTTCCTCTTCCTCTTTATCACCCTCTCATTCTCCTTCCTCATCATCTTCATACTCCTCTTCCTCCTCATTAGGGGAGCGAGCATACGGTTCCCTTCCTGGGGACTAAGTTAAGTCCTCCACGGGTTTGCGCCTTAACGGATAAACCTCGTCATAGCCTACACCCTCACCTACAAACGACAGAGGTATTCTAAGAACCTATTCGATGGGTCTCTAAACAAATGACGAGCAACTAGAAAAAAGGAAAAAAAAAAAAAAAGGATAAAGGAAAAAGTCTTACAAAGAAAGTGGATGATGGCTTGAAGCAACTTATTACTCGGTGGATGATGGAGCGACATAGTGACGGGTTGCTTGTAGGTGACGACGCGACACAGCAACAAAATAGCCCTAACCTCAAAGCTCTCAGGAGATGAAAAACAAAGTAAAGAAAATAACTAAAGGGGGAGGAACTATTATAGAGTGAAGGGGCGCAGTATATGAAGCAACGCTTCTAATTAAAAACGAGGGCAATCAACAAGTGCCACGTGTCATCTAGTGTTTAATCTAAAAGCTGCCTACGCCCTTAATGACACACTCTTCAATAAAGCATTCAATTAATGATCATAAAGACCCTTATTACTCCGAGGCCCGTTAGCCAAAGCTGACAAAACCACGGAGTAGGGGGCAGCTGATAAGGGTATTTTTGGCAAAGCAAGGCCATCAAAGCTGGCGGTACCAACAGAACTGTTGGCCCCACAAAAACCAATGACGATGCAACCATAAAAGCCGACGAACGCGTCTCCTCCGAACCGATGGAAGATCTTTCAGCAACGAATGACCATAGACCGATGGGGTGGAAAAGCTGACAAGTCCTATGTGGCCTTGCTTGGTCCTCGCGAATACACATATATGAAAACATTTTGCATATCACGCACAAAAACCCTATTATTCACCTATATCTCCCTTGTATGAAAAGACACCCTAAAATCTCGAAAAGCCTAATATCAGATCTTCCCTACAAAGGAAAAATTCCCTCTCTTAAGGGATCTCAATTCACTACTCACCACTATATAAGCACCAACCCTCCTTTTTTCTCAGGTACGCTGAAAATCCCTAGCTCTCTCACTATAGAGTTCTTAGAAATTTCTCATTCACTAATTTGACATTCGGAGGGTCTTTGGTCGGTACCACGCCATTGCCTTTTGTTTGGTCATTGTGTTCTTGCTCTGTAGGTACCCATTAACGTGCTTTGGAGCCTACAACTCACTAATGATTTCAACACATCATCACAAGCATTCTATCCGCTTTGACTGCACTGGAGAATCTCTTGCTACTTTTTTTACTAGTAAATTTGGCAAATGATCACAAGCTCTAAGTTTGTAGAATTAATGGATATAACAATTAAACAATTTTCAAGTGATAATCCAATAGTAATAAAGGACATCCTTTGTATAACTACTTATTTAAAAAAAAAAAAAAAATAATAATAAAAAAGGGAAATGTTAACGGATCCCCTTAAGGCAATGGTTAACGATCTATTTTAAGAAAATTTTCATGGGAAAAGAAAAAAAAGGTAATTAATGTTTTGATAGCTTTTTCTATTTCCCTTAAAAGTGGAGTCAAAACTTTTCTAAAATGGATTGTTAACAATTGCCCTAAGGGCACCTATTAATATGACCATTTAAAAAATACTAATAAATATTATATTAAATAAATAAGGTGAAAATACAAAATAATATATATATATATATATATATGAAAAATTATTAAATACTCCGAGAGTACCATAAATGCGTACTCCTCACTCTCACATTAACTGTGAGCTCCATCATAAATTTAATTTGTGGAATCCACAGTTATGTGAGAGGGGAGAGTACACATTTATGGTACTATGAGAGTACCCAATAATTACCCTGTGTGTGTGTGTGTGTGTTTAGGTCAATAGCAATTTGCAAAAACACCCCCATAAGGTTTTGATTCTTCCTTGTGACTTTGTAATGTTTTCATATTTGCTTAATTGACTCTAAGAGCTAATTTTTATGAGAACCATTATATTCACAACGTTTTCAGAACAAATCTTAACTAACAAATTGTTATTATTTTTAATCTAAATTTACAAATGAAATTATTTTTTTGACCACTAATAATAGTAACAATCTGCCACATGTTATTAAAGAAAAAAAAATAATGAAAATATTTATTAATGTGGTAAATCTTACTAATGTGGTAACATAATTTTTTTTGTCCATAGTAATTCTCCTAAGTTAATGATAATGGTTAATTTTTCAAATACGAAAATTTCAAATAATTATAAGAAAGAAAGAATTGATTGAAACCTCTTCATGTTTTTGCAATTGACTCAAATCATTTGAGATGGATTTTTCATTTTGGCCGACAAATAAGGATTTGTTGTATTTGGAGAGAACCAACGTGGCAAATTCCGTATTATCTTATATTCATCCAAAACAAAAAAACCAAGTAAGTGGGCCCGCGCACTTATCCGACCGAACTGTAACGTACAAGTGGTCTTTCTACTGTATTCTTCTATTCTTTTTTTTCTAGAATTTAGATTCTCTAGATCTTCTAAGTGCTCTACTAATAAATTTTTTTAAATTTTAATTACTTTTTTATGATTTAAAAATCTAAATTTTGCCTTATCAGCATTCTACTAACAATAATTTTAATTGTTTTGTTTATAACATTATTTTATTATATTAAGATTGTTAGTAAAATGTTGACATGACAAAATCTAAACCCTTAAATCATAAACAAGTGAGTAAGATTTAACAAAATCTGATGATGTACAGAAAATCAATTAGCTAAATGCTCCGGGCTTCAATGAGCTAGTGATTACTTAGAAGGCTTAAAAAGAAAGAAACACAATATCAAAGGTGATTGGAGTAAACCGACCAAAAACCCTCTGATACTTAAGTTAGTTTTCTCTCTAAGACTCAAAAATTTCAACTTTAAGAGTGGTGAAAACTTACTTTCATTTAATATAAATGAGTATTTTTATAGTGAATTTTAGAGTGATTATTTATTTAGTAACTTTCTCAACGTGGATGAAAGTTTAAAATAGGATAACGTGATCCGAATTATAAGCGGATCTGAATCCTTCTTTTTAGCCAATGTGAAAGTTTTTTTTTTTTTTTTTAATAATTCTAGCCAATGTGAAATTGGAACGCTTCATCTGCAAATACATCCAACGGCCAAAAAGTAAGTAAACAACCCCACCTTACGACGTGGACCAGACGAGTCCCTCCCACGTGGATACTGATGATCATTTCCAACTCCCCCGAAATAAAACACACACACTTACACGCGACACGCTCTCTCTCTCTCTCTCTGTTCCGATGTGGGTAAATACCGTTCATTACCAACTGGTTGATCCGGTTCCGGCGACCCTAACCAGTCTCCGAAACCCGAATCTCCTCGTTTCTTTTCCGAAACCGAAAACGTTTCGTTTTCTTAGGCTTGTTAAGTTCAAAGCTTTGGCGGCAAAGAAGCAGCAGCTCACTAAGTTAGAAACTCGGAAGCCAGGTCATCCACTCTCAATTTTTACGAATTATGAATTACAAAAATAATCATTTTTGTGTTAAATATTACTAGCATTTGATGTTGTTGCAGAGAGTGAAAACTTCACTGTGAGCGAAAAGAATGGTGATGAAGTTGCTGATTATGGATGGCTACCTGCTTTTCCTCACGTCTTGATTGCTTCTATGTCCAATTTTCTATTTGGGTATCATATTGGGTCAGTCTTTCTTTCTCTCTATCTTATTACTATTTGGTAAATGACTTATTACCCTTGTGAGTTGTGACTGTGAAATAGACTAACATGAAATTTTTATTATTATTTTCTTTGTAATGTGACTGGATTTGTCTTGGGGAGATAATGAAATACTCAACTTTGGCAATATTAATTAAGCTGCTTAAGATTTGGATATATAATTGGGTTCAAGCGACTTAGATTGAATATTTGCACTTTGCAACCTTTTGGGTTTTCTATTGATGCAAAAAGTTTGATGGTTCATTTCAAAAAATGAGTGATTGACTATTTTGATTATTTGGGTTGCTCTTATAGTTTATAAAACTATTCTTGCAGAGTAATGAATGGTCCTATTGTTTCTATTGCACGAGAACTTGGTTTTGGAGGAAATTCAATACTCGAGGGACTTGTGGTTAGCATTTTTATTGTTGGTGCATTTGTTGGAAGCATATGCTCTGGCTCATTGGTTGATAGACTTGGTTGTCGGCGTACATTCCAAATTGTCACAATACCCTTGATTCTTGGCGCTATATTAAGGTAATACTTGTTTCGTATCTCAAGTAGAACATCACTAGCAGAATTAGTTTGCTAGATAAAGCTATATCTGAAACAGTGTAGTAAAAAAGATGCTCACCCAAGTGAAGCAAGGTGCCAAACTCTATATAATGAACTCAAATCATATGTATCTAATACTCATTAGGCACAGTTTGAATTTTTCTAACTGGTAGGAGGCTCTACTAATTAATCTATGAATAGACTTTACAACAATCTAATATGAAAAAATTTCAAAAAACAAAAGAGAAAAAAATATCAAAGATAAAATATTATATGGTTGAAATTCAAAGAAAGAAAGAAAAAATCTAAATTGGTGTGGAAAGAAAGAAAGGTGAGAGAAAAAAAAGGGAAACAAGAGAAAGAGACACCCAGTAACTTGAATTAAAGTATAGAAATAACTTTTTTGCCAATTTACAAAACTGCTATTTTCCCCCTTCTTGGCTGAATTTCGTTGATGCTTTCGCCTCAAGCACCTTATAGCCTGTTTAAGGTGCTCAAGCAATCGCCTAAGCTCTAAAAGTGGTGTGCCCTTAGCTTCAAAGGCACCTTAGTGGTGCCTTGCCTTGCCCGAGTGCCTAGGCAAGTGCCCAGGTTGCCTTTTGGCTACACTGATTTTAGTATGAGAAGTTGATTTTTTCTTGGAGCATAATGCATACTGGTCAATTTTTGTAGTGGACTTTTATGCGTTCAATTTTGAACACATACTCCTGATCAGTGACCGTATGCCATTAGAAATGTTCTATAAATGGCCCATAGGGTCTGATACTTAACATCATTGCCCATGAAACATAAATTTGTTTGGGATGTAATATTGTTTATCTTAGTCTTTGTTAACCTCGTCATGCCAATTATATTCTTTTCAACCTGCTGTTTCTCTTGTTATCTCCTTTTCTCAAAAAGTATCCAGATGAATTCACCATATCAGTTGTACTTTTATGTGGTTCATCATCTGTCAACACCAAGCTTCCATTACAAATGTTCCAAAATATATTTGCTCTTCAATTGTGGAGGATGACATTCATTGCAATCATATTGTACTATGTATAACTTTATACTATTACACGCAAGTGCGTTTTGCACTTGACTTCTTTTCCCAATTTTTTTTGAATATTTGGGCTGACGTAGCAGTCAACTGAAACTATTTTGTTCTTCAACATAGATTCAAACAAAAACATGCATGAACATTTGGGTTTGATAAAGCATGTAGAAAAAGGTACACATATGTTTTGTTTCCATGTTTAAATATAATAGAAATGGAATGGCCCATGTTCAACATTGAATACTTGTTGATGCACAGCACTTGCTTTCTGTCCACCAATGATAGCTCCTTAGATCTTGGATTTTTTGTGTTTTGATAAGTATTTTAACTATGACCCCTTTGCATTTGTAACAGTGCACAAGCTCACTCCTTGGATGAAGTACTTTTGGGAAGATTTCTTGTTGGCCTTGGTATAGGTGTGACTACGGTTCTTGTTCCAGTTTATATATCTGAGGTATTGTTGGCATCCATCATGCTGTATTTACAATGTTCATTTCTTTCAAACACTGAGCTTCAAGTGACTGTTGATCTTTATGCTAGTTATAATGGGTGGCCATTTAAAATGAGACCATTGGTGAAGGGAGCTTAGGAATTTCAGATTTTTCTCTCTATGTACTCTTGCTCATTATTGGGAAACTGACCATAAGGACATGGTTGGAAAGACAGAGAAAGTGACTGGAACTCACCAAAATACTGGAAAAGTGAGCTTCGGGGTTTCTGTATCATGTGTGTTGACAATGCCTTTTGAACCAACCATTGTGAAGGGTTGTTCAGAAGGTTTAATTTCAATCTTTATAAGGTTTACACATGAATTTTGAGCTTATTTCTGTACTTGCCACGTATATGATAGTTGTGGAGTCAAGGAATTCCAAATAGCATGCATATTTATTCCTTTTACTGCCTTTTCTTTTGACTGTATTTTGTTGTAGGTTTCCCCAACGAAATATAGAGGATCACTGGGAACCTTGGGTCAGATCGGCTCCTGTCTTGGCATTATTACGTCACTTTGTGTGGGAATTCCCTCTGACAATGATCCACATTGGTAAGGTTCTCATCCATTTTGTTTTTGGGAATTTCGTATTCCACTTGTTTTCTCTTACCTGCATATGTAAGCATTTTTTTTCTGACTGAGTAAACAAAATATCATGTCATCTAAAAGTTGGGCTTATTTAAAGGATAAAAAAGGGGCTTTGGGAAAGTAGGTCAGGAATTGATAGGATTTGTCAGACCTTGTACATATAATTGTGAATCCATATGCCAGTCTTATGTTTATCAGTTTATCATGTAGGTGAATGTAGTTTTATGCACTTGTTATTTCTTTCCCTGTTATTCAGGAGTTTCCTTTTACTATACATTGGTTTGGATATGAATGTAAATTTAAGCTGAAAGTAATAATGATGTCTATTGAAGAGCTGGCAGACTCTGACTCTTTAAAGCATAAATATTTTATATTTATGGAACTGTTGGATAAACTTTAACCAATTATGCCTTTCAGGTGGAGGACAATACTCTACATTGCAAGTATCCCTGGATTTATCATTACGATTGGTATGCAGTTTGCTGTAGACAGCCCCCGCTGGCTTTGTAAAGTAGGACTCTGTCATTAAATTATTCCTGATCTTTTGTTATTTCTCAGTGTGCTTTTCTCAACACTGTCTCTTGTTGTTTGTGAAGGCTGGGAGATTGGATGATGCTAAAGCAGTTGTCAATAACCTTTGGGGAGCATCTGAAGTTGAAAAGGCAATTGAAGAATTTCAGACAGTCAGCAAGAATGATGGAAGTGATTTGAACAGCAGATGGCTTGAACTCCTAGAAGAGCCACACTCTAGAGGTTGTACAAAGGTGGTTTTTGGACATAAAGGAATTTTAATGTTAAGCATAAAATTGGCCCTCTTTTTTTGTTTAAAATAAAGGGTGAAGTTGTGAAAATATAATGTTTAAGTAGTTGGGATACAGTCTAGCTTGGTATAGAGGCATTTCTTATTTTAAACTGGTACTTTTTCCAAGCATTACACACTTTATGTGCTAAATGAATCCTCATTTACAGACACTGATCTTCTTGTATGGTTGCAGTTGCATTCCTTGGAGGCACCCTTTTTGTACTTCAACAGTTTGCTGGTATAAATGGGGTTCTTTATTTTTCATCATTGACCTTTCAAAATGTTGGAGTTACAAGTGGTGCTTTAGCAAGCTTGGTTGTTGGACTTACCAACCTTGCAGGTTTGAGATCTAATCTGCATCAATATATTACTGCATTAGAATAAGTTTCTAAGTAGAACAACTTCTCATTCTTTTTCAATTGGTTGTCATCTCTAGGTGCACTTTGTGCTTTGTATTTAATGGATAAGCAAGGAAGACAAAAGCTCTTGATAGGAAGCTACTTAGGAATGGTAAGTGTTTATAATGCTTATAAAAGAAATTAAGCTAATGTTGGGGGCAAATAAAAAATCAATATCATTGTACACACACGTGCGCAAGTGCATGTGTGTGTGTGTGTGTGTGTGTGAGAGAGAGAGAGAGAGAGAGAGAGGAGGTTATTTTACATCTTTGAGAGATGAGAAAGGTTCTTTGTTTTGTTGAGGTCTGGAAATTGCATACGCAGACATCCATGTTGTTATCCTTAGTTATATCAAAATCATCAATTTTCCTCAATGTTTTTTTTTTCCTTCCATATGGATTAATATACTTTTTTTTCAAATTCGTTGTTTACATGCAGGCAGTTTCGATGTTTCTTGTAGTCTACGCAATCAGTTTTCCTTTAGATGAACAACTCAGTCACAACTTATCAATACTAGGAACTGTACTGTAAGTATTTGCTCACTTAGCAAAAATTAACTTATGTTTGGGAAATGGGGCGAGAACAACAACAACAAAAGAAAAAGGCTTTGGGTGCGTAAAACTACTGTTTTTAAGACAATAGTTGCCCCACTCAAAAGAGAGTTTGCTATCAGATTCCTAGCAAATTGTCTCTAGGATACAACAAATCTTGAAATTTAAAAATTCTGGATAATTCCAGAATTTCCTTGTATATGTGTTTTTTTATATGAATCATATAAATAGACAATAAAGGGACACCAATGAGAATGCACCATTGAAAGGTAGCCATTGAAAAGACAACCTTCAAAATACTGTTAAAACTGTTACCAGTCATTAGAAACAATCAACTATGACTTAAGACATGCTTTTTTGCACAATTTTGCAAAACCCTGAAGCCATGAACAATTTCTCTAGGCATGCCTCTAAGAGAGGATTCCTAGTAATGCTCCATCTCAAATTAACTTTTCTCTTCTTCCTTCCACTAAGCATTTTCAGCTTTGCTTGGAAGGGGAAGAAAAAGGCGGGTTTCAATGAGCATGGCCACAAATGAATCATAGTCTATTTGGATACAATTTATTGTTGCTGAAAACTGATTGTTGCTGAAAACATTGTAGCAAAATAATTTTTAAATGTATAAATAGTATCGTGGGACCCATTTTTAATATTTTTAATGCGTGAACAGTGCATGAACAGTGCGTAAACAATGCATGCACAGTACTTTTTTCCCTCAAAAGTCAATAACTCCGGTGTAAAAAAAAAAAAAACTGAAAACGCAGGGAACTAAACGCAACGCAACATTGAGCTGTATCCAAACCCTCACATAGTATCCTTCTTGGAAAATGTAGGATGATGCCTTTGTTCCTGAGGATGATGTATAGTTGTATACCTTCATAGACTACTTAGGTCAAAATGGAGAAGTAACTGAATGTTTTGTCTCATCTAAAAAGTACTATGCACTATAATGGAATACATTGATGCTATTTGCCTATGCACATCCTTCAAGGTACATTTTTACCTTTGCAACTGGAGCTGGCCCAGTAACAGGTCTCATTATACCAGAGCTCAGCAGCACCAGGATGCGTGGAAAGATAATGGGATTCAGTTTTACAGCTCATTGGGTAGGTATTACAATAATTGTTATCCATGATTTTTCTTTCTAGAAGGATTTTCCCTGATCCTAATCCAACACTTCTTCAGCAGTTATAATTTTTGATTCATGCTACTTGTGTTTTAAAATGTTGCTAGGTTCATTTTTGTATTTTACTTTATCTGCATCATGATGCTGCTACTGAAATCACCTTAAAGTTTGAGTGATTTTATCATGTCCGATGTCTTTATAATTATTCAGGTTTGCAATTTCTTGGTGGGGCTTTTTTTCCTTGACTTAGTTGAGAAATTTGGAGTTTCTCCAGTTTATGCTAGCTTTGGCGGAGTTTCCTTGTTGGCAGCAATATTTGCCAATTACTTCATAGTTGAAACTAAAGGGCGCTCTCTTGAGGAAATAGAAATGTCACTGAATCCCAATATCCAGGCCAGAGGCAGAGACAAGTGACCACATACATTCTGATTCAAAAGATAAGTGTCATGCTCAACTGCAGAGATGGTTTTGCTTCACAGAACACTGGTATTTTGTGATGAAGATTTTCAGCTGGCAATCCTCCATGCTGCAGTCTCTAGACTGCATGTAAGCAAATTTCGTTTTTTTTTTTTTTTTTTTTTTGGTATCATTCACTTGTTTAAATATTTAGTGAATGGTAGATATATATATATATATATATATATTTTTTTTTTTTGGGATCTCGGTTTCATTCTTGTTCTTCACAACCTGATGTCCTCCAGCACTAGCAGTGATGCCACTCCCAAGAAACTTTTGCTAACGCCTAACGCATCATAAAGTTAAGAACAAGTTAGTCTAATCCCTAGCAGTTTTTCTTCTTCTCTAGGATTTTTAATTCATGGCATGGCCTCTAATTCAATAGACTACACATTCTTTCAATCCACCCACTTCAGCAAGGACTAACTTGGGCATGGAATTTCTCTTGTTCAGATGGCTAAAATGGTAAGAATAGTTAATAAATAAATAAAAAATAAAAACTCTCAAGAGATATATGATTTCTTGCAAGATACGGAATTTTTTAATATCCCACCTAAAATGACATAATTATGACCTCCCGCTAATTGGTTTCGGCGCAGGGATTTAAATTTACCTTTTTATATAAGGTATTATTAGTATTACTCTATTTTCAATTGGATTAAATAATAAATATCCTTTAGGTCCCTTCTCCAAAAAAAAAAATCCTTTTGGTCCCTTTTGTTTATTCCTAGCTTTAAATTGGACCTTATGGCACTATATTTTCTAATGAATTTTTTTTTCCCAAAGTTGTTACAATGTAGTGCGATAAAAGGTTTACGATCTTTCTAGGTGAATTTTTGTTCCCCCTTTTAATATGACATTCTCACTAGCAAATGTGGCACTAGTTTAGAGCATTAGCATTGGGAAATGCTAATGCTAAATTTAAGGAAAATTTGGAATTTTAAATCCCAAAATCATCTGCATTGGGGAATGCTAAACAGCAGTATTGCAAATTTTTTTGCAATACTGCTATAGTGCAATTCTAAACATAGAATTGCACTATAGCAAGTATTGTAAAAAAATAATAATATTTTATTTGGAAGAAAGCTGAAAATAAGAGAGAGGAGAGAGATGGGAGAGAAGATATAATTTTGAGATATATTATTTTATTATGTAGATATATTATTTTAATGAGTAAAAGAGGGAAATAGAAGTTTGAGATGTGGAGGTATTGTAAAATAGTATGGTATAATGATAAAGTGACTTTTTAAAATTGTAAAATAGAGTAGCATTGGAATTTCCAATGCTAATGCTCTAAGGATGTATTTTTAGCCGGCATATACAATTTTAAAACCGTGGATGTGGCACTAATTGGAGTTGATATGGAAATGTCCGTAACTCCTAAATCATCAATTTTAATGAATTGTGTTGTGTGAATTGGCATGACAAATTTCGACATAGTTTTGGGTGAAAATTCAAATTCCATTCACTTGCTAGCTTCCCAATATAATTGGTTATTAAAAAAAAATTGATTTTTATTTTTATTCTTATGGGGAAAAATTCAGTATAATTGAATTGGAAGAATAATCTAAAAGCAAGGTCTAACTGTTTAATTAGGGAGGTACTTTTTTATTGGTTTGAGTTAGGTTTCATTTGACACTATGTCAATGCAAGGCCTTTCGATCTGTCTACCTATTGATAACAAATAGACAGTGTGCGCGCTTATTTTTATTCACTTATACTACTTGTGCTCGAAAGGTTGTCATGACAAATTATATTTACACAAGTAGATGCAAGCCCCAAACATACTCCAAAACTCTCAAATTAGCCAAATTGGGAATAAGTTATAATTAATATTGTAGTAACAGCTCTTTAAAGATAAAAATATTTTTTTTCCAACACTTTTTTTTTTTTGACAATTCCAACACTTTTAACAGAGTTAATGATCTCATTCCCCACTATTTATCTATATATTTATAAACAAGATAGAAAAAAAAAGTATAAAGTTTTTGTAAAGTGTATTTTAAAAAATGGATAATTAGAGAGTACAAAGTCTTAATTCCATGTTGCTTATTTGTGATTTGAAATGTGTCACTTTACCCACTTGAGGTTGAGTCGATTATAAAGTTATTAGTTGTTACTTACCTCATCACTTTCACCATTAATTTTTTTAAAAGAAATTTAAAAAAGCATTAAAAAAAAGAAAGAATCAAGATTTAAAAATTAGGGTTTTGTAACAATAATGCAACTTTTAGATCTTAATTATTGATGGAAAATGATACTCAAAAAAAAAAAAAAAAAAAAATTGTTGATGGAAAATGTGAGAGGGAGACTGGTGGTTGTCTATGAACAATAGGAAAAAAAAAATGGAAGTGGAGATTGGGACCATTGGGTGTGAAGAGATTAGAGTGTGGGAAAGTAAGATTGGATTTGGGCAGGTCAAGAAAGTTTTGAACAAATTTGTGCTACAATCTAAACAACTAAACTGTCTATCTAAACATATACCATAAATTTGAGTTTTTTTGGTTAAATATTGCTTAAATATGAGTTTATTGCTTGAATATGAGTTTATTTGTGATATATGTACTGTGAGAGGTGAATTTCGGTAATAGTGTTGCCAAAATTGTGGAGAAAAAAGGTAAGAGAGAGAGAGGAGAGAAATGATGTGACTGGAGGGAGGAGAGAGAAATATTGTGGGTGAGTTGACTTAAGCATCAACGGCTTGGCTAAGCCAAGCTTTGTTATCAGTAATGAAAGCAAAAAATATTTATTCCAAATGTTAATAGTAGCTACAGTTTCTTTTCTAAAATTTGTAGCTTTTAAAAAAATTGGATGTGGCTGCACAATACACTACACTTTATTGTTGGTATTGGAAGCTAAAATTATTTATTCTTAGATTAATTAAATATTTCAACAAAAAATGTAAAATTTGTTTAAAGGATAATTATGACAAAAAATAGATATGCTCAAAGTTGAGAGGTGGACTAAAACTTTAACATCTCCATTGAAATATTAGAAAGTACTAGTTGACATATATCAATAAAATAAATAAATAAAATTTTATTTTAATTTTATTATAATCAAATTTTTTGTTGAAATATTTAATTAATCTAAGAATAAATAATTTTAGCTTCCAATACTAACAATAAAGTGTTGTGTACTGTGCAGCCACATTCAATGTTTTTAAAAGTTACAAATCTTAGCAAAGAATTGTTGCTACTATCAACATTTGGAATAAATATTTTTAGCTTTCATTGCTGACAACAAAGCTCAGCATAGCCAAGTGGTTGATGCTTAAGCTAACTCATCCAAGTGAAGAGGTTCTAATAAGGCCCCAAAATTCTCTAAATTTCGGCAACATGATTGCTGAAATCTCTCTCCTCTTTCTTAGACCCGTAAATAACTTTAAACCGTACACATATAAACCTGATTCCAATCTGACCTTCCCCACTAATAAATAAACCCTCAAATGCCTCTCAGGGTCAAACCTCATGAATTACAAGGGAAAATTTAAACTCATAGAAACATCCATTCATGTATTCAGTATTGTTTATAGTAGTTAGATTTCAATAATAGATTTGGGGAGGATTGGACTCAACATAGACAACTGACCCTTCATTTTAAAGAGCACGAGGTTTCCCTTTAACAATAAATTTTTTTTAAAGAGTAATTTTTAGGTACTCCCGTAGCACAGAGAATGGTGCTCCCTCCTCTCACATTCATGGTGGGGTCCGCTCATTAAATTCATGGTGGGGTCCACCATGAATATGAGAGGAGGGAGCACCATTCTCTATGCTACGGGAGTACCTAAGAATTACTCTTTAAAAAAAATTTATTGTTAAAGGGAAACCTCGTGCTCTTTAAAATGAAGGGTCAGTTGTCTATGTTGAGTCCAATCCTCCCCAAATCTATTATTGAAATCTAACTACTATAAACAATACTGAATACATGAATGGATGTTTCTATGAGTTTAAATTTTCCCTTGTAATTCATGAGGTTTGACCCTGAGAGGCATTTGAGGGTTTATTTATCAGTGGGGAAGGTCAGATTGGAATCAGGTTTATATGTGTACGGTATGAGAGGAGGGAGTACCATTTCACTATATTCCGGGACTACCTAAGAATTTTCCTTTTTTAAAAGCTATGAAGACTGATATTTGGAATTTGGAAAATAGCTAGTATTAGAAAAGGTTTTTGCAAAGTAAAGAAAGGAAAATAAACTTCCCATTTTTATGTTGGCATCTATGGCTAGCCCGCAATGAGCGTATATTCCATAATCAATTAAGCTCTCAGGATAGACTTATTTATAAAACAGTCCAAGCAACTATTGAATTTTGTTATTTGTTGGCCCAGATAAACCTGTCCACCGTAAAGTATATCAACCTGTTATATGGATTGCTCCAGCTGATCCATTTATCAAGCTTAATACAGATGGTAGTTCATTAGGTAACGCAGGAAAGGCAGGGGCAGGAGGTCTTTTATGAGATAGTTCTGGGAAATGGATATCAAGTTTTTCTTTGAAATTGGGAATTACATCAAACAACATCACAGAACTGGGAGCAGTTCATCAGGGGCTTCAGTTGGCTTGGGACTTGGGATTTAAATCTATCCACCTTGAAGTCGATTCTATGATAGTGTTAGCTTGGTTAACTAATGAGAATTCTATTTTCCCTCCTAATGTGTTTCCTTTATCATGTGATTGCAAGAGCCTTATGGCACAGGCTTGGGAGGTTCGGGTGCACCACATCTACTGTGAAGCAAATGAGTGTGCTGATGGTTTTGCGAAATGGGAAAACCACCAACAGAAAGTTTTGACTATATATGACACCTGCCCTACTTTTGAGTATCCATGTTATATAAGGGACATGCTCAGCTTAGGGAGTAATAGATTGTGTGCCCGATAGCCAGATTAAGCTATTGTTGTATGAACAATGTTTGTAAGTAAATAAAGTCTCTGTTTCTATCCCCAAAAAAAAAAAAAAAAAAAAAAAAAAAAGTAAAGAAAGGAAGATCTAATGAATCAAAGTTGGAATCAGAATCTGGTTGTTATTTGTGCGGTTGTTCAGGGGCGAAGTACACGTTTCATTGTGTTTTCATTAGGAAGGAGCAATTTAGACCCACTGTGTTGAGCCATTCAATAAATCTTCATGTGGTTTTAAAAACTCATTTGAGAGTCAGCAGGAACCCATTTGAATCTAACTCATGGTCTTTTGCTACTTCTTTCAGAAGCTTGAGTAGTTTTTGTTGAGGTACGAACCCATAGAAAAGGTATTTTTTTAAAAAGGTGAAAGGGTTGGTTGTGGGAAAGAGACAAATACAAAGAATAAATAATAATAATTCCCACTCACTTGTGTGAAAGGATTAGTTTGAGGCTGGAATTTGTTGTATTCTTTGTGATTTCAAAATTCAAACTTTTAGATATTGAATATTTTTTCCACGACACACCCTTGATGCGATGATCACTCAATAAGTATAAGTACTTGTGAAGTGTGAGGATTAAAGGCTAAGTTTTAAGTCTCCAGGAGAAAACTTCACAGTTCACACACATATACACATAATTTATATCTTGTATATAAAAAAAAAAAGATTTTGAATTTTTTTTTTTAACAGTGAAAATCATGAGGTGGGTAATGATTATATAATAGAGTCAACCTCAAGTTAATAAAGTAACACTTTTCGAATACAAGTAAGCAACATGAAATTGAGTCTAATTTTAGATGAATAATCTGTAATTATTCCTTAAAAAAAAGTAAATAAAATATAAAGGTTTGGATGAGAAGTAAAGATGCATGGGACATTCTCAAAACCTTAAAAAAAATTATATAAGCGTTACGATGCATTTTGCATTATGAAGCTCTTAAATAGTAAGGTTCCTAAAGCTCTTTAGTAGAAAAAACAACCTACTATAAACTTCTAGTAGAACTTTTGAATTTGTTAGGGTGCTGCTAAATAGATTTTAATGCCAATTTTAAAAAGTTTAATTTTTTTAGCTTTTATGTTTTATTCCAAAGCTCTTTTAATACTTATATATTAAACTGATTCTACAAGTTGAACCAGAAAACCTATTTTAGACTTATCTCGTTTTTTTCTTTTTTTCTTATTAAAAAAAAAATCTTTATCTTGTTGAATCTTTTCATACATTAAAATTATGGGTGACAAATTTTACCAAAAACTTATTAACATACCTGTGGGAGCTCAGGATTTTGGGATACTCGGAGGTTTTACACCCTCACCCTCGCATCACAGTAGAAGGCTTTGTCCGCACCAAGCCCTCACGGTTTTGTCACGAAGGGGTTGGATTGTCCCACATCGCCTAAGTAACCCTCCCACTCATACTTTATATGCAGTTTTGTCACGAAAGGGTGGGCTTTGTTCATTTTGGGGAGCCAAGCCCTCACGGTTTTGAGTGTTAGTAGTGGTACACTCATGCAAGCTCCAAGGGCATATAAAGCATGAGTAGGAGGGTTACTTAGGCAATGTGGGACAATCCCACCCCTTCGTGACAAAACCGTGAGGGCTTGGCTCCCCAAAACGAACAAAGCCTTCTACTGTGATGCAAGGGTGAGGGTGTAAAACCTCCGGGTATCCCAAAATCCTGAGCTCCCACAATACCCATGACCCAACTAATTTAAGTAAATTTTTACCTACTCAATTAAACATTTGGGTTAAATTCGTATATCCACTAGGTAATTAATAACCTACTAGATACCTATCCATCAAAAATCTAAATTTTAAATTTTAGACGTTAAAAGAAAAAAAAAAATTCTAAACCTAACTAGTCACATGCCCCCTCTCTCCACCAAAAAAAATCCAAACCCTAAGAGAAATCTCATTAATTTTCTTTCACTTTCTCTGCTGCCAAACATACCCTAAGCCTCAAACCCTTAGAAATTTGTTGATTTTCTTTCTTTTTCTTCTCATTTTCTTAGATGCCAAACTCATCCTAAGCTTATAACCATAATTAACTCAACTTAATTAGACTAATTAAGATTAAAAATTTTAATTCTTTTACTTTTCCAAAAAAAATTTAGTTACCAAACAAAGAGAGAGAGAGACCTTGAATTACTGAGGTCCTCAGTGCTAAGAAGAGTGTAAGATTGATTGTTATGGAGAAGCTAGGCATTGACCAATTCAACCATTAGACCTTTACCATTGCTAGAGCTCATCGGTGTCAACAAAGAGCTCATATCATAAGAACCCTAACGACTCTTCAATGCATCCTTGTACCTCCCGAAAATTATTGTCGATTCCTCATCACCATGGAAGATATCTCCTAAAAAAAAAAACAATAATTCAAATCCAAAAAATCAAATCCCTTAGATCTGAGCTTTGGTTATGGTCGAACAAAAAAGCCAAAAAAAAGTGAGAGAAAATTGAAAATTGAGAGAAAGATAAGGCATTACATTTTAGGGATATTATAATTTTAGAAATATTAATACTAGTATTTTGATAATTTCAGAGGGCGCATTTTCCTTTAATACACTCTACTCCCACTGCCCTTACCTTAAACATAAACAAGATGTGATGTGAATTTTAGCATGAGTTGAGTGTGCCCCTAGCATTACTTCATCACAAACATTTGATTCTGGATCAGAGATCATCCAGATCATTCATGTACAAAAAAAAAAAAAAATAAGAGCATCCGCAGCCCAGCTTGCATATCCTAAATCTTGAGATGATATAGCATTTAAAGGCCAAAATTCACCAACAACGAGAAGGCCATATCGTAAAAGGCTAAATTTTTTTGAGATTCAGCTACAGTACCATCTCAAATCTAAGATGGTACTGTAGCTGAATGGGATAAAAAAAAAATTTAATGCTTGAGGTGATTTTTAACCCAGGAATTTCTCTCTCCTTTCTCATTATTTCTCATCTTTTCTCTCTCTTCGTTCTCTCTTTCTCCTCTGCTCTGTGCTCTCTTCAGACCCAAACTATCTCTGATGCCCCTCTCTCTTTCTCTCTCTGATGACCCTCTCTCTCCGATAATGATTCCGACGAGGCATCCGTGCTCTGATCCCTTTACCGATTCACTCATCTCATAAATCCAACAATCTAGATACTCATTTAACTTTTCACTCCATTAAGATTTGTGGGTTTGGATTCACCGATTCACTTATCCCTTTTTACCGATTCACTCATCTCAAGGGTTTGTGGGTTTGGATTAAGATTTTGTTTGCAAAATCTCTTCACGAAGCTCCGTCGGTCTCTCAAATCAAATCAAAATCAAAATCAAAGCAATTTACTAGGTGGGTTTTGATCAATGTATTTGAGTTTTTGTGTTTATGGTTCTTTTCTCTTTCTGCAAGAAAAAGGGGGATTCAGCTTGTGTTTGTATTTTGGTTTTGATCAAATAATTGTTGTTGATGTTTGCAGAGGTGGGATTCAGCTTGGTTGCTTTGCTTTGCATTTGGTTCTCATTCACTCTCTCTCTCTCTCTCACTTTGCTTTGCTTCAAATTTGGGTCCTCAAAAGAAAGGTACGGAACCCAAACCCAAATCCCTTCTCATCTCAGATCCCTTATTTCTTCCACATTTTGATATCATCCATGTCTTTGTTCTAAATTCCTATTGTGAACATGAAAATTTTGTTGTACAATTCGGATTTTGTAAAATGCTTGTTGATTTATGCATTATTTTTTTGTAGTTCGTAATGGGATTTACATAAAAGTGGGTTTGCATGTGTATTCTTTTGCTCCATTGATAATTGGTTATGTGAACTTGATAGGGAAGATTTTAGAATCTTGCTTGAAGACCATTTGGAGTCTTTCTTCACCTCTTCTCTCTTTCTCTCTCTGTTCATAGTCTCTGCCGCCTCAAGTCTTGGCCTCTAAAGCCTGGTACGTTTTTAATCTGTATTTTTTTTGTAAATAGCTGCTGATAATGAATGTTTGCATTAATGGAACCGAGAAAATTTATGTGGTTAGAAAAATCTGCATTCAACGTTCGACAAAAAGGGTATATACCTTTTGGGGTTTAAGAATGTTTTTGACATTGGGTCTTCTCCAACATGCATGTTTGATTAGTGATACTATGAACTATAATTTTGGTTTGCAGTTGTGGATTACTATGTTATTTTTTCTCTCAAAACTTAAAAAAAGGAAATATCAATTCTTAGGGGTGTGCCTCTCTTTTGTTTTTCATGAGTATGACACTATGATCTCCATCATTGTTGTGCCATTAGCTAAGGTCATTTCTTTTCTTGGTGTTATTTATCTGTTCTTTTAAAGTGAACTCCACATGCTTGACTCTATGTCTGAGTTGAATTTTATGGATTAAATTTTATATTGGTTGGATAAAGATCTTGGATTGGGTTCAGGTTCTATCTGTAGATAGCCATTTGAATGATGGGAATATGAGGTGTTTCTCCTCTTGAAAGCCCGTTTAGTAGGTGAGGAGGAAGTTTGCCTAGGATGGACTCTTGTAACAGTAGATGATTAAGAGCATCCACAGCTGGTTATGTGAACTTGATCAGCTTAAAAGTTATGAGGATGGTTTCAAACATTCTATGATTTTTCCCTAGGCAATAGGTTGTAAATATTTCAAACATCTTATTCAATTTATGGAACCATAAATGTATTTTTAAAATAAATATATGTCATAGTAGAAATTTGTAGTCTAAGATTTTTGCTACAAACTTTAGGATTTTGAATCCACGGTATCCTCTCCATACTGGCTATGCATTACCACTAGGTTGTCTAAGTTCAGCCTTCCAAAAGTAGAAGGAAGTGGACATTTTTTAGAATAGTGGGTAGTTCCCTAGTTAGGTTCATAATTAAAATTGCATCTAGGTTTCGATCTAGTATAACACTATAAACCTTATCAACAATTCTTAAATACATGACTGGCCTCTTTCCAAATTTTTTTGCTTCTATAATAATTTTTTGCTTAGTCATTTGAGTGATATAGTCTGTACTTTCTTGTTCTGCTTATGCTTACACTTGTTGAAGAAAATATTATCATTAGCTTATACTGATTGTAAATATACAAATAAGAATTGATTTGAGTTTTCAGCATAATCATAATATGTGAAGGCTATGAACTCTTGTAGATTTGGTTAAGTTTGTATTTCTAATTGTAGTAATTACTTATCACAAATACTTGAACTCTTGGACTTTGTCAGTTGGCTTTAATTGACTTCATACACTAACTGTTTTAAGTTCCTTATTTAAAAGGGATGAGTACACAAGAAGAGATAACACGATGGGCCAATATCTCACAAATGGATGGTGATTTTTTGGCACCACTTTTAAGTGAGTCTCAAAATACTTCAATGCCCATCCAAGAGTCTTGTCCAGAAGTTGAAATTGTCACCCCTAATCCAAAAAAATGTGGTGGCAACTTCAGTGTAGATGAGAACAACCTCCTCGTCTCTGCATGGCTTAACACTAGCGTGGATGCCGTGCAAGGTACTGACCAAAGGATTGACAAATTTTGGAATAAAATTTGGCAATACTTTTGTGAGAACAATACTTACGGAACCACACATTCTGCTTCCTCCCTCCAAAGTCAATGGGGAAATATTAATAGAGAGACAAGTAGGTTTGCTGGGTTAATGGCTAAAATTGAAGCCCGAAATCCAAGTGGTGGGACTTACGAGGACAAGGTATAAAATATATTACAATGGTGTCACAATAATAATTTTTGAATAGTTTCAAGACACTAATTATTTTATTTTATTTTTTAAAATTTTAGTTGAAAGATGCAAAGGAACTATATAAAGAGTCACCAGCTCCAACAACCGACAAAAAATCAGCTTTTGCATTTGAACATTGTTGGGTTGTGTTGAAGAACCAACCAAAATGGAGTATGCCTAAGGAAAGATCAAAATGGCTCCCTCAAACTCCAAGTTCAATTGATCAAGTTTGTAGTAATGATGATGACACAATGGAGGTAGAGAGACCAATTGGCAGAAAAGCCGAAAAGGCTAAGCGAAAGAGAACAGATGGTAATAAGGGTTTTGAGGATTATTTGGCAAAAAAAATGCAATATATGCAAGAAACACATGAACAAGACAATGAGACTCTTCGCATCAAAGCGGATAGGGTTCGAGTGGATGCACAAAGAGTTGAAATTGAAAAGGAAAGAGCTAAAATTGAAAAGGAAATAGCTTATATTGAAAAGGAAAGGCTTCGTCTTGAAACTAGTAGGGAGACGCATAGAGTTGATATTGAAAATGAAAGGCTTCGTCTTGAAACTATTAGGGAGGAGGATAGAATAATGACCTTGGATACAAGTGGCATGAATGACAAAGAAAGACTTTATTTTGAAAATCTCAAGGATCAAATCCTTGCAAGACAACAATTAGGGTAAATAGTTGGGTTTGACCCAAGGAGATGATGTCTTGTCATAACTATATTTTGGTAGTAAATTATATACGGGTTGGGGTTTGACATATGTAGATGATATTTTGTTTTAACCTTATTTTGGTAGTGGCTTATTTTAAGCGTAGGTTTGGAACATGTAGATGATGTATTGTTCCAACTTGATCAATTGGCAGTAGGTTGTGCCACTTATGTAATCACATCATTTTTGCTTATATGAAAAACTTATGTCCTTTCTATGTTTGATGATGTATTTTTGCTTATAATAAGATTGATTAACTAAGCTAGTGTTTCAATTTCTTGATTAATATTTTAGTACATGAATGAATATTGCAATTCAATGGACATTCATGTACTAAAATATTTTGATATAGGGGATAACTATATTTTCTTTCATTTAAGAAGCAGAGTATAACAGAAATAACATACGTGTAATTGTCTATTCGAAGTTATATTTGGCTGTTTTTAATAATAAGTGCAACAACCAGGATTTTCCCACCAAAAAGTTGAAGTTGTGATATTGCTAATAATCCTCTAGAAATTTGGTTGAAGGATCATGGAACGGTCGGTTCTAAATTTTAATTTTTGCCAGGAAATTGTTTATAAGTTTCTTTTTTACTTATCAAAAAGAAAATGTTTTTGTCATAGTGACCCTTTTGTGAAACTTGAATGTATTGCTACATTTTCATTTGAGATTATATTCTGAAGGTCTCCATTGTGGAGTTTGGGTATTTTGCATATTAGGCTGTCTGAATATATGTGTGAATTCAGCTACACAATTGCTTTATTGTTATTGCTGTAAGTAACAAATAGTTCATACTTCATAAATTATTGAACTAGCTGGCTGTGTCTACCTTTTGTGACCTTGGTTAAAATTGGTGACCACTGACCCTAATATTGCAGTTTTCTACTAATTGCTATGCAATTTTCAGTTTGCACTAATAGTATCATAATTATTTCTATAGGATAAAGGATTTGAGGAGGCAAAGCCAATAATTGAAACTTTGAAAAGTAAAGGTGCTTCTTCAGTTGGGGCTGCAGGCTTTTGCTGGGGTGGTGAGTTTTTCTCTATTAATTCTTTTTTGCTTTCTTTGTGAGTATCTTTATACAGCATTTTTTTGACAATTTTGTTCCACCCAAACTCTTGAAACAATACGATGAGGCCTTAACTTCTCAATCTAAGGTAGGAAGATCAAATCCTTGTCTAGTTTTATTTTAATTTTTTTATATCCATTTTTTTATGCTTCTTTACAGGGCTTAGCTGGACTGCCTTCTTTATTTCCAAAGAACCCAAGTGGCAGACCATTACGTGACATGTAGTTCTCAACAATACCTTATTCCAAGCTGGACTACCTTTTTTATTTCTTTTCCCTTTCCCTTGTAGCCTTTTTTTTTCAATGCAAATCCCTATCTGATTTGAATTGAAAGACTCACCTATCCTACTTTAGCATATTTTTCATGTAATAATAAAAACACCCACATCGGATAAATGTCCTGTCAAATTCAGTTGCCAAACATTGATAGGGCTACCCAATTAAAGTTAATTATAGGGTACCCACAATCCAATATTAAGGGTGTAACCCTCTAATAATTTCAAATCAACTCACTTTTTGATGAAAAATGTCGCCTTCATGTAAAATATTTTGATTTTATGATTAAAGTTAAATATTAGAGAGAAAATTTTTCCCATTTAATGAAATGAATTTAAATATTATAAATCACCAACATGCTCACCTTTCCTAAAACTCAACAGCTAGTTTGGACTATATTTGGACTGTTTTTAATCTTTGGTCAAGAAGCAGGCACTCAGATCAATTAGAAATAATACACTAAGAATCATAACCTCCACAGCATGACCTTTCTTGCTAGGGGTTGAAAATGGTACTATACCCTTAGGAAGGGCACTGAGAGACAAACTTTCAGTCAAAGAATAGACTCTTTTCTTGGTTTCCTTCACATCTAGGAGCCTTCTGCCATCTAAACATGAAACAAGTGCACCAAACACAATTAAGAAAACAAGGACCACACTGCTGAATTTAGCCATATAATAAGAGAGAAAGAAAGAGTGAGTGAGTGAGTGAGTGAGTGAATGAATGAGAATGTGGGTATTGTTGTTTGTGAGGAAAGAAATGCAAAGGAAAAAAAAGGTGTAGTGGGGAGAGTTTTCTAAAGGGTAGGCCTTGTATATATAGGGTGATTGATAGAGAGAAAGAGAAAGAGAGAGAAAGAGACACTGTTATTACCTTGAGCTTGAAGACATTTATTACTCTCCCAAGAGGGCATCCCAAAAGGCAAAGACAAAGTGGAATTAAGCCTATTAGCCATAGCCACAAGCAGAGAAAGAGACTGTTGCCTATCTCTCAAATTCAATCCCATTGGACTCTCAATTTCCTTCCTCTCCTCTTCCCTCTCAGCCTTACAACTCCTCTATTTCTTATCAATCTTTACCAGGGGACTTTTGCTTTGACAGATTTTAAGCTTTGTTTATTGAATAATATATCTACTCGTTCCCTTTCTATAATGTAATCTTTGCTTGCTTTGCAATAATTGTGATAATTTCCTAACACTGTTGTCTTCAAGGTTGTTTCTATGGGTCGCTCTAGGCTTTGCAAATTGCTTCTTGACGACTCAGACAAGGATGAGATAATGAGGCGAGTCCTTAAGGGTTCAACATCACAACGTAAACGCCGTCGGTATATTGAATGTGATCGTTTGGCAGGCCATAAAAGACTTTTTCTCGACGACTTTGCCAACACACCAGTATATCCTCCTAATTTATTTCGAATGAGATTTCGGATGAGTCGGTCTCTTTTTCTTCGTATTCAATCTGCAGTGGAAACTTATGAACCTTACTTTATCCAAAAGAGAAATAATGCCCAAAGGCTCGGTTTATCTTCTCTTCAAAAGATAACAGCTGCACTTAGGATGCTTGCGTATGGAGTGGCAGTTGATTTTATGGATGAGTATGTGCGGATTGGAGAATCCACTGCAATAGAAAGTATGAAAAAATTTGTTAAAGTGGTGGTTGATATTTTCTCCAACGAATACTTGAGGTCTCCAAACAATGAAGATATTGCTAGACTTTTAGTTAATGGGGAAAGACGTGGATTTCCAGGGATGCTAGGGAGCATTGATTGCATGCATTGGAAATGGAAAAATTGTTCGACTGCATGGAAAGATCAGTACTCTGGTCACATTCGTGAGCCAACCATTGTTTTGGAAGCTGTGGCATCATGTGATCTTTGGATATGGCATGCATTTTTTGGGTTACCTGGGTCAAATAATGACATTAATGTATTAGAAAGATCTCCTATATTTTCTGAGCTCGAAAAGGACGTGCTCCTGTAGTTAATTACTCAATCAATGGCCATGAGTATACAATGGGATACTACCTTGCCGATGGCATATATCCGAAGTGGTCAACATTTGTTAAAACAATTCCATCTCCACGAGGACATAAGAAAAAATTATTTGCAAAAGCTCAAGAGGCGAATAGAAAGGATGTAGAGCGTGCATTTGGAGTGCTTCAAGCAAGATTCGCAATTGTGCGTGGGCCTGCAAGATTTTTCAATAGGGAAACGCTCCAAGTCATCATGAAAGCATGCGTAATTCTTCATAACATGATCATTGAGGATGAGCGAGATGTAAATGAAGCGGTGGAAGAAGATTATGAGCAAATTGATGACAATCTTACTATACAACTGTCACAGGACACAAATGAATTTACGGAGTTCATTGAAACCCATCAATGTATTCGAGACCATAAAATTCATTCTCAACTCTAATTAGACCTCATTGAACATTTATAGCAATTACAAGGGGAGTTGTAGGAACTTAAGTGTGTGAGTTATGCATGTGAGATTTTATTGTAATTTGATATATGTACAAATCTTCTAAAGACAACATTGATAGTTATGTATGTGGATTGTATTTATATATATGTATGAAGATTATAAAAGTTGGTAGGTTGAGTACATTGATATTTGACAGGTTGTATGTGTATATATATATGTGTGTGTGTGTGTGTGTGGATTTTAAAAATTGGCAGGTTGCATACATTGATATTTGGCAGGTTGTATATATATATATGTATGTAGATTTTTTTTTTTTTTTTTTGAGAAATTGTATGTAGATTTTTTAAGTTGGCAGGTTGAGTACATTGATATTTGGCAGGTTGCATTTATATGTATGTATGTGGATTTTTAAAGTTAGCAAGTTTGAGTAAATTGATATTTGGCAAGTTCTTTCTATAAAAAAAAAAAAAAAAAAAGGAAAATTGGCAGGTTCTATATATATATGTGTGTGTGTGTGTGTGTGTGTGGATCATTAAAATTGGCAGGTTGAATACATTAATATTTGACAGGATGCATCTATAAATATATATGTAGATTTTACATTAATATTTGACAAGATTGATGGAATGTATATGTATGTGAATTTTTAAAGTTGGCAAATTTGAGTACATTGATATTTGGCAAGTTCTTTCTTTAAAAAAAAATGGCAGGTTGTTGAAATAGTTGAAAAGAAATTGAAAAAAAATTGGTAGGTTGTTAAAATAGTTGGAAAGAAATTGAAAAGAAAAAAAATGGCAGATTGTTGAGGATATTCCAACCGTTGGAATAGATGAATTTGAAAATGCAGAATAGTTGAATTTGAAATTAAAAAAATGACCGGTTGGAAAAGTAATAATAAAGAAAGATTAAAAAATAATATTTTAATAAAAAAAAAAGATATAGAGTTTTGTTTTTTTTTTTTTTTAGAATTGAGATATAGAATTTTGAGATGTTAGGTGTATTGTAAAATAGTATGGTATAATTGATAAATTAACTTTTTAAGATGGTAAAATAAGATAAAATATAGCATCTTGACGTGATGCTCTAACAACAGTCTCTCTGACTCTCTCTCTGTAGTCTTTGCTCTGTCGTGTTCCGCTGGGTCCCAACAGCCACAGCCACTCGACCGTTGACGCGTCTCTCTCTCTCAAACGACCACAGATTCCAATTCTTCCTTCATTTCTTTCTTTCTAGAGTGTAAGAAAAATGAAGAAATTATAACCTCCGACGGTACGGAAAGCAAAGAGGAGGGAGGGCTTTTGGTTGGTGTGCGCGATCAAGAATGGCGGCCGAAAATGGAGATAACGTGGTGGAGCTGGTAGTACACGACACACCACCACCACCACCACCATCCTCAGAGGCGGAGATAATCCCTCTCTTAAATCCGGTCCAGAAGCCTAAGATCAACATCTTCACCATCTCTTATCCCCGAACTAAAACCCGGGTATTAAAAACTATTTTAACCCCTTTTTCTTTTTCTTTTTTTACATTTCACTCTCTTTGGTTTTTTTTATTCACAAACATCAATTTCGAATTCGAATCGTGTTGTCGAATTTAGGGCTGGAATTGGCTTTCATTTTAAATGCCGAAGGTGCTTTAAAAAATAAGTCAGCTTCAGTCAGCGTAGTAATTGGATTGATTTATCAACCAAGGAAAATGGAAAATGTAATGTGCAACTACTACATTTATTCTTATTTGCTGTTCTATTCTATACGAAATCGTACCTAATTTACATGTTTTTTTTTTTTTTTTTTTGTTTACTTCTATTAATGTTTTTCTTGTCTCTTTCCCCCCAAAACTTGAATCAACTCCTTTTTTGTTACTAGGCACTAATCACTTTTCTTTGAACATTACCAAACCATCTCAAGTGATTCTCACTCGACTTTTCGTTAATAGGGCACCCTCATCTTTAAGCAAATTTTGTCATTTCAAATCCTATTTACGCTAATGATAATTTAACTAATGATAATTTACGCAAGTGTCAGCTTCTTGTTATTGACTGGTGTTGTATGTGTAAGAGGGCTTGGGAGACCTATAATTACTTACTTTTACATTGCCGTGTAGCCAGAGAGTTGTGGAGCACGGTGTTTACACTTTTTGGGGTTTGTTGAGTTATGGCCAGCAGGGGTCATAGAGCTTCTAGCTAGTTGGACGGGCAAGTTTAGTAGGCATAGAAATGGGGTGATTTGGAATATGATCCCTCATTGCTTAATGTGGAGCATTTGGTGGGAGAGGAATACTTGGATCTTTGAAGGAACTGGAAGATCAAATCACAAGCTGAAGCTTTTTTCCTTCTAGAATTTGCTTGGGTGGACAAATACATCTGGTGTTTTCAATTTCACTTCTCTGCCTGATTTGCTTGATAGTTGTACTTTCTATGCATCTTAGTTTTGTTGTTTTTATGTTTTCCTCGGTACACTTCCTGTGTGCTTTGGTTCTTTGAATTTGAGATTTCCTTTCAATGAAGTTTTTTTCTTTATAAAAAAATAAAATAAAATAAAAATCTAAATTTAGCTACACTCTTCTGGTCATCTGTGGTTTCTTTTCCTGCTTTGACTTAGTTCATAGCCTAGAAATCCAGAATGCTACAATAAGTTTTGATTTAATATGTTTCACTGCTATGGAGTTTCTGCTATTAGAGTGAAATATTATAAGCTTAGCGCCAGTCCTTGATAGTGTGCTTAGTCATTTACTTGCTAATACAAAATATGAAGAATAAGATAAACTGTAGGTTGGCTTCCATTGGATCTTTTTTTTTTTTCATTTCTATTATTTTCTCTAGTGGTCTGGTCTCTTTTCATTTCAATTTGATTCATTAAAAGTTAGGAAATGTTGGGGAACTTAATATAGTTGCTCTGTTAAAAATTTGCAGGAGCAGGTGACAAGATTACCTGAATCAGAGACATCTCCGGTGACTCAATTTATTTTGTGGGTGTGGAGTGGGTCCAGGTACTCTGGTCTCTTGTGTATGGCGATCTCATCTATCATCTATTTTGTCATGGAAGTTCTTTCTGATGTTTTCTCTGGTCAGTAAGCTCTTTCCTTATTTATAATTATACATAAGTCTCAAGGCATATGGTGCGTATTGCTCATAAGTATGCACTTTAAAATCTATAAATTTTCATTTACATTTTCTGAACAGGATCTATTATTAGCAAAATTTGTTTGTTTGTCCACTGATTGATTTTATTCCAATTCTATATTGGCAGCCCAATCAATTCCTTTATTTGAGACAGCTTTTACTCGATGCACAATAATAACAATATTGTCATATTTTTGGTTGAGAAAGAGTGGCCATTCAATATTTGGACAGATGCATGTTAGAAAACTTTTGGTTTCAAGAGCCCTTGTGGGATATCTTTCATTGATGAGTTATGTTTATTGGTAAGTGGACTTCCAGTGACATCCTTTCTATTTGTATTTATAGCATGTTGCTATCATCATTCGTCAATGCTTGTAACACTTTCTGAATGTTTACTCATTTCCTAGTGGGAATATCTATGTCACTCCCTCTAAGGTTGTGAGGCACTTAGCATGGGTCAGATGATGCAATTTTTCTTAAACAAGATATTCCTACATAGGCACACTAGGTCAATTGTCTTGATCAAACAGTTGTTGCATCATGTGGTTTCAAACAGTAGCAGTTGCTATACTGTTCTCTATACGCTATATTGGCCTATTAACTCTTAGTCACCAATACATATTTAATTTATAACTTCGTATGGAGGGTTATTTTTCCCTATGCCAAAAAGTGTAGGAAGAGGGGGGGGGGGGGGGGGTAGTACATCAGGGAGGTAACCCTGAGAAAGGTATGTCGCGCTGACCCTTTAGAGACAGGTAGAGCACTCAATTGTAATATGAGTGTAGCATGATCTGAACCTGAGCATTGCATGAGGAGAATGAGCACATTTTACCACTAGCACACCCACCTACTGTGATAACTTTGTATGAACTTACTGAAACATAATTATGTTCAGAACACAAAGACAAAATGTAAGGTACCTAGAATAGAGTGCTTTCTATATAAATCCCTTTAATATCTAATATTAATGAATCTATCAACTTGAATTTCAAAATTTCTGGAAATGTTTTACATTTTTCTTTACCTCATATACTATGCTTAGAAAGCTTTGTCAATGGCTTGTAAGGATATCCTTACGAGTTGATTTAGTGATAACTGCTGTAATGACCAGGAGCTGGTTTTTTTTCATTTCAGCATTCAAAGGTTACCTTTGTCTCAGGCTATTGTATTAAGCTTTACAACACCAATTATGGCATCAATTGCAGCCAGAATAATTTTGAATGAGAAGTTGAAAATCGCTGACATTGGAGGTATGCTAGTATGTAATATTTTTATAATTATTTTTTCTTAGTCCTTCAAAATAATATTATGAGATATGCAAATATGCCCCCATTTACATCTATTTATGGAACAACATAAAGCACTTTTTACTGTGTGGTGAACAAAATAGCACATGGCTCATCATGCTTAGGGTCCCAATTAGTTTGGGAAACAACTATACCCAAGAGTTAGGCAAGCCTGAGAAGTGGTAATGGAAGCCAATGTAGCTGCAAATGTTTTACATCATAGAAAATGAAACTATTTTCTTGAATTTTACATTGATTTCCAATCTCACAGTTTTGGCATAGAAGTTGGACTACCTTCTGTTAGGCAAAGAGTGTTTCCTATGTTAACTATCATACATTTTCCAGGTCTTGCTTGCAGTTTCTTCGGTGTGCTCTTCATTTTCCGGCAGATACTTACTAATCAAGGTACAGAAGTGAGTTAAAGTAACCTTCTATATGCTATGTCAGATGTGGATGCCTTGATAGGTTATGGTAAAGAATTCAATCAAGATAAATTTATATTTCCTTATCTTTGTTGCTATTCCATGTCATATGCCTGTATATACTGCCACCGTACTGATGCTATCTTTTCCTTTCTACATGAAAGCTAATCTTAAGCAATAGTCTTCCAAGTGTGCCCAAGCTCTCTCTCTCTCTCTCTCTCTCTCTCTCTCTCTGTGTGAATCTTATTTAGTGCGACTTCTGTGCATTATTCCCATTGTAAAGTTGAGAGTACCATGCTGTGATATTGATTCACTTTTGTCTTGGAAAAAGTTTGAAAATACCTATTTTTATAAGGAAAAGATGTTTTATTCATGTGCTGATGGTATATTGTAGTTATTTATGTGCTATAAAGCACAAACGCGAATACAGGTACGGGTACGACATGGCGACACGGCAATTTTTTAAAAATTAGGACAAGGGTATGGCGAGGATACATATACTAATTAATTATTAAATATATTTTTATTTTTTATTTTTTATTTTTAAATATTGTTAAGCATTTATTTTTTCATATAATGTTAAACATATATAAATTTAAGAGCAATAAAGGATAATAAAGTGAATTCATGACTAATATATGATGTATCAAAAAAGAATACAAACCAAGAATAAGATCAAAAAAGAGTAAAAAAAAGATAACTAGATAAGTGTTCAAGATTAAAACTAAAAAAATAAATAAAAGATAAGTATCCCTCCGTTTCCTGCAATTTTTCAAAGACAAAAAAGGACACGGTTGCGAAAGTGTCCTAGGCAAGTCCCGTGTTCAGCACTGGTATGACACCCCAAATGAAGTGTCCGTGCTTTCTAGTTTATATATCAAAAAAAGGATGCATGAGTTATGTTTTCTCACGTGTTATTAAAAGGTTCTCTAATGTTTTGAATTTTCCAACCTCATTAGTGATGAACTCAAAAAAGTCAACCCCTTGTATTAATGTTCTTACAAGATATTTAATTAATCTTTCATATTCTTCTTTGTTTCAACATCATACTGGTTCATTTATGTTATTTTCTTTTTTGCTACTAGTTTAGTCTTTATTTGAATAACCTAAATCCTTTTTTTCCACAATTTTCAATTTTTTATACAATAAATTATGGGAGTTTTTCACACCTTGTTTTCATTTCTATTATGCTATTGAATATTTCATTTATTTATCCGCACCCGCCCAGGGGGTGGGGGGCGCAGTGGTTGGGATGGGGGTGTGTGTTTCTCATACCACATCTTTGACAATGACTTCCCCCTTCCATTGTGTTGTTTTTTGGCAAATTATGGGAAACTAGAACCCTGATTTGTTTGCCAGATTCCTTGAAATTGAGCAAGTTATTGATGGTAGGATGAATGGGCAACAATAGAGACAAGAGCAACACATATTCCCTTTTCTTTTGCTTTATTGTCTTGCCCTTGTGGGCTTTATTTGTGGCTTTTTTGTTGTTACAGGTTAAAAATCTCTCTAAACACATCACTACACGTGCTTATAATGAGACAGGGAGAGTTGCTTTCCTACAACTCTGCCTAGACTTGTGCGTTATTGATTGTGTACTTTTTCAGGAAGCTTAGTCAAAGCTGGGGAAGCAAACAATACATACCTTAGTGGAAGCCATCATGTATATGTTGTCTTAGTTGGTTTATTTTCATCAATAACTGGTGGAATCAGCTATTGCCTCATAAGGGCTGGAGCAAAGGCATCTGATCAACCAGTGTAAGATTACATGACTTGCCTCATCTTTATTGTCCACTATGATATAATCTTCTTTATTTCTTTCCCTTCAAACTACTAAAGCTTAAAGAAAGTTATACTATGCTATTGTGCCCCTCACTCTTAACATGGCTTTTCTCTTTACTAGTTAATACATCTTTTGGAAGCGAAATTGGTTATTACTAGATTCTGTAGTAATTAGTGCTGCCACACTATGATTTTAAGAAAGGAAGATATTATGTAAAGAGATTGCCTTAGTAAGTTGTTTGCTCTTTCCAGGGTTACAGTTTTTTCATTTGGCATACTGGCTAGCCCTGCTGCTGGAATATGTACATTTTCTTTTGAGGTAAGTCCATGACACAGTCAAAATCTAATGATATTTAGTGGCCATGAAACCCTGATTCACCTTACTTGTCATGCTTTTGTTGTGTAAGCTTTTTGTTTTAACCGCACACGTCAGACATAATGAAATGATGCGTTTCCAATAGATATTGGCCAGGGATTTAGAATAGTATATTAAAACTTAACACTCATCATCATCTTAATTGCTTCAATTTGTAATCTACATTTTTCGTTTTTAGGATAGCTAGTTACTCATACACCAGTGTGTCTGCAACCCGCAACTCATTTCGTACGTGTCATTTGAGTTAAGGGTTATTTGCTTAAACTTGTAATTTAATTGCACTTTCTATTTTGAAATTCATAAATAATTGTCGTTATTTATTGTTAATCAGAATATTCTTCATGCAAAATAAAGAAGATAAAATGTTGTGCTCAGAATATCTTTCATGTATCAGTGTTGTGCTTAATATTATTTATGCTTAATGATCACAGAGGTTTTACTGGCAGTCCAAAGCCATTTGAAGTTTATGCTGTCTGATAGTCCGAAGTTATAGTTGCATCCATACTGTGTATCCTTTTAATGATGAGTGTTATGTGTCTCTGGGTGTTTCTCAATTATTTATTTCTTGTATGATGCAGGATTTTGTGCTGCCAGGTCTTCATTCATTTTTACTAATGCTTGTACTTGGTGTCCTGGCCTTTTTTGCAGAGGTGCTCTTCTGAATTATTATGATGCAATAATGACATCAATAAGGATGGATTTTTTTTTTCCCTGACCTTGCTTCTGAACGTGTGCACTTGGTTGCAGGTATTTTTAGCACGCGGACTTCAGCTTGAGAAAACCACCAAAGCTGCAAATGTCCAGTACATTTTGGTATTGTTCTCTCTCACCCCACCCAACGCCTCCCCCACCCCCCCACCCACAAAAGCAGTTGGCTGCCCTCCCTATTTTTAAGTCAATATTGCCTGAGAGATATCAGTTGGGAGCATTTAATAGCAATTTATACAGTGATCAACTTTTGCCTGCCTTAGTCTTTAGAAATTTAGATCTTCCATCCATATTTTCCGTCATGTACCATATAAACTTGCCACACATATTTAGTTCGTCCAATAAAATGATGCCACGTGTCATGTCGAAAATGATATGGCATAATAAAAATGATGTAGCATTATTCTATTGGACAAACTAAACACATGTGACAAGCTTATATGGCACTTAACATAAAATATGAACAAAGGGACTGTTGATGCAAACTATATATAACTTTGAGGAGGGTAAAATCCAAATTCTAAAACTTTAGGATATAAAATCCAAAGATCTCCGAACTTTAGGAGTATTGTTTGCACTTTAGCCAAGAGGAAATTATTGGAAAAATATAAAAAGAATCATAATGAATTACTTTCCCTCTCCTCCCCGTCAATCTCCCTCCGTTCCAAAAAAAAAAAGGAATAAAAAAAGAAAATCCCATCATCTTGTTAATTACAATACTTGTATTGCTGTTTCAGGCTGCCCTGTCACAATTATGGAGCATCAGTTCATCAAGAATAGCTCCATCCTTTGGGCGACTTGTTGGATGTTTACTCATTTTGATTTCAGTGTGTTGCACAATGTATATTGGACCTGATAAAGAGATGGAGTGAGAAATGCCGTATTCTTCTCACTTGTTTGAAGGCATGCACCCCATTTGGTGCACCCATTCTTTGCTGTAATCAACTTAGCCAATCATACTTAACCCAAAAAAAAAAAAAGTCAATCATATCCAACTTTATTAGTGTTTGTAGTTACTTTTGTATTTTGCAAGATAGCTTGCTACCCCAAAGCTTCACTGGTTCCAGCATAAAAGGGTCTTGAACTCTTGTAATTATGGCATGTTAAAACCGAAATTCATGTTAAAATGAATAAATTTGCCCTCTGTCCCTGAACCCTAAAACGCATGCTACTGCTTGGTGCATGCTAGGTGTCAATCATTGAGCTCCTCCAGAACCTAATTTTCATTTTTTTACGTTATCGTCTTGACCGGTGGTATTTGGATTTGGACAAAATTTGGGTAAAAATATCAAAATAAAAAAGATATCATGGTCCTTGCCTTAAATTGTATATATCTATATATAATATAAAAACAAAACGTTTAAGTTTTTATTGATTACTTTTTATTATAACACGTGAGCCTCTAAATAAACTTCACTTGCACCGTTCCATTACAAGTTGTCTCTAAATTAAAATCACCCGCCGCAATATAGAATTTTTTTTTTTTAGAAACTATTCCAGACAAAATCAATTTTAACATATCAAAATCCTTCATCTCTTGAGTGCTGACATGGTGTGTTGGTCCAAGCGGCCTCAAACTTGAAGGTTTTATAAGAAAAGAGCTAGTTGGGTTAGTGTCAACTGTCAAGTAAAAGAAGGCAGTGATATGATCTCTAAAACACCCAAGTGGAAGATGACAGTTTTAAGGAATTTAAATGAATTCAAACAATGAGCTTTCCCTCCTATCTTTACCCTCTCATGGACTTCACGTCTTCAATGGAAAATAGCATAGAAAGGGAAACGGCACAATGAAAAATATTAGCTAGCTAATTATACTTGGACCAAATGCCGTTCTAGCCTATTTGTACTGTCTTTTTTAATTTCTCATTCCATTTATTGTGGTAACTAAGATCTCCAACTAAGACTACACTAATCCAAAACTTGGCAAAACTAGATCCGGACCCAAAGTTGGTAACCCAACTTGAACCTAAAGGAAATACCTAACCTAAACTAGAAATTTTTTACCCTAAGTAAAAATGGATTGACTCGTGACCCAACTCATTTTTTAAAATGTTTTTTTTAATCAAATTATATAAGTTAGCAAATCACTTCAAATGCTAAACCATGTAAAGATAATGTGATAGTATTAATCATCCAAAGGTAATGAATACATTGAATCAAATAGTAGCCACCAAAAACTTTTCTTTCTAGTTTGATCAGGGGCAACAAGATTTAGAGAAATTGAGCTTACAATATAAATTTTGAGAGCATTAAGTAGCTTAGATTGAAACATCTATACATCCTTTGGTGTATTAAAAGGATCAGAGTATTGGTCTAAACTCCAAAATCCCGCAATAAAACTCATAAGATCATTGCCATTGTCACTATCATCTACTACAAGTGAACCAACACCTCTTTCATTGTCTACAAGTAGAATAAAGTTTGTATCTAAAAGGACGAGAGTGAAGGAATGTAACGTTGTCGCCCTAGAATGCCTCCAGAGTTATAGGCACTTACTATTCTATTAATTTTTTTTTTAATTTAATGATTTTTTTAATGTAAGAAATACTTATAAAAATAAATAAATAAATAAATAAAAACTATGTGGTTTGGGGCACTTAATGGCAAATCACCAAACTTTTATGGTAATGATATTATTAGTAACTTTGAATTGTGTAAATTTAAGTATTTATATATTATTATTTAGAGTATTTTGTTATTTTTGACATTTAATATATTTTTCTATTTATTATTATCATTATCATTATTATTATTATTGCATATGAAAAAAATACAAATTGGCCTGACTTGCCTTGACTAAATTCATAACACGATCGATTCGACTTGCTTGCAACTCGTTTATGATGACCCATTTTCGGGACAAAATGGGCTTTTGCCCTTTTCGGGCAAATTAAATAACCTTATGCCCCCCTTCCCACACTAATTAGGAAAATGTCTCTCTTTTAAAACTTGATTTATGATAAATCGAGTTAGGAAAAAAAAAATTGAAGTCCTATAGTGGCGTTTTAAGGAGTTTATAGTGACGTTTTAAGAACTTATAGTGACGTTTTTTAACCCGACTTCAGCTTAACTCGATTTTAAGTAAGTCGAGTTTCAAAAGATGGGCATTTCCCTAATTAGTTTGATAAGAAAGGCATAAAGCTATTTAATTTATCCGAAAATGGCAAAAGCCCATTTTGTCCCCCATTTTCAATATGAACTCAATTAAATCCGATCCAAATTGACCCATTCACAAGGTCTATCCAAAATCCGTAGTTGACCTATTGATTTCTCCACTCATTATAACTAGAATATTGACCTATTGATTTCTCCACTCATGATCACTAGAATTTGCCTTTACCACATTGTCGGTACTTTACAATGACAAATAAAAGAGCACTCCTATAATCTATGTTAGGTTTTACCTGCAACTGAATTCTCATAAGACTTACCAGTGCCCATTATGATTTTTCTGTGATTCAGCTCCATTGGTTTGGAGTCTTTGGAGTTGAAACAGCATTAATAGTTCAACCTGGTTTTGCTATCTTAACTCTTAAGCATTAAATTCAAAATTAAACACCACAAAAAATTTACCTGACCATAACTCTTCACTTGTTAGGAACAAAATGAAGAATCTACTAAGAGTTCCAATGAGCCTAGACTAGTTGCCGTGTTGGGGAAAGAGCTATAACCTGAAATGTCATTGTTAATTCATTAAATAGAGAGAGTGTGACAACTCGGAAAACATATATAGCCAGATGGTCTGCATACATCTGCTGCCTTTATTCCATTAATAATTAATGCCAATTTTTATGTCATATCTGCAGCTGTAGAAAAAGCAAAATTACGCTCCATATTTGTGCTACCATAAATAAAGGAAAGCACCGTCAAGTGACACGTGTGATTCTGGAGACGAGAGTATCGGTTGCTACATAGTACAATGCGTGCTCTACTTTGTGCTGCTACTTCTTTAATACAGTGGCATTTATTCCCAACGGATGGAACATTTGCTGCAAATAAAATAAAATAGAATCATCATGGGCTATTTATTAGAGCCTTTTTTTTAAATTTAAAAAAAAAAAAAAACAATTTAATTTTATGGGGAGCTATTTAGAGATTCTAGCCCTGAAGTCTAAAGATGAGACTTAATTACATAATTGTCACTGCCAGTATTAAGGGGTATTTTGGTAATAGAAGCTAAAGAACAGGGGATTTTAGTTGGTTTTTTTGTAGGGTAGGGTAGGGTAGTGTAGTGTGAGTGAGTGACATTGGTAATGGTTTGGGGAGTTGGGAACTTGGGATTCAGCCAAAGACGAAGAAAAAGACATATTGGTTTGGAGGACAAGTGCATTGAAAAGCGGTTGTTTGGAATTGGAAGCACTAAAGTTATTCCAAAATCCAAATAATTATTTGTCAGGTAAAGACTTGTTTATTCCCAATTCCTTATTTTATCTCATAGTGTGGGTCCGGACCCGGTAGGCTAAGACTAAGATTTTTTTTTTTTTTTTTTTTGATAACCAGGGAATTGCATTAAAAAGAAACTAAGGTAGAACAACATATTCAGGACACAGCCTGTTATGATACATGGATTCATAAGTTTCTTTAGTATTATCCTTTTATCAAATCTACCTCCTCCTTTTTGGATTTGACCTGAATTTGCATTTGGATGCACAAGGTATTTTTATTCGGTAGATTTAGAGCTTCTACTTTGTTAGATTTTATCATTTTATACTCTCCTCTCATTCTTTAATCAACCACATTTAAAAAAAAAATGGCATTATCTTTTTGTGAAAGTTTAATGTAACGGAGTTTTCGTCGGTGAACTTTTCTCCCCACTTTCTCATGTCCAATGAATTCATCCAGTTAATTCAATGAAACTCAACTCAAGTCAACTCTAGCAACCCTCACCTTCTTTTTTTCATTTTTATTTTTATATTTTTATAGCTCACTTTATAGAAGTTTTGAATCTACAAATCTATTGTTAAAAAGCACCATATGATGATTTAGATTGTGGCTATAATAATTCTTCTTTAAGATAGAAGTTGCCTCATGCTCATGGCAAATATTGATGGTCGTTAGACAACCAAATTTAAGTAGGTCCATCCCACTTAAATTGGAGCAAGGAATTTAAAGTTTTTTTTTTCTGTAGTGTTTAGAGCTCTTAGAATATTCAATTAATTACTGAAACAAAATATTAATTAAGATGACTTCTTATAATAAAACAGTGTTGACCAGAAGATTTTAACCTAAAACAAAAACCAACCCCTAAATGTTAGCAAAGAATTTAAAGTTAAAAAAAAAAAAAAAAAGGGGGCCCTTTTACTGTATTGTAAAACGAAAATATCCAATTGACTGATCCACCTATCTATAACAACCCCTCCCCTTTAGTTTGAGCAAAAGAAAACAGAAAAAGGAGGAGGAGAAAAAAAAAAAAGCCCCTACTTTTGAGGGGAGATCTAGATGCAAACCAAGCCAATCAAAGTAACAAACCCATTGAGAAAGAGAAAGTGAGAGATTCTTATCTTGACGGGAGAAACATTTGGGAAGACGTTAGAAATGGGTTGGGGTTTGTTCTGATTTTCCATGGGAATCGGAATTTATGGGCCGTGGTCATCAATCGTGATGGGAATAATATAATATTTATTTATTTATAACTAAAAAGAGTTTAGTCGAAAGCTTCAATTAGCCGAACTGCAATGAACCACACTACACATACAACATCATCAGTCACTACCAGATAGTAGCTAACTTTGACTTTACAGTGTCCCCTTTCTCACTTTGGTCCATCTCCAATCTTCCCACTAATTTTACATTTTTTTCGGCCTCGTTTAATAATATTTTAAAAGACCATAAAAAAAAAAAATTAAGAAAAAAAAAGTGTCCCCCACTCTTGTTCTAGCTTGGCCAGCAGGCCCAGCACATATTCTTTGCGTTACACAAAAGAAAGCAAATTACAAAAACCTAAGTTTATTTATGTTCCCGTGTTGGAGGTGTAGTAGTGAGTAGTTAATGTGACACGACATCAGATGACCCCTGATATTTCATTCAATGCCCCCACCCCACAAGTTCAATTAATATATATCTAATTTCATATCAATAAATCTAGTGTTTTATTTAGGAAAAAAAAACTAATAATAAAAATCTAGAGGTTGATTATATAATTAGCGTATAATAAAAAAGTGGCACTGTAGTATTAAATATTAATAGTAAGTCTACTTAAAAAATGATGGTAGTTCAAATTTTAACTTAGCCTGTCTATTTATTTAATTTTTTGTCAAAAATGTATTTAAAAATGATGGTAGTTCAAAATTAAAAAAATTGTACATAAAAATTAAATTTAAAATCTTATCCAATAAGTTGTAGGCAAAGCCGCAAAGGTAGCTTATCATTAAATATTGTGGCTAATAATTTTATCTTTTGCCAATGAATATGATTCTTGTGTCAAATTGAGCTCCTTTGTTTTTTATTTTGTTGTTTAAAATTTCAAGATGGTTTCACCTGGAAGTTGGAAGGTGAACGTTTATCGGGCATTAAGAGGTCATTCGTACCTATGACTCTTTGTCTTTGACTGGAATTTGCAATGTATTACCTTTTTTTTTTTTTTTTTTGGATATTGTCATGTATTACCTGTTTCGAGTGTTTGGTTTTAGTTCCTCAAAAAAAAAAAAAAAAAAAAAAAAAAAAAAAGAGGAGTGTTTGGTTTTAAATCAATTTTCTTTCTCAAAAAAATAATAATTTAAACTCATCTTTCTGCTCTTTAATGGTCAGAGATTAACGCCAATGGCCTCCTGCTTTTTTGTGGACTTCAACCGGCAATCCCTTCCCATGCTTTAACAAATGTTTTAGGTATTTAAAAAGTAAAAAGAAAAAAAACTACATTTTAACATTAAACCACTCTTATACTATTGTGTTTTTTTTTTTTTCATCTTATTAACAAATGTTTTAGGTATTTTTAAAGAGATAAAGTTTGGCTACAACCTTAAAAAAGTCTTGTGAGTTAATAATATTATTATTCGATCCTTTAAATTATGACGGCTCTGGTTTAATGTTAGCAAAAAAATTAATTTTTGAGGTTTTTTTTTATATGAATTTCTTTTAAAATTATGACACGATGTTATCTATATTTTAGACTACATGTGATAATTATAATACTTTTAACTTAACAGAATGACCTGAGAATTCTAGAGGGTCTAGATTGAATAATAACCCTTCCACTTTGTTAGTCATAGTACCAATTTAATGTGCCATATTACTAAAGTGTGCCCTTTACTTGTCCCTTTTTTTTGTCCAAATAAAGTTTGTTGGGCAAGTCTACATTATTCATTCTTATTAATAGATGCTAGGAGTTTTCCTCAAAAAAGAACAAAAAGAAAAAAAAGGAGGGGGGGGGGGGGGGGGGGGTGGGGGGGATGCAAGGAGTAGAATTTAAAGGCAAAACATATAAATTTGGGTTCGATTGACCGGTCCTTCCAAATTGTACCCCAAAAAACAGTGCCTTGTACATCATTGTTGTACCACATTGTCACGACCCAAGAGGAGGAGAGAGAAGCATTGATGTGTAATTGTGTATCCAACTACCTCCTCAATCCTAATTCACGTTACATTTATGAATCTTATTATGAAGATGATAAATTGAGAACATATTTAACAAAGAAAAATTTTAGGACTAATTACACACTTATTTTTACAATTATTACACGTGTGAGTAGTGAAAAAAATGATAAATTTACGTAAAAGTAATAAACATATCCATAAGATAGTTATAAAAAAAAGATGAAGTTTAATTATAAAATTAATTATAACTTAAGACTACAATCTCACTCAACATCTTTTTATTGAAAGTAAATTTTGATAAATTCATCATAAGGTTACATTTTTCTTTTATATACACTTACAAAATGTCTAAAAAATTTAATATTTAATAGTTATATCATCTATAAATTATTTAAAAAATAAGTTTTTATAATTTAAAATTATCTAACAAATATAAGCTAATAAATAAAAAATAATTTACACGTACAAAGTGTCCTAGATAGGATAGGGTCTCTAGGAGTAGGGTACAATTGTTCTTTTAATAACTCCATGCACCGTCTAACGAGAGTGTTTGGGTGTAGGAGGAGAGTTGTGTCTGGTAGAAAACTTTGGTGTTTGATCCACTAGTCTAAATACATATTTTTAATTTTTAAATAATATTTTATATATTTTTATTTATATGTATTTTCAAAAAAATCAAATAATATTACTAGATCAACACGGAGACTTTAACCGTTTTGACAAAAAAGTGGCCCCTAATGGCTGCACTGTAAATGCAAGTGAAAATAGGGGTAGTTGTTTTTTACTCTATTTTTCTTTTATAATCAGAAGCAGTAAGACTGTAAGAGTCTGATGATTCAAAAACTGGGCTATAATCACTTAATCAGCGAGGGAGCGTCACAGAGGGACTTGCTTTGCTTTGCATATTTTTTATTTTTCAAATTTTTTGCTACTTTTATTGTTCACTTTATATCTTCACTTTTACTTTTTTGTTCTTTTGTTCTTCTTCTTCTTCTTCTTCTTCTTCCTCTTCTTCTGTTTCATTACTATTTTTGCCTTGGCTGTGTTGTGTGAGCGAGTTTTGTGAAGCTCTTTTGACAAAACTTCACCAATGGCAGACATTACTCACCATCCCATGGACCAGCTCCAAGACCTTGAGTACTGCATAGACTCCAACCCTCCTTGGGGTATGCCCTCTCTCTTTGTATATATCTGTTTTGTAAGGGGTTCCTTTCTTTCTCTCACTTTTTTTTTATTTCTTTTTTATTTGGTTAAGGAATTTTGAGAGTGAAATGGGCTTGTGGGACAACATATATAGTTGCAAAGTAGTTTTTTTTTTCCTCTCTCTCTCTCTCTCTCTCTCTCTCTCTATCCAGTGTTTTTTTCTTCTTCTTCTTCATATGGGTTTGTTAGGATATGGTGTGGAAGAGAAATGGGTTGTGGGAATAGAAGTAGTTGCAGTGAAGCTTTATTATTCATCGAGGAAATAAAAAAAAGTGTAGCTTTAGTTGTGAGTAATGAGACAGTGTGGGAATCACTGGTATTTCTGCCATTGAAGTTCAGGCACTGTGGTCTCGTGGCATACAAAGTTACAAACTTGACCCCTGAAAAAGAAAGAATTTATGTAACTTGTAAAATATAAAACCAAAATTAAAAATTTAGTGTTGGTTTTGAGTTTGACGATCGACACAGTTTTTATTTTTATTTTTATTTTCCTTTCTTTTTTATTTGGATGATGGGTGACAGAAATTGTAAACTTATGCTGTAGCTTTTTGTTTTCTAAGATTAAAAATATTTTTGAAATTTGTACTTTAATGATATTGACAATGAGTAGGACTCTATTGGTTTTTTCAATTTTTAAATTTTCTGTTTATGAATGCTTTGTTTGGTTACTGAGAAATGATGCGGGGAAAAAAAACCGAAAAATGACAATTTTGAAATTTTTGGTGGGTTGCGGCTGGAGTAGATATATAGTGACATTCCAAGTGTTTTACTATGTTTTATGTACCTTTCTTAAGATTTCTCAGCTATCAAACCTAGTTTTCATGGCCATCACGGGTCTACAATACTCTAAAAACTTCTTAAGAATGGGCCTAAGGACGTATTGTAATTACTCTTTTACCCATCAGAGCCAAAAGCTTCTTCTTCTTCTTTTGCTTGTGGGGTTGCTGACGAAAATACCTTGTAGGCTTTGACACTTCTTTTACGTGTCACACTTTGACCTCAACTTGAAAATGTAGTTTAGTCATGCACATGTTAATGGTCGTGCCATTGATAATGTTACCTTACATTTTGGTTCATGAAAGGATCAATGCGTACCCTTTGAAACAAGAAAACTAGAATTACATTTAACTATTTTGTTGTTTTTATTACCTACCATTGGAAATTAAGTAAATTATTTCCCTTGCTTCATTTGATTTATTTTAGTATTTGTCCTCTTTCTCATGACCTATTTTAAGCTGGAATGAATTCCAATCTTTAAAAAAAAAATATGGTGGCTGAAGTGAAAGAAGACTGTTTTTATCGAATAGGAGGGACCTTGAATTTTAGGAATTCTAGAACTATGGTAACCACATTTTATTTTGGCTGCTTTACTGAAATTGCTTTAGAACTTAGGTGTGTGGCTTACCGGATAGGCTTTCAGTACGATATGTAGCACCAAAAGAAAAGAAGAGATAAATATATAAACACTTACTCCTAGGCCCAATTATTCGTGTTAAACTTCCTGATGAATGTCGACTCCAATTGGGGTTTGACATTATTGATATTTTTATATCCCAATCCTCCAAGACATGTAATTGCTGCAAGTTTTCCTTTTGAAACTCAAGTGGAAACTTAGCTTCATAATTCATTAGACTTGTTTACCATAAATTTGACACATAGACTCCACTCAGATTGAGAACAGTGTTAGTTTTCAATTCAAAATCAAGATGTAAAATCTTCTTTATTTTCTCTTAAAGAAAGTTCATGCCAATACATGGTAAGCTGATTGCTTCACCTTTTCATTTTTGTTTATATTTTAATCTTTTTCTTGCAGTTGAAACAATCCTGTTGGCATTTCAGAACTACATACTGATGCTGGGCACTAGTGTAATGATCCCTGCGTTGCTTGTCCCTGCAATGGGTGGCACTGATGTAAGCTTGTTTTTTGATAAACTTCCTCTACTCTTTTTCAGTTTAGCAACCATGTTTCAATTTAAGTTCAATTGATACTTCTTGTAGAAGCATCCTGTACAGGCCGGTTTCTCTCTTAACTTACTAGAGGGACTATGCAGGTATTTTGAACCCTCAAATCATTAGGTCCCACCTGCAGTACTCTAGGTTGAAACACTGCTTAAGATTTTCAAGTTCTCATGACACTTTCTTTCCTAATTTGTTCCCTTCTGTCCAAAACTTACCACACATTAGACACTTTCTAATTTTTATATGGTTGAATTTTGGACTAAAGATGTTGGCAGAACTGTTTATATATGGTTGATCAGGAATTTGTTCTTCTAACTTAATTTTCCTCCCCCCCCCCCCCCCCCCCCTTCAAACAATTTTCTTGGCCGCAACCAGGGAGACAAAGCACGTGTTATACAGACTCTACTCTTTGTGGCCGGCATTAACACACTTCTTCAAGCACTTTTTGGAACCAGGTTGCCTGCGGTTGTTGGAGGCTCCTTTGCTTATGTCATTCCCATAGCTTACATCATAAACGACTCCCAGTTGCAGCGGATTAATAATTCTCATGAAGTAAGTTGTCCAATCTTCCCCTTCTATAAAAAATATTGGGGTCTTTAAGAACCACATGGAAATAAATTGATACATAAAACTAATTGACAATAATGCTCGTCTTGATAAAACTAGAGGCTTATTCCATTTGCGAGATATTACTTTAGAGGGTCAGAGTCAGACCTATTTCTAAGGGGCATACCTAGGCAGATTGTTTCTACAAAAAAAAGTGCAAGCTTCTTGAAAGGAAATAGAAGCAAAGGCTTTTTCATGGTGTACAAAGATTGGCCTTTGAGAGGAAAAGGCAGAAGGGAGCTTAAGCTTACATTGCTAAATGGAGTTTCTGCCAAAATGACTGAAGTGATATTAATTTGCATGATACAAGGCAAATTGTTAAAATTCCAATTGAATATGCATGGTTATATTCTTAAATTTATGCAAACAAAGTTTCACTTTTAATGCACTGAGTAGAAGAATGAAATATTTTTATTGGAATGTGGTGTCCAAATGACCCATAAATACTGTGGCTTTCATGTTACAGTACATTTCAATATCAGCCTGAGTCTCATAAGAGATATCTCTCTGAATTTTTTTTCCCTTCTCAGGAATTTTACACTTTCTTATTTGGTAGGGTATTGAAAGGGATCTTCCCATGTGATTGGTTTGCAGAGATTTATACAAACTATGCGAGCTATTCAGGGAGCTTTAATTGTAGCCTCAAGCATACAAATTATCCTAGGTTACAGCCAAGTTTGGGGTCTCTTTTCACGGTAGGTTGATAGCACTTAATGGGTAATGAAATGATTGAACTACCTGTTCATAATTGTTTTATTCACTAATTATAAGGGTCTCTTTCACAGGTTCTTCAGTCCTCTTGGTATGGCACCAGTGGTTGGATTGGTTGGCTTGGGATTGTTTCAACGTGGATTTCCAGCTGTACGTATTGCTATGAGAAGCTATTTATAATATCCGTTTGGTTGATATTGAAAGAGGAGCTTCCGTTTGATGTGTTCAGCACTTGTTGGGGGTTGAAATTTTATAATAGATTATCAAAATTTCTAACATTGGAGGCATCATATTTTAGTTATTGACAAATATCATATCATAATTTTTTTGCGAAGGAACTAGAATTCAAAACTCTAGCATCTAGCTTCAACTTTTAGACGCATCGGAAATTGACTGCATTCTTGAATATATCTAGCTTTCTTCAAACCTTGTGCAATGTTTCAATTTCAACTAGGACATGCATTGATGTGAAAATTGGATTAATTATAACCTGCTGAGAACTGAAGAAAGAGCACCTTGTTTCTTAATAAGCAGCATGTTCCTCTGACCGATGGTGTTCAATGTACATAATGGATACCTCATGTTCTCTTTTGCCTTGTTGTTTTATCATTCTCTTTGAAGATTTATACAATTCTACTACTGCAATATCTGTTTCAGTTGGGCAATTGTGTGGAAATTGGGATACCGATGCTGTTGTTGGTCATTGGGTTGTCGCAGGTAAGTGTCTTTGTATAATTTTTGGGGTAATCTGTTACTTTACTAAGTATTTGTTTTCCATCACGTATGGATTGTGTGAATTGCAGTATCTAAAGCACGTGAGACCATTTAGAGAGGTCCCTATTTTTGAGCGGTTTCCAGTTTTGATCTGTATTGCAATCATTTGGATCTATTCCCTTATCTTGACTGCTAGTGGGGCTTATCGAGGCAAGCCCATTAAAACACAGAATAATTGCCGTACTGACAGAGCAGATCTTATATCTACTGCCCCATGGTATCTCAATGGGCAAACCTCTGCTTCTCTTATGTTGTGCTGTGTTTCGGGCTGCTTCTGAAGTTTTGTATTATTTCAGGTTCAAGTTTCCCTACCCTCTGCAGTGGGGCCCACCAACATTTTCAGCGGGTCATTCATTTGCCATTATGTCAGCTGTCCTCGTCTCAATGGTCGAGGTATTTATTGAGTTTCTTAAAGGTGTCTCTAAATTGTTATCAAAATTGATGGCATATCCTATTGGATCCCAGGAACCAGTTGATAGAGATAGCTCTTTTGATTTCACCTTTATTATGTTGTTCTAGATATCCAATTTCTTTAGTAGCCTTTTATAACTTGTACATTGGACTGCAGTCGACTGGTGCATACAAGGCAGCATCGAGGTTGGCCATCGCTACTCCACCTCCTGCTTATGTATTGAGCCGGGGCATTGGCTGGCAGGTGAGCAGTGAGCTGTTTTGACACATTTGTGACTCCTTGTTGTAGATTTACTTATTCCTGAGTACAATTCACATGTTTTAACAATGCTAACAGAATTTCTGAAATGAGTCACCTGTCACCCTTTTTCTTGTACATTACAATTGAATTTCCACGTATCATGCACAATTCTTATGGTCACATGTTTTTGGATGTTAATGCTTTTTTTTTTTTCTTTTTTCTTTTTGTGGATATATTTCATCACTTTCATGTGTCTTGGAAAGAGCTGAGTAGTTTTAGTTTCTCACTGTGGCAGGGAATAGGAATCTTGCTTGATGGTCTTTTTGGAACATGCACTGGTTCTACTGTTTCTGTGTAAGACACGCTAGATGAGCCATAGCTGCTAGCTGATGTTCTGTTCTTTTGCCTACAAATATAGCTTGACAGAAATCATGGTCATGTATTTCAGGGAAAATGTAGGACTCCTTGGATTAACCCGAGTAGGAAGTCGCAGAGTTGTTCAAATTTCTGCAGGCTTCATGATATTCTTCTCCACCCTAGGTTGGTATTATCTTTTTGGCGTTGTTTTGAGAACTGAGATAAACATGCCAATTGGTGAAAATTCAATTCATTTTTCACTGAGCTGTTCAGACTGGATCTAAAGTCTTCGCTGTTGCATTTTCCCTCTTTTCCTTTTCTTTTTAGCAATTACATATTTCAGCTGCATCTAGTGGTAAGCTTTTAAGATTTCCCAATTACAATTCCAATAATTGTTCTGTATGATTCATTCACTCCATTATGTTTGCAGGAAAATTTGGAGCTGTGTTTGCATCTATACCCTTCCCAATATTTGCTGCGTTGTACTGTGTTCTCTTTGGCCTTGTAGGTATGTTATTAGCTAAATTGAAATCAGGATTTTAACCTTTTTCTTGTGGACAAAATTTAGATACAAAATTTGTTGTAGTCTTAAGCTATAACTTTACTTAATATCTTTTTATTGGAGGTGAATTTTGACAAATCCACCATTGGATTACATCTTCTTCTTATATCCTATACGCTTGCAAAATTTCTAGAAAATTGAAGATTAATAGCTATGTCATCAATAAATTTTTTAAATTAAAAGTTTTTGTAGTTTAAAATTATACATAATATATAATTTTTAGATCATATAGTAAATAATATCCGATTGACACAAAATTTGGAATGTGTATTAAGAGCATGTAGCGCATACAATTCAATGGTTAGATTTTCAAAATATATAGTAATGTTTATTTTACTGAGTAAAGTTGTAACATTAAGTTACAACCAGTTTTGTAGCTAAACTTTGTCATTTTCTTATTCCTCTCTTTAATATAACTTGTTTCTTTGTTTTCAGCTTCAGTTGGATTGTCATTTCTTCAATTCACCAACATGAATTCTATGAGAAATCTCATCATTACTGGGCTTTCACTGTTCCTCGGGATATCTATCCCGCAATTTTTCAATGAATATTGGAATCCTTCACACCGTGGTCTGGTTCATACTAATGCTGGATGGGTGAGTACTATCATTAATGTAGCCCAATAATAGGGTCCTTATCAAAGTACAAAGACAAGTATAAATGTCCAGGTAGCATGTAGTTTGGCCCTTACTGTAATAAGCTTCAGCATCCCAAATATATTTATAAATAATGTCCTTGAGATTTAGATATAATTCCTCAAGACTTTGAGAAATTATTAGGTACACCTGGTGGACTACACCCTTTCACATAAATATGGGTCCCATGTGCGGGACACATATGGGGTCCACCTTAATGTGAGTGGAGGGTAGTCTATCGGATGCACTGAATAATTTTCTAAAATGTTCTCCACTTAGAAGATAATTTTGGTAACTTTTTTTCTCTATTTAATATTGTTAGCCTGATTGTTAAATGACATCCTTGCAGTTTAATGCATTTCTAAATACCATATTCTCGTCTCCGGCGACAGTGGGTTTGATTGTCGCAGTGTTTCTTGATAACACAATAGAAGTGGAGAAATCGAAGAAAGACCGAGGGATGCCATGGTGGGTGAAGTTCAGAACATTTAGAGGTGATAACAGAAATGAAGAGTTCTACACTTTGCCATTCAATCTCAATAGGTTCTTCCCTCCAACCTAGCAAGTTCAACACGGCCAGCCAAACAAACTTATTCTTTCTGCAATGCATTTCAGTTAACATGCTAAAATTAGGTTCCCTTAGAGTTTGTAAATGCAAAGATTATTTGGCAAATATTCTTAGCAAATGCTAGTCTTCCTCTTTTCAAGGTGACAATTTTTTGCGGGCCAACTGTTGTGGCAGGGTCCAGATTAGAATTGTAGTTCATTTAATCCTTAATCCATGCTTTTGTAGATGTAATAATAAAGAAGGGAAATCAGTTCTCTTTCTCAATTAATATCAAGGTTGCCTTCAATTTTTTTTAATGGTATATATTAATCTTTAAAAGCTGTGTATATGTATATATATATATGTAAGTTATAATTTCCTGCTCAGAGAGGACTGGAATAAATCAGCCACATTTGGTTAATAGTTAATTCTAACTCTCCAAGAGTCACGAAGGAGCTTGCTGCCTCATATAGGCACTTTGAAGTTGTTAGCATTATGTCAAGAATGCAGAACAAAAATAAAGACAATTCATCTAGACAGCAGTGCCAATGGGTTTATTATGCCAAATATTGCAGGTGAAAAAAAATCCGAAGTAACTTGAACATAAGCGAGTTCATATTGAACATAGTCTAGAAGAAAGCAATTAATCTCTCTCTTAGTTAGTAGGTTATAGTTAGTTCAACTAGTAAAAAGTCTCTTGTTATCAAATATAAAATTTTGAGTTCAATTCCCTATAAATCAAGTAAGTGGAACAAAGAGGTGTTTTTAATTTTAATACCTTTAAAAGAGAGCCTGTTTTTTTTTTTTTTTTTTGAAGGTGAAACTTATCTTGATTTCAATAAAACACTTCAGAAAATGAAGTACAACAAAGAAGGGCAGACTACAAAAAAATTCTTCTAACATTTAGCCCTATCAATTTGGCAGAGGTGATGAAGCATTGGAGGCTCCATTTGTAACACCCCAAACCCATCCCAAGGATTTAGATACATAATCTGTCTTATAAATAATCAACCATAATATAATGGAACAGAGCGTAATTAAATATCCACAAATAAACTTCAACCCATCAAAAACTTTCCTATGAAATCCATAAAATCAAAAACTCTAACAATAAAGTCTCTAAATACAATCTCAAAGAGTTCCACAACTGTCAAACTCACTATCCTAAAAAAAAAAATACTAAATCAGTCCATCAACTAACGTAGCTCCAAAAGAAGTCTTCAATCTATGCCTTCAATGATCTACCATCAAAAGATATTTCACTGCTCTAATCTGAAAGGGTGGAGAGAGGGGGGTGAGCTAGAAGCCCAATAAGAGACTACATAACATGAGGATATCTTTCAAAACAAAACATTAGTATCATTGACAAAATATAGTCTTTACAAAACATTTACAAATAGTTTTACCAGTAATATAATATAATTTATAAAACTATCAAGAATAAAACATTTAACTATAACGCTGTAATCATTAAATAAAATAATAACCACTTTTGTTAGCCAAAATACACTAAATAGGTAAAAACAATATACTAGAGTAATAAACAATTTTTCCACTTATAAAGGTCGATACCAAAAAAACAATAGTTTGATATAGAAAACATTAAACATTAGCCAGACAAAGACATAAACTGCTAAACACTCGGTGGGTGATTCCCATAGGGAACAATAACACTAACCTCAAAGAGGCAACATTGGCTCCAAAGAACAAACAATAACACTGCACCACACCACAATAACACTACATCAATCAAAGACCAACATTTAACCATGTGTTGGCAAAGGTTGCAAACTGTCTAGCTGACTATTTGAAAACATTCTTACTTTATTACAATATTGTCAATACCAATCATAAATCATATAACAAATATTTTTTCAAAAATATAGTTTGAGTCATTCTTAACATATACAATTTCAAGGTATCACTTAAGAAATATTAAAATTCAAATATGTGTACAAAGCATTGATAATGGTATAAGTTTTTTTGAAACTTCACTTTTGCAATTACATATATATAAATATATTTTTACCAAAAATATATATAAATATATATGTCCTGAGAGACGTCATGTTCTGAACCTCTAGTTACTAAACTAAGCTTCAACTCAACTATTTGAATCAATGTCAATTAAAACCTAAATAAGGATAAGACAACTTAATAAGGATGGATACACTAAGGCAGCAATGAAAATATAAATTTCACTCTTAAAATTTGTATCTCACATTTTGTTTTGAAACTACAGCTAACTTAGTACTCAATTGCTTTATCAAGTACTCCAAAAATCAATACCTAGTAAACAATTCTAATGAGCCGAATATGTAGATCTCTATATTATTTAATTCCCTAGTACGAGTTGGCTTCCAAATAATTTTATGCTTATAGATCATATTATCCCAAATTACATATATATGACATCCAATAAGATTCCTACCTGTAAGACATAGAAAGGATGCTATAAGTTTACAAAGTTATTTCTACCCGTAGGACCTAGTAACTTGTATCATGCATTGACAATAATTTAGAAACTTGAAACAATTATATAGATTACAAAAGTTATGAAGGTAGCACCACTACTAATCTACGTAAATCCCAGCTATATACCTCTAAAATAACACTCCAATTCAGTCTAGGAAGATCAATCTCACTCCAATTAGTACTCTTAAATAACACTCCTACTAGGGCTAGAGTTTAAGACCCACTAAACCTTAAATAAGCTTCCAAGACTTTAATTCCCAATTAAACTCAAATTATGGTTGTTTAGATCAGCTAGAATTTTAATCTCTTATCCAAATAGGTTTTAATCTCTTATCATTTTCCTTAATAAGGAGACTAAAAGTTAAATATGGATAATCTACAAAAATAACTCTCAATTACATCTTCTTTTATTTATTTTCTTTGTAGATCATAATATAAAATAATATCACCTTCAAAATTAAATAATTCATCAATTTCACTTTAGAAGCAATAAAATTCAATTTAAGTGTGGCGGGTGTTACACCATTTCATTTCGAGTCTATGATGTCCTGGACTCTAGCCAATTTGGCTAACTCATGAGCCACTTTGTTGTAATTCCATTTCAAGTGCTTGACTTTCCACAACTCAAAGGAAGAGGACAGTGATAGGATCCCTTGGATGATTGGCCTTAAGTCTCCGTGGGGCGAGTTTGAGGAAATAGCTTGAATAAGCGAGAGTGAGTCAGACTCAAGAATAAATTGCGTGAGCATCTTTTGACGGGCTAGAAGGATGCCTTCTTCAACTGCTAAGGCTTCAGTGACTTCCACTCCATACTGTGCGAGCAGTAGCTTTGCACTTGCTGCCACAACCAAACCTCTGCAGTCTCGAATTACCACACCTACACCTAAGGGTCTACCATCTTCGGATGTTGCTCCATCAACGTTTATTTTATACATACCAGAAGGAGGTGCACTCCAGCCAACAAATTAACAGCTGCAGCTACTTTATAGTCATTATGGGCTCGTTGCGCAGTACCCCAGATTTGCATTGAAGGGAGGCCTTGAGCCTCATGAGCCACTTGATTTCAATTGTACCAGATCGACCACGCTGTGACAAAAAATATCTCCAAGTCATGACTGGTTCCAGCTTCCATAATTCGCAAAGCAACATCCTTGTTGTAGTAACATAAATAACACCCCTTCTGCATCAGACTTCCTCAAGAAATGTTGGACAAGAAGTTGCTTTGGACTCCAAAGTCAGTCAGGTGAGCCTCACAACCAAATCAGCACACAAACTAGTGCAAACTCAAGCTACTTCTATGAAAAATAGAAGTAATTGCAAGAAATCACTAGTCAGAGAAACTTCCTAGGTGTGCTATGAGATTATAGAAGAAAAAGATCCCATAATGACTGTTGTTGGCTACAGCCAAAGTGGTGGAACTATTAGTTTGTCTTGTTTGAATGAGATGCCATCAATGGAATCAGGTCCATAGATATATAGAGATGCAAATCAATTTAGCCAATTCAATCCAGAAATATTTGATTTAGGAAAAATATTTGGGTATATAACGGGCCATAGAAATTGTTTATCTAGGCTTATGAAAAAATGTCCCTATTTGCAAATTCCAAGCACAATTCGAGGAACCTCTTATTCCCGACTTGTTAGATTAATCCCGGACTTGTTAGATTATTACCACTTAAATTAAAAACAAAACTAGTAAAAAACAGTTCAAGAAAGCAGACCAATCCTGCAATTTTTATGATTTCTCTCTATTGTGGTGAAATTTCCAGGCATTTTTTTTTTTTTTTGAGAAACAATTTCCAGGCATTTTAGTTAGTGAAGTCTTACAAAATTAAAATGCACCAAGTGCACTGATTTAGCATTTTTTATAGAATAAAGAACAATAACAATTACTCTACAAACCAGTTCGTATTGAGTACCGTCTTGTTTGTATTTGTTATTTTTCCCCTAATTCAAATAACTATGGAATGTTTTCTCAATAACTATGGAATGTTTTCCCCTTAGGCATGTTTTAAGAAAAATTGTACGTACCCTATCATTTCAAGGAATATTTTTTTAGGAAAACCATTTCAAGGAATAAGTTATCTAAATTGTTCAAATTTCATATGATATGGTTTTCAAAAATTGATACGTTTTTCAAGTAGCCAAAATATAATAAGTTCCAAAGATCTTAACAGTTAATAGAGAGTCATTTAACATATCAATCCTATATTTTTTTCAAGCATAGACAAAAAACAAAAGAAAGTAATTTACCAATGAAGCCTCAGACATACAGCCAGTCAAATTGACATCAAAATAAAATTCAGCCGGTAATTCCAACTAAAAGAAGAACAATCATCATAGGCTTCAGAACACAAAATTAAAATTAAAAACAAAAGCAAGCAGCGAAAAAAGAGAGAAGGGTAATATAAAAATGTAATCGCACAAAACGGCTCCGTGGACCAATGTTTTATGAGATCCACAGGTTCCTATCAAGATGCGAAACAATGAATCGCTCTTGGTCCAATCATAGCATCGCCGATCACCGCTGCAATAGCTCTCGGCAACGTGGCATCGGACCTTACAAAATAAAATTAATTATAAATTTTTATTTTAAAAAAAAAAAAGAAAAAGAAAGAGACCCTCAGAGACCCGTTTAAAATCACACACACAGAGAAGGAAAGGGTTGCAGAACACAGACAGGCCACGTAATCCCCCCCGACCAATGAGCAAGGCACCAAACGACGCCGTTCCCCGTAAAAAGGGAGACGAATCGTCGGAGGGTGGGGTCTGCTGATATGGTTGGTTGATTGGGAAAAGCGGTGACTCTGTGTCTGTGTGAGTATTTAGCAGCCCTAACCTGCTCTGCATTTTGGACGTGTCATACGGCACTTCCTATCAATTTTATGGGAATTCTTCCTCATCGGGGGAATTTTCCTTCTATCAGAAACATCAAAACCCTAACCCTAAACCTAAACCTAATTGAGAAGGTGAACCAAATAAAATAAGAGGAGCAGACAGAGATCGAAGAGATGTGGATATGAAAGAGAATGAGTGCAGCTTTATAGCAAAGAGGCGTAAACCCTAATTCTAACAATACCGCCGCACGAAGGTTAATGAAATTTATTTATTTACCAACAATGCCCTCACACAGATCTCATAATGACAAAATTGCCTCTCTTTTGTTTTTTTAACCCTGCCCCCAATTTCATTTTTAAGTGAAAATGGGCTTCGAAATATCGAACATAGCAATTTGCTTCGCTTTTAACCCTTTTTTGTGGGCCCTTTTTCCTGGACCAGCTCCTACGGCCCAAATAAAAACAAGGTACATTTTGGCGGCAGAGGGGATGGGCAAAACAAGGTGCCCGTTACCCCGCTATCACCAAAAGAAATACAAGCCCATTTAACAAGTTTGAGGCTTCCAAGTTATTGAAATTGAGATATCATTGCATTCTTATAAATATTTGGGGATGTTTAGGATCCATGGTCATGACTTGTCTCCATCAAGTCAGGCTGCACATATGGTCCAACGGTTTTTTTCTCTTTTTCTCTTTTCCTTCTTCTCTTTTTCTCTCTAGAATCCAGACTCATTGTTTCACAAGGTCTTCAAGTCGCGTTTTTTTCCAAACTGCACTATCATGGAGGCTAAAAAATGCAATGCAGGCTCCCACGCCCAGACAAGCATATTACATGGGAGGGATGTCCTGCTTCGGGGTTGTAGGTGGAGGATAGGAAACGGACAATCAGTTAGCATTTGGAATACCTTTTGGCTGCCAAGGAACAATGCCCCACAGGTATTATCTCCTATTATTGATTCTATGGCTGATGCTAAGGTTGAAATTCTTATAGATGAGACAACGAGACAGTGGAACCATGCTGTGATCGATGGAATATTCACCACCGAGGAGGCTGAACTGATCAAAGCAATCCCACTGCCACGACAGGAAGCAGAGGATGGTTGGTTTTGGCCTTTCACCAAGGATGGAGCTTACAACAGCAAGTCAGGATATCGCTTCTTGAAGTCTGAAGTTGAAGCCGAGATCGATGAGGAACAAGTGGGACGTGATAGAACACTATGGCGAGGACTCTAGTCTCTTCAAGTTCCAAACAAAATCAAACACATGATCTGGAAAGCGTGCCGAAACTCATTGCCAACGAAACAAAATTTGGTGCGCCGAACCATTATCGACGACCCAATCTGTGATCGGTGTAAGTTGGAACCTGAAACGACAATACACGCCCTCTGGTCTTGTACAGAACTGGATGTGGTATGGGAAGATGACTCACTGTGGAATTGTCGCCAAACTAACAATTTCATCGACTTTGTTAGAGATATATATTAGACATATTAGCCCAATGTAATAGGCCCAAGCCCATTCCTACTTGTACTAGTAGTCTAAGGTTTAGTCGCCTATATATACTCATGTTAGGATTCATTGTAACAAAGGTTATTATACTACACTCTTATACAATAAAGATGTAACCCCTAAGGGATTCCTCCGTGGATGTAGGCCGACAAGGCTGAACCACGTAAACCTCGTGTTCATGGTGTTCCTATTTTATGCTTTATCTTCCGCATCCACTCTGGCATACACAACATGGTATAACACATTGCGTTTGATAATATTCTCCATTTAACATGGTATCAAAGCTAATATTCAATATGGTATCAGAGCCAAACTTCGTTCTTGGCATCAAACAAACATCTCTAGCAAGCAAAGAAGATTCTCACATGCACACCACCACCAAAAGCCACACATGCTTGTCTGCTGGATCTAGACTCCACGGCATCTTGCAGCCACCATGGCTCAGTGCTGTGTCCAAAATCCACGCTGTGTCCAAAATCCACAAACTCAAGTAAAGCTGTGACTTAACTTTTCGGATCTGTGCAAATCCATGCTTCGCCGATGAAACCAATACCACAGACGTGCTCCACAACGTCCGGCGACCAAAACCCAGAAATCCGGTCACCCGAAGCCTATCCACGCGCCTCCACGCGCCGAAGCTGTCTCCGGTAAACCTCCCACGCGCAGCCTCAGATTCCTATTTCCAGATGGTCTTCCTGGTACACACGCCGCTCTGTCGACGTCTTCACCCACCGATCTACAAAACCCAGGAAGCCCGGCAGCCGAAACAAAGACACGCGCCCACACGCGCCTCTAGCGTTTCTGGCATCTCGTTCACGCGCCGGTGGACTTATCACGTTCCTCCACGCGCCGGAAAACTGCTGCTGACGTCTTCCGATGACGTCATCTTGCCACGTCAGCACAAGCCAGCCTTTGCCACGTCAGCCCTAATCCAAGTCAGCACCACGTCACCTAGCTGACCGTTGACCCGGACCACCCGGATCTGACCCGTGAGCCTGACCGTTGACTTTGACCCTGATCTGTTGACTTTGACCCGTTGACTTTGACTTTTGCGTTGACCTTTGACCAAAAGTCAAAATTTTCGAAATGGCCTATCTTGCTCAGTTTTTCGCGTAGATTCCAATTTTGGACTCTGTTTCTTCATTTGAAGCTCTGAAGTTGGTCAATTGGCACATTCTTCATTGTGGTTTCTTCAAAGGCATTCTTCAAGGCATCTCCAAGTGATCTTCTCATGCTTATCCAATCTCAAGCCTTCATCAAGCTTCTGCCTTGAGTTTGAGGGAGGGTGTTAGAGATATATATTAGACATATTAGCTCAATGTAATAGGCCCAAGCTCATTCCTACTTGTACTAGTAGTCTAGGGTTTAGTCGCCTATATATACTCATGTTAGGGTTCATTGTAACAAAGGTTATTATACTAAACTCTTATACAATAAAGATGTAACTCCTAAGGGATTCCTCCGTGGATGTAGGCCGACAAGGCTGAACCACGTAAACCTCGTGTTCATGGTGTTCCTATTTTATGCTTTACCTTCCGCATCCACTCTGGCATACACAACATGGTATAACACATTGCGTTTGATAATATTCTCCATTTAACATGGTATCAGAGCTAATATTCAACAGACTTCAAGGAGTTGCTGTCATGGTTAATATCAAATCAGCACCACACTGAACTTTTCTCGGTCACAGCTTGGACAGTTTGGACCCAGCGGAATCAGGTTCGTCTACGCAAACCTTGCAGTGGTCCACACTTGCTCTCTGCACTTGCCAAAGACCGCCTTGCTGAGTTTGCAGTAGTGCAGCCTGCAACACCTCTCCCTCGAACTGCTGCCTCATCATCTCGAGCTCAGTGGAGTTGCCAAGCGCAAGACTTGGTGAAGATTAATTGTGATGGAGCCATATTTGCAAGCCAGAAAAAATCAGGCTTAGGTATGGTGATTTGAGACAGCGACGGCGCGGTATTGTGCTCTCTATCAAAACAATTACATCAAGCCTATTCACCGTTTCAGGTTGAAGCTATGGCAGCATCAACAGCCCTCCAACTTGCCTCGGACCTGGGTTTTAGACGAGTTGTCCTCGAGTCTGATTCACAATCCCTTGTGAACGCCCTGACCAAGGAAAGCAACATCTTGTCCCCAGATGGTCTCCTAGTTGAGGATGTCAGATTTTTTGCTAAGTTTTTTAATCAATTGCATTACTCTCATGTAAGGAGAGAAGGCAATATGGTCGCTCATAATTTAGCTCGTTATGCTTTACGTATTTCAAGTTTTGTAGTATGGATGAAGGATGTTCCACCACCTTTATTTCCCATTGTTTTAGCTGATACTGCTGGTTTTTCTTAATAAAGTTCACTACGTTCTCCCTCAAAAAAAAAAAAAAAAAGATGCTTCCTTCTTTCCTTTTTTCTTCTCATCTCTTTCTCTCAACTAGGGTTTCCTTCTTTCTTCTTTGACCTAGACACAACACACCACCTTTTCCTTCTTTCTTTCTCTTTCTTATTTTCTCTTTTCTTTCTTTCTTTCGTTCTTCCTCGCTCTGGTTTCTCTACTCTTAGTTTATTCTCTTTCTTATTTTCTCTTTTCTCTTTTATTTATTTCTTTCTTCTTCACGCTAGTTTCTTCTTTCAGCTTCTGTTGGAAATATACATGTACGCAGCGAAAAAATAACGGATCTACTTCATTCAGAATTGATAACATGCATTATGTAAGTTTCAGAATTTAGAACAAAAGAATGTACCTTGGTACAGTGAATTTCAAAACCAAAGATCAAAAGTTCTTAGGAACACTTTCAATCTTCACTCCAATTCCACTAACGCCGAAGATGTGTGGTCTCTCAATCAGTTTCCAAGGAACAGTAATTGAATGGCTTTACTCACACATACACACCATTTTACAAACTTATTGTGTGTATTCTATAATTCTGTATGTTTCTCTCCTAATAATTGATTGTCTAATTGGGCTAGCCTTTTGGGTCTTTCCAATTGGGTTTTAGTATGTGGCTTGGAGTGGGACCAAAAGGGACCAATAAGACACTAGCTCCAATAGGCCTTGGGCTTTTCTGTCAACTCTTGACAAGTCCAAAGTTATCATTAATTATATTTAATACCACTATATAAATATAATTGCACTCTAGGCCTTATTAATAAATTATATCCCAAGACTTTATTATACATGCAACCCCTTCATAAAATATTCGTAGTAATACAAAGTTATGAAAGTAGACTGCCACTTTGTAAATTACTGCATCTTAATCCTTGAGTATCCAGTTTAATCTTTTTAAGTTATTCACCATATATTTATGAAATCCAATTTCATAAATATATATACTTTAGTAATTTCTTACTAAAGTGGTTAGGCCTAACTCTCTGAATAACTGAACCCATTAAACTTATCTCAAGGGAATATTTTATATCCCCGTTAAGAGACCATGAATTCCATCTTGAGAATATATGTTCCATCAACACTAATGTAGCTGCCCAACATACTGAGGTTTTGACCGTAACTTTAGATCTCACTCCTGATATATCAAAGTAACCTACACTTCATAATCAGGTCCATTATTCTCTCAAGATTAAGAGTTCATGTAAATATAAGTTGTGAGATTTATTATTCAGTTGACAGTCATTAGGAGAATAATAAATCTCATAGCGGTCCAGTTCAATATGTCTTAACTCTTAAAACATATCAACATATCAACTAGAAGTCACCACTTCCATGATCAAGACAAATCATCTTAGTTGACATGTTATAGTTTTCGCAGATGAAATGCCCAATTTCATCACCGACTACGAACTAAAATTCTGAGTTTACAAAGAACTTGTGATTTATATCTTCTGTAACTTTTCACATAAATCACATACTATGCATCTCATGTACTATATGATAATGTCCGAATATTCATGTTACTAATACTTCAGATAATAATAAAGCAACTTTATTAATCAGAATATTAAATCATACATAATGTCATACATAATATCATAATAGCGTCTTCTTCTTCTTCTTCTTTTTCTTCTTTACACTAGTTTCTTCTCTCAACTTCTTCTTCTTCTTCTTCTTCTTTTAAAATGGTAGAGATGGCAAAGGCCTAATAACAAAATTAGAGCTCCAATTTGGGTTTTGATTTGCATTTTGATTAGGTTAAGATGTGCTTTATGGGCTTGGAATTTGATATTTAGAGTTTGTGGATTTTATGGGGTAATTTGTTGTAGTCTTTTTTTTTTTTAATATAAGAATTTGCTGTGGTGTTGAAGGTGTTGGTGGTGTGAGTGGCTCTGCTATGGTGGATGAGTTTGACTTTTTGTGATTTATGCAGTGGTGGATGGAAAACAATGACAATGTGTTGGGTTTTTTAGGGTTGCAATTGGTGGGTTTGTGGGTTGTCGATGGTGATAGGAGGCAGGGTGGCTAGTTTTTTTTTTTTTTTTAGTTGGGTGCTGGGTTTGACCTTTTCGGTTCCTAAAGGGTTGTCTCAATTGCGGAAAGAGCATGTTCACGCGAGTAAGGAAGGAGGATCGTTCTGACCCAATCAAATGTGTGTGCTCCACCATTTTTAGATAAAGTTGAGTTTTCAAACTAAAAACTAACGCCAATTTTTTATCCAAACAAATTGGGAGTGAGTTAAAGATAAAAATAGATAATAGGATATGAGATATGGGTTAGGGTTATAAGATCCGAGTTATGAGAACTAAGATTGAGTGATACATCAAACCAAACACAACATCAGTTTTCGCGACATAGTTTCTACAAGATTGATTCAACCAAGCTCGACTTCCTTATAGGCCCCATTTATATATTATATTTTTTTAAGCATAGCCCAAGCTCATGCAATGTATTGGGGAAATTGAGGGAGTGTGGTTTGGAGGGTATAGGTCGGTTCCTTTCGGACCGTTTGCATGAGCCCAACCCATGCATGCTACCAAGTGGAACCTCAAGCTCATGGAGGAGGTCTTATACCCAAAATTTTCACCTCAAAAGAGGTTTAATGCTCTGGGTGACTGTGCCCCTAATTTTCAAGCCAGCTCCATTTTCTACACCAAAACATAGCTGGCCCTAAACTAATTAGCTAGCCTATTGTAACCACCAAATGCAGCTATCAAAAGCCTACAATGACAAGGAAACAATAGCTAATGGAGTCAGCCACTTTATTTCCAAAATCATGCTAAAAGCGTGTTAAACTCTTCCCTAAACAAAAGCAACCCAAGCCAAAACACCAAATTAGTATCATGGGGGATAAAAGCCTCTTCCACTACTCAAAAACCAGTCATTAGCAACACCCAAACTCTATATAAAACTCTTTCTTCAACTCAAAAAAAGGGACTAGGACGTTCTACCTAGACACCTGAAACTTCAAAGTAAAAGCCCATTCAGCTAGTCAACAATCTCACAATTTCGAACCTTAGGGGTGTAAATATGAGTACAGGGGAACCTTCCCTCTCTTTCTCACAACCTCTCTCAATTTCCTCTTCTTGGTGACTGTGGGTCAAAGTTTCAAACCTATTGAACTACGTTTTCCCCATAAAGCTGAAACTTGAGAGCAAAAACCCACTGAGCTAGGAAAAATTCTCACAATTCTGAAATTTAGGGGTGGAAATATGGGTACAGGGGAACCTTCCCTCTCTTCCTCACAACCTCTCTCATTTTCCTCTTTTTAGTGACTGTGGGTCGAAATGTCAAACCTATTATGTTTTTATACTTTTTCTACACTTTTGTTATTAGTATCTTGATTCTCTCTTGTCAAAGCACCATTAGCATTTTGTTCATTATACATTTGGAATTTTGGGCTTGATTCTCCACAATAAACACTTCTAAAGAACCCAAGGGGAGATTTGGGCCATTTTCGCATTTTTGGCCCTTGTCATAAAAACGTCCCCAACATTTTGGCGACTCCGCTGGGGAGTCAAGCAGCTGAAACAAGAGAAGTCATGTATCTGAAGATGCCAAACCAGTAAAAAGATGGTGTTTCTCACGCCAACTTGTGCTTTGCCGCGCAAGAAGAGCATGGTGAAGTGAAGTTGAAGAAAGTACTGTCCTTAGCTATTTGAGCTGTTGGAGGTGCTCCAAATCATGGGACGAAATCGCTCCAAACTCTGGAAACCATCCAAGAAGTGAAGGATGGAGGGAGAACCAACTATCTTAAAAAAAAAAATTCTTCCACTCATCTATCTATCTATCTATATATATATATATATATATATGTATGTATGTATATTTTTTAGCTATCATTCTTATGGAGGAATTATCCCACATCTCTTGCTTTATATAATATTCGTGAACATTTTTGTTGTAGCTGGAAAATGCAAAAATGGTGAGCCGCAAGTCTGATCGCAAAGGAAAGGAAGGTCACAACTAATAATCAATGAAGCGAAGTTCTAAACATCAATTTCAACTCAAGAACCCCCCAACGACAATGCTAAAAGCTCATTGTCAACATCTCCTCAACATATTTTATTGTTGAGTTTGTATTGTTGCTGGGGTTAGTGCTAAAGCATATGGGAGCTGTCGTGGGTGATTAACTCGTTTTGGGACGAGTATAGTGGACGCTGTGTGTGATCCTTCGCAACTGAATATTTTTTGGCATCACTGCTAAATGAAGTCTTCACCAAATAGCTAAAGGCCATAGTTAAATGGTCCATCGCAAGTCGCTAGATATTCCATACACCAAGCCTTAAGGTAGTGACATACCATACACCAAGTCTTGAAGTAATGACGTTCCATACGCAAAGTCTTGAAGGCATACGAGTGATATACTACCATCAAAGCATGCTTAAGATAAGACACTAAAGCATTATCCTTGCTAATTAATTATTGGAGTAATTACACATAACCCACCTGTGGTTTGGGCGAAAATCGATTTGCCTACTCGTGGTTTGAAAAGTATCACTTAACCCACCTGAGGTATGTTTTCGTCAATCTCTGTAACCCACCTCAGTCCCAGCCGTTACAAAAACACCTTTTAACCCCAAAACACAACATAATGCAAATCAAAACACCCAAAACTCCGAAACTTTTTGAGAGAGAGACCAAAACGCGAATCAACGTGTTCTTCATGGTTTGGAGTGTCTGAAGGGGGAGATCGAAGCTAGGGGAAGGTATGTGTGACTATTGTTAATCTGCATTTGGGTTCTTGATGGTATTTTTTACTGCAACCCACCCATGTAGTTAGGGTTTGTAAAATTTTCTCAAAATTGGTGTATGTTAAATGTGTATTTTGCTATTTATATGTAGAATCGCTTAGGATGTAGCTAATGTACTGCTATGGTTGTTTATATAATGCGTATACCTGAAAGAATCAAGTTTATTTGTTAGTGATTACACTTGTTTGTGAACAGTGGGTAATGTGGTCCCTATGAATTTGTTGGGAATCTGGTTTTGCATGTGCTATATGTGGTCCTTTAGCCGTGTGTTGTCTCTTTTGGCTTGTTGTCGTTTTCAACACGTCAGTATGTAAACAAACTACTTATTTTAAACAAACTACTTAATTTAATTGCAGATGGTTGACTTCACATTTGACATTGAAATTCATGTTGGAGGATGTTTGGTGAAGGACCCAACCCTTAAATATGTGGGTGGATCTGTACATACATTGACAGAAAATTACCCTGATAAGTTGAGTTTCTTTGAAATTCGAGATTTATGCCATCTAGTTGGTGCTTCTAAAGAACACAGTAGCTATATGTATTTACTTCCTGAAGGTAATGTAGAGGATGATATAAGGGACATAGAAACATATGCAGATGTGATGAACATGACTACCCTTCATAGGGCATGGCTAGCTAACAAAATCATAATTTATACTGACATAGATGTGAAGCCACTAGCAGTTGATCATCCTGATGGAGGGGGAGTGGCATATGATGGTGTAAGTGGTGACAGAGTTGAAGAACAGGATGCTGAGGTTAGTGCAAAGGTTGAAGAACAAAATGTTGAATGAGATGATGATGATGATTGGCTATATGAAGGCCTAGAGGGGGATGACTTTGGTGATGACATATTTGCTGCTCCAAACTCAGCTCCACAAGGTTTTGCTCCAAAATCAAGTGATGCTCCCAATATAGCCCCAGAATCAAGCAATGCACCCCATGCAAACCCTGAGTGGGCTGAGCCAGCTCTTGAGGATGACCTGGTAAGCATGGATAGGTCTGATGATGAGCAGGTACCTGAGCAGCCAGAGTTTAATGCTAAGAGTGACATGAGAAATGTTGTACTGAAGAAGGAGATGAAGTTTCATAATGCAAAGGTGTTTAGAGCTGCTTTGAGGGAGTATGCAATTAAAAAACCTATTGTCATAAAATTCAAGCTTAATAAGAGTACCAAGATATCAGTTTACAATAAGAATGAGTGTGGGTGGAGATGTTATACATCTCAAATAAGTGGAGAGCTAACATTTCAGATTAAGACCTTGACTGATGACCGTACTTGCCCCAAGTCTTTTAAAAATAGCCGAGCAATATCAGCTTATGTTACTAAGAGGTTCATTGAGGATTTTAGCAAAATTCCAAATTGGGAGGTGAGTGGTGTACACAACCATATGATGCAAAATTTATCTGTTGACCTAAGTGTAAACCAAGTGTATAGGTCAAAGAGAAAGGCAAATGATTTAATCAATGGAGATGAGCAACTGCAGTATGGTGTCCTTAGGGACTATGCACAAATGATAAACACTGTAGACAATGGGAGTAGGGTTATACTACAGACATAAATGACTGGTGAGACTTTCCAGCCTAAATTTAAGATGATGTATGTTAGGTTCAATGCTCAGAATGTAGGATTTTTAGGTGGATGCAGGCCATTTGTAGGTTTAGATGGTTGTCACATAAAGCACAGATTTGGAGGGCATATCTTATCTGCCACTGCCAAGGATGCAAATAACAACATTTTTCTAGTAGCCATGACTGTTGTGAAACAAGAAAACAAGGAGTCTTGGATATGGTTTTTGGAAATTTTTGCTGATGATATAAGGAGGCCAAAGGAGCTTCAGTTTGTCTTCATTTCTGATAAGCAAAAGGTATGCAAGTTTTGTTTAGTGACATTTGAACTAACATGTTTTGTTTGTTTTTTTGGTTATTTGCAGGGGCTTATACCTGCAATAGAGACACTATTCCCTACTGTGGAGCATAAATACTGTGTGAAACACATCTACAATAATTTCAAAGTAGATCACAAGGGATTGGAGCTGAAGGATGCACTGTGGAGGTGTGCTGCTGCCACAACAGTAAGGGAGTTTGAGAGATGCATGTAGTACATAAAGGATTTGGATGAAAAGGCATATGAGTATCTTGCAAACATTGCACCTGCACAGTGGACAAGGTCACACTTCACTCCTAGGGCCTTAACAGATTGTTTGGTAAATAACTTGAGTGAGTCTTTTAACTCAATGATATTGAAGTCTAAGGACAAGCCTATCTTGGCAATGTTGGAGTGGATTAGGGTTAGACTTATGACTAAGCTTTACACAAAAAGGGAAGGGATACAGAAGTATGCTGGAAAGTTGTGTCCAAGCATACAAGATAAGTTGGAGAAATTGAAGGTTGAAAGCAAGCCATTTAGTGCTACCTCAGCTGGCAGTTTCCTATATGAGGTAGCTAGTCAGTATGAGAGGCACGTAGTTGATCTTGTCAAGAAGACATGCAGTTGTAGGTATTGGGATTTAAATGGCATTCCATGCAAACATGCCATAACAACCATTTATACAAACATTGAGACACTAGAAACCTACATCCACCCATGCTACCACAAAGAAACTTACATGGAGATATATACTGAGGTACTTCCTCCCATGCCTGGCCAGTCAGAATGGGCTAAGATTGGATAGCCTGCTCCCCTAGCACCTCACATATACAAACCACTAGGTAGGCCACCCAATCAAAGAAAGAGGGCTCCTGATGAGCCTAGGAACCCTTACAAAGCAAGTAGGTTGAACAGACCTGTAAGGTGTGGGAAATGCAAAAAGGAAGGGCATAACTCAAAAGGGTGCAAGGCTGGCATCACTGGGGAGACACCATGGCAGAGGAGACAGAGGCTTGAAAGAGAAAAAATTGTAAGTAATTGAGATTTAAATGGTAAAAAAAAAAAAAAAAAAACTTGTTTTTAAACTTAAAAAGGTATTAATATACTGAAACTGAGTTTTGTTGCAGGCAAGGGGAGGTGTGCTTGCACCTAGTACCAGATCTGGATCTGCACCTCAAGTTGCACCCCAACCACCATCCCAGCAGCCTACCCAGACTTACAACATGAGGTCTGCCACTCAGCCTTCATTCTCACAACAAGGAAATCAAGCTTCACAGCAAGGAAATCAAGCTAGGCCATCTCACATGAGAGCAGGGTGGTTCTCTTCCTCACAACCAGAGTTTCACACACCTAGGGAGACCTGGGATACCCTACCAAGTTCTTCACAGGTAACTTAGTTGAGTTACCTCTTTCCTAGATGGTTGTGTAGACTGAGATATTTTTTAACAAGTTGATCTATTTTTTATTTTGTAGCCTTCACCTGCAAATAGGAGCACTGGTGGTGTGAGGACTAGAGGATAGCTTGCTGTACAAAGGCCACCAAAAATGAATTCAATGGGTGGAAAGAGTAAAGGCAAGAAATGAAGCTAGTAGGTACGCATGTCAGCATTGGGAGTAAAGCTAATGGGAACATGTGGACTTGCAGCTAGTGTTTTTTGTAAAGATCACTGTTGGCTTTTTGTAATTATCAATTAGTGTAAAAAACAATCACATTTTTGTAATTATCATATACATATATATGTATATGTATATGTAGCTGACCTTGGATTGTGATTTTTTGTAATTTACTAGAAGTTAAGGTACAATACACTCCAGGTCTTTTTTTATGGTATGAAATTTTGTGGTATTAGATGGAAGTTGTGGTATTATGCTATGGAAGTTGTGGTATTTATTCAATTCAGTTTGTATGGAACATTATTTGTCCAAAACAGTTTGTATGGAACATAATTTGTCCAAACCAGATTATATGGAAGTTTTATTATTGCTGCTACAGATTGTGTCCAAGTAGATTTTTCCAATACAGAGTGTATGGAAGTTGTTATTGTGAAATGGTTGTTATGGTATGTGCAGGTAATTGTATGGAACATTATTTGTCAAAACCGGATTATATGAAAGTTTATTTATTGCTACTACAGATTGTGTCCAAGTAGATTTTTTCAATACAGAGTGTATGGAAGTTGTTATTGTGGAATGGTTGTTATGGTATGCGCAGGTCATTGATAATTGACCAATACTTCTTTCATTATATGCCTAAAGACTAGTGGCATGACCAATACTTCTTTCATTGAATGGTTGTTATGGTATGCACAAAACAATACTCAATAATTGACCAATTCTTTGTTCATTGACACATAAAAACATTACATCAGTAGGCTAGTGCTATTTCAATGCAAATTCATTAACACAATTGTCATAACTATCTCTACTAACCAATACTACAGGGCAAAAACCTAGGTCTCTTCACTCCAGATAACTCAATTGAGCCAAAACACAACAACAACAACAACAACATAACAATAACAAAAAAGATCCATGGCAAAATGCATGCAAACTTCCACATTCTCTGCTCCTCTTCAGCAAACATGGCCTTTTCCTTAGCTTTTGCACAGACAGCTCGAGCCTTTCTCTTCCTTGGCTTTGGCTTCTTCTTCAAGAGCCTTTTCTGCCATTTGCCTAGCTTCTTCTTCCATTTCCAGAGCTATCATTTCCTTCTCATTGGCAAGTTGGAGAGCACTCTGAAGCCTAGACATCCTTTCTAGAGCCAAAGGTTCATTCCCATGAGGACAGGTTGGGTTATCAAGCCAAACAAAGAAAGGACACTTAGGACCAACCTTATAACAGCTACAACCCAAGAACCTCCTCCCAATATTGTACAAACTCAAACTCGTTCTCAAAACACGATGAAGACATATCAACAAAACACGATTCCTAGGAAGCCCAAATTTAGAGTTTCACACAATAAGTTGGCACTTGAACAAAATCTAAAACCCTAAATCGAGAACAGACACAAATACCTTGATTTTCTTTACCGAAACTACCTCCCCTAGCTTCAATGTTGCGAAACTTGTGTTTTTTCCCCCTCCAGACACTCCAAACCACGAAGAACACGTTGATTCGCATTTTGGTCTCTCTCTCGAAAAGTTTCTGAGTTTTAGGTGTTTTGATTCGCTTTATGTTGTGTTTTGGGGTTAAGAGGTATTTTTGTAACGACTGGACTGAGATGGGTTACGGAGATTAACAGAAACATACCTCAGGTGGGTTAAGTAATACTTTTCAAACCACGGGTAGGAAAAGTGATTTTCGCCCAAACCATAGGTGGGTTATGTGTAAATGATAATTACACTAAGGGTCCGTTTGGTTCGCGTAAAATAATTTCAGAAAAATAGCCTATTTTTCGGAAATGCTATTTTCGGGAAAGGAAAATATTTTAAAGTGTTTGGTTGTATTATAAAAATTGTTGAGGAAAATATTTTCATGTGTTTGGTTCTATTCTGAAAATGCTATTTTCCTACAATTTTTCACATTTTCTCAGCTATTTTCTCAGCATCCAAACAAATTTTATTACAAAAAATTTCAAAATCACAGTCAATTCAACAACAAATTCCGGAAGCAAATTCTGGCAATCAAAGGCCACAACTACCAAAACATCACCACCACTCCACCACAACAACAACAACAATCAAACTTAAAAAAAAAAAAAAAAAAACTGAGAGATCGAGGAAGAGAAAGCGATGGGTCTGGGTCTGGGTCTGGGTCGACGACGAGATCGAGGTTCGTGGAAAGGCGAGATCGAGGAGGCGATGGGTCTGGGTCGAAGGCAATGGGTTGCTCTGGGTTCGTCAGTTCGTGGGTCGAAGGTCGCCGCCGGTTGCTCGTGCGGTTGCTCCAGGCTTGGTCTCTCTCGCCGGTGGTTCGTGGAGCTTGGTTGCTGGTCTGGGTCTCTCTCTCTCTCTCTCTCTTTTTCCAGAAATACTTTTGTGGGGCCAAGGAATCCTACGGCCCAGTCCACTCTGTTTCAGGGCCGAAGGCCCAAGCCGAGGACGCATCCATGGTCCGAGGATAAAAGCAAGGAGTGCAGGCGCTCAACAGGCCAAGCAGAGGACGACCCCATCCTCGGACATCCGAGAACTTAAGGCAACGGGCAACACCCCCAAGGAAGCCTTCCTGACTACTCAAAGAGCCGAGGAGGAGTACCACACGCCAGCAATGGAAATCTGGTGGAGGGACAAGCTCATGACAAACGGTCACCTCCACATTAAATGCACCTGACTACCGCCCTGGCCGCATTAATGAGGAAATGACTCCGCACCAGTGCCACCTTGGTTGCAGCGACCCACAAAGAGAATGGGAAGGCGGCTGATAGGACAGGCACCTGAGTAATGTCCTAATCGCTCAACAAATGTAGGGTTAGGATCGGTTGGGTGAAGGGTATATAATGTATAGGATCCCTCCTGAAGAAAGGGGGGGGGGGAGAGCGCCAAGCTCCTCGGACGAATGCCGAGGAGCACTTGTAGCAAAGAATCCAGGCGCTTAGCCTTCAATGGCAATGAATCCACGATGAAGCTCCATTTGCCTGTAAGGGCCAATTTCTTCAACCCACTCTCTACAAATTCATTGTTTGGGGCCTACAGGATTACATCCCTTCTAAGTTTAGAGGGTCCTTCCAAAAATCGAGTCCCTACAATTGGCGCTGTTTATGGGGAGAATTTGTGCACTAACAGGCGCAACGGACAATCGTCCCCAGAAAGTCAGTTGATGGAAAGTTCACAAGAATGCATTTAAAAAAAAAAAGAAGCAAACAAAAAAAAGCGCCATTGCAGAAAAGTAAAAGATTCAGAAGAAAGAAAACAAATATCGTTATTTTATTAGATAAAGAACGGTTACAACATACAAACAAAGGCTCAGACAGGCTTGTTTTAAAGCCAACTCTACAAACAAAGGCCCAGACGGGCCTGTTTTAAAGCTAACTAAGGGGAGGGGGGCTGAGGCGGGCCTGCTTCAAGGCCACCAACAACGCCCAAGCCGGTGCGGTGGCGCTGGCGCAAAGAGAGGAGCAGATGCAAGGGCGCCGGACGGCCCTCCCTCATGTTGTTCTCTTGATTCTCTTCCAGCCCCACGGTGGTTGGCCGTTGGTGACGGCAACACCCGGGCACCATATATGACGCATCCTTGCAAGCTTCCACCGGCGTGGCGACGCCCTAGGGAAGAACATCATGTACTTCAGAGACCTCCCTCTCGGCCGCGGTGCGGGGCACCATCAGGATGGCTCACGGATTTGGCCGCACCGGAGATCCGGCACGAGCCATTACGTTGGCGGCTCTCCGTCGTGGGAGGAGGACTTTGGGCCCATGCACACTCACTCCTATCCAATGCCGTCCCATTTCTCCAAACTCTTGTCACAACTTTTGGCTGGGTCATTGAAGGGGCTCTGAGAGTTGGGAGGACATATTTCCTGGTATATTGGAGGGTTCATGAATAGTAGAAGGTCACATCTTCTACGTAGCCTTAAATAGGGGCTGAAGATTGATAAGAACGGGGCTACGCAGAATTCGAAAGGTGGATTACCAGTGACATTAATCCTGACCAAATTCCAAAGCGCCTATCAGCCGTTCGATCCTCATCAGTCCAAAAGAATATTAATGAGAGCGCGCCTCGTGTCTCGAAACATCAAGCACGGAACGCGAACCGTCAGGGCACACCTCGTAGTTGATGACTGTAGAAACTTGAACTGAGGGCAGCGCCACTACCACGTATGAGGCTAGGGGTCACAAACCAGCCTGGCCGGAGGCACGCCGGGATCAATAATTCGGTGCGCATGACGACGCACTTCCGACGAGGCTGGGCCGAGGCCATCATCACGCCAAGACTAGTATGGCCAACGCTGAGGATAACCTCCTTTATCAAAGACTAAGTGTTAGACAGAACCAAGGCACTGCATGGTCCCCAGACTCAGGCCTATGGAGAAACTAACTACTTCAAAGACCAAGTGTTAGACAGAACCAAGGCACTGCATGGTCCTCGGACTCAGGCCTATGGGGAAACTAATTACTTCAAAGACGAAGTGTTAGACAGAACCAAGGCATTGCATGGTCCTCGGACTCAGGCCTATGGGGAAACTAACTACTTCAAAGACCAAGTGTTAGACAGAACCAAGGCACCGCATGGTCCTCAGACTCAGGCCCATGGGGAAACTAACTACTTTAAAAACCAAGAGTTAGACAGAACCAAGGCACTGCATGGTCCCCGGACTCAGGCTTATGGGGAAACTAACTACTTCAAAGACTAAGTGTTAGACAAAACCAAGGCACTGCATGGCCCTCGAACTCAGGCCTGTGGGGAAACTAACTACTTCAAAGACTAAGTGTTAGACAGAACCAATGCACTGCATGGTTCTCGGAATCAGGCCTAAGGGGAAACTAACTACTTCAAAGACCAAGTGTTAGACAGAACCAAGGCACTGCATGGTCTTCGAACTCAGGCCTCTAGGGAAACTAACTATTTCAAAGACCAAGTGTTAGACAGAACCAAGGCACTGCATGGTCCTCGGACTCAGGCCTATAGGGAAACTAACTACTTCAAAGACCAAGTGTTAGACAGAACCAAGGCACTGCATGGTCCTCGGACTCAGGCCTATGGGGAAACTAACTACTTCAAAGACGAAGTGTTAGACAGAACCAAGGCATTGCATGGTCCTCGGACTCAGGCCTATGGGGAAACTAACTACTTCAAAGACGAAGTGTTAGACAGAACCAAGGCACTGCATGGTCCTCGGACTCAGGCCTATGGGGAAACAAACTACTTCAAAGACTAAGTGTTAGATAGAACCAAGGCACTGCACGGTCCTCGGACTCAGGTCTATGGGGAAATTAACCACTTCAAAGACTAAGTGTTAGACAGAACCAATGCACTGCATGGTCCTCGGACTCAGGCCTATGGGGAAACTAATTACTTCAAAGACGAAGTGTTAGACAGAACCAAGGCACTGCATGATTCTCGGACTCAGGCCTATGGGGAAACTAACTACTTCAAAGACCAAGTGTTAGAAATCACGAAGACAATGCATGGTCCTCGGACTCAGGCCTATGGGGAAACTAATTACTTCAAATATCAAGTGCTAGACAGAACCAAGGCACTGCGTGGTCCTCGGACTCAGTCCTATGGGGAAACTAACTACTTCAAAGGCGAAGTGTTAGACAGAACCAAGGCACTGCATGGACCTCAGACTCAGGCCTATCGGGAAACTAACAACTTCAAAGACCAAGTGTTACACAAAACCAAGGCACTGCATGGTTCTCGGGCTCAGGCCTATGGGGAAACTAACTACTTCAAAGGCTAAGTGTTAGACAGAACCAAGGCACTGCATGGTCCTCGGACTCAGGCCTATAGGAAAACTAACTACCTCAAATACCAAGTGTTAGACAGAACCAAGGCACTGCATGGTCCTCGGACTCCGGCCAATGGGGAAACTAACCATTTTAAAGACCAAGGGTTATACAGAACCAAGGCACTGCATTGTCCTCGGACTCAGGCATATGGGGAAACTAACTACTTCAAAGACTAAGTGTTAGACAGAACCAAGGCACTTCATGGTCCTCGGACTCAGGCCTATAGGGAAACTAACTACTTCAAAGACCAAGTGTTAGACAGAACCAAGGCACTGCAAGGTCCTCGGACTCAGGTCTATGGGGAAACTAACTACTTCAAAGACGAAGTGTTAGACAGAACCAAGGCATTGCATGGTCCTCGGACTCAGGCCTATCTGGAAACTAACTACTTCGAAGACCAAGTGTTAGATAGAACCAAGGCGCTGCATGGTCCTCGGACTCAGGCCTATGGGGAAACTAACTACTTCAAAGACCAAGGGTTACATAGAACCAAGGCTCTGCATGGTCCTCTGACTCAGGCCTATGGGGAAACTAACTACTTCAAAGACCAAGTGTTAGACAGAACCAAGGCACTGCATGGTCCTCGGACACAGGCCTATGGGGATACTAACTACTTGAAAGACCAAGTGTTAGGCAAAACCAAGGCACTGCATGGTCCTCGGAGTCAGGCCCGTCGGGAAACTAACTACTTCAAAGACCAAGTGTTAGACAGAACAAAGGCTCTGCATGGTCCTCGGACTCAAGCCTATAGGGAAACTAACTACTTCAAAGACTAAGTGTTAGACAGAACCAAGACACTGCACGGTCCTCGAACTCAGGCCTATAGGGAAATTAAACACTTCAAAGACTGTCCTCGGACTCAGGCCTATAGGGAAATTAAACACTTCAAAGACTAAGTGTTAGACATAACCAAGGCACTGCATGGTCCTCGGAATAAGGCATATGGGGAAACTAACTACTTCAAAGACCAAGGGTTAGACAGAACCAAGGCACTACATGGTCCCCGGACTCAGGCCTATGAGCAAACGAACTACTTCAAAGACTAAATGTTAAACAGAACCAAGGCATCGCATGGTCCTCGGACTCAGGCCTATGGAGAAACTAACTACTTCAAAGACCAAGTATTAGACAGAACCAAGGCACTGCATGGTCCTCGGACTCAGGCCTATGGGGAAACTAACTACTTCAAAGACCAAGTGTTAGACAGAACCAAGGCACTGCATGGTCCTCGGACTCAGGCCTATGGGGAAACTAACTACTTCAAAGACCAAGTGTCAGACAGAACCAAGGCACTGCACGGTTCTCGGACTCAGGCCTATGGGGAAACTAACTACTTCAAAGACCAAGTGTTAGATAGAACCAAGGCACTGCATGGTCCTCTGTCTCAGGCCTATGGGGAAACCAACTACTTCTAAGACCAATTGTTAGACAGAACCAAGGCACTGCATGGTCCTCGGACTCAGGCCTATGAGGATACTAACTACTTGAAAGACCAAGTGTTAGGCAGAACAAAGGCACTGCATGGTCCTCGGACTCAGGCCTGTGGGGAAACTAACTATTTCAAAGACCAAGTGTTAGACAGAACAAAGGCACTGCATGGTCCTCGGACTCAAGCCTATGGGGAAACTAACTACTTCAAAGACCAAGTGTTAGACAGAACCAAGGCACTGCATGGTCCTCGGACTCAGGCCTATAGGGAAACTAACTACTTCAAAGACCAAGTGTTAGACAGAACCAAGGCACTTCATGGTCCTCAGACTCAGGCCTATAGGGAAACTAACTACTTCAAAGATCAAGTGTTAGACAGAACCAAGGCACTGCAAGGTCCTCGGACTCAGGCCTATGGGGAAACTATCTACTTCAAAGACGAAGTGTTAGACAGAACCAAGGCATTGCATGGTCCTCGGACTCAGGCCTATGGGGAAACTAACTACTTCAAAGACCAAGTGTTAGACAGAACCAAGGCGCTGCATGGTCCTCGGACTCAGGCCTATGGGAAACTAACTACTTCAAATACCAAGTGTTAGATAGAACCAAGGCACTGCATGGTCCTCTGACTCAGGCCTATGGGGAAACTAACTACTTCAAAGACCAAGTGTTAGACAGAACCAAGGCACTGCATGTTCCCCGGACTCAGGCCTATGGGGATACTAACTACTTGAAAGACCAAGTGTTTGGCAGAACCAAGGCACTGCATGGTCCTCGGACTCAGGCCTGTGGGAAAACTAACATCTTCAAATACCAAGTGTTAGACAGAACAAAGGCACTGCATGGTCCTCGGACTCAAGCCTACTGGGAAACTAACTACTTCAAAGACTAAGTGTTAGACAGAACCAAGGCACTGCACGGTCCTCGGACTCAGGCCTATGGGGAAATTAAACACCTCAAAGACAAAGTGTTAGACAGAACCAAGGCACTGCATGGTCCTCGGAATCAGGCATATGGGGAAACTAACTACTTCAAAGACCAAGGGTTAGACAGAACCAAGGCACTACATGGTCCCCGGACTCAGGCCTATGAGGAAACGAACTACTTCAAAGACTAAATGTTAAACAGAACCAAGGAACCGCATGGTCCTCGGACTCAGGCCTATGGAGAAACTAACTACTTCAAAGACCAAGTATTAGACAGACCAAAGGCACAGCATGGTCCTCGGACTCAGGCCTATGGGGAAACTAACTACTTGAAAGACCAAGTGTTAGACAGAACCAAGGCACCGCATGGTCCTCGGACTCAGGCCTATGGGGAAACTAACTACTTCAAAGACCAAGTGTTAGACAGAACCAAGGCATTGCATGGTCCTCGCACTCAGGCCTATGGGGAAACTAACTACTTCAAAGACCAAGTGTTAGACAGAACCAAGGCACTGCGTGGTCCTCGGACTCAGTCCTATGGGGAAACTAACTTTTTCAAAGGCGAAGTGTTAGACAGAACCAAGGCACTGCATGGACCTCGGACTCAGGCCTATGGGGAAACTAACTACTTCAAAGACCAAGTGTTAGACAAAACCAAGGCACTGCATGGTCCTCGGGCTCAGGCCTATGGGGAAACTAACTACTTCAAATGCTAAGTGTTAGACAGAACCAAGGCACTGCATGGTCCTCGGACTCAGGCCTATTGGAAAACTAACTACCTCAAATACCAAGTGTTAGACAGAACCAAGGAACTACATGGTCCTCGGACTCTGGCCAATGGGGAAACTAACTACTTTAAAGACCAAGTGTTATACAGAACCAAGGCACTGCATTGTCCTCGGACTCAGGCCTATGGGGAAACTAACTACTTCAAAGACTAAGTATTAGACAGAACCAAGGCGCTTCATGGTCCTCGGACTCAGGCCTATAGGGAAATTAACTACTTCAAAGACCAAGTGTTAGACAGAACCAAGGCACTGCAAGGTTCTCGGACTCAGGCCTATGGGGAAACTAACTACTTCAAAGACCAAGTGTTAGACAGAACCAAGGCATTGCATGGTCCTCGGACTCAGGCCTATGTGGAAACTAACTACTTCAAAGACCAAGTGTTAGACAGAACCAAGGCGCTGCATGGTCCTCGGACTCAGGCCTATGGGGAATCTAACTACTTCAAAGACCAAGTGTTAGATAGAACCAAGGCACTGCATGGTCCTCTGACTCAGGCCTATGGGGATACTAACTACTTGAAAGACCAAGTGTTAGGCAAAACCAAGGCACTGCATGGTCCTCGGATTCAGGCCTATGGGGAAACTAACTACTTCAAAGACCAAGTGTTAGACAGAACAAAGTCACTGCATGGTCCTCGGACTCAAGCCTATGGGGGAACTAACTACTTCAAAGACTAAGTGTTAGACAGAACCAAGGCACTGCACGGTCCTCGGACTCAGGCCTATGGGGAAATTAAACACTTCAAAGACTAAGTGTTAGACAGAACCAAGGCACTGCATGGTCCTCGGAATCAGGCATATGGGGAAACTAACTACTTCAAAGTCCAAGGGTTAGACAGAACCAAGGCACTACATAGTCCCCGGAATCAGGCCTATGGGGAAACGAACTAATTCAAAGACTAAATGTTAAACAGAACCAAGGCACCGCATGGTCCGCGGACTCAGGCCTCTGGAGAAACTAACTACTTCAAAGACCAAGTATTAGACAGAACCAAGGTATTGCATGGTCCTCGGACTCAGGCCTATGGGGAAACTAACTACTTCAAAGACCAAGTGTTAGACAGAACCAAGGCACTGCATGGTCCTCGCACTCAGGCCTATGGGGAAACTAACTACTTCAAAGACCAAGTGTTAGAAAGCACGAAGACAATGCATGGTCCTCGGACTCAGGCCTATGGGGAAACTAACTACTTCAAAGACCAAGTGTTAGACAGAACCAAGGCACTGCGTGGTCCTCGGACTCAGTCCTATGGGGAAACTAACTACTTCAAAGGCGAAGTGTTAGACAGAACCAAGGCACTACATGGATCTCGGATTCAGGCATATGGGGAAACTAACTACTTAAAAGACCAAGTGTTAGACAAAACCAAGGCATTGTATGGTCCTCGAGCTCAGGCCTATGGGGAAACTAACTACTTCAAAGACCAAGTGTTAGACAGAACCAAGGCATTGCATGGTCCTCGGACTCAGGCCTATAGGGAAACTAACTACTTCAAAGACCAAGTGTTAGACAGAACAAAGGCACTGCATGGTCCTCGGACTCAAGCCTATGGGGAAACTAACTACTTCAAAGACTAAGTGTTAGACAGAACCAAGGCACTGCACGGTCCTCGGACTCAGGCCTATGAGGAAATTAACTACTTCAAAGACCAAGTTTTAGAAAGAACCAAGACACTGCATGGTCCTCGGACTCAGGCCGACGGGGAAGCTAACTACTTCAAAGAACAAGTGTTAGACAGAACCAAGGCACTGCGTGGTCGTCGGACTCAGGCCTATGGGGAAACTAACTACTTCAAAGGCGAAGTGTTAGACAGAACCACGACACTGCATGGACCTCGGACTCAGGCCTATGGGGAAACTAACTACTTCAAAGACCAAGTTTTAGAAAGAACCAAGACACTGCATGGTCCTCGGACTCAGGCCGACGGGGAAGCTAACTACTTCAAAGAACAAGTGTTAGACAGAACCAAGGCACTGCATGGTCGTCGGACTCAGGCCTATGGGGAAACTAACTACTTCAAAGGCGAAGTGTTAGACAGAACCACGACACTGCATGGACCTCGGACTCAGGCCTATGGGGAAACTAACTACTTCAAAGACCAAGTCTTAGACAAAACCAAGGTACTGCATGGTCTTCGGACTCTGGCCTATGGGGAAACTAACTACTTCAAAGACCAAGGGTTAGACAGAACCAAGGCATTGCGTGGTCCTCGGACTCAGGCTTATGGGGAGACTAATTAATTCAAAGACCAAGTGTTAGACAGAACCAGGGCACTGCATGGTCCTCGGACTCAGGCTTATAGGGAAACTAACTAATTCAAAGACTAAGTGTTAGACAGAACCAAGGCACTGCATGGTCCTCGGACTCTGGCCTGTGGGGAAACAAACTACTTCAAAGACCAAGTGTTAGACAGAACCAAGGCACTGCACGGTCCTCGGACTCAGGCCTATGGGGAAATTAAACACTTCAAAGACTAAGTGTTAGACAGAACCAAGGCACTGCATGGTCCTCGGAATCAGGCTTATGGGGAAACTAACTACTTCAAAGACCAAGGGTTAGACAGAACCAAGGCACCACATAGTCCCCGGAATCAGGCCTATGGAGAAACGAACTACTTCATAGACTAAATGTTAAACAGAACCATGGCACCGCGTGGTCCTCGGACTCAGGCCTATGGAGAAACTAACTACTTCAAAGACCAAGTATTAGACAGAACCAAGGCACTGCATGGTCCTCGGACTCAGGCCTATGGGGAAACTAACTACTTCAAAGACCAAGTGTTAGAGAGAACCAAGGCACTGCATGGTCCTCGGACTCAGGCCCATGGGGAAACTAACTACTTCAAAGACCAAGTGTTAGACAGAACCAAGGCACTGCATGGTACTCGGACTCAGGCCTATGGGGGTACTAACTACTTGAAAGACCAAGTGTTAGGCAGAACCAAGGCACTGCATGGTCCTCGGACTCAGGCCTGTGGGGAAACTAACTAGTTCAAAGACCAAGTGTTAGACAGAACAAAGGCACTGCATGGTCCTCGGACTCAAGCCTATGGGGAAACTAACTACTTCAAAGACTAAGTGTTAGACAGAACCAAGGCACTGCACGGTCCTCGGACTCAGGCCTATGAGGAAATTAACCACTTCAAAGACTAAGTGTTAGACAGAACCAAGGCACTGCGTGGTCCTCGGGCTCAGGCCTATGGGGAAACTAACTATTTCAAAGACCAAGGGTTGGACAGAACCAAGGCACTACATGGTCCCCGGACTCAGACCTATGGGGAAACTAACTACTGCAAAGTCCAAGTGTTAGGCAGAACCAAGGTTCTGCATGGTCCTCAGAATCAGGCCTATGGGGAAACGAACTACTTCAAAGACTAAATGTTAAACAGAACCAAGGCACCTCATGGTCCTCGGACTCAGGCCTATGGAGAAACTAACTACTTCAAAGACCAGGTATTAGACAGAACCAAGGTATTGCATGGTCCTCGGACTCAGGCCTATGGGGAAACTAACTATTTCAAAGACCAAGGGTTGGACAGAACCAAGGCACTACATGGTCCCCGGACTCAGACCTATGGGGAAACTAACTACTGCAAAGTCCAAGTGTTAGGCAGAACCAAGGTTCTGCATGGTCCTCAGAATCAGGCCTTTGGGGAAACGAACTACTTCAAAGACTAAATGTTAAACAGAACCAAGGCACCTCATGGTCCTCGGACTCAGGCCTATGGAGAAACTAACTACTTCAAAGACTAAGTGTTAGACAGAACCAAGGCACTGCATGGTCCTCGGAATCTGGCATATGGGGAAACTAACTACTTCAAAGACCAAGGGTTAGACAGAACCAAGGCACTACATAGTCCCCGGAATCAGGCCTATGGGGAAACGAACTAATTCAAAGACTAAATGTTAAACAGAACCAAGGCACCGCATGGTCCGCGGACTCAGGCCTATGGAGAAACTAACTACTTCAAAGACCAAGTATTAGACAGAACCAACGTATTGCATGGTCCTCGGACTCAGGCCTATGGGGAAACTAACTACTTCAAAGACCAAGTGTTAGACAGAACCAAGGCACTGCATGGTCCTCGCACTCAGGCCTATGGGGAAACTAACTACTTCAAAGACCAAGTGTTAGAAAGCACGAAGAAAATGCATGGTCCTCGGACTCAGGCCTATGGGGAAACTAACTACTTCAAAGACCAAGTGTTAGACAGAACCAAGGCACTGCGTGGTCCTCGGACTCAGTCCTATGGGGAAACTAACTACTTCAAAGGCGAAGTGTTAGACAGAACCAAGGCACTACATGGATCTCGGATTCAGGCATATGGGGAAACTAACTACTTAAAAGACCAAGTGTTAGACAAAACCAAGGCATTGTATGGTCCTCGAGCTCAGGCCTATGGGGAAACTGACTACTTCAAAGACCAAGTGTTAGACAGAACCAAGGCATTGCATGGTCCTCGGACTCAGGCCTATAGGGAAACTAACTACTTCAAAGACCAAGTGTTAGACAGAATCAAGGTACTGCATTGTCCTCGGATTCAGGCTTATCGGGAGACTAACTAATTCAAAGAATAAATGTCAGACAGAACCAAGGCACTGCATGGTCCTCGGACTCAGGCCTGTGGGGAAACTAACTAATTCAAAGACCAAGTGTTAGACAGAACCAAGGCACTGCATGGTCCTCGGACTCAAGCCTATGGGGAAACTAACTACTTCAAAGACCAAGTTTTAGAAAGAACACAGACACTGCATGGTCCTCGAACTCAGGCCGACGGGGAAGCTAACTACTTCAAAGAACAAGTGTTAGACAGAACCAAGGCACTGCATGGTCGTCGGACTCAGGCCTATGGGGAAACTAACTACTTCAAAGGCGAAGTGTTAGACAGAACCACGACACTGCATGGACCTCGGACTCAGGCCTATGGGGAAACTAACTACTTCAAAGACCAAGTCTTAGACAAAACCAAGGTACTGCATGGTCTTCGGACTCTGGCCTATGGGGAAACTAACTACTTCAAAGACCAAGGGTTAGACAGAACCAAGGCATTGCGTGGTCCTCGGACTCAGGCTTATGGGGAGACTAACTAATTCAAAGACCAAGTGTTAGACAGAACCAGGGCACTGCATGGTCCTCGGACTCAGGCTTATAGGGAAACTAACTAATTCAAAGACTAAGTGTTAGACAGAACCAAGGCACTGCATGGTCCTCGGACTCTGGCCTGTGGGGAAACAAACTACTTCGAAGACCAAGTGTTATACAGAACCAAGGCACTGCACGGTCCTCGGACTTAGGCCTGTGGGGAAATTAAACACTTCAAAGACTAAGTGTTAGACAGAACCAAGGCACTGCATGGTCCTCGGAATCAGGCTTATGGGGAAACTAACTACTTCAAAGACCAAGGGTTAGACAGAACCAAGGCACCACATAGTCCCCGGAATCAGGCCTATGGGGAAACGAACTACTTCAAAGACTAAATGTTAAACAGAACCATGGCACCGCGTGGTCCTCGGACTCAGGCCTTTGGAGAAACTAACTACTTCAAAGACCAAGTATTAGACAGAACCAAGGCACTGCATGGTCCTCGGACTCAGGCCTATGGGGAAACTAACTACTTCAAAGACCAAGTGTTAGAGAGAACCAAGGCACTGCATGGTCCTCGGACTCAGGCCTATGGGGAAACTAACTACTTCAAAGACCAAGTGTTAGACAGAACCAAGGCACTGCATGGTACTCGGACTCAGGCCTATGGGGGTACTAACTACTTGAAAGACCAAGTGTTAGGCAGAACCAAGGCACTGCATGGTCCTCGGACTCAGGCCTGTGGGGAAACTAACTAGTTCAAAGACCAAGTGTTAGACAGAACAAAGGCACTGCATGGTCCTCGGACTCAAGCCTATGGGGAAACTAACTACTTCAAAGACTAAGTGTTAGACAGAACCAGGGCACTGCACGGTCCTCGGACTCAGGCCTATGAGGAAATTAACCACTTCAAAGACTAAGTGTTAGACAGAACCAAGGCACTGCATGGTCCTCGGGCTCAGGCCTATGGGGAAACTAACTATTTCAAAGACCAAGGGTTGGACAGAACCAAGGCACTACATGGTCCCCGGACTCAGACCTATGGGGAAACTAACTACTGCAAAGTCCAAGTGTTAGGCAGAACCAAGGTTCTGCATGGTCCTCAGAATCAGGCCTATGGGGAAACGAACTACTTCAAAGTCTAAATGTTAAACAGAACCAAGGCACCTCATGGTCCTCGGACTCAGGCCTATGGAGAAACTAACTACTTCAAATACCAAGTATTAGACAGAACCAAGGCACTGCATGGTCCTCGGACTCAGGCCTATGTGGAAACTAACTACTTTAAAGACCAAGTGTTATACAAAACCAAGGCACTGCATTGTCCTCGGATTCAGGCCTATGGGGAAACTAACTACTTCAAAGACCAAGTGTTAGAGAGAACAAAGGCACTGCATGGTCCTCGGACTCAAGCCTATGGGGAAACAAACTCCTTTAAAGACCAAGTGTTATACAAAACGAAGGCACTGCATTGTCCTCGGACTCAGGCCTATGGGGAAACTAACTACTTCAAAGACCAAGTGTTAGACAGAACCAAGGCACTGCAAGGTCGTCGGACTCAGGCCTATGGGGAAACTAACTACTTCAAAGGCGAAGTGTTAGACAGAACCAAGGCACTGCATGGACCTCGGACTCAGGCCTATAGGGAAACTAACTACTTCAAAGACTAAGTGTTAGACAAAACCAAGGTACTGCATGGTCCTCGGACTCAGGCCTATGGGGAAAATAAATACTTCAAAGACCAAGGGTTAGACAGAATCAAGGTATTGCATGGTACTCGGACTCAGGCTTATGGGGAGACTAACTAATTCAAAGACCAAGTGTTAGACAGAACCAGGGCACTGCATGGTCCTCGGACTCAGGCTTATGTGGGAACTTACAAATTCAAAGACTAAGTGTTAGACAGGACCAAGGCACTGCATGGTCCTCGGACTCAGGCCTGTGGGGAAACAAACTACTTCAAAGACCAAGTGTTAGACAGAACCAAGGCACTGCATGGCCAAACTAACTACTTCAAAGACCAAGTGTTAGACAGAACCAAGGCACTGCATGGTCCTCGGACTCAAGCCTATGGGGAAACTAACTACTTCAAAGACCAAGTGTTAGACAGAACCAAGGCACTGCATGGTCCTCGGACTCAGGCCTGTGGGGAAACGAACTACTTCAAAGACCAAGTGTTAGACAGAACCAAGGCACTGCATGGTCCTCGGACTCAGGCTGTGGGAAAACTAACTACTTCAAAGACCTACTGTTCGACAGAACCAAGGCACTGCATGGTCCTCGGACTCAGGCCTATGGGGAAACTAACTACTTCAAAGACCAAGTGTTAGACAGAACCAAGGCACTGCATGGTCCTCGGACTCAGGCCTGTGGGGAAACTAACTACTTCAAAGACCAAGTGTTAGACAGAACCAAGACACTGCATGGTCCTCGGACTCAGGCTTATGGGAAAACTAACTAATTCAAAGACCTAGTGTTAGACAGAACCAAGGCACTGCATGGTCCTCGGACACAGGCCTATGGGGGTACTAACTACTTCAAAGACTTAGTGTTAGACAGAACCAAGGCACTGCATGGTCCTCGGACTCAGGCCTGTGGGGATACTAACTAATTCAAAGACTAAGTGTTAGACAGAACCAAGGCGCTGCATGGTCCTCGGACTCAGGCCTATGGGGAAACTAACTACTTCAAAGACCAAGTGTTAGACAGAACCAAGACAATGTGTGGTCCTTGAACTCAGGCCTATGGGGAAACTAACTACTTCAAAGACTAAGTTTTAGACAGAACCAAGGCACTGCATGGTCCTCGGACTCAGGCCAATGGGGAAACTAACTACTTCAAAGGCTAAGTGTTAGACAGAACCAAGGCACTGCATGGTCCTCGGAATCAGGCCTATAGGAAAACTAACTACCTCAAATACCAAGTGTTAGACAGAACCAAGGCACTGCATAGTCCTTGGACTCTGGCCAATGGGGAAACTAACTACTCTAAAGACCAAGTGTGATACAAGACCGAGGAACTGCATTGTTCTCGGACTCAGGCCTATGGGGAAACTAACTACTTCAAAGACTAAGTGTTAGACATAACCAAGGCACTGCATGGTCCTCGGACTCAGGCATATGGGGAAACTAACTACTTCAAAGACGAAGTCTTAGACAGAACCAAGGCATTGCATGGTCCTCGGACTCAGGCCTATGGGGAAACTAACTACTTCTAAGACCAAGTGTTAGACAGAACCAAGGCGCTGCAATGTCCTCGGACTCAGGCCTATGGGGAAACTAACTACTTCGAAGACCAAGTGTTAGACAGAACCAAGGCACTGCACGGTCCTCGGACTCAGGCCTATGGGGATACTAACTACTTGAAAGACCAAGTGTTAGGCAGAACCAAGGCACTGCATGGTTCTCGGACTCAGACCTGTGGGGAAACTAACTACTTCAAAGACCAAGTGTTATACAGAACAAAGGCACTGCATGGTACTCGGACTCAAGCCTATGGGGAAACTAACTACTTCAAAGACTAAGTGTTAGACAGAACCAAGGCACTGCACGGTCCTCGGACTCAGGCCTATGGGGAAATTAACCACTTCAAAGACTAAGTGTTAGACAGAACTAAGGCACTGCATAGTCCTCGGACTCAGGCCTATGGGGAAACTAACTACTTCAAAGACCAAGGGTTAGACAGAACCAAGGCACTACATGGTCCCCGGACTCAGACCTATGGGGAAACTAATTACTGCAAAGTCCAAGTGTTAGGCAGAACCAAGGTACTGCATGGTGCTCGGAATCAGGCCTATGGGGAAACGAACTACTTCAAAGACTAAATGTTAAACAGAACCAAGGCACCGCATGGTCCTCGGACTCAGGCCTATAGAGAAACTAACTACTTCAAAGACCAAGTATTAGACAGAACCAAGGCACTGCCTGGTCCTCGGACTCAGGCCTATGGGGAAACTAACTACTTTAAAGACCAAGTTTTATACAAAACCACGGCACTGCATTGTCCTCGGATTCAGGCCTATGGGGAAACTAGCTACTTCAAAGACCAAGTGTTAGACAGAACAAAGGCACTGCATGGTCCTATGACTCAAGCCTTTGGGGAAACTAACTACTTTAAAGAACAAGTGTTATACAAAACCAAGGCACTGCATTGTCCTCAGACTCAGGCCTATGGAGAAATTAACTATTTCAAAGACCAAGTGTTAGAAAGAACCAAGACAATGCATGGCCCTCGGACTCAGGCCTATGGGGAAACTAACTACTTCAAAGACCAAGTGTTAGACAGAACCAAGGCACTGCATGGTCCTCGGACTCAGGCCTTTAGGAAAACTAACTACCTCAAATACCAAGTGTTAGACAGAACCAAGGCACTGCATAGTCCTTGGACTCTGGCCAATGGGGAAACTAACTACTCTAAAGACCAAGTGTTATACAGGACCAAGGAACTGCATTGTCCTCGGACTCAGGCCTATGGGGAAACAAACTACTTCAAAGACTAAGTGTTAGACATAACCAAGGCACTGCACGGTCCTCGGACTCAGGCCTATGGGGAAACTAACTACTTCAAAGACCAAGGGTTAGACAGAACCAAGGCACTACATGGTCCCCGGACTCAGACCTATGGGGAACTAACTACTGCAAAGTCCAAGTGTTAGGCAGAACCAAGGTACTGCATGGTGCTCGGAATCAGGCCTATGGGGAAACGAACTACTTCAAAGACTAAATGTTAAACAGAACCAAGGCACCGCATGGTCCTCGGACTCAGGCCTATAGAGAAACTAACTACTTCAAAGACCAAGTATTAGACAGAACCAAGGCACTGCATGGTCCTCGGACTCAGGCCTATGGGGAAACTAACTTCTTTAAAGACCAAGTTTTATACAAAACCACGGCACTGCATTGTCCTCGGATTCAGGCCTATGGGGAAACTAACTACTTCAAAGACCAAGTGTTAGACAGAACAAAGGCACTGCATGGTCCTATGACTCAAGCCTTTGGGGAAACTAACTACTTTAAAGACCAAGTGTTATACAAAACCAAGGCACTGCATTGTCCTCGGACTCAGGCCTATGGAGAAATTAACTATTTCAAATACCAAGTGTTAGAAAGAACCAAGACAATGCATGGCCCTCGGACTCAGGCCTATGGGGAAACTAACTACTTCAAAGACCAAGTGTTAAACAGAACCAAGGCACTGCATGGTCCTCGGACTCAGGCCTATGAGGAAACTAACTACTTCAAAGACCAAGGGTTAGACAGAACCAAGGCACTGCATGGACCTCGGACTCAGGCCTGTGGGGAAACTAACTACTTCAAAGACCAAGTGTTAGACAGAACCAAGGCACTGCATGGTCCTCGGATTCAGGCCTATTAGGAAACTAACTACTTCAAAGACCAAGTGTTAGACAGAACCAAGGCATTGCATGGTCCTCGGACTCAGGCCTATAGGGAAACTAACTACTTCAAAGACCAAGTGTTAGACAGAACCGAGGCACTGCATGGTCCTCAGATTCAAGCTTATGGGGAGACTAACTAATTCAAAGAATAAGTGTCGGACAGAACCAAGGCACTGCATGGTCTTCGGACTCAGGCCAGTGGGGAAACTAACTACTTCAAAGACCAAGTGTTAAACAGAACCAAGTCACTGCATGGTCGTTGGGCTCAAGCCTATGGGGAAACTAACTAGTTCAAAGACCAATTGTTAGACAGAACCAAGACACTGCATGGTCCTTGGACTCAGGCCTATGGGGAAACTAAGTACTTCAAAGACTAAGTGTTAGACAGAACTAAGGCACTGCATGGTACTCGGACTCAGGCCTATGGGGATACTAACTACTTGAAAGACCAAGTGTTAGGCAGAACCAAGGCACTGCATGGTCCTCGGACTCAGGCCTGTGGGGAAACTAACTACTTCAAAGGCCAAGTGTTAGGAAGAACCAAGGCACTGCTTGGTCCTCGGACTCAGGCCTGTGGGGAAACTAACTACTTCAAAGACCGAGTGTTAGACAGAACCAAGGCACTGCATGGTCCTCGGACTCAAGCCTATGGGGATACTAACTACTTCAAAGACCTAGTGTTAGACAGAACCAAGACACTGCATGGTCCTCGGACTCAGGCCTCTGGGGATACTAACTAATTCAAAGACTAAATGTTAGATAGAATCAAGGCACTGCATGGTCCTCGGACTCAGGCCTGTGGGGAGACTAACTACTTCAAAGATCAAGTGTTAAACAGAACCAAGTCACTGCATGGTCCTTGGACTCAAGCCTCTGGGGAAACTAACTACTTCAAAGACCAAGTGTTAGACAGAACCAAGACACTGCATGGTCCTTGGACTCAGGCCTATGGGGAAACTAAGTACTTCAAAGACTAAGTGTCAGACAGAACCAAGGCACTGCAAGGTCCTCGGACTCAGGCCTGTGGGGAAACTAACTACTTCAAAGACCAAGTGTTAGACAGAACCAAGGCACTGCACGGTCCTCGGACTCAAGCCTATGGGGAAACTAACTACTTCAAAGACCAAGTGTTAGGCAGAACCAAGGCACTGCGTGGTCCTCGGACTCAGGCGTATGGGGAAACTAACTACTTCAAAGACCAAGTGCTAGACAGAACCAAGGCACTGCATGGTCCTCGGACTCAGGCCTGTGGGGAAACTAACTACTTCAAAGACCAAGTGTTAGACAGAACCAATGCACTGCATGGTCCTCGGACTCAGGCCTGTGGGAAAACTAACTAATTCAAAGACCTAGTGTTCGACAGAATCATGGCACTGCATGGTCCTCGGACTCAGGCCTATGGGGAAACTAACTACTTCAAAGACCAAGTGTTAGACAGAACCAAGGCACTGCATGGTCCTCGGACTCAGGCCTGTGGGGAAACTAACTATTTCAAAGACCAAGTGTTAGACAGAACCAAGGCACTGCATGGTCCTCGGACTCAAGCCTATGGGGAAACTATCTACTTCAAAGACAAAGTGTTAGACAGAACCAGGGCATTACATAGTCCTTAGACTCAGGCCTATGAGGAAACTAACTACTTCAAAGACCAAGTGTTAGACAGAAACAAGGCACTGCATGGTCCTCGGGCTCAGGCCTGTGGGGAAACTAACTACTTCAAAGGCCAAGTGTTAGACAGAACCAAGGCACTGCATGGTTCTCGGATTCAGGCCTATGGGGAAACTAACTACTTCAAAGACCTAGTGTTAGACAGAATCACGGCACTGCATGGTCCTCGGACTCAAGCCTATGGGGAAACTAACTACTTAAAAGACCAAGTGTTAGACAGAACCAAGGCATTGCATGGTCCTCGGACTCAGGCCTATGGGGAAACTAACTACTTCTAAGACCAAGTGTTAGACAGAACCAAGGCGCTGCATGGTCCTCGGACTCAGGCCTATGGGGAAACTAACTACTTCAAAGACCAAGTGTTAGACAGAACCAAGGCACTGCATGGTCCTCGGACTCAGGCCTATGGGGATACTAACTACTTGAAAGACCAAGTGTTAGGCAGAACCAAGGCACTGCATGGTTCTCGGACTCAGACCTGTGGGGAAACTAACTACTTCAAAGACCAAGTGTTATACAGAACAAAGGCACTGCACGGTACTCGGACTCAAGCCTATGGGGAAACTAACTACTTCAAAGACTAAGTGTTAGACAGAACCAAGGCACTGCACGGTCCTCGGACTCAGGCCTATGGGGAAATTAACCACTTCAAAGACTAAGTGTTAGACTGAACTAAGGCACTGCATGGTCCTCGGACTCAGGCCTATGGGGAAACTAACTACTTCAAAGACCAAGGGTTAGACAGAACCAAGGCACTACATGGTCCCCGGACTCAGACCTATGGGGAAACTAATTACTGCAAAGTCCAAGTGTTAGGCAGAACCAAGGTACTGCATGGTGCTCGGAATCAAGCCTATGGGGAAACGAACTACTTCAAAGACTAAATGTTAAACAGAACCAAGGCACCGCATGGTCCTCGGACACAGGCCTATAGAGAAACTAACTACTTCAAAGACCAAGTATTAGACAGAACCAAGGCACTGCATGCTCCTCGGACTCAGGCCTATGGGGAAACTAACTACTTTAAAGACCAAGTTTTATACAAAACCACGGCACTGCATTGTCCTCGGATTCAGGCCTATGGGGAAACTAACTACTTCAAAGACCAAGTGTTAGACAGAACAAAGGCACTGCATGGTCCTATGACTCAAGCCTTTGGGGAAACTAACTACTTTAAAGACCAAGTGTTATACAAAACCAAGGCACTGCATTGTCCTCGGACTCAGGCCTATGGAGAAATTAACTATTTCAAAGACCAAGTGTTAGAAAGAACCAAGACAATGCATGGCCCTCGGACTCAGGCCTATGGGGAAACTAACTACTTCAAAGTCCAAGTGTTAGACAGAACCAAGGCACTGCATGGTCCTCGGACTCAGGCCTTTAGGAAAACTAACTACCTCAAATACCAAGTGTTAGACAGAACCAAGGCACTGCATAGTCCTTGGACTCTGGCCAATGGGGAAACTAACTACTCTAAAGACCAAGTGTTATACAGGACCAAGGAACTGCATTGTCCTCGGACTCAGGCCTATGGGGAAACTAACTACTTCAAAGACTAAGTGTTAGACATAGCCAAGGCACTGCATGGTCCTCGGACTCAGGCCTATGGGGAAACTAACTACTTCAAAGACCAAGGGTTAGACAGAACCAAGGCACTACATGGTCCCCGGACTCAGACCTATGGGGAAACTAATTACTGCAAAGTCCAAGTGTTAGGCAGAACCAAGGTACTGCATGGTGCTCGGAATCAGGCCTATGGGGAAACGAACTACTTCAAAGACTAAATGTTAAACAGAACCAAGGCACCGCATGGTCCTCGGACTCAGGCCTATAGAGAAACTAACTACTTCAAAGACCAAGTATTAGACAGAACCAAGGCACTGCATGGTCCTCGGACTCAGGCCTATGGGGAAACTAACTACTTTAAAGACCAAGTTTTATACAAAACCACGGCACTGCATTGTCCTCGGATTCAGACCTATGGGGAAACTAACTACTTCAAAGACCAAGTGTTAGACAGAACAAAGGCACTGCATAGTCCTATGACTCAAGCCTTTGGGGAAACTAACTACTTTAAAGACCAAGTGTTATACAAAACCAAGGCACTGCATTGTCCTCGAACTCAGGCCTATGGAGAAATTAACTATTTCAAATACCAAGTGTTAGAAAGAACCAAGAGAATGCATGGCCCTCGGACTCAGGCCTATGGGGAAACTAACTACTTCAAAGACCAAGTGTTAGACAGAACCAAGGCACTGCATGGTCCTCGGACTCAGGCCTATGAGGAAACTAACTACTTCAAAGACCAAGGGTTAGACAGAACCAAGGCACTGCATGGACCTCGGACTCAGGCCTATGGGGAAACTAACTACTTCAAAGTCCAAGTGTTAGACAGAACCAAGGCACTGCATGGTCCTCGGATTCAGGCCTATTAGGAAACTAACTACTTCAAAGACCAAGTGTTAGACAGAACCAAGGCATTGCATGGTCCCCGGACTCAGGCCTATAGGGAAACTAACTACTTCAAAGACCAAGTGTTAGACAGAACCAAGGCACTGCATGGTCCTCGCATTCAAGCTTATGGGGAGACTAACTAATTCAAAGAATAAGTGTCGGACAGAACCAAGGCACTGCATGGTCTTCGGACTCAGGCCTGTGGGGAAACTAACTACTTCAAAGACCAAGTGTTAAACAGAACCAAGTCACTGCATGGTCGTTGGGCTCAAGCCTATGGGGAAACTAACTACTTCAAAGACCAATTGTTAGACAGAACCAAGACACTGCATGGTCCTTGGACTCAGGCCTATGGGGAAACTAAGTACTTCAAAGGCTAAGTGTTAGACAGAACTAAGGCACTGCATGGTACTCGGACTCAGGCCAATGGGGAAATTAACTACTTCAAAGGCTAAGTGTTAGACTGATTCAAGACACTGCATGTTCCTCGGACTCTGGCCTATGGGGATACTAACTACTTGAAAGACCAAGTGTTAGGCAGAACCAAGGCACTGCATGGTCCTCGGACTCAGGCCTGTGGGGAAACTAACTACTTCAAAGGCCAAGTGTTAGGAAGAACCAAGGCACTGCATGGTCCTCGGACTCAGGCCTGTGGGGAAACTAACTACTTCAAAGACCGAGTGTTAGACAGAACCAAGGCACTGCATGGTCCTCGGACTCAGGCCTGTGGGAAAACTAACTACTTCAAAGACCTAGTGTTAGACAGAACCAAGGCACTGCATGGTCCTCGGACTCAAGCCTATGGGGATACTAACTACTTCAAAGACCTAGTGTTAGACAGAACCAAGACACTGCATGGTCCTCGGACTCAGGCCTCTGGGGATACTAACTAATTCAAAGACTAAGTGTTAGACAGAATCAAGGCACTGCATGGTCCTCGGACTCAGGCCTGTGGGGAGACTAACTACTTCAAAGATCAAGTGTTAAACAGAACCAAGTCACTGCATGGTCCTTGGACTCAAGCCTCTGGGGAAACTAACTACTTCAAAGACCAAGTGTTAGACAGAACCAAGACACTGCATGGTCCTTGGACTCAGGCCTATTGGGAAACTAAGTACTTCAAAGACTAAGTGTTAGACAGAACCAAGGCACTGCAAGGTCCTCGGACTCAGGCCTGTGGGGAAACTAACTACTTCAAAGACCAAGTGTTAGACAGAACCAAGGCACTGCACGGTCCTCGGACTCAAGCCTATGGGGAAACTAACTACTTCAAAGACCAAGTGTTAGGCAGAACCAAGGCACTGCGTGGTCCTCGGACTCAGGCCTATAGGGAAACTAACTACTTCAAAGACCAAGTGTTAGACAGAACCAAGGCACTGCATGGTCCTCGGACTCAGGCCTGTGGGGAAACTAACTACTTCAAAGACCAAGTGTTAGACAGAACCAATGCACTGCATGGTCCTCGGACTCAGGCCTGTGGGAAAACTAACTAATTCAAAGACCTGGTGTTCGACAGAATCATGGCACTGCATGGTCCTCGGACTCAGGCCTATGGGGAAACTAACTACTTCAAAGACCAAGTGTTAGACAGAACCAAGGCACTGCATGGTTCTCGGACTCAGGCCTGTGGGGAAACTAACTATTTCAAAGACCAAGTGTTAGACAGAACCAAGGCACTGCATGGTCCTCGGACTCAGGCCTATGGGGAAACTATCTACTTCAAAGACAAAGTGTTAGACAGAACCAAGGCACTACATAGTCCTTAGACTCAGGCCTATGAGGAAACTAACTACTTCAAAGACCAAGTGTTAGACAGAAACAAGGCACTGCATCGTCCTCGGGCTCAGGCCTGTGGGGAAACTAACTACTTCAAAGGCCAAGTGTTAGACAGAACCAAGGCACTGCATGGTTCTCGGACTCAGGCCTATGGGGAAACTAACTACTTCAAAGACCTAGTGTTAGACAGAATCACGGCACTGCATGGTCCTCGGACTCAAGCCTATGGGGAAACTAACTACTTCAAAGACCAAGTGTTAGACAGAACCAAGGCACTGCATGGTCCTCGGACTCAGGCCTCTGGGGAAGCTAACTACTTCGAAGACTAAGTGTTAGAAAGAACCAAGGCACTGCATGGTACTCGGACTCAGGCCTGTGGGGAAACTAAATACTTCAAAGACCAAGTGTTAGACAGAACCAAGGCACTGCATGGTCCTCAGACTCAGGCTTATGGGGAAACTAACTACTTCAAAGACCTAGTGTTATACAGAACCAAGGCACTGCATGGTCCTCGGACTCAGGCCTATGGGGAAACTAACTACTTCAAAGACCAAGTGTTAGACAGAGCCATGGCACTGCATGGTCCCAGGACTTTGGCCTATGGGAAACTAACTACTTCAGAGGATTCTAAGTGTTAGACTGAACCAAAAGCACTGCATGGTCCTAGGACTCAGGCCTATGGGGAAACTAACTGCTTCCGAGGATTCTAAGTGTTAGACAGAACCAAAAGCACTGCATGGTCCTCGGACTCACGCCTACGGGAAAACTAACTATTTCAGAAGATTCTAAGTGTTAGAATGTTGGGAAAGCAAGAGTCCCACCAGGTCCTGGAGACATAAAAGGCCTGCCTATGCGTACGTACCTTCACGTTGTTACAATCGCTGCCATGACTGGGCGAAGTACAATTGGTGATAAAATCATGCAAGTAAAAAAAAAAAGACAACAAAGGAAAGAGGAAACGAATAACACGCGGATGTACAAACAGCCAGAACAATTGGAAAGAGGAATAAAAATCATAATACATTAAATGCATAAAGATTACATGATGAACACCACATTACAATCTAAAAAAAAAAGGGAGAAAAGGGAAAAAGAAAGATGCGAAGGACAAGAGAGACAGGAGCGCCGAGGGGCTTGCCCCTCCCACCTATTCTCCTCCCTCAGTAGGGGGCTGGTCCGTAATGACTTCAGGGCTTTCTGAGCTTTGGCCAAGAGAGACGGCCTGCAAAGGCTCGGCAGGAACGGTGCCTCCTCAGCGGAAGGTGCCTCGGCTTTAGAGGTGGACTTCGCAACCTCCTGGAGCGCCTCCTCAATGGGGCCCTCACCTGATTCAGCTATCTCGGGAAGGTCACTTCCTTGGACAAGCTCACCCGTGGGTTCAGCGATTGAGGTGTCCTCACCCGTGGCAGCACCGACTTCCTCTGCAGCCTCTCCGGCCTTAGCGCCACCTGGAGTCGCCTCGCGGATGGCCGGAGGGTAGTACACATTCTCCTCCTTCCACAAGTCGGACGAGGCCTCGACCCCAGCCTGTCTAAGAGCCTCCCTCCAAACCTCAGCGGAGTAGCGCCTGCACAACCCGGGGACTTGAGCCTTGATGGCTGCTTCTGTCTCGGCCATCCCCGCAGCATAGGCCTCCTCCTCGGCTTCCTGCTTGGTGGCCAGGGCCTCCTCCCTGCCTTGGTCAACCTCAAACTTGGCCCTCACGGCCTCATCCTTGTCCCATTCAGCCACCCTCTTGGGTTCCTCGGCAGCAGCCACCTTCTTTGGCAGATTAGCAAGCAGCTCCTTTGCGACCCTCAACTGCTCCTCTGCCCCGCCCAGGCGCTTTGACTGATCTTCGTCCTGCTTCTGGAAGCCGGCGAGGCCTGACAGGGCGTTGTCCCGGGCACTGGTCATCGCCCTCAGCTCCTCCCGGGCCTTGGCAAGATCGACCTCAGAGTTTTTAAGGGTCCGAGTGGCCTCCAAGCGTTTCTCACGCTCCACGTCTGTGGCCTTCCCCTGGTCACGGGCTGCGTCCTCCAAACTATAAGTGGCCTGAACGGCCTGCCAAACAAAACGAGTACACGATCAGCCGAGCCCAGAAAAGGGGAAGAAAAACTACAACTAGAAAAAATCATAAGTGTTGAGGGACTTACCATTCCCAAGTATCGCTTGAGGTAGAGGAAGAACTCCCCGCTCCTTATAGTCCTCAGCTCCGCCATGTCCGCTGGGAGTAGTAGGCACCTTTCCAACGCGCCGGCCACATACGCGCCTTCGCCCTCTTTGAAGTCCCTGAGGGAGGAATCATCCTTAAGAGGCCCCCCATGTAGCATTGGGGCAGGAAGCCAGGCCTGAGCCTCGGGTTGGGTATCAACCTGCTTATCCTAGCCACGGGAGCCTATCTTCAACTATTTTGTCGACCGCCGATTATCGCCCTCCTCACGGGGGGGCCCAGGCTTTTCCTCAACTGGCCTTTTGCCCTTGTCCTTTCTCTGCTTAGGATCAGAGGGCTCGCGCCTAGAGGGCAGACTCGTCTGAGGCGGAGAAGGGGGAAGCCTTGACTGGGTAGGGGCCGATCTGCCCTGGGCAGAGTGAGTCTTTAGGGGAGGAGGGGGAAGCTTTGGCTTTGACTTCCCTAGTTGGCCTTCGATCAGATCCAACAGGCTAGATTGGGGCCTCTTCTTGTAACCCATCTCGTGCCAGGGAGGGGACTTGGACGTCAGGAAGTCTGCTTCTGTCAGACGAGGGTCACCCAAGTCTCCTGGAGGGTCCTCGGACTGGTGAACTTGTTCAAAAACGTCAAACTCGTCCTCGGCGGGGCCAAAATCAGTGACTTCCACTTCCCTCTCTAGGCCTTCTTCGGCGGGCTCTGAGAGTCTATGGGAGGAAGAAGGACCCGCAGGTGTTACGCCTTCTGATGTGGAGGGCTCCTCGGGGAACTGGAACCCGTCCTCGGTCACGGTTATTTTTCGAAGCCGAGGATCTTTTGCTCTGATCACGTACTTCGGCGCCGCAAATGATTTTTGAGCCGGGTCATATCCCAAGATTTGGTGGGCGGCCCTAACTTGATTATCGGCTTCGTTCACGAAAACCTCCGCCCTCAACGCTTTCTGCAAGTCTTCCCGGTTGATCAGGCTGAAGTGGCACGTGAAGGCGTGCAGATCTGCGAAAGAAGACACATTCACATTAGTAACCAAACGGCGCAAAAAGAGATGGGCGAAGTAAAGAATGGAACTGATTAGGGACCTAGAGCCCTTCCCCTATTTTCCCACTACCCCACCTGGGGTCCCCTCCGTCGTTGGGCAGTGAAGGCCATCGTGCCACTCTCCAGACACAATGAGGAAGTCCTTGTTCAACCCCTTGCTGGACTCAGGAAGGCACTGGATAAGCCGGACCCTGTCATCCCTGGTCTTCAAGTAGTACGACTTGCCCTTCAGGCACTGGAGGTTGTAACACCAATTTACGTCGTGGTGGGTCAACCTCAGCCCCATCTTCTCGTTCAGGGCGTCCACACAACCCAGAATTCTGAAGACGTTGATGGCACACTGGGTGGGGGCTAGCCGGAAGTACGTCAGGTAGCCCCTCATCACTGGCCCCATGGGTATTCTCATGCCACCTTCAACAAAGGCAACGATGGGAATCGCCACCTCACCCTCCTGCCTCCGAAGGCGCCACTCGCCCTCCTCACAATACCTCAAGCCCACGTTGCTTAGTATATTATAGTCGGCGATGAATTTCTCCATTGCCTCTTCAGTATAAACATATTTCTTAAATCTACCCATCCCAAATGATGCCTAAGTGAGCTAAGAGAGAACAGATGAAAGAGAAGGAAGAATAGAGAGGAAGAAAATACGAAGAGAGATAGAGCGACTTACAGAAATGAGTAGAATCTCCTCAGACAAGCTTTTTATGCTGGAAACGTAGACTCTTGGTTGCAAATAAACAGAGGAACCGGCTTTTCGAATAGGTATTTATACCCCAAATCAAGGAGCCGTGCGGGTTTTCCCGCCCCTAAATGCTAGGCGAATCCCCACCGTTGGATAGTCATCCTCCCGTTGAACGTAGGGAGCACAGAGCCGTCTGGATTTAATGAAAGGCGCGTCGCGCACTTCGAGGCGTCAGTAACACACCTGGGGTAGATGAAAAGGCTCCAGTACTGACAGAGGACCAGACTCAATGGGACGCGTTGCAGGCCCGAGGACATCAAAATCCTCTTCTTCGCCCGAGGATGCGGATAGCAAGATTTTGAGGGGCTATTGTGAGGCCAAGGAATCCTACGGCCCAGTCCACTCCATTTCAGGGCCGAAGGCCCAAGCCGAGGATGCATCCATGGTCCGAGGATAAAAGCAAGGAGCGTAGGCGCTCAACAGGCCAAGCCGAGGACGACCCCATCCTCGGACATCCGAGAACTTAAGGCAACGGGCAACACCCCCAAGGAAGCCTTCCTGACTACTCAAAGAGCCGAGAATGAGTACCACACGCTAGCAATGGAAATCTGGTGGAGGGACAAGCTCATGACAAGCGGTCACCTCCACATTAAATGCACCTGACTACCGCCCTTGCCGCATTAATGAGGAAAGGACTCCGCACCAGTGCCACCTTGGTTGCCGCGACCCACAAAGAGAATGGGAAGGCGGTTGATAGGACAGACACCTGAGTAATGTCCTGATCGCTCAACAAATGTAGGGCTAAGATCGGTTGGGTGAAGGGTATATAATGTATAGGATCCCTCCTGAAGAAGGGGGGGGAGAGGGCCAAGCTCCTGGGACGAATGCCGAGGAGCACTTGTAGCAAAGAATCCAAGCGCTTAGCCTTCAATGGCAATGAATCCACGATGAAGCTCTGTTTGCCTGTAAGGGCCAATTTCTTCAACCCACTCTCTACAAATTCATTGTTTGGGGCCTACAGGATTACATCCCTTCTAAGTTTAGAGGGTCCTTCCAAAAATCGAGTCCCTACAACTTTGAAGTGAAAATAGAAACTGAAAACGATTTCCATTGTCAAAAGGAAAATAGGAAATGATTTTTTGGAAAATTATATTTTTCGTAACTGCCAAACACGCAGAAAAGGTGGAAAACGATTTCCTGAAATGGTTTACCACCAATTCAAACGCAGCCTAAGGGACAAAATGGAAACCTTCTTGGAACATCCGACAAAGAAGGAAAGTCGGACTCAATTCCCTCTCATCGAAGCCGTGACACGCTCATGCATTCTAAGCCATGAAAAAGCTCACACATCCAAAATTATGGTCGATCCACACACGCCTAGCCATAGCATGTTCATATATCTTGAGTCGTGACAAGCGCATGCATTCTAAGCCTTGAAAAGCTCACACATCCAAAATCATGGTTGATCCGCGCACGCCTAGCCATAGCATGTTCATATATCTCAAGTCGTGACAAGCGCATGCATTCTAAGCCATGACAACGCCTTAATCCTTCTTGAATTTGAGATTATATATGAAGAGGGAAGTTCAAACGTTGCCATCATCAAGAAAATTGTTATTGTCACTCAATTCTTGCAATTGAACTTCGCAGCTAAGCCAACTAATAAGGAGAGTTCGTGCGCACCTTTGAAGAATGCTTTACTAGAGCTCGCTCTAAACATTGATGTCAAACAACTCAAAAATCACAAGCTAGTTGCTGGAAATCCATTCCAAAGATTTTCGAGTGGAATCTTAGTATTGATGTGAAAGCTCGGCATAAGTGGCATAGAGGCCAACGAGAAAAAATTGTTATGCTAGGGATGCAACAACCCTATACCGACGTCTCTAATGCTTAGCCCATCATTGTCCGACAATTAAAAGCCAAGCAAGAAAAGTATGGAGCCGTTGTTTGCAGTACCATGTATCTTCGACAAAAAGGCTAACCTAAGCATAGGAGAAAAACTATTGTGCTGGGAATGAAACAACCCTATACCGACATCTCCGACGCTTAGCCTATCATTGTCCCAAAATTAGAAGCCAAGTTAGCTGAGTATGGAGACACTGTTTGCGATACAACAAATCTTCGACAAAGAGGAATTATATTCTGCCCTTTATATAGCAAATGAGGAACTTCATTTTTGGAATTCATCTTGGAGGAATATGGTGAGTACTAAATGAGGAATAAATCACACCAAAAACTTTTGGTGATGGGATACCATTGGTTTGGCATAACCAAATTCGCTAAAGTCGCCACACTTCCAAGTGCACTCCAAGCTTATACGCACACACCATATAAGCCTTCAAGACGTGAGCGCTCCATAGCCTTTTATACTCGGGGGCTTGATCTCATCAGACCTATCCATGCACCCTTGAATGAGTACATTCGGGTCTTTGCCGCCACTAAATAGTTCACTAAGTGGGTGGAAGCAATTTCACTCAAGAAAAGCGATGGAAATGGTTGTAGCCAAACTCATCAAGAAGCATATCATTTGTCACTTTAATGTCTCGTTCATAAGTGACAACAATACATCTTGCTTATACCAATTTTCAAAGGCAAGCCCTATGAAATACTAGGAAGCCGACGAACTATCATGTTATCCAAGCATGGTGAGATCCCTACATGCGAAGGTGCAATGCCTTCAATAAAGTAGGGAAAGCCAACGCTTTCTTCTAATGAGAAACCTTGGGAATCAGCAAGAAAAGCAACAAATTACTCTTACGGCAAAGCCTCTACATGCGAGGGTAAAAAATACTCTCAATAAAGTAAGGAAAGCCAAACACATACTCTTTCAATGTTAAGCCCTATCAAATGGCTAGAAAGCCAATGAGACGTTTTATTATGGCGATACCCGTACTTGTAAGGGCACGACTAGCCCTAAACTAGGTAGGGAAGCCAATGCGTCCTTAAATGAAATCCTTACCAAATGATTAAGAAGCCGACAAGATTTCATATCATTCATATGTGGCAAGACCCCTACTTGCGAGGATGCAATGCCCTCAACAAAGTAGGAAAAGCCACCATTATCTTAATGGCAAGCCTTACGAAATAGTAACATAATATCTTATAATTCAAGCGCGATGATCCACTACATGTGAGAACATAACCATCCCTTGAGAATATGGGAAAGTCGACACAACGGATCACTACCTTATTGCCACATGGTAATTAGCTATACGCGAGGATAAAACTCCTCCTTAAGAAAATGGCAAAATTGTGCATTCTATAAGTCGCTATATGCAAGAATGTGATATTTTCAAAAGGTTATAGCAATATAAGCTTTATTCATGCTGCTGTCTGTGAGAACGCAATCAGCCTCTATGAAACGGTGACAAACAAGTGTACCATGAGCCGCAATGCGCGAAAACCCAGCCCATATATGGGGGCTTCTTGAAACTAGTGCATATAATCCAGCAAAATTATGCGACTCAATCACAAGGTGCACATGACATTTCCAAGCAAACTCTCCTCAACATAATCAAATGTTCAGAGCCATACATGAGCTATTTTCACAACAAAAACGTGTTCATAGCCTATCAACGAAAGTTACAAAGTCATTCTCAAGGTATAAATTACAAGCATATACATCCTTGAGGTACAAATTAATTTTTCATTCCAAAATACAAAATATACATCCAAATACCATATATATTCATTTTGTATATAAATGCAAATTATGTCAACTAACCATGATAGTACAAACTCAAAGTGGCACCAATACAACCAAATAGGAGCTGCTCTATACATAAGCAGGCTGTCCACAAAGGCGAAATACAAGAGAAAGTGTCTCTAAGACAGCAGGCCCTATTACACACTATAACTAGTTCAAACTTTCAAAGCTTGGAGCTCAATATAAGACAATCAGATAATAATAATAAAAAGGACAAGAAAGGAGGTAAGGGAAAATTTAAAGTGATGTCATAGTCCCTTTCCAACATCACCATCTTTGGGGCGTTGGCTTGCAATCACTCTCTTCTTTACTTTAAAGTCGCAAGAGGGAGACGGACTAAAAGGATTCAAAGTTACTAGCAGCAGCCATGGTACCATCTATTGCAGCTCCATGTTGCTGTTCCAGCGGCTTCAACCTCAGAAAATATGCATTGGCAATAGGAGTGGCCTCGGGAATGAAAGTCCCAACGACGACATCACAATTGTCTAAGCCAAAGTCCTTCTACAAGAATCCATAGTACAACTCACTCAATATACTATTATATGCAATAAAAAAATGAAGAAGATGTGTGACTTACCAAGTAAGTTCCAAAGTTCCCGCTTGATAATGGCGTATTTCCCAAAATACACTTATTCTATGCAAGATGGCAATGCGGAGCACTCAACAATCCCTATTGGAATGAAAAGGGGTTGGCAGCGAATTTTGACTTGCCACAACAAATTTTAACTTGCTAGAGAAATTTCGGCTTCATTTTCAAAACGGAGCTACTGTCTGTGCAAAGTGTCGAGGTCGTCGACTATTACATTGAAGGAATAGTGGCTGCAACATGGAATTGCCAACTTCGGCCCCACCAATTCATGCTAATAATCAAGCTATGCAACACATGGCTTACTCTCAATGGCATTGCTGGGGGCTAAAGGCTTACTTAACCGTTATGCACCCCTGCACTAGAAATTCAAGTTTCATTCCTACACTTTCGTTTCAAGCTTGCTGAATAGAGAAGCGACTACCACTCGGTGACTATCACTCTCGCTTGCGTTCATCGCAAGAATACAATACAGGGGGCTGCCAACCAATGTAGTGGCTATGTCACACCCCTATACTACATCGCCAAGTGATATCTTCGCTTCATTCTATCTCAAAAAAGCTATCCCAAGATAGCCAGTAGTATCGCTTATGGCTACAACTTCATCGAAATTAATCTTGGCAAACACGATCTCACAAATTGGCCAACAATAAAGCTACTAAAAAATTGTAGCACCCCCAATGTCTCATTCATCATCATCCCCTCATCTGGACCCAACTCGCTCATTCAAATTTACAGCTAACAATGGGGACAATTTACTTCCAACACGATGGCCAACTCAAAGTCAAGCATAGCCGCATTGCATTGCAAACTAAGTTCCATGCCTTGCGATTATCAGAATCAATGGAAGTTGGCTTCAACATGAGCTTTTGGCTTCAATTTATAAAAATAAATAAATAAAAAAAAGGCTCAACCTCATGAATCGACGCAATGGGACTATCATTTTTCCAAAGAAAAGCCACTCTACAAATTTAATTGAACAATTTGCTCAACATATTAGCTAGAGCAGCCAAGAGATGGCGACAAAAAACAAATCAACTCATCAAGGTCAGCATCACATTTGCCTTTATCTAATATGCTCAAAAAATGGATTGGCCTATTTATCGCCATGTTCAATAGCATCTTCCTACAACAAAACTTCACTTCTTAGCAATGGAGATTATTTTCTCTCTGCCGTGGGCACTGCTTCACCACCATTGGTACCAACAAGCTCATGGCCATGGGTAGCGGGCCGCCGTGGACCTTCTTTGGTCGTCATCGGCAAAGTTCCTTGCTTCATATCATTGGATTCCCTCTCTTCTTTGGCAGTGGCACTTTGTTCCACCTAGATCCCGACTTTGTGGACAACGTACGGTGCCAAGCTTCTTCAAATTCCATCCGGTGGAATGCCCTTGCTCCTCACCTACAAGATATTCTCTATTTACTGCCTCACTACCCTTCTTGGGTTTTGATAACACAGGTTATTAAAATTGGAGATCTTTTTTTAAAGAAAGCAAGTGCGAATGGAAATTAGAAAAAAAGAAAAAAGAAAAAAAAGTGAGGTCTGGAGTCTCATACCCAAAGCAAAATTTCTTTGAAATCAGAAGCAAAATAGTGTATAGTTGAAGCCAAATTTTTTGAAAAGAAGAAAAGTGGCGCGTCTAATCACTGATGAAGAAACAAAAGCCAACTGAAGCACGAAGGAAGTGAACAAATTGGAAAGTTAAAGACCTAAGAGCATCCACTGATGTAAAATAGAAAAAGACACCACTTTTACACATTTTGCCTAAAAAATGATCCACATCAGTGCTTCTAAAATTGTGTAAAAATGTGTATATCTCTACACAAGCTACAATAACCGTGTAAATATACACGGTTACTGTAGCTTGTCCATTTATTATTTTATTAATTTCTCGTTCGCTCCTTTTTTTTCTCTCTCTTCTCCGTGCTCAACAAACTCAGTAACTTCTCCTCCCCTCATCTTCTTCTTTTTCCTCAGATGCACACAAACACACCCACACACAAACACATCCACACAGACAAATTAACACAGAGATACACTTGCTTAAAAAAGACAAAAAACACAGAGATACACAAACACATCCACACATAAACAAACCCAAATGGACAAACAACAAAGAAACAGATCGGTGCTTATCGAAACGATCGGTGCTTGATCAGTGCTTGACTGGAACGATTGGAGCTCGTGGGTCTCGCTTGATCGGAGCTCGTGGGTATGGATCTTGCTTGATCGAAGCTAGGGAGATACACTAACTGATCGGTGTTTGTGGATCGGAGCTACGGAGATCGGTGCTTGCCTGATTGGAGTTGTGGATCGATGCTTGTGACCGAGATGGTGTGGATTAGACCGAGAGGGAGAGTTGATTCAGAAATGGGTATAGAGATGGGTTACGGGTAGAGAGATGGGTATAAAGAGAGAGCAACAAATCAGAAAAAATGAATAAAGAGAGAGAGAGAGAGAGCGCGCGCGTATGTAAAGGGGTTAGTTGAGGGAAATAATAAAAAAATTGAGAAAATTGATTATTTAAATAAAAGAGGTGATAGAATAGATGAACTGATGTGGGTGTTTTGTAAAAATGAATGTGTAAAATAGAAAAAGTAGTTTTTAGTGTAAAAATGGATGTGTAAAATACACTAACTGATGTGGTTGCTCTTATATATACAAAGGAGAAAGGCCTTATATATTACAAGGCAAAAGTAGTGACGTGGACGATTCAGAACCATGTACCCATTGAGTGGAGGAATTTCACTGCTACCTATGTGAATAAAGGAATTAAGTTTGAAAAGTCAAAGACTAATAAAAGTGGCGTGAAGCACATCACAGTAGTGTGAAACCAAGAGCCTTTTCAAGTGACTTAAATGGAGAAATACAGTGTTTTTGGTTGTGGACTAATATTGGCCAAGTGAAGGTTTTTCTTGGTGGAGCCTATAACCATCAAGTGGCTATGTTCATGATCCATAAAACTTCTACAAGTTGCCTTCCTCGACCAGTATCTACTCAAAAAAAAAAAAAAAATGGAGCATTTGGGTTAACTAATTCCTAAACTGCAACGTCTACAAGCAACGGGAAACATCAACTACTCACACATATGCCGTAAGCACCACGCGTGCTCGGGGGGCTAATGTTGATACCCATTTTCACGACGTATTTTCTACAAGTCTGATTCAACCAAGCCCAACTTCCTTATGGGCCCCATTCATATATTATATTTTTTTAAGCATGGCCCAAGCCCATGCAACGTATTGGGGAAATTGAGGGAGTGTGGTTTAGAGGGTATGGGTCAGTTCCTTTATGACTTTTTGCATGAGCCCAACCCATGCGTACTGCCAAGTGGGCAAGGGACACTGGTAGCAACTCAGGCTCATGGAGTAGGTCTTGTACCCAAAATTTCCACCTCAAAAGAGCTTTTATGCTCTGGGTGATTGTGCCCCTAATTTTCAACCCAACTCCATTTTCTACACCAAAACATAGCTGACCCTAAAATAATTAGCTAGCCTATTGTAGCCACCAAATGCAGCTATCAAAAGCCTACAATGACAAGAAAACAATAGGTAATGGAGTCAGCCACTTTATTTCCAAAATCATGCTAAAGGCATGCTAAACTCTTCCCTAAACAAAAGCAACCCAAGCCAAAACACCAAATTAGTATCATGGGGAATAAAAGATTTTTCCACTACTCACAAAGCAGTCATTAGCAACACCCCAAACTCTATATAAAACTCTCTCTTTAGCTCAAAAAAAGGGACTAGTACGTTCTACTTAGACACCTGAAACTTTAGAGCAAAAGCCCATTTAGCCAGTCAACAATCTCACCATTCCGAACCTTAGGGGTGGAAATATGGGTACAGGGGAACCTTCCCTCTCTTTCTCACAACCTCTCTCAATTTCCTCTTCTCGGTAACTGTGGGTCAAAGTTTCAAACCTGTTGAACCACGTTTTCCCCATAAAGCTGAAACTTGAGAGTAAAAACCCACCGAGCCAGGAAACATTCTCACAATTCTGAACCTTAGGGGTGGAAATATGGGTACATGGGAACCTTCCCTCTCTTCCTCACAACCACTCTCATTTTCCTCTTCTTGGTGACTATGGGTCGAAATTTTAGACCTGTTATGTTTTTATACTTTTTCTACACTTTTGTTATTAGTATTTTGATTCTCTCTTGTCAAAGCACCATTAGCCTTTAGTTCATTATACATTTGGAATTTTAGGCTTGATTCTCCACAATAAACACTTCTAAAGAACCCAAGGGGAGACTTGGGTCATTCTCGCATTTTCTGCCCTTGTTGCAAAAACGTCCCCGACAGAAGCTAGAGTGCCTGAAGAGTAAAGAGTAACTCACCAAAACAGTTCCCATGGAGATCTGAGTTAGCCATCAATACCAGAACTCTTATCCGAGGTAACGAGCATGGATGGTCCTTCGTCAGTCACCTCCACATTAATGAGAGGTTCTTTACCTAGTCACTTTCACATTAAATGCATATAAGATAGCCTGAATAGTGCAAACATAGTCCTATATCATGATGAAATGGTTGGGGGGGGGGGGGGAGAGCAAAGGAGGGATGTGACAAGTATCCCAAAAATCGAGCTGGAAGCAGGCCATCTAGGGAGATAAGGGAAGGAAAAATGCGTATAAAAGGGGAGGAGGCTGTAATAGAAAGGGGGTTGGGAAATATTAAGAGAAAAAAAAAACTGAAGAAGAACAAAAGAGAGAGAATTACCAAAGTTAGGGAGAGACACTTTTTATTTTTGCTTTCTGGCTTACTCCTAGTACCTCGAGAAAGCAATTTATATATCGTAGAATTATTTGCATATCTTCCTATCTTAATAATCAGGTGTTTAGGTCTCCCTTTGTGGAATTTCTACCCTATGTTCCTGATAAATAAATTGTGCAAGTCACTTACCTAGTCATTATAGTTCGTAAGAGTGTTGGAGTTTTTAACCCCAACAAGTACATTATGGTTTACCCTTTTTTTTAATTAACAAAACATTCATCAAATGCAAAACTCACATGAGAGAGAGAGAGAGAGAGAGAGAGAGAGAGAGAGAATCATAAAGAGGGAGGTTGGAGACAAGAGGTTTAAGCTTCATTGGCAAAGTCGAGGTTGTTCGATCCCACCACCATGACTCCTAGCTCATCTATCATTCACTGCCACCTCGTCGTCCGACTAAACCACCTTGGCTTCTTTAGCACTTGCTTCAACTTGAAGGGGAGGTTAGGGTTGTTTTTGGATTTTGGTTTTAGGGTTTGATGAGTCACAATGATAAGGAAAAGGATGGTTATATTAGGATTTTGTTGGCTAAGTTTAAAATTTGGATTTTGTTGGATGGAGTTGTTGTTTTGTGTTTTGATGAGTCACAAAAATGAGGAGTGGATGGGTTTGCTGGGATTTTTGTTGGGTGCTCACGGTTTTACTATTTTGCGGTTAGAATTTTATAAATTTATTGGGTTTTGTATTCTCCATTTCTGTCGTTTTGGATTTGGTTCGGTCAAGTAAAGCTCTAATTTTTTTTTTTTTTTTAATGGAGAACTTTCACTTCTTAATTTGGAATTCAATTTTTGCTTTTTGGGTTTTTGTTTTTGTTGGGTTTGTAGCAATGGGTCACTTGGAAGCTTTTGAAAATGCAAATGAGTTTTTTCATGGCTATAATGTTAGATGCTAAGGAGATACATTGAAGCTTTAACAACCCTACGCCCCCAATGTACTGTAAGATTTGTTTTGTTTGTGTATTGCATGCTTCCTTTACAATTGCTTTTGTTGATTGTAATTTTGAATTGACTTATTAATTTGATTTCTGGGTTTTCATTTTTATGGGTTTGTGAGGAACTTGGCTTCGACCATCAGCAGTGAAGGTTGATCCTCATTTTTAAAGTTGTAGTAACTTAGTTTATGTGTTTGTCTAATATTATTATGCATTTGCAAAATACTGATACAACCAGGAGTTTCACGAGGCTAGGTCCAAAAAATGAACATATCCACACACGAGCATATGATTTCAATGTTATTTTGGTATTCATTTTTTGAAGCTAGCCTTACGAAAATCATGGTTGTATAAGTAGTTCACAAATGTATAATATTATTAGACAAATGCATAAACCTAAAATTAGGATGAATGAAAATTATGACACTCAACCTAATAAATAAAAATAAAAAAGCCTCAGACCACATGTGAAGCGCGTGTAATGAGATTAGTATTTTTTTTTAATTGGGTTTTATTGTCTCTCTCTTTCTCTCTCCCTCCATGGTTCATGTTTCGATTTGATTTGTGGTTTCGATCTGGTTTTCAATGGTCTGATATGGTTTGTTGGTCTCGATGGCGGCGGTTTGTGGGTTTGATTAGATCGTTAGGTCGTGGGTCACAATTTTTTTTTTTTTTTGTTTTTTTCTCAATTGGTGGTGATGATGCGGTTGTGATTTAGTGGTTGCTAGGTTGCAATTTTGGTGGTTATTTCAATAGGTTCTATAGCGGTAGTCTTTGGGTCGTGGTGGTTGGTTATGTAGCAGTGGTTGCTATGGATTTTCGTGGGTACGTATTGTTTTGATGGGTATTTATATTATTTTAATGGTTGATGTGCTAAAGTAAGAGATGAGATGCATGTGTATTGATAAATGATATGTTAAAATAGATAAATTAGTTTTTTTGAGGTGCTAAAAACTAAATTTTGTAGAACATTTGCATTCAGGTTTCTAAAAAAAAAAACCTATTTTACATTCAAAAAAGTTGTTTTATCTAATTTACCAACTCATTTAACAATACACCAACATCCCATTTCTTACTTTTATATACAACCCAATAAAATAATATAATCTCTTCTCTTTCTTCATCTCTATTTCTCTTTCCACTACAAACCAATCAACCAGCCACCACTAAAACAACTAACCAGCTAGCCACCATCGAACCACTACCACCACTGAACTAGCGAGCCAGGCACCCAAATTGCAATGATTCAAACCCAATGCAACCACTGAAACCAAAGCCCAGCACAACCAAAACACCTAAAACAACCAATGACCCATAACCCATTCAAACCCAAGCCTTAAACACCGATTCAAACCCATGACACACAACAAATTAAAAACAACCCACGACCCATGACAGCAAACCCACGAACACCACAAAACCACCGAAACATCCCATCTTTAAGCCGCCGCCATCACCAAAACATCCCATCTTTAAGCCGCCGCCATCACCATCAATCTTCGAGCCTTTGCCATTGTTGTCACCTTCAATTTTCAAGCTTTAGCCGTCACCACCAAGAGAGACTGAGCTGAGATGGGAGAGAGAGGAGAGTAATGAGAGAGGGGAGAGAGATGTTCGATAAGAGACAGAGAAAAGAGAGAGAAAGATAGAAGAATGATTTTTTTAATTAAAGGAAGAGAGAGAAAATTACTGCAGGAACAAGTTAGGCGAATAAAAAAATTACATTTAATTTTTAGCAACTAGTTACAATAATTGCTATTCATACCCATTTACTGTAGTTGTGTGTAAAAAAAATTAGATATACCAACATGAATGTTTATGGTTTTGGGTATATCTGGATCTAAAATAGCAATTTTTTGGGGGGGGGGGGGGGGAGGGGAGAAAGTATATCATGTTTCGGTAATACCAACTCAGCATCTGTTTTGGTATTTCCTACCCAATAAATGAGTGACACCTGTTTCAAAAAACCACATCAGACTACTCCAATAAATTAATCACAATGTTATATATTATAGGGAAGATAAATTAATCATTTATTGGAGTAGTCTGATATGGTTTTTTGAAACAAGTGTCAATCGTTTATTAGATAGGAAATACCAAAACAGATGCTGAGTTGGTATTATTGAAACATTGTATACTTTCTCGGAAGGGAGGGGGGGTGTGTAATGCTAATGCTCTTAGCACCACAAATGTAAATGCTCTTACTAGTAAAAGATCACTGTAGCCAGTGGCGCTTGACTGCTCTGGGGATTTTTTTTCAAAGTGATCATTAATAAAAATAAAAACATGAATATATTAATATCACAAAATAAAAACATACACAAATACATAAGGTTTTAAAATTTCCTTTCACAATTAAATGTTTGATTTGGGCTTTTAGACTAATTTTGGAGAGGTTGAATTTCATTTTTAATGGGCCCAATTGTTATTAAGGGTGTTTAAGTTTTTTCTTAAGGTGGTCAAGTTTTTTTTTTCCTAGGGTGGTCAAATAACCCATATTAGGCTTAGCGCTGCCCCTAACTGTAGCTAGTTTTTTCTAAGCTATAACACCTCTAATGTAGCATATATTTTTGGTGGTTAGGATGCTAAAATAGCTTCTTAGTGATTTTACAATTGCCAATGTGGATGCTCTAAAGACACTTGAAAGCATAGTTATTAAACCCGAGCTGGCCCAGTTGGTCGAATCGAAAAAACCCTATGACCTTACACCTAGACCGGTCAAGGCGTTTAAATGGATCGTTTCAGCATTGACTCGATCAAACCTAGCGAGTTTGTGGTGAGCTGTGTAACCCGAATGAGTTTTTATTACCCGACTGGATTTGTGAAATTTGTATAATTAATCTATAGACTCGCTTTATTGACTTCTTAATGGTTTAGTGTGTTATAATATTAGAATTTAAAGAAGATAAAACCTAAAGAATTAAAAAAAAAAAAAAAATGCACTTGTTTGTCTACCTCCAATACTACCATCCTATAAAAAGACTATTATGTTATTATGAAACCTTAGATTTTGAATTTTAATGGCTAGTTTAATTTAGGCAAATGCCTTTAATTTATATATTTATGTTGTAAGTTTTCAATCTTATTATTTATTTTAAAATTTTTTTTATTGAACCATATGATTTGACCAATGGCTAGTAAGTTTTTTTTTTTAGAGAGTTTTAACTTATGCCGTTCATTCTTTATGCTAGTTTTTTATCATCAGACTAAAAGACTAATTAGTCTTTGGTGGCGGTGATTGGACCAATGGCTAGTGATTCAGATCAGGTTAATGTCCGGTTGAGTTTAATAACTATGCTTAAAAATAAAAATAATCAGGCCTCCACTTCTGCATACCAAAAATTAAATATTGTCAGTTCTTTTCAAACTCCATAGAATAGAAGAGGAAATCGGAAAATTGAAGTAGTCCAGTAGACTGGACATTGGTTTTGTTGGGTTGGGCAACCAGATCTGAGGTTGTTGGTGAGTGGGAAATGTCGTCAATGGCGAGTAGTACAGACACAACTTGGGTGGGAAAGAAGCCTCTGAGGCGCATCGGTGGCATGTCCGATGCTCTCTCCATCGCTGCCGATCTTGGCTTCTCTGTCTCTCCTCCTCCTACTCAGGTCTCTCTCCCTCTATGTATGCCCAATTTTCCATTTTGTGCTCAACTTTGGTAATTTTGCCTGCCCCATTTGCCTTTCGCTTCTGTTTTGTTTCCTGCTGGTGTTCTTCAGTTTGAAATATCCATTTAGTTCTAAATTGATGTAGAAGCTAGAAGTACTGTGTAGGTTGTGGAAGTGAGTATGTTGGAAACATGATAGGATTTAGTCTTTAGTTTCGAGATTAATTCAAAAATTTTAACATGGGTTCTTCATTCATATATATTTCTTTCAATTGCGAAGGTTTTTAATTACATAGTCTTAATGAAGTTTTAAGTGGTGTGGGGTAAAAATTGCTGGTATGGGAAAGCTAAGGCATTTTGTTTTATTCCTTGGTTTTATTAACGATTTCAAGTAGATAATTCAACTTGGTACTCAAAATTTTTAGTGGACAAGACAAAACAAGACAAAGGATCTTGGTAGATGGTTCCTAATATTGGTCATCTAGTATCACTGCTTTACTGATAGGATATATTAATTGTTATATCAAGGAAATAAAAAGGCTTGGATCTTATGTTTTTATGCAACAACCGCTTCTGAGGCTGCTGAAGCCTATGCTTTAAGAAAAGCAGTTGTGGTTGCTCTAGAGGAATCTCTAAGCCTGGTTATTGTAGAAAGTGATGCCCAGGCAGTTATTCTATGAGTAAAAAATGTTTCAAAGCTTCTGAGCTGGGATTGCTTTACAAACTATGATTGAAGAAGCTTTGGACATGATGCATCAGAATCCTTCTTACAAGTTTGAATTCTAATGGATTAATTGGTTTAGCCGTGCTCCTTCCAAGATGGGATTGTAGAATCACTCAACAGGGTTCTGTCCACTTAGGAAGGACTGCTTGTATGTATGCTGCACACCCCCCCACCCCCCCCCCCCCCCCCCTTTTCCAACCCCTCCCAATTTTTTTTTTCTTCAGCCAACCAAAAAAAAAAAAAAAAAAACCCTGCATGTAGGAGTGCTTCAATTCCCTGAAATAAATTATGAATTCATTGTTTCTTTCATTCTATTTATATGTTTGTTTATGCTCCCTTTGGTTTGTTTAGTAGCATACTAGAATGGGGATGTTTCTATGTTTAATATTTTCCTTTGTGGTATAACATTGAACAATTGGGAAATTATGATGCAGAAGCTTTGAAATTCCAATTGAGCTCGTCTTTCTTTTTTTTGGTAGGAAGAACTCCAAAACTTATCCACCACTACTGGCGAGAAGGGTGATGACTTAATAAGGGTCTTAAGAGAACTCACCACTGTACAAAGAAAAATAGCAGATCTGCAAGTGGAACTTCAAGGTCGAAAGGTGAGTTATGCGAGTTTCATTTATGACCTGTTTCAATTTACAGTATGTGTGAGGCTGCTTCTGTAACAGCAAGAAATGAAATTACAGTATGATACTTTCAGGTAGCACTTTTACATGTCTTATTCACAATTGGTATGCAATACTTATCTAACTAAGTGGTTTTGTAAAATATAGGATGATAAAAATGTAGCACATTTAACTCATGTGAGCGAAATGGAAAAGAAGATTGAGACTTTGGCAAGGATTACGACTATATTGAAAGATGTCATTCAGAATAAGGTAATCTTTTTTTTTGCCTTCATATTTGTTATCATTGTCTTCTTGACATGTAAAAGCTGAAATGGCATATGCTTTATGCTGAGCTCCTTGTCTTTATCCTTGAAAATGTCCATGTCCAGTCTTCTATGCACATTGATGCCTATATGGAACATGAACCAAGTATACAAATGCATGATTGCTTGCACTTGATCGCACACAAAACTATGCACATATATACGTGCTCTGTTTTCTCCTCATGGGTTTTAAAATAGCATGGGTTGCTCAAGATATAGTTTGGTTGCCAATTTTGCTATAGGTTAATTTTAAGGGTTCATTTGGTTATTAAAATTTTAGCTTCATCAAAATTGGTGATTTCTACAATTCTCTGCAATCATTCCTTGTTCCTTCTCCTCCCTCCTATGGGCAAGAAGGGGAGTAAGGTTTGGTGTTTGGTGGAGGAGAAAGGTTGATGACTCAATGCTACAAATTGCATTTGTGAATTCAAATGCTTTTTTTTTTTTTGGATAGGTAATAGATATTTCAGTAATAAAAAAGTACATCATGTTCACGATGATGAACAGACTGTACTTGAAACAAATACAAAAAAATCACAGAGAAACAAAAACAGAATGCAGGAAATCAAATATGGAAATACATTGTGTAAAACCCCAAATATGAGACCACCCAACCAATGTCCCAACTAGCAAAGACTTCAAAAGATCAACAGATATCTCAACATCCTCAAAAGTGAAGGTATTTCTTTCCCTCCAAATTAGCCACATCAAATAGGCTGGCACCATATTCCAGACTGAAGAAGAGTGTTTCCCCAAATAATTCTCCCATGCACAAAGAAGAGAAACAATTGTCCTTGGCATCACCTACTGTATACCAAACATCAAAAAAACTTCACTCCATAAGGCATGTGCGAACTTACAATGAAGTAAAAGATGATCCACTGTTTCTCCATCACAGTGGTACAAACAACACCAATTAACCCAAGTCAGGTTCCTTTTTACAAGGTTATCAATAGTAAGAATACTATCCCAAGCTTCTATCCATAAAAAGAAAGAAACTCTTCTAGGTACCTTAACACTCCAAATACATTTCCGAGGGAAAGGAATGGTAGGAGGAGCAGAGAAGGAATTATAGAACGAGTGCACATCAAAAAAACCATTCGGGGTTAACTTCCAAAACAAACTATCAACCCCCTCACCCCTTGGTATTTTGGAATAAATCGTAAAAGGCATCCACTCTCTCCACCTCCCAATCATCAAGAGCCCGTTGGAATTTAATATTCCAACTCCTACTACCATTGTCTGATGTAATAGTAATCAACTCAGAAATCCAGGCGTCTTTACCCAAAGCATGAGAGAAAAGATCAAGGTAAAGATCTTTTAAGAGAACGTGTCCACACCAAAGGTCATACCAAAATCGAATACGAAGACCCTCTCCCACCACATACAACACATGTCCAAAGAAACTCTCTGCGCCTTTTCTAATATTCTTCCACATTCCACACCCTTGCGAACCTCTACCAACTCTAGTGCACTGGCCTCCACTAGTCTCTCCATGCTTGGTAGGTATAACCTGACACCATAAACGATTGGTTTCACATCCAAACTGCCACAACCATTTTCCAAGCAAGGCTTGATTAAACAAGCCAATCCTCCGTATCCCTAAACCTCCTGCCTCAACTGGCCAACACACCTTATTCCAAGCAACAAGTGGATATTTGAAAGCTTCCTCAGAACACCCCACAAGAAATTTCTTTGGATCCTTTCTAATCTATCCGCCACAGCTTGAGGGATAGTAAACAAGGATAAGAAATAGGTGGGAAGGCTTGAAAGGATACTTTTCAATAAAGTTAATCTGCCCCTTTTAGACAAATAAAGACGTTTCCAACCAGATAGCTTCTTCTCCATTTTTTTCTATAATAGGATTCCAAATTGATGGATCCTTAAAATGAGACCCAAGAGGCATACCCAAGTAAATCATGGGCAGCCTACCAAGATTGCAACCTAAAACACTAGCCAGAGCATTCAAACTCCCTACCACCCCCACGAGAACAATCTCACTCTTACCAATATTAACTTTCAACCCTGTGATAGCCTCAAAGAAAATCATCACCATCCGAATATATAAAAGTTGCTCCCTACATGCATCACAAAATAAGATAGTGTCATCAGCAAAAAGAAGATGAGAAATATGCAAACCTCTTTGTGAATGGCAATTTTTCTTTTCAACAGCCTAATCAAAACTTCCATCACCAACAGGAAAAGAAGAGGAGACAAAAGAGTCCCCTTGGCGAAGGCCCTAAGTACTAAAAAAAAACCCCACTAGAGAGCCATTAACAAGAACTAAAAAACGGATTGTAGAAATACAAAACTTCATCCACCTCCCCCACTTCTCTCCAAAGCCCATCCTCTCCATAAGATAAAACAAAGCATCCCAATTCACATTATCATAAGCCTTCTCAATATCCAACTTGACAATCACACTGGGAATTTGACTCTTCATTCTACCATCCACACATTAATTTGCAATGAGAATGGAATCAAGAATCTGTCTCCCCCCAACAAAAGAATTTTGAGAATTAGAAATGAGTTTATCCAAAACACAACGAAGCCTATGTGCCAAAACTTTTGATAACAGCTTATACAAACTACCCACAAGGCTAATCGGATGAAAGTCCTTAATGTTAATAGCATTGGTCTTCTTGGGAATCAGACACAAGAAAGTGGCATTAAGGGATTTTTTAAAGATGCCAGTTCTATGAAATCCACAAAAAAAAGCCATAACATCCTCTTCTAACACACACTCCCAACACTTTTGGAAAATACTCATAGTAAAACCATCTGGCCCAGGTGCCTTATCACCTTCAGCCTCCTTTAAAACTGCAAGAATCTCCTCCTTATCGAACTCCCTCTCTAAAGATAACCCCTCAAATTCATCTAAGCAAGCAAACTCCAGGCCATCCATAGTTGACCTCCAAGATTTAGGCTCTTGATATAAATTCCTATAAAATTCCACCACCTGATCTTGAACCTCCCTATCATCCTCATAAAGCACTCCCTCCACCTCCACTCCCTAATGTGATTGGTTCGCCTGTGCGAGTTAGCCAACCTATGGAAAAACCAAGTATTATTATCCCCCTCTTTTAAGAACAAGGCCTTGGATTTTTGCCTCCAAGAGATCTCCTCCAAAGAAGCTAAATGCTCAATATCAGCTTTGATCACAATTCTTCTAGATCTATCTTCTAGAGACAAAACTTGCAGCTTTTCTCACATATCAAGATATAACAACTCAGTCAAAAGACATTTCTTCCTAAAAGCCACATCCCCAAACTCATGTTTATTCCAATGCTTCAAGACACCTTTCAAAGCCTTCAATTTATGAGCTAAAACATAACTTGGAGGTCCCACAAAGTGATAACCGCTCCACCACTGCCGAACTCGATCCACAAAACCCTCCACTTTCAGCCACATATTTTCAAATTTAAAAGCACTCTTCCCCCTCAACATACCTCCTGCCTCCACTAAAATAGGACAATGATCCGCCACCGCTTGAGGAAGAGTCTTCTGGGTCACATCTAAAAATGTTCCTCCCAATCAGCTGAAATCAGAGCCCTATCAATTCTGGACATGGAAGGATTAACAGAATCACGAAACCAGGTGTAATCACCTCCCTCCAAAGGCAAATCAACCAGTTTATGTTTCTCAATGAAGTCAGAGACTTTAAACATGGCTGAGCTAAAAGAGTTACAACCAAGTCTCTCATCCGGATATCTGATGATGTTAAAATCACCGATCAAACACCAAGCCAAGCTACACCGCAATCTCACATAATCAAGTGCTACAAAGTGCAAAAGTGTAATAGTGATTTCATCGTTGTGAGCCTCTAAAGATGATTATATTTCTTTGCGTTATCCGATTCTTGACATATAACTAAAATTGACCTGTTTGTGAGCAGTTTTCATATTCTCATACCTTATGTCCTCATTTTTTTTGTTGATAAGTACCTTATGCACTCCTCATTGTTCTTTTAATTTGTTTATCATTGGGGGGAAAATTGGGCTAATTGCATTTTGGCCCCCTAAACAATAGGGTCAATCTCAATTTCCCCTCTAAACTATAAAATTGAGCAATGTCCCTTATTATTGATTGCTAATATGAAAATTTTCCTGTGCCATTAATAAATTCAGTAAATTCAAAATTTTAATGGAGAATTCTAATTTGTTGAATTCTATGCCATAGCCCATTAGATTTTACTTAAATATTAATATGAAATATCTTCTTGGAGTTGGGAAAGTCTTTGAAGGGAACCAAGGGTTCGATTCTGGCCATCATGCTTGTCTGGAATACCATTTTGCGTTTCGTGTTGTTAAATCAAGTGTATGTGTAGGAATATACGGCCATTTGATTGTAGTGGTATCCAGGGTGAGTTGGATTGAGTGGTGGTCAGGTTAGGGCAACTTGGCCAACTCAAATTTCAATGATGTCCAGGGAAGGAGAGGTTTTCAGTGGGATTTTTGAACTTTGCATTTTACTGCAAATAGAAAGAGGAGAGAGGAGAGGTTTTCGTACAGCTTTTGGGGGATTTCTGTATTCAAGCAATTAGAATTAGAGTAAATATATATTTTATATTTCCAAACTCTCTTGTTTATACTTAACCATCTCTTCTAAACTTTGTATTTTGCACTTTTTTAATTAATTTCATTTAATTTAAACTTTAAATTCAAATTTCTTTGGAGGATGTAATTCTTAAGAATTTTTGTTTTTGAATGTAGACTTTCTTTTTAAAGTTTTTTATTTTTATTTTTAAATTTAAATTTGATTACAATTTAATGGTTGGGACTAGAGCATTTGAATTCTAGATGTCTTCGTTGGAAACATAAGAAGATGCTAACTAGTTGAGTTACAAATATTTTGACTGTTTTTTTGAAGTTCCCCCCCCCCATTTGACCTAGAGGGTAAAATTGGAATTCTGATTGATATGCGTATTGTTTGGTGGGCTGAGCATGCATTTCGAGAAAATTGGATATCCCGTTAAAAATATTGAATTAATTGGATTTTACCAACGACAGGGGCAATATGCATGTTATCAATCAATCAAGGGGAAGGTTCCTCAATTATAAAATTTAGGGATGATTGGGATTGACCCCATTGTTTTGGGGGGTGCGGGGGTGTGGCAAAGTCCAAAAAAATTCCTAAACAATTTTAGTGTAAAGAAAACAACTCTTTTATGTCTTTTTTTTTCTTTTTTTTTTTCTTTATTGAAGATAAATAATCCCAGAGTAATATCTTTCCATGGATTCAAATTGAGCCTCTGCATGTGTACACTTTGATGCATAAATATTTCTAGATTGCCTCAACAATATATCCTTAGAGGCTTAGATTGAGCATTTATCCTTCAGATGATTCTTATTAAGCATGATAGTCATGATCACGCAATTGCAGTCAGTAAGGACAATAGTTAACGGTATTGACAAGTGACAATGGAAATGTCATATTTAAATATTAATCTCTTGCAACTCCTGAGACCTGAAATGGAGTATTTTAACATTGCTGCTGGTGCAAGGGCCAACTGTAATTTCAAGAAAATGCTTAATTAGATATATGTCCTAGCAAAATGTGTATAAACATATTCTGTGGTTATTCTGTATATGTCTCATTGAATTATAGTTATGGCTAGAATATATATATATATATATATATATTTTTTTTTTCCATTTCCTAAGCATAACATTTTTATTTTTTGGATTGAATAAGATGAATTTGTTTAACCTCGGAACATATTCACTCTTAAATTGGCAGGATCGCATCATAGCACGTCTTCAACAGCCATATTCACTAGATTGCATTCCAGTGGAAGCAGAATATCAGGTTGGTCCGATTAATTCCATTCCTCATTTCTCAACCCATTCATAGAGTCAGAACTCATTTTCCACATGGTTACTCACTTGTGACCAGTCTGCTGGTCATACTAATTGCTTTTGGTGAAACAGTTAGGCACAGGTGTAAGGACTTTGGTGTAGCTACCAAAATTATTCCCAGCTTGAATTTGAATATTTATTGATAAATTTTGTTATAACTGAGAATTATGTGGGATTATGTCTATGGTTTAATTATTTATCTTATCGATGTTTGCTGGTGTAAAAATGGCTCTAGTAAACTTATGGCACACAGATGATTGATGAACAAATTTTTATGTTGGAAATTTCCAATAGCTGGGTGCAGATTCCTAATTATCCAATATAAAATAAAAAATGAAGTGAGGAATTATCTGATGAAAATAAAAGCAAGTATTAATAGAATAACAGGTTAAATGTGGCATGGTTATTGCCCGATGCATAGTGATGAGTACATTCCATGCAGTAAACCTCTGTATGATCAGAACAATCAATTTAAAGAGGGGAAAAGGTGAGTAGTTGTAGATTCTAGGGATCATAAGGTTCATGAAATGTGAAGAGAGGGGTGTCCTTTCCTTATCCTAATCATTGTAATAATAGCATGAGTTAAGATCTACCACCTTTGTATGCCTGTACCAAGTCTTTCATAGTAGTTCCATGTATAGTTTCTTTTTAAAAGAAAAAGGGTTTTAAATTGCGATGTACACCCTGTCAAGAGCGTTGTAGCTCAACTAGCACTTTCTTGTGTTTCTAATGGAGACTTCTAAGGCTCAAATCCTCCCTTCCCAAACTATTGAGTTAAAAAATTTTAAAAAAAAAAAAAAAAATGCAATTACACCCCAATGTCTAAATTAGGGCCGAAATTATCAGTTTAGTAGGCAACTATCCACCTTAAACTATGAGAGCATTCACAATGTACAACACTAATGTGGACTCTAATTTAGATGGCAGGTGGATATCGCAAATTATTCTTGAATTTGCAAAATTTTGAAATTTAGGTTGTTCATTACAAATAACCTCTATAGTTTAGGGTGAATAGCTGCAATTAACCCAGGAAAAACATAAATTTGAAATAATTGGGTATAATAAATTCACTTAAAACAAAAAGTATGGTAACATTATAAGTCCAAGTTGTAAATTATAAATCTAGCTCTTGGAGAATGGCTAAAAGTACTGCAGAATCAATCATTTATCTAATACTAGAGAGCTATTGAATGGTTATATTAGTTTTGTTGTCATTTAAAAAAGACTTTCTAATGCTCATGGCTTTTGCTTGGGTTTGTGCAGAAACAATTCTCTGAGTTACTGATGAAAGCTGCTAGTGATTATGGGGCATTGACAGCATCAGTTGCAGATTTTCAATGGAGTCAGAACTTTAAGGAGTCTCCTTCAGTATGGGGGGTAAGCAAGTAGAGGCTTTTATTTTGCTTCTAAAAGTTCCAGAGTGCATTTATAAATTATAAATAAATAAATAAAAGGGCATAGTTTTTTTCCCATTCTAAGCTCTGTCTGCATTCAGTTGTTATATATAAATATTTTTCTATTGGATTTAATTGTCTCTACCTTTTTTTTTGAGCAAATAACTGTCTTTACCTTATAAACTAATGGTCCATTTGGATTGAAGGGGAGGGAGGGGGAGTAGAGTGGAGTAGAGTAGAATTAGCCCAAAATTAGCCTATTTTCAGCCAACTGTACTCTACTCTCCTTTACTCCCCCTCATTTTCCCCTTAATCCAAACAGGCCATAAATTCCACTATGATATGGAATATTGCTTTCAATGAAGGATGAGATCATGGGAGTATTTGGGTCATCTGAAACATCATGCATATGATACTATTGCATATTTGTTCTCAATGGCCTCTGAATTGACAATCTATTGTTTTAAAACATGTTGAAAAATTAAAATCAAAATACTAAAGGTTGAACATCCTTGATCTGCTTGGGGTTTCTTGAAATATCAATAATCTGCCATAAGGTTTAGTGGAGGAATCATTATTTTGCTTTCCATTCTCCCCCTCCCCCATCAAATATGAATTTGATGTAAAAGATTTTTAGTCAATAACATTATTCTCTATTTATTGAAATCTCAAACATGATCTCATAATAGAGAACTTGGATTTTTATTGTGGTATACTGGGTCAAATAATTTCTACGTGTTCCAATAACTGCGCCTGTGAGAAAATATCCTTAAATTAATGGGAGGGCTTTGTGGCAAAAGGTGATCATCTTCTTCTATTGACACAGGAAATGCTTCGCCCAATTCCAGTTGCTTTAGCATCATGCACCCGATTCTTTGAGGCCATGTCTGCCATGAGAGAATCATTTGCAACACTTCAAAATCTGAGAGTGGGTCATTCCAATTCCTCTTTGCCTACAACACCATCAAAGGATGCTTCCCAAAGAGTGCCTGGGGACTCCGACTGTGTAACTCCACCACCTTGGAGAAATGAACCAAGCTTTGATGACTTAGCTATTAGAAGCATAAAGAAGCAAGAGATTCAGAGGCAAGAAGCAGAGGATGAAAAGAGTGAGATGGGTGATGTTAATCAGGTTGATGGCACGAGCCATAGGAGATTGTCGTGGCCCCCATCAGTTAAAAAGAGTGGAATTTAGTCAAATAAGGTGAATATCATTGCATGTCTTCCAGTAGTAAATGTTCCATTAGGTTTGTATTCTGTTTGTGATGTTTCATTTCACTGGAAATATGTAATAGCAGTATCATACATCATGAGAAACTCATTCTTTGTGCAGTAATACATATGTTATTTTGTTTAGTATTTTGAAGTGGCATGTACATCGTCTGTGGTGTCCCCAGTAATGATCGGCCATTTTTGTTATTTTTTCATCCCCAAATAGGCTTATATTAGCTTCTGGTCACCTTTGGATTTGAACTTTGAAATAAGTGTTCAACTCTCATTGTCATTGTCTTCATAGTACGGTGTTTTGCCACTAGAATGTGGATCTATTAAACCTTAATTCATTAGCAAATAGCAAGAGGATATAAGAACAGCTACCGCTAATTTCACATACATCTTACAGCTGGAACTATCAGATTTTCTTTCCTTAAAAATTAAACCTTATAGTTAAAAAAGTAATAAATTAAACCTTGGTGTTGCAAAAAGTAGCAATAACAAAATTACATTATAATTTTAAAAGCAACAAATTAACCGCTTTCGCAATTCAGAGTGGAAAGAACCATTCCCAAATTGAGAGTGATGGCCGTGGGTGATGCGAACGAGAAAAGGCTTACTTGATGTTAGTAAGGATAAGCCCTTTTGATTTGGGGATTTGGTTGGCGTAGCAAATTTGGACGGCAGTAGTAGCCCTAAAAAGGAAATTGGGCTGAAGCAGGACTCTTGTGAGTGAAAATTATATACTATACTGCTCTTTTATTTTTTAGGGAATAAAGTTTCTCTCCAAACTAGTTTGGAGAGAAATCCTTCAAACTTATCATATATTTTTATATTGAGTGTGAAATTTAAAAATCTAACCGTTGGATTGCATGTTCTTATTATATCCTTCGTGCTTGCAAAATTTCAAGAAGATCAAAAATCAATTACTATATCATCAAACAAATGTTAAAATTTTAAGTTTTTGTAATCTAAAATTGTGTATGAAAAATAAGTTCATTGATCAAATAATAAATAAAATCTGATTTGAACGAAATTTGATATACATGTTAAGAACATAAGGAACATGAAATTCAACGGTTAGATTTTCAAAATTCACACCCGAAAAAGAAATATAGGATAAGTTTGAATGGTTTCTCTCTAAACTAGTTTGGAGAGAAACTTTGATCTTTTTTAGGTAAGCTAATAATTTATATCTATTATAATTTAAAAATATTTTTTTTATTTTTCAAACAAATAAAAAGATAAACTTTAGAGATAAGCAGTAACTGTAATTTTTTTTTTAAGAGTTTTCCTTTTGAATTCAAAATGAAATTTGTTATTTGAAATTTATGACCATATTTCTAAATGAAGTTAGTCTTCATTAATGAAGGTATTTTTGAACCATATAAAAGTCCAGTTGAAAGAAGAGAATCCTCTTATATATAGCACTAGCCTCATTACACGCGCTCTGCGCGTGCGATAAGGCTTTTTTTTTTTTTTTTTTTTTGTCTAGTGTCATAATTTTCTTTTTTCTTTTTTAAATTTTGGATAAGTTTGTTTTGAAAAAGTGGAATAGTAAGAGAGTGTCCAATTTTGTAGATATTTTATATGGAGTTAGAAATATATTTTTACCAGATTATCCACAAGTTTTTTCCCTATTAAACCTAAAGTTTAGAGGTATTTCAAAACAAAATAAAAGTCTAGTCTAAAGAGATGAATCATCTTATAAATAGTATAGATATAGTATAGATAGATAATAAAATTTGGGCTTAGAAGATAATATTTAACAACTGCTTAATATAGGTAAAACTTTATCATTTAAATTTCAACAAATTTAAATTATACTCAAAATAAAATTCTATTATAAAAAAAGTTCTAAACTTATATCTTAAACACCAACCCATGTTTGCTTTCTTAAAAAATATAAATAAATAAAACCTACGTTTTGACTTCTACACTAACTAAAAGTTTATTATCAATATTTTAAGAACAAGTAATTAGTAAATTAATTTATTCATAAAAAATAGTAAACTAATTTTACACATTTAAATTTCAACAAATTTAAATTCTATTCAAACTAAAAGTCTATTATAAAAAATTATAAACTTAAATCTCAAACAACAACTCACGTTTTTATTTATTTTAAAAACAACCTTTTAACTTCTACTCCAACTAAAAGTCTATTATCAACATTTTAAGAACAACTAATTAGAAAATTAATTTTATATTATTAATTATAATATATTTCCTAAAATTAAGGAATAACATTAAAAAATTGTTTAATTTAAATAAAACTAAAAGTATATCATCAAAATTTTCTAAATTTAAATCCCACAAAACTCACGTTTTTGTTTTTGTATTTTTTCCTCAAGTTGCATCTTATTAAATTAATATTTTATTAGGATATTAAGCTACAAGACTCTCAACTAAGGGATAAGATATTAGGATTTAACAATAATTTAATTTAGAAAAAACTTTATCATATAAGTTTTAGAAATTTAAATTCTACTCCAACTAATAGTCTATTATCAAAATTTTCATATATATATATATATATATATACATTTCAAGCCATGACTTTTTGATATAATCTCTCTTAACCAACTAAAGACATCCCTATAATTAAATCCTACACAATACACTCCACGTTATTATATATATATATATATATATATATATATATTCACTTTTTTCCCCAAGATGCAACATTATGCTTATGTTTTAATCTAATAAATCCATCTTACTTATTGTTCTTTGCTTTCGAATTTGCATGCAGGATATTATGTCAAAAGAAGTTTACTAAAAATAAGCAAACAATGAACACTCATTTAAGTTCTTAGTTTTCTTATGTAAGTTTTTAATTTTTTTACTCTAACTAATTATTAAATTAATTTTATATTATTTGTTAGGATATATTTCATCAAATTATGGGATAATATTTAACAACCATTTAATTTAGGTAAAACTTTATCATTTAAATTTTATTCAAACTAAAAGTCTATTATAAAAAAATCCTAAACTTATGACTACTACTCCAATTAAAAGTCTATATCAATTTTTTAAGAACAACTAATTAGTAAATTAATTTTATACATTTAAAATTCAACAAATGTAAATTCTATTCAAACTAAAAGTCTATTATCAAAATTTTCTAAACTTAAATATTTCAATATATTTAAATTCTATTCAAACCAAAAGTTTATTATAAAAAAATTATAAACTTAAATTCCAGACAACAACCCACGTTTTCTTACTAAAAAAAAAAAAACATTTTGATTTCTACTCCGACTAAAAGTCTGTTATCAACATTTTAAGAACAGTTAATTAGTAAATTAACTCTATCAAAAAAAAAATTATTAAATTATTTTTTATGATATATTTCCTCAAATTAAGGGATAACATTTAATAATTTCTCACGCAATACATCCCATGTTATTGATTTTTTTTTTTTCACTTTTTCCCAAAAAATGCAACTTACACTTGTGTTTCAATCTAATAAATTCATTTTACTTGTCCTTCTTTGCTTTTGAATTTGCGTACAAGATATTATGCCAAAGGAAGTTAACTATATATATATATATATATATAAAACAATGGACACCCATTTAAGTTCTTGGTTCTCTTATGTAAGTTTTTAATTTTTTATTATTCTTAATTTTTGAACTCTTTTTGTTTATGTTTTGGTTTTGGTTATTATATTTAATTTGTGAGTTTGTTGAATTTTTTTTTTTAATTAGACTATCACTAGGAAAAAATTTACATTGAGGAACAATTTTGTTTATTTTTGTTTGTGCTGGTTATAATATAGGTTAAACGTAACCCAAAGAAGAATGATCAAACTCATTCCATATCTCATATTAAGAAATTAACACAAAGTACAAAGAGAATTTTCAAATAAAGTCCAAGCTCTAAACAATTAGAACTTAAAGCAATTTTTTTAATTAAAATTATTTACTTATTTTATAATTTATTATTACTATCTATTTAATAAAAAAATTAATTTTTTTTTATAAATTAGCTTACATATGAATCTTCATCAAGTCATGTATTGCACAGAAATAATACTAGAGGATTAGTATTTTAATAGTATCATGGAAGGGTATACTTGCTTGTATTATTTTTTTTTAAGTTTCTCTTTAAGAACCTCAAGGGAAAAAAAAATATTGACAGCTGACAGAGATTTTTTTTAACAAAATAATGAAGTAATTAAAAAATATTTTAGGGCAAACTACACTTTTCCTTCTTGAGTCTTGACTACACTTTAACCACTTGAACTATCGAAATGCAAGATCGACTCCCAAATTTTAAAAAGTTATTACACACTTACACTTAACTTCCTACTGTCTGTTTTGGTGTTAATTCTAATAGAATTTAGCATTAAAAGACCAATTTACCTCTCTCCAATTTCAAAAATCAACAGATGGAGAAATAGGTAAATTGGTCTTTCAATGCTAAATTCTATCAAACTTAACACCAAAATAGACGACAAGAGAACGTTAAAATAAAGTTATAACTTGAAACGTAATTATGCATATTAATAGTTCAAAGGGTTAAATGTAATCCGAATGAAAAATTAGGGTGAAAAAAAAATTAGTTTGCCCAAAAAGTTTTCTCGTTAATGTGATTACATAAATTATCATGTTAATTTTGTTTGATAATTTGATAGTTCAAGAATGTCTTTTAAGTTTTATCTGATAAACTCTCTCTCTCTCTCTATGTATATATAAAATAGGAAAATGTTAACAAATAATTTAGTAATTTAACATTTTTTTAGAAAAATAAAAAAAATAACTAATTTTTTATATTTTTTAAAAAAGTGATGTTTTTTTGTCAGTGATGTTAAAATTTCCTAAAATAATTTATGAAAGATCAGCCTTGGATGACCCATACAATAAAATTGATAAATACTTCTCAAAAAAAAGAAAAGAAATCACAGTGCTGTTTGCACCAGCCGACATTTATTTCTGTAGCCTGATACACGTTACTTTCACTTTTTTTTTTTGGGAAAAGAGAAGAGAAGAAGAGAACTTTAGTTAAAAAGCAATAAAGCCAGCCTATTATGGTGGCCTTCACAGGTTCCGGTATTGTGATGTGACCATTTAGGAAAAGTTCAACATCGTATACTTTTTTATAATTTATCGGTACAACTGTGTGATGTTGTACTTAGAGCATCCACATCCGGATGTTAAATCTCATCCTATTTTACAATCTCAAAAAGCTACTTTATCTATTATATCATCCCATTTTACAATACACCCAACATCCCAAAATTCTATATCTCATCCTTTTATTAAAATATTATTTTTTTTAACTTTCTTTATTATTACTTTTTCAACCACCATTTTTTTGTTGATTCAAATTAACTGCTTTTTCAAACGGTCACACACACACACGTTGGAATGTCCCTGCCAATTTTTTTTTCTAACACACACACACACACACGTTGGAATGTCCCTGCCAATTTTTTTTTCTAACACACACACACAGACAAAGAACCTACCTGCCACAATGTCCCTGCCAAATTTTTTTTCTAAAACACACACACACACACACACACAGCCTGCCACAATGTCCCTGCCAAATATTTTTTCTAACACACACACACACACACACACACACACACACACACACGTTGGAATGTCCCTGCCAATATTATTCCCGGCAAAAAACATTAAAATATTATTTTTTTTATAAGATTCAGTTACAGTACCATCTTACATTTGAGATGGTACTGTAGCTAAATCTCATTTTTTTTTTTGCATATGAGATTTCCCTTCCCGGTTGCTGGTGGATTTTGGGGTTTAAATGCCAAATGCTCCTAACATTTGGCATATACAACCCCCAATGTAGTTGCTCTTAAGAATTAGGTCATTTTAGTTATATGTTATTGTTAATTTTTTAAAAATATATATATTTTTTTATGTGTATATTAAAATATTTAATATTTAAAAAAAAAAAGTGACACAGTATGGTATGATTAGTAAAAAAAAAAAATGGTAAATATATGTATAACTAATAGTCTCCCACGTTATAGTTATAAAAACTGTTGGACAATTAAAGGTCAGTGGTTTCTTTAGTCTCCTCCCTCTTTTTCTGTCCGAGTACGGGGTTGGGCTACTAGGTGGGGGACAATATTTTACTTTTGTGATCCGTCTTTTCAATCTCTAGCTAGGATACGAAAAATAATACCAAAAAAATAATAATAATAGCAAATTGGAGAGTTCTAAATAGTTTAATTAATAAAGTCTCTGATAATTGAATAAAAAATTTAGGGTTTAATTTTTGCCTACACAAAAAATTGATTGGTGTTTTAGTCTGATTATAAAGAGTTATTATCAAGAGTAGACGTCATAAGTTAAAATTCTCTATAAAAAAAAAAAAAAGAGTAAACCGTAACTATTTTTATAACTTTACAATAATTTATTCACATAATGACTTGTGTGAGTAGTGGAATTGTAAATTTCATATGAACTCACTATTTTTTTCACCTCTTAGTTCAACCACATCAATTCGTGCAACATTCCTGTCTATTTTGCAAAAAAAAAAAAAAAATCTATTTTTTCTATTTTACACTTATTTTTACAAAACACCCATATCAGTTCGTTTATTCTACCATCTATTTTATTTAAATAATCATTTTCTCACTTTTTATTATTATTTTATCTCAAACTCTCTCTCTCTTGACTCACGAGACTCTCTTTGAAACTTTGATCTAAGCACAGCGAGAAGAACTCTGATCCAAGCACGACGAGAAACTCTTCTTTCTGAAACTCCGATCCAAGCACTGATATACGCCAATCCATAAGCGCCGATCCAAGCACCAATACTCGCCGATCCACAAGCGCCGATCCGCCATAAGCGCCGATAGCGCCGATCCATTATCTCTATCTCTGTTGGTGTGTCCATGTGTGAGTGTGTTTGGTTTTGTGGTGTCTGTGGTTGATTTTGTTGTTGATTTTGTGGTTGATTTTTTATTTTTGTGGTTGATTTTTGATTTTGTGTTTGTGGGAGTATGTGTATCAAAGGAAGAAAAAGATGATGAGGAAGAGAAGATGCATTGGTTTTGCAGATGGAGAAGAGAGAGAAAAAAAAAGAGTAAAATTAGAAATTATTAAAATAATGTATAGAAGAGCTATAGTAACCGTGCATATATGCACGGTTACTATAGCACTTGTGCATTTATGCACAATTTTACACCCACTGATGTGGGTTTTTTTGGTCAAAATATGTAAAATGAGCTACTTTTTGTATTTTGCAAGATTTTGCAACTACTGATGTGGTTGCTTTTACAAGTTGTCACGTAGTCAAATTGTGGCTAAAATTATGGAAATTTTTGTGATATAGACTTACTCTAATAATAATTGCCAAATAGTAGCTGTCTCCCACAAAGTTGCTATTTTTTTTGGACAAAATTTAATTACAAAAGTTGTAACCTTAAGCTACAATCTTACTTAGTATCTTTTTATTGGAAGTGAATTTTGACAAATCTACCGTTGGATGACATATTCTTCTTATATTCTCTATGCTTGTAAATTTATTAGAAAATTGAAAATCAATAGCTATGTCATCAATAAATTGTTTAAATTGCAAGTTTTTGTAGTTTAAAATTATGCATAAAATATAAACTTATAGATCATATAGTAAATAATATTCGATCGACACAAAATTTGATATGTGTATTAAGAGAGTAAAAAACATGCAATTCAACGATTAGATTTTTAAAATATGCAGTAATGTTTATTTTATTGAGTAAGGTTGTAGCCTAATGCTACAACCAATTTTGTAGCTAAATTTTGTCTTTTTTTTTTACCGTTCACAAACTAGCACTTAGAGTATTCATACCGGTAGAGCTAAAAATTTTATTATTTATCACCTCAAAAAGCTATTTTATCTATTTTAACACACAATTTCACTTCACACCATGCATCAATGCTCTTATTTTTGCCATCAACCAAACACTATTTATTTTTTTATTAATTTCTTTCTCACTTCCTCTCTCTTCCTCTCTGCCACGAAACTTAATAAGTGATCAAATAATAATTTTTTTTATGCCTTCCTTGCTATAGTGAAATGCTAGTGATCAAAAAAATTTTCCTTTGGCTCTACCAATGTTGGGCACTAATTAGAGTTTGAGGTGGTAAAATAGCTAAAAAGCTATTTTACCACCACCAATGGTGATGCTCTAAGAGTTATAGAAAAATACTAGCACAAAAGAGTGTGATCTTAGATATTTTCCATTAAAAAAAAAAAAACTACAAGCACTACCAAAAAAGTTACAAAATTTTTCACATTCTACCCATAGGTGAAATTTTGGTGTAGTCAATAGACTTATGGCCTAATAATTTTTTTGGGGTTTCCAATTAAGATATTAAGCATTCAAATTCTTTCTTCTTGTTGTAATTATCAAAGTTATCAAAAAATAAAATAAAATTCTCTCATGTCAAGAGACTTCTCTTTTTATTGCACTAAGTTTGGATGATGTGAATTCTTTTGTAATGGATGTGAAAAATTCGATGATTTTTACCGTACTTGTAACACTACTAAAAATCCCAATATGCAATTTTATATGTTATTGTTCTAATATATATTTTTCAATTGAATTTATATTTTATTCTATATCCAAACCATCCATTAGAATCTTCGTACATCATATTTTCTTTATACATAAAATATAGAATTTCACAAACAGACACAGTCATAATAAATGCCTAATGCGCCAAGAACTTGAAAGCTCTAGCACCTTATGGTGTTTCTAATGAAGACATTTAGAGTTTAAATCCCCTCAACCCTATTGTAACTACTGAATTATCAAAATAAATAAACTCCTAATTCTATAATGAGATTAAATTATATAAGGACGTGGTGTAAAACCCATGTTTTACCCCTCCAATATCAACATGCCACATTATCTTATCACATATTTAAGAATAAACACAATCACACTCAATCAATTATAATACCCATATATAAATCCAACCAAATTGGGAATCTATCAAGATGTTATTAGGTGTGGTAGGATGTATTGAATTTTAATAAATTTTAAGTAAAATGCTAATGTGGCAATCACTTATTGGATGGTGTAAAACATAAGCTTTACACCACATCCTTATAGAATTTAATCTCTTCTATAATATATACTTTTTATATACAGACACAATCATGATTAATGTCTATTAATAACTATCATAATTATCAAATTTCATAGTTAGACAAAAAATAAAATGAGATCTCACAATTTTTATGCGATTATTTTAATATATATTTTAATATTTTTAGATGAATATGTATATTTTAATTGAATTTAAATTATGTTCTATATATAAGTCATCCTTTAAAATCTTGACATATTATATTTTCTTCTAATAATTTCTCAAATATATAGCTCCATATACAAACACAATAATAATAAATATCAAATGTTTATATAGTTCCACATACAAACATAATTATAATAAATACTTATTAATAATTATTATAATTATCAAATTTCATCTTTAGATTAACAAATAAAAGAAAAAGAATTCATTTTATTATGTTAAACTTTTTTGTGCACTATATGAGTTAGCACTAGTTCTTATAAAATGGTCTAGCACCTTGGTAAAGTTTGAATTTCTTATCGTAATCAATCAATTTTATATACATTGGAGTTGCAAAACATTCATTTAAACGGGTATTATTTATTGTCTTTAATTACTTTCCAATGAAGTGAGATCTGCTCAATTTCTCATTAACTAGTACGATGTATTCCCTTGTTAAAATACTAGTAGTAATTTCAAGAGTTTGCCCAAGTGGAAATCAAACGTCTTTTGTTTTTGTTATAGAAAATTTCATAATAATTTTTATAACGGTTGATTTGTCATGTTTTTATCTTAACCCACTTGTGACGTTGTTTTTTTACCTTCCACTAATAATATGCCACATATGCAGTAGTGTGAAATTTTTGTATCCGTAGATCTATTACTAGTTTAGCCACATGGCATCAATGAAAGAATGAAATGTGGAGTGCACATATCTCCATATACTTTTGGACCGCCTGCCCGATCCTTAAAGGATAAATGGCATGCAGCATGTGCACATTTATGGGCCTGAAAAGCAATAATGAACTGTGAAAGTATGGGCCCTCAGCATTCCATTGAGAGGCTCACCAAGGAGAGAGTATACTTTGTTTCCGTGATATGCTTTCCCTTCCTCACAAGAGGGTGGACCCCACACTGGGATCCTTCCTCACGTAAGGGAGAAGCATACAACAAAAACACAATAAATTTACTCCTGACCAAGAGCTCCCACAACACAAGGATGAACCCGAGATTTTCACCCACACCTCCCGGAAAAAAGGTAAAAAGAAAATGAGAAAAAAGAAGAATTTTTGTTTTATTAAAAAAAATGTAAAACCCATTTTTCTCTTTGATGTGGAATTATTAATTAAAATTTATGTATTTAATTTTTTCTAATATATATTTTCAATTGATAATGTAAGGGGCGCAATTTGGTTTCTAAGCCCAAAAGGTAAAAGGATTTAGGCCCAAAGAGCCTAATGCAATGAATTTGTAGAGAGTGGATTAGAAAACTAGGCTTTAATGAGTTGGGTAACAATTATAATGGATTTATATGACAATAAAGTAAAGATAAACTAGTTTTATCTAAAAAAAATCGTCCTCAGCACAATCCGAGGAGATCAGTTCTTGTATATATCTCTTGAATTTGATTACAAGCACAGTTCTTGTTACTACAATATCTTTCTCTTAATTTTCTAATCCCCTTCCTTTAGGGTCTTCTTTCTATTTTATACTCTCCTCCTTCTTTCATCTCTACCCTCCACATGTAGATTAGATTGCTGGTGTTGATCCTTATCTCATTAGCACATTTCTGAAGTCTTTGGGAATAGTTGTAAGGCTAAAAATTACTATTCAGGTATCACTTCCTCATTAATGTGGTCAGAGAGTTAGCTATAGAGTATTCAATGCGGTGGTAGTAGCTTTCTCTTAAATATTTCATAGCTTTCCTTTATCTTGTGCTTTCATGATATATATCCTTATCAATAGAATCTTCTGGAACGTGGCTTCTGGATGGCAGACTGCACCTTCTGACCTCTGTTTCGCTCAGCCGAGGAAGCATCCCTCCTCAAACCATCTTCTCGGACCATCATGACCCAACTCCCTTCTTTATTCATTAATGCCGACTTCCATAACAACGTTTACCCGTCCTCGGACTACTAGGCGTCCTCAGACCGAGCCCCAGGCCCAATATATACTACTGGACTTATCATCCCTACAATAGCCCCTCGAAATTCTCCTCTTTTGCCCCTCGAGAAGAAAGGGGGATTTTGATATCACCACAAGTACCTCGCTTTTATCATACATTATCTCTGTCTGTGTAGGTACCTTTTTAACTGCCCAACACACGCTCCTGACGCTTCGGCATCCGAGACGCGCCTTCATTAAATTTCTACGGCTCCATGTTCTCCACGTTCTACGGTGCGATGTGGATCCAACGACTAGGGATTTTATTGGAACTCGGGCGGGAACTTTCCCGCTTGCCCCTCTCTCTGATACAAATATTGTTTGAACACTTCATTCACTTCACTTTTGCACTCATTCACTTCACCTGCGCACTTACTCACTTCACTTGTGCCCTTACAAATATCAAGACCCAGTCCGAGGAGAGTTCCTTTCTTCGCGTAAGTCTTTTTTAAATATTTTCATTTATTTTTCCTTTTACTTTTCTTTACACAGAGCCCCTTTTCTCCTCGACCCTCTTAGTTTTCCTTTACCACCTTAGGACCTTAAACCCTCTTTCAAACATAGGTAGATTTGCTTATTTGGTAGACTCCGTGGAGTATAGAGAGCTTCAAAGCTCAATATAGAATCCCGCCAGGAGTCTTTATTAGGTACTGTAAGGAAGGGGACTGGCACACTGATAGGCAGAAGGGAGAAGTAGTAATCCCAATGATTGCCTTCATAGAGGGAGGGATGAGAATCCCCATGGGCACAGTTACTAGGGACTACCTTAGGGTTCACAGATTAGCTCCCACCCAATGTGCCCCAAATATGTTTAGGATTTTAGGTAGTGTAGATGCCCTTAACGAGAAAATGTGCTTAAACCTTACCCACCACGACGTCAATTGGGTTTACAACCTTCACCACCTAAAGGGGCAGTGGTATTATCTAAAAACTAGGTACCCCGAGGTTAGGCTCATCTCATACCTTTTTGATTCCAACAAAGGCATAAACAAGGATTTCTTGATCGTTTAAGGGGAGTGGCACGATGGCCTCCCCTGCCCGACGAGAGAGGGAAATCCAGGTGGGGTTTTAGGTCTAGGTTTATTACTTGAAAGTCACCTCTTTTTCCCTTGACAGCATTAGAATGGTCCCTAGATGAGCGCTAGGGTGGTTGCTTTTTGAGAATGATGGACAGATTGACATTCAAATGATGGCAGATGAAGTTCGGATCCACCCCAGGAGCTTCGTAAGCACTCCATGCGAACACGTCAATATTCCTCTTAAGAAACACTATAAGCTCTTACTTCTCTCGAGGAGGCAGCTAAGCTCCGACTTGAAAGGACTTTTCTGAATCATCATCTACAACACTCTTCTCTAACTCCTTACACTTCGCCCCTTCTGATGTCTCATCCATGGGTAGCACCGGAGTCCTTGATTGCTATAAACCCCTATCAGTAGAGGCCGAGAACCCAGTTTTAGGCTGATGCATAATTGCAGCCACCAAGCACTGCCTAGCCACGAATTGGCTCCCAGCTAGCTCCTCAATTTGATCTCCAGACGAATATTTCACTTTCAAGTGAAGGGTGGAAGAAACAGCCCCCAGGGCATGAAGCGAAGGTCTTGTTATAATGGCAGTATAGGGAGAATAAGCATCCACCACAATGAAGTCCACCTCCACCACCTTTGAACCTGCTTGCATGGGTAGTCTAATCTGACCCATTGGAATAAAAACCTTCCCATCAAAGCCCAACAGAGGTAAATCATAACCTATCAAATCCTCAAGTTTCAAGTTTAGGCCCTTGTACAAATCAGGGTACATAAACTCTGCCCCACTACCCTGATCCACCAACACCCTCTTCACGTCATACCCTCCTATCCTGAGGGTAACCACTAGGGCATCATCATACGATTGTATGGTACCAACCTTGTCCTCATCCGAGAAACTCAATGTTGGTCGGATCTTTATCCTAGCCCTCTTCGGCTTAAGAGTTGGAGTCCTCGGCAGCTGGTCGAGCTACAAACATCACCTAGGAGGGATGAGAACCAGTCCTCCCTAGAGCAGCAAAGATAACATTAATCATGCCCAAAGGGGCTCTCGAAGAAGCACCTCTCCGAGGTCCCAATCCTGACTGGCCCCCTTACCCACTGGGTTGATGTAAAATTTGCTTTAATATCCCTTCCCTGACCAGCTGTTCCAGATGATTCCACAAGGTTCTACAATCTTTTGTGGTGTGTCCTCGCTCCTGGTGGTATTAGCAATGAAGGTTTTGATTGCGCTTCATAGGGTCTCCTCCCATCTTATTTGGCCATTTAAAGTATGACTCATTCTTAATTTTTTCTAAGACTTAATGCACCGGCTCACGGAACACTATGCTGACCACCTGAGTAGCAGTAGACCTGGACTGCCCAGTAAATTCTCTGCGGGGCAGATTATTATTGTATATGTCTGATCTAAAATTCCTCATATCCTAAGGGATAATCGTCGCCTTTCCTTTACCTTGCTGCTAATCCTCTTCAACCCGCTTATACTCGACAATACGGTCCATGAGCCGACGTACACTCTTTACAGACTTCTTGGTTAACGACTTTCTCAAATCATGCTCAGCAGGTAAGCCGACCTTAAAAGTCCTTATGGCCACGTCATTAAAGTCCCCATCTATCTCATTGAACATCTCCCAGTATCTGTTTGAGTATGTTTTCAGGGTCTCCTCTTCTCGCATGGTCATAGACAATAGGGAATCTAAAGGTCGATGAATTCTACTGCATGTAATAAAGCGAGATCCAAACGCTCAGGTGAGTTCCTTAAAGGAATCAATAGAACCTACTTCCAAGCCATCAAACCACCTCATTGCCATAGGCCCCAATATGGATGGGAATACCTTGCACATCAAGGCCTCATTCTTGGAGTGCACAACCATTCTCTGGTTGAAGTGGCTCACATGCTCTATAGGATTTGTTCGACCATTGTACATGGTGAATGTTGGCTGAGTGAACTGCTGAGGAAGTCTTCCTCCTTCAATTCTGCATGTGAAAGGTGATCTGAAAATCTGATTTAATGCTCTGCTCATAGCGTCATTCCCCAGGCCTTTGCAAGATGAGCTCTTATTTCTGTGCTCACAATGGCTATCCTCATCACACGAGAAAGACTCACTGGGGGGAGTCCTTAATCTGGGCCTATAACTGCTATCTCCATCATCGTCAGAAGAAAAGTCAGAATTGGAAGGAGTCTGTCTTCATTGTTCGTGGCGTAACCTCCTTCTCAAACGATCAATCTTCAGTTGCATGACTCTGGTATTCTCCTCATGAGAGATGTGGATCCCACTTTGAGACTAGCTCCTGCTAGTATGGGTGGTATGTACACTAACTTCCCGGTCCCTTCTTCGCTCAAGATTGAGAAAATGATCTTGATGTTGGGATCCCATGGATTCTTCCCGATTTGGACCCGAACCTACCATAATTGAACGTTAAACTCACTACAATACAAGAAATCCCCATAAACGGTACCAATTGTAAGGGGCACAATTTGGTTCCTAAGCCCAAAAGGTAAAAGGATCTAGGCCTAAAAAGCCCAATGCAATGAATTTGTAGAGAGTGGGTTAGAAAACTAAACTCTAATGAGTTTGGTAACAATTATAATGGATCCAGATGACAATAAAGTAAAGATAGACTGGTTTTATCTAAAGAAAATCGTCATCAGCACAATCCGAGGAGATCAGTTCTTATATATATCTCTTGAATTTGACTACAAGTACAGTTCTTATTGCTACAATATCTTTCTCTTAATTCTCTGATCCCCTTCATTTAGGGTATTCTTTCTATTTTATACTCTCCTCCTTCTTTCATCTCTACCCTCCACGTGTAGATTAGATTGCTGGTATTGATCCTTGTCCCATCAGCACATTTTTGAAGTCTTTAGGAGTAGTTGTAAGGCTGAAAATTACTGTTCAGATATCACTTCCTCATTAATGTGGCCAGAGAGTTAGCTACAGAGTATTCAATGCGGTGGTAGCAACTTTCTCTTAGATATTTCATAGTTTTCCTTTGTCCTGTACTTTCATGATGTATATCGTTATCAATAGAATCTCTTGGAACGTGGCTTCTGGATGGCAGACTGCACCTTCTGAACTCTGCTTCGCTCAGCCGAGGAAGCATCCCTCCTCGGACCATCTTCTCGGATCATCATGACCCAACTCCCTTCTTTATTCATTAATGCCGACCTTCATAACAACGTTTACCCGGCCTTGGATTGCTAGGCATTCTCGGACCGGGCCCTAGACCCAATATATACTACGGGGCTTATCATCCCTACAAATAATATGACTAATCTATTTAATTATATTCTAAATGACAATTTTTAAGTAGGATTTTATTATTTTTAATTTTGAAAAACTTTAATATACACTAACCTCATCATACGCACTTTGCGCATGCAATAAGACTTTTTTTAGGTAGTTTTATTATTATTATTATTATTTTCCTAAGAATATGGGGTAGTTTTGGTTGTGTAGATGGGGTAGTGCGAAGTTTTATATAACATGAGATAGTTTTATAAACATGAGTAGGTTTTTTGTTTTTAATTTTTGTCAATTTATGATTTTAACCTCATTTTTATGTTTTAGGAAAAAGGATAAGTTAATTAAATTAGAGATATTTTTGGAAGTTAAAAAGAGAGTAACTAACTCTATTTATCCTCTTAATATAAAAATATAAAGATAAAGATAAATAACTTTAACAAGTACTATTATATTACATATTTAACCATCATTATGATAATTTTCATTGGTGTATTCTTGTTATATTATAATCTAAATTTTTTTAATGAATTTCTTATTCATTTGTGAATCTATAATTTTCATCTAAATCTTTTGTCAATTTTTTATATTTCAAATAACAAATTCATCAAGAAAACATATTTGAGATTTAATCAAATTGTTTTTTAAAGTTTTCATACCAAATTGATATTTTTCTAGTAGACATCTATGATTAAAAAAATATTTAAAAATAAAAACAAAATTATCTATGATATGTAAATCTCTAATAACACAATAAAAAAAAAATTTAAATCATAGAATAATATAATTTATTTTAACAATATAATCACTCAATAGCCTTAACATGCTCAAAGAAAGATGGATTCAACACATAATTGGATACTTAAACCAATATTAATTTCATCTAGAGCATTGACTAAATTACAAATTACACCTTAATGTTTGGGGTAATTTTCATTTTATCCTCTCTGATAGGCCAAAAACGTATTGACCCCTTGTGATTAATTAACCAATTAATTTAGCCAAGTATATTAATTAAGTTAATTAACATGCAAACGCATAGTAGCACAAACAAATCATCAAATAACTAAATACGCAGCGGAAAATAAATAACACGGTGATTTGTTTACGAATGGGGAAAACCTGACGGTAAAAACCCCACCGGGTGATTTTCAGGTCACCACTCCCGAAACTCCACTATTATCACAACAAGCGGTTACAAGTAAAGGAATCCCAAGTACCTTACCAACCTACAGTTGAACCTTTACCCCAATACCCAATTGGACTTGTTCTGTAGTGACAGTTTCTCCTTTTGATGCACGGCTCCCAAGTACGTGACTAACCAATGCGCGGATCCCAGTACGCGACTTCAACACCAACTAGAAAGAGAGGTTGGCTGCAAAGTTTTTCAGTTCATCCATGATGAAGATCAAGAAGATGCTTTGTCACAAAACCCAAAGGTGCACATACACAACAACTTCTTCAGAAGAGATGAACAAGGGCAAGAACTTTGTCTTTGGTCACAATTTGCTTGAACAGAGTTTTCTCAATACTTATGCAACTTGTGTACAATTTGACGGCCCTTAAAACAATCATTTTATATGTCTAGGGTTAGGAGAAAAGAAGGTCCAAAGACACATTCACAGATCCCAAGAAATTAGATCAGAATTTTTGATTTTATAAATCTCGACAGATAGCAAGGTGTCGAGAAGCTATCGAGCAAGTGTCGAGCTTTAATGATTCAGCTCTTCTTCAGCTTGTTTCTTGGATAGACTTGATGACTTCAACACTTGATCTTGAAATCTTGTTTCTTGAAGTATTAAAAACACCTAGAACTACCCAATTACAAGTTGAGTGCATTTTGTCAAAGGATTAGCCAATTACATAAAAGAATGATATATATTTTTAACAAGTGAACCACATATGTCCTAACACTCTCAAGTTTCAAAGTTTGAACCACTCCCTTAATGTTACGCGGTGTTTAGATTTACTTCCTTCTATCTATATCCGTTGATGATGTGTGATGAGTCCAGAAAAATCATTAAGGTCGTCCACCTTAATGGACAAACTCACGTCATTAGTAGGTCATCAAAGCATTAGATGTAACCATTCAATCACATTCAACACATTAAAAGACAACCATTACTCATCGGCCTTAAACTCCCATCAAGACAATGACCGTTACACTCCTAAACATAATCACCTACAATTATGTTTAACAACGGCCTAAGTCATCTATAAAAGGAATATCTGCCTCACTTGCTGAGGTATGTCAAAAATGACTACAAAACATTATTTATATACAAAATATATAGGCTAATACTAACTTAAGTATCGGAAGCTCCCCCACCGAGCACAACTCGGTGGTCTCTTTGATCAACTTTGTTTTTCTTGCGGATCTTACAAGATTGTCAAAAGCTCTGGATTGGACGAGTGACCCAAATGACAATTTTTGGCACCATTAATGTGTATGTTAAATGTCAAATCATTCCAAAATGATGTACTTTTAATGCAGTTAAAACGGGTCATTTTGTCTATGCCAAATTAATATATATATATATATATATATATAAAAGTATATATATTTTCTTTTTATTTTACATTCTTTCATCCTATTTTTCCTTTTTGGTTTTTGTCTTGCCTAAATTTTCTCATTTTCCTATAAAAATCAAATAAAATTTTCTTTGAAAACAAATACACACTAAAATTAGATAAAAAAATGATTCACCTCCATAAATCTCATCGTCATTGAACATGGTCTCATTCTTTCTTTAGAATTAGTCAAATGAGGTTCAACTTCAGACCTAACACCCTTAATTGAAATCTAAATCAAACCTTTAAACCTAGAACCTTGATTGAAACCCAACCATGAAAACTAGGGGTGTTCACCAAAACCGCACAAACCGCAAAAACCGCACCAAAACCGCTCGTAAAATGGCATAACCGCAGTGCACCGCAAGTAACAGTGCACCGCACCGCATGATGCAGTGTGGTTTGCGGTTTTATAATATAAAAATCGCACAAACCACACCGCACCGCATCCTCTATATATATATATATAAATATATTTATTTATTTAATAATATATATATATATATATATATATATATATATTTGGGGCCAATTAGCCAGACAGTCCTGGCCCACTTCGTACCGGGCCCTAAGGCCCACGCTGAGGAGGTATTGAGGATCCGATGATGAAAGTAAGAAGCCCAGGTGACCAAGAAGTATCGCCGAGGACGATTCTGTCCTCGGACAGCCAAGACCATTAAAGGGAGGAGCAATATACCATCAAGGGGAGTCTCCAGAGCATCTCAAGAGAAGGAACCGGTACAGCGTGGCAGCCACAGAAGCATGATAAAGGAGCAGTTCGGGGAGGGACTGTCACCTCCGCATTAAATGACCATAACTAATGTTCTGGCCGTATTAATGAGGAAAAGACCCCTGAACAGTGCAGCTTTGGTTGCTGCAACCCACAGAAAGAATGGGAAAACGGCTGATGGGACAAGGACTCAAGTGATGGCCTACTTGATCAACAAATGGAGGGCTACAATCAACTAAAAGGGGATATATAATGTAAGAAGTCCTTCTGGAATGGAGGACGGAGAACATCAGAGCAACTGGTATGACCACAAAAAGCTTTCGTAACAAAGAGCGGAAGAAGCAAGAGATACCACCCCTGAAGAAGAGGGCTGAGGACAGATTTTCACACTTTAATCCACTTGTAACCATGTTTAGATGCTATAATCTTCACTAGGGCCTAGTTCTTCAACCCATACTCTACAAATTTATTGTATTGGGCTAACTGGGTTTGAATCCATTCACCCAATAGTGATTGTGCTCAAATCTGGTCCCTACATATATAAAATAAGGACAAAAGATCAATACATTAATAATTTAATACCCTAGCCGCCACACTTGTCCTAGACTACTCACTGCCGTACCAGTTGCTTCTACTATTGAGGTATTCATGTGTTCAATTCAAGTTTTTATTTGTTAAAGTTAATTTATTGGCCTATTATACTATTCACTTAGGACAAGTTGTTAAAGTCAATCTATTGTTAAAGTTTTTCTTTGTTCAATTCACTGCCATTGCACCAGACTATTAGCCGTATCTCATTGTTCTATTGCTAAAGTTTTTCTTTGTTAATTATATTGTTTTTTTATTGATTGTTGTGTTGCCATTGTGAGGGGGAGAAGTATAGCATTGGATGGATAGACCTATTTTTTTTGTTGCGTTCATGTTCATTTAAACAATTTTTTGTTGGGTTTACAATTAATACTTGTTTTGGATTTGTAATTCATTTCATGCTTTGCTTTAGAGTTGTTTACATTATGGTTTTGATAATTGAAACTTGAAATTAGTAGGCATGACTAGAATTGCTTTGAGTATGGGTAAATCTTTTTTGCTTTGTACCTGGTGTTTCACATAAACTATTTACTTCATATTCTTGATCTAAAGTGAGGACTGAAGAGCATTAGATTTTGATAGTTAAAACACTTAAGTTGCTTGCCACTCTACCTTATTCAAAGTACTTGACTTCATTACATGTTTGATGTATACTTGAGAATTTGAGATAGTGATATTACTGATACATTTTGAATTTTATGGTGATATATATGTTGAATTTTTATATAGCAGGTGAATTTTTATATACCGCACCGCACATGTGACCGCAAAAATGAGGTGCAGTGCAGTTATGGTTTTGGCTAAACTATAAACCGTACCGCACCGCACCGCACCACACATGTGACCACAAAAATGAGGTGCGGTGCAGTTATGATTTTCGCTAAACCGCACCGCAAAGTGTGGTGCTAAAAATGGCCTAAAACCGCACCGCACCGCACCGCGAACACTCCTAATGAAAACCCTAATACCAAATCAAACCTTCACACACCCCTCCCAAACCCCTTGATTGAAACCAACTAGGGTTCTTTAGTAGTGTTCACCTTGTTAATTTGTAATTACTTGATTATAAAATCTTAGAGGCAGCCATCAGTAATGCTGGCGGAAGCTATAGTGTACTGCTCCTCCTCTAATGTGGCCAATTAACCTGCCTTCATATGGTATTGATAGCATATTACCAGCACAGAGAAGCCTCTAATGGTCATTCTCTTCTTGAGGGGGGGAAAAAAAAAAAATTTCCTACAACTATTACCGTGATCAAGTTAAAAATTCAAGAACTGTTAACCTGAGTATAGCATCAAATTATTTTTATATCAATGAGAGAGGCAAAAGAGTAAATAATAAAACCATATAACATATATTTTAGACATATATTAAGGTGGGTTGAGTTGGGAGTTAGGTGAATTTGTGAATCAACTAACCCGTACCCGATCCAACCCCTTATAGTTTTTTTTTTTTTTTGACAATCTGACTCAATCTATCAACCCCTAAAAATCAATAAGGTTGGATTGGATTTTGTCAGTTTTTGTGAATTGGTGGCTTGATTGCACACCCCTACTTTTGGGGGAAAAATAAAAATTACCCAAAGCTTGAATGGTGTAATTTATAATTTAGAATGAAGAATCAAATATCATAGTTTAGGAATTAATTTTAACGCCTTAACTTTCCATCCCACTAACTTGCGTTGAATCTCCTTCTCAAAAAAAAACTTGCGTCGAATTTGGCACCTCAGTATTTGTTGCCAACCAAAGAAGGTGGCAAACTGTCCATGCGTCATCGGTTTGGGTTAGATGGTCGAGCTGGTCAGATCCATGAGTCATCCTGCGTAGACATGTGCATTTATGGAACTGATTTTCAAAACAAATAAAAACTCTATAGATCTCACTTGCGCATTCCACTTTGTACTCTCTACCAATCACAATTTACCACATATTTTTTTCTTTTCTTATAAAATTATAAAAGTTTAAAATTAAAAAAGAAAAAAAAAGAAAAAGAAAAAGAAAAAGAGATATGGCATACGAGTCTTTTGGCTAAATATTGTAAAATTTGGAGTTTTTTTACGTTATGGGCACTGTTCTAACTTAATTAGGGAATTGAGGAGAGTGAATTTCGGCAATACTGTTGCCGAAATTCCAACAAAAGTATGAGAAAGAAAGAGAAAAACTAGGAGAGAGAAAATTTGGAATTTCGGCAATGGCATTACTGAAATTCCTCTTGCCCAAAAAACTGACCGAAACTAATTGTGGCAATGGCATTGCCGAAATAGGGGAAAAAAAATTTGTGGCAATTGTGGTAATGCCATTGCCGAAAATGAGAGGAAAAAAAAATGTTGTAATTCGTAGTCACCACTATAACTACGTGATCCACGTAGCGGATGAAAATCCTTTACTTGACCAAACAGGCAGTTAAAAGAAAGTAAAACCATTATCTCTAAGAGGTTAGAATTGACCATTTATTAAAAAGTTAAGGACAAAATGTGATATAAACTAAACTGAACAAAAGCCTCCACTTTTTCCTACCATTTTCGGTAATGGCATTGCCACAATTGCCACAAAATTTTTTTTCTATTTCGGTAATGCTATTGCCACAAATCCATTACACTTTTTTTTTTTGGAGAAATGATAAGTGCATATAATTTTTACAACAAATTCTAAGTGGCAGGTTATTACTGATTGTTATTATTGGATTAAAAAAGTAATCTCAGTGTTAAATTCAAATTTGAACTAATAACAACTACATGTGATTTGTTGTAAAAATATTGTAAAAATATTGTGTACGTAGCACTTTTTTTTATTTTAATTCCTCCCAGATTTCGGCAACCACTTTTTTTTCCCCTCCAATTTTTGACAATGGCATTGCCACAATTTTTTTTTTCCCCTATTTCGGCAATGCCATTGCCACAATTAATTTCGGTCAGTTTTTTGGGCAACAGGAATTTCGGTAATGCCATTGCCGAAATTCCAAATTTTCTCTCTCCTGCTTTTTCTCTTTCTCTCTCATACTTTTGTTGGAATTTCAGCAATGGTGTTGCCGAAATTCACTCTTTCTCCTCAATCCCCTAATTAAGTTGGAACAGTGCCCATAACGCAAAAAAACTCCAAATTCAGCAATATTTAGCCAAAAGACTCTATGGCATACTGTCGTTAGTAGAGTATAGAGTAGAATATTAAGCCTTGTTTGATTCTAAAAAGTGGTGTATTTACTTTTCATTTTCTCCTTTTTGTATTCAAATTCTAAATTGAATATAGAAAAAATGACACAATTTTACATCTAAGGGTGTTTGGTAATTTATTTTGAATATATAATTTGGGTATAAAATTTATCATACACGGTTTGATATTGTTTTCTATTTTAACAAGAAGTTACTTTTTTTTTTTTTTTCACTTACACACACTCAAATCAATCAGGTGGGGCCTTTTGCGTTTTCACAATATTTATGGAATTGCAGCTGTATTCATTTTCTATGAAAACGAAAATGTTGAAATGATGTTTTCATTTATTTTGTATTCAAATTCAACTTTTAGAATACAAGTTCTCAAACCAAACTAATTTTTTGTGGTGGATCCCATTGAAAACCAAAAATAAAAACAAAAAGCACTATTTTCTTTAGCTAACCAAACAGCTTCTAAGAATTCAAAAAAAGATTTTTATTTCTTCAAAACTTATGTCTCAACCAATGTCATTAATGTTATAAAGTATTAAACTTTAACTTGCCATGAATAAAATAAAATAATTAAAAAAAAAATAAACTTTGTCTTGCCAATTGCTACACTTTTTACTCCCCACTCTTACATAACTGTGAATCTCACTAATTAAATTTATGATGGGACTCATAATTCATGTGAGATGAGAGAGAATACATTTATAGTACTCTCAGAATATTCAATAATTTTCCTAAAGAAGTAGGGTTCCAACCTTTAACCAAACTATTCTACTTTCTATATATAAAACATCCTAAAAACTCTACGAAATGATAATGTGATGAATGGTCGTAAAACCTCCAAATTTATGTCTTACAAATCCTTTGAACTCACCATTCGGGTTGTCACATTATCTGCAAGCACAAATGCAATAAAAATATATAAAATGAAGAATTTCTAGTCTCTTTTGTGGTTTTTGTAAGTCAAATGACTAAAGTTTTGAAAATAAAGCCTCTAAACGGCCCAATGATGCAAATTAGAAGGAAAAAAACAAAACAAAAAAAACTGGTATTTTTAGAGCATCTTTATCCATACATCTACATCAACTTGAAATTCTTGCCTTTATAGCCAAGGAATGAACCTCGAAATTTCCTAGATTGAGGGTGAAGTTTGTCACCACTCACCACTCGGAAATTACAATCAACAGCCCAACATCCAACAATCCTACAGACGCGGAGAGAGCCACTCGTAGTCGGCACGGTGGTCCACGAAAAGTTATCATATACTTATATCACATATGCTTTATAGGTTCTCATGGAGCTCACGTGCCACTACAAACAGGCACCAGCTAGTTTAAACTTTAAACAAAAGTAGTAGACATATACTTACCACTCATAATTCAATTCTATACTTTTATATATATATATATATATATATATATGCCTTACGTATTAGAGACAAATCCTTTTGTGACTAGCTACAAAACAAAATATGATGCTGGGATTCGTTACAAATTATAAACTATACATAGTTTATTGCTATACGAATAGAATAAATTAAAATCTTACAACGAAAATCGTCTTTATCAATTCCATTCAAATGGACCCCACAAATTAATCTATAAAATACAGAAAAGAAAACCATCATCATCCAACCTAGAATAAGTAACATGCACCTATGCATCGGCTTTGTATTCAATGCATTCGAGATCTTTAAGTTGCTCTGCAACCGTATATTATTTCACAAATTTTTGCTACAATTCTAACATGGCTGGTTGAGAGTTATTGCGTATTACTTACATATAAATTTATTATTTTTTATTCACTACTCACATTTGCTACATCATAATAGTGACAAATAAGTTGTACAAGAATTGAGTAATGTTATTACTTATATATAAATCTACAATTTTTTCTTTACTACTCACATTTTGTTACATAATAATTAGGACAAATAAATTATATAATAATTGAGTAATGAGGTTCATAAAAAAAAATTGAGTTATGTTAGGATTACAATTTTAACATAATTTATCACTTGATGAGTTGTGAGTGGTAGAGTTGTGAACCCACCACTTTTACTCCACCATTCACAACTTATTACGTGGATAAATTATGGCAAAAGCTGTAGTTCTAATATTTTTCATAATAATTTGTCGTTTTTCTAATACCACCACTTTTGCCATATTGTTTTTCACAATCTTACAAGGATGGCCGTGATTTATTCTCTATTAATTTTAGGGTTGTGTAAGGTGCTCATTAACAACATATTTGTCATATTTTGTAGTTTTATGTCATATTTTGTAGCTTTATAGACAATGGGACCAACTTCATAAAGAAAAAAAAAATTTAAAATAAACTGTAGGGTCAATTTTATATCTTTTTATTTTATTTATTCAATTTTTTTTATTACATAGGACTCACACTAATCCAACTTTAACAAGCGCACCACTGGTTAATATTTGTCATAATTTTATATGAATCGCCAATATATTTTTTATTAATTTAGGTCAGCGTAGCAAAAATTGTGTAAAACTTGGTTTATGTATAATTTTTGTTAGTCTTCTCTTTCCCTATAATTTTCTCTGACACCATATGACGCACCCACTTGGCCTGCCCATTTAACATGCAATGCAAGTGATGATGCCTTTGGGTTGGGGTACCCCATGATCATGCTGATCCAAAATACTCTAATATACGTCCTATTTCTATGATTTAATACACGCCATTTGCAGAACATGGGCCCTACCACAAATCGATACTGATTTGACACAGATGTGTCCAAAATTTTATTATGGGTTCCACAGTCATGATTGAAATTCTTCCCCGTTGTGGGGGTCAGGACTCAATCGGGACCATGAAGAAGCTCAAAGTGCGTGTGCTTTATGCGCATCCAATCCCTTTCCAAATTTGTTCTTTTGGGTTGAATTGTTAATGGCTTTACGCAACACTCTCAGCGATAAAGGTCAAGCACTTTGTAGCTATCGCATTAGCAGGCAGCCAGGCAGGGATGAGCTGAGATGCGATAGCTCTACTCTATTCGCGGATTGGTTTGTGTTTGTCATCGTGTTGCCAATCTTTGGATAAGAATGGGCTGTCTACTACTATTGTTGGAGTAATAAAGGAAGGGTTGTGTTAGGTGCCACCGCACAAAATTTTTTACTTTTTTCTGGCACAATTTTTGTCCTTTTTTTTTTTTTTAATGTCAATTTTTCAGTTTTATAAGTACTGTTTAAGATTTTTTTTGACTTTCCCGACAAACTTTTTTTGTCGTTTATGCACTTAACTAGCACCGAGCGGTGCTGGTTAACCTACTCCATAAAGGAAGGGTTGTGTTAATGGGCACCGTGTGGTGCCCGTTAAACACAAAATTTTTTACTTTTTTCTGACACAATTATTGTCTTTTTTTCAATTTATGTCAATTTTTCAGTTTTGTAAGTACTATTTGAGATTTTTTTTGACTTTTTCTGACAAATTTTTTTTTGTCTTTTCTGCACTTAACCAGCACCAAGCGGTACTGATTAACCTACTCCATAAAATAAGGATTGTGTTAACGGGCATTGCACGGTGCTCGTTAAGCACAATTTTTTTTGCTTTTTTCTGACACAATTTTTGTCTTTTTTTTCAATTTATGTCAATTTTTCAGTTTTGTAGGTACCGTCAATGTGATACTAATAAGTATCAAATATCAATTTATGCGAATCTCAAAAGATATATATTCAATCTTATAGAGTCACTAAAATTTTACTCATTTATTTTTAAATTAGTTGGTTGAATTTTGTTTCTTCATTAGATTTAAAATTAATTATTATTTATTATTAAATATTAATCATTCCTATTAAATATTAACTAACTAACAAAAATATAAGAATAATGAACATAGACATTAGTTCTAATAAATTTTTTGTTTATTTTAGTATAAGAACACCACATATTAAATTATCTATTTTATGATATATTTCATTAAAATATCAATTTTTTTTATTGTTTTTTTTCTTTATACATAACAACTATCATCCATTCTTTTTCTTCATCTTGTGACTAAATGTAAAATGAATAGTACATGTATAAATTTACACGGTTACTATATCAACCATTTATTTTTACACAACTTTACATAATATAAATGAATTGTGTACTTTGTTGGCTAAAATGTAATAGTTTATGTGTTATATAAACACTGACATGTGCTTTAATAATCTATTCAAATATTTTTATTTTAGATAAGAGATTAAAAATATCATTTTAAACTTGATTGACTCACATTTGATTTAGGGGACATCTCAAAGGATGATTTCAACGTATCACGTATGTGATATGTCATCAAGAGGCACCTCAAAGGTAGTGGTACACTGATACTGTATCCAATGAGATGTGAGTGCTTTCATTTCATAGTAATCAAAAGCAATTAATTGAAGACATGCTGTCGAAATGAAAAGAAAAATAAATATGTTAGTTTACCAACTTCCATATCTTAATCTATGTCTATGATGTATAGGATGAGAACCAGGAAAATTCCTTGAAATCTTCTATATAAAAAAAAGAAGAAGGAAAGTTCCTAGAAAGGCAAACAAGTCAATGTAAGTGTAAACTACAACGAATTATACACTTATAATTAATGTAGAAAGCTTTATAAAAAAAATAATAATAATAATGGAGTAATAATGTAGCAAGCACTTACGTTTCATCTTATCTCAAAAGCGGGTTCCAACTCCAACTTGAGTATTGTATTTTCTTGTAGCATTGTCACGTCCATGGCACCATGCCAACGTTCCCAATCATAGACTCCTAGTCACCCATCACATATATGAACATTTTATTCACATTATATTATGAATTTTAAATCAAATATTCCAACATGAAAGAGTTGGCAAAATTAATATAGTATTGTATTATATATGTTGCCTGATTTGATATGATGTCACGTTGTAGCACGGGCTTTTATCATACTGTCTCATTATAAATACATTAAAATTATTAATAAATTTACTTTAAATTAAATTCACAATAAACTATAAATTATTTTGAGGATTTAATATGATTTTATTTTAATAAAATCTCAATCTTGTGCTATATGTTCATTTTTTATTTAATTTTTTTTTAGAAAAGTGCTATATGTTCATGTGATTTAACTAAGATATATATTTTATGAGATAATTCTATAATATTCAATTATGGGAATCAGTGATGGTGTGAGACGATGGATTAGATCTCACTACATGCGTGACTTGCTTTAAATAATAATAAATAAATAAAAATATAGGGAAAAAAAATAAAAAACAATACACGGACTTTAATGCATATGCCACAACCATGCATAATAGATAGGGGTGGTAATTTGTGTTCGCATGTTAGGTTCGTGTCATGTCAACTCATGAATATTTGACAATATAGGTCAACACTAACTGACATATTTATTAAACGGGTTAAGATTCCTCAACTCTAACAAGACTTATTTATTAAACGAGTCAGTTGTGTCGACCTGTTTATCAAATTTTATCAAAATGAAAAAAAAAATTATGAAAAAACAAACAAATAAAATTTTTTAATATAAAATTAAAAACTAACAAGTAATTGCATCACAAATAATCATTCAAAACTAAAGCATATCACACTATCACAAAATAATCAATCACAAATGTCAGAGAAAATAAACCACAACAACTAATAAGTTTATATACTTAGAGTTTGAAGGGTATATTGGTAAAATGTCATTTAATTAAACGGGTCAGATGGGTCAAATGAGTTCTATATGTTTAACACTAACCCAACCCGTTTATTAAACGAGTTAGCTGTGTCAACTCGAATATGACACGAACCCGTTAAACCTCAACCCATAACCCACCCTCTCACATGGAGGTCAACTTCACTGATATGAGATCCACTCCTATATAAGAAGTTGGCTATATATGCCTAACACACCAAGTAAAAAGGCCCAAAGTGGGCTTTTTTTTTTTTTTTTTTTTTAAGAAAAGAAAAGAAAAAGGTGTGTGCAATATTTTAATCACACCCAACCAATTTAAACTCAATACAAATGAAAACAATAAATTGTTAGGGGTAGGGGTGGGTGGGGGGGGGGGGGGGGGGGGTGGGGGAGAAGTTGTAAATGTGTCAAATTTTGTAAACTTCAGGGTTTAAGTTTTATAAATAAATATCCTACATAGTTAACCATATACCGCAACTATCACTTTCACATTAAATACTTTGTAACAACTCAGTCTACTGCATTAATGATAGAATGACTCATGAACAATCCGCACATAGCCTGTATCTAACTCCACCACCACTAGCGAAGCAATGATGGGACAAGTATACAGGGAAAGATTAGCAGCCCTCCAAGCAGAAGGTGGAGATGTGATTCAAGTGGCTATAAAAGGAGGGAAGATTCTACATGAACAAGGATCATAATTGGGGAGAAGAAATAAATAAGAACAACAAAAGAAACTGTAATATTCATCACATACAACAGATCCTCAGTCAACTCGAGGAGAGAGATAAATAAGAATTTCACTCTTTCTTGTTCGATTTCTATTACTGTTAGCAATTCCTGGAGTCATTTTTCTTCTTTAATCATTAAGTCATACCTTTAAGGAACCTAAGTGTTGGCATGCACATCCATCTCTACAAATTAATTATATTGGATTCAAATCTTAGCTCAAGCCCATTCGAAGAGAGTTGAACTTAGAATTTTACCTCTCACACCTATGATGTTGTAAAAATGTTACGGTCATACAACAAATCAATCCACTTCTTAAAAAAAAAAAAATCAATCCAATAATATTAGTTTACACACGTTGAAATTATGAGAAAGTGTGACAAGGGTAATGGTGCTAATAATTTTTTTAATTATACATAATAATGATATAATTGCCAACAAAAATGTATTATATATAAGAAATAAGAATAAGAAATGAATGGAGAAAAGGCAGGCATAGGCCACACAGAGGTTTCAGCAAGACGAAGTCACACCGTAGAAGTTCCCAAGGAGCATGTTTTACGGTTAATATTTCCCAGGTTTTGCGAGGCTTTCCGAACTCTCTTCTTCTCTCTTTCTCTAGTCTAGTCTTCCTCTGTGAAAGGACAAGCTAGGTACGCGGGAAGAAACTCGCAGATCCCGAGATCCAAATTTACAATTATACCCTTCTCTCTTTCCGCTTCCTTTTTGGTTTCTGGGTCGTGTGTTCCTGACGACTTTAATTAAAACTCTCTTCTGAGAAACAAAACAATAACAGCCTCTCTCTCTCTCTATCCACAACATCACAATCACATCATTCTCCTTCAAATCCAAGTTACCCCCAAATAAAAAAGAAAACAATAACATAACCATTTAAAACAAAAACAAAAACATATATATATATATATATATATATATGATATATATTCCTTTCCTCCCAATAAAATTCAAATAAGAATATTACACTACTATTCCATACATACGCGATACACCACACCTGCCTGCCCCTCTATAATCTGTATCTGTCCGGTTGTTTTGGTGCGCGTGTCCGCTCCTTCTTCTCCGTTTGATTCCTCCGCCCTCCATTTTTGTTTACCGTGGACTCTTATGAAATTCTTCTTCAGCACCACTCTCTGTTCTTCTCCTCCTTCATTTTCATGGACGCAAGGTCCTCTCTCTCTCTCTCTCTATACATTAGATATGTTTGTTGTGTGAATGTGTTAAATTGTGCATCTAATGGGTTTGGTTTTATTGTGGGATGTCATGTAAAGCAGTGAATTGTGGTGGTGAAGAATTGGTATCTCTGAGAGATTTTGATGGGGAATGGTGACGATTCCGGTTGTTTTTTCCCTCTAACCAGTTTGCAAATTGGGTAAGCCTTTTATTTCCTTTTCTTTTTCAATAAATATTGACATGCGTATATGCTTCCCTTTTTCTTTTTCTTTTTTTGGTTTTGACATTGCATTTCAATGAAGACCCAATAAGAATTTCGATTAAAAAAAAAAAAAAAAACTTAATTTGTAATTTTTATTTTGAATTTGACTACAATAACGTAGAAGAGGTAATTTCTAATGTTTCTACCTTTTAGTGCTTAATTTTATTCTGGGTTTATTCTTCCAAAGAAAAATTGATTCTGGGTTTAGTTAAGAGGCTGAACATGGTTAAGCATGCACCAAAGGTGGTTAATTTTAAGGCTTTCTGGGTTATATGTAGAAAATTTTAATTAGTTGATTAACGCAGTCGAGTTAATTTAAAATGGGTTATACTGTTTACAAGAATTTGCTTTAGTGATAGGGTTTGTGATGATAACAATTGAGAAATATGTGAGGGCTGAAGTGAAATGCAGAAAAAGCAGTTTTGTTCATTTGCTAACTTAACTATGTGATTTGGTCGTTCAGTTAATTTGGAGGGTTGTCACTTATGATTTTTCAATTGGGTTTTGCGTCTACTAATGTGCTGTATTTGTGCTATGTGTGATATCAGAGATTTGCAGTCTTATCGTTCAAATCTTAGCCTTTTCCTGGCCAATGAAAGCAAGAAATTCTATATCTTGGTGGACAATCGACCGTGCTTGGGAGACCTAGGTTCACGACGAGCTCAAATATGGCAATTAGTGGTTACCAAGGTTGTTAAACGTGTTTGATTTATCTTGCTTTTGCTTAATATCTAGAAAATGAAACTCATTATGTTTTAAATTCAGTCAAGGTTATCTCCTTTTGCAAACTCGAAAGCTCGGAAAGAGAGAAAGGAAGGAAAAGAGTCTTGTTCTATATCCAACTCTAGTAAAGCAGAGACGATTAAGAAATGGTTTGCAGTGATTGATGCAGCAAGACTGTCTCGTAAGAGGGTTCTGCTACCTGTAAAAAAGCTTCGCCATTCTTTGCGTGTCAGCAGTGAGTTGCATAAAACCTTGTCTGGCTTTATTGTCTTTGAAGTTTCATGGAGCAATGTTAGAGGTATTAACTACTTGAATGAGCTTCAGGTACTGTCTCTTTACTTGCTCCCTTTTTTCACCAGTTTATCATAAATGTTCTTGTGTTCCAAAGTTTTTATGCCACTTGCAGACTGATACATCTCTGGCTATAGAGGCGAAAGTAATGCTAAGATGGGAATTTGATAGTATAGCACGAGCAGCAAGCTGTATATCCTCATGGTTCTCTGGAACGGCCTCTGAGCAGCTACTCTTGAAAGAGTATCTGGATTCTGCTATAGGTATTCTTATGTCCTTCATTTGTGTTAGAGGAAAAAAATCTTCTGTGATTTTTAGACACATGCAGAAGTGCTATACCTCATCATTGATATGGTGTTAAGACACAAAAACTTGTCAATTGTAGATTTCAGGTATGGGGTTGGGTCTTGCTGTATATTGTGTGTGTGTGGAAGAACCATAGGGATATTGCTGATGGTCATTTATTAGGTTTTATTATCATTTTTTTTTTAATAATAAATGTGAAATCTTTTTTATTTCGTAAAGGCATAAATTTCAGGCATCAGGTGAGCCTCTAGGAATGCCTATGCCTTTTTTAAGTATGTATTCTGAAACAAAAGCAATTATCATACGATCAGGACTAGCTTAACTTGAATTGATATAGATTTAATCTTAGTCCATTACTACATTTTGCTTCTTGAGTGTCATGGGGCTTAAGATTTCGATGCCTCATTTTAAAATTTCATGCATTATGGTAAATATGGTACACATTTGAGTCCATATTTGGCAAGAGTGATAAGGTACATATTTGAGTTTAGTATGATTGGATGGCTGCTTTGAGTAGTCATTCGTTCTCTAATATGCTGGAATTTTTTTGACTTATGCACCCTTATAGTATGATTTTTAACTGCCTTTAGTTCACTGCCCATGGATTGCTATGTTTCCCCCCTGTTTATAATAAAAATTACCAGTTACTTATTAAAGAAAAAGCCCCAGGGGGGGAGGGGTATAAACAGCAGGTGCCTCCCTTCTTTTGCGTTGTGTTTCATATATCTGAAGGAAAGGCTTCTACTTATGCATGCCCATTGATGATATGAAAGGCTTTTCTTACTGGTCATTTAATTTATTATTTGTGTTTCTTTCTAGCTTTTGATTGCTGGTGTACTTTTTTTGAATAATCTAAGTAGATAGGTAACTTGTCATTTATAACAAACTTTACTTAAATATTTAGTTGGATAACTTCCTTTATCTGATTTAAGATTGTCATACACTTGATTGCTGCTGGAACTACAGTATTTTTACTTTGCTGACTTAAGTGAGCATTCAATAATATATTCCATTTTATATTGCAATCCTTTCAGGAGAAGTGTTCTATGATGCTGAAGAAACTTTATTGGAGTCTATCCCTATTGATGATGATGATGATATTGTCTGCAATGATAATGTGTGTGTTGAGGATAATTCTCTACACAGCATTGGTGGTAACTTTAATGTTTATTCTGTTACTGATCAAGATAGAACAAGTGCATTACACACGCCTCCTCCTCCCACTGGGGCTTACAAAAGAAGAAAAGTAATGAAGTCGATTAGTGATGGAGAACTTGATATTTTTTCTGAGCAAATACAGAGAGGAAATGATGACTCGTTAGAGAACTTTGAAGATGCATTGGAAGCTACTGAGTACAGGGATGTCTTGATTTTGTCTAGGTTCAATGACCGCAATCTCCCATTTAAACTACAGCAAATAATAATGTCTGATTTGCGGTTGCTTACCTTGTTGGAGGCTGGTCTTCCATCTTGGGTTATCTTCCTTCAGTCATATCCTGGGTTTTGCCACCTCTATCGCCCATGGATGTGTCCTTTGGCGAGAGCTTTATATGTTCTTATCTCAGTTGTCACTGTTCTCATAGGATTCTATGATTTATACAAAAATGTCCCAGTTCTCAAGGCAACTGCTTCTCGTTTGTGTGGGCCTCTTCTTGATTGGATAGAGACCTGGGAGATGGTATCAAGGATCAAGTACTTGGGAACAATGCTATTTCTACATAATTTTGAGAAGGCTGTTACGTGGTTTCTTACAATTACACGTACGATTCGATCTTTCCTTTTAGTTTGCACACAACCACTGGCAGAACCATTTCTGGATTTTTTTGAGAATTTTCTTCCAATGTGGAATGTGCTTATTGAAGTACTACAGAGCTTCTGTTCAGTCATTTGGGTTGTGATTGAGTCTTCCTTCAATTTAGTGGAAAATCTAGTAGAGATTTTACTATCTCCATTATGGTTTAGCCTCTCACTTGTCTGGAGTATTGGTAGGTCATCAGCTCTTTTGGATTATTCATTCTTGTTAGTTTTAATGGGGTCATACAATTAACAAGATATGCTACTGATTATATATACTCTTGTTTGTATAATGCAGCAACAACAGTTTTATATCCTGTATTTTGGATCCTTTGGGAATTACTTTATGCTCCAATTCGCATGGTCCTTGCATTAGCCAGTTTCATAGCTTTCATTTGTGTCAGCATATACGAGATGCTTCAAGAAGTATGGCAGATTGTTAGTAGCATTTTCCAAGTTGCTTCAGCTACTGAGGCAACAGTGAGCACGTATGAGATTTCCATGTGGCGTTCACTTTGGAATGACCTTTTTTCCCAGGTTGTAAGAGAGTATTTAATTGCATATGATAATGTGTAGTGGCTAAAAGTAAATGGATTACTGATCATAATTATTTTCTTTTGTTTTCAGGTTTTCCGAGCTGTCAGGAGTATATTAAATGGTTTTGTTGCCTTCTTCACAGCCTGCAACAGGCATCGCCTTAGGTATCCTTAATTAATTGTTTTAGATATTTTGAATCTCATATAGCTGTTCGTTTCCTTTCATGCCTTTCAAAACCTGTAATGCACACAGTTCTTTGTCTGGATCTCTAGTTAATCATGTCATGTGGTGATGTTCACCGTGGCCAAATATATGGTATTGACTAATACTGTCAGTTGGATATCTTCTTGTAAGCTTGATTTCTTAATTGTGTTTGTACCTATATTTTTGTTTGGGAATCTAGAACTAAATATTTTTGCTTGGGATTTAGAGCAGTGATAACTCTAGGGATTATTTCATCATGAGTATTCTGAAGTATTCTTCCAAGCCTTGAAATTGCAAAACTTGAAAGTTTTATGCTCTTTTGATCAGGTATTATTGTTTGGTGAAGTACAGCTAACTTCATGCTAATTATTGTTTTGATGTGATGTGATACAGCATTTACAATCATATACAGAAGTTTATCCAAAGATTATTTGGCCAGGCCCAGAGATCACAGCCTGTAGATTCAAGACATAGTAGACCGACTCAGACCTCTGTAAGTAGTCTTCTACATGAGTTTTCTTGAAGATTATGGTTGTCAAATCCAAACTCAAGATTGCAGTACAAAAGATAAAATGGTTTGCTGCATATTATTTTCTGTTTGGATTTAATTCGTATGACGCCCTTGCTTCATTATTTCTGGTTTGCTGTGTATTGCATCAATTGGTAATGGTTATTGACATTATTTCTAATTAGATCCCTAGTTCCCAAATATATCGTTAAGTTGCTGGTGTTGGAGCATATGTTCTGATTTCAATGTATTAACATTACATTACAATTGACGTTAAATAAATATTTGAATTTTTTCTTCTAATTTGCATGTACCAACATATCCTTTCTAAATAATGAATAAATATATTAACTGCCAACTTACATGCATATCCTTATACTGAACATGGTGCTTCTGGTTTTTGCAGACGAGAAGAAAGGAGGAACGTTCACATTAAGTGAAGTTCCATCATTTTTAGAATCACACTAAAGAGAGAGGGTTCCTCCGTGCAAGGGTGCCAGTCTGTATTGAACACCACTGACAAGCGTAATGGAGCTAACTTCAAAGATAATCGGGGGGAACAAGCACCCACATTTTACACTTGATGATTTGGTTGACATGTTTACCGAAGTATCACAGATTTGAGCCCATTCTTTGGTCGTTCCTTGATTTTACATTTAGATTTCTCAAAATTTTAGATGTTCTTTTTATTTTTTCCCCTCCCTATTATAGGTATTTTTTTTCCATTGTATATAAAATTCAGATTGTCTGGGCCATAGTCAACTTAAGAGAATGTAAATTTTATGTATAGGCGGCTTGTATATTTTCATCAAAGATATCAGTTGATTTTTTTTTGGATATTTTGGGGGAGGAAGGGATACATGCTATACCCGTTGGCATTGTTGTTAATTTCAGCAATGTTCATAATATTTCACATTCATAGATATTCACAAATCCTTTGAAATACGCAAAAAATATATGGTTTGTTTGGCTTGGCTATACTTTGACCAGCTCTTTCATTAACGAGTTGTTCAATCCTTGGGGCATGTGGGACGGTGTCTGGAATTAGGAGTTAGTGCAGGGAATTACATGTCTTTTGGCCTTATTCAGGCCAATGTTTATGAATTGTGTACCAACTTAACGAGAGAGAGAGAGAGAGAGAGAGAGAGGCTACCTTACTCAAGCCGACTATGTGGTAGTTAAAGAGACCATTATGTATAGTTTTATACTTTTAGTTACATGATTTTTTTAATGAATCATATGATTTGTTTAAATAATGCATACACATAGATAGTTTTATAATTTTTCAAGTAATAGGTTGGAAAAAATAGTTCTAAACATGCTCGGAGTGAAATTTTGTCTCAAAAAAATTTCAAACGACTATCTTGACTCTACTTTTAGTTATGTTAAAGAATACTACAAATTTTATTTCATAAGTTTTACAAAACTGATATGCCACCAATCAGTATCACAAAATGTAATTCAAAGTTTTAAATATCAATTTATTATCTTATTGAAATGACATTAATCACACTACTACATCTGTTCTATAAAATTTTTAAGCTAAAATTATATTAGCTTTACCATACTGTTTTTTTATTGGATGAGTATTGTTTGTAATTTATTATAATTGGTTCAAATAAATTGGATTAGATTAGGAATTTGCTATAGTAGATTCAATGATAGATGGTAGGAAGTCAAAATATCTTTATCTAGTTGGAGGTCAATCTTGTCTAAAAGCAAATGTGGACAATGGAAGATCAATCGTGATTTTCCAAATTACAAATCGGTAGCTAGTCTAACATAAGGGTCTAGATTTCCCCTCATCCAAAAATAATAATAATAATAATAATAATAATGAAGAAAAGTCTAGAGATTTCCCATAAGCAAACCTTACTCTTCATAAAATTAATCCACCACTGGCAAACAAACTTAATACTCAATATGTTGCATAAGCTCATAACAAGTCAATTTGGTTAGGTGTTTTGTGAGATTAAAAGAGTGTTTTTAAAATTCAAAATTCTATTTTGCAAGCACAACTCTTCGTAAATTTTTTACAAGTGCTCATTTTAAACTCAAAACACAGTTTTCCAATAGTTTATACAAACACACCTAACATCTAAATTATATGAAAATTCAACGGTCAATTATCAAGGACAACATCAACATACTATATGTCAAATAAAGTCTTAAATTTTAATTTTGTCAATTAAAATCTCACTCTTTCCCTTTGAGTAGGGAATCCACATGAACAAGCAAGAAATCACCCCAAAAATGCCTTTATTTATGCCTGGCCGCAGTAGAAGCCAACTTTATAAAATCATTTCAATTAAAATAAAAAATCAGTGATTAAAACAAATTTGGTAGCTATTGGAACTTAAGAGGCAGAACACAACAAATACCGATTTTTGATTGTCAAGTGTGAAGAATTGGATAAATTACTTGTCAAACTCCTTTCTTGTCTCTCGAGATAAACATCCATCCAACCTTGGGCTAGAAAGATATCTTCCCTATAACCTTTTGGACTTATCTGAAAAGTTAGAAAGTTAGAAACGAACTCTTCTCTACTCACGAGATAAGCCTCCATCCAACCTTTTTTTTTTCTTTTTTTTGAGAAAAAGCCTCCATCCAACCTAATTGGGCTAGAAAGATATCTTCCCTCTAACCGTTTAGACTTATCTGGAAAGTTAGAAACAAAACCGTCATGGACAAACTTTATTTAACACTAAATTCATCGGACCGCTACGAGCATGGCTTTTAATTTCGCCCAATATTTCACATGAAAAATCATATAAGAAATTGATTGATATTTTTATTTTTGATACTTCAATAGTTGAGGGTGGAGGGACTTGGGCCTTGGATGGTACCCGTTGAGCTTAAAAGGCTATTTCATATCCTTTGATTTCATGAAAGGGGTATACAAAGTTGGTTTTTTTTTTTTTTTTTTTTTTTTTTCTTTCTACGAGGGATGGAATTCATAATAAATGTGAGTTATTCAAAAAAAAAAAAAAAAAACTTAAAGGTGTGAAAGAGAACTTCTCTTTATATATATATATATATATATATATAGAGAGAGAGAGAGAGAGAGAGAGAGAGAGAGAGAGAGAGAGAGAGTATGATGAAGTGGAAACATTTGTCATATACTTTTTTTAAAAATAAATACAATATTCTTTGTATTATGGTTCTCAAGAATGTAATTTAATATAATCTAATTAATAAATACAATTATTTCAATAGACATTAACAATAGGCTAAATTGCAAATTATGCCCTTAAAAGAATTTGGATTTCACTCCCTAAAGTTTGGAGGTGTTTAAATTTTATACCTTGACATTTCAAAATTTAGATTTTACCTCCTAAATTTTAGGGGTGTTTAGATTTTACTTTCTAAAGTTTTGGGGTATTTAGATTTTACACCCTGAAGTTTCTTAATTTACATATCATTAAATGTTACATGTTTGAGTTTTTCACTATTTTATGGGTTGTTTTTTAGGAGTTGTTTAATAATTTGTTGTCGTGGTTGACACTTGACACTATCTCTTTTGCATTTTATCATCATTTAAGTCCGTATGTAACTGTTGTTTACAAGTTTTGTGCATAACAAACTCAAATGAAACTTTAAATTCCAGAATAACACATACTTTTCAATACAACAGTGTTCATTTTTGGTGCTAGTTTCATCATTCTCCTTACTATATTAGTAGTTCACAAATGCATAATGGGGGTAAAAGCCCAAATGCATATATTGGGCATTGGACCCTATTTGAAACTGTGGGTATGTCCGAGGAGGAGTAAAAAATTGGGAAAGGCCTCATAGTGGAGAACCAAGTAAGGAAAGGATAAAGGAATATAGTCCGAGGAGTGCATTCTCTTCGGATTTAAAGAATATCGGTCAAGCAAATACCTATGCAGTTTGGGTGAACTTCCAGGAAATTCCAACGATAAGGATGAACTTTATGCACGTATAAAGATGATAAGAATAAAGAAATATCTAAAGAAAAAGCTACTACCACCGCATTTAATACGCTGCAGCAACTTTTTGGCCGCATTTATGTGGAGAATACCCCTGAACAATGCTATCTCAGCTACCATCACTCATGGAGAACCAAAAAAGATACCTGATGGGACGTGTACTCAAGTGAATGCTTAGATAAATAACAAGTGTACGATGAAGATGGTTTAAAAGAAAATTATATAAATGTAAGAGACCTCTCATGAGAGGGGGGATCGAGAAAAAGAGAGAAAGAAGAAGAAAGAAAATTTACTGTAGCTCTAAGTGTGGTATTAGCCTTTCAAACTATAATTTATCTCATCGGACATCAGTTTATTCAAGTTTCAAGTGTGTTTTTGTACTTGTTCATCTAGTAAAATCTTGATTAACTGTTGTTGAGTTCACAAACAGCTTAGTTCTTTCACCCACTCTCTACAAATTCATTGTATTGGGCTTATTGGGCTCACATCCCACATCTTTTGGGCTTGGGCTACAAATCTTGACCCTACAATTGGCGCCGTCTGTGGGGAGAGCTTGAGCCGGAGTGAAAGCAACGGTTGATGATGGCTGAACCAGGTCAACAACTAGCAGAATCCAGGGCATCCCAACATGGTGATCCTTTCCTCAACCTTGAACGAAGAGGTGATCGTGAAGGAAGTGTACACACAATACATGATGAGAGGAGCCAGTCACGAGGTGATAGTCGTATCTCTCATGCAAAGAGCAACAGGGACATGCAGCTGGAGATTGATCGGTTGAAGAGGAAGCTGCTCCATGCAAAGAGGAAGCTGCGCCATGCAAAAAGGAAGCGAGCTTCCCCTGACAGTGACGTCTCTTCTAATGATGAAAGAGACATCAGTTACAAATGGAGGTTTCGAACTCCGCCCAGTGAGTCTTTCTCTTATGAAGAAGAGCTCCATAACGAGCGGTAGTTTAAAAGCCCACCACATAATAGGGGTGTAGGAAATGACGCTATGAGTAGAGCCCTGAACCAAATCTCTAAGTCGCCTTTCACACGCAGGATTGAGGGGGAGAGATTTCCCCGGCGTTTTCATCAGCCAACATTCACCATTTACAACGGGCATACTGATCCTGTTGAGCATGTGAGTCATTTCAACCAGAGAATGACTGTTTATTCCAAGGACGAGGCCTTGATGTGCAAAGTCTTTTCGTCTAGTCTCGGACCCATTGCGATGAGGTGGTTTGATGGCCTAAAGGCAGAATCCATAAATTCTTTTCACGAACTCACTCAAGCATTTGGTTCACGGTTTGTGACCTGTAGGAGAGTTCCTAGGTCGTTAGCTTCCCTCCTATCCTTAAGCATGCAAGAGGGTGAGAATCTTAAAACATACTCCGACAGATATTGGGAGTTGTTTAATGAGATTGAAGGCGACTTTAATGATGTGGCCATCAGTACGTTTAAGCTCGACCTTCCATCCGAGCATGGTTTAAGGAAATCCTTGACTGGCAAACCCGTCACCAACGTGCACCAACTCATGGATCGGATTGACAAATATAAAAGAGTTGAAGAGGACCAGCAGTAAGGGAAGGGAAAGGACAAGGTTATCCCTCAGGAAAGGAGGGATTTCAGGTCGGATCGTTACAGCAATAGCAAGCCGTGTAGGGATTTTGCTAGGCAGTCAGGATCAACAAATATTCAAGCTGTTAGTGCTGTTTTCAAAGAGCCAGTATAGGAAGTGTTGGAGAAGATTAAGAACGAGCCGTTCTTCAAATGACCGAATAAGATGGTGGGAAACCCCAAAAGACATAATCATAACCTCTATTGCCAATACCACCAGGATCACGGGTATACCACAAAGGACTGTAGAAGCCTGTGGAACCATTTGGACTAACTTGTCCACGAAGACAAATTGAAACAACTCCTGCATCATTCCAGTGGCAACCAGGCAAGCTCGGAACCTCGTGGAGATCATTCTTCAAGACCCCCCTTGGAAACTATCAATGTTATCTTTGCGGCACCGGGGAGAATAGGATCACGACCATCTAGGATAATGTCCGTGGTCCGCCTACCTACATGGGACATTGACCATGATCAGAAAAGGGCTAAAAGAGAAATTTCGCTAGTCCTAGGCTTCTCAGATGAGGATAAGGTTGGGACTATCCAACCCCATGATGACGCTTTGGTGGTTACTCTCAGGATTGGAGGTATGATGTGAAGAGAGTGATGGTGGACCAAGGCAGTGGAGCTAAGATAATGTACCCTGACCTTTACAACGGGCTAAACTTAAAACTTGATGATCTAACTCCCTATAGTTCCCCTTTGGTGGGTTTTGACGGAAAGATCGTTGTTCTGAGGGGTCAAATACGATTACCTGTGCAAACTGGTCCAGAGATAGTGGAAGTGAATTTCATTGTTGTAGATGCATATTCACCCTATACAGCGATCGTGGCCAGATCCTGGCTTCATGCACTAGGAGTTGTTCTTTCTTCTCTGCACCAGAAGATTAAATATCCATCTGAAGGCAGGGTTCAGGAAGTTTTGGGAGATCAATCTGTGGCCAAAAGATGCTTGGTGGCTGCCATACAACATAAGCCCGAAACTGAGTCCTCGGCTCATCCAGGAGAAGATTTATAGCAGTTAAAACACTCAACGGTGCCTACCGATAAAACAGCCGAGGAGACCAAATGTGAAGATTTGGTAAAAGTCACTATTGGGGACGATCCGGAGAAGTTTTTTCAAGTTGGCTCCCAGTTGCCACCTCAAGAGAGGGTAGAATTAGTAGAATTTCTCAGAGGGAACATAGATGTATTTGCTTGGAATGCCTATGAAGCCCCAGGGGTGGATCTAGAATTTATCTGTCACCATCTGAATGTCAACCCCCTGGTCGTTTCTAAAAAACAGCTTCCTTGGCGCCCATCTAAGGAGCATGCTAATGCGGTACGAGAGGAAGTAACGAAGCTCAAGCAGGCGGGAGCTATTAAGGAGGTGTTTTATCCTGAGTAGCTAGCTAATACTGTAGTGGTGAAGAAGAAGAATAAGAAGTGGAGAGTGTGCGTGGATTTCACAGACCTCAATAAGGCGTGTCCGAAAGATCCATTTCCTACGCCTAAAATTGATCAATAGTGGATGCAACGGTAAGACATCTTCGAATGAGCTTCCTAGATGCCTTTCAAGGCTATCACCAAATGCCCCTGGCCCTGGATGATCAAGAAAAGATTGCTTTTGTTATCCCTATTGGGAACTACCACTATAAGGTGATGCCATTTGATTTGAAAAATGCAGGATCTACATACCAAAGAATGATGACAAGGATGTTTGAACCACAGTTGGGCAAGAGCATTGAGGTCTACATAGATGACATGGTGGTGAAAGCAAAGTAGTCTTGGAGCTTGTGGGTGACCTTATGAACATTTTTCAAGTTCTTAGAAAGTACAAGCTGCGTTTAAATGCCTCCAAGTGTTCATTTGGCGTGGAATCAGGCAAGTTCTTAGGTTACATGGTGACTCATCGTGGGATCGAGGTCAACCCCGACCAGATAAAGGCTATAAACAACTTGCAACCACCTCGAATCCTAAGGAGGTCCAGAAGCTGACTGGAATGGCCGCTGCTTTGAACCGATTTATCTCTCGGTCGGCAAATAGGTGTAGACCTTTTTTCTTATTGATTAATAAGTGGAAAGGGTTCGAGTGGAATGAAGAGTGTGCCTTAGCTTTTCAACAACTTAAAGACTATCTTGCTTGGCCACCAATCATATCCAGTTCTGAGCCAGACAAGGTCCTTTTTGCCTACATTGCTGTGGCTCCTTTTGCAGTAAGCTTGGTGTTGATAAGAGTTGATAATGGTGTACAAAAGCCAGTTTATTACTTAAGCAAGTCGCTGCATAAAGCCGAGATTCGTTATTTGCCACTGGAGAAGGCCATCTTGGTAGTAATACTTGGTACACGTAAGCTGCCTCATTATTTCCAAGCACATACAGTCGTCGTCCTCACCCAACTTCCACTTAAAGCAATACTCCGAAGTGCTAACTACACAGGGAGGATAGCTAAATGGGGTACCATTCTAGGAGCTTTTGACATCAAATATATGCCTCGCACCTCCATGAAGGGTTAAGTACTCGCAGATCTGGTGGCCGAGTTCACTGAGCCCTCGGTAGAAGAATTGGAACTAGCGCAGAACATGGATGAAAAATCGGTTGGCTTAATCTCTCAACAGGGCCCCTCATTCTGGGAGGTGTATGTAGATGGTGCAGCAAATCAGAAAGGATCCGGAGTGGGGCTAGTGTTAATATCTCTAGAGAAGATCGTTATTGAAAAGTCATTAAGACTAAGCTTCACGGCCACAAATAATAAGGCTAAATATGAAGCTCTACTGATGGGAATGGCAATGGTTCGAAGAATGGGAGGAAAATCAGTAGAAATATTCTCGGACTCAAGGCTAGTTGTCGGGCAAGTACTAGGGGAATTTGAGGTGAAAGATGAAAGAATGCAAGAATACTTTAGCCAAGTTAAATTTCTATAGTCAGAGTTCGAATCTTTTAATTTGCTACACATCCCTAGAAATAATAATGCACATGCTGACTCTTTGGCCACACTCGTAATCTCTTCGACACAGAATTTGCCTTGGGTTATCCTCGTTGAAGATTTGCATAAACCCACAGATATGAGAAGAGAGGCAGTCCGGGTTCATCAAATCAAAGCTGAGCCCAGCTAGATGGACCCTATAATTCAATTTTTGAAGAAGGATATTTTGCTTGAAGAAAGGTTGGAAGCTGACAAAGTTCGGAGGAAGGCTACTAGATTCTGGCTATCCGAGAACAAGATATTATACAAACGTTCTTATTTAGGGCCTTATTTATTGTGCATGCATCCTGAAGCAACTGGATCACTCCTCGAGGAGCTACATGAAGGAATTTGTGGAAGCCATACTGGAGGCAAATCCTTGGCACACAGAGCCATTACTCAAGCCTATTGGTGGCCAAATATGCAAAAGGAGGCCAATGAATATGTTAAAAAGTGCGATCAATGTCAACTGTTTGCATAAAACATACACTAACCAGGTGGAATCCTTAATCCATTATCCAGCCCATGACCATTCTCTCAATGGGGCTTAGATATCGTGGGACCATTCCCTAAAAGCAGTAGGAAATAAGAAGTATCTTTTGGTTGGCATCGATTATTTCACCAAATAGGTTGAAGCTGAACCCCCAGCTAATATTAGGGACATAAATGCGAAGAAGTTTGTCTGGAAAAACATTGTCACTTGGTTTGGGATCCCTCACACCCTCATTTCGGATAACGGTCTTCAGTTTGATAGTAAAGCATTCAGAAGTTATTGCTGTGAATTGGGGATTACAAATAGATATTCCACTCTTGCTTATCCTCAAGGGAATGGGCAAGCAGAAGTTGTTAACAAGGTCATATTAAATGGACTGAAGAAAAGACTAGATGACGCGAAGGGCAGATGGGTGGAAGAACTACCATATGTACTCTGGACATACAGAACTACGCATTGCAGGTTTACTGGAGAGACCTCTTTTTCAATGACTTATGGGGCTGAAGCTGTTATCCCTCTGGAGACTAGGTTCCCAACGTTAAGGACTAGTTCATTCAATCCGATTAGTAATAATGAACAATTAGAGAAGAGTTTGGATCTGATTGAGGAAAGAAGGGAAAATGCAATGGTCCAATTGGCATATTACTAACAAAAGCTCAGGCAAGGTTATGATGCCAATGTAAGGCTAAGGCCTTTAGAACCTGGTGATCTAGTGCTCAGGAAAGTTGTGGGCACCGCGAAGAACCCAGCTTGGGAAAAGTTAGGATCCAATTGGGAAGGGTCATATCGTATTACTTCAGGGGCTGGCATTGGGGCATATTTTTTGGAAGACTTAGATGGTCATGTAATACCACGTCCCTAGAATGTAAACAACCTTAAAAGGTATTATTATTAATTGAGTTTTTTCCTTGATCAATATGTTTATTTATTACATAAAGGTTTCAGGAAAAGTGTTTAAACTTAAATCCAATCATGCCTGAAGTTCTCGGATCAGATGATATGGGTTGGTTAACACTTCTTTACAATTCTTATGTGTTTAAACTTAAATCCAATCATTCCTGAAGTCCTTGGACCAGATGATATGGGTTGGTTACCACTCCTTTACAATTCTTATGTGTTTAAACTTAAATCCGGTTAGTACTCCTTTATAATTCTTATAAGTGTTTAAACTTAAATCCAATCATGCCTGAAGTCCTCAGACCAGATGATATGGGTTGGATAACATTCCTTTATAATTCTTATAAGTGTTTAAACTTAAATCCAATCGTGCTTGAAGTCCTCAGACTAGATGATATAGGTTGGTTAACACTCCTTTATAATTCTTATAAGTGTTTAAACTTAAATCCAATCATGCCTGAAGTTCTCGGACTAAATGATATGGGTTAGTTAACACTCCATGGCAAGTCCTATAAGCGTTTAAACTTAAATATAGTCATGCCTGAAGTCTTCGGACCAGAGGATATGAATTAGTTTACACTCCGTGACTATTTTCACAAATGCTGAGATAGATCTTAAACCATATTGGACTTCTCGGACCATGTACTGTGCATAATCCAGTTCAGGTAAAGTCTCTAACCATTCACTGTAATACTTAAGACTTTTTTATCTGTTATTACTCAATAAGTATGGTAAGAATTCTTATATGATCCAATGTTTGCCCATACTTATCTAAGTTATTTGCATCATTAGCAGAATATTGTTGTTGAGCTTACTCAGGTTAAGATAAATACAGGTTAACATTACTTGTAATAACAACAAATTTTTTAAGGTAAGTAACGAAAATGTAGAGAATAAAAAAAAAAGCACGCTTTCATTGATCAAAAATATGGTATTTCTTAGTTCCTTACAGAGTAAAAAAAAAAAAAAAAATCCTAGTGTCTAAGCCTTCTTTGTGACAATGGGGTCAATAGTCTGACTGGACTAGGTGGCAGCAACATCTGGAGCTTGGTCCTTGGGTTCAGAAGGAGTTTTCTTCTTTCCTAAGTCCTTACCCTTATCTTGAGGATCCTCAACTTACTTGCCTTGACCACTAACTTGACCAGACTCTTTAGGAGCCTCAAGAAGGACAGGAGGGACTTGGCCGACCAGAAGCTGCTCTGAGGTTTCTGGAAGTTGTGTGGAGGGAGAGGATTTAGGACCTGGCAGTTCGCGAATATCAAGATCATAGTAGACTCTCCAAGGTCTCCTCAAGTCAAATTCTACAGGGGACCCCAGCAGCATCGAGGGTTTTACCCCAAGTTATATCGCAGTAATCCCTACAGACTGTAGAAAACTCCCCTGTGAGTCTGACTTGAGTCTCTTCCACCCCAAGCTTGTATGCAGCCTGCTTTTCAGCCTCGGCTGCCTCCTTGACTAATTGGGCAGCATCCCTGACTTTCTGAAGCTCAGCTCGAAGATCCTTGACCATTTGTCTCTCTGTCTTCAGATTAATCTCGGTCATGCGTAATTGCTTGCGTTGATCTTCAGCCTGCCTTTCAGCATTCTTAAGGCCTGCATCAAGATTATTCTTGGCCTTGGTCAACTCTTTTAGCTGCTCGGACAACTTATCGTAATCCTCCTTAAGGCTACCCATCCTTTTCTCAACCTCAAACCGGGAATAGGCCTCCGCTTGGGCTTCATTACGGGCTTCTTTATTCTATTCCTCAGCCACATAGACCTGTTGGGTAATCTGCATAACAGAATAGGAAAACTTCAATATAAAATAAAGAAAAAGGACAAATGAAAATGGTCAACAGTTTAATTGGAGAAATGGATCACATCACTTACCATGGCCAGGTCTCTCTTAAGGGATATGAAGAGTTCACTCTGGTTGAAGCGCCTGTAAGCATCCATATTCGTTAGCAGGAAAAGTGGCTGCTCTAGAGCCTCAGCAATGAGACCTGCCTTCCCCCCTTGGTAGTTCCTGACCGAAGTGTCCCAGAGGAAGGAAACACCATCCAGCTCCAACTTAGGAGACCAGATGCACCGTCCTCGGTGCACATCAGCAATGAGAACTTCATCTCAGCTCTCAACCGACAAAGCCCTTTTACCCCGTTGGTCCTTCGCCACTCTCTGTTGTTTATTTCCTTTTGAAGGCTCCATCTCACCTTCCTCCAGAGCTATGTTAGGCCTTTTCTTCTTCTGCTCAGGGATTGGTCTTGGGCCGAGGTTAGAAAGGAGCTAAGGAGGGGGTGGAGGAAGATTAACAGCGGGCTGGGACTTGGTGGCTTCTTTGGGCATGGCTACTTTATTCTGTGCCTTCATGAGATCTTTTAGGCTCAAAGCCATCTCCTCTTCCTCTTCCGATGAGTTGTCTGGAATGGAAGTTATTAAAACAAGAGCGTGGACGCTGGAATGCCTATCAGCTTCTTCCTCGGTGTTCGAAAGAGGAATTAATTAAACCTCCCTTGGTGCCTCCTCTTCAAAACGAAAATTTCAATCTGTTCCTCTAGTGAAGTGGTCGAGGAAACAATTCCTTCCCCTGCTGCGACTACTTCGAAGGGTACCTGTTGAGCTGGAAGGATGATTAGTAGTACACTCTGCGAAACCGGATGTGGTACAGGGGGAAGATCGACTAGAGACAAAATTTGGCCGAGCTACGTCTATCAGGTTTATGTGATGATCTCCCTACCTTATCGCATTGCCAATCGGTTGAAACGCATCCGAGAGTGGCTGGAAATCGAGAATAAGATGGGCGGCCCGAATTTGCCCGTCTTCACTTACAAAAATCTTTGATCTCAATAGATAATTGAGCGCGACAATGTTGGTCAGGCTGAGCCGAGGAGATACGTGTCTTTTATCTGTTAACACGACAGAGTTAAACATAATCAGAAACTTAAGGTGAAATACTAATACGAAGAGAAAAAATACAACGCTAATAATGAAGATTCAGAATCTATTTCTAAGGAACCTAGGTCTAGGATATCCCACTTGCCTCTCCTAGTTGGGTTGGGCAATGAAGACCGTTATGCCACGCTCCCGAGACGATCAGATAATCGTCTTTCATCCCCTTGTTAGACTTGGGAAGATAGGAGATGAGCCTAACGATGTCGGATCGGAATTTAAGGTAATATATCGCCCCCTTTTGTCTATGACACTCGTACATATGGACTACATCGAGCCAGGTGAGTCCTAGGCCTAAGTGTCGGTTCAAAGCATCAACTGACCCCAGGATCCTAAAAACATTAGGTGCACATTGATCGGGACTAAGCCTATGATTACGAAGGTAATCTCTTGTAATAGGACCCATAGGGATAGTCATTCCCTCTTCTATAAAGGCTATGACAGGGATTATAGCTTCCCCCACCCTTCGGTCTGTTAATAGTCTTTCTGGGGGACAATAACGCAAGCCTACGTCCTATGGTATGTGATACATTTCTCTAAATATCTCTATCTGGGCAGGACTATCCACTAAATACTTAAATCTACCCATTTCAGATAAGCAGAAAGAGGGAAACACTAAGAACGAAAACTGGGAAGTGAGAATTTGAAGGCCGAGGAAGCTGGCCGAGGAGAGAATGAAGGGTTTGAAGAAATTGAAACTTACACAAACTGGGTTGGGGAGTGATCTTTAAATCCTTAGAAGGATTCTTGTGGATTTGTAAGGAAATGATACTGACAATTTGAAAAACTTTGTGAGTTTGAATGCTTGAGTTCGCTAGAGAATGAGAAATTGTGAAGTAAAGGAGAAATGATCTCCTTTGAGGCCTTATATAGTGGTTAGAAAATGAGTGGAAGTTATCCCGCCTAAATCCTGAGGAAAAATGTCGTTCGTTGGATCAATGGGTCACCGTTGGATGCCAAAAACATAGCGCCGCCTGAAGCAATTAATAACGCTTCGTAAATATCGAAACGTCAGCAGCAATGATGAAGCGCCTAAATCTATGCTCCCACACGTGTAAATTCAGGTACTTTTACATTTTTAGCCTTTATTTTTGTTGCAGATCAAAATCCCATTTTTTCTCCTCGGACGCAAGGGAAAAATTAAAATTTGAAAGGGCTATTGTGAGGGTAAAAGTCCAAATATGTATATTGGGCCTTGGGCCCTATTTGAAGATGTGGGAATGTCTGAGAAAGAGTAAAGGATTGGGAAATGCCTCATAGTGGAGAACCACGTGAGGAAAGGATAAATGAATATAGTCCGAGGAGTGCATTCTCTTCAGATTTAAAGAATATCGGTCAAGCAAATACCTGGGCAGTTTGGGTGAACTTCGAGGAAATTCCAACGATAAGGATGAACTTCATACACGTATAAAGATGATAAGAATAGAGAAATATCTAAAGAAAAAGCTGCTACCATCGTATTTAATACGCTGCAGCAACTTTTTGGCTGCATTTATGTGGAGAAGACCCCTGAACAGTACTATCTCAGCTGCCATCACTCATGGAGAACCAAAGAAGATACCTGATGGAACGTGTACTCAAGTGAATGCTTAGATGAAGAACAAGTGTACGATGAAGATGGTTTAAAAGAAAACTATATAAATGTAAGAGACATTTCATGAGATGGGGGGTCAAGAAAAAGAGAGAAAGAAGAAGAAGGAAAAGTTATTGTAGCTCTAAGTATGGTATTAGCCTTTCAAACTATAATTTATCTCCTTGGACATCAGTTTATTTAAGTTTCAAGTGTGTTTTTGTACTTATTATCTAGTAAAATCTTGATTAACTGTTGTTGAGTTTACAAATAGCCTAGTTCTTTCACCCACTTTCTACAAATTCATTGTATTGGGCTTACTGGGCTCACATCCCAGATCTTTTAGGTTTGGGCTACAAATCTTGACCCTACACATAACATCATTAGATAAAAGCATAAACTTCAAATTGGGATGAATGGAAAAATTGAGATTTAAACCACAAAAAAACCCTTTAAGCATATTGTAGTGGGCCTTTTTGTTATGTTGGGCTGGGCTGCCTCTTGTGGTACTGGGCTCAAATATTCTGAGTAAGGGAGTTGAGGCCGGTCTAACTGCAACTCAATTTGGTCCGGCTTGTGTACAAACTATGCCTCGTTTGCCAAGAGCATGCTTACGGCAGGCAGAGCTATTTTTGATGAGTCGTGGCGGGCTGACATGATAATAATAAAACAAAAGAAAGTACTTAAGCTTCGTAACTAAAGTGAATAAATAACCCCTAATTAAGAAAGATAATCATAATAACAACAATCACTTTTATAGAGAAAACAAGGGGAATAAGTGGGTAGTATATGGGTTAATAAAAAAGAAAAGAAAAAAGAAATCTAATCAAATTTAATCCGCAGGACCAAAACCAGAGAGGGAAGAACGTTTCTTCTCAACGCGAATAATCTCCCAGGGAGATCCTGCCGTGAAAATTAATCACTTTGAGGGAAACGAACCTGAATGGTTGGTGCCTAAAGAACCCTTTTTGCTTTTTGGCAGAGAGCAGGACTTTGAGAAGGGGAGAGGGAATCAACCTATTGGTGTATGCCTGCCGATCTAACTCTCTGTTTTTCTTTTCTTCTTTTTATAGTTTTTCTCTTATCTTTCTTTTTCCTTTCTTTCCTCAATACTTGTCTTCTATTTCGTGGTTTTCCTTAGAGTTCCTATTACCGTGGTTGTCCTCCCTCTTGTGCACGGCAAGGGCCTCATTTTATAGTGTCTGCCATGATCGGGTTTTACTATTTTAACCCTTAACTACCTTTGTCTGGTCTGATTGTACTTGCCGACCACCACTGGACCGTCTGTGTGCCACTCCCAATCACCAAACAAAGAAGACTCTTTATCCCTCATGACATGCATCTAGTGGTTCCAACTCAGCCTTACTTCTTTTGGGTGGTATGTCATCTCAGCAGGACATTTCTCCCAAAAGAGCCTGAGCAGGAACCTCAGAATAGGTTTTTCCCCTCTCCCCACCGCCAAACCATACCCTCTTACCTCTGACCCATGACCTCACTGTGTCCCGTATTGGCTGGGTACAGGCTGGTGATGTCTGGGCCTTGCACGTGCCTCTCTTCCATGTGTGTCCAAAATCTACCTCTTGCTCATGCGTTTGCCATGGTCTGGAGGCTTGCCTACACAGTCTGTAGTCCGTCCTTGACCTTTTATGTGAGCTGCTTTTTGATTTCTCGCTCCCCTCAGGGGCTGGGCTTTATTTGATGTTGGGCTTTGCCTTCTTTCAGCCTACTCCTTGACTGCTATTATTTCCTGTCATATCACTCTGTCATTCCTGCTGTGACGTTTATTTGACCCAATCCTGCTCGGCCTCTTTGGGCCGGCCGTTTATTCTTCTTCCAATGGCTCCGTACGGTCATTGGTTCTTTTATTACATTACTGGCAGGCTCCTGTGTCCCATTTGTTTTCTCTTGAGCATCCTTGGCCCATTTGCTTTGCTTAGGCTTGCTTGGCCCTTTTCCTAATTCTGTATTCTCATGGGCTTTTACTTACTTAATTAGGCTTCCCCGGCCCAATTACCTTATCCTCATCCTTGGGACTCATGGGCTTGCCATCAACCCCTAACTTTCTTTACTTGCATTACTTCGGGCCAACTGTGACCCATTATCACTTTTCTACATCATATACTGCCCATGGGTTTGCTACTTCTCTCTTTCCAGGCTCCTTTAAGCCCGTTTGCTTCCTCAATGCCCATTTGTTTATTTTATGGACCTGTGATCCATTATTCCTGCTGCTTGGTTTTAATGGTTTTTCTATCCATTTACCAACTCCTTTCTGCTCGTGCTGCTAGGCTTCTTCTTTCTTTTTGACTTCCAAAATGACAATCAACACATATAACCCTCATATATTAAGTGATATGGATAAGAGGTTATGGTTTATATTTTCTAATTGCTCCATCTAAAAGAAATTGTAACTATTCTATCTTTAAATTAAAAGAAATAAATAGTTAGCCAAAAAAAAAAAATAGTGTATATTATTTGTTTTCAAAAAAAAAAAAAAAAAAAAAAAAAGATAAGCCAAAGGCCTTGTAATTGAATTGGCACCTCTCCATGCACGAAGTGCTTGGGGGTCTAGAGGGAAAAATTGTTCGAGTTGCGAGGTTAGCAGCATGTTGTAATTACTTCTCACAAAAAAAAAAAAAAAAGATAATAACAATATTTTGATAGGAGTTTAAAAAAAAAATTATTTTAGAAACTTTTTTTTGTATTCAAAATAATAGTAATTATTTTTTGATTTTTTTAAAATGATAGTTGTAGGGACTCCAAATGTATTGGACCTGGAAAGAAGACAGGTTTCTGGCCCAACAAGCCCAATAATAAATTTATAGAGCGTGGATATAAGAACTAGTTCTATTACACAGGGAAAGTCATAGCCACAATTTGATAAAGGATGCTTCAAGTTAGCTTTTTTGGGTAACAACTCTCCTCGGCTAGTTGTTAGAAGGTATCTCCTTCAGTTTTCTTTCTCTCCCCTTTTTCCTTTTCCTTTTAGAAATTCTCCTCCAGATCTTTTCAATGTCACCTGTTTTCATGTTATATACTGTCTTTCTTTCACATTCCCATCGTACACGTGTAATTTCTATCTTGAGAACGCTTTTCTGTCCCATTCAACACCCCCCGGACCTTTTGTTTAGTGGTCACAAAGCTGCTTGGTTACTGTTCAGGTATCACCTCCACATTAATGCGGCCAGGGAGTTAGCTGGGTAGCATTTAATGTGGAGGTAGCAGCTTTATGGGGTATTTGTTATCTTCCCCGGTTCTTTCTGAGGTTTATACTCTTCCTCTCGTTCTAATACGACTTGGTGGGGTATCTTGAACAAAGAGATAGTTACCTCTACCTCAGACCACGGTGTCCGAGATGAGTCCTATCCTCGGCCGCATTTTGTGCTTTACGTATATGATTTCTATAATACCACACTTATGTAACCATCCTCGGACACGGGACTGGGCCTTTGGGCCCCAAGCCCGTTTACCCTGATTCCCGCATCTTTTTAGATAACAGGCCCCACAATAGTAATTAACGAGAAGTGGTGAATGTAAGTAATTATCCCATGAGAAGTGGTAACATGTTATATGAAAGAGAGTGCAAAAAGGCGAAAATACACTTTTGGTCCCTACATTTTGGGTCAATTTCTATTTTGGTCCCAATTTTGATTTCTTTGCAAATTTCATCCCCAAAATTTGAAAATCGTTTTTAAAATCGTCCTTCCCGTCAACCAACAGACGGAACCCTCCTATGTGGCAGACGGAGTGCTCTGCTTGCTGACATGGCACTGACGTGGCCATTAAAATATTATTAAAAATGATTATTTGGCACTTTTAAATGCCATGTCAGCATTTAAATTAATAAAAAAAGCCATGTCAGAGTATTTAAACAAAAAATAAATTTAATTTAAAAAAAAACCTTAAATCTAATTAAAAAACAAAATTTCTTAATTTTAATTTAAACTGAAATTACAAATTTGATTTAAACTGAAATTTTAATTTCTCAATTCTCAGTTTTAAAATTTTTTATCACAATCCTCTGCACCAAAACCCAATCCCAACTCCACAAACCCAAGTTCCCTAACCCAACATCAAAGTTTCTTAGTCACCAACTTCACAACATCAATTTAATCCCTCTCTCTCTACTCATTGTTCTCTCACTCTCTGTCTCTTGATTTCTATTTGATTTGCTCCATACCCAGACACCCATGGCCAGAGACTCCAAGCTCCAAGCTCCATGGCCGAAGACGCCGAGACTCCATAAGCCCATGGACGAAGACTCCAAGCTCTACCTCTTACGACCACGAGCCGCCGAGACTCGATTGATGAGGACGATGGCGAGACGAGGTGGCCAAGGAGTCGACCACGAGCCGCCGAGACTCGATTGATGAGGATGATGACGAGACGAGGTGGCCAAGGAATCGTTTCGTGGTCGGGATGGCGTCGTTGCTCCATACCCAGACACCCATGGCCGGAGACAGCAAGCTCCAAACCCAGATCTGCTCCTGACCCAATCTGCTCCTGATAAGAACATAAAAAAGGAAAGAAAAAAAAAAAAAAAAACCATTCAGATCTGGGTTGGTGTTTGTGTACAATTGATTTTTGTGGAAGAATTTGTGTACAAATTTTGGAATATTTTGGGTTTCTATTCTTTTGTTCCTGGGATTGAATGTTCTGGGTTTGTTGTTCTTGTGTGTTCATGATCAAGATGAATTTGGAATAGGAATTTGATAATTTGAATGTGAAATTCATAAGTTTATGGGTTTGAGTTTATGGGTTTGCTGGAGATTGGTTGGTTTGTTGGATTTATTTCTTATTTTCCTGGCATTGATGGAGATTGGATTTGGTTGCTGGGTTTGTTTCTTGGATTTGGGAAGAACGGGAAGAACATGAAGAACATGTTCTTAGGAAAAAATAATGAAAAGTAAAAAAAAAAAAAAAAAAAATAGATTTAAGGTTTTTTTTTTAAATTTAATTTATTTTTTGTTTAAATACTCTGACATGGATTTTTTTTATTAATTTAAATGCTGGCATGGCATTTAAAAGTGTCAAATAATCATTTTTAGTAATATTTTAATGGCCACGTCAGCGCCATGTCAGCAAGCAGAGCACTCCGTCTACCACGTAGGAGGGTTCTATCTGTTGGTTGACGGGAAGGACGATTTTAAAAATGATTTTCAAATTTTGGGGATGAAATTTGCAAAGAAATCAAAATTGGGACCAAAATAGAAATTGGCCCAAAATGTAGGGACCAAAAGTGCATTTTCGCCGTGCAAAAAAATAGTTGTAATAATACTATATGTAGGGATAAGGGCCCAAAAATTCATATATTTGGCCTTAGGCCTTGTCCGAAGGCTCTAACATGTCCAAGGGCGCTAATATGTCCGAGGAGAGACAAATAGAGTGGAGAAACTCTAATTTAAAGTCTCACGAGTAAGAAATAAATAAAGGGTGGTCCGAGGAGCAACATCTCCTTGGTTATGGTTGATACGCATCAAGCCTGAATTCTTGTTGTAAGAATGACCTTCGTTGAAGCTCCAGTGATAGAAGCATACCTTGGAGACACACAAGAACGAAGGGGACTCGAAAACATTTAAGGAAAAGCTGATGTCATCGCATTAAATGCATTGCAGCTGCTTTTCTAACCGTATTTATGTGGAGAAGACCCCTGAACAGTGTTTTCTTGGTCACCACAACTCATAGAGGGGCCAGGGGAGATGTTTGATGGGACCAGTACTCAAGTAGCAACCCAAATTATTGACAAGTGTAAGGTAATGATTGCCTAAGAGGGACTGTATAATGAAGAAACCCCTTCAGGAGAAGGGGGAAGGGGGGGGAGACGATAGGAAGAAAAAATTGTATTTGTAAACAGTGATATTGATTTATACTCTGAATGATCTCCTCGGACAGTGAATTTATTCAACCCAATGAGTCTTGTTCTTGCTTGATCATCTTCTAAATCCAAAATAGCCGTTATTAACTTTATTAAGGCCAAGCTCTTTAACCCATTCTTTACAAATTTATTATATTGGGCTCATTGGACCATCATCCAATTCTTCTTTGGGCTTGGGCCCCAAATTGTGACCCTGCACTATACTTGAGAGAGAGAGAGAGAGAGAGAGTTGAAACTATCTTAAAAATCTGTTCTATTTTCTTTATAAAAAAAAAAATTGTTCTATTTTGAAATTTGAATTTGGATGGAACAACTGTTTTTCAATTTTATCTAAAATTTAAGAGTTTTAAAATTAAAAGTTGTAATAGTACTTTTTTTTTCTAACATGAAAGAGGGGGAAAAAAACAATTTGAAACTATTTTTAAAAAAAAAACTGTTCTATTTTCTTTATAAAAAATAGTTTTATTATTAAATTTGAATTTGACAAAGAACCGTTGATGAAACAACTGTTTTTTAAATTTATCTAAAATTTTTAGTTTTAAAATTAATAATTTTACATGTTTAACCTATTATTTAAACTTTTTAAACATGTGAATTTGAGAGTATTTTATGAGAAACCTTTTAAATAATATTCATATTTGAATTTGAAGATATTTTGGGTATTTAAAAGAATCCAAACATGAAAAACCTCTTATACAGTATTCCTATATATATAGATTAACAAGAAGATCATCCAAAAGAGATAAAGAAATTAGAAACTCTATCCCTTGACCTTTACTATTCCCTAGGATAGAATCAAACAAAAAACTGAAAATTGATTGGTTTGAAACCCTTACCAGCACGTTTTGTCAAATTAAACAGAGACAGTTCAGTACTGGGTACCCCGGGCCAAGCAGGTGCATGAGTCACTTAAGAGTCAGTAATTGAAAGTGGATTAGTTTAGAGGCTTCTCTAGGAATATTGGATTCACAAATCACAAACAGGATTAACAGCACAATTCTGAGGATTGAGGGATAGGCTCAAACTGGCAACACATCTGAATGCAAGAAAAGCATTAAGTAGATCAATGTGACCTCTTGTATCGTAATTTGATCCAATCGATTGAAGAAGCTTATCTCTAGCACACTCATCAGTGGGGAATTTCTTTGTTAAACCTTTAGTTAAGGCCATGGAATTGTTCTATGTGACCTTCTGTATTGTAATTTGATCCACATTCTGGTATTGTAAGCCAAACGTTGGCAGATATTTGGGGGATCTAACTCCCCAAACTTGTTAGATCTTAATTTCAGTTCTCTCACAAATAAAATAATATTATTTACATATATAGGTGATTTCAAACTCAAAACTTTTTTAACATATTTTAGAAAACAATGATTGCCAACCATTTTTTCAACCACGGCCAAACACAATAAACGATTACACTGCTTATCCAAAAAAAAAAAAACACAAACGATTACACTCCAACTTGCACCCGAAAGGAGAACATATAGGCCATCGAAACCAACCCCATTTGTCAACAAAGCTCAACCAAACGCTAATACTATTAAAATAGAAGTTTCAGATCCTGTCTTAAACATTGTCAAAGCTCCTAGAGAGAGCTACATGTTGCAACACAAGATTTAGCATAAAGACGTCTGTTACAATTCCAAAAACCTAAAATCCTGCATAACCTACGTTAATTCAACGGTTGAACTTCACTATCAAGCACTGCTAACTGGCAACATACAATCTAAGCAGTTGCTCCACCAGTTTGGTGCAACATCGCATCAATCTCATCACCGTCCTCCATTTCTAGCTGAAAACAAGAAGAAAAAAAACAAATGTCATTTTTCTTTGGCACCAATTACCCATAAACTGCTTGGCACAAATACACCAGAGAGAGAGAGACCTCATCAGGAGTCTGTTCTGCTCGGAGACGACGGCCATCAAACAAGAAAGCAATTGAGTTAATCTCAACAGATTGGCGATCACAATATGCGTTCATAAGCTTTTTCAGCTGGGTGCTTCTTTTGATCCTGAAAAAGACTTCATTCCCATCCTACAATCAAAATACAAATTAGTCATTCATCCCCATCATACACTCAAAATAAAATTCAGCCATCCCCCTCCCCACCCCAACCAGCATCTTTTGGTGATGCATATTTCTGTGTCAAGGAAACCTAACAATCTGCAAGTAACATTTCAAAAGATATAAGAATTAGCAAGAACAACAGCTCAGAAAAAAAAAAAAAAGCAGAATATAAAAAGTGGCCCAATGCTCTAGGAAATTGATAATGAAGTTCAAAACTCTAACTAGATAGTAGGTATTAACTGGGATAACAATTAGGCCTTTAAAGAGGGTGGCAATCAACCAAAGCAATCTCATCTGACAGCCAAAATGAGGTAATATATTTGTATGTTGAAATTTTCAGATGAAAAGATTTAACATCTCAAATTAATAGATTCCAATCCATAACAATTACTAGGTTTCATTACTATTATATTGTCTAACAGTAATTATAAAATTAAAAATTTAAGGTACAATTTTTTTCATGACTGATTACCAATACTTGTTTTTGGTATTTATTTCAAATACTTCAAACCTAATTGTGTTAATAAACCATCCTATATTACCACAAAGATATATATATGCACTGAAACATCTAAAGATGGCATGCACAATTAATGGTCATGAAGGTAGGTAAACTTTTTTTTTAAGTAAAAAATAACAACACCTTGATATATAAACCCCAAGGTGATATATATAATAATCTTGTAAATACATTGCGGTAGTCAATGAAAATAATGCAGGTAACCATCATTTAGTTTATATAAGTCTATTCATGTTTCATTAATAATGTGCTAAAGACTAAAGTACTATTATGCCAAACCATTGAGACCAACGAACAATACAAGGACTTCCATAGACACAAATCTAATGAAATTATGCAAGAAAATAAAGAGTTAAAGCAATATGAAACAAATTATTTTTGTTTTTGGTCGGAAAGTTACACTCACACCCAAAGGGTTTTCATCTGACCTCACCCTCCACCCACACTTGTGAGAGGAGACAGAGTCAATTGAGCCCAGGCTCATTGATTGAAAAAAAAAACAGACAACAACACTGTAAACGCTTCAAATTCAAGTAGTGTAAATCATATCGCATACCGTTCACCCAAAAAATCACTTGGAGGAACAAACCTAAATCAGTAAGTTAAACCTGCACCATATGGGTCTTAAAAGCACAAACTATACCCTTCACCTTGCTCTTAAAAGGGGAGAAGGTGCCATTTTAGCTAAGGCTCATTGACAAACCAAATCAAATAATGTTATTAGCTATCGCTAATAAATACTCACGAGCAATGAACCAAAACGTAAAGCCCTTCAACCAAATACCCTTTCTTTTCTTTTCATTTCCTCAGCAACCAATCACATGTCAAACCAAAGCAAGACCATAATCAACTAATATACAAAATCAAACAAGACCCAACCCATAAGTAGACAGAACATCACCCTTACTACCTCCATTGGCTCATCCCTTATAAGGTAGAAAGAGGGAGGAAATCTTTCCAATGTGGGACAAGCAAAAATGCCTAAGGCTCCAACCGGTCTAGCCCTTGGCCTTGAAGCAAAAAATGCACCCACACTTACATAATAACTTCTAATTCCCACCATTTTCTTGGCAACCAAACAGAGGGTAAACAAGCAAAACAAAATAGCACCACCTTGAATTCATTTAAAAATAAAAACCACATATTATTACACATACAAACCCTGAAACCCCAAAAAGATAAATACGATATTCGTTTAATTTTCTTCTCCTTCTGAAAAAAAAAAAAAAAAAAAAAAAAAAAAAAACCCAAAATCAGAACACAACAGCGAACACCATTAATACACAAACAGAATCGGACACATAGAAACACAAAGAGAAAAACAATTTCACACAATTTTCCCTCCACTTTCTCGGTAACTAATCAGAGAGTACACCCAAAAGAAAACCCACAACAAAACCAAAACCAAAACCAAAATCACAATCACAATCACAATCACAATCACAAAAATACATCCATAAAACTTAAAACTCTAATTTACCCTCCACTTTCTCGGTAACCAAACAGGGAGTAAAGTAAATACAGAAACAAAGCCATAACCCAAAAATATAGAGAGAGACCTGGCCCTTGACTTTCAAATTGATGTGAGCAGACTGATCATTCGGCTTCCTGTCTTCCTCTTGCTGGGAGTTCGTCACGCCTGACATCTTCTTCTTCTTCTTCGGAAATATAAATTAGGGTTTGTTTTTAAAATTTTGGGAGTCTGAGTCTCTCTCTCTGTCTGTCTCGCCTCTTATATAATTATTTTATTTTATTTTTTATTTTTTGAGGTTCTTATGTAATCTGTTCAACTAATTACATTCTGATGTTTCTCCAGAGTTCCACTACTTGTATCCCAAAATACCCTCGTTCACACCTCTTTTTTTTCTTTTTCTTTTTTCTTTTTTTTTTACAAGATAGAATTCTCCTCTAGATTAATTTAAGTGTATATATGTGTAAAGCTCCTTCCTGGAGACTTAAACTCCGGCCTTTGCCTCCCACTTTACAAGCACTTATACTTGTGAAGAGACCAACGCACCAAAAAAATGCAGCAATACCTTTTTTTTTTTTTTTTTTTTTTTTTAATTTATTAGGCCTCCTTCACACCTCATTAAGTCTTAAAAGAATATGGTAACTAAGTAAAATCACTTTCTTCTTCTTCTTTTTTTTTTTAACCTAAATTTTAGGTTTATATTAAAAAAAAAAAAACCCACATTTGAGTCCTCCACTTTTAATAAACAAAAATCTTTAAAAAATAATTAAATTTAAAACAAAGCAGCAAAGCAGATAAACATCACATTCAAATTTTAGACACAGCTAAATTTCCCTTTCAGTTCTCTATATTCATGATATGCTCTTTTTTTAAAAAACCCTTTTCTTTTTCTTTTTTTGATCAGTTAAAAACCCTTTTCATACATTTAAAAAAATCAATTGACATTAAACCAGAAAAATAATGGAACATATAGGGTCCGTTTGGTACATATGTTTAAAAACTAAAAATTGTTGTTTAAAAATATTTGTGAAAATACGTGTAGATAAAAAAGTGTGTAAAAATGTGTGAAATAGCTAAACATATTTGAATTTTTTTTTTAATTTATAAAATTTTGTCACATCGTATTGAAAGCTTCACAATTTTTCACATCATTTTTTTTATTTGGTTTCAATCTATTCGAAAAAATCTAAATTATGCTTCCATAAATTGCTATCAATTTATAATGACATTTTTATGATCCATAGTCATTTAAAAAAAAATGTTTTATGCTTTATTATTTACATTAGTTTGAAATATTGTCATTCAATGATTTACATGACACTTAACTGACAAAGTTTTATAATTACTTTCCTAAATTATGTGTACAGTTGTTAATTTGTTATCATATTTTATATGAAAATTTTGTAAGTATTGCTTTGTTGTGTAAGGTATATCTACATGTTCACTGCACTGAATTAGTTTTTGAATTGCTTATAGATTGCCATAAGTTATCATAATGTTTGAATTAGTTCATTTCACCACCTGTACCAAATTACCAATTAGTACTTCTACATGAATTATAAATCATCTACATGCATATATATACATGTTCACTGCACTGCACGATTTATTTATTTAATGATTCAAAGAAACCTGTACCAATTACGCTCAAGTTGGGTGGAAAATATGCATATCTAGATATGGATCGTGTATGATTTATTACGAAATTTGTTGTTTAGCAGACTTAAGTATATTTGTTATGTCTTCCCTCATGTTGTGAATGTGCATCGTGGAAATATAAGTAGTGTCTTTGTTCATCTTTTATATATATATATATATATATATATATATATATATATATAAATTATTGATATTTGTGCATTAATTATTTATATTAAAAGAATTTATATGATTTTTTTTTATAAATTTTATATAAGAAACTTTTTTATTTGGAATAATAATTGGGAGGGGGAGGGGGAGGGGGAGGGGGAGGGGAGGGCGAGAACCAAGGAGTCCAATTCGAGGATGGATTTGCCCAATCCAAGCAAGGAAAGGTAGGCAAACTCCAAGGACCAAGCCTACCCGAGGAGAGCAAGAGAGCCAAAGGACGATTGGCATCCTTGAAAAGCCCAAGGATAAGGGAAGGGATGACAACGGGAGGGTACAAGACCTGCAGGGGTGGTGGTAGGAAGCTTCCTAAAAAAGACACCTCCCACCTCCGCATTCAATACTCTGCACCAACCTAATTAGCTGCATTTATGAGGAAATGACTCATGAACAACAATTTCACCGCTAACAACTCTCTCTACCACTTCCAGAAGGGTCCTAATGGGACAAGTATACTAAAGAATCCTTTGAAACGTACAGATGGAGGGCTAGGATGTAAGAGAAGAGGCTATATAAAGAGGGGAACCCCCCAGAAAAAAGGGGGGGGGGGGTGGACATTTTCGAAGAAAAAAGGAACAAATGAGAAAACAAAGAAATACCATGTAAAGCAACATCATCCTTACTTTTAAATATAAGATCTATCCTCGGACTCACTCGAGGAAACTTTCTATCATTGAATTATTAGTTCATTCACTCCTATTTATTAGTTAGGTTCTATTAGTCTTAGACTTGGGTTGATCTCTGTGTTGCACTTGACTTAGAATCCTGCTCTATTAAAAATTCATTGTTTGGGCTTGGTTTGAAGATTCAAGCATCACTATTCTAAATGGGCTTGGCCTTTATATTTTTAGTTCTTACAATAATAATAATCGATTTAGAATATGATATTTTTTTTCTCATATTTAGTTTTGACAACAATTAACACAAAAACCATTACAAATTTAATATTTGTGAATTCACTAAAATGAACCTTAACCATTTAGTTTTCCTAATTTCTTTAAGTGGTATATGTGTGCGTGCATGTGTGTGTATATATATATATATTCCATGTAATTAAAAAAAATTCTAATAGGTTATGTAAGGACATAGTTTGGCTCTCAAGCCCAAAGGATGGATGAACTTAGGCCCAATGAGTCCAATACAATGAATTTGTAAAGAGTGTGCTGGAAATCTGGGCTTTAATGAATTAGCTAACAAGTAAAGTGAATCCAGATGACCAAGAAAATGAAAATAGACTGGTTAAATCTAAAGAAAATCGTCCTCGGTACAATCCGAGGAAATCAGTTCTTATATATTTCTTCTCAAGTTTGATTACAAATTTCACACTTGATTGCTATAGTGTTTATCTTTTTTCTCCGATCACTCTCTCTCAGGGTCTTCTTTCTGTTTTATACTTTCTTCCTTCTTTCATCTCCACCCTCCACGTGTAGAGTAGATTGCTGGTGTTGATCTTTGTCCCATCAGCACCTTCCTGAAGTCTCTAGTAGTAGCTATAAGGCTGAAAATTACTGTTCAGATATCACTTCCTCATTAATGTAGCCAGAGAGTTAGGTACAGAGCATTCAATGCGGTAGTAGCAGCTTTCCCTTTAGATATTTTAGGACTTCCCTCTATCCTGCACTTCTGTGATGCTTATCCGTATCAATAAAATCTCTTGGAACGTTGCCCTGGATGGCAGGCCACCCCTTCGGACCTTGGCTTTGCTCAGCCGAGGAAGGATTCATCCTCAGACCACCCTCATGGACCCTTATGATCAAAACTAGCCTCTTCACTTACTAACGCAGACTCCTCTAATTATGCTCGCCCCTCTTCGACCACTTCATGTCCTCGGCTTGGCCTCCAGCCTAATATATACATAGACATACATGTTGCTAGGCCTAACACCCCTACAATAGTCCCTCGAAATTCTCCTCTCTGGCTCCTCAGGAAGAAATGAGGATTTCGATGTCACCACAATGATCTCGTACCTTATTGCACCTCATCCTTGTCTACGCAGGCATCTTTTCAACTGCCCAATGCACGCTCTTGACGCTTCGGCATCCGAGACATGCCTTCATCAAATTCTTGTAGCTCCATATTCCCCACGTTCTATGGTGCGATGCAAATCCAATGGCTAAGGATTTTGCTGAGACCCGGGCAAGAATTTTCCTGCTTGTAACTCTCCTTTTGATATAAATACTGCCCGAATCTATCATTCATCTCACTTTAGCACTTATACACTGAACTTGCAAACTTACCCTAACTTACTCGTGCCCTTACAAATACCAAAAGCCAGTTCGAGGCGAATTTTCTACTTTGTGTAAGTCTTCATAAATTTTTTCATTTATATATATATATATATATATATATTTTTTATCTACTTTTCTTTTCTTCGTGTCTTTTTCTCCTCAGCTCCTCTTACTTCTTTCAATCTTCTTAGTACCTCCAAATTTTTCTTAGGGATGGGTAGGTTCGCCTGTTTGGTAGACTCCAAGGAGGGTTTAGAGAGCTTTAGAGCTCGGTATAGGATCTCACCAGGAGTTGCCATCAGGTATTGTAAGGAAGGGCAATGGCATAAGGAGAGGCAAGCGGGAGAGGTAGTAATCCCAGTGATTGCCTTTATAGAAGGAGGGATGAGAATCCCTATGGGTATAGTTACTAGGGACTACCTTAGGGCCCATAGATTAGCTCTCACCCAGTGTACACCAAACATGTTCAGAATCTTAGGTAGCGTAGATGCCCTTAACGAGAGAATGAGCTTAAATCTCACTCACCACGACGTTAATTGGATTTACAATCTCCACCACCTAAAGGGGCAAAGGTACTACCTTAAAACTAGGCACCCTGAGGTCAAGCTTATCTCATGCCTCTCTGATTCCAACAAGGGCATAAACAAGGATTTTTTTATCATCTTGGGGGAGTGGCACGATGGCCTCCCCTGCCCAACGAGAGATGGGCAGGTAGGAATTTAGGTCTAGGTTTATTTCTTGAAAATAACCCCTTCCTCCTTTGACATGTTCTGCTTCTATTAGCTTATGTTCATGCCTGTTATTTGAGTTTTTCTTTTGATTTGTACTCTTTTTTTCTTTTTTTTTAAACTATGTTTTCCTTGTTTTTCCAATGGTTTTACAGACAAGCGCCCCACCATTCCCAACCTCAATCTTGTCAATCAGTCAAGCTTGGACAAGATATTGAAGGCCGAGGTGTTCGTCCACACAAACGGTTAACTCAGAGTGGCCCATCTAATTTTGGATTACATCCCATTCTCGTCTAGCTTTCAAGCACCAAAGTGCCAGATAAAGGCGAGAGACCCCCGCCTTCATTTGGTCAACGTCGCCGTGCCTGGCTTTCTCAACCCAGGCCTGGGACCACAAGGGGTATTAAAAGTAGAGCCACTTCTATCGTGTAAGGTCGAGGACGAAGTGACCCCATCTCAACCAACCACTAGAGAAGAAGAAGAAGAGGTGGTTGAAGTGTCCGATTCCGAGGACGACTTTGAGGTATTTAACCGACCTTAGTCTCTAGAGGCTTCCATTGGTGACTTCAGTCACTAACCCACAGCCAAAGTAAACCAGATGCAAGTAGATTCTTCCGTCCCAAAAGCCATAGGGATAAAGTGCAAGCCTAGGGCTGGTCTCTTTGATGTCATGGAATCTTAATCTGGGAGCAAGGCACCCGAGAAGACTACCCAGGCTAAGCTCCCCCCTCTTCTACCTTCTCTGCCTCCCCGACCTGATCTTGCGGATTTCAAGAGAAAAAGGGGTCAGAGAGGTCCTGAAGTAGTGGAAGGGGGGAAGGGCCCCCTCTCCATGAAGGCCAAGCACCAGAAGGGAGGTAAACATGCCAAGGTAACCCAGACCTTGGCAGATAAAAATGCTGAGTCCCAGGTAGGGGTCCTTTCTTGGATGCTCGCTTTGGTGCTTGATGGTGCTCCCTTGCCTATGGATGCTTCCATTTGAAACTTCCAGCAAGGGAAGGCTGGCTACGTGGCCAATGTGGTGGAGCACGCCCTGTTGCTACCTGAGGATATGGTCGACTTAAGGCCATTGAGGAAGCATGAGGTCTTTCTTATATGGTGGAGCACGCCCTGTTGTCTACTACCCACCCTCCTTTTCTTTTATCATAGTAATAAGTTTCTTCTCTTTTTCTTTTTTTTTTTGGGTTGGTTTTTGTACTTATATTTCGCGCATTTATTTATTTGTTTGTTTTTTTTTAAAAGGCAATCTAGGTTACCCGCAGAGCTGAGGAGTCAGTCATCAGCTCTCACAAAATGATGAAAGAGGAGAAGGGCAGGGGCATTGCCATCGTGAAAGCCTTCAAACTAGTAGAAAAGAAATCTCAAGACCTTATTGCCAAGCTAGTTGAGGTTGATCGAGATAAGAAGAGCGCCGAGGTCGCTCTGGACATGGAGGAGAGGCAAGCGGAGGCCCAACGCAAGCAGCTCTGCCAAACTGAGGACGATCTCTTTGCTACTAGAAGCCAAATCAAGATCTTAACCAAGAAACTGGAGGAGGCCGAAAAGGTCAAAGAGCAAGCCGAGCAAGAAGTGTACAAGGTGGGTGTGGCTGAGACAGAGGAATCCCTCAGGGTTGAGGTCGCGGAGGTGTGCAGATTATACTGCCTCCAATTATGGAATAAGGCCCTTGACCAAGCTAGGGTTGAGGCCTTTTCTGCTCTTAGGAGAGCAGAGAATGTGTACTACCCTTCAGCCATACGCGCTTTAGGCTCCTCAGGCTCTAAGGCTAATGCAGTCTCCTCGGGGACAGATGAAGGCAAGGAAAGCCCAACTAAAGCTCTTCCTACAGCCAACATCTCCTCCAAGGAAGCAGAGCCATCCGAGGACGCTAAAAAGATAGTTGACATTACCAAAGAAGTGGCCCATGATGCTGCCTTGCCTCTAGTGGCCCCTAAAGACCTCTCAAAGGAGAAAGAGGCTTCCTGGAGCATGGAGATTGTGCTGGCCACTCTCCCTATACCTTCAAAGGAAGAACTCAAAGGCAAAGGTCAAGCCTCTACCTAGTCTCCCAAGAATCCAAAGGACAAACTTGTAATTAAAATGAAGCCATAGGTGGTCTTTTTTTTATCTTTTTTTTTTTTTATTGTTGTTTTTGTTTCCGAGTTCTGTAATCATGTTCACTTTTTGTAATCTACTTGTCTTTTTCAGAGACTCAATATTAATGAAAATTGCAAGTCTTTCTTTTATACTTGTGATGTTTATATTGATCCAAACATAATCTCTATTTCATTCAACACTTAATAAATGTGATAATGAGGTATAACCTGACTTATTGATTTGCATAAGTGGCCGCATAGTTGTCACACATCACATGACCAGCAGCTAGATGTGTTAAACTTACTAAGTCCACCATCTCGGTAAAGTATAACTTTAAAAACATACACATTGGTGTAGTATCCACACATGTCTAACTCTACTCACTTCTCCTCTCATTAGTAAGTTTAAGGAACTGGAGATGATAATCAGCACTTAAATGAATCATGGATATACTTTCAAATGCTTTAAGTGATGCTAATAAGTGTCATGTGATCCTGTCATTATGACAAAGATTTTTGCCACTTAGTACGGCCGGTTCTACTTTATACTTAGATAAATAACAGAAAGTATGAACTTGCCCAATGTATGTGGTCTGAGGAACCAAGCATAACTAGAGTTCTGTTTAACACTTAGATAGATGTCAAGAAGTATTAATTTACCCAAAGCATGTGGTCCAAGGAGCCAAGTATAGCTAAGGTTCTGTATAATACTTAGATAGATAGCCTAAAATATCAATTTACTCAAGGTATGTGGTCCGAGGATTCAGGCATAACTGAGATTATGTTTGATACTTAGGAAAATGGTAGGAAGTATTAATTTACTCAAATCATGTGGTTCGAAGAGCTAAGCATAGTTAAGGTTCTGTTTAATACTTAGATAGATATCCTAAAATATCAATTTACCCAAGGTATGTGGTCTGAGGATCTAGGCATGACCAAGATTTTGTTTGATACTTAGGTAAAAGGTAGGACGCATGACACATAATGTAATAACCCAAAATATGGTAAAGAAATCTTTCATTAATAATAATACATTCTAAGGTTGTTTACATTCCAGAGGTGTGGTACAACATTTTCATCAAGATCTTCAAGATAATATGCACCTATTCCAGCCACTAATGTGATACGATATGGGCCTTCTCAATTAGGCCCTAACTTTTCTTAGACTGGGTTCTTGGCAGTACCCAAAACCTTTCTCAAAATCAAGTCTCCAAGCGCTAGTGGCCTTGGCCTTACATTTGAGTCGTACCCTTGCTTAAGCTTGGGTTGATAGTACGCCAGCTAAGCCATAGCATTTTCTCTTTGCTCTTCAATTAAATCTAAACTCTTCTCCAATAGCCTATCATTGCTGCTCGAAGTAAAAGAGTTTATTCTCAATATTGGAAATCTTGCCTCCAGAGGGATCACAGCCTCGGCTCCATAAGCCATTGAAAATGGCGTCTCCCCAGTGGACTTACGAGGTGTAGTCCGATATATACAAAGGACGTGTGGCAACTCTTCCACCCATTTTCCCTTTGCGTCATCCAATCTCTTTTTGAGTCTACACACTATGACTTTATTGACAGCCTCGACCTACCCATTCCCCTGTAGATATGCCGGGTGGAATATCTATTTGTTATGCCCATGTCACGGCAATGCCTCCTAAAGGCTTTACTATCAAACTAAAGACCATTGTCCGAGATGAGTGTACGAGGGATTCCAAACCGAGTGACAATATTTTTCCAGATAAATCTCTTGGCATCCATATCCTTGATATTTGCTAGTGGTTTAGCTTCAACCTATTTGGTGAAGTAATCCATGCTGACCAGTAAACATCTCTTATTCTCCGCTGCCTTAGGGAAGGGCCCTACAATATCCAAGCCTCATTGAGTAAAAGGCCAAAGATTGGACAGAGGATTAAGGACTCCTCTTAGTTGGTGAATGTTTGGGGCAAATCTTTGGCATTGGTCGCATTTCTTCACATATTCTTGTGCTTCCATCTGCATATTTGACAACCAATATCCCTGAGTGAGGTTTTTGTGATATAAAGATCTGCCTCCTGTATGGTTTCCATAAATCCCTTCATGTAACTCTTCTAGCAGTAGCTCCACTGCCTCAGGGTGCATGCACAGCAAATATGGTCAAGAAAAAAAGTGATGGTATAACTTCTAATCCTCAGACAACCAAAATAGAGGAGTCTTTTTTCGCACCTTGTCAGCCTCTGATTTCTCCTTGGGCAAGATGTCCTCCTTGAGGAACAAAACTATGGGGTCCATCCAGCTAGGTCTCACCCTAATTTGATGGATATGGACCACCTTACTCTTCAACTCAGTAGGGTTACATAAGTCTTCGACAAAGATAACCCAAGGCAAGCTCTGCGCCGAGAAGGTTGCAATAGTGGCCAGAGAATCAGCATAGGTGTTTCCACTTCTAAGGATGTGTTGCAAGTTGAAAGATTCAAACCCCGACTGTAAATACTTGACCTGACTTAAATATTTTGATAAGTCAAAAATGTATTGACCCCTTGTGATGAATTAACCAATTAATTAGCCAAGTAATTTAATTAGGTTCAATTACATGCAATGAGCATGGTAGTATAAATAAATCACCAAATAAATAAAGTATGCAGCAGAAAATAAATTGACACGGTGATTTATTTACGAATGGGGAAAACCTACACGGCAAAAACCATACCGGGTGATTTTAAGGTCATCACTCTTGAGAATCCACTATTATCACAACAAGCGGTTACAAGTAAAAAAATTCCAATACCTTATACCAACCTACAGTTAAACCCTTACCCCAATACCCAATTGGACTTATTTTGTAGTGACTATCTCTCCTTGTAATGCACAGCTCCCAATACGTGACTAACCAATTGCGCGGATCCCAGTACGCGACTTCAATCACCAACTAGAAAAAGTTGTTGGCTGCAAAGTTATTCAATTCATCACATGATGAAGATCGAAAAAAATGCTTGGTCACAAAACCCTACGGTGTACAAACATAATAACTTCTTCACAAGAAAGATGAACTAGGCAAATTCTGTCTTCAGTCACAATTTGCTTGAACAAAACTTTGCTCAACCCTTGTGCAACTTGTGTCACCTTTTATGGCCCTTAAAATAATCATTTTATATGTCTAGAGTTGTGAAAAAAGAAAACCCAAACATACAATCACGGATTGGATGAAAAACAGTCTCAAAAAACTGAACTTCATAAACCTCGATAGATACCCTATTTGTTGAGTTGCTGTCGAGGCACGGGCTGAAACAGCTCTTCAGGGCTTAATAGATTGTTAGCTGTCGAGTTTTAATGAACAACACTTTTTACACTTGAATCTTAGACAGACTTGCATGGCTTTAACACTTGAACTTGAAACAAGGTTTTACGTCCCAGATCTACCCAAATACAAGTAAAGTGTGTTTTGTCAAAAAATTAGCCAATTATATAAAATAGTGACATATGTTCCTAACATGTGAACCACATATGTCCTAACATATTCTTACATTCTTGCATCCCTGGTCTCTAGCTCTCCTTTTACTTGACCCACCACTAACCTTGAATCCGAGGAGACTTCCACTGCTTTTCCTCCCATTTTTTGAACCATGGTCATCCCTACCAATAGAGTTTCATATTCAGCCTCATTTTTTGTGGCTGATAAGTCCAATCTCAAGAATTTCTCAACAATGATATTCTCAGGAGATATTAGAACTAGCCCCATTCCAGATCCTCTTTGATTCGCCGCACCAACGATGTATACCCTTTAGGATGAAGGCTCTTGCAGGGAGACCACACCAACCGATTTTCTATCTATGTTTTGCTTTTCAATTTTTTCTTCCAATGGAGATTCATCGAACTCGGCCACTAAGTCTGCAAGAACCTGAACCTTAATAGAGGTGCGAGACATGTACTTTATATCAAAAACCCCTAGGATTATACCTCACTTGACAATCCTTCCAGTGTAATCAGAACTCTGAAGAAATGATTTAAGTGGAAGTTGAGTTAAAACAACAATTGTATGGGATTGGAAATAGTGGGGAAGCTTACGCATAGCATGCACTACTACCAAAATGGCCTTCTCTAGTGATAGGTAACGGACCTCGGCCTTATGTAGTGACTTGCTCACATAATAAACTAGCCTCTGTACACCACTGTCAACTCGTATAAGCACCAGACTCACTACATGGAAAGCCACAGCAATGTAAACAAACAAAACATCATCCACCTCGGGCCTTGACGTAATGGGTGGCCGAGATAGGTATTCCTTCAACTGCTGGAAGGCCAAGACACACTCATCGGTCCATTCAAATCTGTTCCACTTGTTCAACAATTGGAATAAAGGCTTACACCTGTCTGTTAACCGAGAAATTAATCGGTTTAGAACAGCAGTCATCCCTGTCAACTTTTGGACCTCTTTGGGGTTTCGAGGTGGCTGTAAAATGTTAATTACTTTAATTTGGTCAGGGTTGACTTCAATTCCACAATTTGTAAACATGTACCCCAAGAACTTTCCTGATCCAACACCAAAAGAGCACTTAGAAGCATTAAGTCGTAGCTTGTGTCTCCTTAAGATCTCAAAGATATTCCTGAGATCGTTGACATGCTCGGATTCCAACTTACTCTTAACCACCATATCACCTATATAAATCTCAATGTTTTTTTCCTAACTGTGGTTCAAACATCCTAGTTATCACTCTCTGATAAGTAGACCCTGCATTCCTTAGACCAAAGGGCATCACCTTGTGGTGGTAATTCCCAGTATAGGTGACAAAAGCTACCTTCTCCTGATTACACAAAGCTAAAGGCATCTGATGGTATCCTTGAAAGGCATTCAGGAAACTCATCCGAGTATGGCCTATAGTGGCATCCACTAATTAGTCTATTCGAGGAATAGGAAAAGGGTCATTGGGGCAAGCTTTATTTAGATTTGTGAAGTCTACACATACCCACCACTTCCCACTTTTCTTTTTCACTACCACTGTATTGGCCAACCACACAGGATAGAAAACTTCCTTAATAGCCCCAGCCTGCTTAAGCTTGTTCACCTTCTCCTTGATAGCATCAAAATGTTCTTTAGATGAGCACCAACGTGGTTGCTTCTTAGGAAGGATAGCTGAGTTGACATTCAGATGATAGCAAATGAAGTCTAGATTTACCCCGGGAGCTTCATAAGCATTCCATGCGAACACATCAATATTCCACCTTAGAAATGCTAACAGTTCTTCCTTCTCCTGAGGAGGCAGCTGAGTTCTGACCTAAAAAAACTTCTCTGGATCACCATCTATAACAATTTCCTCCAACTTCTCACATTTTACCCATTCCTACACCGCATCTGTAAATAGGACCGGAATCATTGATTGCTATGAGTCCCCCTCAGTAGAGACCAAGGACTCAACTCCAGGCTGATGCATAATAGCGGCCACCAGGCACTAGCTAGCCATGGATTGACTCCTAACAAGCTCTTCAATCTGGTCCCTTGACGGATATTTCACCTTTAAATGCAAAGTTGAAGAAACGGCCCCTAGGGCATGAAGCTAGGGTTTGGCCACAATGGCCGTGTAGGGAGAATACGCATCCACCACAACAAAGTCCACCTCCACTACTTCTGAACCTACTTGCACAGGCAGTCTAATCTAACCCCTTGGAGTGACAACTTTCCCATCAAAGCTTACCAAAGGGTGAATTATAGGCTGTTAAATCATCGGGCTTCAAGTTCAGCCCTTTGTACAAGTCAGAGTACATAATCTCTGCATCACTACCCTGGTCTACTAAAACCCTTTTCAAATCGTACTCCTTATCCAGAGCGTGACCACTAAAGCATTATCGTGTGGTTGTATGGTTCTAATCTTGTCCTCGTCCGAAAAACTCAATGATGGTCAAATCTCCACTCTAGCCCTCTTCGGCTTAGAATTAGAGTCCTCGGCAGGTGGCTGAGACACAGACATCACCCTGGAGGGATGAGAACCAATTCTCCCAGGAGCAGTAAATATGACATTAATTGTGCCCAAAAGGGGTCTCGAAGAAGCGTTCCCCTGAGCCCCTGACCTTGCTTGGTCTCCTTGCCCATTAGGCCGATACAAAAACTATTGTAACATCCTATCTCTGTCTAGTTGCTCCAAATGATTCCACAGAGTTCTACAGTCTTTGGTGGTATGCCTTCGTCCCTGGTGGTACTGGCAATGAACACTTTGGTTGCGTTTCATGGGGTCTCCTCTCATCTTGTTTGGCCATTTGAAGTATGGCTTATTCTTAATCTTCTCAAAGATTTGATGTACTGGCTCTCGAAACATCGTGCTAACCACCTGAGGAGCCGTAGACCCAAATTGCCCAGCAAAATCCTGTCGGGGCCTGTTACTATTGTATCTGTTCGACTTGAAATCCCTCATATCTTGAGGGATAACCTTAGTCTTTCCCTTCCCTTGCTGCTGGTCTTCCTCAACCCGCTTGTATTCGTCAATACGATTTATAAGCCGACGCACACTCTTTACCGGCTTCTTAGTCAAAAACTTTCTCAAATCATGCTTAGCAAGTAGGCCGACCTTAAAAGTCCTTATAACCATGTCATCAAAGTCCCCATCGATCTCATTGAACATCTCTCAGTATTTGTTCGAGTACATTTTCAGGGTTTCCCCTTCTTGCATGGACATGGACAACAAGGAATCCAAAAGCCGAGGAACCCTACTACACATAATAAAATGAGATCCAAATGCCCGGGTGAGTTCCTTAAAGGAATCAATGGAACCTGCACTTAGGCCATCAAACCACTTCATCGCCACAGGTCCCAAGCTGGACGGGAATACATTACACATCAAGGCCTCATTCTTGGAGTGTACAACCATTCTCTAGTTAAAGTGGCTTACGTGCTCCATAGGGTCTATTTGACCATTGTACATAGTGAACGTGGGCTGGGTGAATCGTCGAGGAAGTCTCCCTTCCTCAATTCTGCGCGTGAAAGGTGATTTGAAAATTTGGTTAAGTGCTCTGCTCATCGCATCATTTCCCAAGCCTTTGGAAGATGAGTTCCTGTTTCTGCGCTTATGGTGGAAGTCCTCATCATACGAGAAGGACTCACTAGGAGGAGTCCTTGATCTGAGTCTATAATTACCATCCTTCTCATCATTAAAAGAGAAGTCAGAATTAGAGGGGGTTTACCTTCACCGTTCGTGGCGCAACTTCTTCTTCAAGTGATCAATCTCCAACTACATGACTTTGGTATTCTCCTCATGAGAAAGGTGGCTCTCGCTTCGAGACTGGCTCCTGCTAGTATGAGTAGTATGCACACTAACCTCTCGGTCCCTTCTGCGCTCAAGATTAACAAAATGATCTTGACATTGGGACCCCATAGATTTCTCCAAATTCGGACTGAGACTACCATGGTTAGATGTAAAAATCACTATAGCACCAGACTTTCCCATAGACGGTGCCAATTGTAGGGATACAGTTTGGCTCCCAAGCCCAAAGGATGGATGAACTTAGGCCCAAAGAGACCAATACAATGAATTTGTAGAGAGAGAGTTGGAAATCTGGGCTTTAATGAATTAGCTAACAAGTAAAGTGGATCCAAATGACCAAGAAAATGAAAATAGACTGGTTGAATCTAAAGAAAATCATCCTTGGCACAATCCAAGGAGATCAGCTCTTATATATTTCTTCTTAAGTTTGATTACTAATTCCACTCTTGATTGCTACAGTGTTTCTCTTTTTTCTCTAATCACTCTCTCTCAAGGTCTTCTTTCTGTTTTATACTCTTTTCCTTCTTTTATCTCTACCCTCCATGTGTAGAGTAGATTGCTAATATTGATCATTGTCCCATCAACACCTTCCTGAAGTCTTTGGTAGTAGCTGTAAGGCTGAAAATTACTGTTCAGGTATCACTTCCTCATTAATACGGCCTGAGAGTTAGCTACAGAGCATTCAATGCGATGATAGCAGCTTTCTCTTTAGTTATTTTAGGACTTCCCTCTATCCAGCGCTTCTGTGATGCTTATCCGTATCAATAGAATCTCCTAAAACATTGCCCTGGATGGCAGGCCACTCCTTTGGACCTCGACTTTGCTCAGCCGAGGAGGGATTCATCCTCGAACCACCCTCATGGACCCTTATGATCAAAACTGGTCTCTTCACTTATTAACACAGACTCCTCTGATTATGTTCGCCTCTCTTCGGACCACTTCATGTCCTCGGACTGGGCCCCCGGCCCAATATATACATAGATATACATGTTGCTGGGCCTAACACCCCTACAGTTTAATTACTTGTTATTTTGTTATATTAATTATTTTAAATAGTGTAATCATTATTTAAGTATAATGAAATTTTGATGTCATTCTTCCAAGATTTATATGATCAGAGACTATTGATTTGAAATATGGTATTCTTACCCAAATTTAGTTATTTTTTTCAATAGATGAAACAAAGTCAAACAAAAAATAAATTAAAAATTAGTGATACACAATCAAGAATGTAAAAAAATAATTGAAAGATAGTTACATTTTTATTTTTATCAAAATGATATTTGCATTCTTCAGTATGTATGAAATATGTATATATACCAATCACTATATCATGCAATTTTCTAATTAATAAATACATATAGTATAATCTAATCACTCCATTCTTATTGTCTTTCTATTTTGTCTATAAAATAAAATGACAAGATTTAGCTACAAACTTGGTTGTGGAAAAAAAAATATTTTAAAGAGAAGAAGGGAGAGAAATAAATAAAATATTATCTATACTATCTATAAGAGGATTCCCCTTTTTCAACATAGACTTTCATGTGATTCAAAAATACCATTATTAATGAAGGGTAACTTCATTTAGAAATAGGATCTTAAATGTCAAATAACAAATTTCATTTTGAATTTAAAAAGAAAATTCCTAAAATTTAGGATTTTTTTCCCTTCACGTTCAAAAAAGAAATTATAGTTACTGCTTATCTCTAAAGTTTATCCTTTTTATTTGTTTGAAAAAAAAAATATTTCTAAATTATAATATATGCAAATTATTAACATTTACCAAAAAAAAAATATAAGACCTTCTAAGCATGCGCTCACGCACCTTCTAAGTATACTGTAGCTCAGTTGCCATTTTTTTTTTTTTACTATTGCACCTTCATTGTAACCTACATTTTAGTGTTTTAGTTGCTAAAATAGCATTTTAGCAATCATACCAACTTCATTGTGAATACTCTAAAAGAACTAGCATCAAATATGCTAAATGCTAAATTTTTAACATTTAATGCACCAAAAACCAAAAAACAAACTATATCAGATATCTCAAATACCAAATTTTTTTTTTATTCCCCTACCTTCACCTCTCTCACTAGACTATGGTATTGCCTCTCTCTCTCTCTCTCTCCAACCAACCTTGGAGATATGCACATCAGTTACATTGATTAAATTTTTTTGAAATTCTATCTCTATCTTATCCTATTATTTGAAGTTTAACTAAAGATAGATTTTGATCTAGAACGGGAGATAGGCTTGATCTTGTTGTCTTGAATGGATTATAATATTTGCATTATCTAATGATCTAATAGTTACGTTAGTTGTTGGTGGGGGTGATTTGCAGTGGCGATTTTGCTCTGGTTTAAGGTGGGTTCCCATGGGTTTTGGTCTAAAATTTTTGTTCCATAAATATGGCGTTGGTTTTTTAGGAAGTTGGCTGGTTGCTGTTGCTTGTTGGTTGGTGATGACCTTTTTTTTTTCTTTTTATATTTTTAATAATAAAATGTAGGAGTTTTTTAAAGTTATTTTAATGGGTGATGTGCTAAAATAAGAGATTTGAGATACGATTTATTGTGAAATGGCGTGTTAAAATGGATAAAGTAACTTTTTGATATATCAAAATAGAATTTGTTTGGTATAGCTGATTCTAATGCTCTAAACACATGTCTCCCATCAATAAGTAGAAGTCTTTGATACATCCATCTTCAATAATGGCCTTTCCTCTTATAGTCCAATTCCCTTTGGTAAGAGCAACCAAGGTTTTTGGAGACTTTTTTTTACTCAATAAGACATTTTGGTTTACTTGTTTTACTTAAAAATAATAATAATAAATAATCAAAGAGAGACTTTTATTTTTTAAGCAACTTAGCAAAGTAATTTTTGTTATGGTTTTAAAAACCAAAACGGTCAAAGAATTGGAAAATGGACCAATTCCCGATTTTTATCGGTTTATGGCCAATTTTCACATTTTTTATCAGTCTGTTTAGGTTTTGGTTGAACGGCTAGTCTGGTCTAATTTGTTAAAACAATGATACTGTTTAGGCATGATGTCCCACAAAACACTACAGTAGTACATAAAAGTGGGACTTTTTTTTTTTTTTTTTGAGAGAAAAAGTGGGACTTGTTTAGTACACATAAAAGTACTTTGAGCTTCTTCCACACAAAAAAAAAAAAAGTACTATGAGCTTAACATTTGTGATTGTTAATTGGGTTTGGTTAGCGAGTGCCTAAAAGCATTGGTTAACGTTGAGTTTTTTTTTTATTGTAATCAATTAGTTTTTTTTTTTTAATGACACATGAGTTGGTTAAAGAAGTATTATTTATTTGTTTTCATTACTTCTAAATATAATAGGTCCCATTAAATTCTTCATTAATAAAAATTACGGATGCACTCATTAATAAAAGTCTTGTCAATTTATTTGTAATTAATTTCTTCTCAATATTCCATAATACAAAAAATTAAATAAAAAAATTGCTCCCTAATGTATGAGGGGAATTGATGTCCCTCTATCACTGAATAATGAAATGCAAAATATAGTAGTCATGTATATTATTATTTGGGAAAATTACACTTAACGCACTTATGGTTTGGCCAATTTTAATAAAGCCCACCTGTGGTTTAAAACTTATCACTTAATCCATCTGAGCTGCCCTTCGTTAGACACCCATTACTCACCTCTGCCCTCTTTGTTAGAAAATCCACTTTACTATATAAGCCAAAATTAGAACCCAGTTAGAACCCCCAAAAAGAAGAATGAGCTCTCCCCCTCTATCTACTTCAAAATCCCTAAAATCCCCAAACCCATTATCCCTTTCTCCCTTTACTTCGATTGCCAAAAGAATTTCTATTTACTCTACTGATTGCAAGCAAGGAGGTGTACTGAAACTTGGGTTTTCCTCTATATCAGGTATGAAATGATTTTGTAGGGTTTACTCGAATAGTTTTAACCATTGTTGTGTTTGTTCTTTTTCAATATGTAACGATTGATAAAGGTTACATGATTAAAGGTTTTCTGTCATAAAATAATTGGTTTTTCTGTTAAATGATTTCTTGCTTTTACAGTTGACATTGATGACCGTGGTTCCTAAAAATATTTTGGGTAGATGCATCTTTAGATTGTCTACGGTCCCATGAAGACAAATTGTTTAGTTGGTTGTGTTTCTTGTCTCCCCTGACCCCACGTTAAATGGTATTTTATGTTGTATGGAATTATTTTTTATTTTATCAATGATTGGTGCTCTCTGTGCATGTGTTGGTTCTGTATTTGATTACTGCTGTTTGTGCATATGTTTTAACTCCTGCAGATAGTTGATGAAATTCGTTTTGATTTTACTATTCACCATAATGGATATTTTGAGTGAAACCCTAGATTAGAGTATGTAAGTGGTGAGGTATTTGTACTGGGTAATGTTGATTCAAATCTACTAAGTCATTTTGAGATATAAGACATTTGTGCTGAGGCTGGGGGACCCATTAGTAGTAGGATTTATTATTTAATACCTGGTGGTAACTTAGAGGAAGGGTTAAGGTTAATTTCTTCAAATGATGATGTGACCTACATGTGTAAACTACGTGCTGAATGGTCAATAAATGAAATCACATTGTATGTAGAACCTGAAGTTCAACCAATTGCTGTTGAAGAACCTGTAGTTGAACCAAATCAAACAATTGCAGTAGAAAAGCCATGGGAAATGAATGATGAAGATGATGGTGCTGATTATGAGGAGGTGGCTCCAGTATTGGGTGAACACAGTAGGGGTAGTTACAATATTCTCCCCCTTACAACATCTGTGGTTAAGCAAAATGGTGTTAGTGAAGAACCTGTTAAGGGGAATGTGGATGGTAGTGTTTGGGAGGCTGTGGATGACAATGCTGGTGGTGGATAACCTGTTGGTTATGAAGAAGTGCATGTAGATGGTAGTGGATGACAATACTACCCATGGATAAACTGTTGGTAGTGAAGATGTTCATATGGATGAATTTGATTGGCTAGATGAAGGGTATGAAGGACCAAATTTTCCTGATGACATATTTGGTGAACCATGTGCTCAGAACAATAAGGTACCCAATATGAGTAAGCATCAAAGAGAGATTGAAAAGGTAAATGAGAGAGAGCATTTAAAGGAGCAGGTTAGAGATAATAGGAGGAAACCAGAAGCTAGTGTCGGTGATAAAGCTCTTGATGATGATGAATAGGCTTAAAAAGCTCATGATGATGATGACACTAGGAGCATTAACAGTTCTGAGGATGAGGATGAAAAGGTGAGATGTCTAGAGTTCAATGAGGAGATTGGCATGAGTAATCCTCAGTTATGCAAGGGTATGAAGTTTCCAAATGAGAAGGTCTTTAGGGCTACTTGAAGGGAATATGCAGTGAAGAAGCCTGTGGGCATTAAGTTCAAGGTTAATGAAAAGACCAAAATTTCTATCCACTGTAAATATGAATGTGGTTGGTAGGTATACGAATCATAGATTTCAAGGGAGTTAACCTTCCAAATAAAGACCATGGTTCCAAATTGTACATGTGGGAGGAAATTCAAGCATAGTCAGGTCACTTCTACATATGTGGCTAGGAAGTACTTGGATGATTTCAACAAAAACCATGATTGGGCAATTTTTGGTGTGAAGCATTGAGTTATGCAGGATGTGTCTGTGGACTTGAGCATAAATTGAGTTTACAGAACTAAGAGGAAAGCTAGAGAGTTCATACAAGGTGATAAGAGGTTGCAGTATGGGAAACTTAGGGACTATGCTAAGATAATTAGAGTAACTAATGTGGGGAGTAAGGTGATTCTACAAACTGAGATTACTGAACCTAACACACAACCTAAGTTTAAGAGGCTATATGTGTGATACAATGCACAAAAAGTCGGATTCTTGGGGGGGGGGGGGGGGCACGGGCCACTTGTAGGATTAGATGGTTGCTATTTGAAAGGCAAGTTTGGTGGACATATATTATCAGCAACTGCAAGGGATAGGAATGATAATATTTTCCCTGTTGCATTAGCTGTAGTTGAGCAAGAAAACAAGGATTCTTGGGTGTGGTTTTTACAAACATTTGTAGATGATATTAGGAAGCCATATGAGCTAAATTTGGTGCTCATTTCAAATAGGCAGAAAGTAATACAAGTCACTTGCTTTTTAAGATTTCTGTTTGTTCTTAGTCATTACATTTCTACTTTTTGAAAGTTCTGTTTTTGTCAGATAGGCAGATGGTGTTCATCTTTGTTCTTTGGATGTTTATTGATTTTGTGTATGATAACCAAGGATTGATACCTGCCATGGAGTTGTTGTTCCCAACAGTTGAACATAGATTTTGTGTGAAACATATTTACAATAACTTCAAGTTAAACTACAAGGGTTTAGAATTGAAGGCTGCATTATGGAGATGTGCTGTAGCAACAACAGTTAGGGAGTTTGAGAAGAGAATGCAAGATTTGAAGGACCTGGACAAAGAAGCATAAGAGTACCTAGTAGACATTTAACCAACCCAATAGACCAAGTCACATTTCACTGAACAATCTTAGTGACTCAATTAATTCTATGATATTGGAAGCTAGGGATAAGGCTACCATTGCCATGCTAGAATGGATTAAGGTTTGGTTGATTACTAGAATGTACGGTAAGAGAATTGAGATTGAAAAGTTCACTAGTGACATATGTCCAAAAATATTGCAGAAGCTTGAGTAGTTGAAACTTGATTGTAAGTCACTTTCTGCTGTTCCATCAGGCTGCTTTATATATGAGGTTGATAATGAGTATGAGAGGCATGTTTATATATGAGGTTGATAATGAGTATAAGAAGCATTTCATTAACCTTACAAGACAGTGTTGTAGTTGTAGAGTTTGGTATTTGACAAGAATCTCATGTAAACATGGTGTTGTAGTAATCTATACGAATCTAGAGAGGCTTGAGGATTATTTTCATTCATGCTATAGAAAGGATGCCTATGTGGCTGCATACAAAGAGATGATAACCAACCAACCTACTCATGTTGCTCCAATTGTGTATAAGCCTTCAGGCAGGCCACCCATGAAAAGGAAGAAAGATACAGACGAGCCAATCAATCCATACAAAGTTTATAGGTCAAATAGACCTACAAAATGTGGGTTTTGCCATAAGGAGGGGCATAATTCAAGGGGGTGTAAGGCTAGAATAACTGATGAGACACCATGGCAAAGGAGACAAAGACTTGAGAGGCAAAGAAAATTTGTAAGTAGAGTAAGAAGGTGTTCACTATGACCATTTTATTACAAATCTATTTCTGATGCAAGACAATTCTTTTTGTAGGGACAAGAAGGACAAAGAGCAAGCACTGACCAACCAAGTCAGGGTTCAACTTTAGTACCTCAGCCAGGCAGTTAGGTAGGCAGGCAGCCAGTAAGACAACTAGTAAGTTAGCCACCTAGACAACCACCAAGAAAATTTGCAAGACAGCCACCTAGATATGCAAACAAGGTAGCCAATCAGACAACCAATCAGCAAACAAGGCACCCACCTGGACCAGTAAACAAGGCAACCAAGCAGACAACCAATTAATGTGCTCAGTCAATCAGACAACCAGTCAGGTAGCAAAATAAGCAGCCACCCATCCAAGCAACAAGTGGGGTAGCCAGCCATCCAACAAGAAAGCTAACCACCCATCAAGCAAGGCAGCCACTCAACCAAGCATAGAAGCAGCTAGCTATTTCATCAGGTCAACAGCAAGTGAGCCAACAAGCAACTTGCCTTCCCTTTGTCTTCCCTTTGCTTGGCTATTTTTTCCCTTCCTCTTGATTCTTCTTCCATCACACAAGCCAACATTTCCGTCTCAGTAACTACTTTTTTCCTATCACTAGTCTCTTTTTCCCTTTTCCTGTGCAACTCTTGCCTAATTTTTGCTAGGACAATGGGTGCAACTTCTGACCCACGCTTAATGTTTTGCCATCCAACCACCTAAAATATTTACAAGTAGGTTCATCATCCTACAAACAAAATCCAATTAGGGTTATTCATAAAGCTAAAAAAACAGAAAACCAACAAAACTAGAAAATAAACAAATTTGAAAACCAACTGTTACTCATCACATCACAATAGTAGCACTTATAAAACCTTCTCCCAAAATTGTTCAAGGTCAAAGTAGTCCGTAGCTGACAACGGTCAGCAGAACATGAATGGTGACTGGAACCCAAGTAATAACTTGAAGAAGACATGTTCAGATTTCACTTTGAAACCCTAAGTAAAGAGAGAAATGGATAATGGGTTTAGGGATTTTAGGGATTCTGAGGTAGAAAAAGGGAGAGAGCTCGTTCTTCTTTTTGGGGGTTTTAATTGGGTTCTAACGGAGAGGGTAAAGGTGGGTAACTGGTGCTAAAGGAGGACAGCTCAAGTGGGTTAAGTGATAAGTTTTATACCACATGTGGGCGTTGTTAAAATGGGCCAAACTATAGGTGGGTTAAGTGCAATTTCCCCTTATTATTTACATGGTTAATGCAGCTACTATGTTACTTTGCACAGTTTTACATAAGTTAATGTGGGTGATTTTTGGAATTGAATATGTGAAATTGACCAATTATTATATTTTGCACTGACTAACACAAGTGTTCTGACCCTAGTATTGTATTATGCTATTCACTGTTCCTTAATAGATCTTGTTGTTTGAAAGTATTATTTAAAAAAATAAAAAAGATTTACGTTCTAACAGGTTTTGATAGCATAATAGACTGACTCATTTTAACAAAGGGAGAGACTAAATAGATAAAAATGAGGCGAAAATGCTATTTTGGTCCCTACATTTTGGGATCACGATCAATTTGATCTCTATATTTTGGTAGCAATCAATTTGGTCCCTATTATTTTCAACCTGCTATGAATTTGGTACCTACTGTTAACTCACTAATAGAAATGCCTACGTGACAAACGATTTGTACAGTTGGCACATTAAAGATGACATGGCTAATAAAATAATATTAAAAAAATCAATTGGTAAAAAAAAAAAAATTCAACATTTGAATGAAAAATCTAAATAACAAAAATAAATAGAATGAATAACAAAAAAACTCCAAAATCAAGCCCTCTTTGCCTTTGAATCAAATCCCACAAATCACCCTCACTTCCTTTATCACTCAACAACTACTTTAACATTCTTGTATTGGTGTGTAAACTTAAATTTTTCACAAAGTTTGCAAATCAAACAAATTGAAAAAGGTGTCACAAATATATTTTTGTATTAATCAAGTAGTAAGTACAATATCTGTTTTGATTTTTTTACAAAAGAATACTCCTCCGATCCTATCTTTTTTGAACTTGACTTAAACAAGAAATTCTCTTAACTTTGGTTGGAAGATGGATTGAACGGTTTTCACAACAAATCTCTAGCTTTGACCTTGTTTGAGATTTGTTGTTCTTCAGTTCTTCAAATCATTCAAATGTTCTTCAAGTTCTTCGAAGATTCTTGGATTTTAGGTTATAATTCTTTGGTGCTTTAGAGGCAGAATTTCTCCAGAGTTTTGGCTTCTTGAAAACTTCCTGTTGAAAATGAGAGGGGATGTCCTCTATTTATAGTGGTTTCAGAGGATAAGCTCCACTTTGAATTGATATGCTTGAAGATATGTAATAGACTCTTGATTGGCCCAAATTTTGTTTAGAGATAATTATCTCTATTTATCTATTTTGATAAAGATAACAATCAATAAAGATAAACAATTATCTTTATTTTATTTATTTGTTTTAATAAAGATAATTATCCATCAATTTTGAATAGAAAATTTATTTTTATCTATACTACTATTTAAGGGTCTTCCCTTGTTTAGATCAGATTTTTTTTTTCTTTTTCAAAATACCCCTACAGCCTACGTTTAAGTAGGGACAAAACTTGATAAAAATACTTTTAATAACTCCCACGTAAAACACTATCTACAAAATAGGATCACACTCCCAGTACACTCATGTTGGTTTTCAAACTCAAATTACTTCTTCTTCGGTTCTTCAACTCTTTCAATTCTGTGTTAATCTTCTTTTCACCATTCTCATAATTTTTTCTACTTGCTTTGCTCAAATTTGCTTTTGCTTAACGGTATGTGTATGTCAATGTACATTGGTCTTTTCTATTTTGGTTTTATAATTCACGAACAACTTCTTATATTCTAGAAACAAATCAAATATTTGTGTAAAATAGCCCTTATATTTCAATCTTACATTTAATTTCTTTCACATATTTCTTAAAGAAACGTGCAATGGGGTGTCTATCTTCAAGATTTTGGTATCTAAACTTCAAGGAACGTGCACTAGGGTATTAATCTTCAAGATTTTTGTGTGCTCTGTCCTCCAACTCCAACAGACTGTTTGGACTTTGGACTTGAAGTGTAATCAACGACAAAAATGTAAGTATCTTTCATGACCTCTATTTAAAATGCCACATGCTTTTTGGGTTCTCTGTATTATGTTTACTTTTATGAATTTCCATTCAGTATTTGCTTTCCTATATTTGATTTATATTTGGTTTCTTTAATTGCATGATATTGATAAAACTTTATCTGTAGACTACGTGTATCCAAATTTGAATTCAAGTGAACTAGAAAGTGCTAAAGTTGATAGTGGGAATTTGCTTGCTTCAAAGACACACATGCCATTTGATAATTTGGAATGAAGTAATAAGTTGGGTTTGAAAGATAAGGATAATGTGTTTGATGTTCAATGCACGAATCCTTAAAATGTATTCCCTATTCAAGATACTCATGCTATTAGGAGTGGTATCAATCTAGATAAGGTAACAAGAGCCCGAAGTATTTGCTTAAAAGAAATGCCCGAAATGGAACAAAGTAAATGGAATATGGTTTTAGGAGTTTGAGTTTGCCATTCAGTATTTGCTTTTCTGTATTTGGTTTATATTTGGTTTCCTTACTTTGTTAATTTTTTAAAACTCAAATTGATATTTTTAAAAAAAAAATCAATTGAATGTTGACGTAGAGTTTTTTTTTTTTTTTTTTTTTTTAAACCTTATTATTGTATCATGATTTAGAGTCTGAAAGGGAAAAAATAAAATTTCTTTTCACTCCCACGTAAAATACTGCCTACAAAATAGGACCACACTTTGTTATCAATATCCTCCTTATATCATTATCTTATCTTTTCTTTTATTTGATCAGTTTGATGGGTGTTTAATATTTTCTCTAATTAATGAGTATTTTTTAAAGAGTGGGAATGATATATATACATATATATATATATATATATATATATTTATTTATTTATATTGATTTGTCTTTTTTTTTTTTTTTTTTTTTTTGTGGTTATAGGGTTTGACTCATTATTTTTGTGTATGTGTTCTAAGTGATGCTTTCTCTTCCTCCTATTATTATTATTATTGTTTTTTTTTACATTTAAGGCTTCCTCTCTAATTTATTTTGTATTTTTTTAGGGCAACATATCAACAATTTTGTTAGATTGCATAGCAGGCACATTGGATGAATTCGGGTGAGCAAAGTGGTAGTCAATTTATCAGGTAGTTGTTAAAGACCTTTTTTTTTTGTAAATATCCTACCTATATATACCTATATTTATTAATTTGTGTAACATTACGTTTTCAATTAATTGATACTGTTACACTTTATCTTCATTTTACTCAATCACATCTCTTTCATATGAAATTTACTATTGTCCTTTGTTGTGCCTTTCATTACACATTTATTTTAAAAAAGAGAATATATTTTTAAAAAAAATTTAAAAGGATGGTAACGTTGACAGCTCTTCTTAGTTTTTTTTTCTTTTTCTTTTTCTTTTTAAATTTTTTTAAGCATGCTAAAATTTAGTTATAGATGTGTACTAAGTGCCTATCTTTGAGGATTAAATAATTACATAACTACCATTTAAGAAACGTGAGAGTCTTTAGCATTTGAAATTTTTGTTCTGGTTATGGATGTGTAATACTAGCTACCTTTTAGGACTAAGTGACTGCCTTTTAGGATTTTTTAAAAAAAAATTGATAACTCTCATTTAAAAAAAATGATAATTGCGACACTCTATGACCGGTATATCTTCTTCTGTCATTTCAAAGTTCACAATCCAAAAGGAATAATTTTCATTTATTAAACTTTTGGCCTTGGGTTCAAAAAAATAATAGATGAACAAAAAAAAACTAGGGGTGTGATGAAAAACTTATTTCATCCAAAACGCATAACACTCATCACACCCTTAGGTATTTATGTGAATGAAAAATGTAGTAACCCAAAATTCTAATGGATGCAAATTATTAACTTTTTCCCAAAAAAATAGAAGAGTCTCACACACGTGCTTAGAGGCTAGTTTTATTTATTTATTTTAATAAAGATAATTATTCCTAACCTTTGAATAGAGAATTTATCTTTATCTTGTGGGCTAAATGACACGTGATAAATTTCAATATGCCAGTGTAATATCAATTTGGATGAATTTGATGACATATTAATTTGGAATTTGTCACTAAATTTCAATGTGGCATTTTGTAATTGGCTTGACAAATTTTTGCCTCCTACATGGTGAGTGATCCAAAATAATGAGTTTATTCTTCATCCCTTTCAAAGTATTCAAGTGCTGCAATGTTTCCTTCTTCAATTTCTTTTTATAGTGATTATAAGCCATAATTTTGTTACCAATGTCAGGCTCGCCAATACATATTCTTGAGTAACGTAAATTGAAGATCTTGGGAGTTGTTTTTGATGAGCAATATCCCACCACCATCGAATCAAGTAACTTAAAGCCTAGAAATTTCCTAAACCCAGAAGATCTAAAGTTGTTCTTTGACGAGTATTATGATGTTTGTGTTTAATTCTTTCAAACTATTTCAATAATTTTGAGATATAAAGTGTGGATTGGTTCTAATGCTCTGTTTGGTGGCTTAGAAAACCTGGGAAATTGGTTTTCTTTCAAGCTTGGTGTTTTTTATTTTTTATTTATATTTATTTTAGATAAAGAAAGGATGGATCGATGGGTGGTGGTGGTGGTGCTGAACTGTGGGTTTGGGAAGGGAACAATAATTTTAGATGTGTTTGGTAGCCGAGAAACTGAAAGGAAAAAAAAAGGCCGGATGAAATTATTTAACATTAAATTTTCTCCTATTTTTCAATTAGGAATTAAAAAAAAAAATTAATTTTGTAAAAAGGAATTTGGATATAGATTTTTTATGATATTGAGGCCGCTTTTACTAATATCAATTAAATATTTTTAATATTATTTTATCATCCATGTTAGCTTCAATTGTGTTGACCCTACAAACTATTTGTCGTGCAGACATTTTTCCTTTAGTAAGTTAATAATAAAACCAAATTGATTGTAAGTTAAAAATAATAAAAATCAAATTAATTGCTACTAAAATATAAAAACGAAATTATCTGTGACACTGGAGATAATGATGGGATATAATATTTTTGAAAATTTTCCACGGGCCTTGAATAGAAGTGCTAGTGTGCTACCAGCCCCTCGTATGCTTGTGCCCTTTGGGCTTTACCACACAACTAAAACGAAATAGATCTCATTAAAAAAAAAAAAAAAAACCGAAATAGAAAAGGTGAGCCCTGGGGCCTGGACTACATAGACAAACAGCATGGGCTGTGGGCCTAGTGAGGCACAAAGTATGTAATTCTTACTATTTTTTTTTTTGTTTGTTTCTGCAATGGCTTCTACTGTTAATTTCATTGGGCATTGCTCCTATGTTTCGGCTCACAAACTGCAAGCTTCGCCCAGTGGTGCCGAGACAACAAAATGGAACACATGTATTTGGTTCCTGTAAAATATTTTATAAAAAATATTTATATTTCAGAAATACTATTTTTAAGAAAAGAAAATATTTTCAAGTGTTTGGTTGTATTATGAAAAATATTTTGGAAAATATTTTCTGTTGTTTAGTTGTATTCTTCAAAATAATAGAGAAAACACATTTTCTACTTGATGCTCACATTTTCTCACATTTTCTCAGCTTCCAAACAAAACCCAACAAAAAAAAACTCATCAATGGCGTGATCTGAGTAGTGAAAGAAACAAAACCCAACCAAAAAAAATTCATCAATGGCGCAATCTGAGTAAAAGAAAACCCATTCAGTCAGAGTGGTGGGATTGAGGAATGGGTTCGTCAGACTGGTGGGTTCGTCGGCACGGTGCGATCTGGTGCGATCGGCACAGTGCGAATGGGTTCGTTGGCGATCTGGTGCGAGTGGGTTCAAGCGCGATCTTGCCGGTGGTGCGACGATCTCTCTACTCTCTTTTCTTTCTCTCTCGTCTCTCTCTTTGCGCGTGGTCCAGAAATGGCGAGACGATCTCGATGATCCGTGACTGGGTTCGACGAGGGAGGGTTTGAAGTGAAATCATTTGAAGGCTGGAAATCATTTGAAGTGGCGATCGTTTTGCTCCGACGAGGGTGCGATCGTCTTGCTCTTTCTCTCTCTCTCTCTCTCTCTCTCTTCTATTTTCCAAGGCCGGAAATCATTTGAAGTGAAAATGAACACGGTAATCATTTTCACCCGTTTTGGCATCATTTTCGGTCAACTCAGAAATGCTTTTCAGTTTGACCCAATTTGAAGTAACAACCAAACACCTAATTTTTCAAAAAATAATTTTTTAAATCAGTTTGAAGCCAAAACAAATATAGCCTAAGTTTCACTAAATCACCACACCAGGTCACTATTTCCACTGTGTATACACTATACAGCATTGTTATGATTTTTCCATTTCTACACCATATGATGGTTTTTTTTATTTTTTCAGTCCAGTTAAGCACAGTCACTTCTTGTCGCAACCAACGTTCAAATAAAAAAAAAAAGAAAAAAAAAAAAGGGAAAATGGACAGTCGACCATAAACCAATTCACTTCTTCATTAATAAATGATTTTACATACGAAAGATGCCTCTGCCACAATGTTCCAAAACAGCACCATCCCCAATGAAACGCATACTGTCACAGTAGCCTACATCCTCATTTGTTGACTTACAGCTAATATCACGAAACACGTGTAAATGACACCAGTCAATAGTACATTCATAATGATGCACCCGAGGAGGAGAGTGTTTTTAATTTAATGTCTTTTTGGTAACTGTACCCTGAAACGGTCGAGTTTGTGGGGGCCATGTTGAAGCTCAAATGGCCTGCAAATACTTTTATTTTTATAGTAAGAGTAAACTTTACCCACTGATTTGAGATTTGTAACGTTAATAAAGTGGGTCCCTGAAATGATCTTCAGATCTAACGGCTCTTAATTCGTTTTACTGGTGATCTAATTGTACATTTTTATGAGAAAGAACCGTACGGTGAGGAAGCTTGGTCTGATCCGTTAAGCCTACACTCTTCTCTTATTTACAGCCTTTAGTTCTTGTCAATGGGCAAATGGGCTGCCAACAGCGGGTCCCACCCCACTACGACCTCGATGCACTCAATTTCTCTCTCCTCCATAAAAGACTCCTCAGTGTTCACTCTCTTTCTCACCCACTTACTCTCACTGACAGTACAAACAACCCCAGAAATACAGCAAGCAAAATTAAACCACTCTCTCTTACTTTTTCACCTGCTCTGTTTCTCTCAGAACCAGAACCAGAACATGGAGCTCCGCCTAGCTTTCTTCTCTTGCCTCTTCTTGTTCATTTCTCTCCTCGCATTCGCAGGTAAAATCACAAGCCTGAGGCTTTCTCATTTTCCATTTTTGTTTCGCTGAAAGTTTTTGACCACAATGACGAGATTTTTTGCATGTTTGTTTTGGTTTAAAAGAAACAGAGAAGAAAGTAAAACCAAAACATACTTGCAAAAACAGTTACTTTCTGCAGCATTTGCTTTAAAGCTCAAAATGAGCCTTCTTTTTTGTTTTTGTTTATAGTTCTTACTTCTAACATTGTTTTACGTTACTACATTTGCAGATGCGGGTTCCATAGGAGTGAACTATGGTAGAATCGCAAACAACCTTCCGCCAGCATCGAAGGTTGTGTCGCTTCTCAAATCTCAGGGTCTAAATCGGGTCAAGGTCTTCGACTCCGACCCTGCAGTTCTGAAAGCCTTATCCGGATCCGGCATCAAAGTCACCGTGGACCTCCCAAACGGGCTCCTTTTCGCCGCCGCCAGAAGCAAATCCTTCGCCTCCACATGGGTCCAGAAGAATGTCGCTGCCTACCACCCCTCAACACAAATCGAAGCCATTGCTGTCGGAAACGAAGTCTTCGTCGACCCAAATAATACAACCCGGTACCTCATACCCGCAATGAAAAACCTCCATGACGCTCTCGTTAAGTGCAACTTCAATAACGACATCAAAATCTCTTCCCCTATAGCTCTCAGCGCACTTCAAAACTCTTACCCTTCTTCAGCCGGGTCTTTCCGACCCGAACTAGTACAATCCGTTTTCAAGCCCTTGTTGGACTTCCTTCGCCAAACCGGGTCGTACCTCATGGTTAATGCCTACCCATTTTTCGCTTACGAGTCAAACGCCGACGTCATCTCCTTAGACTACGCTCTGTTCCGTGAAAACCCGGGTGTAGTGGATGCGGGCAATGGGTTAAGATATTTTAGCTTATTCGACGCTCAAATCGACGCCGTTTTTGCTGCCATGTCAGCTTTGAAATACGACGATATCAAGGTCGTTGTAACGGAAACGGGTTGGCCTTCTAAAGGAGACGAAAACGAAGTAGGCGCGTCGATTCCAAACGCTGCTGCTTATAACGGAAATCTGGTCCGTCGGATTTTGACTGGAGGTGGGACCCCATTGAGACCCAAGGCGGATCTGACCGTTTATTTGTTCGCTCTTTTCAACGAGAACAGCAAGAACGGTCCCACATCGGAGCGTAACTACGGGCTGTTTTACCCTACTGAGGAGAAAGTTTACGACATACCGTTTACCGTGGAGGGATTGAAGAACTACCACGACACGCCGCGGACACCCGTGCCCGGTAACCAACACGCGAGAACACCGGCGAACGGTGGCGGAGGCGTGTCGAAGAGTACGTCAGGGAACACGTGGTGCGTGGCGAAGGGTGATGTGGGGAAAGAGAAGCTGCAGTCGGCTCTAGATTATGCATGTGGTGAGGGTGGTGCTGATTGCCATCCGATCCAGCCAGGTTCCACGTGTTATAATCCTAATACTGTTGAGGCCCACGCTTCGTTCGCGTTCAACAGTTATTATCAGAAGAAGAGCCGTGCCATGGGTACTTGTTACTTTGGAGGAGCGGCTTATGTGGTCACTCAACCCCCTAGTGCGTATTCGATCCCTCTCTCTTGCATTTAATTTAATTACGGCCATAACTTATAACCTGCCTAAAGTATAGTGTATAAATATACTGTTTATGTGTGCTTTAAACTGTATATCACTGTCTTATTTCTCAAAAAAAAAAAAAAAAGGGTAAAATTCTTATATCAACTCCTTAAATATGTTTTTACCATACTGATTTGAGCATGAACTCATAATGAATTAACGGCAAATTGCGAAATCATTTTAAAACAATTTAAAACAATTGGAGTTTAATTTCGGTATAATTTTCAACCCTAAATTTAGCTACAAAATTAAACTACATTTTTATTTAATATCTTTTTATTAGCAATGAATTTTGACAAATTTACTATTAAATTAGTTTTTTCTTATATTTTTTTATGTAAAATTTAAAAAAAAATGGAAGAACAATAAGTATGTTATCAATAAATTATTCCAATGGTAAGTTTTTATTTTTTAAAATTATACATAAAATATAAACTTAAATTAATAAAATATAAACTTAAATTAAGAAAAATGATATCCAATTTATCCAAAATATTTTGACATTAAAAAACATGAAATTATCCGTTCAGATTTTCAAAATTACTCCATTTTAATGGTATTATTTATGGTACTGTCCTGTTAGAGGACTTCCTCTATAGTATGTGCCGGGGTGTGTGAAATTAAGCAGTGGTAGAATTCATGGCGGCTGGGAACAATGATGTACATTAGGTCAAAAGATAGCACCTACCCTAAAAGATAGCAATAGTAATAAATATGAGAAGGAATTTTTATTTTTCTACTGACATGGCGTGTGGGTATTGGTTTGCCCTTGGTAATATTAACTTTATGGTGGGTGGGTTGAAAGTGATTATTGAAAATTTTCTTCCTAAAAAAGAGAGAAAATGTCGCGTGTTTCCTTTTGCTTTTTACTACTTTCTTTTTTGATTTGAGCCAATTTGGCTTAGAGAAACTGAAAAAAAAAAGGGTGCGTCACTTTGCAGGATATGGAAGTTGCGAGTTCCCCACGGGATACTGAAGCAAAAAAGAAAAAAGGCATGCAGGGGATTGGTTGGTTTAGAAGAAAGATAAATGTAGTTGCTTGTTGGTTTAAATTTTTGGGGTTTCTTCTGTAGTTATTATTAGACAATTAACTTCACTACATCTGTAATTAATTGTCCCAATATTTATTACTATTGCTTTCCTTAGATTCTCGCAAGTTGCAAGTCCCCCCCCTAGTGAAATTGTATTTATTATTTTTACTTGTCACTTAATTTATAATAATACCCAAAACCTCTGTTATGCAAATGTTGACAGACCAATTTTTGGACCATCCCTTGCTATGCATGCTATATATTGCACATTGTCTTTTGCTAATAATAAAATATATTTCCCAAGATACATTGTCTTTAACCATTAAATCTTGGGCAGTGCAAAATTGTGGATCTCACATTCTCACTTCTGTAACATTGGGCTCTCTGGAAAAGTTCTGGAAAGAGTCTAGTATTTCTTTCAAGAAGGCGATAATAATATCTCTCTTTCTATGGAAACAATGCATCAACTTACTTGCATAGTTATTTATACGAACCAAGCGTGTTCACAGTCGTCGGTCCAGTTGGGAGCACTGCTCACATAGCGGCCTTGTGATGTCAAACACGCATTGAGTCAAAAGACCTAGTTTAGCATGCGCACGGTAAATAGTGAAAGAATAAAATGCATGGTAGGCCCTGCTTGTATCATTTGTGCAACTTTTTAAACTGTTTGCTGCCTTTGAGCCACCTTGGATCCGGATTGAATGTTGCTTTGCTTTATTGGACAATGAAGCTAGAATATCCTATCCATTCCTTTAATTGTATTTAATTAGGTGTTAATGAATGGTCCTTTTCTCCTTTGATTCTAAAAGAACACTTAGAATAGCATATTGTAATTGCTAGATACGTGGAAAAGGTTCAATGCCACATACTTAGCCAGAAATGGCGACACCCCAAAGGCCAAAAGTGAAAACTGCTTTTTCAGTCCTGAGAAGGTTGATCCGTGATCCCATGTGCTATGGGGGTCAATTACAATCTATTTACTTATTTCTCTTACAAAATTTCTAAGACCGCGTAAAAAAATTAGAACTTTTTATTAACGTAGCATAAAAAATTGTGAGTGATAAATAAAAAGGGATTACTTTTTATATAGTAATAGAATTATATTTTCTTTTAACAAGCAATATATAATATAGTTTCCATTACCCAAAGATAATTCAACGGTAAATGGAGACATATATTCCCCAACAAAGGAGCAGTTCATACCCCTTCTAATTAAATGGTAGGATCATGGATGCCACAGACAATTGAGAGGCACTGCATGCATGGTTAGCTTTGTATTTTATCAACGAACAAATTCCAAACCCACTAGATTTTGAAAAAAAAATTGAACAGTAGGAGAGCTCATAGTCGGTGGTGCACCACCTGATATGTCTCATGAGCTCGGTTGCAGGCATAGATTCTTGTTGCCTCCTTCATTTGCCATCTACTGCAAAGTCACATCTGTATTATTGGTTCCACAGCCAATTTTGTTTGTGTTCATTGTCCACATCCACATCTTGCTCTACATAAATAGAGCCCCTTTTCAGGGGTACTCTCTACGGATCAAGAAATCCAGGTTGTACACGCACTCAAGTTGTGTTTATTTGGTCCATTACAGTGATTCTCTCCTTCATGTGAATCATTTCAATTATAAAAATCATGACACAGGCCATAAATCGTGGCCCCACTTGGGCCAAATCGTACGTCATAAAAAAGTTACATAATTGATTGTTTTTCACTTCTCTCTCTCAAAAAAGTCGATGGCTTCTGATTGCTTAGGAGTTAGGAATAGTTGTTAAGAGTGCAAGTCATATCCCACAGCAGAGGTGCACGAAGGAGGCTAGCAATGCAGCAGTTGTTGATGACAAGGAGGTTGGCAATGCAGCAGTTGCTAATGACAAGGGCGTTGATTAAGCTAGGAAGGCATCAGCTGTTGATAAGAAGTGCACCACTCAGAGCATTAGGATTGCATCAAATGGCTTGATAAGCACAGAAGTGTTAGAGATGCTTGAAGCCATGCCAGATCACGAGTTCTTCATCCAATAGCATTGGAGAAGTTACTTCCGTAAATCCAGGAGTCTCTTGCTCTTGGACTGCCACGTGTACAGATTCTAGGGGATTCAAATAACTGATTTTTGGCGCCAATTGTAGGCAGTTACTTTGTACTGTGTATATAAAACAGAGTAGGGTTATGTATTGATTCATTAATTCCATTTCTTGAAATCTTCTTCTCCATCAATGAAATTCTCTCAATTCTATTTAGATTTTCTATCTTTTACATGGTATCAGAGCGACTAGCACAGTTATACTGATTTCCTAGTCTCGTTTTTGATTCAAAAGATTCTCGCTTACCAAATAGAAATCTCTTCAAGAAAGTTCTTGAATTCTGATCCACAGAGACTTGATTCATCTGTACCTTGAAGAATCTTTTGTTTTTCCCTTTTCAATTTCATTGAATTCCATTGGAAGTTTCATTACAAGCTCGTGAAAACATCAATGGCTTTTGGAGAAGGAAGTGACTCTGTTCCTGCGCAGAATCAATCCACACAGCAAATCCCTCAGTCCAACACAGAGACCAATTCTCCCAATCAATTTTTCCTTAGTGCCAGTGAGAATCCAGGGAATATCTTAGTCACTCAACCACTTTTGGGAATGAGAAACTATCAATCTTGGTCTAGAGCTATGGTTCTAGCATTAACTGCCAAGAAAAAGATAGGATTTGTAAATGGCAAGATTGCAAAGCCTGAAGATGATTCTCCTCTGTACGAAGATTGGGAAAGCTGTAATACAATGGTTCTTTCTTGGTTGATCAATTCTATGCATGTTGATGTGTCAAGCAGTATTATGTACTGTGAGACTGCAAGGGAGATGTGGCTTGAGTTGCAACGTGTATTCTCACAGGGAAATGGACCAAAGATGTATAATCTTCAACAGGAAATCTCACAAATAACTCAGAATCAGTTGTCAGTGACTGAGTATTACTCTAAATTCAAGAAGCTTTGGGATCAACTACTTCATTATGAGCCATTACCAGCTTGTACGTGTGGGGCAATGAAGACTTTAAGCATTGCTCATGAAAAGTCCTATGTGATGAGGTTTTTAATGGGGCTCAATGAGAATTTTGAGACTGTGAGGAGCCATATTCTCATGCTTGAGCCATTTCCATCAATAAGCAAGGTGTATGCTTTAGTTCTTCAAGAAGAATCTCACAAAAGCATTGGACATGGTTCTACCTTCACACCTAAACCTGATTCAGTGGCAATGTATGCCAACACTAGAGGGAATTATGGAGGTAAAGGTGGCCCTAAGAAGGAGAGGCCTTTGTGCACCCATTGCAACATGCTTGGACACACTGTGGACAAGTGTTACAAGCTGCATGGATACCCACCAGGTTACAAGCACAAAGGCAAACCAAATTTCAATGCTAATCAAGTTTCATATCCTCAAAACCAAAGTGTTGAAGTTCCTTCCAGTGCATCTGCTCAATGTCCTATTTCTAAGGCACAATGTGAGCAATTGCTTGCTTTTTTCATTACTGGAACTGATCAAGGTGCTAATCACCATGTTGCAACTGTGAGTACAAGTGGTGCTGTCTCTAACATACTTCCTAGAGCTCCTGGTGTACCTGCTGCAACTGGTTTGCCTTCCTCATCCATTTCACCTTCAGAAAGTGCTAATTGTTCTTTTGTTGACACCATGTTAGGTACAAATTCTTTGTTCCCTTTCACTCCTTCTTTAAGACATTCCATTTTTTCTGCCAAAGTAGTTGATAGAGAGGTTTTTCATGCCACTAATTGGGTTATAGACACAGGGGCTACGGATCACATGGTCCATTCCATTTCTTGTTTTACTACTGTCACTGCTACTTTAAACACATTTGTTAATCTGCCCAATGGAGAAGTAGCTTCAGTCACTCATGTAGGCATTGTGAAAATCTCTGAACATCTTACTCTTCATAATGTTCTATGTGTTCCATCCTTTAGCTTCAATCTTATTTCTGTCAGTCAGCTAGCCAAGTCCACTGTTTGTTGCCTCATTTTCTTTGGAAATTTGTGCTTTATCCAGGACCTTGCTCATTGGAGCACACTTGGTCTGGGTAGAGAATGCAATGGACTTTATTTGTTGGACAAAGGCAGCATCTCTACACCTTCCTTTGCAGCTTCCATTTCAGCTTCTGTACATAGTTCACAGCCTCATATCTGGCACTCCAGATTGGGTCATCTGTCCAATGCCAAATTGGCTTCAATAAAACCACATGATGTATCTTGTTTCACTTCTATTGAGAATTTCAATTGTGACATTTGTCCACTTGCTAAACAGAAACGTTTACCTTTCAATAAAAGTTCTCATCTTTCTAAGTCTTGCTTTGAATTGATCCATTGTGATTTGTGGGGACCTTTCTCTATTCCTACTATTGATCATTGCAAGTATTTTTTAACCATTGTTGATGATTACTCTAGGTGCACTTGGGTGTATTTGTTAAAGCATAAATCCCAAACACAATCTATTTTAGAACAATTTTGCATTATGGTGGAAACCCAATTCTCTAAAAAAATTAAAACTCTAAGATCTGATAATGGTACTGAATTCTTCATGAAAGATTTCTTTGCCAAAAAGGGCATTTTGCATCATTTAAGTTGTGTTGAAACCCCACAACAAAATGCCATTGTTGAAAGGAAACATCAACACATCTTGAATGTGGCAAGAGCTCTTATGTTTCAATCTCATTTAACTTTGCATTTGTGGGGTCATGCTATTCTTGCTGCTGTTTATTTGATCAACAGAATCCCTTCATCTGCTTTATCAAATAAAATTCCCTTTGAAATGCTATTTGGTCATCCATCTAGTTATGCACATTTAAAGGTGTTTGGTTGTTTATGCTTTGCTTCTACAATTTCTTCTCATCGATCCAAGTTTGCATCTAGGGCTGTTAAATGTGTTTTCTTGGGATATCCTTTTAGGGTTAAAGGATATAAAGTCCTTGATTTAGCTACCAATAGGGTGTTCCTTTCTCAGGATGTGGTTTTCCATGAACATTCCTTTCCTTTTACTTATGTTTCACCTAAGGCTGCAGATCCTTTTGTCCCTTCTGCTATTGAAGCTTTCTGCCCTGCTGATGATGATGGGTTTGTCACTCCCATTAGCATACCTGATCCTGCTTCCTTAAACCTTGATGTTGTTCCTAATCCTTCTGCTATTGTTCAATTTGATCCTAATGCTACTTTATCTAGTCCTATTCAGGTGCCTAATTCTGTTCAGGTGCCACATTTTTCTACACCAGTTGCTCCAGTTCCATCAGTACCTCTTAGGAAGTCATCTAGAGACATCAGACCTCCTGCCTATCTGCACGACTATGCTTGTGCTACTGTTGCAGCTGGTGCTCCATATGATCTTGCTCAGTGCCTTACCTATTCTCATTTGGAACCTTGCTATCATTCTTACTTGCTAGCTGTCAGTTCTAGTCCCAAAGAACCTCACAGTTTTTCCCAAGCAGTTCAAGACCCTCTTTGGAGAGCTGCCATGGACAAAGAAATCCAAGCCCTTGAGCTAAATCATACATGGGATGTGACTAGTTTACCTCCTGGTAAGTCTCCCATTGGCTGCAAGTGGGTCTACAAAGTGAAGCTTAATCCTGATGGTAGTGTTGAAAGGTTTAAAGCTAGGCTGGTTGCCAAGGGTTATACCCAAAGGGAAGGCCTTGATTTCCTTGAGACATTTTCTCCTGTTGCTAAAACTGTTTCAGTAAGGGTCTTGCTTGCTCTTGCTGCTGCCAGGCAGTGGCCTCTGCATCAATTGGACATCAACAATGCTTTTTTGCATGGTGATCTAGATGAAGAGGTATATATGTCATTGCCACCTGGTTTTCACAGTAAGGGGGAGTGTGCTTCAGCCTCTTCTACTGCTCCTAGGGTGTGTAAGTTGGTTAAGTCTCTTTATGGTTTGAGACAAGCTTCAAGGCAATGGTACACCAAGCTGTCAGCAACTATAAAGGAGCTTGGTTTTGTTCAATCTCAGGCTGATCACTCTCTATTTGTGCACAGCAAAGGGTCTTTGTTCACTGCTCTGTTGGTTTATGTAGATGATATGGTTATCACTGGAAATGATCATGCTTGTGTTACTTCTCTCAAGTCTGTTTTAGATCAGAAGTTTGGTATTAAGGACTTAGGCTCACTCAAGTATTTCTTGGGTTTAGAAATTGCTAGAAACAAGAGTGGGATCAGCCTATCTCAAAGGAAGTATGCTTTGGAAGTTCTTGAAGAGACTAGTATGACAGGGTGTAAACCAGTCCAAACTCCAATGGAGCAACAACTCAAGTTGTCTAAAACCAGTGGAGATTTGCTTACTAATTCAGGGCAGTTTAGAAGACTCATTGGAAAGCTTATGTATTTGACTCTAAGCAGACCAGACATCACATATGCAGTGCATAGACTTAGCCAATTCTTGGCACAACCTAGAGCACCACATATGAAAGCAGCCTCCAGGATTCTGCAGTACATCAAAGGAACACCTGGTCAAGGTGTTTTCTTCCCCAATAATTCTGACCTGCACCTAAAAGCATACTGTGATGCAGATTGGGCAGGATGCCCTGACACTAGGAAGTCTTTAACAGGCTATTGTGTGTTTCTTGGTGATGCATTAGTGTCTTGGAGGTCTAAGAAGCAAAGCATAGTGTCTAGGTCCAATGCAGAGGCAGAGTATAGGGCTATGGCTACTACAACCTGTGAACTAACTTGGATTTTGCATTTGTTACAAGATCTACATGTCAAACATGATAAACCTGCACTGATGTACTGTGATAACCAGGCAGCACTTCGTATAGCTGCAAATCCAGTATTCCATGAAAGGTCGAAACATATAGAGGCAGATTGTCATGTTGTGAGAAACAAGATTCTTGATGGTACACTTAAAACCTTCTATGTATCAACTAAGGATCAGCTGGCAGATGTGTTCACCAAAGCATTAGGAGTAGAAAGTTTTCTTAAACTAATCAGAAGGCTAGGTGTGATCAATATTTTTGCTTCTACAGTGGCTTATCCTCATACAGGTTTGGAAGAACAAAAGGCAAGAGCTGTGCTCTTGAGGGGGAGTGTTAAAAGTGCAAGTCATATCCCACAGCAGAGGTGCACGAAGGAGGCTAACAATGCAGCAGTTGCTGATGACAAGGAGGTTGGCAATGCAGCAGTTGCTGATGACAAGGGCGTTGATCAAGCTAGGAAGGCATCAGCTGCTGATAAGGAGTGCACCACTCAGAGCATTAGGATTGCATCAAATGGCTTGATAAGCACAGAAGTGTTAGAGATGTTTGAAGCCATGCCAGATTACGAGTTCTTCATCCAATAGCATTGGAGAAGTTAGTTTCGTAAATCCAGGAGTCTCTTGCTCTTGGACTGCCACGTGTACAGATTCTAGGGGATTCAAATAACTGATTTTTGGCGCCAATTGTAGGCGGTTACTTTGTACTGTGTATATAAAACAGAGTAGGGTTATGTATTGATTCATTAATTCCATTTCTTGAAATCTTCTTCTCCATCAATGAAATTCTCTCAATTCTATTTAGATTTTCTATCTTTTACAATAGTCGAATCGCCTGGCCCTTATCTTTATCAAGGGAAAAAAATAAAAATAAAATCCTTGTGCGTATTTGCTAGCCAACTTTCAGAAAAATGGCAATAGCAATGAGCTTTCCAGAATGAGTTTCCATTCTATTGTCATGAAAAGCACGTTTGGGCCATATTTTTAATGACCAAGTGACCGAACGACACAAAATTTTGTTGAATATAAGTACCTATAGACGACAATGTACGTAGTTTGAGCTGTAAAATGAACAGACCTAGTTCCTACTGTAATCTGTTACAACCCCCAACCTGGAACTTGGAAGGGCCACGTATAACGTATTCATCATGTCGTTTTATGCATGTTCATTGTTCAACGCGGCAAAGGAGGTGAAAACAGCATTAAACCAATTTGGTAAAAAATGCTGACTTGGTCATCTAAATGTGAGTGCTTTGGTCACGTCCACAAGGGCACCAGAGTTTTAAGGCCTTTAATCTGTGCACTCTCCACCACCCAAAATTAACATTAAAAATTACCACATAAAAAAAAAAAAACCATCCTCCCTCAATTTTTTTGTTTAGGATCCAATTTTTTCTGGAAAATCCACCCAAACTCCTCTCTTTCTTGCACAATCCTTAGGGGAAAAAAGAGAGAGAGATAATACAATACAGATCTCATTGGAACAAAAACATAGGCCTCATCAGGTGACAAAATACAAGAGGGTATTTCTTGTGGTAGGGGGCAAAGGTTTTGTAATGGTCTCAACAATGCCTAGCAAGCTAAGGAAGGCACTTGGAGCAGTGAAAGACCAAACCAGCATTAGCATAGCCAAGGTCTACTCCAACACCAATGCGGCCAACCTCGAGGTCTTGATCCTCAAAGCTACCTCCCACGTCGAAATCCCCATAGATGATCGTTACGTAAATCAAATCCTTTCTCTCATTTCTTCCAACAAAGTCTACGTCGCGGCTTGTGCCATAGCCATTTCCAAACGCATTAGCAGAACTCGCAATTGGATCGTCGCGGTCAAGTCCCTCATGCTTGTTCTTAGAATATTCCAAGATGGTGACCCATATTTCCCAAGGGAAGTTCTTCATGCAATGAAACGTGGTGCAAAGATTCTTAACCTTTCAAACTTCCGTGACGACTCAAATTCAAGCCCCTGGGATTACACAGCCTTTGTTAGGACATTTGCTCTGTATCTTGACGAGCGCTTAGACTGTTTTCTTACGGGGAAGCTTCAACGGAGGTTTACGTATACTCAAATAGAAAGCTTAAGCAACCGCCATAGAAGTAGAACCCGGCAAGCTGTTTCGCCGGTACGTGACATGAAGCCTGTAATGCTGCTAGATAGAATCTCATATTGGCAGCGTTTGCTCGATAGAGCTATAGGCACAAGACCTACCGGTGCAGCCAAAACTAACCAGTTGGTATTGATTTCGCTTTATGCAATTGTGCAAGAGAGTTTTGATCTCTACCGTGACATTTCTGATGGGCTTGTGCTTCTTTTAGACAGCTTCTTCCAATTGCAATATCAATCTTGTGCCAATGCGTTTCAAGCTTGTATTAAAGCCACGAAACAATTTGAAGAGCTTTCGGGTTTTTACGATTTGTGCAAGAGCATTGGGGTAGGAAGGACCTCTGAATATCCAAGTGTACAAAAGATTTCCGAAGAGCTTATAGTGACATTGCAAGATTTCTTGAAAGATCACGATTCATTTCCTAGCCATAACAATGGTCATCGATCACCGTCGCTTCTTCCTCTGCCTGTTTTGAGTTCTGAGAAGGTTCTTTACGAGCAATCAGAAGGATCAGACAAGTTGTCACAGAGAGGATCAGAATTCAGTGATTCGCGATGCACATCGTTGGAGGATCTTATGGCTCTTACAGAAACGGGTATGTCAATTGAGCAAGAGTATTTCTCAGAGGACCAAGCCGAGAAACAATCTTCTTGCACTGAGGATTTCACTAGTGCTAATGAAGATTCCGGATCAAACTCTTCATTTCCCCTTGAACTAGAAACAAATTCAAGTTTAGACCTCGTAAGTTTCCATGATCACTGTTCACAACATGAAGAAAAACAAGAAAATCAATCAGAAGGAAATGAAACCTCGGAGATTTCCAGTTTAGAATTGGACTCTCAACAAGATAGTTGGGAAGTTGTTTTATTTGAGTCAGCTGCCCAACAAGTGCAATCTTCTACAAATCTAGCCAACGGGTTCGAACACTTGGTTGAGAACGATTTGATAATTAATCAAGCTTCACTACCTCAACACCAATACAATCCATTTCTACAAGATGAAATACCAACTACTATTGAAACCAGTACCAATGAGGCAGTCATTTTTACAGTGGACCCTATGTTTTCAGTTAATCCCACGTTAGATACAGCTACGGCACTAAGTTTTTGCGCACAAGTTGAGACCGTGGTTGCACCGACATTGTTTCCACACGATTTTAACGAGAACACAGTGGCTCCAAAATTTTGTGCAGAGAATTTTAGTGAAACAATGGCAGCACCAACTTTTAGTGCCAACAGTCCTAACGAGACAGTACCCGCAGTTCCTAACGAAGACCCATTTGCGATTTGGCCTGGTGAATTGGCCAATGAACATGTCTCTAATGTGTCAATGAATCAAGAAAGTCTGTTGCATCAGCAACTGTTGTGGTTGGAGCAGCAAAACAAGATCATGGCAAAGCGTAGGACTTGATTTGTGAAATAAAAGCTCGAGTTTTGTAAACTAATATCTGATTGTATAGCTATAGCTAGCTTAATAAAGAAATCCTTTTTTTTTAGTACTACACTTCCAAACTTCTTTGAGGTGTTCTTTCTTTGCATTAGCAAATTTGCGTTTACAAATATCGCATTAGGATCACAGGCTTATACAATTGGAATTTGGAACAATCAAGGCCCTGCCCTTGGGTGTTTTTATAGGCCCATGAATTGCTCACTCGACCCATTGTGTCGCTCGAACACTTTGTAAGTGGCCCGAACTCTACTTGGGCTCTTTAGCTCCCTGGGCCAGCTGCGGGAACCACTTTTATAAGGTTCGGCTGTGGGTGGATCACGGATGTGTGTTGTAATAATTTAGAAGGATATGTTAACGAAACTTCAGGGTATTGGTTTAAAAATTATTTTGAAAAATTTTTATAGAAAAATAAAAATGCAATTAATAGTTTTGACGGTTTTTTATATTTTTTTTAAAGTAGTATCAAAACTTTCCTAAAATGATTTATTAGCAATTATCCTAAAAATAACTGTTAAGCAAAAACATTATAAAACAAGATTGGGCTGAAAGGTCACTGACGCCTAATCACATCGTGATACGCACAAAATGAAGTCCTTGGATTGCAATAGGAAAAATGGGCATTTGCACCATTTAGGGTATCTCCAGCAGCTTTTCCAATTTTTTGTATTATTTGGAGAATAAACAATGATTTTTACATTTTAACTATCCACTTTTTCAAATCCACTTTTCAACAAATTCTCTATACTATTCTCTATCTCATTTAAATATTATTTCTTCATTCTTTTTTTATTCTTTCTTTAAACTTTTTTAATCTTTCTTTATTCACTCCCACACAATCACAACAATGCTACTGCTGCTGTCAAGCCCACATCAACCACCACTGCACCGCAAGCCCACATCAACCACCACCACCATTAATCACCCTACCCCCCACAACCAACACGGCAATCCCCCACCACTACCACCACATCAATCACAAAACCCAACCACTCCCACACCCACACTCATCTAACCCACCATCATCAAAAAAAAAAAAAAAGTCTCCGCCACAACTCAGCTACCACAAGCCACAACCCATCAACCACTACCACGCAATCTCCACCATCAACAACACAAACACCACACATACCCAAATTAATTCAACCAAAAAAATGACCAAAACGACCCACGGCTAAAACCCATCATCAAAAACCGATTAGAAACCCATCACCACCCACGACCGTGCCAATCTCGCCGCTGCAGCAACCGCTTCTCCACAAAAACCACGCCGCAACAACCATGCAGATTTGATAGGGTTGTCTCCTTGTCGATCTGAGAGAGGAAGGAAGTGCTGATGGGTTTCGGGTTTGAAGAGAATGATAGAGCTTGCCGGAAGTGGTTTTCTGAAGATTTTGAGGAAGAAGCTGATGGTGTGGCTGTGGCGTGGTGTGGCGTTGAGGAAGAAGCTGGGCAATTTTGAGGAAGAAGCTGATGGTTTGGACGAGAGAGAAAGAATAGTAAAAAAATACCATTATTCAATTTTTTAAGATAAAATAAGGAAATAGAGTTGCTACAGTGTTCTCTAAATTAAGAGCATCACTAGCAGCTTCTCCAAATTTTTGTACTGTTTGGAGAGTGGACAGTTTATTTTACCTTTTAGCTACTCACTTTTTCAAATACACTTTCCAACAGATTCTCTATCCCATTCTCTATCTCATTTAAATATTATTTCTTCAATCATTGTTTATTCTTTTTTTAACAACTATATATTTTCAATGAGAAGTATTATGTTCATAACATTTTACGCAATACTTTCACAACAAAATTTATGTGGAAAGTTGTTACTAGTTCTAATTTGAACCCACCATTGAAATTATTTTTTTACTCACCAATATTAACTAATAACAATCTATTACTTATAATTTATTGTGAAAATATTGTAAAAATATTGTGGTAGTGTTTTTCAATTAGGATTTTTTATTTTTTATATTATTTTTCTTCATTTCATTTCATTTTCATCCATACACGTTTCATTTCTTTTTTTCTTTTTTCTTTTTCTTGTTTTTCTCCTTCACACAAGTGTCCAGCCCCCCTTCTTTTATTTTCTTTTTCATCTCAAGAACATTCCAGCATCTCACATTTGCTTCACATCAGAGAGAGAGAGAGAGAGAGAGAGCTCGTCTGCTGCCCCACCGCCGGTGGAGATCGAGGTCACCGAAAGGACAAAGCCGGTGGACATCGGTGTTCACCATGCAGCACTACCACATCCACCGCCCCACCGCTGCTCGTCGTCCTCCCCACCACCAGGCTGGGTCAGATCGGCTTGTTCTTCTTCTTTTTTTTTTCATTTCTTTTTTCATATTTGCTTGTTCTGATTCAACTTTATATTAAGAATTGGATTTTGTTTTCTGTTTTGTGTTTGGATTAATTCTTTTGCTCATGAACAGGTCTCTCTCTTCTCTTTTTAATTTTTTTTTTCCTTTTATTTTTCTTATTTCATTTGGTTTATGAGAAAAATTTGGATTGTATTTTGTGTTTTGTAGCCGTTGAGATAAAGAAGAGAGAAAGAGAGTGAGGAAGAAAGAGAAAGGAAGGAAAGAGAAAAAAGTAATTTTTTATTCAATCGAGTAATATTTTAAGGGAGGATATTGTTTAGAGGAGCTACAGTAATTACTACAGTGCTCTTCAGGCCTGAAGAGCTACTGTAGCAAATCTAAAAAAAAAATTTGGAGATGGAGAGGCTGTTGGAGGGGTTTTTTTGTGTGAATAGTAGCTTTTCTCTCCAAAATTTAGAGATAGCCACGCTGTTGGTGATGCTCTAAGAGAAGCACTATAGCAACTTCAAAAAAAATTTAGAAAAGTTTTGTGTATAGCGAACCCGTTGGAGCATGAACAGTAGCCATTTATGGAGAAAAAATAGAGTTACCGCATCTGTTGGAGATGCTCTTACAAACTATATAGCAAAATTTCCCGTTTTAAAATTATTTAGCAAAATGCTTCTGTTTTTTAAACTTGATTTCAACAAAATTGAGTTAGAAGTGGAACTCAACATTACCAATGTTGAGTTCTATGCATATTTTGCCACTTAAATTTTTTTGAAAATTTAAATGAAACTCGACATTGCTAATGTCAAGTTCCACTTAAAAATATACATATAAGTCAATTTTGAGGATATCGAGTTTTACACATAACTTGATTTTATCAAAATCGAGTTTCAAAAATAGCGGCATTTTGTTAAATTGTTGCAAAACAGGGATATTTTGCTGCATAGTTTGTAAATTAAGGGCAAATGTCAATTTTCCCCGATTGAATTTTAAAGAAAGGGTCACTTTTTTTTTAGGGAATAAAGAAATGTTCACTTGATAGATTACTGTTGATAATGAAAAATTAAAAAAGGATTTTGGGATGACATTGTTAGGATTTCAATATCTAGATTTGTGTTGGCAAACATGTGAACATAAACTTGTTTTGTTATACTCTTTAGAGTCTATAGGAATGTACAGACAAGTGGTCAAGCTTTTGGTTTTTCAATATGCAAGAATAGGAATTCAATTATTTTAAGCAATTCAAGATTTTACAATTTCAACAAATTGAAATTTAAGCTCGACCGATCGAATTGCGATTAGGCAAATTTGATTCAGCCCATCAACCTACCATGTGATTAGGGTTTTTTCTTGTTTGGTCTACTATATAAGTAAAGCCTAATGCACGTTTTCTTAAGACTTTAGAGCTGCTTTTTTGAGATCTAATTTTTTTTTTCATTTGTGACTATTGCTCATAAAGTCACTACAAGTGTTCATTCTTATACAATATGAATTGGTGGATCTAAAGTTGTGGCACTCCAAATATCAAAGGTGTGCGATTTAAATCTTCTGGAGGATACTAAAGTCATGGATTGGAGATTCACGTTGCAACAATTTACTATCAAAGAAGTCTATGAATCTCAAAGCTAAGTTAGGTAACTTTAGGTAAGTTTATGAAGAATAGGGTTATTTAGTATGTGAAATTTTATTTGATAGTGGATCTGTTTATTTAGGGATTGATAAGGTCACGAAGAATAGGGTTATTTAGTCTATGAAATTTTATTTGATAGTGAATCTACTTATTTAGGGATTGATAAGGTCAAGTCACCTTGGGTTTTTCCTGTGAACCTAGTTTGTTTAGTTACTTTTTCCTAGGTCATCATATCGTGTCTTTTAAAAAAAAAAAAAAAAATTTCACACTTGCATAATATTGATATTTATTTGATTAATTCAAGGCGTTCATAATATATCTAATAATCAACTTGGCGTTAAAACTGGTTAATTACTATTTTTGACAAGGGCGTAAAACCAACAGAGATAAAAATAAATTATAAATGTTTGGTCTTTTCTCAAGATTAGCTTGTTGACATCTTCATCTAATTTTATATGCTGAACTAGTTTAATTATCTCATCTCAAACTTTAGTCGGCTTGTTATAACCCACCTTGAGTTTGAGAGGGGTATTAAAGTTATATTAGCTCAAATCTACTTGTGGGTCCATGTTGGTTATACAAACCATTATAGTTATGTATATGGACCTTTTTTTTTTGAGAATATTTTACACCTAGATATTTTTGTTTGTATATGGACCTTTTATTTACAATTGAAAAGTGCTTAATATTCACAATTTCTCAATTGTACCTTTAAATTTAAGGTATATAGGTGTAGGGATGGAGCTAGAAGTTCAAGTTAGGGTGGTGAAGTTAAAAAAAAAAAAAGGCACATAACAACACTACACACGTAGCATAACACTACAATTAACAAACTTTATTAAATATTAACAACTAACCATTAAAATTTCAAACCGTCTCAACTTAAAAAAAGAAAAAAAAGAAAAAAGAAAGAAAAAAGACAAGCACAACCATTAATTATTTGTTGCTCCTTTATTCATGTGGGCATATGTTATATAAAAAAAAAAAATCACCCAATCAGCAGAGTGTGGACGAGGATCCCTAATCTCATCTAAGTGGATTACTACGATGATTTTCGAGGATGCCCCTCGGACCTCAGGGACGAGCACTAGATAGCCAAAAGACGAGCACCCGTTGATCAGGGGGACAAGTAGTAACCATAGAAGGCACATAAAGTTAAAATATCACAGAAGGAATAAAGTAGACTTGGCATGGGTTACGAGGAGGGTGAAAGGAAAAGGGAGTGAAAGCTATCCCCTCCGCATTAAATGCAAGACAACTACTCCTCTAGCCACATTAATGAGAAAATGATCATGAACAGTGGTGGCACAACTCAGATTGCAAGGCAGAAGCTTACATGTATGTTCTAGATGGGACAGAAGTCCTAAAAATGCAATTTCAACCCTCCAAGTGTAGGATGAAGATAATATGTTTGTATATATAAAAGGAAGATGAAGATCCTTAGAAAATGGACTCGGAGAAAAAGAAAAAAGAGAGAGAGATTTGTAAAAGAGAGAAAACAAAACTATATATATAAAAGATCTTCCTCAAGTTGGACCGAGGATCCCTTTTTTCTTCATAATTGAGTATTCCTAGTCTTTTACTTGGCATTTCTTCTCATTGTGATTAACTTTAGCTCATTAAGTAGTCAATATCCTACCCATTCTCTAACAAATTCATTGTGGTGAGTTCATTGGGCTACTGTCTGGTCGTTCCAGGGCTGTAGGTTTGTTTGTGCCCTTACAAGTAAATTCATAAAAAAAATATAAAAATAAAAAACACCCAGTACATGGGTCCAAACTCCAAACAATAAATGAGAGTTAAAGTATTGATATAGAAACAGTGATTCTTCATTTAGCAACCAAAAAAAAAAGTGTTCTCTATCTTCCATTGAAAAAGAGAGAAAAGAGTTAGAGAGAGAGAGATTAAGAGAAAAGAGGCTCTACCTCTGCTCAGCTAAGATGAGAGAGGGAAATACCGTGCTGGTGCTTTCTTGGTCTTTCTTAGAAGCAGATCTGCTACTGATGTGCCATGTGGTGCTACTGCATTTTTGGTCTCAGTCTTCATTCCCTTTGCCTCACGTCTCAGTACTAGTGTCTCTCAATGGGTTAGGGTTTTTTTTTTTTAGGCAATTTGATGGAATGATTTGATGTCAGATTGGTTTTGTTTCAAAAATTTTAAGGGCTGGGCTAATGTTTTTGGTAAATTGTCTGATTGTACTCAATTTTCTTTAGCCTTTCTATTTTGGTGACTTTGTTGTTGGCCTAATTTTTTGGGTTTACCGATAAGTTTTTTTTTTTTTTTTTTTGGATTTTAGATTTGTAAATTTTTAATGGGATTTTTATTTTTCCTTTAAAGATTTTGCTTAGGGGGGCAAGTAATTGTTTTGGGAAAAATTGCTCAAATCTGTAATCTATATATATACTCCTTGATTTTTTTTCCAATTTTTTTGGGGGGGGGGGGGGGGTGTGTGCATGGCCCCCCAAAAGCCAAAGAATGGCTTTGTCCTTGTATAGGTAGGTTAGTTTAAGCCCTAAACCGAAGATTGAGGACATCAAAATCAACCAGACATGTGAACAGTGACAGAGAAAATTTTTGGTTGAAAGGGGCAACATTAAGATAAAATATTGACGAAATATTAATGATGGAGAATATTTTAACTAACTCCATGGCTACTCTTCCGAAATGTGCTACTTTTCCCAAATAAGTTGGTCTTCCAAAAAGTACCTACACACCAAAAGAAGAAGACCAGAAACGACCAGCGCAAGCATACGTCATGACCAAAAGCTGACAAGTGAGACCAAGCACACTAAACTCACGTTGCAATGCCAACTCCACCTAAGACTCTCTTACATTCACACGACTGCTAGCAATGGGATGACTCTTATCTCCTACAAATCAATTAAGGGATAACTCCTCACTCCTTACGGATCAACTATGGGATAGTTCCCAACTCCTACACGTTAGTTGAGGGATAACCCATATCTGTACAATTTAGCTACGGTGATCAACTGAAAACCCCTATATAAATACTGAGACACTCCAATCTCAAGGTATGCAAAAAATACTATTAAGAAACTCCTTTCCAAAAAGTTCACTATCAGTTTCTGACTTGACCTTCAGAGGGTCTTAGGTCGACACCACACCAGTGCTCTTCAAAGGTGCTTCTATTTTTCGCAGGTTCACTACTTTTCACCTTGTTGCAGAAGACTGCGGGTTTGGGCGATAGACCAACTGGCGATTTTCAACATCATCAATTGATGCAAAAAATATTTATAATTATAGGAGAAATTTTACTTAATTTATCAAACAAACTAATTGATAATAGCTTAATTTTGCATATTTATATCATTATTAGAAAACATTATCATACTTATTTTAAGTTAATTTATGCATTTTATAGTTAATTTTGGAATAATGCTAAATAATCAATTTTGTGCTTAATTGAATTTTAATGCATGAATTTGTCTTTTGTAGGATAATGAAATTAAATAAGTGGGTTTGTACAAAGAAGAAAGCTAATGGACTTTAATTTTACAAGGGCCATGATGAAGTCAAAGAAGGCCAACCCAATTAAATTCAAGTCCAATTGGAGCAAGGAATCAAAGGAAATTTGCATCAAATTCAAGTCCAATTCAGATTAGGATTCCAGCCTGCATACTAGTTAGTATTGGAGCATAACTTTCGGCTCAGATGTCCAATTGGGATGATTCAAGTTGGTCTGGAAAACTAACTTAAAGGGCTACAACTTTGTAGTTACCAAAAGTCCAAATTCTAAAGTTAAATGAGCCACAAACGTCGGTTAATTGAAGCCTAAAAACCTGGGATTTCCTCCAAACGGGAATTCAACTTGTAATAGGATTCCTTGACCTATTTAAAGACTCTTTAGGGCAAAATTCAGGAGAGAGTTTCTATAGAACATAATTTAGGTTTTCTTAAAGTTTCTTTACAGTTTTTAGAGTTTTATTTGTGATATAGCTTGCTAGAAGCCTTGTTAAGGCAAGGGATGAAATCCAACCGTTTATTGGTATGTTCTTAACAATTTTTTATTAGTTTTAATGATTATGTTTTTATGTTTTTGATTGTTTTACTCATCTAGAAAAGTGTTTAGTTCTGTATAATCTTTTGATTTATCGTAGACTCCAGGCACGTTAAATGCTTAGTATTCGCTGCGAACTAATTCATTAGTTTTGTTTTGCCTAAAATCAATCAATTGCATGAAACTACCTTATATACAATTAATTCTTGAGTTTTTATTGTTAAATCATCCGACTAAGATCATCCTTCGTATGAATTTTAGTTGAGTCATAAAATAAATATTGTTAAGACTACCAATAGATATGTTGTGTGTGGATCCCTAAACTTAGCGCCTTAATATATTGCTATTTTTGCTTAATTTAAATTAACTTTACTAAACTATAAAAAATCTCTTCAAATAAACTTTGTTATTTTAGTTTTATTCTCTTGTGGTTTGTTAACTAATTCCCTTTTCCCTGTGGATTCGACCTCGGACTTACCAGGTTATTACTTCACGACAATCTTGCACTTGGGAGCATTATTTAAGTCGCAGCACTAATTGATTAACATAGAAAATATGATGTAAATGTAAATGTAAGTTGTAATTTTTTTTTTTTTTGGGTGTTTTTTTCAATTTATTTTTTCAAGACGTATTAGAGTTATTATAATCATTGTTGTGCTTAAGCTACTTCAGAATATAAGCTTGCTATTAAAAAATATATATATATATATATATATATATTAAATAAGTAAAATAAATAAATAGACATTAATGTATGAATTTAAATATAAGATATTCAAACAAATCATTTGAATACTTAAAAGTAAAATGAAAAAATAAATTAATTTAGAAGGATTAACAATATTAGTGTTTGTTTTTTCTATCTTAGATTTCATTGCCAACTATCAAAAGGCGAATTGATGGCAGAGAACTTCAAAAGTATATAGCATTGTAAAAGGTCATTAAAAAAAAAAGTAAAAAAGTAAAAAAGAAATTTGGCACATTGGTTAGTGTGAGAGAGCAGGAAAATTTCATAGTGCTCTCAAAAAAGAGATTTTTGGATACTTTTTTAAGACACCTCTCTTTTTGGGTAAGTGGTATTGAGTTGCCACTTATTTTTTATACAAAAAGGAAAAAAGAAAAAAAATACTAAATACAAAATACATGACTGAATCGTTCCATTCTTATTGATTGAATAAAACAGAATACATATTTGATAAATTAAGTATTACATGGCTTTAAGTCCTAGTTACAAACTACCAAAAATACATAGTTTTTTGTCCTAGTTACAACCTACCCAAAATAAAAATAAAGATAAAGTCTAGATCTACCTATCCAAAGACACTAAATTCGGAGGCTAGGTTACAGAATTGGAAGGTGTTAAGCACCCATTCCACTCAAACAAAGTTTGGTATTCTAAACTCTCATGACCAATATACCCCTTTATGCATGCTATGAATGATATGTTGTACACATGAAAAAACTAAATCACATAAGTCTATTTATGAATGTATCCTCTTTTTTGTTAAAAATTCAAATCTGTGTTGTTATAAAAAATTTGATTTGGTTTAGAAAAATCAGATATATTTTTGTATATGTACAATAAAAAAAAGTTTTTGGAGAAAAAAAAATCAGATCTATTTTATTAAATAAAACAAAGTCTTTTGGTTTTAAAAAAATAACAGGTCTGTTTTTGGAAAACTAAAAAATTGGTTCTTGATATGTAAAAAAAAAAAAAATCAGATCTGTTTTATAAACAAAAAATTGTAGATTTATAAAGAATTAGAAAAAAAAAATTAGATCTGTTATCTTGACAAAAAAACGTTTAAAACATATTCCAATAAAGAAAATATCGACAACACATGATATAACATTTAAAAATTAAAACTAAACAAACATTTATTCATGCATTATCAAATTGAAAGAGTTAGAAGAAGAAGAACTAAAGAACAACTACCTTTTGCATGAATGTACTCTTTTTCTTGAGAGAATATTTTAGGGTTCAAAGAAATTTATGCAATTATCTTTGAAATCTAAAAATCCTTACTTACAAAAAAGAAATTCTTAAGACTAAAACCTCCAGGACTTCTTTAACGTAAGAGAGAAAATACCAGAAAGTGGAGTCAGAAAGAGGGGAAATCTGAGAGCGTGAAAAAGTGTGCTGAATTTTGAGATCCAGTCTTTATTTATAGAGGCTGGAAGGCTCCAAAAAATAGCTTAGACGATCAAAATACGAACTGGGACGCGTCCTTATTGCTAAAAAATAAAAAAGGATGTGTTTTAAGCTCACTCTAATGCCCTAGGGCCGAAGCCCAATTGTGTGCCATTCGGCACTTTGAAAATGCTGTTCATCACTCCAAAAGTGTCAAATGTCACTTTTGGGTGCCAATCCCGCTCTCAAGTTTGGGTGCGTTTTGGACTTTTTTTTTTTTATATAGGTTTTTTGAGCCGGGACTTGCACTTAGACGCGTTTTTAATCTATATTCTAAAAATTAAACTATTTTCTGCATAATTCAGGTCTTTTCAGCAACAACTATCTTGTAGAGATATACTCTAAAAAATCTTGATAAAGTCTAGATTATCCACAATTTTATTGTTATCCAATTATCCCCTTTATTCCCATGCAAGCAGTCATATTTTTGACACTAACAACTAATCACAAAATTATTTAATTAATTTTAATTGTTTAACCAATCAGAATTAATTTAAATTAATTATGTGTGGTTGACTCTATCTAGACATAATACATGCTGACCGTGCAAACTTGATCATGCGATATCTTTCGATTTGACGGTCCGATTTGGAAATTGGGCACATGTCGCGACCGTTAGAATCTTGAGATCATTTTTATGATATGCAACGAACAAATTAATGCATGTAATGCAATCATGATTTTTGGATACATGAATGGTCATTCTAGTCTTCTTTCTTGATTAAATCATGGGTGCAAAATCGAGTGTCTATAGTTAGGAGATATTGTGATATTGTGATATTGTATCAAGTTCGGGTTTTTTTTTTTTTTTTTTTTTGAGCAAATTAGAGAGGTAAAAGTTATTTCCAATATCAAAAAAAAAAAAAAAAAAAACTGAACTCAGAATATTAATAAAAATTTTGGATATAAAAAAATGAAATCTTTATCGGGAGGGACCTTGGGTGCCTCTTGACTCCACCATACCTGCAAATCCCTTCTCCTAGTTGATCAATCATTGCCGTTGTGGTAACTAGACCTAAAAATGCTTAAAGGACCTCGAAGACTGGCTCCTAATTTACTTGTTTAGAGAAAAAGAGAGAGATACACGAGAGATAAAGAGAGAAAAAAATTAAGGAGGAGCTCAGTCCTAAGCCGAAGCCTCCTCGAGAAGTACATACCGGATAAGAGAGTGCGTACTAAGTCCAGGACTCCATCATTTGGGCCATCAGGTCGGCCCAAAGAGGTTTTCTCCATTGTAGGATACTCTTTTCCCACCCTAAACAAGTAAATTGGGAGTCAGTCCTCACCGCCGTTCAGGCATTTTTAGGTCTATTTACCACATCAGTTATCCTTAAAAACAGTGATCACAAGCTGGACTCACATACTTATATGTATCTTATATGTCTTTGCTTTATTCATTGAACCTTGTATGCAATCCTTGGCACAATTATTCTTTTCATTTTTATTTCTCTTTTTCCCTCACTAGTTTATTCAATTAACCATTAAGACTTTCTGACCAACTCCTGGGTTGGTCAAGGCTGAACCGAGGCTTCTTAGTAGAATACTCATTTGGTTGTAAGAATTCATCATTTAAAAGCCTTGTTGCAGTTCAATATTTTCTCTAAAATTGTACACCCATAGTTTCGTTTTTGAATGTGTAACATGGGAGTCAATAATAAGGTGTAACATGATTAATGTAAGAGTCATCCATTTTTCTGTATTTTTCATCTTACATTTAATCGAAAGCAATATATTGAAACACTAGATTTTGGTGTTGTATTGTTGTTGCGTGTTAAGTTTTCTTTGCCACTGTTTCTCCAAAAAAAAAAAAGGGTTTTCTCTGCCCCGGCAATGTGATTTTGCGTGTGCCACATGCAACTCATGTTACACATTCAAGGGTCCGGTTAATGTGTATCCTTAAGACATACATTAACCATCCATTTTTAAAAACTTTTTATGAAAAATTGAAAAAATTGTTAAATCAGTTAGTTATTTTTTTATTTTCCATAAAAAAGTTTTTAAAAATAGTTTACTAACATATACTCTTAGAACATACATGAGCAAAGCAAATCCCTAGTAGTTATAAAACCACAAATCAAATGCTGCGGGACAATCAGGACTACGGTCAGCTAGACTAACACAGACTGGTGGAGGAATGTCAATCTCATAATAGGCTTGATCTAGCATGTGCCATGTGAACTTTCCCCCACTTACCCAAAAAATAAATGTAAAATTTCCACTTGATTCCTTGTTGTGAAGGCAGTGTGGTAACTGCTGAGGAATTGGTTCACCATTAAGTTTTTATAATAACCGATGAGATAATATGTTGTGAATCTTGTGATTAGTGTTAATAAAATAGGTCTGGCTTACCAGTTACCTCTAGTAGTTTTTTAGCTGGACATTTTTTTTTTAATGAGAAACTACTACATCACCCATTAACTAAACAAAATATGGAGATTAAAACTCACAACTACATCATTTTATCTCGAGGAAAAACTAACTAAATGTCAATTTGAAAATCTAATGGAGGTAAGCCAAATCCTAATAAAATAATATAAATTTACACAATTTTCAGATAAATAGTTATTACACAAAAAAGTAAAAAAAATGGTGTAAATACTATTTTGGTCCCTACATTTTAAGGTTACAATCAATTTGTTCATTACATTTTGGTAGCAGTCAGTTTGGTTCCTAATATTTTCAATCTACAGTCAATTTGATCCCTACCATTAACTTACTAATGGAAAAAGTTTGCGTGGCAAATGGTTTGCACGGTTGGCATGTTTAGCATTAAAATATTAAATGATATGTTGACGGGTTTAAATTTTGTTGGCCACATAAGCTTTTCTTTACCATTTTTTTTTAATTTAATTTTCTTATTATCTTTTTAACCAAACATAATTTCTTTTTTACTCTCTCTCTCTCTCTCTCTCTCTCTCTCTCTCTCTCTCTCTCTCTCTCTCTCTATTCACTCTTTAGTTCTCAATGATCGGCAAAATCGATCCATACACCATCGACTTTGTCCCCAAAGCCTTCTTGGCAACTACTCTTTGATTCTCCTAAGAAGATCGTCATCCCTCTGTGGCCACTTGTGCAGCCTCCATCACAACAGCTTAAGAAGTATCTTCAATCCTAAAATTTCAACGCTTCCATCGTGGGTTTCCTCCAGAACAAGATAAAAAATAGATGGTGTTGGTGAAGAATGAGAAGCGGTTAGGAATTGCTAAGTTGGGAGTGAGATCGGTGAGTTTGGGTTTGGTGGATCTAGATGAACAAAGTTTCTCTCCAAACTAATTTGGAGAGAAACTCTTCAAACTTCTCATATATCTCTTTTTTTGGTGTGAATTTTGAAAATCTAACCATTAAACTTCATGTTCCTTAGGTTCTTAACATACATATCAAATTTCGTTCAAATCAGATATTATTTACTATTCGATCAATAAACTTATTTTTTTATATACATAATTTTAGATCATAAAAATTTGAATTTTTAGCATTTGTTCAATGACATAGCAATTGATTTTTTATCTTCTTGAAATTTTATAAGCATGAAGAATATAATAAGAACATATTATTCAACAATTAGATTTTCAAAATTCACATTCAATATAAAGATATAAAAGGAGCTTGTAGGGTTTCTCTCTAAACTAGTTTGAAGAGAAACTTTATTCGATCTAGATTGGAGAAGAGGATTTGAGATCAAAAAGGATTCGTAAGCTTGAGCTAGCTCTAGGAACTGAGCTGTGGCTTTAGCTTGGGACAAGTCGAATCTAGGTTTATGGTGGTGCTAGAGGGTTGGGGTTATGCCGTTATAGTGAATCTAGGTTTGGAGGATTGGTGTTTGGAGGCACTAGGTTTGGTGAATCTAGGTTTTGGGATTTGTTTGAATTTGGGGATTTTGGTTGAAATTTAATGGCATAATATTTACTGTGATCGAAAGCCAAATTGAAGGTTAGAATCAATGTAATTTGTGTTGATTTGCCATTGTTGGACTAGATTATTGTTTGGATACCAAGAAATTGCAAGAACGAGAAGAAAATGAAAACTTGATTGTTTACCAAGAAAATATAAGGAAGGGAAAAAAAATAGAGTTGATAAAAAAAGAAATTTTGTTTGGATAAAAAAATTGTAAGAAAATTAAATGAAAAAGGAATTGGTAGAGAAAAGAAAAGTAATTTTGAAAGTTGATGTGGCCTTTTCTTGCCATGTAAGTACTAATGTGGCCAATGATTTTGACAAGCAGCATATTATTTAATATTAAAGTTGCCTATTGTGCAAACTATTTGTCATGTAAGCATTTTCCATTAGGAAATTAATAGTATGGACCAAATTGACTGCTACAAAAATTGTAGGGGCCAAATTGATTAAATTCTCCACTACAAAAATATAAAGACCAAATTAATTGTAACTCCAAAATGTAAAAACCAAAATAGTATTTTCGCCAATAATTATTTAGTAGTCCTCAAAAGTTCTATAATTCAATTGATCTCTCTCCACCCAACTAATATTAAAAAAATAAAAAGAATTGTGTAGTCAATTAATTTAAAAAGGGAAAGGGAAATTAGGAGTGCAGGGGGTTGGGACTAGTCATTATAACCACCATATATTGGCGGGAAAGAAATTGGAAAGGGAGAACATTTACCTTCAAGTTCACAATATATCTATCTCAGAAAGAGATGAAGAGGTGTGAAGCTTTACAGCTAAATTATACAGTTGCTTTTAAAGGGGACACCAGAGGGAAATAATTTTTTGAGACTGAAAAGTCACATGCTTTTCTTTAGTAGCATCAGATGCATTGTTGTAGGTTACCAAGACAAAAATTAAGAGAGTAGTAGGAGGAGACAAGCAATGCATGTGAACTTGGGAAGAAGAATGGACCACACAATACATATATAATAATAGAGTATTTAGTTGTTCTGTTCTTAGCATATCTTTCCCATGTGAGGTCGCTGTGTACTTCTACTTGGGACCCACCCGCCATCTTTTGTAGTCCCTTCCCTGCATCTGCGCCAAGCCTTCCTCTCCTCACTTCCCAATTTTTATTTTTCTTCTTCTTTGTTTTCCCTTTTCTAGATTCTCAATATCAAGGGGACCCATTGCCCAAACATATATTACTCTTACTTAATCCAATAAACCTCTGCTACTAGTGAATGCTCAATAGAGTCAACATTTCTACAGCCAAAAACACCTAATATGGAGTAGTTGTTATGCGTTAACATTGATTATGAAGCTCGAGCATAGCAATTGGGGACTGGGATTTAATTGGTGTGAAAGTAAAGTTAAGTGGGTACTGGGGCTTCAGTCTTTGATCATCATACTACATACTGAACAAGCATCAGATGAGGGACCCGGCCACCATGATCTCTCAGATCTGATGAAAGGGCCAACTCAGTATTACAAATACAAAAGATTTCCATCATTGCCATTGATTCCCATTACCCACTTAAAAAGAGGGGAAAAAAAAAAGCGAAATCTAGCTCCTAAAGCTTTGGCATATGCTAGGTGCAATAGGTTACGCGTTATGCGTTATTATACACACACTCAATGAAGAAGCAAGCCACGTCTATATCAATCAATATTTCACCATCACTATCATAATTATCATCACCCTGACCCTCTAAGTCCCATTGGCCGCACCATACCAAACAAACCAGACAGATAAGAATCAAAGGGATCAGATTACATCACAACAATTCAATCCTAATGCCAGTCAAAAAGCACACAAAGAAACAGTTGCACTCTTTCTAACTAAATCCAATGTCCATTACAATTAAAATAAGACCCTCTTGGATGTACATTATCAAACATAACTAAGAAAAATAAAAAAATTGTAACAATCATCATATCCTCTCTCTTACAACTTCATGGGGTGAATCAATTAATAAGATTAAAATAAATATAGAAGAAAAAAGCCAACAAGTTACAAGGATACTCCCTAAAAACCGCATCCATGCCTCTTTTTTTTGGGTCATATAATATTAGGATAAGTATTTTTTTTTTAACGATGATATATTATAATTACTTTTATAATATTAAGGTAAAAAAAAAGAAGTTGGAGTATACGAAGTGTGTGTGTTTGTTTGCTGCTTGTCCAGTGTCCACGACCATGTTTCTCATTCTTCGACGGTTAGAAAAATCCAAATGGACTCCTCCTGTTTTATTAATGTATTAAATAAAAAAAATAATGTTAGGAAAAAAACAAAAAACAAAAAACAAAAATAATAATAGTAATACTAGAAATTATGATTATACATGTCACATGTAATTAATTAAGTCAATGGTCTGCCACTTTGTTTGCCCAACAATGAATCCCGCTAAAGTGTCAACAGTTTACACGCATCAATGTCAAATTGACGGTGTAGATGGATGGATGGATGGATGGTGTTTGGTTGTAGTAATTTACAGTGAGTGACTGACCCATTCAGAGATCAGAGGTCAAGAGGCCTTTTTACAGTTTTATTCAGTCAGACACAGACACCAAACTTTAGCAATTGCTGCTGGAATCAAATTGTCCTAGTTTAATATTATTTACTGTGAGTGACAGAATTACCAAGATTCCTCAATTCAATTCAAGGCTCTCCACGTCAGCACAAAAGGCACAGACAGAAGACCCACCAATTGATTATGCGTAGCAGAAGTAAAAATGTGGAAATGGACGATGATGCTTTAAAACATCCCATTTTCCCTTCTCATCTTATGAGCAGATTATAGACACAAACAAGGCAGACCTGCGGACCCATTTTTGGTGTGAATCCACAATGTATAAAATATAAGGGGGTATAATAGTCTTTTCACCACTACCTAAAGGGCTCAAAAAGGAGTAAACCTCTTTCACGCGCCTACCACCAAGTACAGAAGCCAGCATACAACGAATGCACACTTGGCCCTATCTGATTAAATTTGCTGAAGTCTAAGTCTAACCCACGACCAACAGTTCAAGTCAAAGACAAACTATAATTTTCGAAAACCCCCTTTTACCCTTCCCCAAACTTGGCGCCCCAGTGGGTTGGGTTATTATTATATGCAAAGAAACTGAGAAAGATTGGGACTTCACAAACCTCAAAACCTAACTAAAAAGTACGAAATGCCTATTATACCCTAGAGAAAACGTACCTTTCTTGGCGGGGGGTTAGTTTCTTTGTTAATTATTCCCTCCAAGTCCTGCTGAAAATGGTCTTGAGCCTATTCCCGGAGAGTTTCTGCAAAGCTTTCTTGGCTCCGGCGACCTCCATCTCCGCCAGCCTCTGCAAGTGGTTTTGAGCCCCAGCGGCCACCAGTCTCTTCCTGCACCCCTGGCTTCCTCCACCGAGCACTGCCGCCACCACCATCACCGGAAACTTTTTACAGACCAGCTCATTCTTAGGGTCCAACATCTGCATAAGCCTCATAACACTCTTCTCGTCCCTCGCCAACTCTTTCCTATTCGATCTGACAGTCAAAAGCGACACCAACGCCTCCGCCGCTGACTCCTGTAGCCCCAACGGCTTCGGTGACTCCATTAGCTTCACCAACGACCCCATACAACCACCAATGGCCCGCTTGTTACCATCACTGATTGATAAAGTAGCAAGCAAAGAAGCTGAGATTTGCTGTAGAATAAGATTCCCATGTTTGATAAGCTCGCCTAATTGAACTATAAATGTTGTTGATGATGATAAAATCCGAGAAATCGAATCCAATGTAGAAAGACAGCTTATTGTTCTCACAACATGTTCCAATGTGTCGGAACTAGAAGAATCCTGAATCAAATGCAGTAATCTTTGTAACCCACGTTCTCTTATTATCAAAGCACGAAAATACTCACCAGAAGAAGCTAAAATTGCTATACAATGCGCCGCCTTTTCTTGAGCTGAGCTTGTGCCTGAGATTAATACTTGAATCAGAACAGTCACAGCTCCTTCCTCTGCTAAACTGTTCTTGATCTCTTCCACACTGGCAACGTTCCTAATAGCACCCGTTGCGTGTGCTTGCGTGACCGTCGACCCAGATCGACACGCCTCGATCAGGATCAAAACGCCGCCGTATGCGGAAATAGCCCACGCGTTTTCGGGATCGGCAGTGATGGCTTCCACAGCAGCCGAAGCTTTTTCCTTTAAAGACATTGACCCAGTTTCAAGGATCCTTAAAAAAGGCCCTAGACCCCCTTCTTCGAACACAGCCTTGCGCGACTCGTCGTTTGCCGAGGCGAGGACCGATACGGCGGTGGTAGCGTGTTCTCGGATGAGATTGTCGTTGTTGAAATCCAGCAAGTGAATGAGATAAGCAACGTTTCCTTCTTTAGCAACCAAAGTGGCGGATTTTGATTTTTCATCATCTTGGGTGAGGAGTTGAAGTAAGGACTCCAAAGCTTTTCTCTTGAACTCGATCCCTCCGATTTGTAAGCGAGTGAAAAGGTCTCTGACGAAGAAACCCAAGTCTTCTTTAGTAGAGGAAGGACCTGGGTGAGAGAGAACGATGGCGTTGGAGTGGTGGAGGACCCCAGATCGGAGGAGTAAGTCGAGGTCGTAGAGGGAGTTGGAGAGAGAAGAGGAAGCCATGTCGAGGTCGCTTTGCATGAGGAGTTTCCCTCCGGAGAAGGAAGGGAAAGAACATTGGTTGGAGAGGGAAGAGAGGCGGTGGAGAGTAGAGTGGAGAGAAGGGAGGAGGGAAAGGAGGAGAGGGTTATCGGACCAGTGAGGGGAGGAGGAGAGGGAGGAAAGAGAGGAGCGGAGGGAAGTGAGTTTGGAGTGGAGGACCTGCCATCGGCCAGTGAAGGATTTGACGGAAAGAGCGGAGAGAAGGAGGAGGGAAAGGAGGTTGTTGATTAGGTCGAGAAGGGTTTGTGGTGAAGAAGAAGAAGAAGGAGAAGAGGAGGAAGGTGGTGATGGAGTTGTAGCTGTGGGATTCATTTGGGTGAGTTTGGGTGGAGCTCCAATGGTAATGGTAATGGTAGAGGATGTGAATACATGTGAGAGTAAAGAAGAGAGATTTGGTTGCTTTGGGGGAAAAGAGGGAGTAGTGGTGACTCTTTGTGTTTGACAGGAAGATGATGGAGAAAAGTGAAGGTAACGAGAGAGAGAGAAGAGGGACCTTGGGTTGTGGACTTGCTTGTGGGATTGGGACTTGAGAGAGAGAGAGAGAGAGAGAGTCTAGGGTGAAATGGGCCTCGATTTGGCCCGAGCTTTACTTCTATTTCACGACATGTAGTTTTGTTAAATCATTAATTCATTATGCAGTGAAAAAGAAATTTTTTGTTTTTTGATTAACAGTGAAAAAGAATTAAGAACAGAAACAAAGACAAAATACATGGCACATAATATTACCCTTTTGGAGCAATTGACACTTTATTTTCTGTGATAACTCCAGAGAAAATGGAGAAATGTTTACTACAAGTTGAGTCTGCAATCTACATGTATGGGTGGTCCTAAACAGCTATAAAATTGCTATAAAGAATCCAATTCCCCGTTTGATGGCGCTTTAGCGTACTTTACAGCTTTTTATTGTGAAACGAAAATTACTTACAACCCATTTGTTTTCCTCTTTTTTAGGAGTTAGAACATTTTTTAGACAACTCTTTAAGAATATGGAATTTCTCAAATAAACAAAACTTTTGAAGAGATTTAAGTTTTTAATTTGTTTTTCCATCTTGAAATGATTAGAAAAAAAAATGACAAGTGCAAACTTTACATTTTTCACAATTATTGATATAACATATTGTGATTAGTATACAGTAAAAAAAACAATGTCAGTTATAGTCTTAGTAAAAATGATATTTACTAATTGCATTCTGCCATCTCAACAAATTGTGAAAGAGTCTTAGTGAAGTGATACCAAAAACAATCATTTTTGAAGTTTAGCATTGAGCCATAGATTTGGTTATGGCTGTTCGGTAAATTTTTATTAAGTATAAAAACAAAAGAGAAAAAAGATTAAACCCATTCACAAAAACTGTAAATGGTTTGGCCCTGTGGTGGAACCTTAAATAATTGGAGACGCGTGAATTGGGTCATTCTGTAGTGTAAATTAATTGATATAAATCTGTACCAGATCTAAAAAAGCTCTAGGAAAAGCTTACCCACCAAATTATTAATGCTATAATTGGGAACATTTAAAATATTTATGGTAGGATATTATTCTCAGAATTTATAATTGATTGAGAAATAATCTAATAAATATGACTGATAGAAATATTTGGGAGAATTGCAATTCATTTAAATTGAGTTGCCCTATAAAAATTAATGCGCATCGAAGCCTATCTAAATTATAAGATCTAAGAAGTTTGTCAAATTAATTAGTGCATGGTAGTATCTAGAACTAGAAGACGGCGAAATTAGTGCGAATAAACTCTTAGACTTAGAATTTTCCGATTGCTAGAAGAATATATATGCTGATTATTGTTTCAACTTTCAGCAAGTGCAATAACACGTCTCTTTTTTTTTTTTTTTTATAGCAAAAATACCATTTTGGTTCCACATTTTAAGCTTATTATCAATTTAGTTTCTAAATTTTGGTAACAATCAAATTATTTTGATCCATGTTATTTTCAACTTGAAATTAATTTTCGTTAGTAAGTTGATGATAAGGACCAAATTAACTGCAGTTAAAAATAATAATAATGACCTTAGGGACTAAAATGGTATTTTCACTTTTTTGGGTGAGGTGGGTTCCTCACTTCGATCTGATCTGCTATGAACATTCAACGCGCAATTTACTTGGTCGGGCCTTGGCAGTGTGGGCCTAAAAGATCATACAGTTAGCTGAGCTGGGTCTATAGATGCATTCTTTTGTTTTAGGTCTTGGGAAATGTGGGCCTAGTCTGTCAAAAGTTAGCTGTCTGGCCACCTTTGAACGGATAATTTTTAGGTAGTGCTTGAGTATAGTGAAATGGTGCTTTTTGCTCTCATATTTATAGTAGACTCTATCATGAATTTAATGAATAGACTCCACCATAAACGTGAGAGGAGTGAGCACCATTCTCTGTTGTGCTACGAGAATACCTAAGAATTACTTCCTTTAAACTCCCAACAAATGATTTCTAGGCTTGAAAATTTTGTATGTAAATGCTACAACTCCATTTGTTTTTATTTTTTCTCTCGCTTGGAATGGGGTAAGTCAAGGTCAAATTTTGTTGGAATTAAAATAATCTTTAACTTCTATCCCTCAGGACCCTCACCTTATCATTATTTGGAGCTTGTGATACTTGAAAAGAAATCAACGTGAACTAAAAAGGAGAGAAACAATCTAGAGATTTTACGCGGTTTGAAAGTGTAACTACGTGACTACATCCGCATGACCGAGTGGCAAATGGCAATCAGTCTACTATGTGTAAACTTAGGATTACAACTTACAACTGTGTTTTAAAAACATAACCCTACCTACCCAATATGTGACAAGTGGTGCAGAAGGGAGAACAGCTCTAGTTTCATAATATGAATTCTTGAAAAAATTGGGTCAAAACTAACCAAGTTTTTTTTTTTTTGGTAGTAAATGGGAGTTTAAAGAAATCCATTATAAACTACTAACTATGAAACTAGACAACCAAAATCTATAAGATTACCAAATTACTCTTGACATTGATATTCAAATAAAGTAACTCTGTAATGGATTTGACCCCCTTTTTTCAGGATTGATACAGTAGCATAACATATAAGTAAATAATCAACTAAAAAGATTGTTACAGAATTAGACTTATGACATATACCAGCATGTCAAAAGAATTGATTAAGAAATGGACACCAAACCTCATTTATCTATCTAGTCATCGGTTTCCAATAGTTGTTGTGTCCTACTCCTACATTATTACACAAGAATTATAAGTAAATATACAAATTGATAACAAGACAAGTCAACATTGTAGTGTATGAGAAACAATAAAAGAAAGAGAGCAAGAAAACTAACCGCATAACATGCAACAAAACCACACATAAATCTGCAACTAGTCAAATGTTATCTTTTAGGCTAAAAAGCAACTATAGTTGATTTGATTAACTGAGAATAATGCAAACAATTCAAAGCTTATAACAATCCAAAAAAACCAGAAAGAATTTGGGTCCCCCTAACAGTCGTCTTAAAACTCTCATTTTCCCTCTGCATCACAAGCCTTAGCCCCTCTAGAGGCAGATCCAATTGAAATTTGACTAGGGAAGTCTCATCAGAGAAGCCTAGGTGACTGCCATATTTTTTTGGATAAGTAGTGACATTGCATATATTAGCTAACCAACAAGCAGATTAAAGTAATATATCTGCACTTCCAGCATGAAGTAACACCCTTCTGTTTTATAGCTGGGAAGGCACTAATTGTAGACGCCACTTCAGAAGAAGAGTCCCAAATGAGCTCCGCCGTTTCTATAACAGGAAAGGACATATTTGTGGGCTGACCAAACGAGGTGGTGCAGGCCTTGATCCAATTGAAATTTCTCATACACAAAATAGTACATAAAAGCAGGAAAAAGGTTCAGGGGCTTTACTAGAACTAGTCGCGGTCCCGCGCGTTGCGCGTGATTACTTTTTTAGAGTGCTCTTATTTAGTTAATTTTTACAATTAGGACTAATTTAATAAAGAATAATGTATTTTATAACTATACAATGGGAAAAATCACAAAAGTAATATATATATAAATTTTGTTGTATCAAATGAAAACAATATAATTTTTCTCAAGAATTCAAAAGGTAAGTTATCGACAATATTCAATTTTTAATAAAACTTATTTATAACATTTTGTGTATCATTAAAAATTATATAAAATTTAGAAATTATTCTTTTAGTTTTAAACAAACTTTCTCAAACCCAATTTTTTCTACCCTATACACCAAAAAATATATCTAAAAAAATTAATAAAACTCAAAAAAATTATAATTTAAAATAAAAAAGAAAGAGAAAAATAAAAATCACATCATAATCAAACTCCTTCTCAATATGTAAAACATATCAAATGTGAAACATATCAAACTCCTCAATATCCAATGCACAATCAAATTAAAATTTTTTAATAAGTTACGCAATAGAAATAGATGGCCGATTCTAAACAAAAGTGCTAGTTGTAGCTTTATACATGATGATTTTAACTCTTTTACCTTAATAATATAAAAATAAATAAAAAATAACATAAAAATAAATCAATAAACCAAGAGTACAATTCCAAATGGGAAAAAATTAAGGAAAATTTTTGAAGAGAAGAAGAAGAAGTATTGTGTAACTATTGTCATAATCTAATCCAATACTTGAATTTGTTTTCTTAAAAATCTTCAAAAATATACTAATGAGATATGGAAGATGAAGAGTAATATCAGATATTCGTAAACGTTTAAAATAGTTACTCAAATATTTAGGAACATCCTATAAAAAAGACATAACAATTTGCTACTAATTTGTTAATCAAAATATTTACAAATAGTGAAAGGAAACTACACAAAGCCCATCTTTTTCAACTGTACAAACTATTCTTTATCATATTGTCCAGACTATCATTTTCCAAATAAACTAAAACCTGACAACAACATAAAATAGGACATATTATAATATGATTTTTCTCCAAATTATGTCAATAACAAACACCATTGAGTATAAACCTTTAGTAGGAGATCTATAACACGCTTGATTTGGATTCCTCCTATGGGGTAGTTGTCAGGTTATATCTTTTCTACCATCAAATGTTAAGCAAGACTTGTGAATGCCATTTTATAGAATTTTTTTTTTTAATTATTCTTCATTGATTTTATTTTTCAGTTATAAACAACTAAATTAAAGTAAATGAACATGTAAATGCAAAATTATATGTAAAGTTAAAACTGCTCAAGATGAATATGTATAGAAAAAAAAATTTTGTTTTGATTTATTATTTAGTTATAACATCATAATTAAAGTAGATGAATATGTAAAGTTAAAACCACCTAAGATGAATTTGTAAAACCAATATATTTATATATTTAATATGAGAAATGATATGTCTACAATATTTTTACAACAAATCCTAAGTGGTAGATTATTACTGGTTGTTATTGTTGGGGCAAAAAAGTAATCTTAGTGTTGAACCAATAACAACTAACCACCTGTGATTTGTTGTAAAAATATTGTAAAATTATTGTAGACGTAGCATCTCTCATTTAATATTGTCAAAAAAATTAAAGATAAAAAATAATAAGAAAAAGAATAATAATGTGACAGATGAGGTGGCTCAATGGGAGTGTAGCAATAACAAATGTCATGCTTCAGATTATATATATATATATAAAAGAGTAACTCTAAATAATATTAAACAATAACGGCATAATATAATAATAACAAATCTACCTTATATATGTTGGGAAAAAAAATATATTTACCTCAAATCCCAAATCTTTACTATGCCATTCTTAGAACCTACATACATCCAACTTCAATCACATTGAAGCCCCACTGCCATCACGTTATTGGTATGTTAATCATAGCTCATCACCTACCATGTCATTAGAGATAAGCGTCCGCATTAGCATTTGGAAAGATATATGTAAAACACTAAAAAAAAATGTAAGACTAAACTATTTTGTTTTTTCTTTTATAAGTAAAAGTAAGACTACTTGTGGGAGTAACATACTCACTGAGGGTAGTTTGATTGAACATTAAACCATCGAATGTGCGAATTATTAGCTATAGCCAGGTAGTGTGTATCTTGGATTATTTCAAGCCAATTAACATATCATTCACATCATATATGGCATATCAAATCCAACATGAAAAATTTAGAAGCATCAAGCATTACAAAAGTTACAATATACGAAACAGAAAAAGGAAAAAAGAAAAAAAAAAAAAGCATGATGGCCAAGACCGAAGAAACTGTAAAGAAAGAAGGAAGACAATTGAGTTTTACTTTGTTTATTTGGACATGTCATAAAAAAAAAGTGCCCTAAAATATGAAAAAACATATGCTGAAAAATAATTTTTTTTGTTTGACTTATATTTCTAATTTCTTATTGAAATACAAAATTCAAAAAAGAAACAAAGAAACAAAAAACAACTGTTCAACTTATGGTAACAAATAAAATATAGAATAAAAGGGGGAAAAAAAGACATAAATTATTGCTCATGTCAAACATAGTCCCAATTTGAATACTACTAACAAAATATAATAGAGGTATTATACAAATTAGAGATATTACCTTTTGGTGGAAACCATTGCCAGTGGAAATGGAGATCCTACTCAATGTATAGCTCTCATCAAGCATGAAATCTACGTAATGAATGAATATGTTAATATAAAAAGAAATCACATCTCCCTTGACATTGGCATCCTACTATTGCAATTCTCTCTTCAGCACTTGGGGCATCCTTCTCCAGGTTGCAATTGTCACCTTTGAAGCCACCAAACATTGTGCTCTCTCGCAGTTGAAGGCATCACCTGTAATGTCACCACACCAGAATGGTATTGTTTGTTTTATACTCCATATAGCAAAGAAAACGTTTTGGTATAATATTAAATAACTAAGGAAATGATTGGAGGAGACGAAATGATCACTGTCTTTTCATATACACAATGGAATCAACTCTTACAATATACAAATAAATGTTTTATAAAAGTTTTAAAAATTACAAATAAATGGAAAACCAAAATTAAAGTCTGACTGACTCTTTGAAAATGAAAAAAATATTAATAGATGAATAGTGATTATAATAATTTTCTCTTTAAGAAGAAATGATATGTTTCATAGTAGTATTTCCTTTTCTTTTTTTCTTTTTAAATAAAATTTAGTTCACTTATGGTGGTAGTGCAAAAGACCACCTTGTATCCCATGCTATTCACATTAAAACTAAAATTTAATGTTGAAAGGAACTTTGAATATAGACAATAGAGTTTATGGTGGAGTGTAGTGCATCATATTGGCCACAAAAAAATTAATTTTGGAATGGAAAACTAATAGAGTTTGTAAACCAAAAAAAGAAAAAAAAAATAGTGACGTGGTCGATGATGTGGCTCAACAGAAACGTAGCAACAATAATTGCTACGCTTCAGCTTTTAGATATATATAGAATAGATGATACAATGTATATAGCTATATTTGTCAGAGTGGATAACAACTATGCATGTTGAAAGAATGTGAAACTTGAGTGGAATGATTAAAAATGAAAGTCCTACCTTTAAGAACTGATGAAGCACTAGCACAAAGTTGGTAAAATACATGGTATGACCTCTTGCCCTCAATCAACTTCCCCTACACAAATCAGAACATAATCAACATATTTAAACAATTAAACCAAATTGCATAACTCTTCTCCTATCTAAATTGTGAAAACTGAGGGTAGTCATTAATTATCATTGCAAAACTTTAACAGTCATCTACTGACAAAAATTTTCAGCTATAAACCATGATAAACCTAAGAGAACCTTCCACAATGAAGAAAAAAAAAGAAACTCACAATCGGCTAGAGTTGTCATTCCTCGATGTTTTTGCATTCCCAAATGCTTCCAATGTATAATTTTTCTGAATTCCCACAACTGCCACCACCAAGAGCAGTCAAAGTATTGCATTGCAATTTTAGCCATCTCAATTTTCCCAACTCCACTTTCCCCACTTTAAGGAACACAATTAAAAGATTATTCTGTATGCTGACTACCAAATGAAATATTTGAAATGAGATCAAGACCAACATAGATGAACACGACATATAAAACAAAAACAAAAAACACTAAGGAAAATGTCAATAAGCAAGCTCCTAGTTAATATAAAACTTAATTGAAGACATTCTAACCTTATGATTATGGACTGATTTACTTCATCTGCAAAATAAAATTATAACGAGAAGAAAAGGCTTTTAGGTAGAATTTAATCAAATTGAATACTGGGTCAAATGTTTACAAGGCTGGATTAGATATATGAAGATTATATATACACATTATATATTTATATGTAGTGGAAGGTAAAAGCTTCTTTCTTTTGAAGATGACAAAAACAACCAAAAGATCTTTGATCAGCAGCATTACCATGGAAATAAAAGAGCAAAGAAATCATTTAAAGCTGTTCTTAAAATTTTTATTATATTATTAATGCACATAAACACATTCATTGTCACGAGCTCACTACTGATCCTACAAGCTAGTAAGCAGAATGCAGTTTCTATGCAGAAGTAACCATTCGGCTTCTTTTTCTACTGTGTAGGCCACAGGACTACATTCCATCAGCATCTTCTTGAAACTTAGAGCACTGATCTGGGCAATCTGTGCAAAACAACAAGATTCTACTGCTTAGACCACCATCATCCAAAAATAACAATGATCTTCATGTAACACATTAAACATTTCAATCATTTCTTAGCTAACATGTTGACTGCAAGAAAAATAGCACGCAATTGATTGAAAAGGACAAGAACTTTGAAAAACAACAACCAAAAAGAGGGAAAAGAAATCAGAGAGAATAAGAGAGAGAGCCCTTACTAATGGAATCTTGAAACCTTCAAAAAGAAAGGACTTGAGTACCAATTCGTATATCTAACTTCCAAGTTCCAAATTTCCATCAAAAAAAACTTCCAAGTTCCAATTAGCACATTAACTAAGGAAATATTAATCAAATACAAAATTTAATACTGGCAAGTCTAACTCTAAGTTCAGTTATCAGGGGGAATCAAGCAAATGAAAGGAAATGTTAATCAAAGAAGCAACTTTCAATCATTTTCCTTTTCACATTCTCGAGAACCAAACACACTAAGAACACTATTTACTAAGAGCATTCCCATCAAAGCTTTTAAAAATTTTAGCATTTAGCATTTCAAAAAGCCACTTTATCAATTTTAACAACTCATTTTACAATACATCCAACATCAAAGGTTCTATTTTTTTACCATTTCGTTTAAAATAATATAAATACTCATTAAAATAATAAAAAATAACTACACAAACCACCTTTTCCACCACAAGTATTAAAATAATAATTTTTTTTTTTTTAAGATTGGAGCTACCATGAGCTTTCAAAGATGAAAGCTCACTGTAGCTCAGTTGCTATTTTTTTTAAGTTTAGTATATTTGTTGTAGTTTGCTTTTTGGTGCTTTTTACAATCTTGATGTTAAAATTTAGTATTTATAGCATTTAGCATTCTTAATAAGAATGCTCTACATAGATGAAAAAAGTGATTTTGCTTTTTACTATCGGTTGGGCCAATGAGCCCAGCACAAAATGTGGGTGGCAGTGAAATCAACACCAACCCAATACTGACCACCATACATAAACCCGTGTTCATGCAAGCCATTGCCTCAACATAACCCACTTCAAAAATCCCAACTTTCTTTTTCTCTCAAGAACCAACCAGCAAATTCCTTATTAGATATCAAAAACCAAAGCAGATAATAAATAAACTTTTCAAAAAAAAAAAAAAAAAGTTGATCGAAACTCCTAGACTTCTGGCAGTTTAGAACAAAGAAAAAGAACCCTTTTTTTATTTTATTATTTTTTTTTTTATGAATGAAAAAGAACCCTTTAGAGCTTAGAGCCCAGGGAACTGAAAAATATATATATATATATATATATATATTTTTTTTTTTAAAATAAAATAAAAAGAGGCTCTAAGGTCTGAGAAAAACAGGGTCTTCTCCAAAAAGATAATCTAGGTGCCCATCAAAGATCTACAAAGCACAACATGTAAATTTAAAAACAACAAAAACCCATAATTTTTTCTCATAAAGAAAAGACTAATAGAATTAGGATTGTATTGCAGAAAATTAAGCATTAAAGAATGTAGCCCGTGACCATAAGAGCATTAGCATTGGGGAATGCTAATGCCAAATCTAAGGAAAATTTGGAATTTTAAGCCCCAAAACCATTTGCATTGAGGAATGCTAAACAGCAGTATTGCAAATTTTTTTGCAATACTGCTACAGTGCAATTCTAAACATAGAATTGCATTGTAGCAAGTATTGTAAAAAATTAATAATATTTTATTTGGAAGAAAGCTGAAAATGAGAGAGATTAGAGAGACGGGAGAGAAGATATAATTTTGAGATATATTATTTTATTATGTAGATATATTATTTTAATGAGTAAAAGAGGGAAATAAAAGTTTGGGATGTGGAGGTATTGTAAAATGGTATGGTATAATGATAAAGTAGCTTTTTAGAATTGTAAAATAGAGTAGCATTGGAATTTTCCAATGCTAGTGCTCTATAACTCCACCACAAGTCAATCACAAAAAAAAAACTTAAATGTCTAATACCACTAAAACAGAAACTTGATTTGCAAAATTCATCATCCAACCTCAGAAACAAAAACAAGAATAACACATTGATTATAAGAATTAACTTCTTCAATTCAGAAATATGATTACATCACTAATAAACCTCTGAAAATTAAACCTACCTGAATTTAACCAAAAAATATTAATTAAACGCAAAAAAAAGTAATTAAAAAGAGAGATAGAGAAGGGACATACCTGAAACAGAGTGCAATGAGTGATCACTCTGGAATCAAAAACCTAACAAAATGAAACAATAATTTTGCACTTGAATCAACAAAAAAAGGAACAAAAAAAATCTTGGCAATCATTTCCAAACAATAATTTCGCATTAGTTGAATATAGAATTGCAAAAAGAGTTAGATCATGTTATATAGTCCTCAACTTTTACCAACAATACTCCATCAATAGCTGGTTGAACTGTTAAACTATATAAAAATTCAGCTACTAAAATGTGAAGTTTATAAATCACACACCAAAGCCTATATTCACCAAAATTGAACCCTAAATCACACACCAAAACCGAACCCTAATTGTCACATTCAATCAATAAAAACAAAGACAGCAACAAAAGCAATGCACAATATTCAATCAATACGATTGTGTTGCGTAAATCAAGATATGAATTTAAATAATGAGTAAATTGTTTTAAAAAAAAATTCCATCAGAAGAATCGCCGAAGGAAGTAATAGAGAGTACTGCAGTTCTCGTCGGTGCTACTGACCTCATCGGAATACTCATTTTCATTCTATTCCATTATATTATTGACATTTTCATCTCAAAACCCATAATCCATCATTCAATCTCCTCCATAGCCCACAATTCTCACTACTTACACAAGTCTAAGTATCTCTATACAGATCATTGATCATTACCAGTAACGAATATATGCATTCAACAACACCATACAACTACTCCATCATTATCATAATTCATAAGAAGAGTTTGTTGGGGATTTCACCAAATCAAGGAGTAATAATAAAAGAATAGAATGAATACAATAAGCAAACTGAAATTATGATTGACTTAGAGGCATAATTGAATGTTATCCTTAGACAATAATTGTCCCCATACACAAGTTGTTAAAGAGTTTTTACAAACTTGTCCCAAGGATATAACCAAGTTTATTGGATTCGACAAATAGCAATTTTGGAGAATACACACAAGATTTCTTGTGTTTTTTTAAACTTATTATTTTGGAGATCGAGATGGTATATTTTCAAGTGAACATAAATCTCTATTTATTCCCATAGAGTTATATTTCACCAAAAGGCACGTATGGAGATTTAAAATGTTTCATAAAACTGTTTACAATGCTTGAAACTTTTTCAAACATTCAAGACAGTTATCATAAAATTTTGCAGAAATTCAGTTTTCACGAGTCTCGATCAATCGAGAGAAATCAAGCATCGATCGAAGTCTCTTTTCAATCAATCAAACAAGAATTGAACACCGATCGAATCAAGCCAAGACTCCATGATATTATTCCTAATCACTTCGAAGTTTTTTCATTTTTTTTCTAGTTTAGCTATCTATGTTTTTATGGATATACATCGTCCTCAACATTCTGTCACTATTCCAATTAAATATTATTTATTTCTTTTTTATTTTGGGCTTTCATTCACATTTACCGTCCCAAAAAAAAAAAATCACAACCCACCCCAACAACCAAAAAAAAAAAAAAAAAAACGGTTAGTTTAAACTTGCAGAGTCTGACAATGGCCAACTTGGTGTATCATTTGGCGTATTCAACAACGCAAATGCAATGGCCAAATTTTCACTGTGATATGCAGTAGAAGAGTGTGTCTTTTCTTCATCCCCATTCCCCATCGGTTACCTTTAAGTTTCTAGTGTGTCATTCGGTTTAAATGAATAAACCTTGTTTTTGATGTTAATCCAGCTCCAATCATGTTATTTTTTTTGTTGAGTTTCTCTTCTTTCATCATTTTTCTCACCCTAGAAACATCCTTCGATGTACCTGCAGAGAGGTACATATTCAACACCAAGACATTGGTTTCAATGTCTTTTGGTTTGAGCTCTAGTAATTGTTCAGCAGCATAAAAACCCAATTCTGAATTCCCATGCCTTCTACATCCAGCCATCAAGAGCGACAATATAAACTCATTGGGTTCAAAATCATTTTTCTTCATAAAATCAAAAGCTTTATTTAACTGACCCAACCTCACAAACATATCAATTAGGCATGCAAAGTGGTCGATTACATGCTTAATCTTATATATTTTTTGCATCATCTCAAAGTAATTGAGTGCTTCCTTGACCATTCCAGCATGGCTAGTGGCTACAAGCAAATAGAACACCTATAAAAGTAATCTAGTTTGGTCTAACACCAGCCAGTCTCATATCCTTAAAGAGATGGGCTAAGAACTAAGACAAAGAAAACTCCAATTACATATGGAAGTTATTACAAGAATCTGGATGGACCAAAAATGGTGAACATGCTCCTCTACAACAAAATCTAAAAAGTTTAGAAACACCGTAACAACAAAATCCTTACATTGAAAAAAAGGTTGCATGACCAGTTTGCTACATTGCGATAATATTCACCAATTAATTATTCTTCTCTTGACGTTGAATGATTTCTTGGCAAAGTTGGCTAATGCATTGTTGCTACTTTGGATCCAAGTTTGTAGTATCCACTATGGTAATTGACTAATTTCCAATTCTTTCGTCATTTGTTCTAATTGAAGCCTCTCTCTCTTAACACGAATCAATTCTTCAACCTCCATTTTCTTGATCTCCACAAGTTCTTGATGCTTCATTTTCTTAATCTCTATGAGTTCTTGAGTTTGCCCTCTCAAGAACATCTTTTTTCTCATCAAATTTTTTGTTCTTCTTTTCTGCCATGTCATTCACTCCTTCAAGATTCAAAATCAAACTATGATTTAAGATTAGATGCTAGGTTATGAAAATGAGAAGACATTAATCACCCACTATACATGATTGAAGTTGGTCTTCTAGAAATTAATTGGAAACTCAAATTTTGATCATGAACATGTTAAGGTTCACAAAAATCAACATGTCATCTTGTGAAACATTTTTTAGTATATATTATTTGATTTGAACAAGAGCTGAATAATAAGATAACTGTATGTCTAACAATGCTAATTAAATTTACTTATTTGCAACACACCAATGTACACTATAAAGAATACAACTAAGTTTAAAAGTACCTCTTTCTTAAAAAAAAAGAAAAGTTTAAAAGTACCTAAATAAAAATAAAATAAAATAAATTTTTTTTTTTTGAGAAACAATAAAAATCTTTTTTAACAATGCTTATAGCATGTGTAAGGATAAACATAACAACCATGTGTGGAGACAGATGTGGAAGGGGGTCCCTGTTTAATCCAAACCCAAATACACGGTGCATCATGTGGGTTCTTGATTCATGATAGACAGTAAGGACATGTAAAATATAAGTAAGTGCATGCATATTTGCAAATAAACTACACACACATACGCGGAGAGAGAGAGAGAGAGAGAGAGAGTCATACCTTAATCAAATCAAATGGAGAAGAATTCCAAAGGTAGGCCTTTCTATGCTCCTACTTTGAATTTGTCAAAATCAAAAGATCTCAAATAAATAAAAAATAAACACCAATTAATTTTCTCTATACAATAAGATAAGAGAGATTTGCAATATAAGAGACCCAGAGATGTAAAGCCCATGTTTATTGCTGTGAATTAAATAAGGCTCCTGAGTGCAAAATTGTCGCGAAGTAATAACTTGGTAAGTCCGAGGTTGAATCCACAGGAAAAAGGGAATTAATTAGCAAACCACAAGAGAAAATAAGTAAAACAATGAAATTATATTGAAGAGAAATTTTGATAATTTGGTGAACATAATTTTGAATGAGAGGACAATATATTAAGGTGTTAAGGTTTAGGGATCCACACACAGCACATCTATTGGTAGTCTTAATGATATTTATTTTATAACTCAACTAAAATTTATACGAAGGATGATCTTAGTCGGATGATTTAACAATAAGAACTCAAGAATTAATTGTCTAAGGTAGTTTCATGAAATTGATTGATTTTAGGCAAAACAAAACTAGTGAATTAGTTCGTAGGGAATACTAAGCATTTAATGTGCCTAGAGTCTACGATAAATCAAAAAATTATATAAAACTAAACATTTTTCTAAATGAGTAAATCAATAAAAAACGTAACATAAAAACATATCAATAAACGGTTGGTTTCACCCCCTGCCTTAGCAAGGCTTCTAGCAAGCCATTACATAAATAAAACTCTAAAAATTGTAAAGAAACTTCAAAAAAACCTAAATTACATTCTACGGCAGCTCCCCTCTGAATTTTGCCCTAAAAAGCCTTTAAATAGGTTAAGAAATCCTATTACAAATTGAATTCCCGTTTGGAGAAAATCTCAGGTTTTCAGGCTTCACTTAACTGACATTTTTGGCTCATTTAAATTAAGAATTCGGACATTTAGTAAACTATAAATTGTAGCCCTATAAGTTAACTTTTTATTCCAACTTAAATCATCTCGATTGGACATCTGAGTCAAAAGTTATGCCCAAAATACTAATTGGTGCGCAAGCTGGAATCCTAGTCCGAATTGGACTTGGATTTGATGCAAATTTCATTTGATTCCTTACTCCAATTGGATTCAAATTTAATTGGGTTTTCTTTCTTTAAATTCATTATGGCCATTGTCAAAGTAAAGTCCATTAGCCTTCTTTTTTGCACAAATCCACTTATTTAATTTCATTCTTCTACAAAAAACAAATTCACATATTAAAATTCAATTAAGCACAAAATTAATTATTCAACATTATTCCAAAACCAAATATAAAATGCATGAATTAACTCAAATATGTATGATAATGCTTTATAATAATGATATAAATATGCAAAATTAAGCTATTATCATTTATGAAGGTTATGCAAATTAAAAAAAATGGGAAAGAGAAGCAATTTGAAGATGCAATCATGCAACTTTTTTTCACAATAATGTGAGTGTACAAAGGATTTCTTATATAATTGGTTTAAAAAATATCTTATGAGTTGAGTTTTGAGTGATGCTCTCCCTTTAAAGGTCTTTTCAAGATCCTTGCCAAAATTCAAAATGTCTCTAACATAATAGATTGGGTATATATATTTTTAATTTGAAGGAGGAGAATGGACGATAAGGATTTAGAGACGTGTATTGTGTAGTAACTAGTTATTGGTGATATTTAAAGTTAGTGGAAATGTCAAAACGATTGTGTTGGGTTGTTTTATTTTTTATTTGCTTAACTCAATGCAGTCTTCCTAATAATAGATTTTTTATTCAACTATCAGAGACTTTACCAATTGAGTTAACTGAAACTCACTTCTATTTTCGAATAAAAAGCATATGATTGTATCTTGTGTATCATATGCTTGCTGATATGCACACCTCATAAGATTAAGCTAAGGAATTTTTTTAAACAAAAAAAAAAAGAAAGAAAGGAGGAAACCCTTAAACCCTTAACCCTCAAAGATTGAAATTCCCCCATGAAAATGAAAAAAAAATGATCATTACTCAACAAAAAAGAAAAAAAAGGAGAGTTTTTTTTTTTTGAGAGAAAAGGAGAGTAAATTAATAAACAGAATGCAAGAGCAAAAGCCCCGGTTGGTTGGCCTATAAAATGTAAAACCCTCGTTGTACGAGACTCTCTATTAGAACTCAGGGTGGAAGGGTAGAGAGGAGAGCGTATGCATTTGAATTGAAATCACACAAGAACAAAAACCAAATCAAAAAGAAAAATGGCGAATAAAGCATGGAGAATAATCCCAAGACCACTACTTGAAACCGTGTTAAACAACCACGCTCAGCACCATCGTGTTCCTCAGCCACTGATCCTCCATGGTCCTCGTGGTGTTGGCAAAACCACTCTCATCCTTGAACGTAACTTAAAAAACCCACTATCTCTCTCTCTCTCTCTCTCTCTCTGCATATTCTTTATTTCTGTAAGATTTCTTGCTTTTATTTTTCGTTTTTCAGGTCTACTCGGCGAGTGGAACAAAGGTCCTCACCTCACTGGCTATATAGACTTCGCTGAATCCATCGAAGACCACCATCCACAATTCAACAAGTCATTCCCATGGGCATCATGGTCGAATTGTCCACCACCCACTTTGTCAAGCTGCCGAACCAAGCTCGAACACACCCTTGAATCAATGGTTGAAAAGGGTGTCAAGCTTGGCACCATTAGCTCCCACCAAATATTCACCACACTCAGCAAATGGCACGGCCTTAACACCGCCCTTCGCCGCGTAATTCAGAGTAACAATGCTGCTTCTAAGTCTGCGGTTGTTGGTAAGGCCTCCCCTTCGGTTTTGTGGGACCGGGCAGTTTTCGCGCTCTCTGCTCGATGTAATGCCCAAGAGATTGATGGGGTATTGGGTTTGAGTGAGAAATGGAAGGGCTTGTCTATTGAAGAGGCTTCATATTTTAGAGAGGCGTTTCTGGCGCTGAGATTGGCGAAAGAGGTGATTACAGTCCAACATGGGTGGAGGGCTAATGCTATTGCTCATTTGAATCGGACTGGTGGGTTTTCGAGGTCTTTAGCACATTCGTGTACTGATTGGCCGTGTTTGCTGCTCGAGTTGTTGTCACAAGCTGCTGAAATTGATCATTTTCAGGTGATTGACTAAAATATTAGGCACATTCTATTACATAGGCCACCAAATAATTTAACATACAGAAAATCTTCATTAATGCCATTGTCAGTGTGTGCTAATTCTAGGTGTGGTAGGCCTGTAAGCTAAATTGGTCTCTAAGGCAATTCATGATATTCCTTAATCTGTTCATGCTTGACGTGTAACTGTAAAGTTTGTGTGAAAGAGGTTTATGATGGTACATTTGTGTGGTTTTGACTAGTGGCTGGTGCTATTGTGAAGCTCTAATCGATAGACGTTTATGTCTCATATGGGCAGCCCAAGCTGGTTATTAACAATATCGATGTTCTACGCAATGCTACTCTAAATGATGATTCGTCGGTCTCTGCATCAATGTATCATGACAGTCTGATATGGAGAATGATTGCTTTGGGTGCAAATGAGCGGTGCCTGCCCATCATACTTGTTACATCAGATAGGTTAGGTCCATTTCTGTTCAGCTATGCTATTTTTTACTTGCTCTTTAAACCATAAAGCTTAAATTCTTTCATGGCGTGGTAGAAGCATTCTCCCCATGCCTTAATGCTTGTGCTTAAAGATTGATTTAAGGGCCAAATAGTTTGCCATTACATGCATCCATTTTCTTGCTTACTTCCTATTTGTTTTAACATTCTCTGAGGTTTTTGTAACACATAATATTACTTTTTGAGAATTTTTATTTACATTTTAGAATTCTAATCCACCAATATGCCTCAGCTACTATTCATACCAAGCCTACCTGGATTTTGGATTTACAGACATATTCATCTCTCGTGAGGTACTTAAACTAAACACTATTAAACTCTGTGTGCGTGTGTGCCTTCTCTTCTCTGATGTATGGAAGAAAAATTATGGGAATTTCTTTACTGCTTTACCATTTCATATGTGCTACTCTTTAAACTGTCTCTTAATTCTCTTTCTCTACACAACACCCCCCCCAAAACACCCCAAACAACCCCCCCCCCCCCCCCCCAAAAAAAAAAAAAAAAAAAAATCCCAGTGAAAATGAGTTTCTGGTGCAAGCTTTAGCTTATGAAATTGCTTTAGTGTTGACAACTCAACTTGAAATAGTTCATGATTGTATTCCATGCTATTATTAGAAAAAAAAGATTGTATTTCATGATGATACAGGAACGGTCATTATTTGGATGCCTTCTCACAGATTGGGACTCCTTATACGCATGTACACATGAACGCTTGATATTGTGTTTGTTGTCTGCGTATGTCCTTGTTTATGTGTGCTTCACTTTGGGTTTTGACGCTTGATCTGCACTTGTCTATGTGGGATATTTAGCAATTGACTTTTGTTGTTTGATGATATATATATATACACACACACACACACACACACACATATGTGCCTTGATGGTTCTAGCTTATGTTACTCATTTCAGTTTTGTCCTATCTGCAGATGTTTGGATGGACTCCCCAAGAAGCTAAAATGCATATGGTTACCGATTATTTTAGTCCTTCAGAGGCAAGCAAATTCTGTCTATAGTTCAAGTAACAAAATCTCTAGAAAAGAAATACGGGACAAACCTTCCATAGGGGCAAAAAAACAAAGAAAGAAAAATAGACTGAAACTCAATTAGATTTTGCTATCAGAATTTACATTTCCCCTCCACCTCAGCTGTCTTCACCTTATTTTCCTAATTACTGGCAACTTGGTGAATTTTAATCTTTTCTTTTGGTTCTTAGTGTGTTTAAACTTTTGTTTTTTATTTTTTATATCAAAATTGCAGTGGACAGTGATTGCTGAGGTGCTCGGACCAGTCCCTCGACATCTATTTGAGCTTTATGCTCTTAAACAGAGTGATTATTATCAGAAGTAAGAATGATTTTATCTTAGCTTGCCATTTTGTCATCTAGTAGATATTGATAAGTCATATCCTGCTTTAAGAAATTTTGGGTTCCAGCTATATAGGGAGATTAGCCTTATATGAAAATATTGAGAATCATTGATCATAATTGAAAGTGGACAGTTCAGTGTCATGTTACAGTGTTAAATATGCAAATTAACATCTTTGTGCCTGATATCACTGAGCTTGTCATATTCAAATTTAGCTGATGCTACCTTCTATTAGTTCATTAACCTGTTTATATTCAACTGTAGGGTGATGGGCGACAAGGGTAGTACTTTTGAGGACATTGTAGATGCATATTTAGCATATTTGCAGGTAATTTTCACAAATGAACATAGCTCTGCATCTCATTTCTTTTTGAACCCTAATATTGTATTCTTCTAAGATTTGTTAGTTTTTAATGAATCTTGAAGGGCTACATCTATAGTAATTATTTAACTCACGAGCACAAAGGAAAACATCTTGATGCTTGGCTAAGCTATTTAACATGCTAAATGAATGAGGTTCAACCAATGAAATAAGTTTTGCTGCTTGCACTTACATAAGCTTTTGTTTCTTAAATGGAGTTATTGGCCTCATCTCTATGATCTTAACTTAATAGGTAGATCTAGAGTAGGCTTACAGAGTAATGGTGGAATGGTTAAAGCTTACTGTGCAGAACATGATAAGAAAGATTAAGGTTGCAGCTTGCTAAAATTTCAGCTCTAAAATTCAATCTCACTGACACAGGGCAAAGGGGAACACAATCAAATCTGAGCTGGACAGCTTTGGTTGTGAGGATTAAGGGTTAGGTTTTAGTGGGAAAAGGGATGAAAAATAATAAGGATTATGGGGTTTCTAATGGGGAAAAGGAATAGTAGAATTTGGATCCAAATTCTGGTTGCTGTTCCAGTGCTGTGAATAGTAACGCGTAAACCATGTTTTGGCTCTTTATTGGGTATTTTGGACTACTTAGTGGATGGGTGGTTTGGGGTTTTGAAGTTTTGGATTTTAGGGTTTAAAAGGTGACAAATCAATTGGAGTTTGCAAAGGTTTAAGTTACTAGGAAGTTAAAAATGGAAGAAAAAAATAATAAACTTATAGGCATCACACTTAGGATTTTTGTTGGCATCTTGCCTTGGTGAAGGTTGTATCACACAAACCTTAAACAAGCTGTATAATCTCTGAAAATTTAGAAAATTTATTCTTCCCATTTTTCTCAATAGAAAGCCTTTCATCCTTTAAGTAGAAGACTAATAGATATTCCTAATAGAACTTGAACTTCCTTAAAACCTAATAAGAGTCTGACTCCTTGGGCTTTTACTTCTAACAACTAAATAACCAGACTTGAATAAAACCCAAAATAATACTCAATGAACCATTAGTACAACCCATATCCGAAAATTATGAAATTACAAAATTACCCTTGAAACTTAAAAAATAATAATAATTTGAGATTGACATCTGATGGTCTGCATCACTTACTAACTTGGTGCTGTTTGTCACTCTCACTTATCTAATCCACACTAAAACTATTTTGTGAAATAATGAAATGCAACTAATTATTATAGGATAAATTTATTGTGTTTATGCCAAGGCTGTTTAAATAAAATTCGTATGCTTTATCAAATCAAGTGTTGCAGATTTCTGTTATCGTACATGTGTATTACTTATGATTTATGCATTTATTCAACTAATAATTATAGGATAAGTTGATGGTGTTTGTGCCAAGGCTGTTTAATTCAAATCTGTATGCTTTATCAAATCAAGTGCTGCAGATTTCTGTTATTAATGAGCTGTTATCGTATGGGTATTACTTAGAATTTATGCATTTATTTTCCTGTTCTTGATTACTTTCTTAGTTTCTTTTGAATGTGCATTAAGAGGTGCCTCATTTGTTCATTTAAGATTACTGTGGTGAATCCTGCTATGGATAATGCATTGGAACTCCTGAAAAAGTTTGCTGTTGATGCACGGAATGGAAAGATTTCAAAAGATAAATTACGTTTTGGTGCACCTTGGAGGCATCCTCCCAAGACAGATGACCCCACCCAGTGCATGGAGTGGGCAAAGCTTCAACTGATGGATTTTGTTCAGTGTCTAGTCAATACAGAATTTGGGGTAATTTTTCTTTTTTCTTTACATGTAATCTTCTTTTGTTCTTTATCTGAGTGAAACTAGTTATGTTATTAAACCATGGTGACCATTTAGGATTGGAAATTCGCAACCTCTTCTTTCTAAATCATGTCATTAGAAAATTTATGTACATGTCAACATGTATATGATCTATTTAATAGGTATTAAAAGGTTCTAGCAAATAGGTTGAAGGGGGTTTTGGGTGCGATAGTGTTGGAGTCGCAGAACGCCTTCAATTATGGGAGGCAAATCCTGGATTTGGTCCTTATAGGAAATGAATACTTGGATAGTCATATGAAAGCAGGTGGACCAAAAGTGCTGTGTAAACTGGATGTGGAGAAGGTTACAATCACTTTTCCTCTTTTTTGTTTGTGATTGTCATGAAGGCTTTGAGTAGATTGATAACAAGTGTGGTGTCTGAAGGATACTTTAAAGGCTTCACTGTTGATAATTGGAGCAATGAAACAATGATGATCTATTATCTTTTATTTGCGGATGAAACTTTGATTTTTTGTGAGGCTAACTCTACCCATATCTGATACTTAGGTGCATCCTTACTTGTGTTGAGGCGGTTTTGGGGTTTAGCATTAATTTGGGCAAGTCTGAGATAGTGATGGTGGGAGAGGTACAAAATATTCAGGGGTTGGCTAATGATTGTGGGTGTAGAATTACATCTCTTCCCATGAAGTATTTGGGATTACCTTTAGGAGTGCCCTTTAAGGCGAAATCTATTTGGGATCCCATTAGTGAGAGGATGCAAAGGAGACTAGTTAGTAGGAAAAGAATTTATCTGACAAAAGAGGGCGGCCTTAGACTCATCAAGAGTATGCTTTCGAGCCTTCCTACTTATTTTTTTCTCTTTTCCCAAATATAGTAGGAGTAGAAAATAGACCAGTAAAAAATTCAAAGAGACTTTCTTTGGGGTGGTATGGGTAATGAATTCAAGTTTCACTGGGTAAATTGCAATACATGCTGTCTTCCTTTTCACTTTGGGGGTTTGGGAATCAAGAAGGTAATTCTCTTTAATTAAGCCTTGTTGAGGAAGTGGTTGTGGCATTACGGGTGTGAAGAGAAGGCATCCAGGAGGTGGGTTATAGACTTGAAGTATAATTCCTCTTAGTGAGTTTTGGTGTTCCAAGGAGGTTCAGGGATCCTACTGTGCGAGTTTATGGAAAATTGATTAGAAGAGGATAGGATAGTTTCACGAGATTTGTTAGATATGATGTTGGGGATGGCTCAAAAGTCAAGTTTTGGCATGACTTGTGGCTGGGGGAGTCTACTCTAAGGAGAGATTTCCAAAGTTGTTTCTTTTTGAAGCTACAGTGGCTAAACTATTTTGACTTGGTTTGGATTTTCTTGGTGTGACAAGAAAGTCAATTTCTTATGATAGAAGTAATTTGATTTTCCTTGTCAAGAAATAGGTATTAAAGCCTTATATATAGATGGTGATTGGTAACTTTAGCCTAAGAGGTGACATAAGACAAATTGTGGAATTTGTTTGCGTGTGGGGTTGTGTTAGGAATTAAAAGGTGGTTTAATGAGTTATTTGATGGCTATTTGGAAGATGGAAGTATGTGGGGTTTTAGGGTTTCGATAGGTACAAGAAAGGATTTGATTTGGAGTTAAAAGAAAAAATTAAAAAAAGAGAGAAATATATGGTGTTCAAGGATTGTATGAACAGTACTAGTGAACAGTAGCATAATACATATGAGAAGATAAGATGAAGAGAAAGGAAGAAAAAAACACATGAAGACCAGCATGCCTCAATGATCAAAACACTTAAATCTTTTTATTAATCATTTAGTTGTTTTTTAAGTACATTGAACACAAATAGATTTAAGGAATCTTTCTTGTACTAGTAGTATTAGAACTTCTGATTCAACTAGTAAATTAAAAACCTAGTAAAAGACTAACTTGGATTCAGAGAAAATAAAACTAAGATACTTCAGGTCTCCTAGAAATATCTTAATTCACTTTTTTTGATAGGTAATAATTCTTTTATTGAAAAAATTGAACATCATGTTCACGATGGTGAATACTCTGAACAAGAAACAAATACAATATAATCAAGAACTAAAAGAAATAGAGACTAAGAAGTCAAATAAAGAAGTACAGTTCATACACCCCAACACACGAGCCCAAATAAATAGAGTACCAAAGAGTAGAATGTTTAGATGATCTAATGTTCTCTCTTTGTCTTCAAAAAAACGGGCATTATGTTCCTGCCAGACTAACCACATTAAACCTACTAGGACCATATTCCAAATGGTTGAACGATGCCTTCCAAACCAATTTCTCCAGATAAAGAAAAAAGAGCTGATTCACCTTGGCATTACCCACTGGATCCCAAACACTACAAAAGCTTCACACCATAAGGCTTGAGAAAATTTACAATGAAGAAGAAGGTGATCCACTGATTCCCCATCACAGCAGCATAAACAACAACTATTAGCTAGAGACTGGCCTCTCTTAACAAGATTATCAATGGTGAGTATCCTGTCATTAGCTGCTGTCCATAAAAAGAAAGACTCCCGTTTAGAAATATATTAATTCACAGGGGTTGTGAAAATTACAATTTAGCCATTGACTATAAAATTGACCATAACTAGTTAATAGACATGCAAATAAAAAAACTATTTTAACCCTACGACATATAACTAGATCTTTAAAAGAATTTGACTTCAACTGGACGAATGTGGGCCCATAAATTAAGTCTTGAATAAACAAATTTGCAAAGTAGTAAAAAATCCATCTTCCATGGCTGCATCATTCTCCCTAAGTTGGAAAATACTCAGCGTCGAGCTTAAAGTGTTGAAGTATTCAATTGTTGCAAAATTTTCTTGGTTCCTTCAGAATCTTGAGAATAAGCTTTGAATCTTGAAACTAGTTCTGCATTGGTCACCATCTTGAACTAGGATAAATTTTTTCCCGCAAGAGTCTTGTCTTAGGATATGTGATCTGATACAAAATTGATGTATGACATATTGGGGAATTTGTCTGTGTGCTTGTGGTGGGTTTAGGGTTAGAAAAATTTATGGATCTAGGGCTTGGAATTGTTGAAAAAGGGGTTATGGGTTGTGTTGGGAATTAAAAGGTGTTTTGATGAATTATTTGATGCCTATTTGGCAGAAGAAAGTATGTGGGGGGTTTTAAGTTTTTAATAGGTACAAGAAAGGACTTCATTTGAAGTTGTATAGAAGAAGGGAAAGAGATAAATACATGGTGTACCATGTACAGGGGCTGTATGAACAATACTAGTGAATAGTAGCACAAAAAAAGAAGAGAAAGGAAGAAAAGGACACATAAGGCCATCATGCCTCAATGATCAAAAAAATTAAATTTTATTAATCATTTCTTTTCTTCTTTGAGTACATTGAGCACTGATATATATACGAAGTCTTTCTTGTGCTAGTGGAATTAAGATTTCTAGTTTGACTTGTAAACTAAAAGTCGAGTAAAAGTTGTGTTTATAAGAGGGTGGGGGAATTTCTCTAATTAAGAGCACTCTCTCAAGTATGGCTATGTATTTTTTTTTATCACTATTTCCAATTCTTGTTAGTGTTGCAATTTGTACGGAGAAAAGATGTGATTTTCTATGAGGTGGTTTAAATGACGAGTTTAAATTTCATCTGGTTGATTGAAAGACTGTGGGAGCCACTGCAATTTGGGGGCTTAGGAGTTCAGAACCTTGTGCGCTTTAATTAGGCATTATTGGGAAAATGGCTTCGGTGATATGCTACGGAAAAGGATTCCCTTTTGGAAAACAGTGTTACATACTAGGTATGGTATTGATTGAGGTAACTGGGTGTGCTGGATGGTTAAGGAACCTTATGGCGTCAGCTTTTGGAGACATATCTGTACCGGACGGTTATGTTTCTCTTCTTTTATTCAAGTTTGAAGTTGGTGATGTCAATTTGTTTGCATTTGGGATGATGCTTGGTGTGGGGAAGTGCCTCTTTGTGAGGCACTCCCTACCCATTTCACATTGCACAACACCAAGAGGCCTTGGTAGGGGATCTTATGAGGGGAGTAATGGCAGTTTGCTTTGGGATATCACATTCCTTATGCCTTTTCAGGATTGGGAGTTGGAGGCTTTGCATTCTATTTTTGCCTTATTTATTCTTGTAAGATTGGTGGTGGTGGGGATGATCAGTTAGGCTGTATTCCCTCAAGGAACAAGGGATGTGAGGTTCTTTCTCAAGGCCGCCCACATCCTCTCCAGTAGAAGAGTGTTTAGAGAGCAAAGGTTCCTCCCGAAGTTGCTTCCTTTACATGGACAACTACTAGAGGTAGGATTCTTAATATGTATAATCTTTGTAGGAGAAAGATTTGTGTTGTTTGTGCAAGAAAAGCGGTGACTCTGGATCATTTTCTCCATTATGAGTTTACTTCCCAGCTTTGGTCCTGGTGTTTTGTCTTTTTGGTCTCCATTAAACCGTGCTAAGAAGGGTAGTAGACATGTTGGTTTGCTTCAGGGCCTTTTGGTAGACACCAGAGTGCTGCTGTATGGAATGCAGCTCCTTTGTGCATTATTTGGACCTTTTGGAGAGAATGTAACAATTGCATATTTGAGGGGATTGAGCATTCTTTGTTGGACCTAAAGTTTTATCCTGCCATGCATCTTTTATGATTGGATGGCTATTTGGAACAGTCACTCTTGTTCTAAATTGATTGAGTTTTCAAATGCTTGTTCTTTTAGGTGATGCTCTTGTAGTGTCCGAGTACGCTACTTGTGTACATAGGATGCTATGCATTTCTTATATTTCTAATAAAGCTTTCTTGCTTATCCAAAAAAAAAAAAAAAGACTAACTGGGATTTAAAGAAAATAACACCTAAGGTTAGCTTGTTTCTTTTCTCTTTTCTTGTTTGAGTGTTCTGCAGTATACTGTGTACTTGGACCTTTTTTTCCCATTAAATAAAATACTTACTTCTTTGCTGAGGGTGTTACATTCAAGGATAGGGCAATATGGAACCTTATTCTTGAAAAACTTGAGCAAAGATTAGCGAGTTGGAAATAGTTGTATATTTCAAAGGGAGGTAAGGTTACTTTAATTAAAAGTACTCTCTCAAGTTTGCCAACTTATTTCCTATCCCTCTTCCCTATTTCATAAATATTGCTAACCATATTGAAAAGGTTCAGAGGGATTTTATATGAAGTGGGATTGATGAGTCCCCTAAATTCTGTTTGGTTAAGTGGGCTCAGATTTGTAACCCATTGAAGTTTGGTGGATTGGGTGTTCGGAATTTGAGAATTTTCAATCAAGCTTTGTCAGGGAAATGGCCGTGGAGATATGGGACGGAGACAACTCACCTTTGGAGGCGGGTTATTGATATTAAATATGGGAATGATTGGGGTGGCTGGTGTACAAATTACAAAAGGAGTATTGGAACCTAATGGTGTTAGTCTTTGGAGAACCATAAGATAAGGCTGGCCAAAATTTTCTAAATCCATCCATTTCGAGGTTGGTGTTGGTAATAGAGTTAAATTTTAGCATGGCATCATTTGTGATTAAATGGGTTGTACTCTTTGAGAGGCTTTTCTGGAACTCTATAGCATTAGTTGTAATAAGGAGTCTTCTATTGCGAATGTCGTGCTTTTTCCTAACCAAAGTCCTTGTTGGGATCTTCAATTTTCTAGAGTTGTCCAAGATTGGGAGTGGAACATTTAACTAGATTTTTGGAACTAATTTATTCTATGCCTCTTAATGGTGAGGGAAATGACAAACTTTGTTGGAAGCTGGCAAAGAATAAGGGTTTTAAACTAAAGTGCACGAGTACTATTTTTCCCTTTCCTCGACTCTTGACACTCTTTTCCCTTGGAAACCTGTGTGGCGTTCAAACTTCCCTCCTAGGGTTGCTTATCTCATGGACTGTAGCCTTATGTAAGATTTTGACTCTTGATAACTTATGGAATAAGGGTGTCACAATTGTGGATTGGTGCTATATGTGTAAAAGGAGTGAGGAATCGGTGAATCATCTTTTTCTTCATTGTCCCATTGCTTTAAAGTTATGGTCTATGGTGTGGGCTTTTTTTGGTCTTCTATGGGTTATGCCATAAAGTGTCATTGACTTATTTTCTGCTTGGCAACGTCCTTTCAATAGACATTGAAATATAGATTTGTGGAGGGCTATGCTACATTGTGTATTATGGTGTAGTTGGTGAGAATAGAACACAAGATGCTTTAAGGGAAGAGGACGGTCTATTCTCGAGCTTAAATCTTTCCTTCTCCACTCATTGTTGGATTGGAGTTCGGTTTTTAATTCTTTTCCATGTTCTAATTTTTTAGATATGCTTGATGATCATTGTAATTTAAGAGATTGATGTACAGCTACCCATGTACACCACCGGTGTACCTGGGTATTTTGATTAATAAAATTTCATTATTTATCCAAAAAAAGAAAAGAAAAGAAAACTAAGATACTTAGGATCTCCTAGAAAATTCTAAACTAAACTAAACTATTCTAAATACCATTAATCATAGTTGTTAGTATCATGAGAATATACGATACACAACACATATCGAATGAAAAAAGTACCATATCACAGGTACGTATCGACCATGCTTATGAATCATATGATACATATATGCGTGTCGATGAATTGTAGCATATTGTATGAATAGTATCGTATCGGATGATACATAGACCTGTGATTTTAAAGTGAGTTTTGATTCACCACTTTGTCTCTTGCCTACCCATGGATTCAGTAGTTGTTAAGTCTGTGCTTTGACTTAAGTCTAACAAGTTGTTGGACATTTTTGAACACAAAATTATTAAGCTACTTGATTGAGCACAATGAAATAATATGTCCGTGAACTTTTTTCTTTTCTTTTCTTTTCTTTTTTCTTCTCTCTTATAGAATCTAGACCGCACATTTGGCATTTCACTTTCATATTTACAAATTTCTTTTCTATACAGCAAATAAAGCATTAAATAAGAATATAAATATATTTTTTTGTTTTGTTATTAGTCCTAGAAACTCGAATGACAAGATGATATATATAGAAAAAGTTATTGAAACAGAAGAATAAGAAGTGATAGTAATTGTTGGAGATGATGAAGAACATGTCAGTGAAGAAATGATTTTGTAAGATGATGATAACATTGACTAGGACTATGGAGTTAAAGTTGATTAGGTAAGAGGATGAATATGTTTAGAAATAAATTATTATTTTGGTTTACATATTATCATGTATCACCTTTTAGTTGATCAATTTGAATGTGGATGTTATAAAGATAATTTTAATTTGATTTATTTAGTTTTAACTTTGTGAAATATTATTACATAAGTAATTAATAAATTAGTTATTAGTTATTTATCAAAAGAAAATATATATATATATATATTAAATTAGTCATTCATTGAATATGTTCCAAATTTATAATAAATACACATTTTATATATGAATATGTATAATATTTTTTTCTTATAAATTTTATAAAGTATTTGTGTATCTTACAATACGACACACGATACAAAAAATAAAAAAATTGATTCACATTTTGACAACTATGCCCTTAATTCGCATGGATTGCAAATATTACAATTTTGCCCTTGAATATAAAATTGACCATAAATTGTTAAACAAAAACTCATATAAAAAATTGTTTAAAAACCCTAGGACACATATAAGTATATAACTAGATCTTTAAAACCACACGACTTTTACTTTAATTGGATTTCAAACATGGGTCCCATTAAGTAAGCCTTGAAAAGACGAATTTGCAAAGTAGTAACAAATTAATTTCCCAAGGCTACATGAAGAGGTCTTCCCATTTGGAAGAGGAGAAGAGTGCTTGAAAGAACGTGAGTGAGTGTCTTCAACATGGAGTTTGGTAGTTCTTTGGAGGTTGAAAGATACCCATGTGCATGAGTTAATAGTTATGAATTATCCTATTGTTTGATTGAGAGAGTGCCATTGCATATATTGAGATTTTAGGCTTGTGATAGTGTCAAGTTTGTGAGTACTCAGAGATTGTTTTGGGTGTATTGGAATTTAGTTAGTTTTCAAATGTGAGGTTTTGAGTATATTTGGTTATGTGAAGGTTGTGAGTGTTGTTTGTGGGAGTATGAGTTTTGTTTGTTGTAGTTAGTTAAGTGGTTGCAATCCATATTGTTGATAGTGAATTTTGGTTAGCATTGACCACATTAAATATGATGTCTTGTGTGTATGCTTAAATTTTTTATTTGTGTGAATGTGATTCCACTAGCTTCCAGTCAATATCAATATTTTAATTTTTTGTGTAAGTGTCAATATCTACAATATTATCATTAGAATTAATAAATATCCTTAGCTTATTGTTGAAGGATGCAGTAAGTTGCACTTTTGATCTGCTGTGCTATCCCTCCATTGTTCTCTGTTGTTTCTTGGTCCTCTCTGTAATTTGTGATTTTTATTTTTGGGTGCAGGTTAATTATCTAGCTGACTGTAGTCTTGAGATCTTTGATGATCCCTCTGCTGTTGCATTGGTAGAGGTACTTGTTTTTTTTTTTTTTTTTTTTTTTTTTTTTTTTGCTGGTTTTGAAAATTTGAATTTCTGGGCATGTTTTTAAATTTCTTGTGCAAATCCATATTAGTCCAAACTACAAATGTTCAGTTGAACTTTAGCTTCTCTCTCAAATTTTTGTGTTACTGAGTTTTTTTCCACTTTCCAATGAATTTTTAATTTATATAAAATATTCAAAAACCCTTTGATATGAAAAAGATTAAATTTCCTTTTTTACTTCAGATATTCAAGAGGCTGAATTTCATTATAATTGTATATGATATATATTCAGGCTAATCTCTCTACGATTCTGTCTCTGAGACATTTCCAAATAGATGTATTTGGCAAAGGTTGATTCCATGTATTTTTTTCCCTAGGTTGGTTTGCTCTATGCCCAACGTGATCCATCCTTTATTCGGCCCATATCTAGAGGGATTCAGAGGTGTCTTGTGAGATGGTAAAATATTTTCTTGGTACTGTATGTACTCATAAATGACCATGCCGTTGTTATATGTTCACTTATGCTAGTATCTCGCAGGCTTGTCCAGCAGCGGATGCAAATGAATTTCCAAAATTTGCTTCAGTATCTGTGGCAGCGAATAATACGTGGACGTAGCTATCGTCATTTGATGCTAGAAGCAGGCTATAAATAGAGATTTGGAGTATGTGCAATGTCTAAATAATTCATTGTCATTCAAATATTTTGCCACGATGCATTTTGATTTATTGGCCTACCACACAAGTGGATTATATCCAGCTAAGAAAATACCTGAGTGCATAGAATTGAATGGGTTAGTTAACTCTAAACTACTGGTTTGGTGGCATAAGAGGCGGTTAAACTCTATTTTTATTTTTGCTGTAGTGCACTATATTTTCATATAAATGTAATCATGGAGAAGTTTTGAGCAGTAATGGTCTAGGGGTTGTTATAAATGTTCTTATGTACTTAATTTCCTCCGTTTTTGTGTATGTGTGTGTGTTTTTTGTTTGGTGCGAGGGAGGCAGGGGAACTGTTCTTAGAAACTTGTAGAGTGTTTTAATTGATTTCTTAGCTAACCATAAGGGCCTCTTTCATTTCATATTATAGTTGACAATTCTGTACTGTACGTTTCAGGTTTCCTTTGGCAAAGATATGTTCAGTTAGTGAGGCAGGTACCTTTTTCAGATTCACATTAAAATGTAAGTAATTTTTGGTTATAACTGTTTAATGTTTCATATTTTCATTTGATTCATGCATTTTCTATTCACCAGGAAGGCAATCTGCGTATTTAAGAGCCTTGAAAATCTTGGCTTCTGTTGTATACTTAATTTTGCCGAATTCTTTTGTGCATTAGTGGGTATTTAGTGTATTCATCTGATTTTCTAATGAATAATGATCAAGTTTAAGCCTCAAATAACTTGCAATGGCATGTTCTGACTTTTATATTGAACAGGCTGTTAAACACTAACACTTCTTTTTGTCAGTTTTTATACCATGCAGGCACTGGCAAATCTGCCATGGCTGATTTCTAGCAATTTTGATATACTGTAAGATTTTCCTCCTTATCCTTGTGCATAAATTTTAGATGTTGCATATGCTCTCACTAGTGGTGATTCATGCCTGTTTGTCTTTGCCCAGCTAATGATGTTTCCCTGTTGTTCAACACACTGGCAATGTTTTTCTACCTTCGCTAGTTTAAGAATCTCTCTGAGCGTTGCTTGTATTTTTATTCTATAACTGTAGTGTCGAAGTTCACCAGGAAAAGGGTTAAAAATAAAACAGCTGTGTATTAACAAACATCTAATTATAGTAACTAGGTCTCTTGCATAACATTAATTGTAATCTTCAATTCCCTACAAAAGTGGCACCAAGTATATCTGTAACATAAGTTTCCTCATATGTAGGGTGCTCGAAGACAAAGTCTTGTCTTTACAATAGATTGATGAAGACATAAAACTCTTAAGACTCCATCAACCAATTTACAATTGGCTTTCAGAGATGACCAAGTTTTTAATAAGGTGAGTCTAGTTGTCACTCTTCCTTTAAATTGATCAAGGACCACAAGAAAGAGTTCACTTGATTGTATGTATGACTTGTGTATACATCCTGAGCGTATATATTTATTTCGGTCTCAGGGGGGACTCAGTTTCAAAATTTTGAATGTAACAAGTATTTCCTTGTGAATTGTGAGCCATCTTAGCAGGATTGTTGTTTAATTCATGACTAGACTAGTTTTCCAGACCCAACAAACACTACTTGTCTATGTTAGTTGCACAAGCCTTGTATTTGTCTCCTTTTTTCATTGCATGTTATAGCTACCATTTGTCAAATTATGAGATATATGCTAATACTCTTGCTTTGGCTTCCATAATGTAATTTAAATAAATATCTAGACTCCTAGAGATTTTGTTCTTGCCTCTTGGAAAGCTCTTTAGGTGTATTATTTAGTAGCAGTAAAATGTTGCACATCTCTAAATAGGAAAATCCGATAGATGTGAAGGAAAAGAAAAATGCCAAATAATATATTCTTCATCCGACAGTGATTACTAGTAGTACTGATTAGTATGTTTTTAACCACCAGGCCATAGTGCCGGGATTTATGGCTTTTTATTTTTGTTTTGACTTTATGGTAGATGCTCGACAGCAAAGAGCATTATTGCATTGATTAGATATTTAAATTTTGACCTTACAACTTTTGCGAGAAATTCGTGGATCACTTTTTTTTTTTTTTTTTTCGCTTCTAAAAGGTGCCCCAATTTTTTGCTTCTATATTTGTCCGATCTTCCATTTCCCTCTCATCATTCACCACTTTTACATCTTGCCAGTAATGGTAATAATAGATAACAATTAAAGGTGAATTGGCTAAGTTACAAAACAAAGCATCATAATATCAAGGTACATGAATCACCTAACCTACTCTACTCTACTGTAGTGGTAAGTTGAGGTAAGGTCTATCTATTGGTTTGCGAATGGAGCCACTCTATGCTTACATGCACAATCTCTCTATTCTCTGCAAGTTTAAGCCGTAAAATGTATAGAGTGGCTCATTTTCATATGCGTCGGTCTGGCGTTTTGTATAAGATAACATTCTCAGAAGTCAGGACTAACCACGCCAACCTGCTGTAATCAGTGGTTTGCCACGCACATCTTTTGAAGTTTGCTCTATAGTCTATACGTAAAAGTGGATATTTCGGCGTCTACAAAACAAGTCTTTGGCCTGGCATGTGCACCTGACTGATTATGCATTACAGCACCATGTGCTCGAGCGGATCAACTAATCATATTGATCACATTACATTTAGATTGGTCCACTCTTAATAGTGAATTTATCATCTCAAAAGCTATCTCATAATAAAAGGATGCATGTTTCTCAAAAAATAAATAAATAACTTAAGGATGCTCGAGACAGTTGATCAATATTAACCTTTGGAGTAAAATTTTTGTTATTGACCTTTTTGTTGACATCTAGCAAAAACATATTTATTTTTATGGGGGTTAAACTACCATTGAATAGAAAATTGTTCTAAATTGGGTGAGGGTAAGGGTTCTTTCTACTACCTAGTGTCAAATTTATACTGATTTATCAAACTCAATTTTAAAGATGATTTTGTGAAATATATCTCATTGAAAAGCTTGTGAAAGTAGTGTTATTGTTGCCTCCCCGCTTACAGCTCTCTACAAATTACGATCAAGATTGCAAGCCTATTGACTTAACTTCGAAATCCGATTCTCTAATAAAAAATCCCACAATAATGAATTTAATTCGATATATGTATTTTTGATATCACTATTCAACATTAAGAATTTTAATTTAAAAGGTTTAAAAAAAAAAAAAAAAACAAATCAACATACTTTTAATTTAAAAGTATGTTGATTTGTAAAACACCTTTATTTGCGCAGCAAGCAAGGTAATTTGATAAGACACAACACAAAGCTCTATCATTGAGATTTGAGGGTAAAAGAAAACGGAGATCCAGATGAAGCCTATACACAAGTTTTGTGTGTGTTTGTCAAAGTTCAAACACTACCAACACAGCTACACAAGGTTTTAGGTCAAAGAAATGTCTGTGTTCTGTTCTGTCAGCAAGACCATCATGCTTGCGGGTCCCTTCTTCAATTTTGGTAATGTGATCCGCGTTGTAGTTTTTCTTCTCTTCTCTTCTACCAAAATAAAGCAACATCCTATTCGTTTTCCTTCCAACAACAATTGACAATTGAGTAGATATTATCAGTTTTGTTTCTTCCTTGGGCAGTCCTCTCTCATGCTCTTCCAACATCAAAGCTGGCTAAGTCCTTGAAGTATTAGAAGAAGCCACCTCTCGCTTAATTTTCAAGTGAGTGAAATTAAGTACTTGTATTCTTGCTCCATCTTTCGAGAATCTTAAACCGTTTTTGGTGTTTTTATTTCTTATATAGCTTGATGATTCACATTTTGTCTGTCCATCTCTTGTTTTCAGTTGATCATAATATGCTCAAAGAGCTAGAGAGAAAGGGACAGAGAGAATGCTTTCACTCATATTTTTTTCAACCACACTTTATCTTTCATTAAATCTTCTATTTTATTTTTATGTACTTGCACAACACAAAATTCTACTCTGACCACATTTCTTCTTTAATTGATTTTTTCATTTACTATAGAAATGAGCATAATGGGATATTGGTGCAATATCTACATGCACACATTATTCCTCAACCATATACTTGTTTATCAAAATTATGTTTTTATTATTAGTTTTCATTTTCTTTAAGAATCAGCATAATTAATAAAGAGAACAAGCACTATTATTAAGCTTGCAGGGAGTTGGGGAGGGAAATAGAACAAAAAAGAAAAAAGAAACATAAGTTGGTATTTTGGGAGAAAAGGAGAATGGAGGGTAGAGATCACGGAGGAAGATGGAGAAATCTAAAACAACGGCTAGGATTCAAGGGAATGGGGTGCTGTAGGGCCACGTGGAGCCCGACTTCTTCAACTTTGGCCATCCTAGAAAACCATCATGAAGAAGAAGAAGAAGAAGAAGAAGAGTTGGATTTGGTGAGCAATGCGAATGTGAATGATGTTCATCAGGCACCTACTACAGCTACAGGAATGAACCTAGCAATGGCACTAGCGGCTGAGCGTAATTCAAGGGATGAGAATGTCAATGTGGGTCACCCAGCTACTACTCAAGTTAAGACTTTGATGAGATTGATTGAAGAAACAGACGGCGTTGATTGGAGGAAGAAAAGGAGAAAGGACAAAAACAACAACAACAAGGGAGTCGACGACACTAATTCTAATTGGGTGTGCTGCGTCTGCATGGAGAGAAGTAAAGGCGCTGCTTTTATTCCCTGTGGCCATACCTTTTGTAGGGTTTGCTCCAGGGAATTGTGGCTCAACCGAGGCTCTTGTCCTATTTGCAACCGCTCAATCCTCGAAATCCTTGATATTTTTTGAGGTACCATTATTAATTAATTTCTAATTCCTTCCCTTCAATAGTGATAGCCAGGGATAATGCTATTCTTTAGCGCGTCTCATGTTTGTGATTTGAAACATACCCACATCTTCTTAATTTGCTACTATCCAAATTTTCAAAAAACAGAAGAAAAATTCTCATCTACGTACTATTTGGCAACATTTTCAATCACATGTTATGACTTATGACAACGTGTTTCTCCAACATTCCTCAATTATGTGGAGTAAAATTACAAGTCATTGATGTCCTCATTAATTTTTGGTCTGCTTACGTAAAGTATTCTATGATCATGCCGCTGATTATGTGTTAATCAGCTCAAAAAGAGAAATACTGCTACTCTACGTGTTTATTTATTAATAAGAAGCATTAGTACATCAACTTTGTTAGAGTGCCGAGTCTACAAAAGATACTATACAAGAGTGCTGGGTTGCAAAAGATCCCATACATATTTACTAGATACAAAAGATGGACATTGGTTATATTCTTCTAATTTGCTCTGTTGCTCCCCTATTTGCAATGGATGGACGGTCCAATTTTGACCTAGGAGGATTCTGCAATAAAATATTAAGGAACCTAGTTCTAGTCCTATGACATCATTCGACGTTATAACCATTCATAATCAATATCCAGGTTTATAAATTAAAATCCTAATTCCTATGCCAGGTGTAATTTCTGCCTAACAGCCCATAGTACAGGAAAAGGTATGTACACCCCTTTGCTGGGTCACAAGGCTCACAATACCTTTTATTCTATGTAATGCGTATGAGAAAACTAAAAACAAACAGAAATTTTTGTCTTTGTTAAATATGATATAGAAGTCTCTAATTCTCCATATATTCCTTTTCGTTTTCAATATCCCTATAAATGGAGATGTATTCTTCACACGCACAATACGTGAGTAGATCGAATAATTGAGGTTAAAATATTGTTTTCTTCCTTAAACTTTGCACAAAATTTGTTTTTCGCCCCCAAAAAGTTTGTATTTTGGTTCCTAAGTTTTTGCAGAAGTTCCCATTTATATCCTCTTGTTTAATACAACTAATTTTTATCCCATTAAGGGTAGAACTAGAAATTTAACTTGGGGGGCCAACGCGATAACTAAAGAAATTATGAATTCAAGAATGAAAAATATGACGACTAAATATAATATAAAAAATAAAAATAGTAGGACAAAATTTAGCTATAAAAATGGTTGTAGCCTAAATTTACAACCTTACTTAATAAAATAAATATTACTACATATTTTGAAAATCTAACTATTTAATAGTATGTTCTTTATGTTCTTAATACACAAAATGGACAAAGTTTAGCTACAAAACTAGTTGTAACCTAAAGCTATAACTTTACTTAATAAAATAGATATTACTAAATATTTTGAAAATCTAACCGTTGAATTGCATGTTTTTTACGCTAATACACAAGTCAAATTTTGTGTCAATCGGATATTATTTACTATATGATCCGTAAACTTATATATTTTATGCATAATTTTAAATTACAAAAAATTACAATTTAAACAATTTATTGATGACATAACTATTAATTATTAATTTTTTAGAAAATTTGCAAGCATGAAGGATATAAGAAGAAGATGTAATCTAATAGTAGATTTATCAAAATTCACATTCAATAAAAAGATATTGAGTAAAGTTGTAACATAATACTACAACTAATTTTGTAACTACACTTTATTCAAATTGGTATACATTCAATGTTAACAAAATCTTATAACTTGTTTGGATGGAGAGAGAGTAGAGGGAAGTAGAGTAAAGGGAGGGAGAGTAAGTTAAATTACCTTATTTGAATATTTTTTAAGGGAGGAGGGAGAAGGATTTTGAGGGGTTCTAACTAATTCTAACTCCTCATTTTTAATTCTCCCAAATTGGAGAGATTTGGAGATAGAGTCAAGGGAGTCGATTTCGTACCGTACCGACTGGTATGGCCGGTATATACCGTACCGACAAGCAAACCGGAACATATAACCCCTTGTTTCGTATTGGAAAAAATACCGGCCATGTACCGGCCGTACTGGCCAATTTCGGGCAATACCGGCCGGTATAGGAAAAAGTTTTTTTTTTTTTTTTTTTTTTTAAGTTTTGTAATTTTTGAATTTTTGTTAGGGTAGAATGGTAACTTATTTGCATTAACTTATTAGTATTATTTGTTTTCTTAGTATGCAATGGTAACTTTTAAGCTTTCTATTTTTTATATTGTGTTTTTTTTTTTTCTTTTAATTGATGCTAAAGTCTAAAACCATGAATAATTAGTTCTGAATTGAGGAAATTTTTTATGGTAAACTTTTATATTTATTATAATATATATATATACACACACACACATACATATATATATATATATATTTTTTTTTTTCTTTTATTTATTTATTTATAAATATAAAAAATAGCGGTAAACCCGAAATGATACACCGGTATTCAAAATATATTGTACCGCTGACCAAACCGGTACAGCCTCCGGTACGGTATTGACTCCCTTGGGTAGAGTAGAGTATAGAAATGTTTGACCAAATGAATTACCAAATTTACCCTTACCATATTAACAAAATTACAAATTATGAAAAGACTAATAATTATTTCTTTCTCCTTTACTTAATTTTAAAAATATCCAAACAAAATATAGGATAACTATTCCCTTTTACTCTCCTCTTCTCTACTCTCTTCTCCTTCTGAACTTCCAAACATAGCATTAATAAAAGAACAAATGGTAAAATACAATGAACTACTCTGAATTTTGGGATAATATCAAGCACATCCAAAACTTCTTAAAAGTTACCAATCTGGTCCATTAACATGAACGGCGTTATACTCTGTTTGTGCACTCTTTTCCGGAAGAGCAAAACTACGTACTGTGATTTCTGCAAGAAGACTACAAAGTCAATTGCATTAACACCGCAACATTCCGTGTTTCATCAACACTACACCAACAATTTTCATAGTTTTTTCTCTTAAAATAAATTCTTTAAAGAAAATATTAATAATTTTGTGTTTGGTAGACAAGAAAATCAAAAGAAAAAGTAACGTAAGTCTTCTCCATTCCGTGTTTGGTAGCCAAAAAAATCAGAAGTAAAAGCCGCATAAATCAAAAGGACAAGCAATATAAAGTGTCATATGCTCTTTAGACTCCTTTAGTCAGTGTTTGGTTGCCGAGAAAACCCAACGGAAAAACCTCAACTCCTTCTCAAAGAAACCCAAGAAAACTCCCACCAGGTTAAAAATCAAAAATCTGATACCCACGTCGATCAAACCCAAATTCACTTATCCCATCGAAAACTGCTAACCCACCACAACAGGATTTCCATTGACAAAATGGAGAGATGAAGGAAGAAGAAATGGGAGAAAGAAGATCCCTGAAGGCTAAGATTTGGCCAGACAAAGGAAAAGAAAATAGAAAGATAAAGAGAGAGAATCGGTTGAGAATAGAGGAAAAAGAAAAGAAACAAGAGAGAGAGAGAGGTGTGATGTCGATGAAAAGAAACGGGGAAAAGTAAATGAATTAATTTGTCTGAAGAGTGCAAACGGCGTTACCGTTTTTGTTTACTGTTTAGGACCAAATTGATTATTTTTAATAAGTTTTGGATGTACTTGGCAATACTCTAAACCTCAGGATAGGTTACCGGGTTTTACCCAAGAACATGCACTAAATATTTGTTTCTTAATAAACATTTTAATCATTCATTTATCAAAACTGAATTTGAATTTATTTTAAATCATGAAAATAATCTATTATTGATTCTAATCTAAATTTGCAGTAAGTTTCCTTTCAAGGTACAAAGTTAAGTTAAATACTTCTTTTAATAACATCTCATGATATCTATAAGATTTTAGGTTCAAAACCTCTTGCTGGCATTTTGGAACCACCTTCAAGAAATTCCTTTTTTGTAATAACTTAGTGTTTATGATTGCACATGTTTAAGAGAATATTTAGATACTTGAAGAGGTCTGTACAGAGACGAAGTCAGGACTTAGAGTTAGGAGAGGCGGCTATGCTATCTGCTATGCTATTGTGTGTCACGGCTCTGTTGTTGCTTAGTCGCTAAGGTTCTTTTTTTTTTTTTTTTAAATACATGCTACTGCTACTAAGTAACGACGAAATTATTTTGGATGAAATTGATTTATTGAGCTTAATTTTTTTTTTTTAGTTTTGCTATTGATAATTTTTGTTGTTGGACTAATTTTTTGGGGTTGTATATTTTGTTTTAAATTCTAGATCTAAAAAAAAAATTATGGCTTTTAAAATGTGAAAGATGCTAAAGTTACAATTTTTTTTACAAATAGCTGATGTGATGAGTGGTTATTGATAAGTAAAAAAGTGATATAAATGGTGAGTCTAGATGTAAACAAATAAAAAGTTATTACCTTAATAATTTGTAAATTTTTTTAGAAAAATATGTAGCTATAGCATTATTCTTAAAGGAATCAATGGTATTGTTAAAGGGGGTAAAGTGTAATTTTATAAAACAAAAATTGCTAAAATTAGTATTACATATATACTAATTTTTTTTAACAAAATGTTTGGGGGGCATTGCCTCCAGAGCCAATGAGTTGCTTCCACCCTGGGTTTGGATACCCTTGTTTGTTAAAAAAAAAAACTCAAATAATATTTAAGTTAGTCCAATGATACTTTTTTAAAAATAATAGAATTTGTCAATTAGCCTATTAGTTATACAAGCAAGGTAGTTTTTGTTTCTCAAATTTGTTTTTTGTACATGTTTAATATTAGACTAGACAACTTTTGCATACTTATTAAAGTTTAAAAGATGATAAATTCCCTTAAAAATATTATTCAGTGAATATACACATGTCAAAGTTGATAGTTTTGTATACAATATGTTTATAAATTATAAATTATGACCTACTTTAGTATCAAAACATAAAAGTTTATATATATATATGTGTGTGTGATAGTTTGTCTTGACTCTTGACTCATTACTAGTATTACTTGAACCCAAAATTATTTTTAAAGAAAAAAGGAAAGTTTAAAAAGCGGATGTGGGAATTTGGATCAACACGGGCTTGTAACTAGTAACTACCAACAAATAACCAGAACTTGGGCTTGATCCAGAATCCTTTGAACTTCAGAACATCAATGTCCTAATCTACTTTACTGATTGTGGGCTCATTTTAAGGTGGCTCGGACGAGTCCTTATTGATTCACCAGCTTCAACTCCCATTGACCATCTCCCTCGCCCAAAATATAAAAGACAAAATGTAAAATGTAAAATGTCATTTTGGTCTTTTAGTGTCATAGTTAATTTGGTTCTTATTATTTTTAACTTGCAATTGATTTGGTTTTTATCGTTAACTTATTAACGAAAAATGCTTATGTGGCAAATAGTGTGTACACTTGACACATAGTAGCTTACGAGGCATCTAAAATAAAATAAAAAAAAATTAATGGCTACTTAAAAAAATCCAACATTGGCATTTATATATATATATATATTTATTTTTTTTTTTTAAATCTGAAATATGAATTTTGAAAAGAAAAAATTTTAATACCAAGATCACAATTTCTTTACTTTTCTAGGAGCCAAACACATCAACAATGTTTGTGGAGAAAATTTGTAACAATTTGTAAGCAACCAAAGTACCAAACACATCTCCAATAGCAATTTTCTTGTTCATTTGAAAAGCTCAAGAAATTAACAAACAAAATTCAAACAGAAAACCTAGATGGCGAAGAGAATGTTATGATTTTAGTGTCTCACATGGAGTAAGTGTAAGTTTAACCGTGTAATTTATAAGTCCTTGGGCACCCTTTCCTTGTAGGACGGTTTTCAAGGTGAGTTCTGCTTGAAAGAGAGAATTCCAAACATACAAAATCAAAATGTCAAAACAAACTGTTGGTGCAAATACAATAATAATAGAAATAATACAAAGAGAAATTGAATAGTACTTCTTTATTTTATTACTTTAAAGAGAGAAATTACACAACACTATTTGGACTGAGGCGCGGTACTCGCTCTCTTTAAGGAGATTCAAGCCCTTTGGTTGGCTAAACTTTGTAACCGGTGCAAACCTTCTCTGACTTGTCTCCTCCAGGATACAACAGCCCAACAAGTGTCGTATGACTAGAACAATTTCTGCACAAAGTGTTCAAGCCCAAAACTCCACCAGAAAGAACACCCTTCTTTGACAAGAATCTCTCTATTTTTTGTATGTATATTGTATTTGCAGTAACTTGGATTGAGTTTGAATGAGTCTATTTATAGGCTCAATGGGCCTCATGAAATTACTACCTAATTTATTCTGATTAATTAGGTCCATTATTCTGATGTAGTGGGTGTTACAAGATTAATTGTTGGATATTAATCTGATGGGTTGGAGTTACACAATTAATGATTTGATAAGGAGTTTCTGAAGAATGAAAAGGCCCAAACAGATAGTCCATTAAGTGGGTTAATGGCTCTTTATTTTTCATAGTAAAAATGGAGTATTAATTCGGGTCATTTACTCATCAACGGATATGGTAATTACTCTGAATGGGCTGTCAAGTAGGAGGATCCAAGAGGCTGATTCATTTCCAATTTTGATACCTCCACTCTTCACCTCCCCCTTGCGCACGTATCAAGCCCAATATCTGAGTCAATACATTTTAGCCCATTAATCACCAAAATTAAAAAGAATAAAATAGTCTCTCTCCTTTTCAATGTGGGATTAAATATTTTCACTAACTCCTTATCTTCCATATTCACTCCCACATCTTTACATTTATGTTATTACTTTTATTCATTTTATTTATTTAATATTAAAATGCTCCAACAATCCCCCACTCATTTTAATATTAAATTTTTAGTTAAAGAGAGATTACCAGGCAAAGATAGGTCACTATGCATCATGAAGGTGTGCTCTGCATTGAACCTTCACTTAGTAAAACAGCGATCTCAACTCCAGAGTCGTAGTGGTCTCTGACTTGAACTAGTACTGCTTTAGGGAAATTAAGCGTCACTGCTTACACATAACAACCCAGGTGTTGACATGAACTTTTATAGCTAGCACTTTACGGCCGTGTGCTGATCCCGGTTTCATAAGTGTATTTGAGATTAAGTCCAAATCTCATAGGGAGTGGTCCCACCCCAACACTCACATAGGTGAAATTTTGTCAAGGGTGCTCCTGTAATTCTGACACCCCACTCATATGAGTTACAAATTTCATTAAGAGTTTTTTTACTCAACCTCTTCACATTACAGGATAAATGCACTTACGTCATAGGGATGAACAATTAAAAAAATTATTTACAAAATAAATAATTAATTAAAAAAATAAATTGTGCATTTCTTACGACCATCGTATGATTCGTTTTTTCCATTGAACCCAATTCTCAGGATCTTTGGTCCTTGGGTTGGGTATCCTCATACATGGCTCATGATTTTATGGACTTTAGTCTCATCCCCCTCGATGTATTCCAGACTCTATCTTTTGCCAAGGCCTTGGTAAATGGATCTGCAAAATTATCATTAGATTTAATATAATCCACAGTTATGACGCCACTACTCAAATAAGATCGCACGGTACTGTGCTTTCTTCTTATAGGTCTGGATTTACCATTGTAATAATGGTTTTTAACTCTACCAATTGCAGCAGTGCTATCACAATGAATTAATATAGGTGGAATTGGCTTTTCCCAAAGTGGAATTTCATATAACAAATCTCTAAACCAATTTGCCTCTTCACTAACTGAAGCTAATGCTATTAATTCAGCTTCCATTGTTGAATTAGCAATTATTGTTTGCTTTTTGGATTTCCAACAAATAGAACCACTACCTAAGGTAAAAATATAACCAGTGGTAGAGAGAGAATCACCTGACAAAGTATTCCAATCGGCATCACTAAAACCTTCAATCACAGTAGGGTACTTTTTATAAAATAAGCTATAGTTTTTGGTACCAATTAAATATCTCATGACTCGCTCAATAGCTAGCCAATGATCTTTACTAGGCTTGCTAGTAAATCTGCTAAGCACTCCTACTGCATATGCAATATCAGATCTAGTACAATCAGTAGCATAACGCTAACTACCAATGATACTAGTATAATCCTTTTGATTAAAAATCTCATTATTATTATTCACAGGCAATAAATGAACACTAGAATCAAAAGGAGTAGCTACACTTTTATGATCATGAAAATTATATTTTCTCAATATAATGTGATTGATCAAGATATATTCCATCACATGCTTTTGTAATTTTCATGCCCAAAATAAAATTAGCCTCACCAAGATCTTTCATATCAAAATGGCTTTTAAGTATATTTTTTGTCTCATTTATAACATGCATATTTGAGCCAAAAATCAACATATCATCCACATAAAGGCTAATAATAACATGTAAATTATTCCATGATTTAGAATAAATACATTTATCACATTTATTTGATTTATAACCATTCTCAATCATGCAAGAATCAAACTTCTCATACCATTGCTTAGGTGCTTGTTTTAAGCCATATAGGGATTTAGTTAGCTTACATAACTTGCTTTCTTTTCCAGGTTCTACAAAGCTTTCGGGTTGATCCATATAAATCTCTTCCTCTAGGTCCCCATTTAAAAAAACGGTTTTTACATCCATTTGATGAATTTTCAAATCAAAAATTGCAGCAATAGCAATTAGCAATCTAATAGATGTAACTCTTGTTACCGAAGAAAAAGTATCAAAGAAATCAAGATCAGCTTTTTGTTTAAAGCTTTTTGCAACAAGTCTAGCTTTAAACTTATCTATTGACCCATCCGGTTTCAACTTTTTTCTAAGGACCCATTTACAACTTATGGTCTTACAACCCGGTGGAAGATCTACTAATTTCCAAGTTCTATTAGAAATTAGAGATTCCATCTCATAATTTACAACCTCTTTCCAAAATATAGCATCAGGTAATGTTAAAGCCTCTTTTAAATTTTGGGGATTTTCCTCAAAGTTAAAAACATAATAATCAGGACCAAAATCCTTTTCAACTCTAGCTCTTTTACTCCTTCTAGATTCAATTTCAAAATTTTCTTGATTTTGTAAATGTGAAGTAGAAGAACTAGGTTGTGACAAAATATTTTCTTCACCCTCACTATTTTTCAATTTAAAAGGAAATTTTTCTTCATGAAAAATTGCATCACTATATTCAAAAATTATTTTGTTTTCAAGATTAAAAAATCTATAGGCTGTCTATTAATTGCATAACCAAGAAAAGCACAGGTAGTAGCTCTAATTCCCAATTTAGGCATTTTAGGGTCAGTAAGCCTTACATAAGCAAAACAACCCAATACTCTCAAATATTCCAAATTTGGCTTATGTCATTTCCACATCTCAAAAGGTGTGGTGTGTGACTTTTTATGTGGCACCCTATTCAAAACATGACATGCAGTTAAAATAGCTTCACCCAAAAAATGTAAAGGTGCACCAGATTCAATTAACATGGCATTTGTCAACTCAATTAAAGTTCTATTTTTCCTTTCAGCCACACCATAAGAAGCAGGTGAATATGGTGCAGTAGTTTCATGGATAATTCCCAAAAACTGAACAAATGAGTTGAATGCACTTGATTCATACTCACGGCCTCTATCACTTCTTATTCTTTTTATTTTTCTACCGAATTAACTTTCAACTTCTTTTAAAAAATCTTGAAATTTTTCAAAAGCATCACTTTTATTTTTCAACAAATAAATAGTTGTATATTTTGAGAAATCATCAATAAAAGTGATAATATATCTATTTCCTCCACGAGTTAAAATTCCCTCAAATTCACATAAATCAGAGTGAATTAACTCAAGCAATTCGGTATTTCTTACAATATTTTTATGAGGCCTTTTTGTAATCTTAGCTTAACTACAAGTTTCACATTTTTCAAAATCTTTTGACAGTCTTGGAATTAATCCTAAACTACTCATGATTCCCACATATCTACTATTTATATGACACAAACGAGCATGCCAAAAATTAATAGAAGAAAGCATATAAACTGAACTGGTAGATGCTTTATTATTCTCAACATTCAATTTAAACATTCCATCACAAGCATAACTCTTGCCCACAAATAATCCCTTTTTAGTGATTACATAATTATCAGATTCAATAGTTTGCTTGAAGCTAGCCTTGTTAAGCAAAAAACTTGACATCAAATTCTTCCTCATGGACGGAACATCTTTCAATGTTAGCACGCGTCCAGAAGTGAATTTCAATTCAACCTCACCACTCCCAAGAACCTTGGTTTTACTAGAGTCACCATGCATAACAGTTTTTTCTTCTTCAAAAAGAGTGTACAAATTGAACTTTGTCATAGCAGACGTGCCTATTAGCACCAAAATCTGCCCACCACCCTTCAACATATTGCACCATATTGATGTCTGTAATCATAGCCATTAAAGACTCTTCGGTTACGTTAGCCTACGGGACAGATTCACGTTTCCGAAATTTGTAAAATCGAGCAATATGCTCACTCTTGCCACAGACAAAACAGGATCTATTAAATTGATCTTGTGAAGGGGGTCCTTGATTCTTATTGTAATTTTTATTCGGGTTTCCCCTTCATTGAGGTCTATTATTATTTTTAAAGGCTCTTTTTTTAGGCTTCAATTGACTATTTCTAGGAAAATGATTTTTGGGCATATGATTATTGGCTGAAATAAGGTTTACCTTTGTGGTGAAATTACCATTGCTCTCTTGTGTCATGAGTGTATCTTGTCCTCTAGCCTCCTCCTCCATACGGATGCGTGTGATCAAAGTCTCCAAGGATGTCTCCTTTTGTTTGTGCCTCAAAGTCTTTTGGAACTTCCTCCAAGATTGTGGTAGTTTGTCAATTATGCCAGCTACCACTAAATTGTCTCCAATCTTTATACCTTCGGATCTCAATTCTGCAACGATCATTTGAAAGTCTTGTGCTTGATCCACCACCGATTTTCCATCCACCATTTGGTAACGAAAAAATCTGCTAGCAGCATACTTTTTTGCACCTGCCTCCTCGGTATCATACTTGCTTTGTAAAGCTTTCCAAATTTTCTTAGCAGAATTGTAAGTTGTATTATAATAATCATAGAAATGATCTGCAAGACAATTCAATAGATAAGAGCGACAATTATACTCATCTTTTGTATACTTATATATTTTTTCTTAATGGAGAATATATTCTTTATCACTCATCTCATCGGTAGTAACTTTTGATGGATTCTTGTTAGTGAGGATGTAGGAGACTTTGAGAAGACTCAAGTAGAAGATGACATTTCCTTTCTACCTCTTGAAGTAGGTTCTCTTAAAGCGAAAGGGCTTGTTAAGATCTCCAACAGGCTCATTTGGTTTCTCTTTTGTAGGCTCCATGTATTAAATCTCCTTAAAATTGTTGGTGCAAATACAATGATAATAGAAATAATACAAAAAGAAACTGAATAGTACTTCTTTATTTTATTACTTTAAAGAGAGAAATTACACAACACTATTTGGACTGTTGCCGCGCTCTTTTTAAGGAGATTCAAGCCCTTGGTTGGCTAAACTTTGTAACCGGTGCAGACCTTCTCTGACACCCTTCTTTGACAAAAATCTCTCTATTTTTTGTATGTATATTGTATTTGCAGTAACTTGAATTGAGTCTGAATGAGTCTATTTATAGGCTCAATGGGCCTCACGAAATTACTACCCAACATATTCTGATTAATTAGGTCTATCATTCTGATGTAGTGGGTGTTACAAGATTAATTGTTGGATATTAATCTGATGGACTGGAGTTACACAATTAATGGTTTGATAAAGAGTTTCTGAAAAATGAAAAGGCCCAAACGGATAATCCATTAATCATTTTAGCCTCCTTGCGCACGTATCTAACCCAATATCTGAATCAATACATTTTAGCTCATTAATCACCACAATTAAAAAAAATAAAATAGTCTCTCTCCTTTTCAATGTGGGATTAAACATTTTCACTAACTGCTCATCTTCTATATTCACTTCCATATTTTTACATTTATATTATTACATTTATTCATTTTATTTGTTTAATATTAAAATACTCCAACACAAACCATCAATGACAAGCTCCAAAATGAATAAAAAGAAAAACCTCAGCCCCATTGGACAAAACATTAACCAAAATTAGCATCGATTTTGAGAATAAGAAGTGGTCAATCTGTTCATCTTTGTGTCGGATTCAATGTGGCTGAGGCGGAGCTTTTACTGTTGAGACCGATCTGCTACGGCTGACGCCTATCTGCACCAAGAAGTGGTCAAACTGCTCATTTTTGGTTTCTCTCTTTAAGCAACAGTGGCGGTGGAGCCACGAGCACCACCGTAATCAAACCTAGACCCATGAGCGCTGCAATAGCCCCACTAGTGGATCTAGGTTGCGACGGTTCTGGGTTTGCCATATGAGCTGTTGGGTTAGATTTGGGTTGCAATGGATCTTAGTTGTATGAAAAAAAAAAATTGTTTGATTGGTGAGAAAACATGGAACAAAGGAGATATAAGTTTTGATTTTAATGTATATGGAATAACCTATTTTCGCCATCCAAGAAGAGCACTAGAAGCTCATTTTTCGCCAGCCAAGAACAGTAGAAGAACAAAAGAAGCTCGTTTGATGAGCTTGATGATTTTTTTTTTTGGTTGAAAAGCTATGAATTTCTTTTTTTAATTCTTGTGCTTTTAATTTTTTGTTATTGATTTTCATTCAAATGCTTAGGTGGCTTTTTAAATATTTAAATATTTAATTTTATATTATTATGTCCTTCATGTGTGTGCAGTGCGCCAACAATACAACTATTTGTGATTTGACATTTTTTGTTAGTAAGTTAATAGAAATGATCAAATTGATTACAACTTGAAAATAACAAAAATCAAATTGATTGTTACAAAAATATAGAAATCAAATTAATTGTGACTTCAAAATGTAAGAACTAAAATGGTGTTTTCGTCAAAAAAAAAAAAAAGAAAAAAAAAAAAAGAAGGATTGACTAACATTAACATAGTATCTCTCTTTTTATTTTAGTTTATTTTATTATTATGGGTATTATTTTATTTTATACATATATATATATTTATATATATATATATATTTTTTTCATGGGTAAAGAAATCATAACTTTTCCAAATGTAACATAGTCATACGAAGGAAAGAAGATAACATAACTTCCAGCTAAATGTAATCTTTAGCACTTTTTTTTTCTTTTCTTTTTTTCCTGGTATTTGTTTCTATTTTCTAATTTCTATTGTTTCTCTTTTGCTAAGAACATTTAAGGTTGACATTCAAAACATATAAAGACCCTTAACTGTAGGGGGGAAAAAAAAAAGACCCTTAACTCAATTGGAAACAGCAAGAATTCAAATATTCACTCCCATTGCAAAAATTGAATTAAAAAAGGAGGGGGCGGGGGGGTGTTGCAGACCAAATATGATCCATAACGGGAGAAGATATTTAGTATTAAATGATACCATGTTAGCAGTATCAAAATTCAATAAATGTAAGACATATCAGCAAAAAATAACTAATCTACTAACAAATGAAAGACATATGTTAGTGAGAAATTATTTTTACACATATGTATTTCTTTTATTAAATTTTAATACAAATGACATTGTATCATTCGATATAAAATATTTTTTCTTATAATGGACTGGTCCCGGCCCAAGATGGAGAAGCCGAAAGGAGAGGAGCGGTGTTCAATATAAACAACATGTTTAAGATTTTCCACATAGAATTATCGCTGGTGACAAAAAAGTCACTTTGCCTTATTCTCTAGTTGGGACAACATGTCAGAAGCAAAGAACGAGGCAACAACAACAACAACAATCACATTGCCTCATTTTCTAGGTAAGATTTGAGACATTACAAGTTGGGCCTCGTTTGGTTTGCTATTTTAAACAACATTTTTTAGTTTTTAAACAGGATTTCACGCATTTCAACACACTTTTTCACCCACACGTATTTCAAAAAACAATAAACAACAATTTTCAAACTACTCTACCAAACACCCCCTGATACTGTCACATTGCCTATTTCGTTTCAAATGTTTAGTCCATTGGATTGAAGATTTACTTTTAGTTTTTGGAGGGCACCATAAACGTGCACATGCATTGATCTGTAAGAGCATTCGCATTTGGTATTGCAAATGCTATATGTAAGAGAATTTTAGCATTAATGCACCAAACAAGCTCAGCATCAGGACTTGTAAACACCAACTATTGCAAAAAAATTTGCAATAGTGCTAGAGTGCAATTCTACCTTTAGAATTGCACTGTAGCACTATTTTAAAAAAAAAAACTAATATTTTATTCACTTTATCAATTTATCTCTCTCTCTCACCGGGCTTTGGGCTTTTGTTTTTATTTGGGTTTTAGGATATATTATTTTATTGTGCAAAAATATTATTTTAATGTATTGTATTGTAAAATAAAAGTTGGGATGCTAAGAATATTGTAAAATTGTATGGTATAATTGACAAAATAGCTTTTTGGGATGATAAAATAGGATGTGATAGAATTTTGGGATGTGAATGCTCTAAGAGCATTCTCATTAAGGATTGTATATCTTAAAAGATGCTATTTTTTAAGATTTATAACCCAAACACTTGCTCCATCAAACTGTGTATATGCTATTAAATTTACAATCTTGCTACAGTGCACTCTCATTTTTGAGAGCGCACTATAGCAAGATTGTATAATATTTTATTAATTACTTTATTCTCTCTCCAGCTCTCTATCTCTCACATCTCTCTCCTTTCTGATTTCTCTGGTTCTCTCTCCGTCTCCCACATCTCTCTTATTTCCTCACTCCCTCTCTATCTTTCTCATTTCCTCACTCCCTCCCTTTGTCTCTCTCTCTCTCTCTCTCTCTCTCTCTCATTTCCTCACTGTCTCACAACAAGATCGTGCGTTTGAGATCGGCTTGGTGGCGAGGAGAATGGCGTGATGGCCTGAGATCGGCGTGGAGGAGATCGATGTGGAGACCGGTGTGGAGATCGGCATGTTGTGTGTTTTCTTGTGGCGATTTTTGTGGTTCTTGTGGTGGTGGTTTCTTGGGTTCAGATCGGGGTTCTTGGTGGTTCTTGTAATGTTTGGTGGGTGTTTGGTCCATTGGGTTGAAGTTGGTTGGGGTGGTTGGGTTGCGGGGTGGTGGTCATCGGAGAGGTTGGGGTGGGTTTGGGTGTGGCGTGTTGTGGTGGGTTTAGATTGGGGTTGAGGTTCGGGTTGAGGTTCAGATTGGGGTTGAGGTTGCTAGGGTGGTGGGTTTTGTGGAGGGTTTTGGCTGCAGTTTGTGCCGTGGTTTTTTTTTTTTTTTTTTTTTTTTTTGGTTGTTTGGGTTTGGGGGTTGAGGTTGTGGTTGGTGGTGGTGGCTATAGTTGTGGCCGTGGTTAGAGGTGATAAGCTTGAAAAGCTCAGGCCATGGAGGTTTTGAGAGCAAATATCAGAGAGAGGGAGAAGCTTCTAGACCGGGTTGAGAAAGATGGAGAGACAGTGGGAGACAGAAATAATTAAAAAAATGAATAAAAAATAATAAAGAAATAATATTTAAATGAAGTGTTAAAAAAATAGAAGTTTTGATGTTAGTTGTATTGTAAGAGCATCACCATCAGATGTGGTAAATGTGCCAAATGCCAAATATTTGGCACATTTACCACATCAAACACCAAAATCTCATTTTATCAGATGTGCTAAATCTCATAAAATTTGCCACATGTGAACAGTACCGTTGCAAATTTGCAACGGTACTGTTCACATGTGGCATAATTTTTATTGTTTTTTTTATTATGTTTTCTCTCTCTCCTCTCTCCTCAGATTATTCTTTTCTCTTCCCTCTCACCGTTCCCTCTCACCTCTGTTTTGTTGATCTTGATCTGTCATCGCCGATCGTCATCGCCGTCATCGCCGATCCGTCATCATCGTCTCACCGGTTTCATTTTGCATCGTCATCGCTGATCTCTCCGGGCATCGTCATCGTCATCGCCAATCGGAATCGACGTGGGCATCGACGTTGAGGTGAGATCGGAGTGTTCGTCACGATCATGGGCATCGACGTTGAGGTGAGGTGAGATCTTGATCGTGGGTTGCCGGTGTTAGTGGGTTTGGGTTGCCTGGGTTGCTTGGGTTTGGGTTGCCTGAGTTTCGTGGGTTTGGGTTGCCTGGGTTTTGATTGTATTTTCTGGGTTTGAGTTGCTGTGCTAGTGGGTGTTGCTCTGTTTTTAATGGGTTTTGGGGTGGATTGTTGATGACGATGGTTGTGGTGGTGGTTTTACAATGGATTGCGGCTGCCATGGTGGTGGTGGTGGCGGCGGCGGCGGCAGCAGCAGTGTTGTAGATTTTTTTATTGTGTTAGATATATTATTTTATTGTGTAGTTTATATTATTTTAATGTGTAATAAATATTATTTTAATGTATAGAATTGAAGTATAGAACATCTGATAAATGGTATGTTGTAAAATAATGTGGTAAAATAATAAAGTAAGTTTTTAATGTGGTAAAATGGCATAAATTATACCACAGCTGATAAAGATGCTCTAAAGTAACGTGTTAAATGCTATAAATTTAGGTTTTTAGATGTTACATGCTAAAATTTTTAAAATGCTTGATAAGAATGCTCTAATATATCTTTAGGATCACTTTTTATTTTTATTTTTTATTTTTTTAATAAGAAAATAACAACTTTCATTAAGAAGAAGAAAAACACAATACATTTTAAACTAATGACGACTCAATCATATACGAGTTTTCCTCAATTTTTAGGATCACGTTAATTGTAAAATATTGGTTTCACTTTTTTATATATTATATTATATATAAAATTAAAAAAATTATATAAGTTCAAGATATAAATAAAGTAATTATATATATAAAAAAGGATACAAATAAGTATTTTATAAATTAATATACGTATAGGAAAGTTCTTATCAAACCTGAACCTAATAAACACGTGCAAATATTAAGAAAAATATTAGTCACTTTTTATTTATCCTTGATCAGTTATCATGGAGATACTAGATAAATATAAATGAGAATAAGAAAAAAAAAATTAAATATCCATGATTAAATTTGTACCCTACGTTATTTTAGAAAATTAAGTTTGAGAGTTAATTATTAGGTAGGATTGTAGGAATGTATTGGAAAATTATTGAATATTTCGGAGTATCATAAATGCGTACTTCCCCCTCTCACATGCTTTGTAGGTCTCACCATAAATTTAATTAGTGAGACTTACAGTTATGTGAGATGAGAGAATATGCATTTATAGTACTCTGAGAGTACTCAATAATTACCTGAACGTATTAGACATCCATCTGCCCAGTTTATGGTTGGTCTTATAAGTTACAGTGGTTAATATAAACAAGCTCACCTATCTAGCATACAATTACAAAATGGGAATGCCACAAAAACATAAAAGAAAAACTGACTTCACGCACGTATATATTTGCAATACCAACTATATAGTCAAAACACAAATTGGTTAGTCATTAACGAAATATTTGATAATATGAAAAGCAAATATAATCAAAAGATAAAAGAAAGATTTCACCATGTAAATCCTCATACGTACTAAACCAAAAATAAATTTTTTTTTTTTTTTTTTTCAAAAAAAGTGATTATGTTCACAATAAGAAGATGGTGACAAAGGATAAGAAAATTTCACATACTAAACCACACTTTGTCATCTTCCTATCAGTGGCGGAGTCAGAAATTTATCTTTACGGGGCCATATATAATTTTTTTTTTTAATTTTTGTGTGTGTGTATGAAATGTAAAATAGTAAGGTACAATACTTCTTAACTCAATATATGCTATAAACAAAAGTGTATTTAATTAAAATTAAACAATAATGAGACAAGATTGACAAAACAATTTAATATCTTTAATCAACTATGAAATGGGCAAAGTCGCAAAACATACAATAACATAAAAGTTAAACATCTTTTTTCAAAACTATAACCTACGCTCTTTAAGAGATCTAAAGTCATCAAGTATTGAGTTAGTAGTGAAGTTCTCAACAATTTCATTTTCAATGTAGATAGCTAATTACATTTATAATTTATAATGCCATTTGGTATATAATATATTGATTATTATAATAATAAATAATGGGTTGGGTTCAAGTTACACATGGTGTAACTCTAAGTAATATTACACCACTCAATATTTTTTAATTGGATGCGAATATTGACAAATCCACCGTTAGATTACATTATTTTCGTATATTCTTCATGCTTGCAAAATTTCGAGGTGATCAAATATTAATAGCCATGTCATCAAACAATTATTAAAATTCAAATTTTTGTAGTTTAAAATAATGCATAAAAGATGAGTTTATAGATCAAATGGTAAATAACATCCGATTGATATGAAAATTGGTATGTATGTTAAGAACATATAGAACATGCAATTCAACGGTTGGATTTTCAAAATATTAATTCAATAACAAGTTATTGGATGGTGTAACATTGTTTAGAGTCACACCAGGTGTAACTTGAACTCAACCCATAAATAATATATTATAAGGAATATAAAAAAGAAAGGAATGAAAAGTAAAGTAAAAAAATCAAAACAAAGCAAATGCAAAGTACTTGGGAAAGAGTTAAAAACAAGGAGTTAGCCAGTCAGGTAAGGGCATAAAGTACTGCACAATCAGGGGATGAAGGACCCATGGCACGGAAGCTTCAATCTTTCACTCTTTCTTGTCTAGTTTAGTCATACAGTACAAAACTTTTACTTTTAAACAAACTACAGCAACAATGAGAGGGAGGAAAAGGCAAAAAAAAAAAAAAAAGAAAAAAAAAAGGAAAAAAATAAAGAAAGAGGCAAACGCCAAGTCGTCAACGGAGACAGAGAGTCACATGTGTGAGGAAAAATGTTTCCGCAGCTATGTGGGGGACTTGGTGGTGTGGAACATCAACAATGTTTTTGACTTTTCAATTTTTCTACTGTTGTGTACAAGTAAGCCCTAGATGTGTTGAGATGAAAATTATAATTTTCCCCCTTTATTTATTGAGGTAATTGTTAAAATACCTACGTGATCATTTTAAAGATGCTGAATGTTTAATTATTGTAATTTGTTGACATACGTATTTATGGATTGTATTTTATTTAAATGAAAATTATTTTCATTTTTAGACTTTCTTAAATATATATGTATATTATTAGAAATGGGAGGCCAAAATGATAAGCTTATTTAAAAATTTTCAAATTATTTAGGATATTTTCAAAAAAAAAAATTTTTTTCAAAAATTTAGGGGTGGTGGGGGGGGGGGGGGGGGGGGGGAGGCCCCCGCGGTCCTCAAGTGGCTCTGCCATATTGTTCCTATTATTGCAATTAAGTTTGTAGTTGAATTTTATTTTATTTTATTTTTATATATTATATGAGGAAAAATAAATTACATTTTGTCTATTATTAGTGTTTTAGGTTACTGTTAATTAGGTTTTTGAAGTTTGAATTTTTTCAATATTATCTGATGATGCCGAAAATATCACCAGTGAGTTGCACAATGCCTGTACGCTTGAAACAACACCTGCATAACAAAAAGGAGAAAACCTAACAGAGAGCACCGGTGTGGTGTAAGCCAAATACCATCCGAAGGTCAAGTTAGAGCTTCTTTCAACTCTAGAGTGCTAGAGAGGAGTGAATTATGCGTACCTAGATTTGTGAGGGTATTGGGGCTTTTATAGTAGTAGAGGGTGGACCTCCCTTCCTTGGAGTAGAAGTCTTTTCCTTATAGGAGTCCTTATAAGCGTAGATCGCGGAATCTTTTCCTTATAGTACTCTATGAAGTGTGTCGCAAGTATCACATACCAAGGGCCTTTCTGCCTTCCTCATGGGCCTCGGACCCACTGATACTTCATACTGGACTCTTTTCCATAGATTTGGCAGATAATGGGCTCGTCCTCTATTGGACCATAGCAGATAACCGTCAAGCCCATCTCAAGCCCAAATTCATCCTCTTCAGTTGCCCCCTTCACCCTATGGGTCCGTCATATTTTAGTGGAGGGAAACATGGGGTGACGGTTAAGAGGCCTGTGGGTCATCGACCCCAAGTCGTTAAGGTTGACGGCTCCAAGGTACACTGTCAGTAATTAGTGCTGCTGACAAGATCTGGAAAGCATTAATGGTGTGTGACACGTGTCATACTTCTACTGGCAATTGTATGAGATCGAAGCGTCACTTCGTCTTCCGTGCACCTCTCCTATAAATATTGCCCCCTTCTCCTTTCATTTTTCTACTTTCACGAAGAAGTACATTGTCAGAGAGAGACCGTCGCATTTGTCAGAGGCCAGCCCGTCCAGTTACTGCAACCGTCACAGGCACTTTCATCCGTCTTCTTTTAGCTGGTAAGTCATTTCCATCCGTCTATATTTTATTCCTTGTTTTAAAACTTATGAAAAACAATTCCTTTTCTTTTCCCGTCATAGCCTTAGGTTTTGTCATTACCTGTAGGAAATGTCTAGTGCGTCGAGTAACCAATATGTCGTTCGCGACGGAGCGGATTATGAAGAGGTGTATCCGTCAGGTCACAAAGACCGAGACGATTTGAGCGAGGATAGGAGTCCGTCTGCATCTTCCCCGTCCTCAACAAATGAGGATATGGAGATCGTAGAAATAGTTGAAGAACCAGTAGAAGGAATTAGATCCGTCGTGGGTGCGAACAGACTTAGGCAGTTCGTCATGCTACCAGAGTGGACGGTAAACGCCTTCACTTCCACCATCAAGGAGCCACATTTCAACACATTAGAGACAACTACCAAATCCCTGACCATATTCCCATCCGTCTACCCTACCAGTCAGAAAAATGCTACTACCAGGGGGTGGACGGTGTTGGAATATATGAGCAGGTGCTCAAGGCTGGCCTTAGATTCCCATTGAGTTCCCTTCATCGTGAACTTTTACAGTATTTGGGATTTTTCGTCAGCCAAATATCCCCAAACACCTGGAGAGTTTTTATCGCAATGGAGGTATTGTACGGAGCCATGTCGGGCGGTAGACGTAGGCTAATGGTGCGGGAGTTCCTTCACTGCTACCGTCCAGACGAAATAGACAAGTCAAAGGGAATGTATAGCTTCGTCCCTAGGAGTTCCGTCCTGAAGGTTATTTTTGAAACTCCAGATTCAAGTAGGGACTGGAAGAGCCGATACTTCTTCTTAGAAGGAGACGGTTGGATGTGCCGTCCAGGGGAGACGGATCACATGCCCGTTGATACTACGTGGGGAATTTTAGATAAGTCTGGTATATTCCGTCATATGAAAACAGTTCAGTTTCATTTTATTTATTGTTTTTCATGAGAATTTAACGTCCGTCTACTCTCTCTTTTTCAGTCCGTCAACACCCGCAGATAGAACTTGAAGAATTCAGTTTTTTGGAGAAAATTTTTAAAAAGACCACGTCGGAGGAGAGGACCTGGGCTAAGCTCGTCACACTCGACACCATTTATTGGTATTGTGACGGACCCGAACCTTTTCCTGCAGCCAAGAAATACGATAGCAAAGTCCGTCAGCGTAAGCTTCTTACCGAATTCCAAAAATTTTATCCGTCTACCATTTTCTTCTTGTAATTTGATCCGTCTACTTTCGCAGAAATGGATGACGCCAAGAGGAGGGCCTTGATCAGAGCAAACACTGCCAAGAAGAAAGAGTCCGTTGAGGTAGATCCCATGGGAACGGGTTCCAGCCTTCAACAGAAAAGGAAAGTGCCGTCGAGAGGGGACCGTCCTCCAAAAAAGCCTAAGGTTCCACTGGAGCCCGTCTTGGGACTTATGGCTGGGGGTGCCAAAACCACAACTCCCATGAAGCATGGGGCAGGAAAATGTCTCATGAAGGGCACGTCCCCCCAGAAGGAGAAGGCGCCCGTCCTTCTTCGCGAGGACCCCAAATATGCTTTGGAGAAGCTTTCGTCCGTCATCTCTTCTGATGACTATGAAGACCTAGGCAACCACTCAACCGAGGCTATGGGGGAGACAGGCCTATTCAGCATTGCTCAGGTAATCGATCCGTCTACTATGCTTTTGTTTTTGACTTTAATAATTATCTAACTCCTTTTCATTTTCAGGCCATGCTCATGATGAAGGGGCTGATGGGACGGTGCCTTAGTCATGAGACAACTTTGGGTCGTCTTAGAGAGAAAGTTAAAGTGACGGATAACGAGCTAACACAGCTGAGGGCTTGAAGGGTCGTCCAGGAAAAGAAGTTAAAAATGGCCGAGGAAGCGAAGGACGAGTACATCAAGAGGACGGAGGAGTTGTCCAAGGTTTTGGAGGACAAAGAGAAGGATATCCGTCAGGCAAAAGTAGACGCGGTGCGTGAGTATCGCGACTTCGACGCCCTTCTACTAGAGCTAGGGTCCTCCTACAACGACGGTTTTGACGATGCACTTCGTCAGGTGAAGAGTTTATATCCAGACCTTGACTTATCGTCCGTCAATATCAGTGTTCCTGAGCAAACATTCATTCAGCTTGCCAGATCTGATGACACTGACCAGCTATTTGGTGACGAGGCGCAAGTCGACGGGGCCCAAATGGATAGGACCGTTGCCGAGAATGATCCAAATGACGTGGAGGGTCCGTCAGGAGGGAACAGATGTCCCAGCCGCGAATTGAAACAATTTTATTTTTATTTATTTATTTTTGTTTGTAAAGATATTGTGAACAGTTTTCATCCGTCATGGATGTCATGTAGACACTTAATATTTGGTTTTCATTATATGTTGTGTTGATCCGTCTGCTACTTTGTATGCTTTTAGTAATTTGTATCCGTTCATCTTGTTTACATACTCTTGGTTGTTCATGTTGCAGACTTGGTAGATACTCCCACTATAAGGGGGTCCGTCTTCTTAATATTTTTTATCCTCTTGGGATGATCCGTCCACTATTGGACTTAGTTTTATCCGTCCACTAGGGACTGGATTTTCCATCCTCTTGGGACGATCCGTCCACTTGTGGGCTAAGTCTTATCTGTCCTCTATGGGACTTGATATTTTTCTTCCTCTTGGGATGATCTGTCCTCTATTGGACTTAGTTTTATCCGTCCACTAGGGACTTTGGATTTTTTATCCTCTTAGGACGATCCGTCCACTTGCGGCTAAGTCTTATCCGTCCTCTATGGGACTTGGTATTTTTCATCCTTTTGGGATGATCCGTCCATTTGTGGACTTTATTTATATCTCTTCACCCTGTGGACTTAGCTTATATCCGTCCACCTTGTGGACATCCGTCCATCTTGTGGACTTGTGATTTTTCTTCCTTTTAGGATGATCCGTCCACCTTGTGGGCTTTGTATTTTTCATCCTCTTGGGATGATCTGTCCACCTTGTGGACTTAGCTTATATCCATCCATCCTGTGAACATTCGTCCATCTTGTGGACTTGTGATTTTTCACCCTCTTAGGATGATTCGTCCACCTTGTGGATTTTGAATTTTCATCTTGGGATGATCCGTCCACCTTGTGGACTTAGCTTATATCCATCCACTTTGTGGGCTCAGAATTTTTCATCCTCTTGGGTTGTTCCGTCCTCCTTGTGGACTAAGTTTAAATTAAGTAGGAAACACAGTGTGTCTGAATGTTTCTTTTATTGGAAAGAAAACCATGTAGAAGAAAAAGGTACCTGCCCCCTTGGGCTTAAAAAGGCCCTTGTAGAATTGTTTAAAGTAAAAACTAGCAATAACAAAACTAAATAATAGAAACAACTGTTCGAAGAAAAAACTTATAAAAACTCAGTAATGGGCTGGAAATTGGGTGAGCATCAATGCTTTTCATGTCGTCCCTACTGGTAGTATCTCCGTAGGTGCTCCGCGTTCCATGGGTGTTGCAGCTTCCGTCCGTCCAGTGTCTCCAAATGGTAGATGCCTTTCCTCTGGCACGCTGTGACTTGGTAAGGTCCTTCCTAATTCGGGCCGAGTTTTCCTTGGGTTGGGTCTCTTGTTGCGCCTATGACTTTCCTTAGAACGAGGTCTCTGACCTGGAAGTCTCTATGCCTTACCCGGGAGTTGTAGTGCTTGGCCATGTGGTCCTGGTACCGTGCGAGCCTTTGCTCTGCCGCTGTCCTGACTTCATCTACCAGATCGAGCTGTAGTCGTATGGCCTCGTCATTTTTCCCTTTGTCGTGGTTGTGCACTCTGTAATTTGTGAGGCCGACTTCGGCTAGGATGACTGCCTCGCTCCTATAAGTTAGTCGGAATGGTGTCTCTCCTGTTGGTGTCCTAGCCGTAGTCCTGTAGGCCCAAAGTATGCTTGGCAACTCTTCAGCCCATATACCCTTTGCTCCCTCGAGCCGAGTCTTGATAATCTTTAGTAAGGATCGGTTCGTGACTTTGACCTGTCCGTTGGCTTGAGGGTGGGCGGGGGAGGAGTAGTGATTCCGTATCCCTAATTGCGAGCAGAAGTCCCGGAAGGAGTCGTTGTCGAATTGTTTCACGTTGTCCGAGACTAAGACTCTAGGGATGCCAAATCTGCATATGATACATCGCCAAATGAAACTGCGTATGTTTTTCTTTGTAATGGCGGCCAAGGCTTCAGCTTCGACCCACTTCGTAAAGTAGTCGATGCCCACTGCTAGAAACTTCACTTCAGTTGTCGTATTGCCGTAGGAAATGGTCCCATGATGTCCAGTCCCCATTGAGCGAACGGCCATGGTGCCGTCATCGGGGTAAGTTCCTCAGGTGGTTGTCTGACGATATTGCTGAATCTTTGGCACTTGTCGCACTTCTTTACATAGTCCTCGGCATCCTTCTACATGGTTGGCCAAAAGTACCCCGTTCGTATTAGCTTGTGTACTAAAGACCTCGACCCTGAGTGGTTTCCACAGATTTCCTCGTGTATTACTCTCATGACATAGTCTGCTTCTTCGGGGCCTAAGCACCTTAGGTAAGGGCGAGAGAAGCCTCTTTTGTACAAGACGTCTCTTATCAGGATGAACCTCGCGGCTTGCACCTTCAGTTTTCTTGCAGCTTCCTTTTTGTCTGGTAATACGCCGTTCATTAAGTAAGAAACTAATGGCGTCATCCAATTACTTTCGGAACTAAGCTCCTGTGCATCGACAGCATTTATAAGTGGAGAGAGCTGAACGAAAGAGAGTACGTTACCAAAGGTGGCCATATGCTCGGCTGAAGCAGCTTTGGCTAGTCGATCAGCTTGCTCGTTTTGTTCCCGGGGGATCTATGTAATTTCAGCGTTCAGCTCGTTTACCCTCCACTTCGCTTGGTCCAGATATTTTTTCAAAATTTTGCCTTTACACTCATAATCCCCATTTATCTGGTTGACCATGACTTGAGAATCGCAATGAATGACCACTCTTTCGGCTCCTGCAGCTTTGGCGAGGTTAAACCCTGCTATCAGAGCTTCGTACTCTACCTCTTGTTGGTAGGGAACTCAAGGCGAATCATACACTCGACCATGTCTCCTTCGAGTGAGTGCAGTACGACGCCGGCTCCCCCAGCCTGCCTGTTGGAAGATCCGTCTACATGTATGCTCCATTGGGGAGATTCTTTTGCCCCCCTGTCCTCGCCATTTGTAAACTCAGCTATGAAATCTGCAACAACCTGTCCTTTAATGGCAGTTCGCAGGTGGTACTGGATGTCAAACTCGCTTAATTCTATAGCCCATAGTGCCAACCGCCCAGCAGCTTCAGGGTTGCTCATTGCCTGTCGCAAAGACTTGTCAGTTAGGACGATCATTATGTGGGCTGGAAAGTACGACTTTAGTTTGCGTGCTGCCGTAACTAGCGCGAAGGCAAGCTTTTCCATGGGTGGATATCTTTCTTCGGCTCTGTGTAGTGCCCGGCTAGTGTAGTACACAGGTTTCTGTACTTTCTCTTCTTCTCTGATCAAGGCGGCACTGACGGCGGCTGGGGAAACGGCAAGATAGAGAAAAAGTTCTTCTCCTAGTTGCGAGGGACTCAACAGTGGTAGGGAAGAGAGGTAAGCTTTCAATTCCTCAAACGCTTGTTGGCACTCGGTGGTCCATTCGAAAGATCTCTTTAGTGTGTGAAAGAAGGGCAAGCACTTGTCCGTTGCCCTGAAGACGAACCTGTTTAGCGCTGCTATCTTGCCGTTGAGGCTTTGTACTTCCTTCACATTCTTCGGTGGTGCCATCTCAATTATAGCCCGGATCTTGTCCGGATTGGCCTCGATGCCCCTCTGGAAGACCATGAATCCTAGGGAATTTCCTGCCGTCACCCCAAAGGTGCACTTTCCTGGATTAAGCTTCATGTTGTAAGAGCGAAGAGTGTTGAACGTTTCCCTGAGGTCTTCTAAATGATCTCCTTCCCTTCGACTTTTTACCAGCATATCATTTACGTAGACTTGGACGTTTCTCCCAATCTGCCGTGCGAACATATTGTTCATAAGCCTTTGATATGTTGCGCCCGCATTCTTCAGACCAAACGGCATTACTCTGTAGCAAAAGAGGCCTTGGATGGTTACGAACGAAGTTTTTTCTTAATCATCGTCGTGCATCTTGATTTGGTTGTAACCGGAGAAAGAGTCCATGAAGCTTAACAGCTGGTGTTGAGTCGTAGAATCTACCAGAGTGTCGACTCTTGGGAGGGGGTAGCTGTCTTTAGGGCATGCCTTGTTTAGATCGGTGAAGTCTACGCACATCCTCCACTTCTTGGAAGCTTTCCTGACCATCACTACGTTTGCTAGCTAGTCGGGGTAGTAGACTTCTCTAATAAAGTTTGCCTCATGTAGCTTGCGGACTTCTTCAGCTATGGCTTGATCCCGTTCTGGGGCAAAAACCCACTTCTTCTGCCGGACAGGTGGAAAGGATGGTGAGACATTCAGCTTATGCTCCATGACTGAAGGGTCTATTCCTAGCTTGTCCTCGTGACTCCAGGCGAATACGTCCTGATTCTCCTTGAGGAAGGCTGTAAGTGTTTGTCGGATCATGGGACTTGCAAGGGTTCCAATCCTTGTTGTTTGGTCAGGTCTAGAGTCGTCAAGGGGTATTTCTTCAAGCTTCTCGACGGGCTCCGTCGTACTCCGGTGTTCTTCTATGTTCATGGTTTGGAGGTGATCATCCATTTCCATCATAGCCACGTAGCATTCGCGTGCGGCCACCTGGTTTCCACGCAGTTCTCCTACTCCATATTCAGTTAGGAATTTGATCATTAAATGATAAGTCGAGGTTGCCGCCTTCCATGAGTTGAGGGTTGGTCGCCCTAGGATAGCATTGTAGGCAGATGAACAATCGACCACGAGGAACGTCACGTCCTTCGTGATTTGTTGAGGACAGTCGCCTGCCGTCACAGCCAATATGATCGCGCCCAAGGGAAATACCTTTGTTCCTCCAAAACCGACGAGTGGGGCATTCATCGGAATCAGTTGTTCTCTGCTGATTTTCATCTGTTGGCATGCCGGGTAGTACAGGATGTCTGCCGAGCTGCCATTGTCGACCAACACTCTGTGTAAGTTGTAGTCCCCAACTTGTAGGCTGACAACAAGTGCATCGTCGTGCGGATGGTGAAGATGTCGCGCGTCTTCTTCCGAGAACTCGATGATAGGGCTTTCCCTTTGTGCTACCTTTTGTACTGAACCCGTCAGTTGGACGTTTTGGACCATCCTGAGGTACGTCTTCCGAGCCTTTTTGGACGACCTGGTAGCCATTCCTCCTACAATCATTCTTATGTCTCCGATGGGAGGTCTAGGACGGTCATTGTCTCGTCGGGGGGGGGGGGGTGTTCTGGAGGTGGTGGATCCGTTCTTTCCTTGCTTACAAACTTCTGCAATTTCCCTTGTCTTATGAGGCCCTCAATCTGCTGCTTCAAGTCGTAACAATCGGCTGTGTCATGGCCGTGATCTCGGTGAAAGCGGCAGTATTTGTCTCTAGAACGCCTACTAGGATCTCCCTTTAGCTTTCCAGGGAAGGTCAGAGCCCCTTTGTCCTTGATTTGCATTAGGACTTGATCTATTGGGGTGGTTAGTGGGGTAAGCTTGTGAACCTTCCACCCGGAGGTTTAGAACGCCTCTCGTCCCTTCGATCTCCTGTTCTCGGCCTCTTCTGCCCTTGATCTTGTCGTGCATCTTCCTGCCTCTCCCTTTTTCTCGGCTTCTCTTCTCGGGCTTGCAGCACGTCCTCAGCATTCATATACTTAGTGGCCCTGTAGAGTACTTCTGACATGGTCTTCGGGTCATTTTTGTATAGGGAGAACAAAAACTTACCCTTTCACAACCCATTTGTGAAGGCTGCTACAAGTATTTTGTCATCGGCTTCGTCAATCGATAGCACTTCCTTATTGAAGCGCGTTATGTAGGATCTTAGCGTCTTGTCCTCTCGTTGCTTGATACTCATCAAGCATGCCGTGGACTTCTTATACCTGTGACCCCCAATGAAGTGTGTGGTGAATTGAGCGCTTAGTTCCTTGAAGGTGCTGATGGAGTTGGGCATCAGTTGACTGAACCATACCTTTGCGAGGCCTTTGAGTGTTGTGGGGAAGGCCCTGCAAATGATCTCGTCTGCTACCCCCTGAAGATGCATTAGGGTCTTGAAAGTTTCTAGATGGTCCAGAGGATCCTTCACTCCGTCATAGTTGTCTATATGCGGCATGCGAAATTTGTGGGGTAGGGGGAAGGAGTTCACGGCCACAGTGAAGGGCGAGTTGGTGCGGTTGACTAAATCGTCAAGATCATTGGAAACTCGCCCCTTGAGCGCATTCATCATAACCTCCATCTGTTCCCTCATTGCCTGCATCTCTGTGATAATATGTGGTGGAGTCGCATCCGTGAGGGATGGCATGCTCAAGTTCTGCCTCTCCGGCTTGCTTGGGGCGTGGCTGCCTTCAGGTTTCTCCTGATTTTTCTTTGGAGCGCTGGTCCCTTCCTGATCTTCTTGTTGGTCATTCAGTGCTGCATTCTTCAGGCGCAGCTGTTCTTCCAAGTCGTGGTTTTGTTTGGTGAAACGCTCCACGGCGGCACCGAGAGTCCGAACTTGTCTCTCGAGGGCAGTCGTGGGTGGTTCCTCTCCTTGAACGTCGTTAGTAGTTGCCATCGAGCGAGTGAGTACCATGCAACCCTTTAGTCCGGGAAACGATAGTATGGCTTAATTACTTCTTTCCCACAGACGGCGCCAACTGATGATGCCGAAAATATCACCAGTGAGTTGCACAACGCTTGTACGCTCGAAACGACACCTGCACAACAAAAAGGAGAAAACCTAACTGAGAGCACCGGTGTGGTGTCAGCCAAATACCCTCAGAAGGTCAAGTTAGAGCTTCTTTCAACTCTAGAGTGCTAGAGAGGGGTGAATTATGCGTACCTAGATTTGTGAGGGTATTGGGGCTTTTATAGTAGTAGAGGGTGGACCTCCCTTCCTTGGAGTAGAAGTCTTTTCCTTATAGGAGTCCTTATGAGCGTAGATCGCGGAATCCTTTCGTTATAGGACTCTATGAAGTGTGTCGCAAGTATCACTTACCAAGGGCCTTTCTGCCTTCCTCATGGGCCTCGGACCCGCTGATACTTCATACTGGACTCTTTTCCATAGATTTGGCAGATAATGGGCTCGTCCTCTATTGGATCACAGCAGATAACCGTCAGGCCCATCTCAAGCCCAAATTCATCCTCTTCATTATCTATATAGTCATTCCATCAAATTCCATGACAAACATGGTCGTTAACTAGCATCGCTATAGGTTGGTTATATTTCTTTTGCTTTGCTGAGATTTAAGCGAACAAATTACAGCTTTTGTTTTGACCTAGCCGACTTTGTTTGGGTTTGAGTGTGAGTGTAGTAGCTAGCATTTTAGTAAATGGAGAGATCCTTTTGTGTGGTGTTGCAGCAATTGCATTTGGTTTGATTATTGGATCTCTAACATTGTGTGACACAATTAGTTTGTGGAAAAGCCTTTTGTTTTTTGGTCTTTGTGAGAGAGAATTATATTCGTATTGGGCTTTTGGGTTTTAGTGGAGTGCGGAGTGCCTTTACATCATCTTTGTAAATTTTTTTTTTTGAATATTTGTTAGAATAAATTTTTTTCTCATTGTTGTTAGTAGACATAGACCAAAGGATAAACTATGTAAATCTTTGATTTTTTTGTGTGTGATTGTGTCTATTTTAGTTTTGAGTTTTCTTTGTTCATTATTTGTTTTGAAGATTTTCCTAAAAGCCATAATATTTTCATAATCAATTGTGTAGGAGTACTATTTGAAAGTTTTTTCTCACATCAAATTAATATTAGAGCTTCTTCTATTACAACACTAAGCATGCGGTAGACACACAAATTTTTGCTATTGTTAACACAAATATGTTTATGTTATGTTTGAATTTTTTTTTTTTGGTTACAACGAGAGAGAAGGAATTTGAACTTTTGATGTTTTTATTGGAAACACTAAAATGCATCAATTAGCTGAGTTACAAAGATTTTGGCTCAAGTTTTGATTTTAAATTTAAGACTTGCCATTTAACTGTCAAGTGTTTGAAACTATTGAACATAAATATCAGCTCAGTTTTATAATCAACAATATGTGTCACAAACTTACAGATCAATTAAATTAACAATTTAATGATGATTGTTGTGAGGCAATACATATATCATGTTCTCCGCATTATAATTTCCAATGAAACGAATCATAAGTAGTGGAGAGAGAGAGAGAGAGAGAGAGAGAGAGAGAGAGAGAGAGAGAGAGAGAGAGAGAGAGAGAAATTTCAAGGCCTAAAATGAGATTTGAAGTCCAACCCACCACATGGAGATCACATGTTGCTCATAAATTTTGAGGTCACTCAATGATGCACGGAATTGATATTACTAAGGGCATATTTGGTAGATTGTAATGGACACTGTAATGTAGTGATAGTTATTCCTATAATTTAGTTATTCTTTAAAATGATAAATAATTATTCCTCTTTAAAAATATTGTAGTAATTTTTTAAATTAATATATTTTCAAAAATACAAAATTTCCACATGCACATAACAATAATAAAAATTAAAAATCATACAAAAATTACATCTTTCTCAAATTTGAAAAATATTACTTTTTAAGAAATATAATTGTATAATAAGGAAGATATTTCCTAAATATGAATTTCAAATTTTATTCTAATATTACAACTTACAACTAAACTATGAATATGTTTAGTTATTCTATTACAACACAATTTATTCTTAATAATAAAGATTATTATTCATGCCATAATATCCATTAATTCAGTGTATCAACTGTTGATGAAATTGAACTATTAAATTCTTTTTTTGATAGATAAGATTGAATTTTAATTTATGACATTCGTTTTATGACTCTTAATTATTAGGCTCAAGATACCAATTGATTTTTTTGATGTAAACAAGATTCAAACCTAGATCTTTTATTCAATAATTAAATATTTTACTAATTAAACTAATTAGAACCCACATATTATTAAAATTCAAACCGAAATTCAAACTCCTTTAAACATGTGTTTTGACTTTGTGTCATGGAAAAACAAAAGACCATCCTCAAATAATAACAGTTTTTCTTTTTGGGTGGAAAAATAGTACAAATTGAGGATATAATATAACAAGTAAAACACAAAACGCAAATTTTGAAGATACTCGAATTTCCATCGATAAGACTATTATTGTACGTTTTCACATCCAGCGTTAATTACAACATCGTCTTCTATCATATATCTTTGTTATATGTTTTTCTTTCTTTTAGGTGGAAAGCCATATGTTTGGTTTACGAAAAGGAATCTATGATGATGTAGAACGTTTACTTTGAACAACTTGTATTGTATGGGTAGGAAATCATTTACAATGATAATAATCTTAGACGCAATGAAGATTGCTATCAAATACTAAATAGCGCTGGCATGTGGATGTGGTACACTAAAATTAGGGTTAGGTTAGGTCATTTGCCATTTGTCAACAAGTTGTCTTCTTCTTCTTCTTCTTCTTTTTTTCTTTTGTAAACACTAAAATTAGGGTTAGGTCATTTGTCATTTGTCATTTGTCAACAAGTTGTCTTCTTATTCTTCTTTTTTCTTTTCTAAACACTTTATGGGAGATACGGAAAGCATTATTCTTTTCTAAAGACTTTTTAGTACTTAAATTCTACTTTTCACTACGAAAAAAAATCCTATGTTAATATCTTTTTTTTTTTTTTTTTTTTCTTTTTTTCTATGACTTATGTTAATGTTTGTCGGGGACATTTTGTGACATAGGCCAAAATTGCAATAACGGCTCAAATCTCTCATTCAGTTTTTTAAAAGTGATTATTTGTGGAGAGTATCAAACTCAAAATTCCAAGATTTAGTAAATAAAGGCTAATGGTGCTTTAATAAGAGAGAAATCAAAATGTCAATAACAAAAATGCTAAATTCATAAAAATACAACGGGTTCGAAACTCCAAACCACAATTAGCGAGAAGAGGAAATTGAGAGAGATAGTAAGGAAGAGAGAGAATGTTCTTCTATACCCATATTTCCACTCCCAAGTTTCGAAATTGTGAGAATGTTAGCTGAATAAGCTTTTGCTCTAAAGTTTTAGCTCTAAGGGTAAAATGTGGTTAACCTGTTTTGAATTTGATTGTGGGCTTATATTGAGTTTTGGGTGCATTAGTGACTAGTTTTTGGTCAATAGAAAAGGCTTTGGACCCCAAAGTGTTAAGCAAGTAGTAATTTTCAAGTTTTCTTTTATTTGGATAAAAGGAAAGTTTACTTTTATCATCATTAAGGGAAAGGCTTGACTAAACCTCCGTTGGCTCCTCTTTTTCAATTGTTTCAGACCATTGGAAGGTTCACCTAAGCCCTCGTTTGGGAAAAAGGAATGGAAAGGAATAAAAAGAATAATATTAGAATATTTTTCTCTTCTCTTGTTTGGAAGTTTTAATAGAGGGAATGAAAAGTTCATTCCTTTGTTTGGGAGTTTAAGTGGGAGAAAATGGAATGGCTAGGACGAAACACTCATTCCTCTATATTCCCTTAAAATCTCAAATTTTCATTCCCCCCTGAAATTGAGAGGAATGGGAGGGAATGAAATTTGATTTAATGAATTTTTTACTAAAACTTCTAAAATACCCCTACATATTCAACCATTTATTTTAAAATATGGGTCTAATAATAATATTGTCATAAAATGATTCCATTCCATTCCCACTATGTTACTCCCAAACAAGATTATTTACATTCAATTCCTTTATTTCAAAACATCCAATCAAGATTACTTAAATTTTTTCCATTCTTTTCCCTTGCTTAAATACATTCCATTCCATTCCCTTATAAACTCCCAAACAAAGCCTAAGTGAGGGCTAACAGTTGAACTTGGCCAATGAAAGCCAACTACATTTAAAGCCAAAAATAGGTTAGGGCAGAAATTTTGGACTGCAGTCAACCAGAGCACAAAAATTCTTTTGGGGTGAAAATTTTAGGTGCAAGACTTCCTCCATGAGCCTGAGGTGCTACCAGCATTCCTTGCCCACTTGGTAGCACGCTTGAGTTGGAGATCACATGTTACTCATAAATTTTGAGGTTACTCGATGATGCACGGAATTGACATTACTAAGAGCATATTTGGTAGACTGTAATAGACACTGTAATGTAATGATAATTATTCCTATAATTTAGTCATTTTTTAAAATGATAAATAATTATTACTCTTTAAAAATGTTGTAGTAATTTTTTAAATTAATATATTTTCAAAAATACAAAATTTCCATATGCACATAACAATAATAAAAATTAAAAATCATACAAAAATTAAATCTTTCTCAAATTTGAAAAATATTATTGTTGAGGTCTAAAAAAACATTATGCCAAGGCCCAAAAAATAGCACAATGGGCCAACTCCATAGAAAGTAATATTGAAGCAGTTAAGCCCACCACAAGGGAAAATGATGGTAAGCCCAAAAGACTTGAAGCCCACAAAAGGAAAAGCTTAGCCTGCCAAAAGCAAGGGATCGAAGGGAGTCCAGCAGAAAAGGCTGGGCTGGGGTCCCCAGAAGCTGAAAAAAGCTCGGGATCCCTGGGACACACAGCACAACTGAGGTAGGATTGAGACGGCTCAAGGGAAGTACCAAAAAGTGCAAGGAACGAAGGACAAATATGTCCTTTTGAAGCATCCAGTGATAAAGTAAGGAATCAAAAGGCGAGAAGTAGCCATTCGTGAACAAAGGGGGTGGTACTTTAGGGAATCTAGAAGGAAGAACTATAAGGGGAAGTGGCTGGAGAAACCTTCAACCCAGCAGGAAAGGATTCCAACCACTTGGGAAAAATGACAAGAAAAGGGATAGCCAAAAGCTAAAAAAAGCGAGGAGCCAAAGAAGATGAGGTCAGCCATCTAAGGGCACCTCGGAGTGGAAAGTCAGTGAGGAACTTTCAGGGAGATAGCACTAAAAGGAGAAAATTATGAGGAATAAGAAAAGGACTAGCCCTCTAAGTAACGGGCACAGCACGAGCTTTGATACCCAGGAGAGCAAAAGAGAGAAATTAGTGGTACCCTGGAATCCTACCATGACACTATAAAAGGGGAAGGCAGCTAGCACTGAAAGGGGCAATTTTTTCGGCAGTAGTGAATCATAACAGAATCATTGAGGAAGCTTTGTCAAAACTTAGAAAATTAGTAAAAAGAAAGGGAAATACTCCCTGGTATCCCAACACAGTCACTATAGAGTATACTCGGATTCAAAGAGATTCAAACTTTGCAAGTCTTGGAGGCTTGAAAAGCCATCTAAGTCTGTGATTTTTGAGGTTATTTGAACCTTATAACACGTCTTAGTGAGCACATTGTAATCCACAATTAAGAAAATAATCAAATATTTTATATTGACTTGAGGATCCCTAACAGTCATTGTGTGCTTTTCCTTATTACATTGTTTTCCTTTTGCTGTTTTTTCTTACTGTTTGTTGAGGTTCAAAATTGATCATAGTTTAAGGCCCAAAGAAATGGCACATTGGGCTAATTTCATTGAAATGAAGCTAGAGAAAAAAAAAAAAAAAAAAAAAAAAAAAGGGGGCTGGGCTCTCGTAATGAAGAAAAGAGAAAAAGAAAGAAGAAAAGGGTGAGAGGTCCAAAGAATTGGGATCCAAAGACCCATGGAAGAACAGACCTTAAAATACATGAAGCAAAGGAAAGGCCCAGTCGGCCAGGATCAATAAACCAAAAGGAGCCCAATAAGAAGAGCTGGGCCGGGATCCCAGAAGTCCAGAGTCCGGGGATCCCTGGGACGCGCAACATGGTCTAAGTAAGATTGAAGCAGGTTCAAAAAAAAGAGAAGGGATAAAAGACAAAGAGCATGCGGGTCTCATGCACTAGACATACAGTGGGATCAGAAAGTACAAAGCAAAACATTCATGAATGCAGGAGCTGTGCCTCAAGGAACCAAGAATGAGAAAACCATAAAAAGAGGTAACTAGAAGGAGCTTTCAATCCAGCAGTAAAAGGTTCCAACTATTTGGGAAAAATGACAAAGATGCAGTGCAACCAAAAGTTGGAAAGGTGAAAGAAAGGGCCAAAATAGCTGAAAGTCAGCGACCTGAGGGGATCTTGAAGTGGAAAATCAGCTAGGGGGTTTTCGGCTTGGTCGCACCAAAAGGAAGAAGTTATGAGAAAAAATGGAAACGACCAGCCCCTGAGGAAATTGACACAGCACGAACTCTGAGGGGCAAACGGGAGAAATCACTGGTACCCCGGAACCTTAGAGCTGCACTATAAAAGAAGGGGGAAATCCTTGCTGAGGCATTCAATTATTCATTCATTGATTTTTATTCAGGCATTCATAGCCATTTTTCTAGATTCCTAGAAAAGATATAGAGCCATAGAAAGAACTCTGTAAAGTTCAAGGAAAAAATAGAGGAACTACTCCCGGTATCCAGAGATAGTCACTATAGCACATACTCGGATTCAAAAAATTCAAACTTTGCAAGTCTTGGAAGCTTGAATAGCTATCAAAGTCTGTAATTTTTGAACTTAGTTGAACCTTGTATCACGTCTTAGTGAGTACTGTAATCATAACCAAAGAAAATTAATAAAATGCCTCTCATTGATTCGAGGATCCCTAACCCTTTTTTTTTACAGTATTTTATTTGCTGTGCATTTCCTCGCTGTTTGAACTGTCATTCAATACAGATATTTTTGTTTGTTAGTTTATTTGTGTTGTAGGAAGCTTGCTTTGTGCATCATTTGGTTCTTAAACAGCCTTTTAGCTGTGGTGAACCAAGCCCAGTCCACCAAGAACAAATTATTTGGCCCAGGATCTTTGGGCCACTGTGCTGAAAAAAAGGCACTCTCACACTGTTCAATACATATATTCTTGCTTTGCTTGCGTATAGGTGTTGTAGGAACATTGCTTTGTGCACCACTTGGTTTATAGACAACCTATTTAGCTGCGGTGAACCAAGCCCAGTCCACCAAACCATAAGTATTTGGCCCGAGATCCTTGGACCTGCGTGCTAGGAAAAAGGGTACTCACACAATTACTTTTTAAGAAATATAATTGTATAATAAGTAAGATATTTCCTAAATATGAATTTCAAGTTTTATTCTAATATTACAACTTGTGAGGGTGCCTTTTTTCTTCAGCACTATGGCCCAAGGATCTTGGGCCGAATAAAATGTTCTTGGTGGACTAGGCTCGATTCACCGCAGCTAAAATGGCTGTTTAAGAACTGAGTGGTGCGCAAAACAATTTTCCTACAATGCAAATAACTAACAAGCAAGAATATCTGTATTGAATAACATTTTAACAGCAAAGGAATGCACAACAAGTAAAATACAATGTAAGAAAAGGTTAGGGATCCTCAAATTAGTGAGGTGCATTTTATTAATTTCCCTTAGTTGTAATTACAGTGCTCACTAAGACGTGGTGCAAGGTTAAACTAAGTTCAAAAGTTACAGACTTTGATAGCTATTCAAGCTTCAAAGACTTGCAAAGTTTGTATTTGTTGAATCCGAGCATGTACTATAGTGGCTGTCTCTGGGATACCGGGAACGTTTCCCCTGTTTTCTCTTAAATTTACAGAGTCTTTTCTATAATTTTATGAGACTTCAGAAAAAGAACACAACTACGAATGCCTCAAATAATCTAATCGAAAATGAATCTCTATCTCTTAATCTGAATCCGAATGCCCCTATAGCATGGACCCCTTCCTCCTTTTATAGCACAGCTTCGGGCTCCGGGGTACTAACGATTTCTCCCTTTTGCCCCTGTGAGTTCATGCCGTGCCAGGTTGCTCAGGGTCATGTCGTTTCCCTTTTCTTTCATAGTTTCTTGCTTTTGGTCCGACCAAATGAAAGTCCCTTAACTAGTTTTCTATTCCCAGACTTCTCTATTGGCTGGTCTGAAGCTTATTTGGCTTTTTCTTCTCAGCGCTCCAGCTTTTTCAGTGTACTCTTCCTTGTCACTTTCTCCAAATGGTCGGAACCAGGCTCCTGCGTTTTGCTTCGTACCTCCTAGCTCCACTGCATGTCTGGAGCATGAGATCCGCATGCCCTTTGTTTTTTATCTCTCTTTGAATTTGCTTCAATCTTACTTCGCATGTCTAGGGATCCCCTGACTCTGGTGGCTTCCAGGATCCCGACCTAGTTCTTCTTTTTGGGCTTTCTTTGGGTTGTTGGTTCTGCCTGGTTTGGGCCCTTTTTTTGTTCTTTTCGTGGGTCTCTGGATTTCAATCTTCTGGGCCTCCGGCCCTTTTCTTTTTTTCTTTATTGTGTGAGCCCAGCTTTCCCTTTTCTTTCTTAGTTTTATTATTTATTTATTTTTGTGTGAAATGAGCTCAACGTTTTCCTTCTTTGGGCCTTAGTCTGTGACCAATTAATTTTAGACCTCAACATTTAGCCTCTCGAGCTCGTAGGTTGCCTGCAGCCCATGCGTGAGTTTCTTGTAGGATTTTCTACTGTTTTGATCCTCCTACCGGGATCTTGGTCTTCAACTTCTTTGGTATCCTGGCTCCTTCACTTCCCTTTTTTTTTTTTTTTTTTTTTTTTTTTTTTTTTTTTTTTTTTTATATAACTCCTTTTTTCGTGGGACGTGGCAGTTGAGTTGAAATAAAACTCCCACCACCTACTTTTATGTTTCCCATAACACCCATTAATAACTGTTGATAACTTCTCCCTCTTAAATTTAATTCCTAGCAATTGGCGCATCTTTCCACATATTGTCTCATCTTTCTGCTCTTATTTCTTCATTCTGCCCTTTTCACATTATCTTTTTTCCTTGTCTGCCTGAATCTTCTGTTCCTAGCCTCTTTTTCTTTTCTTTTGATTAATCTCGCTGCTACCTGCTCTCTTCTTTGAAAATACTCATTGCTTCAATGGCTTCTTCCTCTTCTCGAAAAAGAAAAGTGCGTACCCCTAGTCCCTTTGAAGGTGAGGGTTCCTCTAGTTCTGCGCAAGATGAGTCTGTCGTTGGGCACCCTGCTTTTCCTTTGTGAGACCCCTAGTATACTCCCAACTTATTCTTCCCTCGGGTGTCCCATGGCGAGACCCCTCCATCCCCTCATACCTGGGTATTTTCTGTCCAAGCGGGTTTTGTTGGTTCTGCACAAGTTCCAGGCCCTAGGGAGATTTTTGATCTTCAGATCAAGCAAGGACTTCGAGAGACGGTCCCTATCTTTTTCGATTTTGTTGCTGGAAAGATCCAAGGCTGGCCCATTTGGGTGGATAAAGAACTTTCTGACGAGGAGTTTGTGGGCCGCTTGGAGAGTGCCGGTATCCTGAAGGCAGTGGCTATTTCCAGGAATCTTGAGGGTTTCAGAGATGCCAAAGGCTTTAGGCACTTGGTGCGCCGTTGGTGTCCTGCTCTACACACTTTCTCTTTTTCTGTTGGTGAATTGACTGTTACCTTGGAGGACGTGGTCAACAATTTTCTTCTTCCGATACTTGGGGATGAAAACCCCTTTGATATTAAACTTTCTGATGAGGATATCGAGGTGGAAGAAAAATTATTTGCTCACTTCGGTGGACGTACTGCTTCTTCTGGTGGGAAAACAGCCAGGATGGGTAGGTAGGTTATGAATCTTTCGCGCGAGAAGGATAAGGAAGTCAAGCGTGCCGGGTTCCTCGCATTCTGGCTTAGCAAGTTTCTGTTCAGTGAGTTCCCCAGGTATGGAAACAAATCCACTCTTTTTCCCTTGGCGATTAGGTTGGCTCAGGGTGCTCAATATCCCCTAGCCCCCATGTTTTTGGGTCATGTCTACTCTCAATTGGATCAGCTTCATGGAGATGAAGCCGAAGGTGATTCTTGTTATGTTATTACTTCCTCTCCTCATTGCGCCATTCTCCAGGTATTTATGTGGGATCATTCATCAGTTACTTTAGCAAGATGTAGGAATTAAAGTTTGTAAAAGATAAATTTCAGGGATCCCCTGATGTGTTTAAAGGGCTTTGTGGCAGCTCAACTGACAGCCACCCTATTATTTTTCGTTAGCTGAGTCTGAAAGGTGGCAGCCTTAACTTGGTTGAATTATTTGATCAAGTAGGCCATTTGCATTAGCGGTCTCCTCGGGAGTTTAGCCCCGGTTTTGTTTGTGATTCTGTGTTATCTCCTTTTCTGACTTCTACAGGGAATACTTTTGATTTACGTCGCGGTGATGAAGGTAGCTTAGCTTACTTGGCTTGTATTAGTCTTTCTTGGCTTTCTGTGCTTTCCTTGAATGGCCCACGATACACCCATTACTCGGCGCATCGAGTACTTCGGCAGTTTGGCTTTGATCAGGATATTCCCCCAGTGTTTAATGACATAGTTCCCTCTCTTCCCTCTTTGGATCCCTTCATGAGACTTCAGGTCTTCTCTTATTGGTCACGAAGGAGTCCTCAGTTTGTGGTGCCCAACTTCCAGAGAGGAGTTTTTGCCTCCAGTGGTTATGCTGGCTATTGGAGGAGGGTTCAAAAGTCCTTTGCTGATTATGCTGGTTCTGATACGATTGGGAGAGTCCCCAACCCTGGCATTTCTTCTGCTCCAACACCCAACAAGCGTCTGTCTCTGCCTACTGCTGATGTTGTTTCTACTGCTGTAAGCAACAAAACTGATTTTGCAGAATGGCATGCTTCCAGGGAAGGTTGGGTGACTTATGTGCAGGATTTCCCAGAGACTTGGTTGGGGTGTGACCTTATTCTTGGCACTTCTGCTGGGGTACCAATTAAGAAGGGGGCAGTAGAGGCCATAAGTGCTAGTATTCCCATTGGCATGAGTAAAGGGAAAACAATTAAGCAAGAAAAATTGAAGGAGGCCGCGGCTAAAGAGAGTGTAAAGGATGTTGGCCCTAAGACAAAGAAGAAGAAGACTAGGAAATCCCAGAAATAGTTAATACTTGCTGAAGAGAAAGAAGTTGAGCAACCCTTAGCCATAAGGGGCTGGGTGAAGACTAAAGTAGAGTCTTCTTTTCCCCAGGCTCCTGTGAGTCCTTCAGTTCATGGTTGCTTGGGACCCTCTAGACGCATCCGTAGTAAACAACAGAGACCTAGAGACCCTGTTGAGAGAGAGAGAAGGGTAAGGCCTCTTTCCTTCTTTTCTCTTTTAGGTTGCAGTTTGTTGTTTCCTTCCTTTTTTTTTTTTTTTTGAACTAATGAATTATTGTCTTTCCTATAGTCCAAGCGTAAGTTAGATCTCAGGAAGGGTAAAAGCCAATCCTCTGGTGAAGATGTATATCTGTGTCTTCTGCTGCTTGCCCTTATTTATTTCACAAGTGTTGTGTATCCGTGCTGCCCTATTGTTCATGCCCTCCTTCTTTTTTGTTCCTCCTTCTTTTCCTTCTTTAGGTGGAGGTTTCTCCCCCCGCGGTTGGCGAGACTTTGGAGGAGAAGGTGGCTGCAGCTGCAGCTCAGAGTATGGAAGGGAAGGCTCCTAGTAGTGGCATAGCTGGGGAGAGGGGCAACCAATGCAGGATGTCCAGGCTGCCCAGGATCCTGAGGCTCCCAAGCTTCCCGCGTCCCCAGGTCCTCAATTTGAATAGATTCCTAGTCTTGTCAAGACTGTGTTACTTTAGACTGGGTTAAGTACAAGGACTTTGGGAGGTGCATCATCATCCGGGCAAACAGGTGAGCCTTTCTATTTTTTTTATTATATAATAGCGTTTTAATTTTATTTCTTTTGCACCCCCGTTTTTTTTTCTTCCTTTCCTTTGAGTTCTTTCTTTCTCCCTTTTTTTTTCCCAGGCCAAACCATTGCGAGATCTGTCTCTGGTGCTGCTTCTTCTTTGGAATTGGAGGATTCTGAAGGTGGGTGTTGAATGTCCTTACTTCATTCCCTCTCTCTTTCTTCCCTTCTCTTGTATTTTTCGTTATAGCGAAACCCCCTGTATCCCTGCCTTCTTTTAGTCATTTTGCTGAGACTTCCTCATATTTTCTTCAGCTTGCCATGTGTTCTTTCTTAGAGTCCTCCAAGAAGTCAGAGGAGCAAGAGGAGGAAACTCCATCCCAAGAAGCCAATACTGGTTTCTCCTCTACCCTCTTTTTTTTTAAGAAGAAGCTAAGTCTGCCGCCCCTCCCCGTCTCTCCCTTTTTTTTTTTTTTTGCAGGAGTTGATACTGGTGTCAAGAATCCTGAACTTGTGATTCCTGAGGGGGGTGTAGGATCTGCTCAAGTTGCTGGCCCTCATTCTATTCAAAGGGTTGAAGGTTTCTCTGGGACTTCAGGCGGTGATGCAACAATGGGGGAGGCTCCAGGGATGGTTGTTTTAGATCCTGCTTTAAGGCTCTTTACCTTTCTGGCTCGCTTTGATCTTCTGGAGTTCAACAGCCTCCCTGCCAGTAACTTTTGCCACTTCGAGCCTTCCTATGGCAGCTTCTTGCGGTTCTCTGTGCCTGTGGAAGGTCTGCCATTGCTAGAAGGGATGTTTAAAAGTCACGGGAATTTCACCATTGGTTTCAGAAGAGGAGTATTCTTGGGTAATATTTTGATGGAGTTGCTATGTGCCGTGTTGATCTCCTTGAGGGATTCTTCGTTGGACTCTCTATCTGAGGAAAAACTCTTGGAATGGAGGGGAGTGGTTCAGGATCTCTTGGAAGCCAAATTCAACCTGTCCTTTTTGCTGGAGTATCTGCGATCATTGGCCCAAGTGTTATTCCAGAGGGAAGCTTCTAAGAGCATTGATGCTGAGATTGCTGCTGCTGAGGAAGCTTTAGCCCATGCTCACAAGACTTTGCAAGATTTGAAGATTAAAAGGTAGAAGGTTTTATCTTCTTCGGCTGTCCTTGCTCTCTCATCAGATAGCTCTTTGTTGGCTGGCCTCATTTCTTAGATCCTTTTTTTTTAGCTGGTTTGGATGTGTATGAACAATTTGGGGTTGTATAAATTTTCTATTTCTTTGTTTGGGCATTGCTTCTGGCCCTTTTTTTTTTTTTAAATTTGCACTTGTGCTTTGAGACTGCTTCCATGTATTTGTGCTTCTGGATGGCTCCTAAGTATTTATGTTTCAAGATTGCTTCTAATCTCTTTTAATAGCATGTGGATCCTCTTTTCCTTTTGTCTTTTTTTTTTTTTTTTTTTTTTTTTTTTTTTTTTGTACTGAATCCTGGTCCATGATCCCAGCAAGTTTTGCTGCAAGTCCCAGCCAGGTACCCACCACTTTTCTTCTTGATTGCGCAAGTACTGAACTGGGTACATTGGGCGGTATATATTTTTGTCCCAACTCATGAACTTGGCAGGTTTTTTTTTATCAAGTACTGGGCTAGGTATCCTTAGTACATGCCTGAGATCCTAGACCATGTATTTGAAACTTAACTGTTTTGGAGTTATCTGTGGGGTGATCCTGGGTCATGCATCAAAAAGATTTCCCCAGGTATCCTCCCTTTTCTTCTTGGTTGCACAAGTACTGAATTGGGTACATTGGGTGATATTTTATTTGTCCCAGTTCATGAACTTGGCAGTTTTTTTTTTATTTTTTTTTATCAAGTACTGGGCTAGGTATCCTTAGTAGATGCCTGAGATCCTAGACCATGTATTTGAAACTTAACTGTTTGTAGTTATCTGTAGAGTGATCCTGGGTCATGCATCAAAAGATGTCCCCAGGTATCCTCCCCTGATTTCGTCTGTGTTAAGACTTTGTAATACTTAGGATTTAATAGCTGAGAAATAAGAAGAAATTTCATTGAATTTAAAACATAAATGTCATTCAAGAAACATAGCAAATCTAACAAAGATAGTAAGGATCATAGAGTGTCCTTCTACCACGAGTTCCTGAAAAAAATTACTAAACGATAATATATAAAAAGAAAGAAACACTTAGCAGGTTAGAGAGTTTGGCAAAAAGGATTCCAGTGTACTGAGACCTCTCCCTTTTTATGCGTAGTATTGTTTTAGCCACTTCCCATTTATAGGCTCTGTCAGGATTGTCCCATCTTCCTTTGTAAGGTAGTAATACCCACTATCATGGGCCTCCCTGATGATGTAAGGTCCTTCCCACTTTGGGGAAAATTTGGAGGGTCCCGGTAGGTTTCTTCTCACATGCTCTGCTGTCCTTAGTACCAGCTGCCCTTTAGTGAAAGTCCTCGGGCGTACTGCTTGTGCATATGCTCTAGTCATTCTTTGCTGGTACCTCTGGCTTCTTCTCTTGGCTAGCTCTCTTTCTTCCTCTACCCCTTCAAGGTCTGCTAATCTCCTTTCGTTGTTTGTGTGTTCGGTGTCCTCCTGACTTTCTTCAAGTACTACTCTTGGTGTGGGAACAATTAATTCTACTAGGCTGATGGCTTCTGTCCTATAGACCAGGGAGAATGGTGAGAATCCCGTGGCTGTTTTCACAGAGCTCCTGCATGCCCAAAGTACATCTGTCAAGTGGTCACTCCATTTTCCTCCATACTTTTGCCTCTTTTTTTAAGGATCTTCAATATCACTCAATTAGTGGCCCCTGCCTGGCCATTCCCTTATGGGTAGTACGGTGTAGACCTTCAATGCTTGATGTAGTAAGCCTCAGTTAACCCTTTCATGTCTTTATTTATGAATGGGGTTCCATTGTCACTGATCAACCTCCTGGGGATCCCAAACCTTGTAATGATATGGCCTCGAATGAAGTTTGCTACAGCTGCTCCAATGGCCTTTTTCAAGGGGATGGCTTATACCCATTTTGTAAAGTACTCAGTAGCTGCCAAGATCAATATGTAACCACTGGATGAGGGATTTATAGGCCCTATGAGATCAAGCCCCCAAGTGTGGAAAGGCCATGGGATTGTCATATCCTGTAACATATTTGGGTGAGTATAGATTGCATCTCCGAGGACTTGACATGCGTGGTAGGTTTTGACTAACTCCTCGGAGTCCTTTTTCATTGTTGGCCAGTAGTACCCCAACAGTAGTAACTGTTTATAGAGCCTCCTTTTTCCTGGGTGACTTCCACAATTACCGGAACGGACTTCCCTGACTACTTTCCTGACTTCCCTTGGCCCCAGGCATCTTAGGGGATCCCTGCTGTATCCCTTTTTGAATAGGATCTCGTTTTGCAAGAAGTATCTGACTGTGAGTTTCTTGAGCTAGTGGGCCAGTGCCCTATCAGTCGGTAGGATCCTTTGAGCCAGGTATTCTATGAAGGGAGTCCTCTGATCTTCTGTAACAAATACAGCGTAGCTTTCTTCCTTGTCTACCGAGGATTGGCATTCTTGACATTTTTCCTGTATAGTTGCTGTCTCTTTGTTCATATTTGGCCAGTAGTATCCCATGCGCTGCATCCTTCTATATACATTGATCTTTTCTGAGGTCCCGCAAACTTGGGTATGTAGTTCTTCCAACCTTAGCTTCCCCTTCTGCTCATTGATACATCTAGATAGGATCCCTCCGGACAGTCTCCTGTATAGTTCTCCTTCTATTAGAGCATAGTCCCTCAGCTCCTTGACATTCGCTCCGGATCCTGTTTCTTTCATTTTTCCTTTCAATTTGCTCCTCCAATCCCATTGCTTGGACTCTCTAGGGGATATCTTTTGGAGGATTTTTAAGATGGAATGCTCCTGCCTTCCTATTCTGACCAGAGTGTCTTTTCCCTTGAATGGTACTTGGGATCCCAGGGTGGCAAGCGCATCTGCAAACCTGTTTTCACTTCTCTGCGTGTACTCTATGCTAAAGGTCAGGAATTCCTACTCTAGCCTCTGCGCCCACGTCCTGTAGGCTGCCAAACTTTGTTCCCTTAGTGCAAAGTCACCTTTCACCTGAGAGACTACAAGATTAGAATCTCCCAGTACTCTCATGTGTTTCACCCCAATACTGAGTGCTATAGTCAACCCAGTCAAGTACGCCTCATACTCAGCTGCATTATTGGAACAGGGGAAACCAAGCTTGAAAGATAGAGGTATGGTGTCCCCATTCTCACAGCTCAGTACAACTCCCACCCCATTTGAGGTTGCTGTAGCTGACCCATCAAATCTCATTGTCCATTTCTTTCCTAGGATTTCTGCTACTGCTACCTCGTCTGGGATCTCTTCACTTAGTGAGCTTTCCTCCTTCCCTGGGAACTGTGCCAAGAGGTCAGCTATGGCTTGACTTTTGACAGCCTTGGGGGTCTTGAAACCTATGTCATATTGAGAAAGTAGGACCAGCCACTGTGCTATTCTTCCTGTTAGGAGGGGCTGATGCAGGAGTGCTTTTATGGGGTGTGACTTAGTCACTAGAAGGATTTGGTGAGCTGAGAAATACCTCTTCAGCCTCTGGGATGCATAGATGACTACTAGGCAAGCCTTTTCTATCCTGTGATACCTGGTCTCGGTATCCTTGAGTGTCTTGCTTACATAGTAAACAGGTTATTCATTCCCATCATCATCTTCTTGCGTCAGCAGGGCTCCTATTGCTTGGGCATTTAATGCTAAGTACAATAACAGGGGTTGCCCACGTACTGGTGCCTAGAGAGTGGGCAGATGATTCATAATCTGTTGTACCTTTTGGAAGGTTTCCTGTTGTTCTGCTCCTCAGGTGAACTTGATTCCTTTCTTTAATAGCTTGGATAAGCCTCCTGTGGCCGAAGCCAGTCCTGGCACAAATCTCCTGATGTAGGAGACCCTTCCTAGGAAGCTTTTGAGCTCCCTCACTGTTGTTGGTCTTTTCATAGTGGCAATGACTGCAGTTTGGTTGGATCCACACTTATGCCTCTGTGATGTACCAGGAACCTGAGGAACTTTCCTGCAGACACTCCAAAGGCACATTTCATGGGGTTCATGCGTAGCTTATATTCTCTGCATCTTTTGAAAACTTGTTCAAGTACCTGAAGATGTCCTGTCCTAGTTTTTGACTTGACTACAATATCATCCACATAGTCTTCCATTTCCTTATGCATCATGTCGTGGAAGATGGCTGTCATGGTTCGCTAGTATGTGGCTCCTGCATTCTTGAGGCCAAAGGGCATCACAGTGTAATAGAAATTTCAGATTGGTGTCCTGAATGCTGTCTTCTCAGCATCCTTGGTAGCCATACGAATCTGGTTGTACCCACTATACCCATCCATGAATGAGAACATAGAACTTCCCGCAGCTGAATCCACAAGGAGGTCAATATTAGGCAGAGGGAACTCATCTTTTGGACATGCCTTATTTAGGTTGCGGAAGTCTACACAGCAACGGATCTGGCCGTTCTTTTTCTTCACAGGTACTATGTTAGAAAGCCATCTGGGGTGCTGAATAGGCTTAATAAAACCAGCTGCTAGCAGCTTTTTGACCTCTTGAGTTATCTGGGCTTCTACATCAGTGTGAAAGACCCTGGCTGGTTGGATTACTGGTTTAACTCCTGGGTCCACATTGAGGGCATGGACCACTAACCCAGGATCCAGACCAGGCATTTCATCATAGGTCCATGCAAACACATCCGTGTATTCTTTGAGTAAAGCCACCAGTGGTCCCATTTCTTGTGCTGCCAACTGACTACTGATGAAAACAGGCTTCTGGGATCCCAGCTTAGCCCCTAAGTTTACTTCCTGTAATTCTTCCTCAGGCTGGATTTGTGTCTCTCTGATTGGTTCCTCTGGGACTTCCTCCTGAGCTATCATACATTCTGGTGGTCCGGGACCTTCCTGCATGATGCACTCAGGTCCTGCGCACCTTCACAAGCGATAAATTAATCTTCCCCGGGGTTCCCGTACTACTACACATTCTCGGGATCCTGAGGTACTAGGCTCCTTCTTTTGCCTTTTCCTCCTCAGGAGGTCTCTTAAGTCATGGGTACCTCCTCCTTCTTCTTTCTCCAAGATAGGTGTTCCTGGAGTCCCTGGCATGGGACTCTCATCGTCAGGTTCTAACTCATCATAGAACATTGTTTATACAAAGTTTACTTCTCCTTGGCTGAAAGGGTTATGATTGGCAGGGATCCTTACAGGCCTCCCATTCAATCTCCCCTTAACACATTGATGGTACATGGATGGTATAAGGCGGTGTTTATGGAGCTATGGTCGTCCCAACAGTACATGGTAGGACACTTTTGAGTTGATTACATGAAATCTGGTTAAGGCTACTATTGGCCCCACTCTTAAGGCCAGCTGTATATATTCTTCGGTTGATTCTGCTGATCCTCCAAACCCGGTTATCTCCATGGGAGCCCCCAGAATCCTCCTCCCAGCTAGGCCCACGACTTCCAAGGTACTCAGGGCTATGCGGTTGAGTGATACCCCTGTGTCCACCAGTGCTCTTCTGATTTGGATACCGTTTATGGTGGCCATTAGATAAAGAAGTCTACGGTGGTCTGGATCCTCAACCTCCATGTGTTCATCAGTAAAAGTTATGGCATTGGTTGTCTCCAGGAAAGCTCAACTGGCATGTGATTTTGCTGTGAAACATTCCATTCCTGAATCTGCTGCTATAGTCATGAGAGATTCCGTGGCCACCCTTCTTGCTTCTAGTCCAAATCCCAGCTGATTGAATAGTGATCTGAACTTGGGATTCTTCTGAAGGGTTCTGACTGTGTTTGGGTGGACGGATCCTTCTGGCTCTTCTGCCTCCACCGAGTTCCCGTGGATTACTACAGCCACCAGTCCCTTTCCTTTGTGGTTGGACAGGGGGTTCCTCTGTACTTCTGGCTCCTTTTGGGTGAGCTCTAGGGTTCCTTCTCTTAGCTTCCTATGAAAAAGCCTGCGGAGGGTCCAACAATCCTTGGTGGAATGCTTAACATAATTATGAATCCTGCAAAATAAAAGATTTTTCCTTTCTTCCTCGGTTGGTGGCCTGGATACAGTGAATGGCCTAACCACTCCATCCCCAATCCATTTGTCCAGGACATGGTTTAACTCTTCTACAGTACATGGGATCACCGGTGGTTCATCAAACATTTTTCCATTAGGCCTCTTCCTTTTTTCTCCCACCGATGCTGTCATGGCTTGGGATGCTGGCATCCTCTTCGCCCTCATAGTTTATGCTGTTCTTCTAGTCCTCTGTGACAGGTCAGCGAACTATGTGATACATAAATTTTTGAGGTTGAGTCTGTAATCGAAAAGCATGTTAAAGATGCAAGTCTCTACGAGTTCTTTTTCTTCATGGTCCCCATAACAGTTTAAGGACACATCTTCAAATCTTTTGATGAACTGGACGGGATCCTCTCCAGGCCTCTACCTTACCATTTAAAGGCTTTGGAAAGTGACCTTGTCCTCACTAGGGTAATATTTTGCACAAAATCTCTCCATCATTTCGTCCCAGGTCTTAATGGACCCAGGTCTCAGTGTGGTGTACCAAGTGTATGCCCTGTCCACTAAGGACTTAGCAAACTCTCTTAGGCACAGCTCTCGGTTTCCTGCGTAGGGGCCGATAGTGTGGACGAACCTACTCATGTGTTCTACTGCACTTCCATTCCTTCCATCAAAAGGATGGAACTTTGGTGGCTCATATCCCTTGGGGTATGACTTGCCAAGGAGTTCTGGCGGGAATTGGGGATCCCGAGAAAATTGCTTGGGGATCCCGAAAAGTTTTTCCCTTTCTTGGTCCAGGAGGGTACTGACATCTGCCAGTGTTAGGTATTGGGGGTTAGTTCCTCCTCCCACTGCTGACCCTCCCTCTGGCTGGGTTCTATCTTGGTTGCCCACATGGGGGGCATTGTCTCTGACTTCCTGTGTCTTGCCTTCTTTGAGAAGGCGAACTTCTTGTTGCAAGTCTTTCAACATTGCAGTCATCTGAGCCATAGGGTCTAGCTCCTGCCTTGCGTTTCTTTGTTCTAACACAGCCTCCTGTTCTGTTAGGGGCACCTCGCCTCTTTGTCTGGAGGCCACTTTATTTTCACCCACGGGCTCAGAGGCCGTGGGTGGCACATTAGCACCTTTACTGTTCCTTTGTCTTGAAGGCATGCTTTGCGAAGGGATTGCTTCTTCCCTTTTCTTTACCCAATCCCCAGTGGAGTCGCCAAAATGTGAGGGTGCCTTTTTTCTTCAGCACTATGGCCCAAGGATCCTGGGCCGAATAAAATGTTCTTGGTGGACTGGGCTCGATTTACCGCAGCTAAAAGGGCTGTTTAAGAACCGAGTGGTGCGCAAAACAATCTTCCTACAATGCAAATAACTAACAAGCAAGAATATCTGTATTGAATGACATTTTAACAGCAAAGGAATGCACAACAAGTAAAATACAATGTAAGAAAAGATTAGGGATCCTCAAATTAGTGAGGTGCATTTTATTAATTTCCCTTAGTTGTGATTACAGTGCTCACTAAGACGTGGTGCAAGGTTCAACTAAGTTCAAAAGTTACAGACTTTGATAGCTATTCAAGCTTCAAAGACTTGTAAAGTTTGAATTTGTTGAATCCGAGCATGTACTATAGTAGCTGTCTCTGGGATACCGGGAACGTTTCCCCTGTTTTCTCTTAAGTTTACAGAGTCTTTTCTATAATTTTATGAGACTTCAGAAAAAGAACACAACTATGAATGCCTCAAATAATCTAATCGAAAATGAATCTCTATCTCTTAATCTGAATCCGAATACCCCTGTAGCATGAACCCCTTCCTCCTTTTATAGCACAGCTTCGGGTTTTGGGGTACTAACGATTTCTCCCTTTTGCCCCTGTGAGTTCATGTTGTGCCAGGTTGCTCAGGGTCATGTCGTTTCCCTTTTCTTTCATAGTTTCTTGCTTTTGGTCCGACCAAATGAAAGTCCCTTAACTAGTTTTCTATTCCCATACTTCTCTGTTGGCTGGTCTGAAGCTTATTTGGCTTTTTCTTCTCAGCGCTCCAGCTTTTTCAGTGTACTCTTCCTTGTCACTTTCTCCAAATGGTCGGAACCAGGCTCCTGCGTCTTGCTTCGTACCTCCTGGCTCCACTGCATGTTTGGAGCATGAGATCCACATGCCCTTTGTTTTTTTATCTCTCTTTGAATTTGCTTCAATCTTACTTCGCATGTCCAGGGATCCCCTGACTCTGGTGGCTTCTGGGATCCCGACCCAGTTCTTCTTTCTGGGCTTTCTTTGGCTTGCTGGTTCTGCCTGGTTTGGGCCCCTTTTTTTGTTCTTTTCGTGGGTCTCTGGATTTCAATCTTCTGGGCCTCTTGCCCTTTTCTTTTTTTCTTTATTGTGTGAGCCCAGCTTTCCCTTTTCTTTCTTAGTTTTATTATTTATTTATTTCTGTGTGAAATGAGCTCAACGTTTTCCTTCTTTGGGCCTTAGTCTGTGACCAATTAATTTTGGATCTCAACACAACTTACAACTAAACGTATGAATATGTTTAGTTATTCTATTATAACATATTTTATTCTTAATAATAAAGATTATTATTCATGCCATAATCTCCATTAATTCAGTGTATCGACTGTTGATGAAATTGAACTATTAAATTTTTTTTTTTTTTGATAGATAAGATTGAATTTTAATTTATGAAATTCGTTTTACGATTCTTAATTATTAGGCTCAAGATACCAATTGATTTTTTTGATGTAAATGAGATTCGAACCTAAATCTTTTATTCAATAATAAGAGATTTTACTAATTAAACTAATTGGAACTTACATATTATTGTAATTCAAACTCCTTTAAACATGTGTTTTGACTTTGTGTCATGGAAAAACAAAAAACCATCCTCAAATAATAACAGTTTTTCTTTTTGGGTGGAAAAATAGTACAAATTGAGGATATAATATAACAAGTAAAACACAAAACGCAAATTTTGAAGATACTCGAATTTCCATCGATAAGACTATTATTGTACGTTTTCACATCCAGCGTTAATTACAACATCGTCTTCATCATATATCTTTGTTATATGTTTTTCTTTCTTTTAGGTGGAAAGCCATGTGTTTGGTTTACGAAAAGGAATTTATGATGATGTAGAACGTTTACTTTGAACAACTTGGATCGTATGGCTAGGAAATCATTTACAATGATAATAATCTTAGACGCAATGAAGATTGCTATCAAATACTAAATAGCGCTGGCATGTGGATGTGGTACACTAAAATTAGGGTTAGGTTAGGTCATTTTCCATTTGTCAACAAGTTGTCTTCTTCTTCTTCTTCTTATTCTTCTTTTTTTCTTTTGTAAACACTTTATGGGAGATACGAAAAGCATTTTTAAGTAAAGTTGTTAAGGGAACCCAACCCCATAAACATATCCCTCCTATATATATATATAATAGCAGAAACTGAGAGAAAGTGGATTCTTACAATTAATGAGGTGCTGACAAATAGGATAATTGTCTATCTATAATTCAGACACGTATAACTTTAAAAAGCGATACATTATATTGTTTTATTACCAGTTTAACACCGTTTGACAGTGGTTGTATATATTAAAAATTAAAAACTGGTTTAAAAAAAAAGTTAAAAACTAAAAAAACTCTGGCGCTCTCTGCTTAACATTTTCTCTCTCTTAAAAAAAAACTCCTGGTGATATTGCGATACAGAGATAGGGAAGAACAAAAAAAACCCTAGCGATACAGAGGAGATTTGTACGGCCGGCCACCACCGTACTCTGCCAGACTTAGACCACCACAACCGGCACCCGTCAAAGTACGTAGCTAGTGTTAGGTTATTTTATTTTATTTTTATTTGGAGGGAAACTGTTAGTTGACCTAAGGACTATTGGTAAGTTTTAGGATTTTATCCATTGTAATGTCTTCCAATATATTTATCTTGTTAATAAAATTATTATCTTCTTTTTTTTTTCTTTTTATTAAAAAAAAAAAAAAAAAAAAAAAGAAGAAGAAGAAGAAGAAGAAGAGGAGGAGGAAAATGGCATGCTAGCGTTTATATTTTATATCTGATTTGTGTGAGTTTTTATTTTTTTTTTAATTATAAAAAAAATACTACTTTTAAGGTAGCATAGGGACTAATATACTTATACCAAGTTTTTTTTTTGGTTAAAAAAAAAAAAAAAAAAAAAAAAAAGAGCATAAGAAGATGAGAACTTAAAAGTTACAACAATCATCATCTTCGTTTAATCACTTACCAAAAAAATGCTTATTTGTGATTGCAAAATATATAATAATGCAAAGTTCTTACTTGTTAATTATACACATTATACATAACAGTACTTACAAATGGAAACATATATAGTTATCTAATCTGCATATGATTGGAATCGCCATGATTATGCTAATTAGGTCGATCATATAAAAGAAATAGATTATGTATATATATATATATATATATATATGGATTCTAATTTCATATTTTGCTTAAAAAAAACAAACAAACAAACAAACCGTTAGTCTTTATGAGTAAAATGAAGTGCACCCGAAGATTAGGTAGATATGGGAGGCAAAAACTTAACAAGTTGGTGCCCGTTGTGCATGCCACCGATTAGTGATTATAACATTGACAAGGAAAGCAAAAGCTACGCTTCCAAGTAGCTTCGATAATATTCCTTCGCTAGTAAATAGTAATCTAGAGGAAGCCCTAAGCCTCTAACATCAAAATGACCATATTCAGCGGAAAAAAAACACACATCATAATTATCATTTTTTAAATGATCTTAATTCAGAATTTTCCTCGAAAGTAGAATGGCCCCCATTTTTGAATCCTAATTTGACTCTAAAATTTATAACTTGATAATGAACGATTTATTATGGGCCCGTCAAAATTTATTTCAAAATCTTGACCGAAAGACTAAAATAGTCAAATTTGACCCGAACTAGTATTAGTTTAAAACTTGTATTTTGCATAAGATCATTAATTATTTAGACATTCCAAGATGGCACAATGTGATTTGCCTTTATTTATTTATTTATAAAGTAGATAGGTCTGGTCAAACAAAACAAATATCAACCATATCTTTGTGATTAGAAAGAAGTCGATCACTTGTAGCCCAAGATTTTCCTCTCTTTATAGGGTGACCCCTTAAACGTCACCAATTAATAAAATGATTCCACTAGCCGCCATGACAAAAGTTGCCAAATCACATTGGTCAGCCTCCTTTGTCCTGCTTGTCTCCATCCATGCCTAAATTTTATGAGAAATGTAATAAAACATGTTTTTATTTTATTTTAATGGTAGTTTTTTTTTAAGACTTAATAGTGGTTGAATCGGTAAATTTTTATTAGTTTTTCTGTTTTATTTGAATTCATAATTGAGTTTATTTTTTTTACCTATATATATTATATAATAACTTTTCATGTCGTCATTTGTGAATCTTTTTATGAACTTTTTTGTAATTCTAGACTTGTTGAAATTTTATACCAAGTTATTTTACCATGAAATTTTAATAAACTTTTTTGTAATTCTAGACTCTTGTTGAAATTTTATACTAACTCAATTATTTTACCATCGAGGGTGGTTAGTCTAGTGGTTAAGGGCTCACTCATAAGGGTTTGGCAGGAGGTGGAGGTCTCATGTTTGAATCCCGCAATGAGAAGCGCCTGGGAAATAACTTCATACTCTCGACTCATGCTCACTAGCATCTTTGATAGGGCTGAGTATACAACTATGGCTCATTTGAATCCACTGCTCTAGCAGGCCCTGGCCCAGCAGGTAAAGTGTCACTATGGTCATGCCTAGGTGGAAAAGAACCCAACTTAGGTCACCTCTTACCCATTTTTTAGCTCAAAAAAAAAGGTGACCAATACATGAAAATTTACCTCAATTAAATCTTAATATGCCGGTTGAGTCTTGACAATAGAAGTTGGGAAATTTTTTTTATATTAAATTACACTTTTGACATTTAGAAATTGACATTATTTTCATATTGATCCCTTACAATATTATTGGATGAAGGGAGAGTAGAGGGAAAGAAGAAGAAATGTTTAATGAACACTATTTGGATGTATTTTAACTTTTAAGGGAGGAGGGCAGGGCTTTGGAGAGTTTTTTTTTTTTTTTTTTTTTTAGAGAGTTTCAACCTATGGCGTCTGGTCTTGATGATAGCTCTTTATCATCAGACCAAGACTTATCATCAGACCAAGACACCAATCAGTTTTTGGTGTAGGCGGGGATTGAACCCCAGTCTCTTATACAACTATCAGGAACTTTACCAGTTGAGCTAACTGGAACCCACGGAGAGATTCTAAAGTTTCTTGCCCCTCATTTTTAATTCCTCCAATTGGAGAGATTTGGAAGGGGTAGAGAGATTTTGGACCTAATTAAATATTTTGAATTATCTATTTTACTCTTCACCACATTATCACAATTACAATATATATTCTTTAGTCTTTACAAATGGTAAAAATTTCTCACTCTCAGTTTTCTCTCACCTGGGTTGTCTTTCACTCTTCTCTTTCACAACCGTCTCTCTCTCTAGGTACACTAATTAAGTCTTGCTTTCTCTCTCTTGGGTTTCTTGACTTGGAATTGAGTAAATTTGGATTCATAATTCTCACGTTGACTGAGACGTACATATTGTTAGTCAGTGCCAGTTTGTTTAAGCTTTTAGAAGTTGAAACGTGCTTTTTGAAACCAAATAAATAAAATGTGCGTTTGGTAAGATTTTGAAAGTTGCTTTTTCTAAAAAAGCTACGTTTTCATTTGTGAAGGAAAAGCCCAAATCGCGAAAGCATCCTTGAGCTCCATTGCAAAAAAAGCACTGGTGCATTTCATGTTACCGTTGGAAGTTGCACAAATTTCCCAAATTGCCCACTAGTTTTTCTTAAAAACCCAATTTTATCCCTTTGTCTATAACACAATTTTACAAAGGAACCCAATAATGAAATCAGAAGCAAAAAAAAAAAAAAAAAAACCGTTCTAACCCATTTCTACCGCATGTCGTTGGCAATGGGAAGAGATCAAGCAGCAGTGGGGAGGAAGACAGGCAACAGTGAAGGCAGAGCAGATCAACAGACGACGAAGGCGTGTTGAGGAAGACAGGCGGCGGTGAAGGCAAAGATCAAGCACTGATCTGACCCATTCCTCCCTAGGCGATTTCCCCTTCTCTCTATCTTCGTTTGATGAGAATCAAATGGTGTGGTTGTGTGTGACCTTTAAGTTTGTGTGTTTTGATGGAATAGAGGGAAAGAAACTTGCAGACAAAGTGGTAAGAGAAAAGAGAAAGGAAGAAGGAAAATAAAAAAAGAAAGAGAGCTTTGCGGAAACTGGAATGTTTTGGAGTTTGGAGGAAGTAGTAGGGAAAAAAGAGGAAAGGAGGAAAAAAAGAAAAGAGCAAGGGTACGTGTGTAGAGGCGAAAAAAAAGAAGGAAATATGGATGAAAAAAAAAAGTAAAGAAATAAGGGAAAAATAAAATAAAGAATGAGAAATTAAAATTGAGAAGTGCTATCACAATATTTTCACAATAAATTTTAAGTGGTAGGTTATTATTAGCTAATATTAGTGAGAAAAAAATCATTTTTCTAGAAACTTTGAGAGTATTTTTTAGAATAATTTTTTAGAAAGTATTTTCACAATACTTTCAAAATACTTTATATATACATTGTCATTTTTGGTAATTTACCACTCAAACCGCCACTTTTATAAGTGCTAGCTAAACATTCAGCTTTTTCAAAAAACATTTTTTAACAGTTTTTACCAAACACTTATAGTATGTTTGGTAACTGTTTTTTTCCTATTATTTTCTGTTTGAGACTAAAAAACTTGTTTGGTAACCCAAAATGGACAAAAAACAAAAACTGTTTTCAAAACTCAATTTGTGAAGGAAATTGAAAACATGCAAAAGACTGTTTTCAATTTCTAATTTTCAAAATTCAATGAAAATTCGCATTTAATTTAATTAATCTGTCTCATTTAATGAGTTGACATTATAATTCAAATCCTAGTAACAACATATTTTAGTATATATATATATATATATATATATATTTTTTTTTTTTTTCAAAAAACTATTTTTTTAATTTCAACTAACCAAACATGTTTTTTATTTCAAAAATACAAGAAAATTGTTTTTTCTTTATGTGGGGCCCAATAATCTGGCAGCCCAGCCCACTACGTTCCTGGGCCGAAGGCCCGAGCCGAGGAGACAATCCAAGTCCGAGGACGACCTCATCATTGGACGTCCGAGGGTTTAAAGGATAGGGTCGAACCAAACGGTCACCTCAGCATTAAATACACCTGACAATCATCCTGGCCGCATTAATGAGGAAGGGACCTCCACCAGTATCACCTTGGAGGCCGTGACTCCCAAAGAGACTGGGAAGGCGGCTGATGGGACAAGCATCTAATCAAAGGGCCTAATCGCTCAACACATGTAGGGCTAGGATCAATTGTAAGGGGGATATATAATGTAAAGGAATCCCTCCTGGGGGGGGGGAATTCGGAAAAAAGAAAAAAGGAAGGAAGAAGAGAGAGAAAAAGGGGTAAGAGCCTCCTCGGCCACGGGCCGAGGAGCCCATCCCAGATGTAATTTTATCTAAATCCTTTGTTCTTTAAATAAAAGAGGCCGGAGTCCACGCCACTCGAGCGCCGGCGGGTGCCTAGACCTTCAACCCACTCTCTACAAATTCATTGCGGGGTTCGTTGGGCTTTTGACCCGGGTCCATTGGGCTTGGGCAGCCAAAAGAAAACCCAGTCCCCACAATTGGCGCCGTCTGTGGGAAAGTCTTAGTGCACCGGTGGGCGCAACAGGTGACCATCCGAAGTAACCATTCTATGGAAGATCGGCGGTGATGCAAAAAAAAAAAAAGAGAACTATCAAAAAGAAGAACATTGCAGAAAGATAAAAATTGGAAGACAAGAGATTTATCAGCAAAAAAAAAAAAAGAAAGATTTTATATTATTTCATAAAGAAAAATTTACAGATTACAATCAGAGGCTCAGGCAAGCTTGTTTTACAACTATTCCTACCAGCTAGTCCTACAATCAGAGGCCCAGGTGGACCCATCCTAAAACTAGCTAGAGGGAAGTGTCAACCCGTGCTCTTATTGGCATAAAGAGAATGGGAGAACTTGACAATAAGCGGGCTGGAGGGGGCTGGGGCTAGCTCGTTCCAAGGCCCTCAACGACTCCTTTCTCGGAGCGGCGGAGCTTGAACAAAGCGAGGAGCAGATACAGGGGCTCCGGGACGCCCTCCCCATGATGTTCCCTTGATTCTCTCCAACCCCCACGAGCGTTGGCCGTCGGTGACGGCAACACTCGGGCACTGCCCGTAATGAGAGTTCGCATGTCTCCTCCGTCGGGGGTGCGCTCTGAGGAGGGACGTTAGGTACTTCAACAATATCCCTCCGGGCCACCGTGCATGGCGCCATCGGGGTTACGCCTAGATTCTGCCGCACCGAAAGCCCAGTGGGGGCTGCGGCCACCACGGTTCTTGGCGCGGATGTCCTCACACCCGCCCAAAACCGCCTCATACCAACTGACTCCGGTCACAATTCCGGCGGGGTTATTAAAGGGGACGGAGAAGCTAGAAGGGCGTGTTCTTTCTGTTTGTGTTGGGAAGCTCATGGAGTATGAGGAAACCATTCCCCTCAGAAGGCCTTATATAGAGGTATAGGGTTGGTGAGAATTAATTCACGCGGAGCCCAAAAAGAGGGTTACCGAAGCGTTGGATAATAATGAAGCCATCAATTCACGAGGCCATTAATGAAGGCGCGTCTCGCGCACTGAAGCGTCAGGCGCGGAATACGAACGGCCAAAGGCCGCTTCGCAAATGACAGAGATGAGGGCTCGAGATGGAGATGAGATCAATGCCACGTGCAAGATCATGAGCCTTCCGAAGGAGGAATCGTCCTCAGTAAAGCAAACCGAGGACAAACTCCTACTTCCAGATGCCAAGCGTTAGACAGAACCAAGGCACTGCATGGTCCTCGGACTCAGGCCTATGGGGAAACTAACCGCTCCAAGATGCCCAGCGCCAGGCAGCAACTGTACCTAGGTCTTGCATGGTCCTCGGACTCAAGCCTATGGGGAGCTAGCCACATACCTTGAAGGCAGCAACTGTACCTAGGTCTTGCATGGTCCTCGGACTCAAGCCTATGGGGAGCTAGCCACATACCTTGAAGGCAGCAACTGTACCTAGGTCTTGCATGGTCCTCGAACTCAAGCCTATGGGGAGCTAGCCACATACCTTGAAGGCAGCAACTGTACCTAGGTCTTGCATGGTCCTCGGACTCAAGCCTATGGGGAGCTAGCCACATACCTTGAAGGCAGCAACTGTACCTAGGTCTTGCATGGTCCTCGGACTCAAGCCTATGGGGAGCTAGCCACATACCTTGAAGGCAGCAACTGTACCTAGGTCTTGCATGGTCCTCGGACTCAAGCCTATGGGGAGCTAGCCACTTAGCTGGTCACTTATCTCGAAGACAGCAACCGAACCAAGACACAGCATGGCCCTCGGACTCAAGCTAACGGGGAAGCTAAATGCTTGGGATGAACCTAAGTGTTAGGCAGAACCAAGGCTCTGCACGATCCTTGGACTCAGGCTCACGGGGAAACCAACCACCTTAGATGATCCTAAGAGTTAGACAGAACCAAGGCACTGCATGGTCCCAGGACTCAGGCCTATGGGGAAACTAACTCCTTCAGAGGATTCCAGGTGTTGGACAGAACCAAAAGCACTGCATGATCCCAGGACCCAGACCTATGGGGAAAACTAACTACTTCAGGGAATTCTAAGTGTTAGCCAGAACCCAAAGCACTGTACGGCCCTCGGACTCATGCTTGTGGGGAAGTCAATCACATCAAGGAGAACCTAAGTGTCAACCTAAAAGAATTTTCCACCCAGCCCTTAGGGGAAGATGGGCCCACTCAAGCACACATGCCTTCGCTGCAACAATTGACGCCGCGACTGGCCACGGTGCAATTAAAGATAAAATTACACAAGTAAAGCAGGAATGAATAACGTGCAAGAAAGTAAACAACCACAACAAACAGGAAAGAAATAAAGCTCGCGTTTCATTGAGTTTACAAATGTTACATGATGAGAACCACATTACAGTCGCAAAGCCAAAAGAAAAAAAAAAAAAAAAAGAAGAAGAAAATACAAAGGACCAGAAGGACAACAGGGTCGGAGGGCCTGCCTCACTCATTTATACTCCTCCCTCAACCGGGGGCTGGACCATAGCAGCATCAAGGCTCTCTGAACTTTGGCCAGAGGGGACGGCCCGTGAAGGCGAAGCAAGAATGGTGGCCTCCTCGGCAGGGGGAGCTTCAGCTCCAGCGCCAGATTTCACAGCCTCCTGGGGCGCCTCCACAATGGAGTCCTCACTTGATTCGGCCACCTTGGAAGGGTCACTTCCTTGGGCGGGCTCAACCACGGGCTCAGCAGTTGATGTGTCCTCACCCGTAGCGGTGCCGGCTTCTTCCACAGCCTCCTCGGCCTCGGTGCCACTTGAAGCCGCCTCGCGGATGGCAGGGGGGTAGTACACGTTCTCCTCCTTCCACAAGTCGGACGAGGCCTCGACCCCAGCCTGTCTAAGAGCCTCGCGCCAAACCTCGGCAGAGTAGCGCCTGCACAACGCGGGGACTTCAGACCTGAAGGCTGCTGCGGTCTCTTCCATCCCCGCGGTGTAAGCCTCCTCCTCGGCCTCCCCCTTTGTGGCCAAGGCCTCCTCCCTGCCCTGGTCAGCCTCTAACTTGGCCCTCAGGGCCTCATCCCTCGCCCACTCAGCCGCCTTTTTGTCCGACTCGGCGGCAGCCACCTTTTGGGGTAGATCAGCTAACAACCCCTTGGCAGCCTTCAGCTGCTCCTCCACCTCAGCCAGGCGCTTTGAGTAATCCTCCGCCTGCTTCTGAAAACCGACGAGGCCGGACAGGGCAGTATCCCGGGCACTGGTCATCGCACTCAGCTCCTCCCGGGCCTTGGACAGATCGGCCTCAGAGTGTTTCAGGACCTGGGTGGCCTCCAGACGTTTCTCGCGCTCTACCTCCATGGCCTTCCCCTGGCCCTGGGCTATGTCCTCCAACCTAAAAGTAGCCTGAACGGCCTGCCCAACAAAACAAATAAATCTTTAGCTGAGACCGAAAAAGCGAAAGAGGAGAGCTACCCCTAGTAAAAATCCCAAATATTGAGGAGCTTACCATCCCCAAATATCGCTTGAGACAGAAGAAGACCTCCCTGCTCCTCATGGTCGCCAGTTCTGCCATGTCGGCGGGGAGTAACAGGCACCTTTCAACCGCATCGGCTACATATGTGCCCTCACCCTCGTTGAAATCTCTGAGGGAGGAGTCTTCCCTCAGCGGCGCCCCACGGAGCATTGGGGTCGGAAGCCAGGCCCTAGGCTCGGGTTGGTCATCAATCTGTTTGTCCGAGCCTCGGGAGCCTATCTTCAGCTGTTTGGAGGGCCGCCGGTCATCACCCTCCTCCCGTGGGGGCTCGGACCTCTCCTCGGCTGACCTTTTGCCCTTATCCCTCTTCTGCTTGGGATCAGAGGGCTCACGCCTGGAAGGCAGACTCGTCTCGGGCGGAGGGGGAGGAAGCCCTGATTGTGCGGAGGCCGACTTGCCCTGGGCAGAGCGAGTTCTCGGAGGAGGAGGAGGGACCTCTGACTTAGATTTCCCTGGCTGGCCTTCAAGCAGTTCAGCCAAGCTAACTTGCGGCTTCTTCTTGTAGCCCATTTTTCGCCGAGAAGAGGACTTGAATGCTGAGAAGTCCGCTTCGGTCAGATGAGGGTCGCCCAAATCCCCTGGAGGATCCTCGGACTGGTGAGCTTGATCAAACACGTCAAATTCGTCCTCGGCGGGACCAAAATCAGCAACCTCCACTTCCCTCTCAGGGCTTGCTTCGGCGGGCTCCGAGATCCTAGGGGAGGAGGAGGGACCCGCAAGTGTTGCGCCTCCTGATGTGGGGGGCACCACAGGGAACCGAAACCCGTCCTCGGTCACCGTTATCTGCTGAAGACGAGGATCCTTTGCTCTGATCACGTGCTTTGGCGCCGCAAATACCTTGTGAGCCGGGTCGTATTTCAAAATTTCGTGAGCGGCCCTAACTTGATTATCTGCTGCGTTCACAAAAACCTCCGCCCTCAGCGCCTTCTGCAGGTCTTCCCGGTTGATTAGGCCGAAGTGGCGCGTGAAGGCGTGCGGATCTGCAAAAGGAAACACGTCCATATTAGAAACCAAATATGGCAAGAGAAAGGGGCGAGAGAAAGGATGGAGCTGATTAGGGTCCTAGAACTCTCTCTCTCTTTCCATTTTTCCACTGCCCACCTGGGGTCCCCTCCGTCGTCGGGCAGTGAAGGCCATCATGCCAGTCTCCAGACACGATGAGAAAATCTTTGTTCAACCCCTTGCTGGACTCAGGGAGACACTGAATGAGCCGGACCCTGTCATCCCTGGTCTTCAGATAGTAGGTTTCGCCCTTCAGGCACTGGAGATTATAACACCAGTTGACGTCATGGTGGGTCAGTCTCAGGCCCATCTTCTCATTTAGGGCATCCACACAGCCCAGAACCCTAAAGACGTTAATGGCGCACTGAGTGGGGGCTAGTCGAAAGTGTATCAGATAGTCCCTCATCACCGGACCCATGGGTATCCTCAGGCCACCTTCGACGAAGGCAACAATGGGAATCACCACCTCACCCTCCTGCCTCAGGAAGCGCCACTCACCCTGCTCACAATACCTCAAGCCCACGTTGGCCGGTATCTTGTAATCAGCGATGAATTTCTCCATCGCCTCCTCAGTGAAGACATACTTCTTAAAAATACCCATCCCAAACGAGGCCTAGACGAGCTAAGAAGGTGTAAACGAAAAAGAGGCAGAGAGGAAAAAAGGGAAAAAGTTCCAAGGGAGACAGAGTGACTTACAGAAATGTGTAGAAGCTCCTCGGACAGGCTTTTTATGCTGGAGATGTGGACTCTTGGGTGCAAAGATGCAGAAGAACCGAGTTTTCAAATGGGTATTTATACCCTCAAATTAAGGAACAGTGCGGTTTTTCCCACTTCTAACTGCTATGCGAATCCCCACCGTTGGATTGACATCCTCCCGTTGAACGTGAGGAGCAAAAAGCCCTCAGGATTTAATGAGGGGCACGTCGCGCCCTTCAAGGCATTAATAACGCTTCTGAAGCAGGCGAAAAGACTCCAATACCCCCAAAGGGCCGAACCCCAGCGGCACATAATGCACACCCGAGGACATCAAAATCCTCCTCTCCGCCCGAGGAGGCGGACAGCAAAATTTTGAGGGGCTATTGTGGGGCCCAATAATCTGGCAGCCCAGCCCACTACGTTCCTGGGCCGAAGGCCCGAGCCGAGGAGACAATCCAAGTCCGAGGACGACCTCATCATCGGACGTCCGAGGGTTTAAAGGATAGGGTCGAACCAAACGGTCACCTCAGCATTAAATACACCTGACAATCATCCTGGCCGCATTAATGAGGAAGGGACCTCCACCAGTATCACCTTGGAGGCCGTGACTCCCAAAGAGACTGGGAAGGCGGCTGATGGGACAAGCATCTAATCAAAGGGCCTAATCGCTCAACACATGTAGGGCTAGGATCAATTGTAAGGGGGATATATAATGTAAAGGAATCCCTCCTGGGGGGGGAATTCGGAAAAAAGAAAAAAGGAAGGAAGAAGAGAGAGAAAAAGGGGTAAGAGCCTCCTCGGCCCGTGGCCGAGGAGCCCATCCCAGATGTAATTTTATCTAAATCCTTTGTTTTTTAAATAAAAGAGGCCGGAGTCCACGCCACTCGAGCGCCGGCGGGTGCCTAGACCTTCAACCCACTCTCTACAAATTCATTGCGGGGTTCGTTGGGTTTTTGACCCGGGTCCATTGGGCTTGGGCAGCCAAAAGAAAACCCAGTCCCCACACTTTATATTCCCCAAAACAAGTTTTTGAAAATAAAAAATAAAAACTGTTACCAAATATAATCTTAATTTTTTCAAAAAACCCAGTTTCATACCACACTTTTTCAAAAAGTACAATATCAAAAAGCTGAATCAAACTCACCCTCAATAGTCTTGAATTAAATTAAAGGGCTGCTAGGACTCTATGTGCACGGTAAATTCCAAGTATCTTACAGGTTTTTTTTGTTTTTTAAATTTAAAATCAGAAAAAGTTTAATTAGATAACCAAAAATCCGCTCCAAAAAAAGGGATAACCACAAATGAAGCATAAGGCAATTACAAAACGCAATAAAGATGAACATAAGGGAGCAGGCAAAACATGTACTCAGCATCCATACCAACTAACTTGTCGCTGGATATTTGCTGGACATTCTCCAAACCACATTTGAATTAATGTTGTCAATATTCGAGCAAATTGAGCCTGCAGGTTCAATTCCATAATATCTCATACTCTTAAGTCTTAAGTCTTAAGTCTTACCTGCAATGACTCTTCCTTAGGTGTCCCTACCCCATAATCCCTAAACCACCGTCCCATCCTATGCAATACCAACAAAAAAAAGAGTACTATTAATTGGAAGAATTACCATTAGATTAGCCAACTTGAGGATATATGATGTCATTAATATCACACATAGGATAGTACACAAAATTCCTGGACTTATGCTACATAAATTTTAATTACTGTATCCAAGGCTACAGAAATATAAAAAAATAATAATAATATATGACACTAATATATATATATATATATATATATATATATCAAAATCCACCTTCCATTCATTGTAAAAAAAATTATCAACAAAAAATCTATCTTCTCTTGTTCCATTACTCTAGCCATTTTCTCGGGGGGAAAAAAAACCCGAGTATCACACATTTTCCAATTTTTACCCTTCTCATCCTTCATGTGTGGGAGTGGGACCTCCAGTAACTTGTGAAAATTGTAAATAGACCAATACTGTAAGTCCACGTTCAAATAGGGGTATAATTGTTAATCTAAATAAATTTAATCATTTCCTCTCATTCCTATTCTAACTTTTAGAACATCTAAATAAGAGTAAAAGCTATCCAAACAAGTGAAAGGGATAACCATTCCCCTCCCCTATCTACCACTCAATCCTCCCCCACCCCCCGCCCTCATACTCTCCTCTACTCTTCTGTCTTTCCAACTTCCAAACATAGTGTTAAGTTTGAGATTTTAAAAACTAGGTGACCAAATACATGAAATGTGGGTGATATTAATATGCCATGAGATGTTTTTGTTAAATTATACTTTTGACCACTATAATTTGAGATCATTTTCATATTGATACCTTAATTTTGATATTTTTTCATTTTGATCCACCAATTTTGATTTCATTTTCAAAATCTTTTAATCTTGTGACTAATCTGTTTGTTAATTAAGTATCAACAAAATAATGATGCTCTCTCTCTCTCTCTCTCTCTCTCAACGACCTAATTAGTCATCAACATTGACAAAATAAAATTTGATGGACCAAAATGAAAATTCTTAAATTTAAGAGACTAAAATGTAAAACATCTCAAAGTTTAAGGGATAAAATTATAATTATCTTTTCATTTCCCCCACTAAGAAAGTAATTGAAATTCATACACAGACTTAAATGAGATCAAACACCCATTTAAAAAAAAAGAAAAAAAGAAAAAAAAGTGGAATGCTAGTTAGGCTAATAATCCATTGGCGTAGAAGTTAGGGCTTCGATTCTCATACAAATTTTTTTTTTTTTTGGAGGAAAAAGACATCAAAGCTTTATTACTGCATAATGGCTATGTCAGCCTAAATTACATGGTAGATGCATAGTGGAACATCTTCCATCCACACTAAACAATCAATAATATTGGCAGCTAATCTCACCAAACTGTGTGCAACTTTGTTACCTTTCCTCTTTGTATGAGAGTAGAGTAATTTTGAAAACTATCTAGTGATAGGGGTATTTTTGACAAAGATTTAATGCTCCTAGAAGCACCAAGCAAAAAGCTGACAGCGCCTACGAGTCCGTTAGCTTCATAGAAACGGATGGATGACCCAGAATGACAACAGTGAAAACGACGATGCCACAATAAAACCTGACAGGCGCCTTTCTAAGCCGACAGGAAATCCTCAAGTGAAGGAAATCTACGGGCCGACGGGATGAAAGGGCCAACAGGATGAAAAGGCCGACGGGTCTAGCGTGGCCTAGCTTGGTCCTCACGAATACCTATACATGGAAACATCTTGCGTAACATGCAAGATGAACCCCATTATTCACCCATATTCCTCTCATATGGAAAGACACTCTAAAATTTTGGAAACCTTAAATACTAGACCCTCCCAACAAGGAAAAATCCCTACTCTGAAGGGATTTTGATTCACCAGACCTCCTCTTTTCTTAGGTACGCTGAAAATCCCTAGCTCTCTTACTATAGAGTTCTTAGAGATTTCTCATCTACTAACTTGACATTTGGAGGGTTTTTGGTCGTTATCACACCGGTGCTTTTTGTTTGGTCCGTCTGTTCTTATTTCATAGGTCACCATTGGCGTGATTTGGAGCTTACAACTCACTGATGATTTCAACACATCATCATCTAGAAAAACAAATTGAGTCTTTTAGTAACAGACCATAAGAGGCTAAACTAAAATCCTATGTGACTAGAGCCTTTTACCACTATCTCTGAGTCACCTTCAACTATGGCTCGATCAACACCAATCTCCAGGGTGAATTCAAGGGCTCTAGTTGCTGCAAGTGTTTCAATTTCCACTGCTTGATACGCTGAAGGCAGCTGTTGTGCTAGAGAAGCGATGACAAACCCATGGTTGTTCCAGACTACAACACCTATACCTGATTTGTTAGCTTCAACGAAGGTGGCCTCATCATACAATTTAATTTAAGAAAAAAACAAAAAAAAAAACAAAGAGAAAATGACTTAAATGTATATGTTTTTTGTGGATGAATAATGTACACATGACGTCCAAGTTCATAAAAAAAAAATAAAAATAAAAATAAAAATTTGACGTCCAAGTTATAACGGTTTTTTATTTTTTCTTTACATCGAGATACTTGTGACCACTTCTTTAATACACCCTTCTTATGAAATTTTTTATTTAAACAATTTTACCTTTGTTGATAAAATTATACTAACCCAATGCATGTTCAAGGCTGAGTCTAACTCCTTATGTCTCGGAAAGACAGATGTCCTTTCTGAGACACTGGACTAAGGTGATTAACCCACAGGACTAGAGATGAGACTGACACTGAGACAACGATTTGTAGAAGACACTGTGACCGAATCAAGGAAAGCAATTGTACCTGAGAAGAAAGAAAGAGATATTCATTTTGAATAGCCTTTAAGAGATGGGGGGGCTACAAGCCTATTTCCCTAACAGAGATATTTGATATTGGTTTGGTGGATAGAGTCTAGGTTGCCAAACCTCCCCGACAGAGAGTATGGATTACTATGTCTCCAATTACCCTTTTGATCTCAAAATCTACCTTATAATCCACACACACACACACACACACACACACACACACACACACACATATTAGCCTCACCACTCGCGCTTTGTGCGTGCAATGAGACTTTTTTTTTTTATATAAATTTTTTAAAACTTCTTTTGATACAAGATAGAAATTCCACTCTACCCTAATCTAAGTGTATATGTGTATGAAAGTCCTTCCTGGAGACTTGAACCTGATTCTTGTCCCTCACACCCCACAAGCACTCAGTAAAACAATGTTTAAAAGTGAGATAGAGATAGTGTCCTAATTTTTAGGATTTTTCTTTATGTGAGAGTTGATAAAAGTTTGAAAGCCTAAAATTTAGTAACTTAAAAAAAAAAAAAAGGTAAATTATTCTTTTAACTAGTTTGTGTTTTTAGTTTTAAAATTATATAACTAAAAGATAGGGGTATATTAGAGAGTTAAAGAATTTGTGTGAGGATATTTTAGTACATAAAATGATGAAACTCCAATAGGAAATCCTCTTATTAATAGTACTAGCATGTAACCTATGCAAACTCATGGATGCATTTAAAATTAAACACAATTTTTATTATAAAAATATAAATAATTAGTCAAATTATTAAAAAAAAAATAGCATATAACACATGCATACGTATGGACGCATTTAAAATGAAACACATTTTTTATCATAAAAATATAAATAATTAGTCAAATTATTTTTTTTAAGTAAATATAATTAGTCACATATTAAAATTCTTAATTAGTCACATATTAAAATTCTTACCCAAATTTAATACTACTTATTGTAGGGTCACAATTTGTAGCTCAAGCCCTAAAGATATGGGATATGAGCCCAATACAATAAATTTGTAGAGAGTGGGTGAAAGAGCTAGACTTTCTGGGAATTGGACAACGGTTAGTAAGGATTTAAAAGACAAACAAGCACAAAAACACACGTAAAATACGATGAAATGAGTGTCCGAAGAGATGAATTGTGACTTAAATCAATATTTCTAAAAACTAACGTCGTTCTTAGTGTTACAGTAATTCTTTTTCCCTTATCTTTCCCTCTTTTTTCTGCTCCCTCTCTTATGGGAGGTCTTTTACATTATATAGTTCATTCCAGGCCATTCTGACCATACACTTGTTAACCATTTAAGCTTTCGCTTGAGTACATGTCCCGTCAAACATTTCTTTTGGTTCTGTATGAGTGGTGGTAGCTGAGACTGCCCTGTTCAAGAGTCTTCTCCACATAAATGCGGCAAGAAAAGCTGCTGCAGTGCATTTAATGCGGTGGTAGCAGCTTTCCTTTTAGATATTTCTGTGTTTTTATCACCTTTGTACGTGCTTCGATCGTTGGAACTACCTAGAAGGTCATCTGAATTACCCAAATGCATGCTTGACCAATATTCATTATTTCTGAGAAGAAGGTACTCCTCGGACTATACCCTCCATTATTTACTTGCGTGATTTCCCACTTTTGGGCCACTCTCAATCGTTTGCTCCTCCTCGGACATATCCACGACCTCAAATAAGGCCCAATGCCCAGAATACAAATTTTGGCTCTTACCCCCACACTTATGATAATTTTTTTTTTTCTAATTTTTAATAATATAGAATGTGTGGTGATTTTTATTGAGTATATGTGATTAGTTTTAATTTTTTATTTTTTATTTTTTTTATTTTATATATATATATATATATATATATATAGTTTATTAATATTGAATTCTTAGTATTTTGCACTTATTGACTCACTTGACACAAAAATTAAAAAACTTAAATGGACACATGACACAAACTTAAGTTGATAATTATGGTGTGGTCTCCACATAAATTTAGACACATGACACAAAATTGGATTCTAATTTCAAATTCTAATTAAACTTTCTCTGAACTTTTCCTATTAAAAAAAAAAAAAAATATATATATATATATATATCTTTTATCTAACATCGTACACATTCATTATATAGTAAAAATAATAAATTAAAATTAAAATTTTATATTTTATATTTTCTAAATTTAGTTGCATAAATTTTCATGTAAAGATAATTGGAATACAATTAGAATCTAATTTTGATTCTCAGTTCAGCTTCCATTTTAATATATCATATATGATTTGTGAGTGAAACTGAGAGTCTCATATAGAGGAAAAATAAATAACTTGAGAAATTAATATAACATAGTTAAGTCTAAAGATGGAATCGAGATATTATCTTAGGGGCCAAATCATGGACATAAATATCTATCATTCTAGAATAATAAGTATACAAATTTTATTACTAAATTAATATATATGAAAAGAATGTCAATGGGCCACTTGTCCAAACTGGAGATTTGTAAGACCTACCAAAAAAAAAAAAAAAAAAACTCAATCGGAGGGACTTAATCTCAGTGTGGTACAAGCTTAGTATCAACGCCTCGCTAGAATTGTCCGGATGTGTTTTGTCAACAATAGTGATGATTGGTGATTCATGAATAGGTTATTGCTCAAAAATCATGATAAATTCTAGGAACGATATACTAATACCAGAAAGCCATTTAAAAAAAAAAAAAAAAAAAAAAACCTACGGTTGATAATTTACCTTAACATTTTCAATCTTCTTTTGCTTATTTTAATTTTAATTCTATTTGACAAGATCCCTTTTTCTATTTTGGAAGAATAAAATTGGTGAGCCAGAACCGGCAGTCCTCTCTCTACTTTTTAATTAATTAATTAATTTTTTAAGGTCCCTCTCTCCTATTTTCATCCTTATGGACCTTATAATTTTTTTTTTTTAAATCTACTAATTTTCGACCGTTCTTTTTTTTTTCTCCGCACGTTTTAATTTCTCTCCGCCTAACGGATGTTTGGTGAAATAAGAAAAAAATTGTCAGACTGCTAAGAGGAAAATTAGCATCCTAGGAATCAAAATTCAAAAGTAAAAGCAGAGACTAGTAGTCATCATTTGATTAACTAGCTGGCGCACAAGTTCCTTGTTAAGCTAATTTGACCTCTTGGAATTTCAATGCAGAAAAACTATGAAAAATGCTATCATCATTGACAAATCGGTTCTCTGTAGATTCGTGGAAAAAGATCATCTCTATTGAAAAATGGACTTATTTTATGGTTAAAATTAAACATTACGAATTTAAAGATGAATAAACTACTTAAATGACTTGCATCTTATACTCTGTAAATTTTGAAAATAAAATTTTAATTGTAAAAGGGAGAAAATCCTATTTAATGAGCGTTTGGATACGGCTTAAAATTCCAGCGATTCTGCGTTTCACATTTTTTGATGTTTTTTTTGAGAAGTCAGTTTTCACGTGCTTGCACTGTTTAGTGGATTCTGTGCACTGTTCACAGGACTCACAAACATCTTTTTTCAACAAAACTTTCATTAAAAATGGGTCTCACGACACTATTTACACATTTAAAAATTATTTTTGTTACAGTGTTTTCAGTTTTCAGCAAAATAAGCGGTATCCAAACGTACCCTTATTTTTCATACAAATTTATAAGTCAAACATGTAATCAAAGAAGCATATTCCTTCCTCATGACATGATTAGGGTTGATGTTTACTTGTAATACTAAATTGCTTATTATAAGGTCCTCATGTATTGCTTTGATCATCGGTGGCAGGGTAAGAAATTTTTTGTTGTGACGGGGGAGGGGGCATAAAATAAGATGATTAATAAGTTTTTTTTTTTTTTTTTAAATAATCCTATATATACTGTATTATGTATAATAGTTTAAAAGAGTACTGTAATCCAATACTGTATTAAATAATTTAATTTAACGGTTTCTAAAAAAAAAGTATTAAATAATTTATAACCCAATATGTGTACTACAAAAATTATATTTATTAAATTTGACCAATAGTTCTATTATTAACAAAAAAAAATTTTTTTTGATTTTTTTAAAAATTATCTTCAATCAACAATTATATAGATATTAAAAAGGTACAAAATCACTAATAAAAATATAACTCTATTTAATTGGTTAAATTACTTTAGATTTTCAAATATAAAAAAATATTTTTTAATTAGGAATTAAGTTGTGATAAGCCTAACTACTTTAGCTTCACATATAAATAGGTATACATTTTTAAAAAATTATTTATATTTAATTAAGATTTGTTTGGTGCTTGCGGGAGTTTTTCCTTTTGTCCCTCTACCTGTTTGGTATACACGTGTGATTGAAATTCTACATTGAATAATGATAAGAAAAACGAGTAGTTCATATAATATAGTTGAACTCATACCCATTAGAATTAGGTTTTTTAGAATAAGTGGCATCCTTATATGTTATATTAATCACTCAAATTGGAGGCTCCCAACACTAACCCTTATGAAGAACATTTAGGGTATGTTTGGTTAGATGAATTTTAGGAAGGATGGAAAAAAAATGGTGAGAAAATGGGGAGGTCCGTTTGGTTGGGTGGATTTTAGGGAGAGGATGAAAAAAAATGGAGAGAAAATGGGGAGAGAGAAATTTATTAACATGTTTAGTTGGGTGGATTTGTGGAAGGAAAACTAGTGGGGTCAGGGTGTTTTCTTCCCAAGCCAACCAAAATGGTTTCTTCCTAAATTGGGGAGAAAACTGAAGAGGAAAACCAATAGAAATAAATGGATCAAAAAACCCATGTGCAACGTGCACATGAATTTGTTAGGGCCAGTTTGGTTTCAAAAAGTAGTGTATTCACTTTTCATTTTCTTTATTTTATATTCAAATCTTGAAAAAAAAAAAAAAAAAAAACTCATTTTCACATTTGGTAGTGTTTGGTAAGTTGTATTGGATACATAATTTGGGTATAAAATACATTATACCCAGGTTTGATTATTGTTTTCTATTAAAAAAAGATAAGTTTTCTCACTTATGCCACTGTATTCGTATTCATAGAAAACAAAAACGCTAAAAAGTTGTTTTCATTTTTTGTATTCAAATCCAACTTTTAGAATATTGAAAATGAAAACTAAGCATAACTGCTAAAACCAAACAAGTTTATTAGTGATGGGTCCTACAAAAAATTGAAAATAAATACATAATATTGCACTTTTTTCAACTAACCAAATAGCCTCTTAGTTTCTTCTTTGAATACTTTTTTTTTCTTTTTTTTTTTTCTATTATACCATATGTTTTGGTGTTTTTTTTTTTTTTTTTTTTTGGTACTTCTCATTCATTCTTCTTTTTTGTGCTCATATGTTTTCTATCCTTTGGCTTGTGCTCTTAAAAAAAAATTTGAAGTGTCCATACACAATTTTTTAATAAAAAATTTTGTTACCTTTTATTCTATTTAATAAGACATAATTGTAGATGTAGGGTCACAAATCTTTGGCCCAGGCCCAGGCCCAGAAAGGATTTGGACTATGGTTAAGTGAGCCCAATACAATGAATTTGTAGAGAGTGGGTGAAAGAGCTAGGCCTTTCACGAATAGGACAACAGCTAGTAAGGATTTGAACGATGAATATGCATGAGGAGACACTTAAAGATCAGTCAAATAAACGTCCGAGGAGACCAATTATGTATTGAATCAATATATTTGGAAGTTAACACAGCTCTTAGTGCTACAGTGATTCTTTTCTTCTCCTTTTTCCTTTTCTTTTTCTGCCCCTATCTTATGGGAGATCTTTTATATTATATAATTCCTTTCAGGCCATCCTAGACGTACACTTGTTAGTCATCTAAACCTTCACTTAAGTACATGTCTCATCTAACATCTTTTTTAGTTCTCTGTGAGTGGGGGTAGCTGAGATTGTACTGTTCAGGGGTCTTCTCTACATAAATGAGGCCAGAAAAGTCGCTGCAGTGCATTTAATGCGGTGATAGCAACTTTTCTTTTAGATATTTCTGAGTTCTTATCATATTTGTACGTGCTTGAAGTCCTCCTTATGGTTGGCACTTCTTGGGAGGCCATCTTAACCGCCGAAATGCTCACCTGACAGGTATTCTTCATATCTGAGAAGTAAGTACTCCTCGGCCTACAATCTTACATCCCTTCCTTGTGTGATTACGAACTTTGGTGCCTCTCTCGGTTGTTTTCTCCTCCTCGGACGTATCCACATCCTCGAATAGGGCCCAAGGCCCAGTGTCCAAGTTTGGGCTTTTACCCCATAGTAAATGTATACCAAATTTATTTTCTATCCTCTTATTTTTGTTATCAACCAAACAAATGAGTTTTCTATCTATTCACTTTTCCACATTTACAATTTGGTATACATAGAAATGAATGGAATATAAGTAGCCTTATTTGAGAGTAACATAGAGGGAAAGGAATGGAATCATTCTATAAAATTATTACTACTAGACCCATATTTTAAAATAAATAGTTGAATATATAGGTGTATTTTAGGAGTTTTAGTAAAAAAATTTATTAAATCTAATTTCATTCCCTCCAATTTCTTCCAATTTCAGGGGGAATGAAAATTTGAGAATTTAAGGAAATAGATAGGAATGAATGTTCCCTCCTATCCATTCCATTCTCTCCCACTTAAACTCCCAAACAAAATAATGAACTTTCAATTCCCTTCATTAAAACTCTCAAATAAAAGAATTGAAGAATATTCTAAAATTATTCTTTTTATTCCTTTTCATTTCATTCCCTTCTCCCAAATGAGGGCTTAATGGTTATTTTTATAAAGAAGGTTTTCTTGATTGGTTACTTGATCTAGAGGATTTATTTGACTTCGAGAATATTTATTATGAGAGAAAAGTTAGACTTGCTTTGTATAAACTTAGTGAGTATGCCTTAAGTTGGTGGGAACAAATTCAGTCTGATAAAATTAGACGAGATAAAGACAAAATTCGTTCATGGCCAAGGATGAAAAAATGCTTGCTATTAATTTTTATGTCTTTCCACCATTCCTCTGATTCACCATCCAATTTATTGAATGTAAGCCATACTCTTTCTTCATCACAAATTTCCAGATAATCAAAATACTCTTCCAAATTGAGAAGTCAATCAATAAAATCCAACTTACACATCTCTCCATCAAAAAATGGAATTTTCTTATATTTAAGAGTGCATCTATTTAGTGTTGCTCTGGGAGGATTTCCTAGCCCAGTAGCTACCCCTCTTGCTAAAAAAAATATAAATAAATAAAAAGAAATCTAACTTCGTAAAGGCTGGGCTTGTACATATATGCCCACCTAACATCAAGGGACCTACATTCCATGCGCAATGTGATCTGTTTTTTTGCAGTGGATATATCCTGCAATCAAACTATCAAAGAATGAGAGAATTAATGTAGGAGCCACACTTAAATCATCAAATAATGGGAACCTACTAGCAATTATACAAGGCGTGCCCAATACTTACCTAACCTAACTAAAAGTTGTTTGGCCCCCCAAAAAAAAAAAATTTATTAGAAAAATGAAAAAAGAAAAGAAGTTGGTTTGTCTATATTTTCATTCACTGATCTTGCATGTTGATATGCTTTCATTTTCTAATAAAAATAAAAAATAAAATTTTTTAAAGATAATGGATAAAATTGCTATCATATAATAGTGGAATGGATTGTGATGTGAGTAAGGATCATTGTTAAAAAGATCAAACTGTCTCCCACTAAGATCTAATGGAAATTAAACATTCATGCGGAGAAGGACGAGAGGTTAGCTTCAATGTGAATGTCAATTTTGAAGCTGGCGTATCACCAACTAAAAGGTTAAGTGGCCCATTCCACTTTCAGCTTCCTCCTTTTTTATTATTATTATTAGGAGCATATGAATGGTTATGATTTTTTTTTTTAATTTTTAATTAAATTTTAGGCTAAGGTCAAATCAATTGATCCAAAAAGGAAAGGGAATGAATATGAATAATATTTTAGGGGAATAGTAAACCTTTAGCTGGAATTTACTCAACAGTTGCCTTTTATGTCTCGCTTTTCTTGGGTTGCAAAGATTTTTCAACCAAATAAGAAATTTAAATAAACAAATACTTTTTTTTTTCTTTTTTCCTCTTCTTTTTGACAATGATGTAGGGGCATTCACACTTCCTTTCTTAGTAGTCCCCGTATCATAGGAGGTGAGGTGGTACCTTGAATAACAATTGTGTATAATATTTCTCTCACGCAAACGTTGGACCTATTTCTGTATGAGGGGAGGTGGAGGTGGTATTATGTATAACGGGTTTACATCCAACATCTCTCTTACATGGGATCCGTTTGGATACAACTTATTGTTGTTAAAAACTGATTGTTATTGAAAACACTGTAGCAAAATAATTTTTAAATGTATAAATAGTGCCGTGGGATCTATTTTAAATATTTTTTTCTGAATAAAGTGGCTATGGGTCCCATAAACAGTGCATGAACAGTACCAAAACAGTGCATAAATAGTATTTTTTGTTCCCTGCACAGTACATTCATGTGAGGTTACTGTTCACACGTTGAAAAAAAAAAAAAAAAAATGAAAACGCAACGCCAGGAAACGCATGATCCAAACCAACGCATGGAGTAGATCCCGCAATTGTGATATCTCTTCTCATGTTAGAGATGTTACATGCAACTATTTTATATAATACTAGCTTGTAACCCATGTAAATGCATACATGCATTTAAAATTAAACATAATTTTTATTATAAAATATAAATAATTAGTCAAGTTATTAAAAAAAAAAAAATTGCATGTAACACATGTATATATATGGATACATTTAAAATTAAACACAAATTTTATCATAAAAATATAAATAATTAGTCCAATTATTTTTTTAAAAAGTAAATATAATTAGTCACATATTAAAATTCTTACCTAAATTTAATACTACTGATGATCATTTTTTTCTTCTAATTTTTAATAAGGCAGAACGTGTGGTGATCTTTGTTGTGATGTGATTTTTATTGAGTATATGTGATTGATTTTTTTATTTATTAATTTTTTAGTTCATTAATATTAGATTCTTAGTATTTTGCACTTATTAACTCACTTGGCACAAAGATTGAAAATTGAAGTGGACACATGACACAAACTTAAGTAGATACTTATGAAGTGGTCATCACATAAATTTAGACACATGACACAAAATTCGATTCTAATTTCAAATTCTAACAGAGAAATAATGTATAAAATTTTTACAAAAAAAAATAATAATGGTGTCATAGACCAAAGTTATCATCTTTCTTTGGATTCTACCCAAACAATTAATTTCCAGATATATTTAAATCTACTAAAAGTAATGAGAGAGAGAGAGAGAGAGAGAGAGAGAGAGAGAGAGAGAGAGAGAGGATTGTACTAAAATTAGGTATTTTTAATGCTTTATATGTCTTGCTGTAAAAAAAATTTAGTAAAATATTGTGCATTGACAAAACACCCTCCAAAAAAACCTAATTTTTTGGCATTTTTGGAGTTGGCTTTGGTGGGACTCCCACCCAAATATATATATATCCTTAACGTTTTTATGAATTCTAATCCTAAACCAAACCACCCCCAAATTCTCTTTTTGGGTTACAATCTAGTCTCATGTAAATTATGAAAATTGATTTAGAATTTTGACTAACTATCTTTCTTTTATAAAAATTTTAAAAAGCCTAATAATTTCAAACCATATCTAACAAAATATTATCACTAAAATGACTAAGCCAATATACCAATAATTCACAATAATATAAAAGATTTACGTGAAAATGAAAAATCATGAGACAAATTGCAAATATATTCGCTATTAGAAAATTAATTACAATATTTTCTTTAGTTTATGCCTAACTTGAGATCCATACCAAATATAATAATATCTCTTATCTAAGAAGTAAGAATGGATGTGAACTCACCTTAGATTTCACTCACTCTGGAAACAGCAACTATATGTGGTTATAGCACCTTGATCCCCTCCCTAATGTAAACCCAAGTGTATTTTTCTTGCTTTGCAACATTAATCCAAGTCTCATAAATTCTCTTTGATTTGTGCATTTAAAAAAAAAAAACTTTGTAGAGAAAATCCAAACCATAAAATCTTTTGTAGCACTATTTATTTATAAGACTTCAGTTTTTATCATTAGATGATAAGAAATACATTACTTTTTTTTTTTAATAAGGAAAACCGATTGCTTATTTAATAAGAAAAAATATTTTCCCTCTACTTTAAGAAATAAACTTTTCTTCCACACAACATAGAAACTCAAATGTAACCAAGTAAATTTCCATTCTATGTTTAAAAATCAAAGTAACTAACCAAGTTATAATAAGCAATCCCGTAAAAATAAAAATAAAAGATATAATAAGAAACTGTTTCCCAAACCATTTAATCATAATAGCTAACGAACTAAATGGTTTAATTAATGAGAGTAATTATCTCCTTGCAATAGGTCTAAAGTCACAAAAATATTTATAAATATGGATATGGTAAATTGTTATTGGTAGGGAAAAAAAACGAGGTCAATTGTGAGTTCAAATAAGAACTAGTAAAAATTGACCAACTCAGCTATTGTGAAAAATAGTGTCTATAACAGCATTCATTGGCTTGTCGTTAGACCCACTTCCCCCCCTAAACAGCACTCATGCGTACCCTAATATTTGATCCTAGCAATTCAAACATGAATACCCAAGTTTAATCATTTAATTTTCTTGCAAATAACATATTGTACATCATATATGACCGGTAAAAATAGGAAAAATGAATATACAATTCTTAACTTTTTTTGGTAAAAAATATGATCTATCCAAAATGAAAGTAATATGTAATGTGGATAGAGGAAAATCCTCCAGTGATTGAGTTAGTTATTACTCATGATGTAATGAATTTATCTTTTTCTTAATAAAATTACAAGTTTTTTATCAAAAAAAAAAAGTAATATGGTTTTTTTTTTTTTTGAAGTCCCAAAATATCTTCTCAAAAAAAAAAAGTCACAAAATAAATAAAACTTTTTAAAACGGGAAGTTATATTTTTTATATTACCCTTTAATTTAAATATATAAAAAAAAACAAATAAAATTCTTACTAAAAGACATTTGACTCATATCACCTCTAAATTCTAATATAAAGTAAGGACATTTCAGGAATATCCATATCTTAACCTTTGCATTAATAAAAAATGAGGGATTATTAACAAAGAGCACTTATATAGGACACAATTCTGTGAAAGAAAAGCAAGAAAGAACAGATCAAAGTACAACTGAGGAGTTATAGACAATTAGACAAAGGCGGATTGATTGCAAACTTCGTCGCAATTAACAAGGCCATCCCATCCACCACAAAAGCTCTTGAAATTAATTTAGCTTAACGAAGTATTTCGTGATATCATAGTTGCAACTTAAACAACGACAGACAATGTGTCCAATCAACTAGATCTAGAATTATTAAAATTAAAAAAATAAATAAAAATAAAAATAAAAGCACACGAGTTTGACCCTTTAGCTCAATTGAAGTGACTAAAAATATGATAATTCTGGTATAAGATTAGGCTTAAGAATAAAGAAACACAATTCAAATGCAAAATGCGTGGAAGCCGCCCCATCCTCGTGCCAAATGAACTCATAGTAACCATGTCGGTGTCACGTACACGTATATTTTGGCTAATCAATTGACAGAACAACTATAATTTCTATCTGTGGCAACACCTATAGGCTATAGGTAACAGTCCTATGGAGAATACCAACTATAATTTGCATTCGAAGTTGAAGATTTTCCATTTCTAATGTAAACATGGGATTTATAGCCCTACTCATATAGATTATGAACCAAACTAGACTTTGCGGACATGAAAAATGCAAATTAAAGACAAAAACTTTTATCGGCTTGATTAGTGAGCTTTAAAAATAGACCAATCAAATCCATCTAGTATCATATAAGATCAAAATCACACCCAAAATTAACTGTAAGGTGGCTTTTTTTTTAATTATATATTTTTGGGTAAGGTTGTAAGATGGCTTATATATAAAAGCGCACAGTAAAGTTCAATCAAAACTTAACATGCATGTACAATTTACTGATTTAGTAGTATGGGAAATCCTGGAGATATATATATGGTCTGGTTCTGTTCTGGACCAGTGGACCTCTAATTTTTTGAAATAAAGACAAAAGTGTGAAAAAGGTCACTGTACAAAGGCACATGGGGATGTATAACTTGTCACGGATAAGTTTTGTGCCACAAAAAGTGGCACAAAAAAAGTCACAACTTGTTTATGTGACGAGTTGTGGTTGGTAAAGGAGTATCTCACCACCACCCCTTCACTAATCACGACTTACCATATAGTGAGTTGTGGCTTTTCGGTGCCACTTTATGCGGCACTAAAAAGACTCGCTTGTCACGGTATCTAATTAAAGCAACCCCCAATATTTCCTAACGTGGAGGAGCTACAACCTTACAATACATAGAATATTCTAGTCTCTAGAGGTGCAAGAGCTGGGTACCTTCCCAAATACCACTCTCAAAAATCAAACCCATAAAAATTTGAATAAACAATACTGGAAAGTTCTTGTGGTCATTGGTCATCCTTTGCGAGTCATTGGTCAAATTTACAAAGGAATCAGCCACCAAATTGGAGAAATTATAAGATACGGACAAGTGACGTATACCATTCTACTAAAAAATTTATATATGCTTAAAATTTTTGTGTCAAATTTTTTTTTAAAATCAGAAATTAATTACTGATTCAGTAATTTTAAACAAGTTAGAATCTTTTAATAGAATGATAGACAAGTGACGTAGTTCATCGTGAAGATTGTATAATTTCTCACCAAGTTGAGTCCAACTCCACAACATAGGAGAAGAAATTATACAGTCCTCTGGTAGACCACATCACTTGTCTATCATTCTACTAAAAAACTCTTACTTATTTAAAATTATTAAGTCAGTAATCAATTTTTGTTTAAAATTTTTTTTTAACTCAACAATTTTAAATAGATGAGATTCTTTTAATGAAATGAGAGAACACGTCACTTCTCCCGGTGAGAATAATATAATTTCTGACGTAGGAGAGACTAGGGACCGGAGAGTAGAGACGGATTCAACAAGGCAAAGCTCTAATTTCCACTAATTATCTGTCTTTGACTCTTTTTTTTTTTTTTTTTGTAAAAAAAAAAAACCATTTTATTATTATTATTTTAGTGACCTTTTTAATATCAAAACACAAACAAACCAGCCCTCCACTTCACAGTTGTTCCTGTACCTCGTTAGGCTTTAACCTCTATAAATAACAGACCACCCAACTGGCACTACACCATCCAATTCCAAACACACACAGCTTATCTTTGCTTCTTGGCTTCCTTCACAAACAGAGAGAGAGAGAAAGATGGAGAACTTCCCAGTGATCAACTTGGAGAAACTAAATGGTGAGGAGAGAGGAGCAACCATGGAGATAATCAAAGATGCCTGTGAAAACTGGGGCTTCTTTGAGGTAGATACCATAACTTGAACCTAAGTTGTACCATTATTTATGTTGTTCACATTGTTTCCATATATATATATATGGGTCTAACAATTTTGTGTGTGTTTCTTTGTCTCAAAATTGTAGTTAATAAATCACGGCATATCCCATGAACTAATGGACACCGTGGAGAGGTTGACAAAGGAGCACTACCAGAAGTGTATGGAGCAAAGGTTCAAGGAACTAGTGGCAACCAAAGGTCTAGAGGGTGTTCAGACTGAGGTCAATGACTTGGATTGGGAGAGCACCTTCTTTTTGCGCCATCTTCCTCACTCCAATATATCTGAGATCCCAGATCTCCAAGATGAATACAGGTAATTCGTTTAAGCATGCTTTTTGTACATCAACCATATTTTCTTGTTACTTACTGTAGCACACACACATATATTTATATAATGGCTTCATTTACTATTTTTAGTACCAAAATATTAATCTGTGTCATTTGTTCCACAATAAACATATTGTTGAGAAAAAAAAAAAAACATATTGTCGAGATAAGGGTCCCATATAAGTATTAGCTAGCTAGCTAGCTACATTTTGTACTCCCAACTATTTATGCAACTATATGATTAATTTTTATTATTTCCTTCAGAATATTCCAAATGATACTAGAAGTACTTTTAAAACATACTCCCAATTTAATTAAAAGGCATCCTTTGTGTTTTTTTTACACAAAAGGCTCTCTATCTCATAATTAATTATAATTACAACAGGAAGGTGATGAAGGAATTTGCATTAAGGTTGGAAAAATTAGCAGAGGAACTCCTAGACCTGTTATGTGAGAATCTTGGACTAGAGAAAGGTTACCTGAAAAAGGCATTCCATGGAACAAAGGGTCCAAATTTTGGCACCAAGGTTAGCAATTACCCTCCATGTCCAAAGCCAGACCTTATAAAGGGTCTTCGTGCCCACACAGATGCTGGTGGGATCATCCTACTCTTCCAGGATGACAAGGTCAGTGGTCTCCAGCTACTCAAAGGTGATCAGTGGATAGACGTGCCCCCTATGCGCCACTCCATTGTTATTAACCTTGGTGACCAAATTGAGGTATATATACTCTAATCTATATCTATATATATGAACCAAACCAATTTGTGTTAATAATTAATATCATCATAAAATCCCTCCCCTCCCATTGAATTCTCTCTTATTTTTATTTTTGGATGCAAGACATGTAATATATATATATATATATATATATATATATATGTCTCGCTAAAAATGGAAGAGAATTAGAAGATTCAGTTTAAAACTCTTTATCATCGATCGACAAAATTTTGGAGATATCTAACGACTATATATGATGCCATATGTATATAAATATATATAGGTCATCACCAATGGGAAGTACAAGAGTGTGATGCACAGGGTGATAGCCCAAACAGATGGAAACAGAATGTCAATAGCTTCATTCTACAACCCTGGGGGTGATGCTGTTATATATCCAGCACCAACACTGGTGGAGAAAGAGGCAGATGAGAACAACAATTTGTACCCAAAATTTGTGTTTGAAGACTACATGAAGTTGTATGCTGGCCTCAAGTTCCAGGCCAAGGAGCCCAGATTTGAAGCCATGAAAGCCATAGAATCTAATGTTAATGTGGGGCCAATTGCAACAGCTTAATACCACATTTTAATTACTAGAATAAGAAAGTGTGTTGGCTAAGTAGCCAATTAAGTTGATATTATATGTTTCTCAAAAAAATAAAATAAAAATTTGATATTATATAATTTATACATGTGATAAGCTCTTTAAGAAGCCAATTACTTGAGAGTTGAGAGGGTCTCTATTTGTTATTTGTAGAAAGCAACCGAAATTAGCACCTTCTAATATTATTTAATGAGAATGATGTTTTATTGTTTGTTACTCTCTCTCTCTCTCTCTCTCTCATGTGGTGATGGATGGATCACAACGAAAAAAATTAAAATTTTTTTTTTTGATGATTCCCTTCGGAAACAAACTAAATTGTAGTTCACTTCTCTAGGAAAGTCAGTGTTAGGTGTTTTGTATTTTAAATTCACTGTTTTTAGTGTGTTACTCGAGAATTATGGATTGTTTGTCATTGTTATTTAAATAACAGTTTTCAGTGTTTAAACAATAATAATACTTTTGACACGTATTTTTATAACATTCAAATACTTGTTTCTACAATATTAAAAATTGAACAACAATATTTAAACACTACTACTAAACGGCCCCTTAACTTCTGGTGGGGGTGAGACGTAATTGCAATTAAATATGAGATATAATTAGATGTAGAGTGTTTGGTAACACAGTTGGATGGAAAATGGAGGTATAAATGCATTACTTGTCTGTTTTTCCAAAATTAGTCAAATTACTATTGTGTCCTTTTATAACTTATTTATTACTTTCTCTTTCTCGTTCTTTAACATACCAAATAAGTAAAAACACTTTTTTTTCCCCTTTTTCTCTCTATGCATCCAAATACAAGCTAGGTGGAAAGATACTTCGCTTTTTATTTAAAAACTATTGAGGTATACTTTCCACACCAAAAAGAAAAAAACAAAAACAAAAATTTAGAGTTCTTTTAAGACCGAATGAACAAGTCATATAAAACGAAAAAGACTTTTTTTGACAGAAGTGATAGAATAAAACGAAAAAGACTTGACGTAGCTAGTGTTTGTGAAATTGTAAACATATATGATGAAGAGGTCATTGAAGACCATGATATGTCATGCTCTGCCTTAAATAAACCGGGGCCTCCTTTTTTGATTAATTGGGTAAGGTCTGTTTCTACAACTGATCCAAAATTCAAAGAAGGGCCAGCACCACTCACAATTCATACCAATTGAAGCAGAAGCCACCAAAAAAATAAAATAGAGTTTTTCTACGACAAAGAGAACCAATATGTCCAATTCTTTATGACTTTAGTTTAGCGTCAAGTATTTTTTTTAATTGAAGACCATAACAAAGTGGAACTCTTTTCTCTAACATAATGACAACAATATATTTCTTTTTTAATCTTTAGGGTGTTTACATGAATGGAAGTTTGTCATAGCAATAAAAACAGGACGGAATGGTGAAAAGGAACAATTAAAGAATTCTTTAAGGTCATTCCTCGACAAGATGACGATATAGTCCACAATCGAATTTTTTTAATCACAATGCAACTTGGAATCCACATAAGAATTCAACTTGTGTAGTGGAGCAGCTAATGATGATAATCTAAAAAGAGAATAAAATTTTAATCATAACTGGAATCATCTCGGGAAGGTTTCAAAAAGAAAAATAAAAATAAAAAAGGAATCATCTTGGCAAGATTGATTGACACCGCAAGACAAATGGACAATTAAGCAAAGCAACATATGTACAAGGGGAACACTCTGCGGATCAGAAAGTTAATAATAGTAGTACTATAGCGTTATCTTGCTGCAAATAAATAGCAAACACTTGAACGTGTCTTTTTCTTCTTTGCTTTGCCTGCAAGAAATTTACAAGTGGATCTTGCCCAATATCTGACAATGCCACCTTATAAAATATCAACCACACCTTTTTTATCATGCCAAAGTATGCAGCTTTGAGGATAGAAGACAAGAACTAGGGATGGGGCACCTCCAAATCAAGATCTAACGATAAATCTAAAAATCCCTAAAGTAATCATTCTTTTCAAGACTTTCACGTGGGTTATGTTCATGTTAAATGAGTTTTTTTTTTTTTTCCTTTTCTTTTCTTTTTCTTTCTTTTGCAAAATTCATGTTTTTTTTAATCTATTTTTTTAATACTTCAATGATTAGATTTAAATTTTAATTCTCTTTGTACAAAGATCAAGCAATATCACTGAGCTCTTGACTTTGCGAAATTCATGTTAAATGAGTCAAATGCAATGATCTGCTCTAAGATATAGGCTAATGAGTCTTCCCCCATTATAGGGTGGCATAAAAGTGTTGTCTTGAATTTAAGTCGCTATAAATTTGCCTTGGATTTGATAATCAATAATTTCTCGTACCCATTTTCATAATTACTTTTTTTTATTTTGATAAGCATTTTCATAATTACTATGTATAGTAGTAAGACACCGGTTAATGTATGTTCTTAGAGTACACATTAATCAACAATTTTAAAAAACTTTTTATAGGAAATTGAAAAAGTTGATTAAAAAGTTTATCACTTTTTCATTTTCCCATAAAAAGTTTCTTAAAATAGTTTACTAATGTATGCCCTAAAAGCACATGTTAATAAAACCCTAGTAGTAAATAGATTTGTTTTCTCTCACTTTAAGACTAAAGCTTAGAAGCATAAGAAACTCAACATAGGTAGCAAGATCTATTGTGTAAAGAATTCACCATCTTTCAGAACTAATCTTGTTGTTTGGTTTCTTTCCACTTGGAAAAAGGATTGTGGTTGATGCCCGAACTTTTCAATTTTTTTGTAAAGATAAGATATAATTTCAACCTGTAGTGTACTGTTCACTCCATGATGATTGTCGGGGCTGTTTTTGCAACAAGGGCCAAAAATGCTAGAACAAGCCCAAAACTCCCCTCGGGTTCCTTAAAGTGTGATTAAATGGAGATATTCAAGCTCAAAATTCCAATATTCAACGAATAGAAGCTAGTGGTGCATCTCAATAACAAAATCAATGTGCAAAACAATAAAGAGATGCAAAATATGCATAATACACTAGGTCTGAAATAGTTTTTCACATACAACAAGAAGAGAAATTTGAGAGAGGTGGTGAGGGAGAAAGAAAAGACTTCTTGCTACCACTAATTTTACCCCTAGGGCTCAGAATCATGTTGCTCTTTCATGGTTGTATGGGCTTTTGTTCTAAAATTAAGGTTTTTGAGGTAAAATGTGGCTTGTGATTTTTAGCTGATCAAGGAGTTTTATATTGAGTCTTTTTTTTTTTTGAGAAACAAGTTTTATAGTGTTTTATAGTGAGTCTTGGGTGTGATTAGTCACTGGTTTTTGGCTAATGGCTGACGCTTTGAACCACCAAGATGTTGAATAAATGTAATTTCTCAGTTAGCCTTTGCTTGTGTAAAGCCATAACTTGCTTTAAGCACAATTGGAGAAATATTTTGACTGATTTTGATTGGATGTTCTTCTCCAGCCATTTCAGCTCATTGGGAAGTTGTTCTTAGTAGTGTCCAGCAGCCATGGGTGTTAGCCAAGCTCTAGGGGCTAAAAAGGGCTAGTCATAAAACTTCAATCACATACAGCAGGAGTTGTATATTTATGTTGGGGTGAAATTTTTGGGTACTAAACCTTTTCATTGAGCTCCAAGTGCTGTAAGGGTCCTTAACTCCCTTTACAACACACATGACCTAGGCTCATGCAAAAGGCATATAAAAAAAGTCTACTCATACCCTCTAAACCACACTTTCAAACTCATCTTATGTTAAATGGGTTGGTCATGTTTAAAAGAATAAAATAAATTACAATACATGTATTGGGCCGACAAGAAAGTCGGGCTCCGCCAAATCAGGCTTATAGAAAATATGTCACAAAAACGACTATCAACAATTATTACTCTTTATCATCAAACCAAGAGGTGTAAGTGAGATTCGAACCTCATCTCTTATTTGATAACAACGAGGTAGCAACTAAAACTTCTGAAAACATATATGCCCAACTAAAATTCTTGAGAATATAGGTCCCTTATTCTACATTTCTTCAAGTTCAAATTATCCATCAATTGTCATTTTTATGCTCAGATACAATTATTGATATAAAAAAAATATTACTTTATTTTACTAAGGGTCTGTTTGGATACTACTTATTTTGCTGAAACTGAAAACTTGTTGCAAAAAGTACTATAGATAAAGGTAAAAGTTAGTTAAATAGTATAGTGAGACCCATGAATAGTACCAAAAAACGCAGTGGAACCTATAAATAGTAACAAAAATAAGCTAAATAGTGAAATAATTTATAATTTTCATTACTTCTCAAAACGCACACTAAGTATGATATTAACTTTTTCTAAATGCAATTTCACCAACGGGCTTTGTAGCCCGATGGCACCCACACCCTCTCGTCTCCTGTGTTCACGAGTTTAATCCTGCCTCTTCCCTCTCCTCTCAAAAATCAAAGATTATGTATATATGAATTATGTAATAAGTTTTTCTTGTTCATCATTGGTGGACCCGTTTATCCAAGTCAGTGCAACTCAGCGAATTGTCAACTTTTCTATAAGTGCAACTCTACTTGAAAAGCTTTCCTGTCAAATAGCTCCATTTCCTCCCTGCCTCCTTTTTCGTAACAGAAAGACAAAACATTAATGCAGACTTACCCCCTCAATTTAAGTAGCTAACCATGAAACTTCAAATGCTCTCTGAATCTCTACATGAATTTGGGACGTGCTTTTCATTTCCTGAAGTATCGCGCAATAGAATATTTACATCATTTTATAATTGTCACAGAAACCTATCCACTCGATCTAGTCGACCATGACAGCGTAAATCATAAAATCTCAGATTCAGACTCACTGCAGCAGCAGTAGTGCAAGTTAAATGCAAGAATTATTCCCTTGTTATCAAATCACATATCGTTTGTTCATCAAATTACATCATACAGATATCAAGATAATCCTTCTATAAGTAAATTTTATTTATTAAATTATCTATACTTGACTACCGGATCAAGAATCATTGGTAGACAAAATCTAGCTAGCTGCCTTGCCTTCCATTATAATAATTGGCAGGAACAGCTGAAGTAGAGAAGAGCTGCTAGCCTGCTATCTTGACTTGTGTCCATAAACAATTGCTTCAGCATCAGCTTAAATCTCTAAACCAATCTAACAATGAATTCGTGAAGGACCTGGAACATATCTACTGCCGTAGTTGTTGCATGTGTACAGCAACAATCGCAGAGAGACTATTCGGATAAAAACAAAGAAAAGAAAAGAAAGAAAAAGAGGAGGATGGTGGATGGGACAGAGAGTGGCTTTGTTACACTCCAAACTGGACACACTAATTTTAATGGATTTTATTCTCAATGAGGGAAAACGAAGAATTATCCCTTTACCGCTGAAATGCATTCCAGGAACTCACCACCTTTTCCTATTTATTCTGAAGTAGGGCCTATACGATGCTCTTCCATTAAAGAAAGGAAAAGTCATTCAATATATCTTCTTGTTTACCTCCTCGAACATGAAAATGACATAGGAAGATGCTTCAAACTAGAAACATCAAACAACTCCATAAACCTCTGATCTGTAACTCTAGCTTTAGCAGCAGCAAAACGTTGGTACTCATCAAAGACAGATGTCAGGCACCACCTTTGCAATTTTCTAAAGCAACCCACAAGACAACCAGTTCGGTGCTGGACAGAAAGAAAGCAAGCAACAAGTTAGAATGCACTGAAATTAAAATTAGGTATGGAGAGAATAGAAAACCAAAAATGCACATACCTTCCCTCTTTTACAATGAATTAAAACTGGGTGATTCCTTACATCTGCATTGTAGACAAGTAAAAGTGAACATTTGCAGTTACTAAAAAGAAACAACACCACAATTGAACAAGAAATGAAGTGTAAGATGTTTGAATGCTTGCAGTACCGAGGACAACTTTTAGTGCTTCACGAATCGTATCCTGCGGGATGTTCACAAAAGGCTCCTGAATGAACAAATTTAGACACAAAATTGTTAAATTAGATATCATTCAATATATTAGAACTTGCACTACTCACATAATCAGGGGCAACCAAGAGTTTTATCTACTAATATATTTGACACAAACTCAATAATGACAACAACAAAATTATCAATCTGTCTAGTATTAAATAATTCAATTTGAAAACCCAAAATGCAATTTTAGCTCAAGAGTGTCAGAAGTGCTGGCATAAATTGATACACACAATTTAAACAACCATAGGATCACCAGCTATCTTATTGGTTTATATGAGGGCCAGCATATTATTATATGCTTATTACTGCACTATGTTTGACAAACTGGAGAGGCAGAGAGAGTAGAAGATAAGGGAAAAATTCTATTCCTCTTATGCTGTTACAAAATCAATGAAAATTTGAAGGAAATGATTGATAAGGTGGACCCATTTTTAATTATTACATAATTTAAACATTCTGTCTCCTTTTTCTCCCTATTTGAAATGAAAGGGAATAATGGATTTGGGGGGGAAAGAAAATCCTTTTATTTTGTTCCCTCCCCACCACTTCTGCCCAACCAAATAAGGGAAAAGTCTTTTTCCCTCTCCCCTTTTCCCTTCCTTCTTCCCTCACCAAATCCAACCTCATATTGAGATAATTACCCAGTGCAAACGTTCACCATCTTCAGTAATGTCTGCTGTCTTATTCTTCTTTATTAAGGAGCTCATACTACCAAAAATTACTTTAGAATTACTTTTCTCTTCCTTTCATGATGATTATGAAATCTTCATGATATTACATCATTAATTATGGGCGTCACTTTTACCCATGCAAATCTTTTTACAAATTCATTCTGGGATATTAATTTGTACACTAACCATATCTTTAGAATGAAATTCCATGCCAGGATAATTTGAAATGTTAAGAAAACATCACTCAAAGAAGCATGTTGAAAAATTTGAGCTTGTTCTCAAATAACAAGGATATTCAGTCTCTGTAATTATTGTTTAACTATCATGTGTATGGTGCTCGGTGATTGTTGCTGCCTCAAATCTCCATGGTACATAACCATTACAGACAATTGGATTTACATATCTAAACCAATATCATGGATATGATGGTTTGTGATTGTTGCTATGACAGATCTCCATCATATATAAACACTGCTAAGGGAAGTCAACCAGAGAAAAAGTAATTAGCTGGTTCCATGGTGGCAAAGCAATTTCCTCCTAAGGATGGCGAGAGTAAAATGTTTCCTGTTCTAAATCACCCATCTCCCTCCCACTCACAGGACACACACACACACACACACAGCAGGAAAAAAAACATTGAAATAACAGCCATGCAATGGAAAACATAACAGGATGCAAATCCCACCCCTCTCATTCAAAGTGAAAAGTCACAGGTACAAAGAGGACAAGAAAAATGGTGGCAAAAGAAATCAAATTATGAAGATGAACCAAAACTGTGCAGATGCATGTCAAGTTAGTAATTTACTCCAAGGATGGCACAGTTCAATATTTCCTGTTCTAAATCAACCCTCCCCCTCCCAGGACACACAAACTAAGAGAGAGAGGGAGAACAGGCAAAAAAATTCTATTGACAGAAAAGTTGTGCAATGTAAAACATAACTGAATGTAACATCCCTCCCACAGTGAAAATTCATAGATATGATTGGACAAGGACATTGATGGCAACAGAACTAAGAAGATGAGCTAAAACATTGTAGAGGCATGCTAATAAAGTAATAACAGAATTGCGGAAACATTTATTACAGAATTCCAGCAAATTGCATATCAGACAGCAAAAGGCCAATGCTTGGAAATGCTTAGGAATCTAATTAAAGAAGGAAATCAGAAACCAAGATGCATGTCTAAACATTATTGTTGAAAAACTCAATGAAACTCCCATAAAAATCTGAAGACAGTGAAGAATGAAAGCTGAGAATATTAAGGAAATATCTAGTAAAGAAAGAAGAGGAACAAAAGGATGGTCCTTATAGTTATCTTATTCCATCAAGGTATCTGAACTTTAAAAAATATTTGAAGCTCTGAAGTGAAAAGCAGAATTTTACAATATCAAAACTTAGTATTACTGATACTATTATTATTAATAAAAAATAAAATTGAAAAGACTGGGAGGGAGGTTTTATTAATTTTGTGAATAACTGTCTTGCAAAAGGATGCTCACAAGCCGTGGTGAATAAATAATTGCCAGGATTTTGTTCATACCAACTTACCAGAAAAACATAAAAGTTTTGACTTCTGAATACATGATCTGAAAAAAGCTACCAAAGAAAAGAGGAAGAAAAATTAAAGGTTGATCATAAAAAACAGCTTCTATACTCAAATTAAAGCCTATGCTGACAAGGAGAGACGAACATGTCAATTAAATGGGGAAAAAAATCATTAAAAAGAAATGAAATTAAACCAAATCCTTATAATATAATAAATATCAAATATAAATTACATATTTCATTCTGCTAGCTACGAGCCTAAGGTAACTATCAACTTAAAACCATTCTTCTTTCCAATTTCATTGTCGTAAATATGTAGGTTGCAGTTTTATTAATTAGCAACTGAATACCATTTACCTAAGGTGACTTTGTATGGATTTGTTTAATCTTTAATATCCAAGAAAACATTTGTTGAATTACACTTAAATACTATAATTGATATGATATTTTAAGTGTATCAATCCCTCTTGAATATTAAAAGAATGCATGCGTTTAATAAATGTAATATACCAAAAATTGAAGAAAGAAAAAAATCACAGCTGTTAGGATTCCATCTACCACGATTTCATTTTCTTCCATTTTTTGTCCCTCTTTCCTGTTTAGATGCTCTATAAGTGATGTACTATTTCAAGAATTTCTGCACAATATTACATGACTCTCCTACAACACTCTAATTTATATTAAAGTATAATATAACAAAACACCAAATAAAAGAGAGGTATAGGTTTTAATGGCTTCTTCCTTACAGGACAAAATGATAAAGGATGTTTCTTAAAGAGTAGGATTTACAAAGACGGGCAAACACAATGGATAGAACTTAAAACATAGAAGGCATAATTCACATTCCAGCTACCATTATTTTCAATTCCAAATGCTAAACTTCTTATACTTCTCGAATGCATATTGCCATAAGAATACCTGACAACTAGCAAATCAAACAATCTGATACAACCTTTGCACAGAAAACTTATGTACATACACATAGAGTGCAATAATCAAAATAATGTGGTTTAAACTAACCTGCACATTTATAAACCTATCTCTCATCAGCTAAATCTATTGAATTCTTACAAAGAAATATGCACCAGTCATAATGATAACCCTAGCAAACATTGTTCAAGTGCAAAGCCACTAACAAGGAAGTATACACCTTGCTGAGTTTGCGTACATGTAGTGTGTGCATTCTACTTATCCCATATCAATCAGTGGTATCCCTGGCCACAAGTTTACCCCACGTCGATACTTCTTCTTTCTTTCATTCTTTTTTTCAGTTGGCAATATCTATATCTTAGACTCACTGTCACCTTACTCTCATATATCAAACTCATAACATACTTAATTGAGTCTGAAAACATTGAGATCAAGAGCTTAAGCAAGTCTATGAAGTGGACTGAGTCTTTGGCAACCTAATTGTACTTTGTTGCATTGAGAACACAAAATTTCATACAACACAATTATGCAAGGAGCACCAAAGTCAAAAGAGCGTTTATTTTTATTTTAATTTGGAAGCATGCGTGGATGGTACACACATGCTTAGCTGAAATTGTTGACTGGTTTTTTCAAAGCAAGCTTGATGTGTGCTAATTTTGCTTCAGCATTTCCCTATTGATGTATCCCTAAACCCTTATAAAGCTACAGCTCTTGGAATGGTGAAGGACAGTATGATCTTGATTAAGAATTTTATGAGTTGAGAACGTTCTCCTCTTTTGTTTGGTGGTAATGCCAAAGGTTTCCAGGCAGATTATAGGTGGTGAAGCAAACTCTATTCTCCTACATCACTACGCGTTATGCGTCAACAATAATTTGACCTAACACCGAGATTAAGGGATCTAAGCCTAGAAAATTTTAAGTTAACTAATAAAATCAAAAAACATATTTAAAAAAGAAGGAAACAAAACACTTATCTGTTCAGTGTAGATTGAATTTGGAGAAGAAAATAAAAATAGGAAAAAAAAGAAAAGAAAAACAAAGTGATTAAAGGAACAACAAAATAATAAGAACACTTGGGACATAAAAAAATTTAAAAAAGGAAACTAATTATTCCACAAAGTAGATCATGGACACAATAATATTCCACCACTGTAATCACAGCAGCACATGGCAACTAAATTATTAAAGTTAATTTAACTTCTTCTTTTTTTTCCAATATAAGTGAATCAGGCCCCAAACTAAGGATGAGGAAATGGAGATTCAAACTAGTGATTTCTAATTCACGAGGCATGATCTCCAATCAATTGTGGTATCCCTTGGAGTTTTAATTCAACTATTAAATATTTGAAAGAACAAATGCATGCAATTGTTGTTGATCACATAAAATCAAATCACTTAACACCATTGTGCATAGACTCCATCTAACCCGCCTGATTTACAAATTTTGAACTTATTGTACTTTTTCAAGATGCATTCTGAGATAAATAAGACTACCAAATGCACATTAAACATCAATCATTGTCAAAAATGTAAATAGTAACAACAATAACAATCACTAATATTACTATTATAAAAAAGAAGACAATAATTTAACTATTAAAGTTTCCCTCATAAAAAATGCAGTACTCACCTTTTCTTTTTTATTACTACTTTAAAGAATGTGACAATTAAAAGTTATCTCAGACAAAAACTTCAGGAAAGATTGAACGAGAATTATTGAAACTTATTAAACTAACAAGTAACAACCACCATTAATGACAACTGCAACTAAATATTATAATTTTTTTTAAAAAAAAATTAGTAGGAATTAAGCTTTAAAGAAAGAAGAATCAGCAGTACCTTATATCCTTCAATCCCGAATTGAAAAAGCTTGATCCCATTGGACTTGAGAAACTCCATGTTCGCCTCTGGATACGGCTCCGGACACAGACATCTACAAATCCACAACAAAACACAACACAACACAAAAACCCTAATTAAATTCACCACTCCATTTCTCTATAACATAGTTTTACACAAGCTTCTATGTACAACTTTTATTATTTTATCCGCTAAGTGTAAACGATAAAAACTAGCCTTGTAGCACGCGGTAAAATTATAAACAACAGAAAAAAAAAAAAACTAGTCTCATCGCGCGCGCTAAAAATTATAAAATGAGGAGAGGAGTAATGATTACATGATAGAGCGGAGGCCTAAAGTTTGGAGGAAAGAGAAGTTGGCGGAGTCTGGGAAGCCGGAGCGGAAAATGCCGTTATCGACCATGGCGAAGTTAAGAGGCGGACTGAAGAGGTCCTCGCCGTTGCAGTCGTCGCCGTTGCCGACGTCACAGTCGATGATGGCGCGGCACATCTTGTGGGCCTCGTCGACGTCGTCGTCGTCGTCGTCATCGTAATTGTTGTGGTCTAGTTTCATTGAAGTGATATATTATGGTGGTGAGAGAGAGTGAGTATAGAGTTATTGTATTTATAAATAGAGATTGGTGGAAAAAGGGGATTGAGACTTGGGAGGGGATCGATGAGGATATTCCAGGTACCAGGGGCTGCTTTGGCTTTTGCTGTGTAGTGCTGTTACTTTTCTTTTCTTTTTCTTTTTTCTTTTTTTTCTTTTTTCTTTTGGTTTGTTCTATTGGTTTTTTTTTTTGACAGTTGAGTTTGTTTGAATGAAAATGTTCAAAGGAGAGAAAGTGGCTGTTAGAAACTTTTGCTAATGAGAGTACTTGGTTTTGTGCTTAATGGGAAAAATGAAAAGATATATATATAGAGAGAGAAAGAGAGAAGAGTGTTAAAGTGGAAAAGGTTGGGAGGGAGAGAGAGAAGAGAACTGGGTTTGGACGAAAACGATTTTTACCCAAAGGAAATGGTTTTCATTAAAAAAATGTTATGAAAGAGAGAACGAAAACGGCGAGGAAAGAAACGAGCGTGGATTTAAAAAATTGGGGGAACGAAAATGACTTGGTCACGGAATATCACGAGTAAGGCAGCGCGTGCAAAGTAAATTACAATATACATTTCCAAAAGGAGATAAAAGATTAAAAAAATAAAAAAGTATATTTCATAACTTTTTTTTTCACTTTACAAAAACGTATGTCACTCCGAGAATCATGTGTGATAAAATGAATTTGAAGTACATGATGTGAATGGCGGCCTCAAGAATTTTTTTTTTTTTTAAGGGGTTAATAAAAAGATAAATCTTGCATAGTAAATGAATCTTGCAGTTTATATAATTTTCTTATTATAAATTTATTCACAGTACTAAGAAGAAAATAAAAAATAATTTATAAATTCATTTGGTATATTGTTTTTAATATAATGAATATACTAATTATGATTGCTAAGATTAAATCTTAGAAATAATCTATTATTTCTAAATATAATACCACCATGTACTCTTGACATGATAGTTACTTTACAAATACAAGTTCTTGTAGAGTGTAGAGACAAAAATCAGGGTTCAAGTATCTAGGAGTGAGAGTTTCACACACATATACTTAGATTAAGCTAAAGTAAGATTTCTATCTCAGATAAAAAATATATATAAATATGATAAAGATATAAATTATTATTGCTTAATGAACTTTAATTATTATTGCTTAGAATATAATTATCAATTAGTTCATGTCTTTACTCTGTGCAATACTTTTATTTAACAATTCAACTCAACTTTGAGAACTATTGGTCTTTATAATTATATTAAGAAATTTTTTTGTTGTTTTAACATTTTTTTATCTTCACTCAACCACTCCCATGTTCCATGTTCCTTGTCCTTTTTTCTTTTTCTTTTTTTAATTTAAGAATCACCCATTTTTTAATTGTTTAATTGTCTTTTAGTATTAACATTTGCTAACTATTGACTTACCCATGCCCCTAGTTCCCACTTAACAAATAACAAAATAAAGACGCATTCAGATTCAATCACTATTCTCATAGATTTGGTCAGATGTATAAATTACTTATAACTTTGTTTGCAAGAATAGATTGTTAAGAGAATCATATTCGAGCTTATTTTAGTTGAGCTTAAAAAAGATTTAAGGCCAAGGTGTTCAATTTTTTATTTTAGGAGCCAAAAACAATAAATAAATAAATAATTAATAATTAAAAATTATTTATATATATATATATTTTCTTGCTTAAGGGGTTCATTTGAACCCCTAAACCAAAGCTAATGCCGCCCCTACATGATGTAAACCAGAAGGTAATCAGAAAATATTATGTTATGTTTTATTCATTAGTCCAACACATGGTTGTTAAAATTCCGATATGGATTCTATAATCCTATGATTTTACCTGCCCAAAAGTATTCGAATTTTTCAAGGATCTTTGTAATTGTTCAAGATTGGTAGAATCATACGATTCTAATGATTCCAAACGACCATAATTTCCTGTAATCTTATTTAACTTTACAAAAGGTTTAGTTGGACCCAAATGAAAAATAACATCCCAATAAACCAAGTTTTGCTATTCTAATGTAGAGAGATAGAGTGTCAGTTGGACCCAAATAAAAAATATCATCCTAATAGAGTATCATGTTTTGAGGTTGTCGAGGGTTCTTTTTACGTTTCTTGTACCTTAGACACGCGTTTTGATGTTATTGGACAACGCTTAGTCTAGGCTTTTTCTAAGAAAGAAGTTGGGTCTGGCGCTCCGCGGAATGGGCTCCAAAGTACCATTCTGCCACTGCCAGTTTGTACACAAACGTTGAATCCAAGTCTAAGGGAAGACGCTGCAAATTGGGCTTATCCTCTATTTCTGTCGCAGAATGAACTTTTCTCCAGTTTCTGCCACAGGACTGACTTTTCTACTGTGCGGTAAAGCCTTCTACTGTGCAATAAAATCTTCTGTTGTGCAGTAAAGCTTTCTGCTGTGCAGTAAAGCTTTCTGTTGTATAGTAAAACTTTCTGCTGTGCAGTAAAGCTTTCTGCTACATAGTAAAGCTTTCTGCTGTGCAGTAACACCTTCTGTTGTGCAGTAAAACTTTCTACACTTTTTTGCAATGTGAATGACTACTCTTCATTTTTTTTACTGCAAAAATACTATTCTACTTCTTGCACATATACAAATCTAAAACCCAAAGAAAATACCTATCAAATAAATGTTAGTTTAAATGGGTTAGCATATTCTCAAATATATATACATACACATATGTGTATATATACTTATACGTATTCATATATACATATATAAAGTATATGGCAGAACATAAGCTACAATGTATTTGTATATATACTTATGGCAGGATAATGATTAGTTCGCATCAAAAGTAAAACACGTAATAACAAAGAAATAGGAAGGCTTCAGCAGAAAAGGTTTAGCTAGTATAATAGCTAACATAGTAAATATAATAAAAAATGTGCTCATCAAAATAACTAGTATAGCAAGTAATGATACCACATCATAACAACTGATGCAGTAAACGTGATAAAAACGTGCTATAGCAAAATGACTAAATACAGCAGATATAAGTTCTAATGAGTGAAATCAAATATATTTGCAATAAAATCAAGTATTGAATCTTCCCATAGGATAAGTAAACCAAGAAAGAACTCAAACCCCAACTTGAACAATCTTGTCATAAGCTTTTACCATCAAAGTTGTGCATTTTTGGAGAACAGGCCTAAATGGTTACTAGCTATTACTTTTGAGAACTTCAAAGAGTGGGTTTGCTAAGAGGGGAGGAAAAGATGATCTATTGATGCATGCCCCTATTCCTGCCGTGTTTTCTCTCTTCTTTTTACCACTTTCTTTCTTTCTTTCTCTCTTTTCTTTTTACTTTTAGTTGCTTACTACCCTCTTGCCGTGGGTTGTTTTTCTCCCTTGGGTATTTTTCCTTTTAATCCCTCTCTCCTTAGGTGCCTCTCTCTCTAAGTGCCTCCCTTAGGTTCTTACTGCTCTCTTACCACGAGTTCCTCCCCTTAGGTGCTTCCCCCCACCTTTCATCTATGGCTACCTTTTCCTTTTATAGCAAACTGATTCAATGAGATTTCTCCATTTTACCCCTAGGGCTTCACCAACTATTTTGGGCTTGTTGTGGGCATTCCTTCAGTACTGCCCACTAACCCATTGGTTGCCCGGCCACTACCTCTACTCAAAATATATTTGTTGCACCACTACTCATTTCGTGACAAAATTCCCTTTTGTTTGTTCTTACTGTATACCTCTACCTCTAGGTTAAAATGGATAAGGATTGGGCTACCTCACTACCTAGCTCTATGGCATGCATCAAATAGTCCCAACCATCTATTACTTCTTTTGGGTAAGATACCATCCCAGTAATGTATATTCCCAAAAGAAGTCACGGTTAGAAACCAAATATAGACCCCCTTTTCCCCCCACCACCAAACCACACCCTCTGAATCCCCTTGACCGTGGGCCCACCTCCTTTGTATTGGCTGGGTACAGGTTGGCGATGCTCCAACCTTTGTGTGCTTGCTCCACTATCTTCTGTTTTTGTCTTCTTTCGTTATCACATCGTTTCTGTTGTAGCAGATTAGTTTTATTTTATTCTGCTGCATGTCTTTGTCTTATTAATTTCTTCATGCGTTTCCTGCTGTATTTGTCATTTCCTTTAGTTTGGCTTTTCTTTCCTTCACGCAATTTCTACTACTGACACTTCCTGCTATTCCTTGTTTCTTTTTATCGTACTTCTTCATATTAGTTTTCACACCTATCTTTTATACAAAAGGATTTGGGCCTTTGTGAGCCAAATAATGTTAATTGGATCAAATGGGTCTTGGGCCCAATTTGCCTTGATTTGTCAAAGCCATTATGCTGAAAGATTGTATTCTACGGCAGATTTGTATTCTGCTGCAGATTTGCGTTTTTCTGTAGATTGCTTTCCCTTGCACTTCTTTCTTTGGACCTCTCTTGCTCTTCGATTTTCTTGGTGGGTCTTTGGGCCTTGTTTTTAATTGGGCTTTCCTCCGTATGGGCTTTTGGGTACGGATTCAAAAAATGGGCATCAACAGAGGTTTTTAGTCTCTCTAAATGATACTTACAAATGGATGTAGTAATGTATGGTAATTACATCAAATAGATGCAAATTTTTGGTTTTTTATGAATGAATGTATAATTTATGTGATTATTTAACATACTAGTGTGTATTTTTTGTTTTTTTTTTCTCATATTATGTAGAATCTTATGATCCACAATCCTATCTGCCTCCTATGATACTATGTAGAATTCTGATTTTAATAACCTTGGTCCAACAGATGTGAAAAATATTGTTAAAAAAGTTATCCACCACTTCAGTAAGTACGTAAATCCTACCTTCAAACATAAGTTCTCTCTCTTGTTTTTTCTTTTTTTATTTTATTTAAAGTTCCCCCTCATGGGAGAAATATTTTTCCTAGAGCAAGTTGAAAGGACCAATAGTTTTTCCTTATAAGGAGAGTTAGAAGTGTCACAAAACTGAATCTTATGAAATTAGATATTTTGTTACAAATGGTAATAATTGTTTTACACTCCTCAAATGTGAAATATTTCAGATGATCTTCATGGTTTCACATAAAAATATCCACATTTTACGCATAATGTGAAAGAACGTGGACAATCAAACCAAGGATTAAAATTAAACCAATTTGTAAATACACATGTTCTACTTGTACTATGTAGCTTAACCTTAGTCTTACATGTCATATGATATGTTTTCTTTATTTCATTATAATAATAACAAAAAAGAAAAAAAAGTTTTAATCTCAAAATTATAAGGTCAACTATAGATCCTCTCACACACCATGTATGTCACTATAAATATATTTAAATTATATTATTAATCTAATTTAATTTAATTGAAAATATTTTAACCAAACTTCAAGAATTTTAGAATAGTATCCCAATAAAAAAAACTAGATCTTGCATGATTTAAAATAATTTTATTATTCAATTTTGGTGATATTAGTAAAATATCTATTTAACTTATATATCTGTTTAATAAAATATGTTCTTTATATGGCTATAGTACAAGTATAAAGTTAAAACAAAGAATTACAAACATGGTGGTGCCTTGTTAAAGGCTTAATAATTAAAAAAAAAAAAAACAACAACAACAACAACAACAAAAATGCCTATTACTTGTTATAATAGCTAGATTTCACTATTTTTTTTTTTTTTTTTGAAAAAAGGACTAGACTTGAATTCAATTGAATATTAAGGAATCAAGCTTCCATGGCTGGTGGAGGGCAATCCTTTGCCAGATTTCATTATTTATATTTACATAACGAAAAGAATCATGTGTTTCATAATTGTAACTTTATTCGGTAAGCAAAATACTCTTAATAATCAACTTTGATACAAGCACTATCCTATAGGTAATTTTATATGTGCATTAGATGGGTATACACACAACAAATTTTATAATTTTCTTACAATTTGTTAATATGACAAGCAGTAATAAGTGGATAATCATTTTCAAATAAACCTACTATGGATACCACTTTTATTTTTTATCACTTATAACCTGTCACATCATTAATATTGGGAAAAAATATGTTGTGAGAAAATAGAAGATAAATTTGAATCGAAGTACTCTTTTAGGGAGAATTGGATAATCAATGACTAATTTATACCGTTAAAATTAGAGACCTATATATATTGAGCTGAATTTAAAGCATGTAAGTCATAAATGTGGAATTGTGGATAATATAAGAAGTCATAAATAACAATTAAGGGAGGCTTCATTATTGATGGAATCTAAGTTTCGTCAATTAAACTTTAAGCTCAATTGATGCGTTGATTTGAATTTTGAATTTGTTACAAGCCAATGGTATGCAATTGGAGGCTTGAGCCGGATCAACTTGCAAGTAAGGAAATTAAAAACATTGATATTTTTTTTTTTATGGCATTAAAAAAACTTTGAACTGATATATTAGATAACAAGAGAAAATCATCAATTGGATAGGTTGAGAATTGAAGTTTAGTGACATTATACGTAGCTTACTGTTGAGCTCCACTAAATATACACATATTTAAAGTTTTAAACGCATAAAAATTAGGGATTAGATTGGCCAAATCAATAAGGTGAATCAATTTTTTAACAAGGAGATTTGAGAATTACAAAAAACTATTGTCTTATTGGAGCACGCCCCATGTTTTTGTTTGTTTGTTTTGTGTGTGTGTGTGTGTGTGATGAATGGAACTACTAGTGTGCACTCAATCTCTTTAGACGAGCGTGTTATTTGCACCTCAAGCTCCAACTAAGCTACTCAGTCCCTGTTGGCAAAGGCAATGTTCCTGTGCTTCCTCACCACAATATTGCCTCCATTACTGTTTAAACACGTACACTTACTCAATTTCACATCACCATCAATCCAATCATATTGTTCATTGTATTTGTATATACTCCTACTATAGTCTACATACATACCAGTACGAATCCTAGTCCCCCAATAACATCACCATCATCATCTCGTTCATTGTATACCCCATTACTAACCACTGCTGTACTAACATGTGGGGATATATTAATCGTGTCAACGAAATCAGAATCAGAAATGGGTTAGTGTAGTGTGGTTCAAATGTTATAGCATTTTGATTAGCCAAATAATAATATGGCATTAATGGTCTTTGGAACAAGCAATAATACATCCACCCCTAGACCCTAGTAATAGGGCACCTCTCTAAGAGTGGATCCTAAAAAAAAAAATTAAAAACCTTACTTGGAAGAAGAAGAAAAAAAAAACCAATGAGAATATGCTCAAAGAGAATAATGTAATGGACCCAAAACCAAAACAAGAGAAGATGAACATGTAACACTGTATAATTTCCAGTTGTGGATATTAAAAAAATAATATAAAAATAAAAAAATTGTCGTGGTTAATAATTAGAAGTAGTACTTCGGAAGGGGTGGAAGGGCACATTCGAAGGAATATGCTGATGAGTGATGAGAGAGGGACAGGGTGTCCTTTGTAGATTGTAGCGTAGTGCTTTTGAAATCAAAATGCGAGGCCCGTGCGCCACGTACTTTTTTTCTCGTCCGTTTGTGCAAATCCCACGCAACAGTTCACTAAAAAGTGTTCCAACAGAGTCTCGCATCTTCTGTCTTTTACTCATTGCTGCTATGCACCTATGCTAGTATGCTCCTCTCCTGTGGGTGCCTCTCTACTCAGCTACTCTCTACAGGATATATTTGTATAAATGATATTTTACAGGATATATTTGTATACATCATAGGTTTAACTTGAATTTTTTTAATTAAAAAAGGCATGGTTAGAAAATTTAAATTTAACAAAAATTAGTAGCAACAAAAGCAACTTGTTACTCCAAATGATTGAATAAAAATTATTTATCCTACTTTTTTGTATTTCACTTTATGTTTTATCAATTGTATTATTTTATATGTTTGATTTTTTTTTTTCCTAATTTAAAGTTTTTTATTTTATAAGAAAAGTAAAATGAATATATAACAAATTATGATAAATAGAGTATAAAATATAACTCAAAATGTGGGATAGAAAATTTGTAATTTTGTATTCCTGAATATCATAATCAGAAGTTTCTATGATGGTATGTTTTATAGATTTTCTTATATAAATGGGAAATAAATTGTTGGTTTAAAAATAAATGACAATTAATTTAAATTAAAGAAAATTTCATCGAATTGATAATGTTTCCAAGTGTTGATTCAATAATTTTATTTTAATTACTAGAGTTAAAAAGTAAAGCAGTACCTTGTCGGCATAATTGTTAATTGTGTGTATACATTCAAAGTGGGGACGATTTATCTGTTCTAGAAGTAGAAATACTCAAACTTTCTTAACTTTTAAGAAGATAATAAATTTTATGCATATGGCAAAATCTTCCCACTCTTCTTCGTGTTTGTAAGAGATGCACGTTATGTGCACCATTTTATGCCCTAGTTTAAAAAATTATATGCCAATCTTGCATTTAGATTTTTTATTTTTTATTTATTTCTCCGTGATGTAGATTTTAAGATTTTTAAAAGCTCATTCATGCATAGCAAACCAGGGCTTGAATCATGCCCTGCGGCAAACATTTTTTTTATATACATTCAGTCACATATCCCAACAAATGAAGGCAGCATTAGAAGAATCCAAAGTCCTCATGGGTTCCATTATTAAACTGCAAAACGCTTTAAAAAAAAAAAAAAAATTTAGGTAGAAAGACAAAGTTGCTTAGTTCAGTTCTCAAAGTACATGACTATAATATGGGAATTGTATATTTCAAGATTATACAATATCCTGGTCAGTAACTTATTTAATGCTATTAACAAAATATTTAACTACTACTCTTCTTACCAAAATAGGTAGGGTGAAATCTGAAAAGTGCAAACAACTTGCATGTGATCAACTTCTTTCGGCTCCACAAGCTCACATTATTGTCACATATATAGATAAACATCATATGACATGTCCAATTCATATGGAATCTAACCAATAGTTTCATCAATCTCACATCATTTTCAAAGAAAGATGCGTGTTAAGTTTTCGTAACCATGAATTTGTCAACCTTCTGAATTTAAGAATAGCTCTTCTAATTAGGGTATCTTTAAGAGATACGGGTCAAGTCATGGCATGGAAACGAGTATTTGTTATTACTTTTGTAAAGTAATATATGATTTTGCTATCATCGATCCTTGTCTGCACTATAGTATGTTGTAAGATCAGTTCTCATTGAATTCTTTATCCCAAGTGAGAGTCATTTGTATATTGTTGCCATACCTGAAATGCAACTTCTATAAGTTATCAATCCAAGCTTTGTTTTTCCTTTTTTTTTTTTCCTGGTTCATAAATTCCTTCATGCTGGTCCCCTCCTATATATGTTGCCCAATTTGGTTGGTTCATATTCAAATGCCGGCAAAGATCAAATTAGCAATGGGGTCAGTAATGGTACCATCTTATAAACTAACTTCTCTAATGTGATTTGGGCTTCTAATCTATCACTTTAATAAATGATGATTTATGCTGGTCCCCTTTTAAGGTATAATTCCCATAACAAATTTGTCCATAAATATCATTAATCGTGACCTAATTTGATTTTGATGTCCACGTGTATTCAATCAAAGCAATTTGTGCATCCGTACAAGGCCAAATCAGACAATATGTGGATTCCTTAATTTTTCCTTTGAAATCTTCAGAGCTTAATAAACTCGACGGAAAATTCTTAGGTAGTTAGCCAAATTTTTCCTCCCCATGCGTGCGTTAAGCTCATTGCTTCTAAGATTTAAAGACCAATATGTATAACCTACAATGGTTACGAAACACCAAAATGATGTGGCTAACCTACAATGTTAAAGCTCAAAACACCAAAATCAAAAGGAAAAGACCTAGCAAATTAATTAAAAAATCATTTATGACAAACAGTATCTTCACCAAAAAATATCATTGATGATTTGCATCAAAGCCTGCGGCACGACTCTTTAAAGTCTTTCATGTTTGGTATCCTTCTGTTTAAACAAGACACGTAAAAGGACCAGAAGAATACTTTGTCAGGACTGGAACGTTTTCATAATTGTTTGGTTGAATTGGAGCATGTCGAAATTAATTCAGCATGCCAATCCTTTCAAATGATATAAAATTATATATATATATATATATATATAGCGTCAGAGTGCATATACAAAGTAATAACTTTGTTTGAAAGATTCATCAAGTTGGAATATTGTCTTGAACCATGTCAAAAGCTTGGAAATTTGAATAATTTGCATTTGCAAAGTTGCTTGTCGGAACACCAACATGTTTTTCACTACGCCAAAGGCTTCTTATTGGTAAGGTAGTCAAAACTTACAAAAAGGAAAGAAAAAAAAAAAAAAAAGGGTTCTTTTTGCCGGGAATATATGCCGGAAAAGTTGACCCTAGAAAATGCCTAGTGCCTAAATTTTCCTGTGGAGCAATGTCAAAGGCAACCCCAATAATTGGAGAGCGTGATGGGTTTCGTAAGAATCATGTTCTATTTCTATATGATTAAGAATCTATTTAGTTTACCGAATAATTTTGACTTGGTTATAGATAAGGAGCAAAAAAAAAACTATTATTTTGTATGTAAAACTAGTAATTCAAAGCCAACGCAACAGTTCTTTTGAGACGGAATGTGCGAATCTAACTTGTCTTATTTGATTGAATAACTAGCTCCTATATATGCATTTAGTTAAGCAAAATAGAACTCTATTTAGCAAGCGTATCCATGTTTAAAAGAGTTAAACCCTATTTTTTAAAGTCGCTTATTGTCCAAGAAAGGGACCTAATCTCAGAGTCAAAATCCTCGAAGCGGTTTTATGTAATACCCAATGATCATCCCATTACTTTTAAATCCTGTTTGGACTTAGGCGTCTCGGCTTTTTCTTTACCTTTTTTTGGCTAGTGTCTTAGCTAGCTTTCACTAAGTGGACAATCCTGTAAAATATGTGTCTGAAGGTAGTTTGATCGATTGGTTTTATAATAAAGTAGTGTTTAACACACGCACTCTTTCAATTAATTTTTTGCATGTGTATATAAATGTGTATGCATTAACTTGTGTAACAAGGTTTTGCCTTATAATATAGTGATATACATCCTAAAAGGATATATCATCAAGACACAATCAGCTAACTATGTTTTATGAAATGCATGGAGTAAGTAGATTGAATCTCTTCTCCTCTTTCCTTTCCTTGAGTCAAACCATTCATATTAAATAAAAACAAAAAACCAAAAAAAGAGAAGACGAAAGAATGAAAGATTGCAAAATGTCAACAACTTTCAACATTTTTATTAGAACTGTCGGGTTGAGTCAAGTTGGTTTGGGACTCAAAACTGCCACTCAACCCAACCATGTGAGGTAGAGGACTACAAAACCCATTATCGACTACAAAGAGCCAGGATCTCGACCATTCGGCCTTCAATGGGTGGCTGTTAGATGCGGTCGAATTTAGGTGGAGTTCATCAAATCTTCACCTAATTTGAAAACCCTTTAAAATCCCCGTTGGTTGGATCATCTAAGTCGGATTTCAATCTGATTAAACCAACACTCAAATTAAAATGATCAGTTTTTAAAGACTTCAATCTACCACTAACCACCTCCTATCGAAACTACTCGAATCCTAGTGGATCAAGTGGGTGGGTCAGTTTGAACAGGTCTTTGGACAATCCTACAATTTACTTTGGTTGCCAGCAAAGCTAAATTCTTTTAGGTTAACTATGCGGCTCAAGTGCAAGGCTTTTTAAATTGGAATCGAGTTTCAATAAATTCAATCCAAGAACTCAACCAATACATGAAACTTTTGACTTTTTGTTGACTTCTTATAATGTTGATATATAAGCTTCTAAACACCCACATTTTTCCACTTCATTATTCTCATATTATTTTCTAATAGAGTTTATATTTTACAAGGATTCTCTATAAAAACTTTTATATTTACACCACACATTAGAATCTTACATACATCATATTTAAAAAAAAAAAAAATATATATATATATATATATATATAAGAATAAATACCTGTTAATTAACTATCATAATTATCAAATTTTAAAAATAAAATAAAATAGAAAAAATATCATATTATGTTAAAATTTTCTCTGTAATTTTGATTTTTTTTCAATTTAAGACCATTTAAACATTTTTGTTTCTGTCTGTTTTATATACGATCAAAAGTTAACGAAAAAAACAAAAACTAAATGAGTCTTTGTTTGTAATATATAATAACCAAAATTCTACTTTCATATATATATATATATATATATATCAATTCTATAAAAGTAAAAGTCTTTATGTTTATTTTTGTAAGGATCCCGATGTTTTACTAAACCTAATGGTCTTTGAAATCCTTTGGAGAATGTGTTGTGTATGTATGTATATGAAGTCGCCACTTATTTTATTATGAAAAAATAATAAAATCATTCATAAATATATATATATATATATATATATATATTTTTTTTTTTTGTGCTCGTTTGGGATACACTTATAAGCTAGCTTATTGCTTATTTTTCCTACAATTTGCAGATCTCATGTGAGTTATTTATTTATTTTATTTAACTTTTTACCATTTATCTACAGTACTTTCAGTAAAAGATTTTCACAAAAAAAAAAAAGCTAATGTGTGTGTGTGTGTGTGTATAATAATAATAATAATAATAATAATATTTTGTTCCCAAACAGAAACTTTATTGAATAATTGAATGAAATACGTCAATGAATCAAGAAGATTAGATAAGTTGTTCCCAAATAGAAATTTTATTGTAATAGAAATTGTAGTGTAACTAAGGTTGTCGTTCCATCAAGAATAGGAAAACAAAAACATATCAAAAGCACCAATAATATATAGAAAAATATGATTGAAACTAAGATAAAGAAAGTTTGGTAAAATTCAATAATTAAAATCACTAGGGCATTAGGATTTGTCCACCAATATTGTTAAGTGTCCACTGCCAATCCAATTTAGTACACAATCAGATAAGTAAACACATAAACTATCCGATTGGAAAATTTTGAAATAAGCTTTATTAATAAAACTCTCTTTGATTGATTATATTCATCAATTGTTCCAACAATTTAATCTAGAAAATAATAATTTTGCTAGAAAAACTCAAGAATATTGCATACCCTAGAGGCAATACTATAGCAAAAGTAATATCTAACAAGATTATCACATTTTACTAGGGAGATTATAAAATCCCATTCTAACAATAAGAAGATTCAAGAATAAACTTTTGAAAGAATTAGAAATGAAATATCTATCTAACAAAACAATTATGAAAAGAGAACAATAGATTTCAATAATCAAAACATGAAAAACATGCTTGGATTGAATAGTGGACAACTTACAACATTGGGTTCTCTATTGATTAAGCTTCCATAAAAAAAATAAGAACTCTCAAAAATTGATGAAAAATAAGGTTTTCTAGCAGCCAAAACGTGGCTGCTTGCAAATCCTTTTAATATGTATAACATTCAAAACCCTAAAACATATGCTCCCCAAAAATGAATATAAAAAATGTCTATTCTCATTTTTCAACAGTGAATCAACTTCCAGGCCAATTTTGGCCTTGAAAACAGTAGATTCTAAAGTTTTGGTAAACTACAAAGTTTTAGATCTTCAATTCCTCTTTCTGTGGTCACAAGAATTAAGTCAATCCAACATCAGAGTAAAAAGATATGGCCAAAATACCAAAACGGTCAAAATATTTCCATGTCAGAATTTTTTCCAACTTTAGCTCAAACGAATTTCTCTCTTTCCTTTAATAATTCCACACATCTTTGACTCATTAAATTCTTCAAAAGACACTTCTCAATCAATCTTAACCCTTGGATTCTCTTGCCTTCATGTCTACATACATTAGTTTTAATTCCCTATAAGAGAAAAATATACATAATAAGTATATTTTAGAGAAAATTTGCAAACTCTCATATTTATGTGTAAGTGTGGGAGTAAACACAAAATGGATGTAATAATGCCTACAAAATTAATATAATATTGTACTTTTAAGAAATTATCAAATGCTCACAACTTTACACATTATTATTCTAATATTATTTTAATTAATTATCAATTAAATTATATATTTAAACCCTCCATTAAAATCTTGAGACATTTTCTTCAAATAAGGTCGTAGTTCAAATCTTCAGGATGGAATTTTAACCACATATACAATTAAATTAAACTAAAGTAAAAATTCTATCTCAGATTAAAAAAAAAAAAAAATTTGAATAGTTCCATAAGCAACACAATCATAATAAATGTTTACTATTAATCACCATCATTGTTATATTTTATATATTGAAAAAATAAATAAACAAGAAAATGAATAATATTTTGTTAAACTTGTACGTGCATTGGCCCAAACCAATAGTTTTGCGTTTAGCTGTTTCTAAGCTCAATTTGGCCCAAACCAATGTGCAGGTTGCCAGGTTGGAACCGGGCAGGGCCATACAATAGAATGAAGAGCAAACGCCCAATGGAGAGTTGTTTTCCTATATTTTTAATCCTCCTCCAAATTCCATTTTTATGGGTTTTTTTTTTTTTTTGGCTGAATCCCATTTTTATGGGGTTTGCCTTTATGATTTTTCTACCATTAATCGGCTTTAAGTAGATTCATTGATTCAATCCAACACGGCTATACTAGTCAAATAAATGGTTTTGAAGTTTTTAACCAAACATATGCGCATTTCGACCCAACAAAGGCCACAAAATGCTTTAAGAAGGACTACGACCCAATCTAATTCTGAAGTTTGAGCCCATTTATAACCAATTGATCAGATTAACTTAACCCCAACTAGTGTAGTTAAGGCTTACACGGATATTTTAGACCTCCCTTATTAAAAGCTCGGTTATGTATTTATTTTTTTATTTTTTAAAGGTAAGAGAGGTAATCAAAGTGACTTCCTTATCTAGACGTCACAATTCTTTTTCTTTATGGATAGAGAGATGAACCCTGTTTACCAGTGTTGGGAATTCAATCGAAATTCTAACCTGTGAGGGGAAAAGAAAAAAAGAGAAAACACACGTTAAAGAAAAACAATCACACGCACAAGACAGTATTTACGTGGTTCGGCAATTTGCCTATGTCCACAGAGTTGAAGGGATTTCACTGTTATTAGGGAAAAATACAAAGTGCAGCTACATTGTTTTTCTCTCTCTCTCTAAAACACGACAAGACGAAACCCTAATCACCAAAAACGGCTTTTATATCCTGCGCACAGGATTCACAATGGGCTACAAAACGGGTCAAAAATTTTTCTCGGGGGCGTTGCACCCAAACCCCCACTAAGCCTCAAAAAATCTCCCATTGAAAACCACGCAACATTATTTAGGTCGAGTCAGGTCATTAACCGAATCAAACATAAACTAGGCTCCACAAAACCTAACAACCAGCAACAAACCTAATGTTCAAGTGAGGAAGAAGCAGAACTAGTGAGAAGTGTGAAGAAATTCAAAGACAGTTCTAAAGACCAATCCTTTGTACCACCTCGTAAGCAGGTAAGCTATAAAGATAGTTTAATCGGAGATATTCGTGGAGCTTATGCTCAGGCTTTTAGCTTTGATAGAATTGAAGAAACTGAAGATGAGTCAGACTCGAAGCTTGATGAGCTCATTGAGGGTATGGTGGACGTCCATCTATCCAAGGAAACCAAAGCTTGTATTAAAGCCCCTTAGGCAAAGGCCTTGATAGTGAAAGTGTTTGGTAGAACTATGGGCTACAACTACCTCACTTTCAAAATCAATACCTTGTGGAAGCCATATGCTAGAATGGATTGTGTTGACCTTGGGAAGGATTTCTTCCTTATCAAATTCAGCGATGATTCAGATTACGACAAGGTTCTTTGTGGAGGACCTTGGTTTATAGGAGAGAATTTCCTTGTGATTAAACCTTGGGAACCCTACTTCAAGGCCTCAGAAGCCACTTTCTCTGCTGTTGCGGTTTGGGTAAGATTTCTGGAGCTTCCTATAGAGTTGTACGACTCCTCAGTACTTCGTAGAATCGAAAATTCCATTGGGCCTATTCTCAAGATTGACTCATACACTGCGACGGAGGTGAGGGCAAGCTATGCACGTCTGTGCATTCAGATTGACCTTACGAAGCCGCTGATTACCACTGTAAGAGTGGGCAGACTGCGACAAAGACTCATGTACGAAGGCATCTCTGCTCTATGCTTCTGTTGTGGTAGGTTGGGTCATAAGCAAGAAAGTTGTAGCTACCGTGTTCGACCAACAGAGAAGATTGGGGAAGATGTACCGCCCTCCCAAACCACTGGATTCCAGGGAGAACATCAAGCCGACTCGAACTTCAGGGAGTGGATGTTAGTAACTAGAAAGAAACGCTCAATCCAAACTACACGAGGCCGTGGGACTAGATCCTCTATTCAACAACTGGATTCTAGTTCTAAAGTAACCAAGGGCAAGGAAGGACCTTTTAGTAATAGTCTGACACCTTTTAAACCTGACTTGACCTTCCAATTTAATCCGGGCCAAGCCTTAGTAGCCATTGGGACAGTAAACACAAATTCAGAGTCACGTGGTGTTATTGGAAGCCACACGCAAAGAGAATGTGATGAAACCTTTAAAGAGAATAGGGATGCTAGTCTGATCCCATCGAGCAACGTGTTGAGTTTTCAATCACTTCAGAAAGATGGTCTTATGAAGGAGAAGTTCACGAGGCCGCCTCGTGAAAAGAAAAACACTAGCACTAAAGGAATAAAGTCCTTGAAACATCCCAGCCCAGACTTAGTTCACAGTCAAAAATCCCCCTTGCCTGAAGGAAGTTCAAACCCTGCACATGTCATCCACCACCCCTCCCTCTCCCTTTCTGCCCACAATGGGGTGGGCAATATGGCACCGAAACAAGGCCATTGCCATTCCAGATGAATTGATTACCCAAATCAAAGCTGCCTCGACAAAGGTTTTGGGATGGTTCGAAGAGGACCTGGCAACAGCATGGAAACACATCTTCCAGATTACTCATTCCAGCATCAGAATGGGGAACTTGCCGCTGGATCATCCAACATGGGGAACGACACCGAACCCATGGTGGAAGTTTCTCACGAATGCACCGTTGATTTTAGATATAGAGGCTCAGGAGTTGAACATGCTAAGGCGGCCATTAGTACAGCCCCACTTAGATGAATCTGGATGGCTTGTCCAAGAGAGGAAGATGATCGATTTCAGGGGGTCTGTGACAACGCACTTGGGGAATTTTCCCACCATGAAGTTGTTCTAGACTCTCAACCATGTAAAGAGGTGCGATCTCCTTCTATGCTGCAGGGAGGAAATCCAAGGAATCTTGAACTACATGGTGATGTGGAAGCCAGATTAGGTAGCCTCCAAGGACTGCTGAGGAGGTTTGGATGGAGCATGATTGCCTCAACCAAGATGGGAACTAACAAGGCTTAAATCCCAAACAACCACTATGCAAAAATGAATATCCTCCTGTGGAATTGTAGGGGTACCCTGAATCTGGATTTCAAGAGAAGAGTTATTGAGATGGTGGTGAATCATTTTCCCTTTATCATGATCATCACAGAGACTAGAGTGGGTGGAGACAGAGCTGCCAAGATCATTGAGGAACTCCCCTTTGATGGTTTCTTTGCCGCTAAAACAATTGAATACGCTGGAGGTCTGTGGCTCTTGTGGAAAAAAGATGAGGTCGAAGTGTCTGTGCTATCAGCCACGGAGCAAGAGATCGATGCCACTGTCAAGGTATGTAACTCAGACTCTACTTGGCTTATTTCTCTAGTTTATGCTAGCCCTCGTTTAAATGAAAGAAAAATATTGTGGTTTAACTTATTCCAAGTAGCCTAACTACATAAACTTCCATGGCTGCTCCTTGGGGACTTCAATGAGGTTCTCTGTAGGGAGGATAAACTCGGGGGTAGGCAGGTTAATCTCAACAGAGCCCTCAATTTTAAAGAGTGTTTGGATGATTGCAACTTCTTAGACCTTGGGTTTTCTGGGCCTAAGTTCACCTGGTCCAATTTAAGACAAGTCTCAGACCTAATTTTGGAACACATTGATTGATGTTTTGCTAACCCGGAGTGAAGATTGCTTTTTCTTGAAGCTTCGGTGACTCATTTGCCTAGGGTGTTTTCAGATCACTACCTTGTGCTCCTAGAGCTCTCTAGACCCCCCCTGCTGATCATGACAAACCCTTTAGATTCCAAACCATATGGATTCATCACCCCGATTTTCCTAACGTTGTCAAGCAAGCTTAGGAATCGGAACCTAACTTAGGTGTGGCTATCAAAAAATTCACAGAGAGTGCTAAGGAATGGAATAAATCAATCTTTGGAAACCTCTTTGCCCGAAAAAGAAGAGTGCTTGCTAGGTTATATGGTGTCCAGAAAGCTTTATCTAATGGGCCCAGCTAATCCCTTGTTCAACTTGAAAGGGACCTGACTGGGGAATACTCTACAATCATGCAACAAGAAGATGAGTATTAGGCCCTAAAATCTCGTCTCAATTGGGCTGCTTATGGGGATCGTAACACCTATTTTTTTCATGTCTCTACCCTTATGAGGAGACATAGAAATAAGACCAACAGCATTAAGAATTCAATAGGTGAATGGTTAACAAATGAGGACGGAATTAAAAATTTCATTCTGCTGGAATATCAAAAATTGTTTGAGACTGGGATGCTTTTCTCTACCTTCTCTTTAGCTGTTAATAGTTTTTCTTGTTGCTTCCTTTTTGAAGAGGAAAGGATTAGTCCTAGTACCCCTGTCTCAGAAGAGGAGATTAGGTAGGGGCTGTGGGTGCTGAAACCTTTCAAAGCCCCCGGAGCTAATGGCCTCCACGTAGGCTTTTTTCAATACTTTTGGGCAGATGTCAAAAGTTCTGTTTGCAATGAAGTCACTAGCATTTTCGAAAAGAAAAAGGTGCCAGAATGCATGAATTAAACCTTGATAACTCTTATCCCAAAATGCCCCAACCTAGAAAGCTTTAATAATTATAGGCCAGTTAGCCTATGCAATACCATTTACAAAGTGGTAACTAAGATCATTGTGGGGCACCTCAGACCTACCCTTAATAAATTGATTTCCCCTAATCAAACTGCCTTGGTGCCAGGGAGGAGGGGCCTAGATAATGTTGTCATTGCATAAGAGCTTATTCACACTTTGGATAACAAAAAAGGCAAGGTGGGATTTATGCGCATAAAAGTAGATCTTGCCAAGGCTTATGATCACCTCGAGTGGACATTCATCCACAAAGTCCTTAGAGTGTTTCACTTTCCCCAAGCTCTCATAGAATTAATCATGAGCTATGTTTCCTCAACCAGCATCTCTATCTTGTTCAATGGAGGTAAACTAAAAGACTTCAAGCCATCAAGAGGGATTTGCCAAGAAGATCCACTCTCTCCTTACCTCTTCATTCTCTGTATGGAGTATCTCGGCTTCCTTATCAACAAGAGTTACATGGAGAAGAAATGGACCCTTATGAAAGTTTCTACAGACAATGTGGAGATTTCTCATTTATTTTTTGCCGACAATCTAATGCTCTTTGCCAAAGCAAATGATGCAAGAGCCAATGCTATAAAGGAAGTGCTTAACAAATTTTGTGATGAATCGGAGCAGCTTGTGAGCACTGAAAAGTCTCAAATCTACTTCTCACCAAACATACATTAGGATATCAAGGAAAATATCTGTGCTACCCTGAATATCCAAGCAACAACCTGTCTGGGGAAATATCTGGGCTTTCCGTTAAAACACAAAGGAGCAGCTAGATCTCAATACAACTTCATTACTGAAAGAATCATCTCTAAACTTTCCAAGTGGAAGGCTACATTCCTCTCCTTTGCTGGTAGAACCGTGTTGGTCAAGTCTACTATGGCAGCAATCCTCAATTACGTGATGCAGGGAGCTGCACTTCTAATGCATCTTTGTGAATAAATTGATAAAATCAATAGGGACTTCCTTTGGGGCTCATCCACAGAAAAGAAAAAATTACACCCTGTAGGTTGGAACAAAATTATCAAGCCTAAGGAGGAGGGTGGTCTAGGCATACAAGCAACAAGGGCAAGGAACATTGCCCTCCTTGCTAAACTTAATTAGAGAATGTTCCAGGAAAGAGACTCACTATAGGCCAAAATTGTGTTGAATAAATATTGCTCACGGTATAGAAGGAGCTCTAAAGATCCTGACAAGCTTCCATGCTCCCCCATTTGGACTACTATCAAGGTGGGATTCCCCATGTTGGAATGTGGGGACTAACTCAAGTCTTTATTTTTGGGAAATCAAATGGGTTAAGGGGAGTACTGTTAGGGAGCTGATTGAAGGTCTGCTTACAAGGCAAGAAGCAAATTTGACCATTGCAAACATGTTCCAAGATGGGAAATGGTGTTGGGAAAAAATCTCATTTGTTTTACCAACTGTAATTTTGGAAAAAATTCTAACAATTCCCATGCAGCTATTTGGTGAAAATGAGGACTCTCTGGCATGGAAACTCTCTTAGGATGGTGATTTTAGCACTGCCTTAGCCTACAACTTGGCTAGACCTGAGGACGCTAACCTTTACCCTTTCTCGGGCAACTGGATATGGAAGTTGGACACCCTTCCAAAAATCATGCACTTCTTGTGGCTTTGCCACCACCACAGTGTCCCAATTAGGCAAGTCCTCAGCGCAAGGGGCATCCCACGCAACACTTGCTGCCCATTGTGCCAAAACCGGGAAGAGTCCATCATCCATCTGTTACAAGATTGCCCTTTGCTTTGAGGATCTGGAAAAAGATTGGAACCCCCCAATCCTTAACTAATTTTCTCCAGTTGAACTTCTTGGATTGGATTAAGTAGAATTGTTTATGTAGCAACCAGGTCCTGGCCAATGACATTCAATGGAACTCACAATTCCCTTTTGCGATTTAGGGTTTGTGGAAAGATATGAACAGAGTTGTATTTGAAAATTCTGTTAGCAACCCCAACCTCCACTTATCGTGCATCCATCTGGCCAGAGAGTACTTCTTCTATGTGGGGAAGGGACAACAACTCAAACAACATATTGTCACTCTGATATGCTGGCATAAACCTGAACAATGATGGTTTAAGTTAAATTCTAATAGGGCTTCTCAAGGAAATCCAGGAAAGGCGGGAGGGGGGGGGGGGGGGGGGGGGGGGGGGGGAGGTCTCATTTTTTATCAACATGTGAAATGGATCAAGGGCTACATAAGGAATATTGGTGTTACAACTAGTATTGTAGCTGAATTTTGGGCCTTGAAAGATGGGCTAATGCTAGCTGCCCAACTTGGCATTACGCAACTTGTTGTAGAATTATATGCTCTAACTATTGTTAATCTCATATTAGCTAAAACAGCCTCTAACAACTTGTATTTCCCTCTCCTCAACGACTGTAGGTACCTTATAGGGTAGTTTCATCGCTTCAAGGTCAACCATATTTTTAGAGAGGCGAATAGGTGCGCTAACAACCTTGCTCGAGCTAGCTGCTCTCTTGCTGGGAATTTTGTTCTTTTAGATTTGCCACCTACTGATGTATTATGTAATATTTTAAGTTCTGATGCTGCTAGTATGTATTCCTTAAGGCTTACTGCCATAACTTTGCCTTTCATGGCTTCCTAGTTTAATGCAAATTCCCTTTAATCAAAAAATAATAATAAAAAAATCTAGATGTCACTAAATTACTTTAGCAACATCTTATTCATTGGGTATAGTAGGGGTGGCAAAATCAACCCAAACCCACCTAATTAACATTAATATTAATGCCCCAAAACCACTAAAAATTACGAAAATACCCCATAAACCTAAAAAATGAACGAAATATCCCCTAAACCTAAAAAAGACCAAAATACCCCTTAAACCTAAAAAAAATTACCAAAATACCCCCGAAACTTAAAAATTGACCAAAATACCCATTAAACCTAAAAAATGATCAAAATACCACCTAAACCTAAAAAAAATAACCAAAATACCCCATAAACCGAAAAAATGACCAAAATACCACCTAAACCTAAATAAAATTACTAAAAGACCCCCGAAACCTAAAAATGACCAAAATAACCCCCAAAACCTAAAAATTGACCAAAATACCCCCTGTGAGGGCCGTATTTGAACTCATAACCCACTGCGTGGATGGACTTAAGCCCAAAAAACCCAAAACAATAAATTTATAGAGTATGGGTTGGAAAACTGGGCTTTAGTTAATCGGACAAACGTTGGAATAGATTCAGATGATAATAGGATGAAAAGAAATAGTGTTGTATTAAAGAAAAATAGTCCTCAGCTAGATCCGAGGTGCACTGTTCTTGTATATTAATCTCAAATGGGGTTACAGGTTTGGTTCATGAATGTTACAAAGTTTTTCCTTATGATTTCTGATCCCTTTTCCATGAAGGATCTCTTTCCTTATATAGTTCCTTCTAAAGCATCTTAATCCTACACTTGTTGATCACCTGCGTTACCACTTGAGTGCTTGTCCCATCAAACACCCTCTCTTGTTGTGTATGCCTTGGAGTAACCAATTTTATACTGTTCAGGGGTCTTCTCTACATTAATGCAGCCAGGAAATTAGCTGCAAAACATTAAATGCGGTGGTGACAGCTTTCTTCCTATGATATCTTAAGCCTTTTCCTGGTCTAATGTCTCTACAATGTCTATTCATACCGACAGAACTTTCTGGGAGGTTCTCTCGCATTAATAAGCCATTTGTTTTATCCTCGACTTTAGTCTGCCAAGGAGACATTTATCCTCGACTTATCTCGCTGAGCTTTTGTGGCCATAACTAACTCTTTTATTTGTTAACACGGTTTCCAATGACGGAGATTCTTCCTCCTCAAACTAGGCCTTATCCTCAATTTGGGCCATAGTCCCAATGTACAAATATACAATGGACTTCTGGACCTAATATTCCTACAATAACCCCTCGAGATCCTTCTTTCTGACTCTTCAGTAAGAGAGGAGGATTTCGACGTCACCAGACTTGTCATGTGTCCATCTCGTCCCATCTCTGCTCACAAACATATTGTTTTAACTGCCCAAAACACGCATCTGTCGCTTCGGCTTACGAAACGCACTCCTCATTTAATTTTTACGGCCTTATGTCCCATACCTTCAACGGTGTGATCCAAATCTAACGGTTGAGAACTCTGTTGGGACTTGAGTGGGAACTTTCCCGCTTTTCAGCTCATTTTTTGATATAAATATCAATCAAATCGAACACTCCTTTCACTTTAGTGATCATTTAACCCTTAGCGCACATACTTTGAACCTACCCACTTTCTCATCTTACTTGAGCTTCTACAAATACGAAAAGCCTGTCCGAGGACCCATTTTTCACCGTTGTAGGTCTTCACAAATCTCTATTCTTTACTTGTCCATACATTTTTTGTTCTTCATACGTTTTCTCTCCTCGGCTCTATTCCTTTTCTTTCAGCCAATTTAGGATTCTTCAAACCATTCTAGAATAGGTAGGTTTAAGTGTCTAGTAGATTCCGAGGAGGCAATGGTGAGTTTTAGGGCTCAATATAAGATCCCTCCCAATGTTAACCTCAGATATTGTAAGGAGGGGGAGTGGTTCGAGTGAAGGCAAGAAGGAGAGGTAGTGATTCCTATGATCGTCTTCATAGAAGGCGACATGAGAATCCCAATAGGGATAGTTATGAGGGACTACCTTAGATTTTACCGTTTAGCACCCACCCAGTGTGCTCCCAACATATTTAGGATACTAGGATGTGTGGATGCCTTAAACAAGAAAATGGAGTTAGGATTAACCCACCATGATGTCAATTGGGTATACAATCTCCACCATTTAAAGGGGAAAGGGTATTACCTGACGACAAGGCAGCCTGAAATCAGGCTTATACAGTGCCTCCCTGAATCTAGTAAAAGGCTAAATAAGGATTTCTTGATCGTGTCAGGGGAATGGCACAATGGCCTTCCCTGCCCGACACAAGAGGGGCAGCCAGGTGTGGTTTTAGTAGTAGAAAAAAAAAAGATTTACCCTTTACCTTATTGTGTTTTGTATTGTTTCGCTTTTAATGATCTATACCTTATGATTTTTGTAGATAGACACGCCACCGAGCCACATTTAAGTTTGGTTAACAAGGAGGGCTTAGACAAAATTCTTCAAGCTGAGGTGTTTGTAAACGAAGACGACGGTCAACTCCGGGCGTCTCACTTGATATTGGGAGTCACACCCATCTCCCGTGCTTTCCAGGCGCCCAAGTGTGTGATAAAAGCTCACAACCCACACCTTCGTCGCATCAGTGTTGCTGTGGAAGGATTTCTCCTTCCTGAGGACGCTTCAATCCCAGAGGGTACCCTCATCACAGAACCTATTCTTCTTCCTCATCCAGAACCAGAGGGTTCCCAAGGCACTACTCCTATATTTGAAGGCATACCCAAAGTAGGAGCTTCGTCATCACAACAAACAACAGGAGTCGCCACTTCATCTCGTACCACAAATACAGAAAAGGAAGAGGTGATGGAAGTGACTGATTCTGAGGATGAGTTTGAATTTTTCAACCGAGTTTCGTCCCCGAAAACCTCAGCCCCTGACCTCGGCCCACATTTCTCACCAATAATTGACGAGATGGGCATTCAGCGCAAACCTAAATCCATCTTGCTGGATTTAATAGAGTCCTAACCTGGGAAGGATGTGCCTAGGAAGTCAACCCGTGCCGAGCCTTCTACTCCTCCACCTGCTCTGCCCCCTCCCCAACTGGCTGATCTAAAGAGGAAAAGAGAGCAAAAGGGGAAGGATGTGATGGAGGCTAGACAAACCCATCCTCCTCGTGAGGATGAAGTTCAGAGGGTTTCTAAACAAGCCAAGACAGGGCAGAGAGGTAATGAAAGGAGGAGTGACCCTCTGCCCGAGCCTGCAACCTGGCTTCCGACCCCAATGTTAAATGGGGAACCCTTGTTAGATGATGCATCTATAAGGGACTTTCAAGGTGGGAAGGCCGGCTACGTGGCTGACACAGTGGAGCAAGCTCTGCTGCTCCCTAGAGACATGGCCAAGCTGCAGTCCATGAGGAAGCATGAGGTCTTCCTTTGCCAGAAAAGATATTTGGCTATGGTGTGACCCCACTCAACCTTTTTACTTGACTTATTATTTAGATTATGTATATATATATATATATATTTCCCTTTTAACTCCCTTTTTGGCAGGCTGTTCAAGCCACCTTCTGAGCGAAAGAGATAGTCAATTCCTGCCATCAGCAGATGAAAGAGGATGAGGGGAGACGTAATGCTGCCGTGGAGGCCTTTCAGGTGGCTAAAAAGAGCCTCTAGGATATGAAGAAGAAACTTTAAGAGGAAGAAAAGGAAAGAAAATTCGCAGTAGCTGCCCAGAAAAATGCTGAGACACAAGCCGAGACCCAAAGGCTGCAATTGCGCAATGTTGAGAACCAGCTAGCCACCTCCAAGAACCAAATTGCCGCGTTGAAGAAGAAGCTGAAGGAGATCGAGAAAGCCAGAGCTCTAGCTGAGAAGGCCAAAGAAGAGGCAGAGAAGGCTAAAGACGAGGCTGAGTGGCATGGGTATGAAGTTGGGGTGGCCGAGACTGAGGACACCCTTAGGGCCAAGGTCCCAGCCGTATGTAGAACTTACTGCGCCCTAACATGGGATAAAGCCCTCAACCAAGCTAGGGTTGAGGCTTCCTCTATGCTCAAGAAAGCAGAAAATATTTACTACCCCCCAGCCATACGCCCTCCAATATCTTCAGACTCTAAGGCTGACTCTGTGTCCTCGAAGGCTGATGGAGTTCAAGGCAATCCATCCAAGGTTCCCCCTGCAACTGACACCACTGCCAAGGGGTTAGAACAGACCGAGGGTACTTCAAAGACAGGAGAGGCCAATAGAGAAGCTGTCCAAAGTTCTGACCTTCCTCTTCCTACTCCAAAGGATACCTCCAAGGAACAACAAGCTTCTCAAAGTATGGAGTTGGTATTGGCAACTCTAACCATACCCCCAACAGAGGATCCTAAGGATAAGACTGAAGTGCCCACCACGGCAGCAAGCACACAACCCTCCAAGGATCCCAAAGACAAACTTATAATAAAAATGAAGAAATAGATTATCCTCTTTTCTTTTTAGTTTGTTTCAATTTTCTAGTTCTATATTTGTATCAATCTTATGTAATCCATCTACTTTTGTCAGAGGTTCATTTGTTAAGGAGACATGTAAATTTTCATCTTTATAATCTTAACGTCAATGTTATTTCCAACTTAGTTTTTGCTTGTTTTAACATTTTGAGAAAAACTATGATGAATGACCTTTTCTTGATCTCCTGATCTATCTAAATGATAGCCTAAGTTATACACATAACACAATTAACAACAAAACAAACAAAGACTATTAAGTCTATCACTCTGGTAAAGAATAACTCTGATTTTAAGGATGCACACAATGCTGCAATATGCATATGAGTTCACATTACCTTGTGCCTTACTCACCACCAAGCTTATAAGATCAAAGAGGATAGTTCAATTTCACACAAATATAAGTAGGCCAATAAATGCTTTAAGTGATGCTAATGTTTGGGACTCTTGTTATGATAGAGATCGTTGCTTTTTGGGGTAATCATACTGGATACTAGTGTAGTTAATAAAAGATACTAATTTACTTTGAATATGTATCTTGCACGGTTTGTAATAACCAAAGTTTTGCCTAGACACTTTGCAATTCGAGGGAAAATGTTAATTTGCCTTAAATATATGGCCTGAGGAGCCACGCAAAACTTATGGTCTGCTTTAACAGCTGGAATAATAATTAAAAGTTATCAATTTTCCCAGGGTATTTGGTGGCCAGGGTTCCGTTTGAAACTTAGATAAATGTCAAACCATGTTAATTTTCCCTAAGCAAATGGTCCGAGGAACCAGGCATAGCTAAGATTCTATTTAATACTTGGAAAAACAATTGAAAGGTATCAATTTTCCCAAGTTATGTAGTCCAAGGAGCCAGGCATGACCAAGGTTCTGTTTGATACTTAGATAAGTGTCATACCGTGTTAATTTTCCCAAAGCAGATGGTCCGAGGAACCAAGCATAGTTAAGGTTCTATTTAACACTTGGAAAAACAATCGAAAGATATCAATTTTCCCAAGGTATATGGTTCGAGGAGCCAAGCATGACCAAGGTTCTGTTTGATACTTAGATAAGTGTCATACCGTGTTAATTTTTCCAAAGCAGATGGTCCGAGGAACCAGGCATAGCTAAGGTTCTGTTTAATACTTAGAATGATGGTAAAGCTGACAGATAAGTACTATAACAAGCTCAAAGAAGATGAAGAAAAACTAGTATTAATAATAATATCTTCTAAGATTATTTACATTCCAAGGACGAGGTACAGCCCTTTCCTCTAGATCTTCAAGATAATACGTGCCTATCCCAGCCACTGATTTTATACGATATGGGTCCTCCCAGTTGGGTCCTAACTTCCCCCATGTTGGGTTCTTGACAGCTCCCACAACCCTTCTTAAGACCAAATCCCCCACTGTTAGCAGCCTTAGCTTCACGTTAGCATCATACCCTTGCTTGAGTTTGTGTTGATAATATGCCAACTAGACCATGGCATTTTCTCTTCGTTCTTCAATTAAATCTAAACTCTTCTCCAATAACTCATCGTTGCTGCTCGGAGTGAAAGAACTTGTTCTTAGGGTAGGGAATCCGATTTCCAGAGGAATAACAGCCTCGGCCCCATATGTCATTGAAAAAGGCATCTCTCCTGTGGACCTTCGAGGCGTGGTGCGGTAAGTCCATAGGACGTGTGACAGCTCTTCAACCTATTTCCCCTTTGCATCATCCAGCCTCTTTTTGAGTCCACTTACTATGACTTTATTGACAGCTTCAGCTAGCCCATTCCCCAGTGGATATGCCGGGGTGGAATATTTGTTTGTTATGCCTAGATCGCAGCAATATCTCCTAAAGGCCTTGCTATCAAATTGCAAACCATTGTCCAAGATAAGGGTGCGAGGGACTCCAAACCTAGTTACAATGTTTTTCCAAATAAAACGTTTGGCATCCACGTCCCTAATATTGACCAGTGGTTCAGCTTCAACCCACTTGGTAAAGTAGTCTGTGCCGACCAAAAAATATCTCTTATTCCCTGCTGCTTTAGGGGAAGGGCCAACAATATCCAAGCCCCACTGAGCAAAAGGCCAAGGACTAGAGAGAGGATTAAGGACTCCACCAGGTTGGTTAATGTTTGGGACAAACCTCTGACACTAGTCACACTTCTTTACATAGTCCTCTGCTTCTTTCTGCATCCTCGTCCACCAGTAGCCTTGCATAATAGCCCTATGTGATAAAGACCTTCCTTCTGTATGGCTTCCGCAAATTCCCTCATGCAATTCTTCCAGAATCATCTCAACTCCTTTTGGGTGTACACATAGCAAATACGGGCCAGAAAAAGACCTCTTATACAACTTCTGATCCTCGGACAACTAGAACCAAGGAGCTTTTCTTCGTACTTTGTCAGCTTCAGACTTATCTTCTGGCAAAACATCCTCCTTAAGGAACACTACAATAGGGTCCATCCAGCTAGGAGCCACCCTTATTTGATGACATGGGCCACGGTTCTTCCTGCCTCGGTAGGTCTACATAAGTCTTCTACGAGAATTACCCGAGGTAGACTTTGTGTCGAGGAGGTTGCTAATGTAGCAAAAGAGTCCACATGTGTATTTTTACTTCTAGGGACTTGTGATAAATTGAAAGACTCAAATTTAGACTGTAAATGTCTAACCTGATTTAAGTACTCTTGCATTCTAGGATCTCTGGCTTCCAACTCCCCTTGGACTTGGCCAACGACCAATCTTGAATTAGAGATCAATTCCATTACTTTTCCACCCATTTTTTGTACCATGATCATTTCTTCCAGCAAAGCTTCATATTCAGCTTCATTGTTTATAGCCGAGAAGCCCAATCTTAAGGATTTTTCAATCATAATACTCTCTGGGGATATCAAGACTAGCCCCACACCAGATCCCCTATGGTTCGTTGCCCCTTCAACATAGACTTTCCAGGTTGCAGGTTCTTGTACGGAGATTATTCCAACCGATTTTCCATCCATGTTTTGCTCTTCTATCTTTTCTTCTTCCGATGATTCAGCAAACTCAACAACCAGGTCGGCAAGAACCTGACCTTTGATAGAGGTGCGTGGCATGTACTTGATGTCAAAAGACCCTAAAATCGTACCCCACTTAGCAACTCTTCCTGTGTAATTAGCACTCCGTAGTAGAGATTTAAGCGAGAGCTAGGTTAGGACAACAACTGTGTGTGACTGAAAATAGTGGGGAAGTTTACGTGTAGCATGCACTACAGCCAAAATAGCCCTCTCTAATGGTAAGTAACGAACCTCGGCCTCATACAATGACTTACTCACGTAGTAAACTGGCCTCTGTACACCATCAACAACACGTATTAGCACCAGACTCACCGCGTGGGAGGCCACTGCGATGTAGGCAAACAACACCTCATCTACCTTGGGTCTGGACATAATGGGAGGCCGAGACATATATTCTTTCAACTGCTGGAAAGCCAAGGCACACTTCTCGGTCTATTCAAACCCCTTCCACTTGTTTAGTAACTGAAAGAAAGGTCTACATATGTCAGCTGACCGAGAGATGAATCGGTTTAGGGCAACAGTCATTCCTGTAAGCCTCTGAACTTCCTTGGGATTCCGAGGTGGTTGCAGTTGTTAATTGCCTTAATCTGGTCAAGGTTGACTTCAATTCCATGGTGAGTAACCATGTAGCCCAAGAATTTCCCTGATCTGACGCCAAATGAACACTTGGAAGCATTAAGCAGTAGCTTGTGCTTTCTCAAGGTATCAAAAGTATTTTCGAGATCAACAATGTGGTCAGACTTTACTTTGCTCTTAACCACCATGTCATCGATGTAGATTTCCATGTTTTTTCCTAATTGAGGCTCAAACATCGTGGTCATCATTCTTTGATAGGTACCCCCTGTATTTTTCAAACAAAAAGGCATCACCTTATAATGGTAATTTCCAGTAGGAGTAACGAAAGCTGTCTTTTCCTGGTCGTCCAAAGCTAAAAGTATCTGATGATACCCTTGGAGGGCATCCAGAAACCTCATCCAAGGATAGCCTACAGTTGCATCCACCAGCTAGTCAATCTGAGGCATAGGGAAAGGGTCCTTTGGGCAGGCTTTATTCAAGTCTATGAAATCTACACATACGCGCCACTTTCTAGTCTTCTTTTTTACTACCACTGTGTTAGCTAGCCATTCCAGATAAAAGACCTCTTTAATAGCCCCAGCTCGTTTAAGTTTCATCACCTCGTCCTTGACAGCATCAGAATGTTCCTTGGACGAACGCCGAGGCAGTTGCTTCTTTGGGGTAACAGCTGGATTAACATTCAAATGGTGGCAAATGAAGTTCGGATCCACCCCCGGAGCATCGTAGGCATCCTAGGCGAACACATCAACATTCTTCTTAAGGAATTCCACCAACTCTTCTTTTTCCTGAGGGGGTAGCTGAATTCCAACCTGAAAAAACTTCTCTGGATCATCACCTATGATAAATTTCTCTAAATTTTCACATTTGGCCTCCTCGACCAGCCCCTTATTAGGTGGGACCGTAGACTCTGACTGCTATAAACCTTCATTTATATAGGCCGAAGACTTAACTGCTGACTGATGTAAGATGGCAGACACAAGGCACTATCGAGCCACGGATTGGTCCCCTACCAGTTCCTCAATCTGATCTCCTGATGGATACTTCACTTTCTAATGCAGAGTTGAAGAAACAGGCCCTAAAGTGCAAAGCCATGGCTTGGCTACAATGGCCGTGTAAGGGGAGTATGCATCCACCACTATGAAGTTCACTCCCACTTCCACTACTCCTGAGCCTGCCTGTACAAGTAACCTGATCTGTCCCTTTGTGATAACCACCTTCCCATCAAAGCTCACCAAAGGGGAATCATAGGCGGTCAGATCATCGGGTTTTAAGTGTAGCCCTTTATATAAATCAGGGTACATGATTTCCACACAACTTCCCTGGTCTACCATCACCCTTCTTACATTATACCCACCTATTCTAAAGGTTACCACCAAAGCATCATCATGCGGCTGGATGGTCCCTGCCTTGTCTTCATCCAAGAAACTCAACAGCAGTCGAATTTCTATTTTGGCCCTCTTTGGCCCAAAGCTTGTATCCTCGGCTGGTAACCGAGCTACAGACATCACCCTAGAGGGCTGTGAACCAGTCCTACCAAGTGCAGCGAAAATGACATTAATTGTGCCTATTGGGGGTCTTGAAGAAGCATTCCCCTGAGTCCTAGACCTCGGCTATTCACCCTGCCCAGTAAAGCGATACAAGAGATGCTGTAATTTCCTTTCCTTGACTAATTGCTCCAAATGACTCCACAATGTCCGATAGTCCTCGGTGGTATGTCCTCGCTCCTAGTGGTACTGACAATGAGGACTCTGGTTGCATCTCAAGGGATCTCTACTCATCTTGTTCGGCCATTTGAAGTATGGCTCATTTTTTATTTTCTCTAGAACTTGATGCATTGGCTCTCTAAACACAGTGTTTACAGCTTGAGGAGCTGCAGGTGAAGATTGCCCAGCAAAATCTCTCCGGAATCTGTTATTGTTGTAGCGGTCCGACCTGAAATCCCTCCTTTCTTGAGAGATAACTTTTCCCTTGCCCCTATCTTGCTACTGGTCCTCCTCAACCCTCTTGTATTTGTCAATCCGATCCATAAGTTGACGTATACTAGTAACGGGTTTCCCGGTCAAAGACTTCCTTAAGCCATGTTCGGCCAGTAGGCCGAGCTTAAAAGTGCTAATGGCAACGTCTTCAAAATCACCATCTATCTCGTTGAACATCTCCTAGTATTTGTCTGAATACGTCTTCAGGGTCTCTCTTTCTCTCATGGACAAAGACAACAAAGAAGCTAAAGGCCGAGGAGCCCTTCTACACGTGACAAATCAGGATCCAAATGCTTGAGTAAGCTTCTTGAACCAATCAATAAATCCTGCCCTCAAACTATCAAACCACCTCATCGCCATAGGCCCCAAACTGGATGAGAATACTTTGCACATCAAAGGTTCGTTCTTGGAATGTACGGCCATCCTTTGATTAAAGTGGCTAACATGCTCCACAGGATCTGTTCTTCCATTGTAAATGGTGAACGTGGGTTGGGAAAAATGCTGAGGGAGTCTCCCTCTTTTAATCCAGCTTGTGAAAGGTGACTTTGCAATCTGGTTCAATGCTTTACCCATAGCGTCGTTTCCGAGGACGACTTTCTATCTCTACGCTCACGATGATTGTCATCATCATACGAGAAAGTCTCGCTAGGGGGAGTTCTCAATCTGCGCCTGTAGCTAATATCCTTCTCACCATCAGAAGAGAAGTCAGGATCTGGTAAGGCTCGCCTTCGTTGTTCATGGCGCAAGCTTCTCCTCAGGTGATCAATCTCCTTCTGCATGTTCCTGGCATTTTCTTCCTGAGAGACCTGGCTTTTACCCTTAGCTTGGCTTCTACTAGTGTGGGTAGCATGTACACTTCCCTCCCGGTCTTGTTGCCTCTCAAGATCACGGAAGTGATCTTGACGCTGAGACCTTATAGACTCCGCTTGATGTGGACCTGAACCTACCATTGTTGAAAGTTGGATAAACTTAAATACCAGTCTTTCCCACAGACGGCGCCAATTGTGAGGGATGTATTTGAACTCGTAGCCCACTGCATAGATGGACTTAATCCCAAAAAGCCCAAAACAATAAATTTATAGAGTATGGGTTGGAAAACTGGGCTTTAATTAATCGGACAAACGTTGGAATAGATTCAGATGATAATAGGATGAAAAGAAATAGTGTTGTATTGAAGAAAAATAGTCCTCGGCTAGATCCGAGGTGCACTGTTCTTGTATATTAATCTCAAATGGGGTTACAGGTTTGGTTCATGAATGTTACAAAGTTTTTCCTTATGATTTTCGATCCCCTTTCCATGAAGGATCTCTTTCCTTATATAGTTCCTTCTAAAGCATCTTGATCCTACACTTGTTGATCACCTGCGTTACCACTTGAGTGCTTGTCCCATCAGAGACCCTCTCTTGTTGTGTATGCCTTGGGGTAACCAATTTTACACTGTTCAGGGGTCTTCTCTACATTAATGCAACAACGAAGTTAGCTGCAAAACATTAAATGCAGTGGTGACAGCTTTCTTCCTAAGATATCTTAAGCCTTTTCCTGATCTAATGTCTCTACAATGTCTATTCATACCGACAGAACTTTCTGGGAGGTTTTCTCGCATTAGTAAGCCATTTATTTTATCCTCGACTTTAGTCTGGCGAGGAGACATTTATCCTCGGCTTATCTCGCTGAGCTTTTGTGGCCATAATTAACTCTTTTATTTGTTAACACGGTTTCCAATGACGGAGATTCTTCCTCCTCAGACTAGGCCTTATCCTCAGTTTGGGCCATAGGCCCAATGTACAAAATATACAATGGACTTCTGGACCTAATATTCCTACACCCCCCTAAACCTAAAAAATGACCGAAATACCCCTTGAACCTAAAAAATGACTAAATTACCCCGTAAACCTAAAAAAACAACCAAAATACCCCCTAAACCTAAAAAATGATCAAAATACCCTTAAAACCTAAAAATTAACCAAAATACCCCCGAAACCTAAAAAATGACTGAAATACCCCCAAAACCTTAAAATGACCAAAATAACCCCTAAACCTAAAAAATAACCAAAATACCCCCTAAGCCTAAAAAATGACTAAAATACCCTCAAAACCTAAAAAATGACCGAAATATCCCCAAAACCTACAAAAAAGACTAAAAGACCTCCAAAACCTAGAAAATTACCGAAGTAGCCCCAATCTAAAAATTAACGAAACACCCCTAAAACCTAAAAATTTAGTGACATTCCCTTGAAACCTAAAAAATTACTAAAGTACTCTTAGAACCTTTAATTTGATGAAAATACCCTCGAAACATCCAAAATACCCAAAACCTCTATTTTGGTAATTTTAAAGGCTTCAAGTGTATTTTGTTCATCTTATAGGATTACTGGTATTTTGGTCATTTTAGATATTTTGAGGGGTGTTTTGGTTGTTTTAGAGGTTTAGACCTATTTTGGTCATTTTAGAAGTTTCAGGGTATTTTCAGTAATTTTTGAGGTTTCTGGATATATGTGGTCATTTTATAGGTTTTGGGTGTATTTTGGTCATTTTTTAGTTTTAGGGGGTATTTTGTTCATTTTTAGGTTTCGGAGGTATTTTGGTCATTTTTTAGATTTAGGTGGTATTTCGGTTAATTTTTAGGTTTCAAGCGTATTTCGATCATTTTTAGATTTCGGGGGTATTTTGATCATTTTTTAGGTTTAAGAGGTATTTTGGTCATTTTTAGGTTTCGGGAGGTTTTTGGTCATTTTTAGGTTTCGGGAGTATTTTGATCATTTTTTAGATTTCGGGGGTGTTTCGGTCATTTTTTAAGTTTTAAGGGTATTTTGGTCATTTTCAGGTTTATGGGGTATTTTTTTTCATTTTTTATGTTTCGGGGGTATTTCGGTCTTTTTTAGGTTTCGGAGGTATTTTGGTAATTTGTTAGGTTATGGGGTATTTTAGCCATTTTTAGGTTTAGGGGGGTATTTTGTTCAATTTTTAGGTTTCAAGTGTATTTTGGTCATTTTTTAGGTTTATGGTGTATTTCGGTAATTTTTTAGGTGTAGGGGTATTTTGGTAATTTTTAGGTTTCAAGAGTATTTTGGTCATTTTTTAGGTTTCAGGGGTATTTCGGTCATTTTTTAGGTTTCGAGAGGTATTTTGGTCATTTTTTAGATTCATGGGGGTATTTCGGTCATTTTTTTAGGTTTAGGAGATTTTGGTAATTTTTTGGTTTTGAAGATATTTTGGTCATTTTTTAGTTTCAGGGGTATTTCGGTCATTTTTTAGGTTTATGAGGTATTTTGTTTAATTTTTAGGTTTCAGAGGTATTTTGGTCATTTTTTTAGATTTTGGGAGTATTTTAGTAATTTTTAGTGGTTTTTGATCATATTTGGTCTTTTTTTAGGTTTAGGGGGTATTTTGATAATTTTAAAGAATTTTAAGAGTGCTTTGATCATTTTCAAGTTTGAGGGGCATTTTGGTAATTTTGATTGTTGGGTAATTGGGTGGGTTGAGGTTTATCCATAATAATTGGGTTGGGTTGGGTTTGGGTTGGGTTGGGTTTGGGTTAGAAGTAATTAGTTAAATGAGCAATAAATGAGTAAATGGGTTTTATGTACCCAACCCAATTATGCTCAACCCAAACCCACCCATTTGACACCCTTAGGTATGGGCTTGCAAGTTGTAAATGGGGGAATTGATGAGCCATAGCTATTGTCTCTGTGAATGCGCTAATGAGTATTGAGCTAGGGACACTGGATTTTTCCCAAGTGCAGTTATGTAACTTATGTTAATTATATGACTTTACCAGATAATCAATGACTCTAATCTCACAATCTGTAGACATAATTCTTCAAATTTGTTCATATTTTATAAATGTAATTTCATACTCTTTACTCTTTCATAAGTGTCATTTCATTCTAAAAACCAAATATATTTTACAAAAAAAAAATTGCCCTATAGGCTATAGGCCACATCTTAATATTAAAATTAAGTTCCCTAAACATTTACATTTGAAGCCACTTGGACAACTGATAGTTTTAGGTGGCATTTGCCAGTTGAGCAAGCTTGGAAGTTTAGTCGCAAGGTGCACCAGCCTTTTATGGCAACTGAATCATGATCGAGTAAATAGCTTAACAATGGAACCAAGTTTTATATATGTTGAGATACAATTTTTTCATTCATGCCACGTGCCACAATCCTCTTTAATTTCATTTATTTATTCACCAAAAAATACCAAAATTTCACCCATAAATTATATAGAGCCTCCTTAAATATTTCTCATCCCATTGGTCCACAAATAGTTCCTATCTCATTATCTAAATTAGGCCATGATGTAAACAATTACAAAAGTCCAAAAACTCATATTTTATCCAATTTTATTATCATTATTTAGCTAAGCCCAAAACCTACGAGCCCAAAGCACACATCTCATTCTTTTTAAAACCTAATGCTACTTATGCTTGGCAATATTTCAAAATCCCAATTCTCATTGGCAATATCAAAAGCCCAATTTACGTTGGCACTATTAAAAGCTCAAGCTATTTACTTGGCACTACTTAGTAAAAGCCCAAGGTTATCAATACTTGGCAAAATACTATATCATAAGTATTTCACTTAAAGTCCAATGATGAACAATGCTTTTAGTTCTTAAACCTATTGCTATAATATTACAAGCCCATAGAATCTATCTTATAAAACCCATGGTGACTACGTAACACTATTCATTTTTCCAAAACTCATGGCAGACACATATCAAGCCCATTGAGAATTATGAATTTGTATTGCTAATATAAAAGCCCATGGAAAGTTATGATTATTTATCTTAAACTCATGACATTTATTTATTTCATACCATATTATAAACCCGTGCAGTGGCGACTCCAGGAATTTTGTCCAGGGTGTTACTTTGAAAAAATTTCGGATCATTTCGGTCTATTTCGGGTGTTTCGGGAAATACCGTTCGAAATTCGAAATTTGGCCGGCATGAAGTTTGTGCTTTTAAAAAAAAAATGTTTTTAAAACCAAAACAAATTTGCATTCTATACACTGAAATACCTCAAAAGGAAAAAAAAAATGAAAAGAAAAGAAATGAACAAAGTACCTATATAATAAACTATAAGTTCATTTGAAATATTAATAAAGTTATTAATTATTATTGTTTAGTTGTTTCATTAATTTGTTTGTCTTTTATAAATTATAATTTGTTGTATTGTTGTTTCATTAATTATTAAATTATTAATTGTTGTTTAGACTAACATAATTTAATTTGTTTGTCTTTTATAATGTATTGGTTAATTAAATTATTAATTATTGTTTATTAGTTGCACTAGCACACATCTATGTGCACATTACACTAAAAGAGCCAGCCATGTGCACATTACACATCCCATGGGCTGATGTGCACATTACACTGCTTTAATTATTATTTACCCAACCCTATGTGTTCATCCACCCACCCCCCACCCCACTCAACAGACAAGACAGTCAAGCCTCAAAAAAATTTCCCCAATCACAAGAGCCAGCTGCCAATCAGAAAATTTCACAATCACAAATCACAATACACATTACACTAAAAGACAATTAATAATTTAATATCTCACCAACACAAATACACACACCAACACCAACAGCAACACCCACCATCACCAACGGATAAGATATTAAGATAAAGCCAAATTTAAAAAGTCAAAAAACAGCCAAATATTAATAAAGATGAAGTTAAAGCTTCAGCAGTTGGCCCAATCAGAATCAAATAAGACAAAGTATTAAAAATAGACTTAAAGAACGAAGAGAGAGAGAGAGACTCATAATTTCCATTTCAGTGATTTAGATAGAGAGAGAGAGTAAGAGTCTGAGAGAAAAAGAGAGAGAAGTTCGTTTAGTAAAATGAAATACCGTGAGGGAGGCGACGAACGATCTCCAATGAGGCTAGTGGCAAGCGACGATGACGACCTGGACTGGATCGATCTCCGGCGACAAGCGAGCTGCGAGCGACATGACCGGTCCGATCTCCGTGACTCTGTCTATTGGCAGTTGGCTAGAGCCTGAGGCATTGCTTGCTCTTTCTTTACTCTTTAGGTTTGCTTTAGGCCTTTAGGGATTTTTGATTTAGAAGTGATTTCTGATTTGATTTGCTTTACAACTCTGTATTGGGGTTTGGTTGTTTTTTTTTTTTTTTTTTTTTTTTTTTTTTTTTTTTTGAGAATCCGTGGGTTTGCTACTTTGTAATCTGTTGGGCTTGTTGAGTTGCTGTGGCTTGCCGAGGGCTTGTCTCTGTTACAATTTTTTTTTTTTCCAGATTTTAGTTCAAAAAAAATTTTTTTGGGCTTTCTTCTTCTTCTTTTTTTTTGCTTGAAAGTAGAAAAAATAAAAATTTTTTTTAATTTGAGGGTATTCCTAATTCTGTGACTGAGGGTGTTCCTAATACAGAGCAAATATAAAAAATTTTGTAAAAAAAAAAATTTTTTTTTCAAGTTTTTTTTCAAGTCAGGGTGTTCCTAGGAACACCCTGAGTTATACGTGGCGTCACCACTAAACCCGTGGTAACTATTTATGTTACGTAACACTATTCATTTTTCCAAAACTCATGGCAAACATATATAAAGCCCATGGAGAATTATGAATTTGTGTTACTAATATAAAATTCCATGGAAAGTTATGATTATTTATCTTAGACCTATGACATTTATTTATTTCATACCATATTATAAACCCATGGAATATATATAATAAGAACTCATGGTCACTATTTATATCACAACATTTATAATATTTATTTCCAAAACTCATGGTAATTATTCACCTTACAAGCCCATTATGATTATTTATAGAAAAACCCATGAGAATATCACATTATTCCATTACAGTGGTTGTTATCATATTTTATTTGAAACCCATAAATATTTCATCTATTAAAAGCCATAGTAAATATTATTCACAAGAAACATTAAAGGTTACTATTTAAAAGTCTCAAAGAAAATATCATTTACAAAATAATCCATGGCAAAAATTATGAGAAACTATACAAATTGTTATTTAAAGCCAAATGGAAATTAATACCCCAAACCTATCATAAATATTTATTAAAGCTCATGAATACATTTCATTTTTACTAACAACTAAAGCCCATGTGAAATAAAAATACATGGCAATATATAGTAGCTTTGTCCATTTTGTAGGGCTCACAATGAGAAAGCAAAAGGATAGGCTCAAGTGGAAATAACCACCAAGTCAGAGGCCCATCAAAATACTCAGCCGTCATGGCCAAGCCCAACATGAAATCTTAGCCAAAACAGCTCATGTGTGCAATCTAACCCCACTAGAGAACTCCCTTCAGTTCTGCCTTCCGCTGGAGAGCATCTCAAGAAGCAACCAAGCTCCCAAACCAAATTAGGAGCTAGCCACCTGTCCCATCAGCCTCTCCGCCACTGCCAACTCTGACGTGAATAATACCAAAGGCTGAGCTGACACCTAAAAGATAATGAGCAACAAATACCCTTCTTCTCCAAGTTTTGGTCACAACTCAAGGAAGCCATAACCAAGACCTCCAAGCTCATGAAATCCTCAACTAAATAGTTTATTTTATTACTAAAAATATATGTAATTGATTCATGAACCAAGCCCATGAATCCCAAAAGGGGAAAATTAGGGAAAAGTGATTTGGAGGGCATAAGAGGGGTGTCCAGTAGAAGCTTCCAACTGAAGCATCAATCAGTGACACCTGGCTTGGAGTGTTAACCAAATCTCTTGAGCTCTGATCCTAGTTGCAGCAAGCAAGATCTCTAGTCCTCATACTTGCTCTAATCCTATTGGACGAAATTAATCTCCAAATCCCAGCATTTAGTGCCTAGACTAAGAGCATCTCAGCCTCCAGCTGCATTACCCAAATAAGCAAAACACTCTAAAATCAAGTCTCACCATTTTGGGCCAAATCTCAGAGGAGATAGTCTGAGATTTTGCTGCTGTCACACCTGGTCTCTTCTAAATTTTGCTAATCAATCTCTTAAGCTTCACTATAAAAGGAACTACCATCAACTCATCAAAGAAACACCCATCTTATCATAAAATTCATCACCCATCATGCTATTTTCAGCTTATAAATCAGTCATTTAGTTCATAAATCAGCTTTTGATCCATAAATACCCATGTACACTTACCCATAAACATCTCATTCCATCTCCTCAGAAAATCCCAGCACCTTAAAATAGTCATAAACAACCCTTTTTTACACCATACCTAAAAATGGTTAAACACCACTTCATCTCTCTTCCATATTCCATATATTCACTCATACTTTCCATAAAGTCATTCCCATCACTTACTACACACATATATTCATCATTATGGGCATGATATGGCATATAAAGATCTTATTTAAACATTTGCTACACTAGATGGACACTCTTTCTCTCCCTTCATTCCATCCTATTTTTTCCTCTTTTACTTGTAATTATGAAGCTTTTAATCCTTGTTTATTGCTATTATAATGAAGGCCATAATGTCTTGGATATTATGGAAGTTTTCCCTCATGTTGACTTAATAATAATGAGGAAAATATATGATTTTTATCATGTAAACACATTTATTGACTAATCAGACGTTACCACTAGAGGTTTGTCATATTCACTGCTAAACCATTTTCCTCTTGTGTACTTGTTATAACAGGCTCACTTTTATATTAACCAACTATGGAGGAAATGCATAATTTTTACTATGCAAATACATTTATTAATTTTTCAAACATCTATCGCTGGACGTTTCTCCTCTTTACCACTGGATTATTATTTAAGCACTTAATGTGGTGGGTCATCCTTTGTACTAGCTTATCTTTGCAGGAGGTATTTTTTGAGCCTTATTATAATCTTTGTTGGATACAACCCTAACCTTGAGCAAAAATGGGTCTTTCACACTTCATCGATAGCCTTTAGGTCATATTCCAAGTCCAAAGTCGAGTATCGGTCTTGACTTCTCAAATATCATATTAGCGACGAAAAAAAACGCCCCCGACAATATCAATAGGTGGAATTGTGTCCAATCCAAAATTTCTTTTCTTAAGAATCAATTACATGATATTCCCCCGCCAATTGATTTGCATATTAGGAAATTGTATACTAAATTTTTGGTCATACTATTTCACTTCATGCATGTCAACCCAATAGATAATGTGATGAATTGAAGCTGAATCTCCTAAGTTTCATCTTCACTAGTTACTCTACCTTGTGGAGGTTTTTTTTATGTTGAATTTGGCTTACTTCCAGTATTTTTTAACTGGAATCTCTTTTTATTTTAAAGAGAAACTGTTACATCACCCACTAACTAAATAAAATGTGTCTTTCTCAAAAAAAATTAAATAAAATGTAAATATTAAAATTCACTACCACTTATCATTGTCTATTTAAAATAAAATGAGAACTCTCGTTAAAAAAGTACCGAAAGTAAACTAAACCCTTTCAGATTAATGGTGGTCTGATTTCTGATTTCTAAAATGAGTCCATATATAATTAATGGACCAAGTTCAGCGCCTACAACCATGCATGTGAGAGTATGAGTGTGAATGTGAATGTGGGATGGATAAGTGGACCCCGACAACAACAACAATAATGGGATTGACAAAGCATTACGTAGGAGTTTCATGATGATGGCTTCACGAGGGTTAGAATCAGATAATAAAGTTGGTCAGTCGGTGCACTCAAGTATTATTATGGAATTAAAATCTTTACAGCCTCTCACGCAGATTTCGCAGTATTCAACCCGATCGAAAATGGCCAAATATTAGCCAGAAACTTTGCCAAATCAATCAGTTTGTATAATGCAACTAGATTAAGTATTATTTTTGTTTTAACAGATATTCATGTTTATAAAATATTCTTTTTCAAAAGATTAATTAAATTAATTGGTTCATGGAGTCAATTAAACAGCCATCATATGTTTTATCCATTAATCATTATAAAATCAATCTAAGGAATTGGTCTACTAATTTTCAAGAACTCACAAGATCTTGAATTCAAAATTTTTAATTCCTTAATTAATTCTTCCATTTAATTATTTGGAATATGTGAAATTGGGGGACTATACACACCCAAAAAATAATATGTTGTTCAAAGATTTCTAGAGACCTACCTCGAAAAAAAATCATAAGAAAATCTTCACACTGTTTCTTAAAAAAAAAAAAATGTCAACCAAATTTTTTTTTTTTTTTTTTTTGGATGTCGTAGAAAAAACTAATTAATTGTCAACCTTCCATAAAAGAACAATTTTTTAGAAAATAATTACATTTTTTAGTATATATTACTTTGGATCAGAAATAAATGCCTTCGCAAATTTGCTCTTTTTTTTTTTAAGGTCCGACCCGTGTGAATTTGTTAGATAGGGCATTTCAATTTCGAAGGGCCAATTAATAGGGTTTCTCAAAAAAAAAGAAAAAAAAGGGCCAATTAATAGGAGCCTCATCTGAGAATGAGATTGACGTTGACCTCACAATGCAGGCCCCAATTCTGAGACTGCAATGCATAATTATTACTTACATAAGACATGGGAATTAGGTTTTGTTTTGTATGATTTTGGGAGGTGGATAAAAGGCACAGTTCATAAATACGGCTCGTGGGAGAGACCCATTTGTAGCCAAGTTCCTAGGGTTCTGTTTCTGTGCTTTCTCTTTCCTACTGTGTTAGCAGGAGAAAGTGGAAGAGAAAGAGAATATGTGAATAGTTTTGGATTGGTATTAAGCAGCATATGCAGAACTTTGCTTGGTCAGGATTCATTCAGGAATAAACAAATTTCAACGATCAAACTTCATAGGCCATAGTGCCAAATTACCAGTAAAAATGCTCCAGTGTCATTTTTTTTTTTTTTTTTTTTTGTCTCTAAAGTCTAAATAAAAATTCGACCTATTTCAAAGTTAAGTGGCTATATTTTTATTAGTTAAAATGTTGAAATTTGTATCCACTACGGCTATAATGCATCAATTAGTAACGTTGGAATTAATTGAAAATTTTCTGGTTTATTAAGAGCATGACAAATGGCGTAATAAGAGCATACAATTGGAAATATGAAACTGGTGTGGCAATCTTTGTGATAGTTTTCAAAGTAAAAAATAATGTCTGCGACGATGACAGATAGGATTTTTACAAGAAAATTCGAAACAGATACCCAAAGTTACAAACACCTGTTATTAATCTAACAAGTGTCTTCTATTCCATAAAAAATAAACCAGTGTCTTCTAAGCCTGCAAAGAAAGCAACATGTGGACATCCTAGAGTCTAATATCACAATAACTGTTGAAGTCTCGAGTATAAATAAGAGGCCCAATTTTTTTTAAAAAAAAAAATACACCGTAAACGCCCTGGAGTACATACTTATTGAGATCATAGCAATTTAGTTTATTAGGAGATCTTCTTGTAGTTCATAGGGCTTAATGAATAATTTATACTTGTAAGTGTTTCCTTATAACATTCTGATCCAGTTTAATTAAATATGATTCAAGTATTTAGTTGTTAGTCTCATTCTTTCTGAAATATGTTTGTTTGGAATTAATTTGATGCTGAGGGCCTTTAGGCTTTGAATCCGTTTACATTTAACCTTCGAATTAGTTTACTTTTAATAAATTAGGCTTCAAATTGATCTCTTTACTATCTGATTTAACTTTTAAGATATTGGCACTAGAAATACCTTTAAATTGAATCTTGGTATAGTACCTATGAATTTCAGTCGGCTTATTTTTATTTTTCCTTGTTACTTGCATTTTCTAACCAAAAACAATTCCTCATAGTGAGGTATTTTCGAACTCCATCCTTAATCCATGAAATCAAATTCCACCTTGAACCACTTGCAATCAATATAAGTAGCTACCACACTTAAAAAATTAAAATTAAAAAAAAAAAAAAAAAAGAAGGTGACTTAAGCTCAAACAAGTAATAATATTGATCTTCAACAAGGTTTTTTATGGTTAGCTATGGCTAATGAATGAAATTTAAAATTTCATATGGAATCGTTGTTGATTCAATTTGGTCCAAAAGAGTGTTTTTTTTTTTTTTTTGAAAGAATTGATTATGCTTAATATCATACTAAAATCATGAGTAATTTTAAAATGGAAAATACTAAAACAATGTCATATTCTATTACAAAAACTTTAAAAAACTAACGTGCGAACATTTAAACACAACACAAAAAATTGAATAAATAATTTAATATTCATGTTGTTCATGTGGTATCAGTAATATTTTTTGTAGTAAAAAAGAAAAAAATTGGATTTGTCTTTAACATTTTGTTTTAAAAAATTACTATTGTATTCAAGTTTCTGAGTTGTCCATATATTTAAATTAAATTTTCGGGCTAAATATAATAAGACAAACGAAGGGGTTTTAGAAAACTGTGCCTACATCCAAGTTTGGGGGGATTTAGCCCCAAATAGAACTTCATTCTAATAAAGCATCATACTGTATAATTCTTATTTAAATCAGTTTGTTTCAACATAAAACATTTTTGGAAAATGTTTACCTAATTTTTTGGGTTGTCTAAAAAACTTGGTCAAACCGAAATTGTTTAGAAAAAACATCCTCTTTGGGGCTGAAAATGTTTTACAGTTTTGAAGGGCGTGAAACATTTTGAGACCCAAAAGAACAAAAACCCTAAAAATGATTGAAATATTCCAAGATTTTCAAAATGACCAAAATACACTTAAAAACTCTAAAACACCATTAAAGCCTTCATAATTACAAAAATGTCCTAAAAAATATCCTGAATCCAATCTAATGGCCAAAATATCTTAACAACCTCTAAAATGACAAAAATATTTCTTAAATTTTCAAAATAAACAAAATACACTCAAAACCTCCAAAATACCTCTAAAACCTATCAAATTATCAAATTACTCAAAATCTCTAAGATGATAAAAATACCCTATAGAAATTTCTAAAATGATGATTAAAATACTTCAAAACCTACAAAATACCCTTGAAACCTCCCAAATGACGAAAATGACTCCAAAACCTCTAATATTATTGAAATACTCCTTAAAACCACCAAAATGAAAAATATACCTCAAAAATCATCAAAATGATGAAAATACCTGAAACCTCTAAAATGAGAATGATTTGCCTCAAAAATTTAGAAAGTCGCGCAAAAACAACTTTCAAATGTCATTTAGAGGTTTCAAGTGTTTGTAACTTTGCATATGGGTGTGTAATTTTAATTGATATTTTTTATTAATTGGTTTATTTATGCTATTGCATTATTATTTTCATTATACTTATTAGTGTAATTTTCAATAATTTTATCGCCATATTGTCATCACTTGATTTTGATCCCTCGGGATTTTTAAAATATTTTTTTGTGAAAATTGAAATGCCCAAAAACACGTTTTCCAAAATCAATTAGTACTCAAAATTTGTTGAATTTCAAAATTGCAAGATTCATTTGTAGGGGTGACAAAATCCAACACGAACCGCGAAACATAACATGAAGTTAACAGATTATGAATTAAGGCTTAACAGGTTTGTGTTATATTCAAATTGACATGACTAACCTATTTAATAAACATGCTATGTTCATATCCAACCTACAGAATCCATTTGACCCGTTTGACCCATTTAACTAAATATCATTTTTTCAATATACCTTTCAAAACCCTAAGTATATAAACTCATTAGTTGTTGTGGTTTATTTTGTTAAATATATTGTGATTGATTATTTGTAATATTGAGATATGTTTTAGTTTTGAATAATTATGTTTGGCTTTTCATAATTCAGATCACTTGGGTTAATACTATTTTTTGTTTTTTTTCGCTTTGATAATATCTGATAAACGGGTCGTGTTAGAATTGAGGAATTCTAACTTGTTTAATAAACGTGCCGAGTTAGTATTAAACTATATAGTCGAATACTTATAAGTCAACTTGACACGCAAACGCGAATTATCTCCCCTACCCATTTGTGACGATTGAACTAAAGAGTAAACCCGAAGTCAAACTTATGGTCAAACACGGAAAATCAAGAATTTTGACCGGGTTTGAGTGAGGTCAATCAGGTATTTGTTTTTGTGAAAAATGTTTCAAAATGACTTCTTTAATTAATTCATGGTTTAACTCCTAGAGTAGTTGATCGAGTTTGAACAACTTTGATGAAATGTAATTGGAAATTTGACTATCCCTTTAAGACAAATTTATAGCCATCTTAAAAAACACGGAAAAACCTTCCAACCGATTGCTCATGGGTTGAAGTTGAACCTGAGAATAGCAAGATATTGCAAGACCAACAGGAATAAAATAGGTCAAACAATTGGCAAATTTTGCTAAGTTTTATATAGATTGGATTTGTTAAATATTACGTCGTTCAGCCTTGTCGGTCTATATCTATGAAGAAAACCCTTAAGGGTTACATATTTATTATGTAAGAATGTATTACAAAACTTATGCTACAATAAATCATAACATGAGTATATAATTATATACAAGAGACTAAACTCAAGACCACTAGTACAATTAGGAGACTTGTCTTATAGTAAGTGTGGGCTTGGACCAATTACATTGAATTAACATGTCTAATATATCTCTAACATGATTATAAGTTTCTTCATTGTGAAATGATATAGGATTGATGCAAGCCCTCCACTTTTGGAAAGATTACAAAAAATTATTTAAAATGACGGGTCTCAAGTACAGAAATTCCTAACAATCCAATTGAAAAAAATAGTAATTATAATAATAAAAATTCGTACTTGCTTAACACAAGAAAATATTTTCCAAAGCATTTTAGGAACACAACTAAATATCAAATAATAAACAGTTTTCCCTATAAAAAAAAAAAAAAAAATTTCAAGGTAAACTAGTTTCCCAAAAAAAAAAAAAAGTAAAAAAAAATGAAACCGTTTGCGATTGCATTGTTTGTAGATGTTAGAAGAAATAGACAAGCAAAAATATTTTCACTCTCTAGTTTGTAGTTAGGTACCAGAGAAGCATCTTCTTTCCTTTTTTTAATTTTATTTTTTATGAGAGAAATATAAAATGGGTAAAACTTAGATTCTAATTCCTTAGGTTCCTTAATTAAAATTTAGTCATATGGCTCTTTAACAAAATTAGTAAATAATGTTAAAACAAGAATTTTTCCGTGAGAAAACCCATTAAATTAGTGCTGAACTCAAACACTTTCTCTCTATTTTGTCCCCTCTTCTCAAGTGGAACTCTAAGAATCCAATCAAAATTAAAAGGTAGAAAGTAACCACATGATTGAATTTTAATAAGTAAATTTAAGGTGCAGAACATGAAGTATTGTATTTAATTTTTTTTCCCTAAAAAATAAAAAAAATTACACTTTACCATCCTAAACTAACTCCAAATTATACTTTGCATTTTAAGCTTTCCGAATGAATGTTTTGTATCTTAAACTATAACTTTTGTTACACTTTACACTCCCGAAGTCAAGTTTGCAGTTAACTTGGATGGAAATCTAATGTTTAGGGTGTAAAGTGTGATCGAGAGTATAGTTTAGAGCGGTAAAATATAATTTTTCATTTGTTTTTAAAGATTGAGAATATGGACAATTAGGTCTTTTTATATAATGACATACTTTTTCATTTAAGTTAACGACAAACTTAACGTTGGAGTGTATAATATAATAAGAGTTATCATCTAGGATACAAAAAACAAAGTACAATATGAAGTATAATTATTAAAAAAAAAAATTATATATATATATATATATATCAGTTACAACTTAAAATAAATAAATAAATTTTTTTTTTTTTTAAAGTCGGAATCCCAAGAAAACAAACTCTCATTATCCCTCCTGTGTGACCTGTCCCTTCCTCAAAATGATACATCAACCCCATTTTCAATTAAAATTTAAACAGCCAATGATACCCTCAGCATTTATTTCAGGCTGAGAGCCCGAGAACAGTCTTCAATATGTGTGTATATATTCCCTTACCTGCACCCCCTTCCCCTCTCATGACACTTTTCAAACAGTATTCTAGTCCAGGAGCTATCTTCACCACGCTTTGGGTCCTAACCATGGTTCAGTTGGTGGATGAACCCATGGTGGCTTTGTTCATGGCCCATCTGGGTCAGGATTATAGCATGATAAAACAAACAATAATGTCATAGATGTCATGGCGTTATCTCTCCTGAGCTTTTTATTCTTATATTTCTTCCTTCCTTTTTTGAACTCCATGAAGGCTGTTCGAGTTTTCTTGACCTTGCAAGCCCGGGAAACTAATGATTTAGGTCAAGGTAACTCTTTTCATCCTTCAAAAAGCTCAACATGCAAAAATTTTAAGTTGAGTTCATGGAAGTTCTTGTCCCCTTCTATCCCTTCTGAGCTTGCTTTAGCATGATTTTAGTAGTGTCTTTTATGCATGAATATGTCACTGTATTATTGAGGTATGAAATGATGATGTTTCTTGTAAGATATGTACAGTTGGTTTAAATATCAACCATATGAAAAAGCAGTTCGTTTTGTTTATGTTTCGCCTTCATCCGTACCATATAAAAAATGTCAAGACGATGTCTTACTGGTTAGAATTAAGCCCCTCTACTTCATGCACTAAGTCTAAGGGGCTTTTTCTTTTACTTTTTGTGGTAAATGGAATTCTACTGTGACGAAAATACAAGCGGTTAAACATTTCTTATACCTTTGCTTGGGATTAGAAACCGGGCAAGGATAGCAACCACCAAGCAATACAAAGAGTGGTGATTCTGTTACCATCATCATCGTCCTCAGCTTCTTCTCTTATATTATTATTTTTCAACTCTTGTACTTTACATGTTTAAGCCAGAATAAATATTTGGTCTCGTTCTTATCTTTCTATTTTGCCTTGCTATTGAGTGGTCCAAAATCCGAATATGTTTGTTTGATTCAGCCGTGAGTACTGAGTATTCGTGTATACAATTATGACCATCAGATTATAAAATGTATATTTAGATGAGGTTCATTCAAGTACGATAGCCTTTTCCGCTAGGTTAGGTTCAACATCGTGGGATGAGTACAAATAATGCAATCGACAAGACCGCGCGGTATGAGTACAAAATAATTCAATAGACAGAGGTAAGCTTTCATATCACACTTCCAATAACACAATCGGATTTTGCCTGGTTAAACTGTGTTTACCCTAAAAACTAACCGAAATAACGTGTATAATACAGTTTATATGTTAGTGTAAAATACTATTCATTTTATTAAAATCATATGAGTCACGATTTTAGTTGCTTTGAACAACGTGGGTAAAACCGTGTTAGTGTAAAACGCTACTCTTTTTTTTTTTTTTAAGTCATGTAATTCAACAGTTCAAAATATGAGCGTGCACAGTTTTCATCCTTTTATATTTGCCACAATTATGAATAACCGCAGAACTTGTGGTCTACAAAGTCTGCACAATTCAATGCTTCGTTTTTTCCCGGACAAAATGACATGTTCACGCACAATTTACGATCAGCTAGCTAGTTTCGTAATTCGTACAAAAAGAAGTTTCTATAAGTAGGTAAAATGTCTATGTAAGAGGAAAAGGTTTACGTTCGTATACACTTTTTAACTCACGATTTTTTATTTTTTATTTGGGCCAAACACAAAGTCTACTCACATTTTGCTTTTTCATTTTGTTTTGGATGTGTACACTAACATATGCTCAGGATTATATATGAGACATTCAAGATTTGGTTTTGAAGCCTATAGGTCCAACTCACAGAAATACAAGCTCTCTAGAGTTTTAGTTTGTTCTAAGCATTTCAGATCTGGATGAGCGTTGATAACGAAACCTAAACATGGCCTAAATAACTTTGCAAGCCTATCCCACATTATACAAACTTTGACCCACATTATTCACTAAGATCCCACGTAAAAAAAACTTCAATCCACCTTACTTGCTAAGAAATAATTGACCTACATTCTACGGTCATTCTTCATTTTCTGTATAAATTTAGTCAGGTTCAGGGGAGAGAGAGAGAGAGAGAGAGAGAGAGAGAGAGATCAATAGCTTGGACAAATATAATTTCAGCTGCACTACCTTTGACCTATAAATAATAAATTTTACACAACCATGGCCTCTAAAACCTACCAATTTCCACATTTAAATGACATATACATTTAGCAAAAAAAAATGACATACAAAAAAAGAAACATTACATTCAGATGTAAAACAGATATTTTCAGCTTAATTTCACCGCTGCTCTCATATTATTCTGATCTTTCCCTCTTAACTTCTCAAGCCACAAGAACTAACACCTTAATCGTGCCCTGACTATTAGCAGTTAGCATGGTAGGGCTATCGCTCTTCCAGCATACAGCACTAATAAAATAAGATGCCATATCATCATCTGCATCATCCAAATCGGGAGAACCAAATCTATGCCGAGTCACAGGCCTGGAGATTTCCTGCGGAATGAACACCAAAACTTAGCTTTGTTTCAAGGTTACATGTTGGAAGACTGCTGCTTCGGATATTACTAACCTTATGGTAGACAAATACTTCATTTGTCTCACTGCCACATGCAATGTATTCGCTATTTACTGTAAGGCCAACAAAATTTTTCTCATTTGTGTGTCCTCTAAAGGTACGAACCTGCAAACATCATTCCAGAGAGGAAATTTGAAGACTCTGTCATTGTATTAATTTAACACTAATATCACAGCAGTATAATAATATCAACAATAAATTAATTTTAAAATAAAATAAAAACACCACTGCCTCCCACAGCCAAAAATTCAGAACCGCCATTAGTTTGCTGAATTCCATTTCCATTGAAGTGGGAAAAAGGTGAGGAGTCATGCATTTTCCTTTCAATTAGTATTTAATAATTCATATATTGTAAGAAACTCATCAACTAGAGTTCATACAGATGAATAGAAGGAAGACCAAAAGTTAAATCTTCTGGCTATCGATGGCTACAAAATTGTCTAAAAGCCTTTGTTTTACTGACAATTAATTTGTCTAAAAGCCTTCAATGGAGCATAAAGTTACTGACAATTTTTGGTGCACACTGCAACTGCTGTCTTCCAATAAGCTCTAGGTCAAATAACACCTTCTCAGGGGAGGGGGGATTTGAACCTCGATGTCTTGGAAACAAACAAGAGGTGCCAACTAGTTGAGATGCATGGTTCTCGGCTATGTACCATACACATCTAATCTTAACTGTTAACATAAGATATTACTTATTTAATATATAGTTTATAATAATTGATGAACTGTTAAGATTGGGTAAGGTACTTTAAAAAGTGTGTGTATACACAGACAGACAGATAGATAGCTACGTATGTATGCATGTAGTACTTACTGGCAAATTTTCCTTCACATCCCATAACCGTAATGTGCTGTCTGTAGAAGCAGAAGCAAGCTCATTGTTTGATAAGAATTTCACATATGAAACAGCTTTCCTGTGCCCACTGAACACATGGACTGGATGACTGATGTTTCTTAAATCATAATAGTGGATTTGATGATCTGCTGAACCAACCTGAAGGAAAATAAAAAACAGAATGTTTTAGAGGCTAGATTCCAAAGGAGATCAAATATTAAGAAAACATGTCCATGCCATTTGGATAAGGCTATGTATGACTGATTTTAATTATAAAAGTAGAATGTGAAATTCTTGTATATGGGATTCAAAATTTGGAAAATAGTTATCAACAGATTACCCATGACTTTAAAATGCAATTACAACATAAGTAGGATCCTTTGCTGCACAATAGGCTCCCCATAACACCAAATCCACCAAAAATAGTCAAATAGCTGATCCTGTTTATGCATGAGTATGCACACAACTTTACATGTGGATCAACCCAAAGAAATAGCACTATTACACTGATCATTGTCTCTCTTCTTCTTCTTCTTTTTTTTTGGGGGGGGGGGGGGGGGGGGGGGTATGACAGGTATGTAATGCACTACACATTGTCAGCAGCGCTGACCAAAGCACTAGTTCAGCTCCACATTGATTTGTAAATCAACAAGAATCCAATGCAAAATGACTTAGCACCATACATTTGTCTTCAAAAATGTAAATGAAAGGCACATACCGCAATGTAATTGCTAGATCCAGGATTATATTTGACACAGCATATATTTGCTTTCATATCAATATTAAGAACGCTAGCTTCATGCTTTGTGCACCAAACTTTGACCTGTTTGTCATACACAGAAAAGATGCAGCATATGGTTAATTTAGAGAGGGTCCACAACTGCTTAAATATCACATGTTGAAAAGGACATAAACCATGATGTATTCAAAAATTTGACATTTAATCCAGAATCTAGATGTAGAGACAAAATATAAAATTTACCCAGGTCATTTGTATTTGCTTGATCAATTATTACCTACTAATTTTCTCCTCACACAATGAGCAAAGTTTTACATTTTACCTCTGGCTATGATTTTGCTAATGTTGATATGATGGATTGACGATAAGCCTAGGAATCAAACTAGACTTATGCTTAGTTCCTGTGAGGCAACTTTCTTCATGCCTTCCAGTTAACCATAAGGAAGTACAAGTACACAAAGGAAATAAAGCAGTCCAAATGCTTAAATGGCACATTTATACCAACTGGAGGAAAATAGGAGTCACGTAATTAGTGTGGACTATCAGTGAAGCTCACCCATGGAAGAGAGCACATCAAACACGCAAAACCAAAAACCAGATGCACATTGCACTTAGTTTCATTACAGTACTTTACTACAATGTCCAAAATTGGTGTATTGGATCATTGATAACAATACACTCATGTCCACCAATTTCACACTTTGGAAATTTTTATTTTTTATTTTTTATTTTTTATTTTGATAAGTAAGAATAATTTTATTAAAGAAAAGACTACAAATAAAGATTTATGTAGAAAAAGACAGCGACTCTAAAAACATTGAAATGGAGTCACTATTCATAAGACCCCATTCACAAGATCAATCAAGTAAGATACAAGTAAAAGTTACCAGCAACTGAGTCCTCACATTCAATTTTGATTATGAAGAAGTGTAAGAGCATCTTCAGCAGATTCATCAAATTTTTGTACTGTTTAGAGAATAAACAATGACTTTTACCTTTATCTACCCACTTTTTCAAATACACTTTCCAACAGATTCTCTATCTCATTTAAATATTATTTCTTCATTCATTATTTATTCTTTTTTTAACAACTACACATCTTCCAACATTTTTTTATTCAACACCAAATTATTATAATAAAAAAAAATGATTTGAAGAATGAACAGTAGCCCATCAGACTTGATGGGCTACTGTTCATTAGCAAAAAAAATTTCCGAATATAGAGAAGCTACTGGAGCATGAACAGTAGCATATATTCTCTATATTTTGGCTATGCATACTCTATTGGAGATGCTCTAAAAATCCATTTAAACAAACTATTAGTGGAGAGGCCTACTAGAACAAATACCCAATCAAGTCTAAAGCCCAACCGATGTGGGATTTCCTAACACATTCAATTCATTAATTTCACATGCAAACAGAGCATATTATCTCCTCAACTTGTCATCTCAGAATGCTATCAAATGCTTGTCATCTCAGAATGCTATCAAATGCTACTTGATAGATAACTAAAGCAGCAGACTTGGTTAAGATAGAAAGGTATGTTGCATAGTACCTTATAATCATCACTACCAGATACAAGCATTGATGGTTCTGTACGTGAAAAATCAACACTCCATGCACGTTTTTCATGCTCTTCATACTCCATCACACTCTGGAAAACGGTACATGTTACTGAGATAAGAATCTTAGAGAAACAAAAGCAGACTATATGAGTAATAGAACAAGATTAGCCATGATGCTTCTAATCATTACCTGCCGAGTATTTACATCCCAAACCGTCACAATTCCCTCATAATCGCTACTAGCAATGTAGTTCTTATCAAAGTTGTTCCAACTCAAGCAACTTAGTTTTGAACGCGTTGACATCTCCACAACAGGATAGTGCATATTAGCAGGTTCATTCACAACCTAGAAAGCAATAGCTAGAGAACAGTCACGAACCCAACTCAAGAGAAATATATAGTAAATAGTGCATTTTATCAAACTGATACATCAGCACTAGAGCCCTGAAGTAGAATCTGTTGCCATTAAATGAACGACTTAATCAAACACAATATAGGCCTCCATCAGCAGAGATTCGCCAATGGCTGAGGCAAAACAATCAGAACTTCCATTTGCAGAAAACAATATGAAAATTTATTGGAAGACATAGAAATGGCCACCAAAACTAGGGTTATCCTTCTTCATGTTATCAGTTTACATAATGATTACTTCAGCTAGTTTCAAATATAGTAGATATTTAACAAGGATTATGTAATGAAGTCAAAGAACTTTGAGAAGTGTTAGCCAACCAGCCCATCATTGTCTCTTGTATGTCCTGTGCATCCAGTCTAAGCCAACTTTCTATCCCACTTATGCTCAGCAATTATGGGTAGAACCAAAAAGCGAAAGTAAAAAAGTACTTTAAACCAAAACCTTACCATGGAGAAGTCAAAAACTTTTATGCACCGAGAAACTCCAGCGGTAGCAAACAACTCATCATCACGGTCAAATTCAATGCTGCAATAAAACATGGTCAATTCTAAAGTCCAGCAGATTGTAATAATCATGAAAAAGCTATACAACACACACACACACACACAGAAGCTACAACAAAAATTTAAGAAGCAACATCCACAAAGTCTCATATTGACAGCATTGCATGCCTACACAAATCATTTTTTTCATATTGCTCTATCTTCCATTCAATTACAGACCATCATTACTCGCAACAGACTTTCATTTCAACTTTATCTGGTCCTTGTAACAGAACAACTCTTTTCTCCATCAACTATAAGTAATAATTTTCCAGCTACCATGGTAGACTGTAAATGTCCAACAAAACTATTTTGTCGTGTTAAAGATTAAACAAAGAGATGAGATTTTATATTGATTTTTTAAGTTATAAAATTATATTCAACTGAGAGGACACAATAGTACAACAAGAGCAGGGATTTGCTTTCTTAGTCATTCGTGACATGAAGATACACTGTTTCTCACATGTATGTGCATGTCTCACACTAGAACTTATATTTGGAGAGCAAAAAAGCACTAACGCTCTGTTTATTTTGGTGATAATGTTTTTTAGAAAATGAGTCATTTTCCAAAAGGTATTTTCTATAAAACTATTTCATTTTTCTATGTTTGGTAGCAACCTTAAATGAGTTGAAAAATAATCTTTTAACTTCCTTATTTAGTTTGCTGTGAGATAGAGTTGTTTTCCAAAAAAAATTTAGTTGAAAATAATCTCTAAAAATAAGCCTTAATTTTTCTGTTGACCAAAGATAGTTTTCCTTTGACTAATTTTTTTTTATACTACCAAATACTGGAAAACACAGAAAACTATCTTTACACAAGGTTTTCTATCGAAACAAACGGACTAAGAATAAATATTGTTGAGTTATTGCATTGCCTTCTAAGTTACCAAACTGTCAATGCATTGATAGAACAGGTTTTTAAGTGAAAGTAATCTTAAAGTTTAGTACTTTACTTCAACTACTATTAAATACATACAGGTACACGAATTAATGCATAAATTATTTTGTGAATAATTTCAAATGGCCAAACCAAACAAGTTTATCAACCCAAACATTCAAATCCAAAGGGCCAATCATGATGTGCAAAACAATTAACTCACCTTGATACTATATTGGCTGAGTGGAATAGATCCCCGTTCCTAAGTTCAGCTATGACCCTCAATCGACTGTTTCAAAAGATCAAAAGAAAATTGCAGATGAACTACTCGTACATGAAAATAAAACACGATAATATAGCCAACTCTAAAAAAGAAATTGAAGATTGAAAACATACCTGTACTGAGTGAAGGTAGACAACACTGATTGGAAATCTGCAAGGCCAGCGTTATAACCCTCTCTCGGTATAATATTTTTATCCTTTTCTTGCTGGTTATGTGGTTTGTTTGCCAATTGACGTCGCTTTTGTAGGTAACACTCTTGTAGGTCATTGAACTGTAGCCAAAGAAGAAAATATGAACAATTCTCAATAGAAGAAAAATATGAAGATTTAGGGTTAAGTGAGAATAATTAGGAAGAGAATAATAGAGAGAGACAAAGAGAAAGGAAAGAAAGAAAGCCCATACCTTAGCATATATTTAAATTAGGGTTAATATCATGATGACAAAATTACCCTTATTAACATGCTAATATGAAAAAATAACTAGAACTAACTCTTAACATGGGACATACATTGTTTTCCTTCCTGGTAGTTTCAACTATACAATTCTTGCAATAATAATCAATGTGATGCAGAACACTGCAACCATGAAATTGAAGAGCATGAAAATAAAGGATAGAACCCTATGAGTCAACACCTAGGCTTGCTTGGAGTCAGCACCAAGCAAAAGAAAACCTCCAGAAGTCAGCACCCAAGTTGTAGTCAACACCATACCATGGAGACAATCTCAATAGAAATTTTATTCATCAAAATAATCCCCCTTCATAGGAGTAAAGTACTTTGCTTATATAGGCTACTAAAGCCCAATTCTAATTGGCATAGAAAATCCTGATTGACTAATCATAAAAATACCCTTGAATTTAAATTAAAATACTATTAAAACTAAAAAGATACTAGAGCCTTAAATAAAATACAGTTGACCCCAAAAGTAAATTAAAATAAATCTTTCCTTGTGCTTCCCACGTCACATTGCAAATATGCACTAAACCTAATCACCCTAGAAACACTTGTCTTACAATAAAGTCCAAACTAGCATATACCAAGAACAGTTTCTGAATATAAATCCTGAACATTTGCAGGCAGAATCAGACTGTACCTGAACCTCGGTATTTATTTTTTTTAGTTTAGTTCGGCAAGAATTTTATTGCTTCTATATAACTATTAGCTTAAAAAGATGCCCATGCCACGCCCAAGGGGACTCCAACAAAGCACAAGTATACAAGAGAGGAGATCCCATGCATAACAACATTAAGATTTCGGATAGCATTTAATATGAAAACCAACATACAAGGTGATATAGTAGGTTTTTGACGTTTTTCACTTTTCAGTGTCTACCCACTAGCACTAGCTAACATTGAAGTTCACAGATTAAAGATGGCTGCCAGGCACAATAACTATTCAACAAAGAAAACAACAAGGATATTATTTCTATAGATGAAACCAAATAAGATAACAAACCTGTGCATGGACCCGCTTTTTTCTTGCTACAGATGAACTGGATTGGTTGATGAACTGTGAGTCTGATCCACTTAAAGCATCCTTTCTCTGTAGTCCATGAGAGATTACTTGAGACTTTCCGTCTACTTTCTTATTTTGAAGATTCCATGTAGCCAACCCCTTACGTGCATTTAGTGAACCAGAGCTAAGCTCACTGGTGTTCTTATCTATTGATGATGGCCACGGTTTTCTCACACTAGAATCGTCTCCAAGCATACGCAGTTTCACAGAATACCTGTCCCTTGCACGATACAACTCCATTCTATGTCTCTCTACAGCAGTTACGTCTTCTTTAATAAACTGGAGATCAGTTTGTACCTACAAAAGAAAAGGAATTCTTATGACCTAAATATCAATTAATGTTATTGTTTCAGTGAAGATTGACCAAAAGCTGGTTAACCTAAAGTAAAAAAACACATAGGCAGGAGTGAGGGCACCTAATTTGATGAGTCCACCTGATATCTCTAAAAGACATCAATAAGTAACCATCAGCTTATGGGGGAAAATGCCACCTTTTATGGCCAACAATGCAATAGGTCCCCAAACATAATACATGTTTATGAAGACACCAAAGAAAGAGGGAAAGCAGGTAGCAAAAATTACTTGCCCAAATCAACATGACTAAACTGTAAAAAGAGGGCCCAAACTGAAGGCAACAAACCTCATTCAGCTCATCAACTTTTTGCTTCCTTAAACAGTGCAAGAAGGTCATCAGTATTTGCATATTTCTCTCGGCTTCTTCTTGTTCCATTTTCCTCTTCTTCTCTGTAAGGAGCAATAAGAGGGTGTCTAGCTCCTTAATCGATACTTCACAACCCTGCCACATTTTCATTAAAAATATAATTCATAAAGTTTCTATTTTCCTGAAAGGTAAGAATTTTTATTAAAACAAAATGGGCAAAGCCTAGTACACAACATGAGGAGTATACAAGGGACATATCAAAGAATGTGTCTAAAATTACAAATATCTAGAGAAAAATAAAATAAAATACAATATAAAAGTACAAGCATGAATATGCAAGATTTTATGAATTCTTTTCTTTTTTCTTTTTTGATAAGTAAGATTTTATGAATTCATTTTAAGCTTATGAACTTAGGATGTCTCACAAACACAATTTATATACATACAAGTGCTGCTGTAGAAAAAGGTCATCGCCCTCTGTTTGTCCTATCAAAGTAATGCACTCTAGGAAATTACAATCTCATCTCGGGACAATAAAAAGGAAATTTATCATTAATTAAATAGAAACAAGAAAGAACTACATAGGCCCTAGGAAGCACAGACACGGATAAAATTATAACATAAAACGGCCAGTACAACACCGATATGACACCGGTACGGCATCCTAAATGAAGTGTCCGTGCTTCCTAGCATATGCCCAATCAATCCAAGAATAAAACTAATTAACCATATAGAATGATACTAAAAGAAAATAGACTGGACCCTTAGGATCACAACATAGAATAAATGGTCCCATAAGACAATCTCAATATGCAAACTGGAGCAGGATAAGCAAATGTAATCATAAAACTACACACATTAGTCCCTTGAAAACTGACCTGTTGTAATGAATGACGAAGATGTTCCACAGGAGAAGCAGTTTTTGATATTTGTTGAGCAGAAGCCTTCTTCAGTAGCTACAAATGTGGTACAGAGAAACCGTATAACAATAAGCTGCATTTTGAAGTAGTTAATTTTAAGATACAAATAATGCAAAGCATTATACGTGTTCAAACTACACATATAATCCAAAATAATGATGCTGGTTTGTTCTTCTTTTCTTTTTTTCTTTTTTTTTGACAAGTTACGATGTTGTTAGCTATAGTGATTTCACGAAAGCAATTAAACATGGAAAGGAAGTTACATAAACTAAGCCATTAGGTTCAAATTTGGCGTGTCCGCATGTTTAGCTTTATACTACATAGAAACCTTAATAAATCATTCCTTCTTTTGCAAAATTTACTCAAGAACTTTCACAATTTTGAGCTCACTTACATCTAACATTATTTTATGGTGGACTTAGCACGACCAAATGAATCACAATCGGCCAATCCAAGCCACATTACAAAGGCAACTGACAGTGGTTTTTCAACATTAATTACTCGCTAGAGAATGATTTGGACGTCAATTTTTAGTTTAAATGACTTGAATGAAGGATAAAAAAAGTACAAGTTCATTGTATTTAATCCTGACTAATAATACGAAATTGAAATGACTAGTGAATTTGAAATAAACTCTCTCTCTCTCTCTTCTCTTATAACTGGTGAATTTCATATTAAGCAAAGCTAATTCTCGAATAACAACTTAAGCGGCTAATTCAAAGTATCAGGCATAGTCAATGGTAATTCGAAACTGTTTTCCTCACTTACCTCTGAAATTTATTTGATATAGAGAAGAGAAAAGAGATTATAGCAAAGCACTTGAATCCAATTCAATTATTAATTAGCTATAAATTAAGCAAAATTGGCCACATTACAAGGCAATTGGAACTCGTTTCTAAGCATCAATCATACACTAAATTAATCAAAACCATCATTAGGACTAGTCAATGCAAAATTCCGGAGTTAATTAGGATTTAGTGGAGAAGGAACCTTGTCGAGCAAGAAGTTGGGGAACAAGTTGTGGATGGTGAGGGGCTGTGAACAGCAAGGGCAATCGCTCTTGTGGCGAAGATGGGTGACGATGCACATGTAGCAGAAGCTGTGGCCGCAAGCTGTGAGAAACGCGTCTTTGATCATCTGCATGCATATCGGACACAGAAAATCCTTGTCCAGCTCGTCCCACCGTTCAACGCCGGCTTCTTTTTCACCACGAGTTAATGCTGCCGCCGCCGCCGCTGCTGGGGATGGCGATCGCTTTGGTGTCTCCGGAGATGGCTTCACCACCGCGGGGACTACAGCCCCCGTTGAAACTTCCTCCATATCTCTCTATTCGTGTAGAAATTCTCTCTCTCTCTCTCTATATATATATATATGACTATATCTCTCACTGTGTCTGTGCGGAAATCATCTGCTTGTTTGGAATTGAAATGTGAGAGCGGAAGAGAGAGAAGAAGAAGAAGAAGAAGAGTGGGAGTGGGGCCCATAGTTTAGGTTGTGAGGGTGAGAATCGCCCACGTGATCAGGCTCAGCGCTTCCCAAATTTTGTTTTATTTTGGCTTTTAAAATTTTCACTTTTGCTTCTATATATTATATTTCAATATTATATTTCAGATAAGTGGAACAACGTTGTTGTCTGATTAAGAACAGTTTATTTAGATTTTTATTGAAAATGTAAGAATTTTGAAAAATGGATAAAAAGTGAAAAAAGAAATAAAGTTTTAAAAAACTATATACAAAAACTAAAACTTAAAACTTAAAGTTAATGTCAAACACATTTTATCACCAGATTAAATGTTAAAAGCATATGCATCATCTTATACAAAATTTTTTGTCTATTTTAACATAAATTTTTATTTTATTTTATATATTCACTTTTCAAAACATTTCATATCAAATTATCTTTTTTACATTACATTTCATTAAAATATCAATTTTTTTATTTTTTAAAATTATTTTTCTTTCTTTACACACAACCACCATTTACTCTTTTCCTTCATCCTCAAAAAAAATTTATAAAAAAAAAAAAACTAAAGCTGTTTTTGTTTTGGGTGTAAAAGAAATATAGAAAATATTTTACACTATCGATTGTGTTTAGGTTGGCCGAAAAACTTAGTCAAATTGAAAAGGAATTTCAGTTGACTGTAAAATTTCACGCCCTTCATTGTAAAACCATTTATACTTGTATATTTCACCTTCAAACAAATTACACCCGTTTTCAACTTCTACTCAGACAGAGAGAGAGAGAGAGAGAGAGAGAGAGAGAGAGAGAGAGAGAGAGAGAGAGAGAGAGAGAGAGAGAGAGAGAGTGCTCACCGCCACCCCTCTTCGATTCCACTGCCATCTATAGCCGGTCCTCTCACCGCTGATCAAGGTAAACTTTTTCTCCATCTTCCTCTCTCTTCCTCCCTCTGCCTTCATCTTTCTCTCTCTTCCTCACTCTTCCTCCAACTTTCTCTCTCTTCCTCCCTTTACCACCATGTCATAATCTAATCTCGCTCTCTCTCCCTCTCTCACAATCAGTGTCTAATTTAAGAAAGATTGAATTCTTTTTGTTTTGTTTTTTGTTTCTTTTGTTTATATATTGACATTTTCTATTATTATATTTGTTTGGAAGATGAGAAAATGTGAGAAACTAGTAGAAAATGTGTTTTTCAGAGGATTTTTAGGAACATAACCAAACACCTTAAAATATTTTCCAAATCATTTTTTAGGATGAAACCAAACACTTGAAAATATTTTACCCTCTGAAAACATTTTACATTGAGCCAAACACAACCTAAATGCAAAATAAATAGTAGTATTAGTGTAAATTTACACAATTATTATAGCAAGCTATTGTAAATTTACATAATTATACATTGACTAATATAGGTCACTTTTGAGTAAAACTGTGTAAATATAACAGCTATGATAATACCAATGGAAAAACTAAATCAAACATTAAAGGTCCAAAATGTTGCTTTAATTTTTTCTTTTTCTTTTTCTTTTTTGAGGAAACATTCTTTCTTGTTTCTTACTCCATCTGCCGTAATTATTTCCTGACAAGGATGCTTCATTTACAATATTTTTTTTCACAAAAGTTGCATTAAAATGTTTGTGTTAGTTTTGTCACACACCATTAACGTCACTTTGTTTTCTTCTAATACTATGGACACGTTTGATACACTGTAATGATTATTATATGAGAATAGGAATAAGTATTATAAGGAATACATTAAGTTATAATGTAATAAATATTACTATTCATTAGTTTGGTGACCATTTAAAAATAGAATCCTGAATATGCATCTACAATTTAGTAGAGTATGAAAAGAATGTGTAATCAAATCATTTTTAAGTCAAATTTTCTAAAATATACTTTTTTTAGGGTGTTGAGCTAATAATTAATAACAAGGAAATTTTATTTTCTTTCCTTTTGAAGATGTGGCAACTAATGACTTTTTAGGAAATTTTAAAAAAAAAGTTATTACATAAGGTGAATGAATAAATATTCAGTACTTTTGATAAGGAATAGTTATTCCTCATTTTGAAGAATAGCTATTCATAAGGAAAAACTATTCGTTGTAATAAAAACATAACCAAACAACCTAATAGTTATGCCATAGGAATATTTATTACATTACAATATCTATTACAGTCTATCAAACGTGCCCTAATAAATTTTCCTATGGTATAACTTTTTGGTTGTTTGATTATGTTTTTATTATAATGAATAGTTATTCCTTATAAATAGCTATTCTTCAAAATGAGGAATAACTATTTCTTATCAAATGTACTGAATATCTATTATTTCACCTTATGTAATAACTTTTTAAATTTTTTTTCTAAAAAACCATTAGTTGCCACATCTTCAAAAGTAAAGAAAATAAATTTTCCTCGTTGTTAATTATTAGCTCTATTTTGAACACCCTAAAATAAGTATATATTAGGAAATTTGACTTAAAAATGATTTAATTACACATTTTTTTTATACTCTACTAAATTGTAGATGCATATTCAGAATTTTATTCCTAAATGGTCACCAAACTAATGAATAGTAATACTTATTACATTCTAACTTAATGTATTCCTTGTAATAGTTATTTTTATTCTCATATAATAATCATTACAGTGCACCAAACGTGCCCTTATAATTTATCAACTAATGGTGATCACGTAATTGCGCCACCACGCTAGAAGGAGCCAGGTTAATTAAATGGAGTACTTGTTAAGACAAGTACAACTGTACAACTAAACCAAATTGGGCAGTTGTTGTGGATTAACTTTTAATTTAGTTTATATAATTTATTTGTTTATGTATTCTATTTATTTATTTGTTATAAATAGCCAAAATAAAATTTCAGTGAAAGTAAATCCAACACACACACTAAACAGTAAACATACTATTTTCACTTGTAATGTAATCATTTCTATATATCCTTCTTATCATATTCTTACTCAATCTAAATTTGATTTTCTTTTTTGATGGAAATGCATTAATACATTTTTATTTTCAAAATTGATGATTCGGATACATTGTAGATATCTTGTGAAAGAAACAGAATTGTAGTTGCATATTAGTGTATCATACATCTCCACCCCTATTAAGTTTAAACTGTTACAAATAAACGTGGATGGCGTAAAGCTGAAAGGAGTGGGTTTTAAATTAAGGGCATCGGGGTGTTGGTACCGTAAGTGATTGTCACTATCAATGGAGCTGTATTAACTGTGCCCTATGCGAAAGAACTCATGTAGGTGTGGGCACTGAGGTTTGAGCTTTGAGGAATGAGGAATCAAAGGCAGTTGTTGTGGTGAGAGCTAAGTTTAGTTATTGGCTTATTATTGCTAAGGAATTTCGGCCTTGCATTCATAGATGCTCCAATGTGGATCATTTCATTGAGGATGCAATTAAAATAGCAGTACTGTAGTTAGAAATATTTTTCCATATCTGGGGCGAATCTAAATTTATCAATAATTTTAAAGTCTATGCTCTATATAATAACACACGTGTGTGTATACATAGAAGATTTGTAGTTTAAGCATTTCATTAACAGAATTTATTATATAGAGTAAATTGTAATTTACACCATCAAGTTTAGAGTCATTTTGATTTTTCCCTCTAAGTCTAATGTAACCTTATTAACGATTTGAATAAAAACACTTATATCCATGTTTGGTGCGGATGTGTTTGTAAAGTGTCAAAAAAAACCTACAATCTTAATAATCACTAGTCCAATCAAACATGACATATCATTCAAAAATATAATCCTTAAACTCTATTTCTCTCAATCACTTCCCTTTCCAACCTCTCACCTTCATCATTCGCATCTCTTCAAATCGGAAAGCCCAAAGATATATCTTGTCATTGGTTGTTTTTAAAACTTAAAACTAAATTGCTCCTTGGGGTTATAAGATTAAGGAATGTGGATTTCACGATGGGTTTGATATCTAATTGCTGAGTATGGCAGTCGTGAAGGTTTTTTTTTTTGGTAGAGTTTACATTATGTTTGGTTGGGGTAAAAATGAGAGAAAATAAAATGAAATTAATGGAGTTTCCCACTTGAGCCCACCATTTTTTCCCCCTCTCAAATTGGGGATAAAAAAGGAAAGAAAATGTTAATGATAAGGAAAGTCCAAAATTGTCCCTAATTTGCCATCTTTCTACTTTTGATAGTTGAGGTAAGAAGAGATTGAACCTTAGACATCATCGTAAAATACTAATTAAACAAAAAAATGTTAAGAAGTTTTAACACGTTAAAACTATGTTGTTTTTTAGCTAAGGTGGCACTTAACGTCCGCCTTAGCATCAAACATGGATGTAAATATTTTTTTCAAAATGTTACAAAGTGTTAGGGGTTCAAATCTAAATTTTTAAATATTAAAGGGCAAAATCAAAATGACCCAAAACTGTAAGGTTGCAAATTGCAATTTATATTATTGTATATAAGAAATCAAGTTAGTTTTATAAAATTCAAGATGAATTTTTTTTTTCTGTGTCATGTGTAATTATCCTTTAAATTATATTAATCATAATTAATATTATTTAAAATAATTATGTGTAATTATCTGTGGGGGTCAAAAACATAAAGCACACTGGGGTTGCTAAGAATTTAGGATCAACACAACTAATTTCTTAATAAAAAGGGGGGAAATTCCATAATGGAAAGAGCAGATAGATGATTAGAGATGGATATAATTGAATTTAGATCTTATATTGATGAATATTGGTTTCCCAAGGCACACTTAGAAGAAAAAAAAGGAAGGAAATACAAGTTTGGACTCTTCTCTCTTTCTCTCTCTTGTTCTTTCTTAAGATTTTTTTTATAGATTCTCCCTCCTATTGTCCTGCCCTTCCTTTTATAGCTATCTCTCTTCCGCAAGTTGTCCTGCTCTTAGCTGGATTTAGGGGGATATTTGTCCTATTAGCACCTCCTCCTGTGATTTATTGATCATAAAGATAAAATTTTGGGGTGTTTCTACTATTTAGGCCAGTCATTCAGTATTTAATATGGCTAACATTAAGTAGGATGAGCTCATAAATGCGGAGGTGATTGTTATATTGGGCTTTACATCTCCTTTGTGTTTTTCAGAGATAACAAGTGTAGAGGTGTCCTCGATAAAGCATTTGGCAATTCCTCGGGTGGATTATGTCTCCTCTAGAAGGATGATCCCTCGGATCACCTTGGCAACGGGTCCAGACAGTCCCCCCTTTACGAGGCCCTGGCTATCTGATACTTACAAATAGGCCGAGCCCATTCCACAAGTGGGGCTTTCGTGAACATTCTCTTCGGATTAGGCTCTTCGGAGTAAATTCGGCACAGTCTCTCACATTATCCTTTAAATTATATTAATCATAATTAATATTATTTAAATATTTTAAATCAAATTTTTTTTTTGTTAAATAAATTAAAGGCGGCTACACATTAGAGTGTAAAAACTGTTTTAAATAATATATAATATAGACAAAGTAATTAATTTCATATAGTTTCATATAAATTGAATAACAAATACCACTTTTATATACCTTAACATATACAATATAATATAAGAGAGAGATGAAAATAACAAAACTGAAGTGAAAATTTTTATTTTCTTTTAATAGTTGACAAAGTAAAATATGTTTCAAAATTTTAATGATGAAAATCATGACATCTGTTCTTTATGAGATATATAATAAGACCCTAAGCATATCCCCTTCAGGGAGAAAATTGCATTTTGCCCCTTTCAAAAAAAAAATCCAGCATTTTGCCCTCTTTCTCAAACTAATTAGGGAAATGCCCCTCTTTTGAAAATCGAGTTTCTGAAAATCGATTTAGGCCCTATAGCGGCGTTTTTAAGGACCCTATAGTGACGTTTTAAAGACCTATAGTGACGTTTTGTAACTCGATTTTCATAAAGTCGAGTTACATGCAAATTTTTTTTTTTTTTTTACCTATAACTCGACTTTATGAAAATCGAGTTACAAAACATCACTATAGGTCCTTATAACGTCACTATAGGGTCCTTAAAAACGCCGCTATAGGGCCTAAATTGATTTTCAGAAACTCGATTTTCAAAAGAGGGGCATTTTCCTAATTAGTTTGAGAAAGAGGGCAAAATGCTGGATTTTTTTTTTGAAAGGGGCAAAAAGCAATTTTGTCCTCCCCTTTAGTTATCAATACTGGGAGGATAAAAAAAAAATGACAGGGCAAGACCCTAACCATCTACCCCTTGACTAATCAACAGAATGAGTCTATAACTTGGGGATGGAGATGAGAATAGCCCAGATATGTTACAAGAAATTTGAGTCCATTCAGCTAGTTGCTTTGGCTATTAGGAGTTTACTTCATTTAATTTTTTTCTAATCACATATAAATGGATAACTCCCTCTTTCCTGCATTTTCCCAAAGGTAAAGTCTAAAAGGAACAAGAGATAATGAGATATCCCTTGATTATTGGAGTGGACAATAATAATTGAATTAGTCAGGAAATATTACATACCAAATGCATGTAAACTCCAGCAAAATGATATTTTCATAGGAAATTTAAAAAAAAAAAAATGATAGGAGTATTTTGTTACGGAGATTTTTAACCTTTTTTTTTTTTTTTTAAGAACCATTTTAACTTCTTTAACATTTCATCACTTGCATGCAAGTCTTCTAAAAAAAAAAAAAAACTTGCATGCTTGTCAAGTTGTCGTCTCTTATGTCTTATCTCTCTTTCTCGAAAAAAAAAAAAAAATTGTCATCTCTTCTCAATAAAAGACTTTCCTTTTCCCACAGTACACAAAATACAAACAATTGGTTTCATCATATTTTAGAGCATCAACATTTAGTGGTGTCAAAAATTTAGCAATTTAGCACCATAAAAAAATATTTTATCTATTTTACTACCTCAAATAATATAAACAACACAATAAAATAATATATCTACTACAATAAATAATAACCATTACCATCAACATAATAAAATAATATATCTTTTAATAAAATATTATTTTTTCTTTTACCAAAATATTTGGCTTTGCCTCCACTAATGCAGCCCACTTTTGCTATATTTTGATGGTAAATATAGCATTTTAACAAAATCCCTACACCAATACTAGTGCTCTTTAGAGAATTCTCATCGGCTCTCTCATAAAAAATACCATTTTGACACACCAAAAACCTACTTTATCATTTTAGCACATCATTTTACAACATACCATTTATCAGATGTTCTATTTTTTTACAACTTCATTTAAATATTATTTCTTAACTCTTTTTTATTCTTTTTTTATTCTTTTTTTATTATTTGTTCCTAACAGCCATGTTCTTGTTCTAACGGCAACATTCTTGTTCAAATATTATTGTTCTAATCAACGGTAACATTTTCATTTCAGCAGCTTCTATTCAACTGTCATATTTTTTTAAATCCATATTTTCCATTTATCATTTTTTTAAAAATAAAAATAAAAATAAAAACTTAGAACCTGTCACCTTAAAAAAAAAAAAAAAAAAAAAAGAACTTAGAACCTGTTATGTTCAAAAAAAAAAAAAAAAACACATATCCAATAACAAAAAAAAAAACCTGTCAAGACACATCAAAAGGCAAAAACATATTTATATAACTGCAATCCAAAAGCCAACCTGAATTAACACATATCCAATAACATCAACTCAAATTTACACACATATTTAGCTTAAATGGTACTTCCTTGATCACAGATGGTCAAATAACAGACATACTTGAATTAACACAACACAAATGGTACTTAAATAACATCAACCTGTCAAATTTACACAAACAGACATACTTGAAATAACATCAACCTGTCAAATTTACACACATACTTGAATTAAACAGAGTTGAGCTTGCCACTTCCTTAATCACATATGGTACTTAAATTTAAGACAACACAACAATTGGCTAGTACTTAAACTTAACACAACGAAACAACATAGCCAATGAGTTTTAATGGCAGCCTCATAAACAAAATGAAACAAATAAACCAAATCAAAAGTTTTAATGGCAACTCCATAAAAAGAAGAGGAGAGAAATAAACAAAACCAAAAGTTTTCACAACTCTCCTCGTAATTGCCATAAATGTTCAACGAGATTCTGTTGGAGTTGAGAATGAACTTCTTTATCCATAATGCGTTGATGAACTTGAATGAACTCCGAAAATTCATTTGTCGGCTCATGTGACATTGGTGTACATGAAATCTCATCAATTTGCTCATAATCCAGTGGAGAATCTTGGACTAACAGAGGACTATTTTCAGATAAACCGAAAAGTTCATCCTCACCATTAATATTCCCTCGTAAGACATCAGTGAACGATGAATACTGTCTTGAGTCCATGCTGTGATTAAATGTTAGTTAGTTGTTTAGGCCGTTATAGCTGTTAGTTTCAGTTTTGCGCTAATCTTTGTGTATATAAACAGAGACTGTATTCTTCTTTGCTAAGTTAATAAGATTTTTCATTCACAAATCTTTGATAGAACTAACTTAATTAATAACTAATTATAAAAACCCAACTGATCTGCAACTAATCTGAAAATGAACTTAACTAATGCTAATCTGATAGAAGATGAGCAAGAGTTGCTGTGGTGAGCAGGAGATAGTTGCGACTGTGAGCTGAACAGCTGCTGAGTATCTCTGCTATCGGCTATCGGTATGTAAGCTCCACTTTGGTGGTGCTCTAGTAGTGCCTTTAATTTGTTCGATTGGATGAGGGTTTAATTAATGTGGGTAAATCAATTATTTGGCGGGACATCAATGCATATTAAATATTTTGATTAACTAGTCCTAACAGGGTCAGAACCAAGATTTCGATTAGGGGCCTGAAGTATGAACAAAAAATAAATTCATGAAAATTCAAAATAACATCAATTTAGTATAACAAACTATGAGCAAACGAAAAGACAAAAAATGATTGTTTCTTAATACATTTTAGTATAAGTTACTAAGATTAATTATGGTTAGAATTGAAAAAAATAAATAAATAAATAACACAGCACACAGCACATATGAACTAAATAACGAAATACCAAGAATAGAAGTAGACACCGAAATACTGAAAATCACAGAGAAGATGGAGAACTTACCTGTACGGCGATACCGAGATAAACTTCCGATCAGCGATACCGAGATGACCTTCCGATCGGCGATACCGAGCTTGAACTGCGAATCGGCGACTCTGAGATAAATTAAACCGATTCGGTGTGTGAGATCATAGAACAGAGGGGAGAGCGCGAAAAAAAAAGGGAAAAAAGGGGGATGAAAAAACGGTGAAGGAGATTTTATACATCTTCAGTGATGGTGGAATTTGTGAGATGGTAGAGAGTAAATCGGTGGTGGCTCAAATTGAACTGCGAATCAGTGACTCTGAGATGAACTTCCGATTCGGTGTATCAGATCATAAAACAGAGAGAAGAGGGCGAAAAAAAAGGGGAAAAAAAACCGATGAACCTGATTTTTATGGATCAGTGATGGTAGAGATGAAGTTGAAGGGAGTATGTGAGAGAGAAAGATGGCGGTGTGAAGCAGAAAAGAGCAAAAGGGAGAAGAAAAGAGTGTTGGAGAGTGGAGATGGTGAGGCAGAAAAGGAGTGGCTGAACGTGAAAGATGAAGATATATTTTAATCGGATGAGAGAGAAAGACGAATAAAATAATAATAAACGAAAATGGCATTCCAGTCCGTACTGTGTCAAAAATAACAGCGTACTGTAACATGTCTTAAATTTTTAGCACATATAACACACCTCATGATGCTCTGTTTTTGGTGTTTGGTGTGTCAAATGCCAAATATTTGGCATTTGACACACCTGATGAGAATGCTCTTATAGTACTATCTCATCCAAATTTGCTATTCCCTGGTAGTTCTATTTTCAAGCATCCACAACAGAGAGTAGAAACACCAAATAATCAAATAATAATAATAATAACAATAATAATATGATTATGATGTAGAAAATGCTCAAGTATTATCAAGAAATCTTTTTTCCCAAAATTACCAAGAAATATTTTTTTCCCCCAAAATTACCAAGAAACATTTAGAACATAGTTAATTATAGAGTCTACTTAAACCAAATAAACATTTAGCTTTTATGTAAAAATTTTAAAATCTTACTTTTTATCATATTCCCAAAATACAATTTAGACAATGAAAAGGCAACCCCAAACCCCCCACCCACCCCCACACACAAACACAAAAGTCACGCAGCACAGACAGCTAAAGTTGCTATGAATAAACAAAAACAAGAACTGTGTAAAAAAAAAAAAAAAAAAAAAAACCAAAACAGGAACTGTGTCAAGCTGTCAATTAATGAATGGGTGTAGTGGTGATCAAATTTGGTACAATTCTCTTGCCTTAAAGGCTGCGGGCCTGAGGCTATCTGAGTGACAATTCAATGGTCGGTTCCTTATTTTGTCCATAATTCAGTTCCTTGCCATGCCAATGCCACACCCTGCCTTTTCCTTTTTTTATTTTTTTCAAAATCCGAGGCTTCATTCCATGCCAAATGCAGTACAAAATATGCAATGGTTCCATACCATATATTACCATTAGAAGAGAGATGCACTGTAACTGCGTCAGCCTCATCACAAGGGAAAAACAGAAACTTCACATTCGAGTCATCACTCTCTATTCTTTACCTGTCTTGCCTGTTTGTTATATAACTAATCCGCAGCAAATAGGAAGAATTTGCTTTGGTATTTTTTTTTATGACTAAAACAACCTTATCTATTTTTCATAATGACGTATAAGTCCCTATCCGGTATAGATGAGATGGCTAGGAATAGGAATAGAAATAGAAATAGGACCATAATCACATTGGCACCGCTACAAAATCATGACCCTTTATTTTCCCTTTACCAATCCAGATCTGATCTCCATCCTGCCACACATATGCATGCACCTTTTTTTGTTTTTTTTTTTTTTGAGAGGAATATCCTTGCAACTCTTTTTTTTTTTTGAGAAGAATATCCTTGCAACTTTAATTTACATAATGATAAGTTCTGGACCGTTGCTACGCAAGCGCAACAGCTATGAATGGGCATTTCTAATCTATATTGTTCATTCCGAATTAAATATCAATTTGTATAAAACACTAGGACTAGAGAGTTGCTTACCCCAAAATCAAAAAAGAAAATAAACACTAGATAGATGTCTCCTCTATCTACATCATTACTATCTCCTAAAAATAAAATGAATGTGATTCTAAAATAAATTCTTTTTGGGGTGTCATTTATTTCTAACTCCAAGAAAGAAATCCAAACAAAAAATAGTATTCAAAATCTAATGAGTAATGTTTGGGCTTGAAAACAGATATTACTTTTTTTAGCTACTAATAACAATTTGTTATCTCGACAATTTTTTGTGACTATAGACTTATTTTAATAGGACTTCTAAAAACTATTCAATTGAGAAGCCTTCACCACGAAGAAATGAACACAACAATAAAGAGGTTAGAGGGATCTTCCTTGGATTGTTTAAAAATGAACAACCAATGCTGATGTGAGCAAATTTGGAAGAGAGAGGTTACTTGCTTTGCTCGGTTCCTATGAATAGGAGACAACAAATCCAATGATAAATTAGCCAACTCTTGCTCAAAGTTACATGAAACTCGAGCGCCATTTTCAAATTACAGTAGGCTATTTTTTACACGATTCATTGTTTTGTTGCAATAGCTATGGAGGTTTCTGCCATAGGGAGGCAAGAAAGAGAGAATATAAAGAATAAATCAGGCAGAAAGTGAGAGGGGAAGAAGGAATCTGATATATGATTAGAGCTAAAAAAGGGGAGGTGAGGTGTTACTATATGATTGGTGCCACATGTCCACCCAATTTTTATTTTATTTTATATTTTATACAAGATAAAAATTTTACTTGTAGAATGACTATCATATCAGGGATGTGCTGTGATAAATCTCATTTTTTTTTTAAGAAATTAAAAAAAAAAATTGGTCCATGTTAGATGATTTAATATTAAAAATGAGTAGTGCTTTGGTACTACAAATTTTTTTGAGAATAACATTAAGCTACAAACTGATATGTCACTAATCACAAATATACAATTTAAATATTCATTTATGAGTTAGTTAAAGTTCATCAATCACATTTATTATCACATTAATTTGTAAGTATTATATAGTGAAACGTGTAGTATATTTAGCACTTTCCATTAAAAATGTGCCACTTTATTTGATCAGTAGGGTCAAAGTTGACCAAATGACATAAATTAATAAATTATATAATGGCAAAGATAACCAAAAAGGCTTTAGATGATAGAAAATATTTCTCTTTAAATTAGTTTGAAAAAAAACCATTTAAACTCTTCTTATATTTATTCTCAAAAAAAAAAAACTCTTCTTATATTTTTTTATTAGATGTAAATTTTGGAAATATAGTCACTGGATTGCATGTTAATAATTATTATATCTTCCATACTTGCAAAATTTCAAGAAAATCAAAGATCAATAACTGTGTCATTAATCAAGTATTTAAATTTTAAGTTTTTGTAGTATAAAATTATGCATAAAAAAATAAGTTTATTTATCGAATAATAAATAAAATCCAATTTGAACAAATTTTTACATGAAAATAAAGAACATGTTATCCAACAGTTACATTTTTAAAATTCAACTGGAAACATCAAATTAATATAAAGCACATCAGACTCATAATGGGAGGCAATTGATAAGGATAGAAATGAGATAGGCTTAACTGGGGATCTCTACTTTGTATACGTTAGTCGTTAGTTGAGTCCAACTTAATTAGATAAATAATTTTTTTTTTTTTTAGAAGATAAATAAGTATTGAACACATATCTTGGACAACTCTTGATCCCAATCAAGGTAAATAGTGAAGGCAATAATTGTGTACTCGAAGGTTAGAAATCAACTAACAAATAACAATCTCAGGAGATTATTACACCACAAGGACTCCTTGTTTTATAGCGTTTTTAAGTCCAAATTTTCCTCGGATTGCTCTCTCATGGAGCCCTCGTAAAATAGCTCGGGTTCACGTGCTTGGAATAGCATCTTGAAAGGAAGGGATGTTCTTTTGAAGGGTGGTAGGTGGAGAGTTGGTTGTGGGGAATCCATAAATGTTTGGTCTGTATCATGGCTCCCATCTAATGACCATCCACGGGTTCAATCTCCCATTGTTGCTGGTTTTGAAGACTTGAAGGTTTTGGAACCCATTGATCCAGTTTCAGGGACATGGGATTCTAATCTGATACATGGTCTATTTATTCCGCAGGAAGCTAATATGATCATGAGTATCCCATTATGCCAATCCTTTGCTGAAGATAAATTAATCTGGCCTTTCTCTCCTTCGGGTAGCTACACTGAAATCGAGCTCAAAGTTTCTGGCAAACGAAAATGAGCTCAGTTCTGCCCTTGGGGATTCATCACAAAGCACTCGGGTTTGGAAAATTATTTGGGAGCTTTCAGTGCCTAACAAAGTCAGGAATTTCATGTGGTGCTCTTGTAGAGATGCAATTCCGGTTAAGAAAAACTTAATGAGGAGGAAAATTCTGTCTGAAGATAACTGTTGATTAGTACAAACGGGCCTCGGAAAATGTCCTACATGCACTTTGGGAGTGCTCAGAACTTTCGGGCTTACGGAACTCTGACCCGACATTTTTATTTCGTTAAACAGTCTTTTACTTCTCTCTGTGACTTAGTTTTCTATGTTCATGAGAAAGAAAAAAAATCTGGAATTGTTGGCAATGATCATGTGGACAATATGGCATTGGCAAAATCATATCAGAACTAGTTGTAAGGATTATCCACTCTCACAGGTGATCCATACAGCTACTCAGGCTCTGTCAGATTTTCAGCGAGCTAATCTGTCTCCCCCACTTCTGTCTGCGACCCTAGCTGCAGCTCCTCAGGTCGGTTGGAATCCTTCTCCCGATGGCTACCTCAAGATCAGCTTCAATGGGGCAACATTCAAAGACATTGGGAAGGCAGGTTTGGGGGTAGTAATACGCAACAGTCATGGTCAAGCCATTGCATCCCTCTCAGAACAAGCCCCACAGCCTTACTCATCTGATATTGTCGAGGCAATGGCAGCAGCAAGAGCCACTTCCTTTGCTCATGAACTCGGCTTCACATCTTATATCATCGAAGGTGACTCCTAAACTGTGATCAAAGCTCTCCAAGCTAATGACGGTTCTCTTTCTCCCTTTGGTCATATCCTAGCTTGGCCAAATCCACAATAGATGCCAACGACAACATTTTTTACTCTCATGTAGGGATGGCAAATAGGCGGGTTGGGTCATAAATAGGTTGGGTCTTAAATAGGTTGGGTCTATAATTACTCATTTATCCATTTATGATCCGTTTATATATAAATTAATTATCCATTACCAACCCAACCCATTTAATTAGTAACCTACCCATTTAACCCATTATAAAATTCATATTTAAGCAATTCAACAAGAAATTCTCTGAAAATTTTTCACACCCATACTATGCAAATCATTTGAGGTTTTTTTTTTTTTTTTTTTTTTTTTTTTTTTAATTTTATTTTTTCGGCAAAACTAATTCACCTTTCCCTCAAAACATAAGATCACTGAAACTTATTTGCAGATTTTCTTTTCTCCAACTTTTCTTTGCAACCAAACAAAAGATAAGTAAAAAAAAAATTAATTAAATCATGAGAACTGAGGTATCATTCTCAAGTCTTTATCCACCTTGACCTAAAATGTGCAAAATTGCAAATCACATAGATTTTTCAATCCAAAACAAACTTGAAATCTCTCTCACGGAAATGAAAATTCTGATGCTCTGTTCTCAACTTGCTCAGTTGCTCTATTCTCGGAATTTTCTTTTACATTTCCGTCACTGAAATTCAAAATTCCATCGGAAACTTGCTCAACAAAAGAAATCTCCAGAGCCTTCAATTTCACCGAGATTTCTCTTCTGTACGTTCGAACTCGGCTTGTTCTCCGATCCAACGGAGACTCTGCTCGAATCGCATCAAACTTCGCTACCGAAGTAGGAGCAAGAGTTAGAGTCCACCGGAAAAGCAGAGAAACCAAAATTCTTACAAGGAAGAGTTAAATTCAGAGATTAATATAGAATCAGAGAGATCTGTGATGAAAAATGGTATGTTTTCTCTCTTCAAATCCAAACCCTAGAGCCATATTAGTTGGAACTAAGAAAGACAAACTTTAGATATAGGAAGAGAGAAAGGTGTTTAGATTTTGTCCAGTTTGGTAGCTGTGAAAATGCCTAGAAAATGGAGGAGAAATTTTTTACATTAGATAGAGGAAGAGGCGGCTGTGATGTTTTATTGTTTGTTAGGGTTTTTGTCTTTTTGTTTTTTTAAGTATTAAACTTTAAATTTTAAATGGGTAATTGGATACCCAGTGGTTTAACCATCAAAACCCATTTAATTGAATTATCCATTTGGGTCTTATCTATTTAACCCAAATATTTAATTGGGTTGGGTCAAAACTCATCCAAATTAAGTGGGTTTTGGGTGGGTTTATGGGTTTGGATAAAAATTGTCACCCCTACTCTCATGTTTGTAGACTTGGTAATTATGTTGTTCACAACTTAACTAAACATACTAGACATTTTAGAGGTTTTTCGATGTGGATGGAGGATATTTCTCTACACTTATTTTCTATTCTTTTTGCTGATCATAGCTGATTTTCCTTAATGAAATTCAAAGTCTTGTTTCTAAAAAAAAAAAAAAAAAACTAACAATCTCAGGTAATATGCCACGATTATTCAATAAACAGGATGTCATAGCAAGGTAACACATTGAACACTAGTAAATGCTCTCTGACTTAGGCAACAGGGACATTTAGGCTAACAAAACACCAGTGTGCATCCTATTGTTGTTCTCATTATAGGTGTTCATTGCTCAAGTCAAAATTGCACCATAATTTGCATCATCAACTACCATGAGATAGTTGTGTCAATAATCTTGCACACACGTCGAATAATTAATTCAGATATGAAAGATAAGGTGATCAAAAAATCCAATTTGAAATGCCAATGATCTTAAATTGGTCACTTAGATGTCAAAATGCCAAACTTACCAATATGATCCTACTGGCTACTGGCCTCTCAACGCATATTTAAACAAAACTTTTTTTTTTGGAGAAAGATATTTAAACAAAAACTGAGTGTCTTAATTTGAAAGATAAAATAAGAATATGAATTAATAGCTCCAAATGTTCGAAATAGAAAATTGTCCTAACTAGATTTTGAGATTAATAGTTAATGATCATAAGCTAGGAATTTTTTTTTTTTGGATACAGATTTAATTTAAGAAGTATTAAAATCTACATAAAATATGAACTAATGAAGGACATGAGCCTAAGCATCTCCCCTATTGACTAGTCGATGCTAGGAGGATGGAGTTTTTTTTTTTTTTTTTGAGAAACGAAGGATGGAGTTTAGAACAGCGTACTCCGTACACATTTTACAAGCATAAGCCCTTCCCCTCCCTAGATAGACAAAGAATTATTCCAAAACCCTGAGCCTATTCAACTAGCTGCTTTATCATGTCAGGTTTTAACATAGTTTTTAATATAGTTGTGAATTCATATTAGGGTCTATTTGAATATCGCTTATTTTACTCAAAATTGAAAATTTATTGTTGAAAACACTGTAGCGAAATAATTTTTAAAGCTGAAAACATTGTACATGAACACTTGCTGCGTTTTTCCTTGTCCGGCTGGTCCATAAACAGTGTGTGGCATGCTGGTCCAAAACGCCAAACACAGAAACTTGATTGAAAACGTACAATCCAAACGCATAGTTACTCTATTTACTTTGTTAATCACATAAAATGAATTATTGTCTCAAATTTCAAAACTAAAGTCCAAAGAACAAGAGATATTTCTTGAATTTCGGAATGGAAAATAATAATTGCCTTTTTTTTTTTTTTTTTTTGGTAAGAAATTCATTCAACAAACTAAGAGGAACATAGAGGCACATGACACATCCTGTTTAGATACAAACCATGAAAATCTAAATCTAAAAGCTGCACTAAGTCCACAGGAGGACAAGCAAACATAACAAAATCAGAGTCTTGACTTCCTCCCATACGAGCAAGAGCATCGGCGCATCTATTAGCTTCGCGATAACAATGTCTAAAACAAATCTAAGGAATTTGAGATACCAGTAGCCTACAATCATCCATGAGAGGAGAAACAAAAACATTAGTATAGGTCAGATTAGCAAGAGCATCAATAATAGCTTTGACATCTACTTCCACTTCCACGGCAGCAAGATTATGGCTATTACACACATTGAGTCCATCACGAAGAGCCCACAGCTCCGCAATGAAGCTGGTGGTCTTTCCAATCTTGCGAGCAAAACCGGAAATCCATTTTCCCTCCTCATCACGAATAAGACCCCCTCCTCCTGCTAAACTCGGATTACCGAGAAATGAACCATCCGTATTTAGTTTAACCCATCCGCTAGCAGGCTTGTTCCAACGGACAGGTTTGAAAATTCTTGTGGCAACCTCCTTAAATGGGCTGGCATAGTAATGGTACTCTAATGCTCTACAAGAAATGGCCTTGGCTAAACAGGGGTTCGGCCTCTGCCCTTTAAAGACCACATGATTCCTTTGCTTCCAAATAATCCATATGGCAAAAAGAAAAACAATACTCCAAGACACGGACTGTAAAGTAACTCTCCGCTGATTTGTGCCATTCATCTCCAGCCAGTCCTGCAAATTTCTGTTAAAAAAGGGGTTGTTACTCCTACTCTCACCCAGCTGGTTCCACACCTGTTTAACCACTTCACAATCGCGAAGGGCATGCAAAATGGACTCACTAGAAGCATGATAGAGGGGGCATTGCATATCAACTTGCATACCCCTTCGATTAAGGCATTCCCTCACCCCAATACTCTCATGGCAGTAGAGCCACACAAAAGATTGGATTCTTGGCAAAATCCTAACCTTCCAAACCCAATTACCTCTAAAAGAGTCAACATTACCTTGATTCATGGCTATCTTATAAGCTGATCCTGGACTAAAGAGGCCATGCTCGGACTCTTTCCAAGTTAATTTATCCTCTCCACGGGATGCCAAAGTGAAAGGCATAGCTTGAAGCTCCTGCTTGATAGAATCAGGGAATTCAAAGGAAGTTAAAGACCAATTCCACCCGGAAGTGGACACCACATCTTTAACCCTCAGTGAAGCACTCTCCCTGGAAAGAGGACCACAGAGATTTTGCCTTAAAGCACCAAAATTAGACCAATTATCAGTCCAAAAACTGAGATTACTATCTCTACCACACGTCCACCTCACTCCCTTTTGAAAAGTCTCAGCCCCTTTCTTCATTGCTGCCTAAACCCTAGAGCATAGGAGTCTATCTTTATTGCTAGAACTCAATCTCCGAAGGTTGCAATATTTTCCTTTAAGAACTTTGGCCCATATAGACTCCCCTTCCGTATGAAACCGCCAGTTAAGCTTAGATAAGAGAGCCAGATTCCTACCCTTAGCTGCTTGAATTTCCAAGCCCCCTTCATTCTTCGGCCTTGTGATTTTTTCCCAACCAACCCAATGCATTTTCTTAACCGAGTCCGTAGATCCCCAAAGGAAATTCCTATTAACTCGATCGATGCCTTTAGTAACTTTATTAGGCAAATGGTTACATTGCATCACATAGTTAGGAATGGTAGAAGAGACATGTTTCACAAGGACAGATTGACCCGCCAACGACAAAAGATTTGCCTTCCAGCCCGCCAACTTTTGCTTAACTCAATCAAGCACAAAGTTAAAATCTTCCGAAGAGGGGCCAGGATGCTTGATGGGAATCCCGAGGTATTTACCAAGATTAGGCGTGGATTGAAAACCCAGAATATCACAAAGCTCATCCCTACTGTCCCTGTCCACATTCAGAGAGAAATACACCCTAGACTTCGCTCCACTTACAGTTTGACCCGAATGATTACAAAACTGATCAAGTACCTCTCTTATAGCAACACAATTCTCTTGGTCAACTTTAGCAAACAAAACCAAGTCATTCGCAAAGAAGAGGTGCGAGAAAGCTAAACCATTCCTATTAGCCCTCACCGGATGCCATTTGCTATCACTACATTTCTCTTCGATAAGTTGGCCAAGGTAGTCCAAACAGAGAATAAAAATATAGGGAGAGAGAGGATCCCCTTGTCTAAGGCCTCTCGAAGGTATGATCTGATCCAAAGCTTCCCCATTCACTACGATGGAAGTGGACACAGTTGATACACAGCTCAACAACAACTTAATGAGTTTATGAGGGAGATTTACTCTGAATAGCATTTCCCTAATAAACCCCCATTCAAGCTTATCATAAGTTTTTTCCAGATCAATCTTAACCGCCATAAAAACAGTCCTCCCCTTCTTCCTACTGATTGTGTGAATCAATTCCTGAACAATGATGACATTATCCGTACCTCTTCTCCCAGGGACAAAGGCAGCTTGGAACGGAGAAATGAGCTTCTCAAGAAAAGGCCTCAACCGACCAACCAAGATCTTAGAGACAATTTTATACACAGTATTACACAAACTAATAGGGCGGTAATTACTAAGGGTTTCCGGACCAGGAATTTTAGGAATGAGCGTAATGCAGGTCTTATTTAACTCCTTAGGGACAACCATAACAGTAAAAATCTTTCTAACTTCTTCCACCACAGACTTGCCAACAATAAGCCAAAACCGTTGGAAAAACCTAGCATGGAGGCCATCCGGCCTTGGGGCTTTGAAGGCCATAAGAGACCACAACCCCGCTTTAATCTCCTCATAAGAAACCCCTCCCTCAAGACTATCCCGCTCCTCATCCGTAAGCCGAGCTTGCCAAGACGAGCCAGCCGGAATAAACAGAGCAGAAGAAAAATGGGAAGTAGTGAAAAGCTTAGAAAAACCTTCCCGGATTATCTCCTTCACTCCTTTTTCATCATGCACCCACTCCCCAGAATCGAACATAATAGCTGTGATGGAATTTCTTTTTCTCCTAACCAGAGTAGAAATGTGGTAAAAAGAAGTGTTTCTATCTCCTAACAGCATCCAATTAACTCTAGACTTAAGCGCCCATAGTTCTTCCTCTTGGCAGAGCACACCACATAAATTCGCCTGGAGTTTTCTTTCCAATTCCACAAGAAAAACTGAGGGACAGTCGGCTAAAGCCTTCTGAGTCCCTCCTAATCTAGCCATTATTCGCTTATTTTTCTCGAAAATATTTCCAAAGTGCTCCCTATTCCAATCCAAAGCATCACTGGAGAAATTACTTATGGCATCCTGGAGACGACCCGCCCTTGCCCAAGCTTTTTGAACCACTTGAGGAAAAGAAGGATCCGACAACCAGAAGCTTTGGAATTTGAAGAGCCTATTCTGCCTTGCCCAACTCGTAGGATTAGTTTCCAGTAAAATCAGATTGTGATTGGAATGGCACCTGGTCAGATGAGTCACTCGGGCTTCAAGATAAAGAGTGCACCAATCAGTGTTGACAAAGAACCTATCAATTCTTTCTTGGATGAGTACATTGGCATCCCTCCGGTTAGTCCAAGTGAATCTAGAGCCCGAAAAACCCAAGTCAACCATATTGCATTTATCTAAGCATTCTTTCAGCAGAAGAGACCTATTGATGCTTACTTCTCTGCCACCCAGCTTATCAGAGCTCATAAGAGGCTCATTGAAGTCCCCTGCTATAACCCAAGGCATACTATGCAATTCCGCAATGTGTATCAGATTATTCCAAAGAATTGATCTCTTAGCAAATCTAGGACTAGCATAAATTGCTGAAAAAAGCCAGGTAAAATTAGAAACTCGTACCTTAATAGTAACGTGAATTTCCTGTTTAGTCTTGGCCATAGGGGTAACTTCTGCCTTATCAGCATTCCACATAAGCCATAAACCCCCAGCAAAGCCAACTGTATCCACATGGATTGCTCCATCAAACGGCAGCCGATCCGTAATATCCTTAGCTCTCTCCCCTCCCAAATGAGTTTCCATTACCACAAACACAGCTGGATCATGCACACGCACCAGCTCCCTCACATGATTCTGAAAATTGGGCTTCAGAGCGCCCTTGCAGTTCTAGATTATTATATCATCACGCGGAATTTATTAGGCTTGAGACCAAAATCAGCAGGAGGTTGAAATTTCACTACCTCCTTCAAACTCCATACCTTCTGCATCAACAATACCATCAGATTGCCTTACCTCGTGTGCTGACCCATCCACACTGTCTTGGTGCATAGTCTGCTGCTCTTGGCCTCCACCATCGCCCATCTCACTTCGCAAAACACCACTCTTGATAAACCTAGAAGAAACGCTGACCATGCCATTGATCTATGTATCTCCTGTGTTAGGGTCCTTTCCCGGCGTAGGACCGTCACTGGTAGTTTCCCCATCGCGGCACACGCCGTCGCATGTAGGAAGAGGAGCTTCCAAACACTTCTCACCATTGTCCGAGTTGCGGCAATGTATTGTCTAGCTACCAATGCATGTATGTAAACTCCAGCAAAATGATAGGAGTACTTGCTAAGTTGCTAAAGGAGATTTTTAACGGTTCACCAGTACTTGTCGCTGCCTTTCACATACAGTACAAAGTACACACACAATGCAAAGAATTTCCTATCAAATAATAATAATAATAATAAATGCAAAGAATTAGTTGCGTCATATCTTACTATCTTATCCAAAATTTGCAAATCGCTCCACTTGGTAACACTTTAGTTCTATCTATCTGTCCTCTTCATCTTCTCTCTTTTTTCTTTTCTTTTTTGGAAAGAGAGAAGAAACACCAAGATAATCATCTGATCTTGCCAAGAATTACGGCATTACCAAAAAATTAACAAAAAAGAAGAAGATGATTTAGAACCGTTTTCTTCTTAGTCCACCTAAACCTTTAGAGTCTAGACTCTAGACGCATAAATTGACCTAATCATTTTTCTTAAAAAATAAAAATAATATAAAATAATATTGACCATTATTATATTAAGGAGTATGTATACAAGACAAGTACAACTTTACAAGTAGGAACAAAGTGACATACTATACTAGCCTGAAATCAACCAATTGTGTCAAGGGTGTAGTGGTAGTGCTCCTTACTTAGTACAATTTTCTTGGCTTGATTCTTGAGGCCTGAGGCTATCCCCACCCCACCTACTGACAATTCTGTGTCGACCCTGTTCCTCATTTTGTCCACAATTCTATGCCACGCCAATTGTCATTTTGTTCTTTGGTACACCACATCGTGCCTTAAAAAAGTGCGTCATTGCCAAATTGTATGATGCCATACGGCCCATACCATAGTAGTATACTAATATATATATATATATATATATTTTTTTTAATAATTATTTATTTGATATAATAGTATACTAACCAAGACTCGATTCTCAAAAAAAAAAACCAAGACTCAAATTACTAAAACAAAATTACTACTGGGGTAGATACTCAGCAAAGAAAACAATATTGCTACTAGAGGGATGCATGGGATCAACAGTGAGGGTCACCACAGAGAGGAAAAAAAAAAAAGAAAAACTTCACAAATCCAGATCATCACTCTCACTCTCACTGTCATGAGTCATCACATAAACTGTGATGGCTTGGCTGTTTGTTAACCAAGCAAAATCAGTACACAGCCGATATTTCAGCAGCGAGCGGAGCCAGACTGTCGAAACTTGAAAGCAACAAACTACGGACTCCACTGAGCTATTTTTTTTTAAAATAATTTTTATGACCAAAATAGCCCTATTTTATTTTCATGATGAATTCTAAGCCCCCCTAATCCTGAAACCGGTCTACATGGCTAGGATCGCGACCGGCGTCTACTTCTTCAGCCCATTAAACCCTCGTTAAACCCTTTCGAATTCACACTCTTCACGCGCTGAGCTTGCACGTGCATTTCACGCTCAAAGAGACGGAAACCTTTGGGATTCTGTAGAGCTAGAATATCCTGCATCGCGGAGCATTATCACACTGCACCACTACAACTACAATCTCTTCCGCATAACACCTATAATGTTAAGATCTGGACCGTTGATGAATCACCCATTCCGATCAATATCATTGATTTGTAAGTAAAATTAAAATTTCTAAGCCCACTCTCTTCCCGATAAAATGAATTATTTTGATGGGTCCCACCTAGTGATTTCAATTTTCAACCTCAGAAAAAGAAAAGGACTACTACTACTACTAGTCCACGTGATGGTGCTGATCAAAGAAATAAACGGTGGTGATTGAGTGAAAACCGAGTGAGCACATCTTGACGAAAAAATATAATAGCATTGGGGATGATTTTGTTTTGTTTTTGTTTTATATAGTGTGAAATTCAAATTTATAAATAGCAAGAAAAGTGGTAGTCATTATAATATTTCCCAAACAAGTGGCTCTTTCCCTCCAGGGCCTCTCTCACATTGAGTCTCCATAGGAGGCTACTACATAGTGACTCTCTGGTTTTCGTTTCTTTCCATAAATCGCTTCAATTCTCTCCCCAAAAAACCCTAGAACTCTGATTGCGCGTTTCCGAATACCTCTTTCACGGTACGATTCTTCGCTTTATGGTGTTTGTTTTTGTACTCGGCGACTTATACAAGTCAGCTTAATACTAGTATTTTCCTCGGAGCATTTGACTTGCTTCTCTATGGTGTTTGTTTTGGCCTTGAATCTGCTTCAATGAGTGTTATACTGTGATTTTTGTTTCTGATATTTCTCTGTTTTTTGCTGCATTTGTCTTTGTTGCTCTGCATTGTTGCTCTCATTTTTTATATGTAACGTGATTGCTCTATAATACTGATTATTTGAATCTTGTGTTTTTGGTTTTGGTTTTTTTTTTTTGGGTGCTCCCTACTACTTTTTGGGTAAATTGTAATTTGTTTCGTTGTATTTCTAATTTTAGAGGTCTCCAATATCGCTCATTTTCTCTCCTACTGCTATTCATATCTCTCTCTAGACTTTTTAAAAAAAAAAAAAAAAATTCAAGTGTTGTATAGTTTTTTCTTTTCTTTTTTGAAATTCAGGTTATGGGTAAGACTTTGAAATTTATGAATATCTCTTTCGATTTGAAAATTACGGCTCTTCTTTTGTTTTTAAAGTTGTTTAAGGGAGACTTAAATCGCGAGTGGATTTTTTGTGTGTACTTTATTGCATTGTTATTCTAAGATAAATTTATTATGATAATCTACACCTTATTCTCATGATCCAACTTATTGATTATCTTTTAAATAATAATAATAATAATGTAGCATATTTCTTAGGTAGTCTGTTTGTTTTCTCTGTAGTACTGGAAAATGTTTTTCTTGTTTTTCTATTGTTGTTGTTGTTGTTTTTCAGGTGGTTGGCCAAAACTAATATTCTGTTATTTCTTCTTTGTTCTTTTTCTTTTTTCCTCCATATTTTGAATGTAGCGTATGTGTTATATATTATTTATTTAATAAAATAAATTGTATTTAATAAACCTGTTGACTCTGCGTAAAGCATTTGACATTTTAAAAAAAAAAAAAAATCTTAAACCCCTTTAGTTGCTCTCTCTCTTTTGTTTTTGTTTTAAATGAATATTGTCTAATGTTGATTCATGTCTGTGGATTTAGCTCACTAGCCTCTTCTTAAATCTATTTGGTACTTTATTCATAGTTTCATACATTGTACTAGATATAAGCTTATGTGATAATCTCTTAATTTTTATGCTTCAGAATTAAACTATGGTGTTTGAAAATGAAAATGATAGCCCTCCACATTAAGAACTTATTAATGTTGAAAAAGAAAAAGAAAAAATCTATAGAAATTGTTTCATGTGTATGTGGGGTTTTGATTTTACAATGCCATCAGATAAAGGATCATATGCTTGATTGTTGTGCTGTTTGTTATGATCAACCGGCCTTGGAAAAAGGAAAAGATATGGTTAATATTAAGAAGTGTGAATAAATCTGTGGAAATCTGTTATACTGAAAACTTATGCCTTTTCATTTCTTCTTTATCATGGTCTTTGTTTAACTAATTATTGTATTAGGCTGATTGTTTGAAAGAACAGGGAATTTTCTGGTTATTGATGTTTTGAGTATTTGCTTGATTTTTCTGCAATAGTTTGTTTGACTTTAATTGATGTGTGAACTTCTTAGCTTGCTTTATTCTAGTGCTGTGATTTGGATTTTGTTAGTACTTTCATTGTTCACGGGAGCCAAAATGGGATTTGGCACAAGCCAGAAAAGTACTTCAAAAATCCTAGCCAAAATAACACATAATTTAGCATAAAATAGCTTTCTTAATGATTCTTCTTTAGGTGCTATTTTCTTGTTTTGCTTTTGTGCTCTAGCTTTTAACTGGAGGCAATTAAGGGAATTTTGACCATTTACTCAAATTCTTATTATTGGCGTAACATATTTGCATTCTTTTTCTTGATTATTATTTTCTTGCAAATTTGGCATGCAGGACCCTAGCCTAGATGGAGAAATCAGGTGGTTCTGAGGAAGCTGGTGGGCCACCACCACCTTTGCCCCCGCCGCCTCCAACCATACCTCCCAATGTTAAGCCAGAACGAGTGACCGCTACTAAGTATACTATTACCAGCAGGCGTGGTGTTGGGACTACTGGTCGGCCCATACAGTTGCTCTCCAACCACTTCAAAGTTCATGTTGATAATCCTGATGCAGTGTTTTACCAGTATAGTGTATGTTTGTCTTGTTTTTCTTTTCAGTTTACTTGAAAGTATAGCTTATTACATTTCAGTGTTAAATTTTATATGCCATACTTTTTGTAGGTATCTATTACTGGGGAAGAAAAGAGAGTTGTTGAAGGCAGAGGCATTGGGAGAAAAGTAATTGATAGGGTTTACCAAACCTATGCTTCTGAACTTGCTGGTAAAAGGTTTGGTTATGACGGGGAGAAAAGTCTGTACACTGTTGGTCCTCTGCCACAGAACAAGTTTGAGTTCCAAGTGGTGCTTGATGAGGTTGCAAAACGGTATATATCTTTGCCATTGTTTCATCCAATATTTGGAATTGGAATTATTTTGTTACAAAACTTACATTGCTGTTCCTTGATATGTGGTAGCGATATTGGGAGTCCTGGTGGTAGTGGGAGCCCCAGTGGGCCAAGTAAGCGGTCTAAACGGACGTTTCAGTCTAAGACTTTCAACGTAGACATTAGTTATTCTGCAAAAATACCATTGAAGTCAGTTGCTCTTGCTCTCAGAGGAGCCGATGTTGATGTTAATGCTCAGGATGCCTTGAGAGTCCTTGATATTGTACTGAGGCAGCAAGCTGCTAACAGGTACCTCTGTCTATTTATTTGTGGTATATATTTTCGTTTTACATTGTTTTGAAGCATATTCTTATGCTATTCTGTTAATTTTCTCTGCCAATAGCCTTTGGGGGCTCTGAAAATGATTATTGTTATTACTATTTTTCCCTTTTCACTTGAATGTTATGTTGTTTGTTATGGTCAAGCGGCCTTGGAAAAAGGAAGAGATATAGTTAATATTAAGAGAAGTAGTGAATAAAAACTTTTGAAATGTGTTATACTGAAAACTTGTGTCTTTTCATGTCCTCATTATCACTGTCTTTGTTTGGCTAATTATTGTAAGGTTGATTGTTTGAAAGAACAGGGAATTTTTATAACTGTGATTGATTTTTTGGAACTTTTTCTGTTGAATGTACAGGGGCTGTCTTTTGGTGAGGCAGTCCTTCTTTCATGACGACGCACGGAACTTCACAAGTGTTGGAGGAGGTGTTACTGGTGTTCGGGGCTTCCATTCCAGCTTCCGTCCGACACAGGGTGGCTTGTCTCTTAATATGGGTATAACTTTTTTTTTTCTTCTTGGTTATTGTAAGCTTCAAGTTCATATTATTTAGATATCTTGAGTTGTTAACATTTCTTCCTTTATTTCAATCTGCAGATGTGTCTACGACAATGATCCTAACACCTGGACCTCTGATTGACTTTCTATTAGCTAACCAGAATGTACGGGAAGCTCGCTATATTGACTGGGTAAAGGTAAGGATCAGCTAATTGTTGTGAAAAATATTCTGGCTTTAGTGTTGGCTTTAATCCAAAATTTCAATCTTTTGTTCATGTACAGGCTAAGAGAATGCTGAAAAATGTTAGGATTAAGACAATGCACCGAAACATGGAATTCAAAATAATTGGCCTGAGTGAGAAACCGTGCAATCAGCAATAGTATGTGCTTTGTAATGAAAATATTTCCCCAATCTAATGTCCTTATTCTTTTAATCTGAAATGCTTACTCTTGTCTTGCTTTTCTCCAAGCTTTTCTATGAGAGTAAAAAATGGGGATGGTGCAAGTGAAGGGCAGACTGTGGATATCACTGTCTATGATTATTTCGCTAGACACTGTGGTATAGAACTTAAATATTCTGCATACCTGCCATGTGTTGATGTCGGCAAGCCAAAAAGGCCCAACTATCTGCCACTGGAGGTCTGCAAGTATTTTGCATGATATACGTATACACACTATTGGTGTTATCTTTATGTTAGTTCAACTCTCTAAGATCTTTTGTCTTTTTTATTTGGTTGTTTTAGCTCTGTACACTAATTTCCCTTCAACGCTATACGAAAGCATTATCTTCGACGCAGAGGGCATCATTAGTTGAAAAATCAAGGCAGAAGCCTCAGGAGAGAATTAGAACTCTGACTGATGTAAGTTTGCTTTAAGACCTGAAAGCCTATTTTGATTGTCTTGGATGATACAATGCATGTGTTCACTTATCTTGCAGGCTATGACAAACTACAAATATGACGATGATCCTGTGCTTGCTGAGTGTGGTATTTCTATAGAGAAACAATTGACTCAGGTTGAGGGTCGCATCCTTGAGACTCCAAAGGTATAAATTTCTTGGTGTGTGTGTGTGTGTGTGTGTGTGAGAGAGAGAGAGAGAAGAGACAATGCAAAGGAGTGTCTTTTCTTCACTTAGCTATCAGTATCCTCTCTGATGGACTTGTCTTTGTGATTCACAGTTGAAGGTTGGTAACAGCGATGACTGCATCCCTCGTAATGGGCGATGGAATTTCAATAACAAGGTATTGCTTTGATGTCCTTGGCATTTGAAATTGAAAATTATTAAATTGCATTGTCTAAGAGAAAGAGCCTATTTTATCCTTCGTTGTGCATAATTTTAAATTTGATTTGCTAATTTAGTACTGGATGATACTCTTTTTCTCCTGGCTGTGCAGAAACTTTTAAACCCTACTCAAATTGACCGCTGGGTAGTTGTCAATTTCTCTGCACGCTGTGATACTAGTCATATTTCACGGGAGCTTATCAACTGCGGAAGGAATAAGGGCATTGTAGGCTACACCGCATGATTGTTTTTACTGCATATGTTTATCAACCTTTCTCTTATTTAATCATCTCTTTAATCAACGCAGATTATTCAACGACCATATACACTAATTGAGGAAGACTCACAATTTAGAAGGGCCAGCCCTGTTGTCAGAGTTGAAAAGATGTTTGAACAGATACAAGCAAAGCTTCCAGGCGCACCTGAATTCATCCTTTGTGTATTGCCAGAGAGGAAAAACTCTGAAATTTATGGTATTACTTCGTTCTCTGCCCCCATTTCCTTTGAGGATCCCCTTCCTTTAATTTTACAATCAATCTATTTTGTTTACGTTAAGGGCCTTGGAAGAAGAGAAGTCTGAGCGACTTTGGTATAGTCACACAATGTATTTCCCCTGCTAAGGTTAACGATCAGTACCTTACTAATCTGCTTCTTAAGATCAATTCTAAGGTAAACATGGAAACTGTAATAATATACATCATTGATTCCTTGTGTTTTTTATTTGCATAGATTGGTGGAATAGTTTTTTTGTATGCAATAGAGCACTCCTCACTTATTATTCTAATAAATGTATTCCTTGTGTGTGTGTGTGTTTTTTTTTAACATAGCTTGGAGGAATAAATTCTTTGTTGGCAATAGAGCACTCCTCACGTGTTCCTCTGATAAATGATACTCCTACATTGATTTTGGGGATGGATGTCTCGCATGGGTCTCCTGGGCGATCAGATGTCCCATCTGTTGCTGCGGTAATTTTTCGTATATTTTTCTTATAAGATATTAACTTGTCTGTTAGGTTATTGCTTATCATGTTTTTTCTGTTTCACTTTGTTGGAACTTTAAGGTTGTTGGCTCTCGAAGTTGGCCGCTGATTTCAAGGTATAGAGCATCCGTAAGAACACAGTCACCTAAAGTGGAGATGATTGATGCTTTATACAAGCCTTTAGAGGATGGTAGTGATGATGGTATCATCAGGTATGTCTAGTTATTGCTTAATTTATCTCCAGGTAGTAATGATGGTATCATCAGGTAGTGATGATGGATGCTTGTAATATATGTATTTGATTATTTTGATCCCCTGCTGTATACTTGTATACTTGGGTGACTCATTATTAAGTATTTGAATAAAATTTCCTTTACTTATCAAAAAAAAAAGTTATTGCTTAATTTATGTTCAAAGTGTTTTATTAAAAAATATTTTAATATTGAGATCAAGATCAAAAAAAATATATTTTTATGTTTATTACTCATCTTAATTTCCTACACCAATAGTTTTATTTTATATATTCTTAGATAAATAAACATTGATGCCCATTTGGTAAATTAGTGTTGCCATCGTACTGTTGTCATGCCTAAATGATGTTATATTTCTATTTTACTTTCAGATTGCATTTGATTTGCTTTGAATCTTCTACATGATCATTTCTCTCTTTTGAAATTTTTAAGTCCTTGTTTGTAAATCTCATGTGTATTCAGTAAAAGATTGACAAAGACATCTGATCTTCATATATTTGGATATGTTAATTCCACTGTACTGCTTAAAACAGAAATGTTCCTTGCATTGCAGGGAACTGCTTGTGGACTTCTTTCAAACAAGCAAGGGGCGGAAACCAACTCAGATTATTGTGTTCAGGTATTACAGATTGCTAGTGATTTGGTTTGTTGATCCATTGGAAGCATTTCTAATGTTTAATATTGAATTATTATCGACTAATTGTCATAGGGTCCGGTTAATGTGTGCCCAAATCTATTTTTGGAAAAGTATTATTGGGAATTGAAAAAGTTGTCAAAACTTTTTCAATTCCCGATAAATTTTTTCCTAAATTGGTTTGCTATTGGGCACACATTAGTAAAATCCATTGTCATATTGCAGAATCACATTAAAAATATCAGATATATTGAACATTTGAAGTGTTTAAAGTCGGGTTTAAATCTATTAGAATATTTTCCTGGAAATTTTTTCTTTCTACATCTGACTTGTTTTGTTGAGCTCTCATCTATTTATTCTTCAGTTTTTTTTTTTTTTTTGGGGGGGGGGGGGGGGGGTGGGGGTGATGGTGCAGATTTTGGGAACAAAGTTTTATTTATGCCTCATTCATTTTAGTTTCAGAATGAAATAGAGGAGCAACTGTGATTTATGTTTGTTTTTAATGTTAGGATGCATACCTATAAAAAAAAAAAAAGTTAGGATGCATAAGTTCAATAGTGAAGATGTAAATTTCTTGTGGCTTAGCTTTGTACCCAATGCAAGACAAGTTTAAATTGCTTTTGGTACTGTTATTTACTTCTTCCTTTCTTGATATATCTTGTTGCTGAAGACATCTTTTTTTTTTTTTTTTTTTATTCTTTAGGGACGGAGTGAGTGAATCACAATTTAACCAGGTTTTGAACATTGAGCTGGATCAAATCATAAAGGTTCTTTGACAACTATGAGCTATTCTTTTCTTTTACATGAATTTTCATATTTAATATTTCCTAGTGCAAATAGATGTGCTCCTTGTGGATTCTTATATTAAGGTGATTAGTTCAATATTTTTGCATCATATTGTCACGCAGATTGTTACCATGTTATAACATAAATTGTTAGGGGGGCTTATGATGGATAACAATTACCTTAGAAGGACTAATTGATTGTCTGGAGTTTGAATCTCCAAAAGCTTATCATAAATTAATCATTTTGAAGTTCTAAAGAACTTTAATGATTTGTGCTTCAATTCCTGCATGCGCTCATGAAGGGATTATGGATATTAGGTTGTCTTAGTTTTCTACTGATTATGATATATGAGTTTTGTTCTTGATCTTCAACATTAGCATAGTTATCTTCTTTAATTACAGGCATACCAGCATCTTGGGGAGGAAAACATTCCCAAGTTCACAGTGATTGTGGCTCAGAAGAATCATCATACAAAGCTATTTCAAGCTAGTTCCCCTGATAATGTTCCACCTGGTCTGTTAATTTCTATATTTTTTAATGTACTTATGATCTACTTACCTCTAGCTGCCTTGACAGTCTCTCTCCTTTTCTCTCCAGGGACTGTTGTGGACACAAAAATTGTGCACCCAAGGAATTATGATTTTTACATGTGTGCTCATGCAGGGATGATTGTAAGTTGTTTTGCTTTGATAAGAGCAATTAGTATGTGTCAGCAACTTTCTTCTATTTGAGGGAATCATTAAACACAGAATGCAGCAGATCATAAAAGAAATTTTAGTGTCTTAGCTCAACCTTTTATCGTTTTTTTTTTTTTTGGTCTATGATAATTGTTTGGTGTCCCATGTTGAGATCTTTTAAAGAAATTGATATTTGATGGGACACGTAGGCATGATAGTGGAAAGTATAGTTTTAATGCTAATTGTTAAAAGGTATACCTGATCCGTTTTTTCTCCTTCCTACATGAGTCACATATTCTCATTCAAGCACCCATCCATTCTCTCCATATTTTTTTGTCAATAACAGGGAACTTCTAGGCCAGCACACTATCATGTCTTGGTTGATGAGATTGGTTTCTCTCCTGATCAATTGCAAAATCTGATCCATTCACTATCATATGTGTAAGCTTTCAAGTTTCAAGCTCCAATTGCTTTTAATATGAGTCAATTTCAATAACCTATCAATAGTAGTTGAACACACTTTACTTATTTCAGGTACCAAAGGAGTACAACTGCAGTTTCAATTGGTAATTTCATCAATTTATGCTTTTCAATTGGTTTAGTGGCTGCTTTTCTTTTATTTCTCCATCTCACTGTCATTTTCTTTTTTCAGTGGCACCAATATGTTATGCCCACCTTGCTGCACAACAGATGGGTCAGTTCATTAAGTTTGAAGACATTCCAGAAGCCTCCTCCTCTCCTAGAAGTGGAAGTGTCACTAATGTAGGGGGTGTACCTGTCCAAGAGCTCCCTAGGTTGCATGAGAATGTCCAGGGTTCCATGTTCTTCTGTTGAGGCAGTGCTAAGTTGCTAACAGCATTTTGTAGATACTGCTAATCTCATATGGTTTTTGTTACTGTACATACTTGGGCGGCATAGGGGTATACGCGTAGACAGGCAACCCTAATTCAGGTGGAGTGCAGAGATGATAGGTAATCGAGCTCAGAAGCAAACCTTTTGTTTAAGTTAATGGATATGTTTAGATGTTTTTTTTTCTGCATTATAATGGTACTAGACTACTAGTGCTTGCCAAGACATTTGTGTTTTCACCTAGACCATAGTCTTGTTTTGTTTCACTATTCCGCCTGGGATTAGATGTCTGAACTCTGGGAATGCTTAGCCACTACGCTTTTGGAAATCTGTAATTATCTGGTTCTCATGATCTTCATTACTTTTACTTTCCAAACTCAATATCACTGGTATATTCTCTCCTGTTCTCGCTTAAGGGGGGTGTTTGGTTTGCCGTAATGTGCCCTTGATGTGATGCACATTACCTTAATGTCACATTAGGTGTTTGGTTCATTTAATTTTTTCTAATATTATCGTAATCTAGGATTACAAAATGTAACACATCACTTTAATCACATCACCTTCTTAAATGGAGGTGATCTTACATTACTTATGGCAAATACCTTAATGTGACATTAAGGTAATGTGCATCACATCATGTGCACGGCGAGCCAAACGCCTTCGAATATCTTATACCATGCTTTTGAAGTATGGTTCTTGTGGCTCTTTGTGGTTACTGTTATAGCCATGGTGTTGACTGTAGACTAGGTGAAAATTGATAGTGGCAAATACTTTTTTTTTTTAATATTATGTTGTGTCAATAAGCTCTAATATGTAGGACCCCATAATATTAAAGTGTCATTTCAAATTGGATTATCCCCACATTCGACCCTCTATATGTTGAAAATTTAACTACATTCTACTTTCTTTCCCTACAAGAGATTTGGAGTAGGAGTGTGCATGAATTGGTTTTGGTGTATTTTCAATCAAACTCACCTTTTTTGGCAAAGAAATCTCCAACATTATCCAACTTGTGAGATTGGGTCAGGTTTTGAGTTGGACTCAATTTGTTAGGTCTAATAAAAAAAATTGTAAACTAACAAATTTTAAATGCATATATTTTAAAACTATTATTTACATAGGTTGCAATAGTTTTGATTGGATTTGAAAGTTTGCACCCTAAACCCAATCCATTCCAAACCCCACCCCACCCCCACCCCAAAAAAAAAAAAAAAAAAAAAAAAAAAAAACCATAATTTGAATGCACATATGGCCAAATTGGTCATTCAATGTTGAATTGAACTTGTTAAAGCATCATATGTGGAAATCCTTTAAAAATGGTAATTTTTTCCTTCGTTATTGACCTATGTTAATAGTTATTGTCATGGATTTGAATCATAGACTTTTCAAATATTGCTAAGCATAAACATTCTTGGGCTTCAAAAGAATGAGATTTAGACTCATCCCCAAATTATTTATTTTATTGAGCAAGTTAAAATCTCATTCTTTTGAAGCCCAATAATGTTTATGCTTAGCAATATTTGAAAGTCCATGATTCAAATCCATGGCAAAACAATTTTTATCAATGGAATTTAAATTCATAATCAAAGATTCAATCCCATGGCAAATTTTCAAAAAGTCCAATTCTCATTGGTAACATTAAAAGCCCCGTTCTCACTGGCAATATCAAAAAACCTAATTCTCATTAGCAACATTAAAAGCCAGTCTAGTTGTCACTGGCAATATCAAAAAGCTCAATTCTCATTAGCAACATTAAAAGCTCAGTTTTTGCTGGCAATATCAAAAAACTCAATTCTCATTGGCAGCATTAAAAGCTCAATTCTCACTGACAATATCAAAAAGCTTAGCTCATATTAATACTATTTGGTGAAAAACCCAATATTGTTAATACTTGGGAAATACCGTATGATTGAATTACCAATGCCCATAACTATAATTGTTTTGAAAAAAGTTCGAATGCTCATATGTTTCCAAATTCATGAGAAATTATGATTATTCTACGGTTATTATTCATAATTCTACAAGCTCACCATTTAAATTATGACATGATTATCGAGAACCATAAACATTACTTATGATATGGAATTCATCATTTCAAAAATAATAAATATTATTTACAAAAGCATTTTGAAATAATTAAGCTTATGCTATTATTTCAAATATTACAACTCACTGCCCAAAAATCCATAACAAATATCTATCAAAACCTATAATATCCACTAACAATAAGAGTCCATGAGGGATAAAAAAACCCATGGCAATGTGTGTCCATTTTGTAGGTCCAAACATGTTATAAAAGGAGAACAAGCCCAAGTGAAAAGGGGATAAGCACAGCCCAGCCAAAGGGTCCAGCCTAAATGAACAAGCCTTATCCAAAAAATTCTAGCAAAGGCAGAGGACCAAATTAGACAACTAGCTTCCTTCTTGTTCATCCTTGACCAAGTCACAGTTGGAGACCTCCACAAGAGAACCAAATCTTTAAAGAATGAACTAAAGGCTAACCCATCAACTTTCTGCCACTCTCTCCCTGACGTGAATAGTACCCAGAGGCTATACTAGCAGCTAAAGTCTAATGGGTAATGGGACTTCATCATTTTCCTCGAGACTCTATCTCTAGCGGAAGGAAGCTATAACCAAGTTACTCAAATCTCAACAAATCAATTCTATAAATGCCAAAAACATTCAAGAACTGATTCATGTGCCAAGCAAATGAATCCTAAAGGGGAAAATTTGGGAAAAGTGGTTTGGAGGACATAAAAGGATCTCCAGCGGAACCCTCTAAAGTGGGCTTAGAATTTGACACCTGGCTTGGGGTGTTGAATCCTACTTCCTAGGGTCTAAATCTCAGTTGCAACACCAAGATTCTCCCTTAACACTTGCATTAATCCTATTGGTTGAACACAGCCTTAGAAATCTTGGTATTTAATGGAAGATTGCACAAATATTCATCCTTATGTCATGTTGCCCAAAGAAGCAAGACAACCCCGAAAGGAAATTAGCCATTTATAGCCAAATCCTAGGATGGACAGTCTGCCATTCTGCCTCCTAACCAGCCCCACGTTTTTGGATTTTTCGCTAATCACCCCTTAAGCTCCACTATAAAATGGTAATCACATCAGCCCCACAAACACATACCAACCCCTCTGAAAATTTTGTTATTCTTGATACTTTGCCATATATTAGCTTGTAGTTTAGCTCTCCCCAGCTCATAAATCACCCCTCTTAGCCCACACTCACTTAGCCTCAAACATTCCCTTTCCCTTTTCTGCATATCCCAAGTTCATAAATGCTTCCTAATTAGTCATAAACAACTCACTTCCCTATTGAAGACTTAGTTCTAGCATTATTTCCACCATCCCATTACAAGCCTACACACATAGTCACTCAAAACAGCCTTTACCACCCCACTCATACCCCACATACATATTCCACGAGAATCTTGGTTCAATATCTGCTACATTGAGCTGGAATCTCCTTCTCCTTTCACACCATGCCAAATAACCCTTTTCTTCTCACCATGGAGCCATTGATCTTTACCTCTTGTTTTTTTATTGAAGGATACAATGTGTTTATAACAATAAAATTTTTTCCTCATATTGATGTAGTAGTAGCAGAAAGTACCTTAGACCTTTTTGACCAAGACACAAAAGGACTGCCTGAAGTGAATATCTTCTTAAATTTGTTCAATAATTGATTGCTGGACTATAAGTATAATTTTCTCCTACCGCTGGAGAATTTTATTTTCTTATATTATTGTAATAGGACCACTAATCTATTAAGGCTTTGGGTATCATCTTAGAGCCCAACATTGAGGTTCGGCTTGACTTTCCCATTTTTTGTTCTAGGACATCAATTCCACCCCCCCCCCCCCCCCCCACAACTACAAAGGACTTGTACTAGTCTGAAGCTTGGCTTTGGGTCTGATTTGTCCATTTGAACTGAATATTTCTGTATTAGTTAATTCCTGCATACTGTTTTTGAGGTTACACTAATTTTGTGATACACAAATGAATGAGTGTAAGCTTTGTTGCTTGTTGAGTCTGTTGACCACACTAAATTATAAAATCAAAATAATCAAACTAAATAATATAAATTTTAAGTCTTAACATCACATAACAAGAAGTTTATAATATCTTATTAAATAACAACACATCTAGGGGTTTGAGAGGTGGAGGTCGTAGGTTTGAATCCCATAATGGGAAGTGCTTGGGAAAAAAATTCATACTTTTGACTCATGCTCACTAGCATTTTCGATGGGAATGGGTGCACAACTATAGCTAATCCGGATCCCCTGCTCCCGTAGACCTAGGCCTAATCAGATAGGGCTCATCTAGATCCCCTGCTCTCGTAGACCTGGGCTTAGCATTTAGGGTGCCACTATAGTCACGCTTAGGTAGAAAATGCCAACTCAAGTTGCCACTTATCCATTTTTTAGTTTTTTTTTTTTTTTTTTTAAAAGTAGTATCTTCATTACATTATAAGCCAACAATCTCTATAATTAAGATATTGAATCTTATTGCATAACATTACTTATCACCAATGAAACAATAAGGATCGAATCAAGACAACATAGTTTTTTAGGTCTTCAAAAAAAAAAAAAAAAAAAGAGCAAACTCATATTGGCTAGATTTTGAATACCAAAAATAATTGGCTAAATGAACAAATTGACTTGAAATGGAACAAGAATTTTGCTAATATGGAATGAGGGGCTTTCTTGTTTAGATTTTCTTACTAGTATATTTTTAACCGAAACAGAACAAAATAGACAATTGGCTTAAATAAGAAACCAATAGGTCCTATTGGAAGAAATGATTAAGAGAATGTCAATGCTGGATTTCAATCCCAACCCTCCTTTGAGTGTTCTGGCAACATGAGTCTCTTTGTTTTTCTTTTCTCAAGTATTTTTTTAGTATAGATATAGGGGTTTTGATTGATAGGTTATGGTAAATGCTTGTTTAGGAGAGTCACTACTGATTATTGAAATTCTAAGGTGTTACTTGTCATATAAATCTATTTGACTTTATTACTGAATCCAACTTAAAAGGAAATTTCAACTTATTAATAATGTCTCAAACAAGAAACATGAGTATGAAATTTCTATTACAAGCGGGGAAGGTGTTAAGTATTTTATGGTGCATGTTTTACGATGATGCCCCATTTTGATTTATTTCTATGTACTTCTTATTGATAAATAAATTGGTAATTCACGAGGAAAAAGGCTTTCAAGTTTTGAAAATCATAGATAGATAAATTGGGCTATCAGTAGTCAATAGTGTAATTTAGTAGTATGATTTATGTATACTTGCGTTTAGTAAGGCCAAACATTGCTTCACAATATGTAGACTTTTGAGATATGGATAATTTTGAATTAGATCACTATAATGGTTTTTTTTTTTTTTTTTTTTTTTTGAGAAGGCACTATAATGTGGTTGAAAGGTTTATTGGATTTCTAAAGAAAATGTATTCAGTTGAATTACTAGTGCGAGTGATAACAAGTCCACATCTAGTTGGGTATTCATTATTGGCAGAGGTGTCATTTGTGGTCATTAAAGAAAAAAATAGCGTATTTTCTTACTCCATTATAGAGTTAGAATTTATATCTTTGATAGTAGAAAGCAAGGAAGATAAATGACTCAGAATTGTGATATTGAATATAGAGTCGTGTCCACAACTGATGCAAGACATTTGGGGTATGCTTCTTATGTTGTAAAAGCTCCTATAATGGTATAGTCATTCATGTGTACAACAATTTAGTCATTTGGTTGCATCTTTATTACATGGATTGGTTATTACATTGGAATAACTATTCTTTAAATTGAAGAATTGCTATTCCTCTTTAAAATAGATATAATAATTATTCCTTAGTATGTATAATAGGTTTTAAAATTAATATATTTCCAAAAATATAAAATTTCCTTATACATAATCTTTTATAAGCTTTCCATATATAACAACTAAACTTATGGATAGTAATAGTTATTTCGTTACAATGTCTTTTATTCCCAGTAATGAAGATTATTATTCCTAATGTAATCTACGTTCAATGTACCAAATATACATTTACTTGTACTGTAATAGTGAAGCCACCGTATCTAAAGCATGCAACAATGTTTACAGCCAAAATTCTAGACGTATAAGTTCAAAACATGAGCATGTAAAACATGTGATATTTGATAGATTATATCCATTGTCTATGTAAAGTTTAGTAATACCTTTACATGCAATTTTCCAAAGGGTTATCTTGAGAATCGATAAAGATAACATCCATTGGAATGAGACTAATATTGTTTGAATATAATCATCAATAGTGGGACCCAGTCTTGAATAGATCCAATCTTAAGAGATTTGAAGGGTGTTAGGGTACATTTTATTTTACACCTAATATTATTTAAAAAACACCTATTTATTTTCGAACATCACCAACAAATTATTGGACTTCTCTAAATACTTTTTCCTATTATCATACTAGCCCATAATTATTCTTCTTTCCACCACAAATTTGGGCTACAAATATAAAACATTATAAAACCCAATATTTTTTGCAAAGCCAATAATTTAGACTCACCCTCAAATTATTTATTTTATTGGGCAAGTTAAAATCTCATTCTTTTTTAAAAGCCCAAGAATGTTCATACTTAGGGATATTTGAAAAGCTCATGATTCAAATACATGGCAAAACAATTTTATCAATGGAATTCAAATCCATGACCAAAGCCCGTGGTTTAAACCCATGGCAATTTTATCAATGAAATTTAAATCCATGATCAAAGCCCATGATTTAAACCCATGACAATTTATTTATCAAGAAGCCCAATTCTCATTGGTAGTATTTACAGCCCAGTTCTCACTAGAAATATCAAAAAGCCTAATTTTAATTGGCAACATCAAAAACCTAGTTCTTGCTGGCAATATTTAAAACCCAATTTTCATTGACAATATCAAAAGCCCAATTTACGTTGGCACTATTTCAAAAGCCCAAGGTCATTAATACTTGGCAAAATATTATATCATGAGTATTTCATTTAAAGTCCAATGATAAGCAATGTTTTTAGTCCTTAAACCTATTACTATAATATTACAAGCCCATGAAATTTATGGCAATTATCTATTTCCAAAACCCATGGCAATCATCTTATAAAAGTTTATGGAAAGTTATGATTATTTATCTTAGAACCATGATATCTACTTATTTTATACCATATTATGAGCTCATGGAATTTATATAAGAACACATGTTCACTATCTATCTTACATCACAACATTCATAATACTTATTTTCAAAACTCACGGTAATTATTCAAGTTCATCATTTAAATTATAATGTGATTATTAACCATAAACATTACTTATGCTATGGAATCCATCATTTCAAAATATCAAATAACAAAGTATTTTGAAGGCTCATGCTATTATTTTGAATAATACAAAATCATTGCTCAAAAACCCATTACAAATATTTATCAAAACCCAAACTATGTTGAATATCAAATAACACTGAGAGTCCATGAGAAATGAAAACTCATGGCAATGTGTCATTGATGTCTATTTTGTAGGCCCAAATATGTGACAAAGGAAGAACAAGCTCAAGTAAAAATGGACGTGACTACAGCCCAACCAAAGGGCCCAGCATGTGTGAATAGGCCCAGACCAAAGAGGGCAGAGAACTGAACCAGCTAGCCAGCTCCTTTCTTGTTTATCTCTAACCAAGGTTCCACTGGAGACAACCAAATCCCTAAGAATGAACTAAAGGGTGTTCCATCAACTTTCTGCCACTGCCCCTATCACGTGCATGATGTTCAAAGGTTGTATTAGCAGCTAAAGTCCAATGGGTAATGGGATTTCATCACCTTCCTCAAGGCTTCATCTCTAGTGGAAGGGTGCCATAACCAAGTTGCTTAGATTTCAATAAATCAAGCCTATAAATTTCAAAAACGTTCAAGAATTGGTTCATGTGACAAGCCCATGAATCCTAAAGGGGAAAATTTGGGAACATGTGGTTTGGAGGGCAAAAATGGATCTCCAACAAAACCCTCTGAGGTGGACTTAAACTTTGATACTTGGCTTGGGGTGTTGAATCCTACTTCCTAGGGTCCAAATCTCAGTTGCAGCACTAGCATCCTTTCTTAATGTCTGTCTTAACCTCATTGGCTGAATATAACCTTAGAGATCCAAGCATTTAATGCAAGATTATGCTGATTTTACCCATGTGTGACACTGCCTAAAAAGGTAAGACAACCCAAAAGAGAATCCATCATTTATAGCTAAATCCCAGGATAATCAAGTTTGCTATTCTGCCTTCTGATCAGTCCTATGTTTTTGGACTTTTGCTAATTAATACCTCCCTAAACTCCACTATTAAAAGATAAGCACATTAGCCCACAAAACACACACAAAAACCCTTTGAAAACCTCTGTTATTCTTGTTATTCTATCAAATTTCAGCTTGTAGTTAGCCCCAGCCACTTTTGTTCATACCCACTTAGCTTCAGACATTCCCTTCCCTTTTTCTACATATTTTAAGTTTATAAATGCTTCCTAATCAGCCATAAACAACCTTCTTCCCCATTAAAGACTTAGTTTTAGCATTTCCCATTATAAGCCTACACACTCACTCACTCAGAGTAGCCATTACTACATAATCATGCCCCACATATATATTCCCCAAGAATCTTAATTCAATATCTGTTGCATTGAGCTGAAATCTCTCTCTCCCTTCACACCATGCCAAATAACCCTTTCCTTTTCACCATAGAACCATTAGTTTTTACCTTTTGTTTTACTATTGAAGGATATAATGTGTTTGTAACAATGGAATTCTTCTCTCATATTGATGTAATGATAGCTGAAAGTACAATAGACCCCCCTGAAATTCTTCTCTCATATTGATGTAATGGAATTCTTCTCTTATATTGATGTAATGATAGCCGAAAGTACTATTGTGAAGTGTTTTATTGGGCTTTGTTGTTGTTTTGTCAAGGTGCAACCTTTATTTCTCGATTGGATAGGCTTATCACTACACCGAAAGCCCTTGGACACCATCTTAAGAGCCCATTGTTGAGTTTCGGCTTGGCTTCCCCACATTATACTTGGGAACATTAGCTTTTCCCTCAACAAAGGGTATCAACAAGTTGTTAATAAGTGGCTAATTTAGCACTAAATTTTTTTAAAGTGATTTTTTTTTTTTTTTTTATAACCTACAATTCATTAAGAGAAAAAAGAAGGACATATGGGTAATCAACCTTACAAATTGCTAACAAGGTAGGGAAACAATATTGTTTATTACGCTTGTAGAGAATGAGTTTTTACTCTCAATTAAGTTTAATTTATAGTGGTGGGTTCCAGTTAGCTCAACTGGTAAAGTCTCTGATGGTTGTATAAGAGATCTGGGGTTCAATATCCGCCTACACCAAAAACTGATTGGTGTCTTGGTCTGATGATAAAGAGCTATCATCGGAGCGGATGCCATAGGTTGAAACTCTCTCCAAAAAAAAAAGATAAGTTCAATTTATAGTGAAATGTACATGTAACAAGAATATAAACTTCACTTATCTATACTATCTATAACAAGATTCCCCTCTTTGGATTAAATTTTTGTGTGGTTAAGAAATACCCCTAGACCCTACGTTTACCAAGGACAAAACTTGAAGACAATCTGGTAAAAATATATTTCTAACTCCACTTAAAATGCCTACAAAATAGGATGCTCTCCTACTAACTCATATGTTTAAAACAAATTTATCCAAAATAAAAAATAAAAAATTCTTAGTCCACTTTGTATATTTCCCTCAAGAGTCAAGACCATGTTCTAACATTTTTTTTTTTTTAACTTTATCAAGACTTTCTGTTTTTTTTTTTTTTTTAATTTCCAGTTTCCTTAAATTGTTGTATTTTTGTTTTTTTTTTTTTGTTGTTGTTGTTGAATTTCCAGTTTTCTTAATCCCTAATATCACCTTTTTGTTTTTGCTTTACCTTCTCATCTCTCCTTTTCTTTATTTTGAAAAAAAAAAAAAAAAAAAAAAAAAAAAAAAAAAAAAAAACCCTCCTACCATTAGACATGGCAAAACAGACGGGTCGGGTCGGGTCACGGGTCAAACGGGTCGCGGGACGGGTTGAGTTGACCCGTATTTTTCAAACAAGTTTTTTTTTTTTGGGAAATAGATGCAATTTGTCAATTGTTTTTTAATTCCTTAACTGTGATTAGATTCTCATTGGTGATATTGTTATCACTTACCGCTTACCACTAAGCACTTGATACCTAAATTTGGTGCAACTCTTGTTCCAGCTTTCTAGAAGTTAATCTTGGTATAATTTTTGATCTGTTTAAAGTAGGAAGAGAAAATGAAGGTGGCAAGTAAAGAATGACAAACTATAATGGAGTACATAACATATTAAGTAAAGAAGAATAAGTAAATATCTTATAAGAATTACACCTCAATCTCACTCTACTCAACGTTGGTAGACGTGGCAAAACGGGCGGGTCTGGTCGGGTTTGGGTCGGGTAAATCGGGTCACGGGTCAAAACGGGTCATGGGTCAAAACGGGTCATTTTTAAACGGGTCAAACGGGTTGCAGGTCAAATGAGTCGGGTCAAACGGGTCTGACCCGTTTTGCCATGTCTACCTACCATAGCACCATTACTATAACTTCTCATCTATATTCCTTAAATTTATTCACTACCACATATGCTCATTGAAACACCCCATGTTTTAATTGAAATTCAAATAAAAACAGTTTCAACAATTTAGAACTACACTAAAATATGTATACTAGCCTCATCGCATGCACTCCATCCATGCATGAGGCTTTTTTTATTTTTTGGGTTTAATGTTATATATTTTCTATTTATCTCCATTTGAAGTTTACATGTTTGTCCATTAATATTACATATTTGTGAACGACTGATACAACTATAAGTGTCATGAGGCTAGCTACAAAAAATCAACACCAAAATTGCATTGAAATCATATGTTTGTGCTTGAATGTGTTTATTTTTGTGGCTAACCTCATGATACTTTTGGTTATATCAATCGTTCGTAAATGTATAATATTAATAGACAAACGTGTACAAGGCCAGAGTAGCCATATGTCAGAAGACCGACAACGTAACAGGCAAAATGATAGCCATGGCCTCCCTCTCTCCCACGTGACAATCGGAGTAGGTGAACCACACACGAGTGGCATGGTTGGTAGTCCCAGGGGAGCGTCTGACACACTTGTGTCCCACCCAAAAGTCACACCAAAGCTACCCATTTCAGAACCTGCAAAAAGCTTAGCTTGGAGCAGTGAGCCAGACCCTATAGAAGGTTACGTTACCAAAGCTGAACTCTCCTAAAAGCAAGTAAACTCCGGAGGAAATGTCTCCTCAAACCCAGCTAAGTCAAGCACTTTGGAAGCAAGTGAAGTACGCCAAATGACAATGACAAGAGACAAATTGGCAGCAACCGAGGATATGGAAAATGACGTTTTGCAGGCAATGACAAAAGCTAAAAAAGTCAAAGATTAGAATGGGATATTAATACTGGGCCTACGCCTATGATATTTGAAGATGAAGTGGGCTGGATTGATGACCCGGCTGGGCCTAAGGGAAGATTTTGGAAGTGTGTTATTAGAAGTGGTGAAATACAAAGCCCAACAACTACCACTAACAAAGGAGCCCAAAAGAGAGATGGCCCAACTCCCTTACAGGAACTTGACCCAAACTCCATCCCCTTGAAGCGAAAGAAAGGAAAGACATCGGCTGAGATTGCATGGGAAAACAAACATAACATGGTTGGCGATATGGCAGAGGCTGCTGTGCAGCCCCGACCAGCCCAATGAGTATCTTATCCTGAAACTTCTGAGGGCTTGGGAACTCTCGGTCAGTTGTTGCACTCACCAAAATGGTGAAAGTTGAAGCTCCCCTTTTGATCTTCCTTGTGGAGACAGAAGCCAATGTAGCACATATGTCAAAGATTCAGACAAAGTTAGACTATACGCAAGGAATAATAGTCCCGAGTGATGGGAAGAGTGGCAGTCTCACCCTCCTATAGAAAGAAGGCACAACTGTTTGGACCCATAAGTATTCAAACTCCCACATTGACGTCATCATTCCTGATTCTGTAACCGGCCAGCATTGGAGGGCCACGAGTTTTTATGGCCATCCTGATACGCAGAAGAGACATACATCCTGGAAGCTCCTAAAATATATACATGCACAGCTTGAACTCCCTTGGGTTGTTTTTGGGGACTTCAATGAGATTACTCACGCTGATGAAAAATGTGGATGGGCAGAGAGGAGTGCTGATCAAATGATGGCATTCAGAGATGCCCTTGACTTTTGTGACCTCCAAAACTTAGGCTTCAGTGGCCCAAATTACATGTAGTGCAACGGAAGACTTGGGCAGCAATGTATGTTAATTCGCCTTGATAGAATGGTGGCAAACTCCGCATGGCGAGCCACATTCCGCGGAGCAAAGGTGCAACATCAATCCATGGCGACCTCTAACCACTGTTCCCTACTACTGCACTTAACCCCCGAACGCAAAGCTCGGAAACGAAAGCGTCGATTCCGTTTTGAAACAACGGGGCTGCGGGACCCAACATGCAAGGAAGTTGTGGAATTAGCTTGGAATGGCATTAGCACTACTAGTGAGAACCACACCATCCAAGCTAAAATAAAGAATTGTCAGGACCAGCTCCAATGGTGGAACAAAAATGTTTTTGGGCACATTGATAAGCAGCTAAAGGATCGACAGGAAAAATTTCAGCAACTTGAGTCCCTCAATACGTTACATGAATATGCGAGGATATTCAATGTCTTCAGAAAGAAATAAATGAGCTAATGGATAAGGAAAATGACATGTGGCACCAAAGATCACGAGCTCTATGGATGCAGGAAGGAGACTGCAACACCAAGTTTTTTCACTCTATAGCAACTTAAAGGCGTCGAAAAAACACTATCTTGGGACTACAAGATGACTTTGGTTGCTGGAGAGACAATGCGGAGGACATAGAGACTATTGTGTTGGACTATTACACATCCATTTTCCAATCAAACATGCCATCCACTTTCACGGCAGTAGAGGAAGCTCTTGAACCAAAGGTAACACCAGAAATGAATGCCACTTTGCTCAGTGAGTTCCACCCTGATGAAGTCAGAGATGCTCTCCAATAAATGCACCTGTTCAAATCTCTCGAACCCGACGGTATGCCACCTATCTTTTATCAAAAATTTTGGAATATTGTTGGATCAAATGTTACAGAATGTGTTCTTAGTACTTTAAACTCTGGTATCATGCCCTTTAATATAAATGCCACACACATATGCTTAATCCCAAAAAAGTATAATCCACAAAAAATCACAGACTTTCGCCCTATTAATCTCAGTAATGTTCTTTCCCGCATCATCTCAAAAATCTTGGCTAATCGCTTAAAACAGATTCTGCCTGATGTCATTAGCAACTCCCAAAGTGCTTTTCTCTCTGACAGGTTGATCATAGACAACGTATTGGTGGCGTTTGAAACAATGCATCATATCAACCAAAGGCGGAAGGAGAAGGATGGTCTCATGACCATCAAGCTCGACATGAGTAAGGCTTTTGACCGAGTTGAGTGGCCATGCTTGGAAAGGATCATGAGGAAACTTGGCTTCCATGACCGTTGGATTTCTTTAATGATGATATGTGTCACAATCGTATCATACTCGGTTTTACTAAATGGTGAACCTCGAGGAATGATTAAGCCAACTAGGGGGATCTGGCAAGGCAATCCAATATCCGCTTACCTATTTCTATTATGTGCTGAGGGACTCTTAGCCATGCTTAAAAAGGAAGAACTCCAAGGTCACATCAAAGGTGTCTTGGTCTGCCGTGGAGCGCCACCCATCTCGCACCTCCTATTTGCGGACGACAGCTTAATATTCTGCAAGGCCAATATGTGTGAGTGTTACAAAGTTTGGAAGGTGTTGAAAGACTATGAGGTAGCCTCGGGTCAGCGAATGAACAGAGAAAAAACTTCTTTATTTTTCAGCAAAAACACAAGCATGGAAATCCAAAACTCCATCAAAAACCTCTTTGAAGCCCAAATTATCAAGCAGCATGACCAATACTTGAGACTCCCCTCTCTAATCGACAAAGGTGAAAAGAAAGCTTTCAACAAACTAAAAGACCAGGTGGGGAAAAAGATAGCGGGATAGAAAGGGAAGCTTCTCTCAAATGCGGGTCGAGAAACACTCATTAAAGCCGTCACCCAAGCGGCTCCAACCTATACGATGAGTTGTTTCAAATTGCCGTAATCACTATGTAGAGAACTTGGCTCCATGATTAGTAGATTTTGGTGGAGGCAGAAAAATGAAGAAAGGAAAATACCTTGGATTGCTTGGGATAAGCTTTACAAGCCAAAGGTTGATCGGGGCATGGGCTTTAGGGATTTAAAGGCTTTCAACCTAGCTTTCTTGGCAAAACAGGGCTGTCGCCTTATGCAGAACCAAAACTCCCTGATCCACCAAGTCTTCAAGGCCAAGTACTTTGCAAATGATACATTTTTGGATGCATAACCTGGCAAATGGCACTCCTTTGCATGGTGGAGTATTATGGCTGCGAAAAATGTTATTCTTGAAGGCACTCGGTGGAACATTGGCAATGGTGTGAAAGTCCGAATCTGGGAAGACAAATGGATGCCAACCCCGTCATCCAATAAAGTGGTGAGCCCTCGTACGACCCTGAGTAATGGAGATTATGTTTCATGCCTAATTGACCAAGAGCTGCATACGTGGAAAGCGGATGCTATACATCGTACCTTCCTACCACATGAAGCCCAACTAATATTAGGCATCCCACTTAGCTCCCTCCCCACTAAGGATCGCTTAGTCTGGGTCGTAACACCAAATGGGGCCTTCTTTGTTCGTAGTGCTTACCACGTGGCCAATAAGCTTCTTGACAGCCAAGCTGAAGAACAGTGCTCAGATAACTCAGCAATGAAAACCTTATGGAAGTTGATATGGGGTCTGAAATGCTCGAGCAAAATTCGAAACTTCACCTGGCGAGCTTACAAGAACATTCTTCCAACGAAAACCTGACTTCGAGACCGCCACATTCCAATTGAGGTGGCCTGTGACCTGTGTGAGGAGGTTGAAACCATATGGCATGTCTTCTAGAAATGCAACTTAGCCAAAGAGGTATGGACTACCCTCAAGATTCACCCACCCAATAAGTCATGGGAGCCTCGTGTTTTGATAGATATACTCTGGCTATTCTAGGAAAATCACTCCCATATTGACTTGGAAATCCTCATTACCACAGCATGGGGCATTTGGAACAATAGGAACAATATTTGGTAGGGAGCCACTTCAAAAACTGCTTTAGGAATCATTAATGATGCCCACCGATACATGACTGAGTATCGGAAAGTAGCAAGCCACCCCACACCCAGGCAAGCAGTAACCTCCCCCAAATTTTGGAAACCTCCGACCCCAGACTGGTACAAAATAAATGTTGATGCCGCTGTGTTCGCCGAAGCAAGACAGTGTGGCCTTGGGTTCGTGATCCATAATGACAGTGGGTAACTTATGGGAGCACTTTCGAAAATGCTTCTGTATCCGCTAGGAGCAATGGAAGCAGAGGCCAAGGCTGTGGAATGTGGGATCATTTTCGCATGGACCTGGGACTCAGACAAGTCACAGGTGGTAATCCATGCACTCAACTGTGGGACCAATACCCCCCTGCCAATCCAGCAAATCATCTCAGGTGCTTAGACTTGGCTGCCAAACTTCAAATCATGGAAAGCAATTTTCGCTCAACGAGATTGTAACAAGGTAGCCCATTTATTGGCTAGGCATGCTAAAGACATTGTAGACTATTTAATATGGGTGGAAGATACTCCCCCTCCCATTGTATCTCAGATTCAATTTGATGTAATTTCCTTGGGTCTTACCCACGTTGAATGAAAATTTACAACTCTTTCCCTATAAAAAAAAAAAAAAAAAAAAGTGTAAACTTTAAAAGGAGATGAATAGAAAATTATAGGATTAAACCCAAAAAAATAAAAAAGCACCTTATGCACGCGTGCGATGAGGCTAATTTAAGCATAAAGGTAATGCTGTTTTTAAACAGGAGTTGGGCTTTTCACTTGTAAATGCTCATTAATTTAAAGAGTAGCATAATGCCATAATAGTGCAAACAATTTGTGAATTTATGATGTAAATGATGATTTGTGTGTGTGTGTGTGTTTTTTTTTTGGCTCCAAGACATGCAGTTTTGGTTTAAGCTTAGCCACCGTTAATTTTGTGAAGTTTTGATTTTGAGATGACTACACTAAGGGTCTGTTTGGGATCTACTTATTTTGCTGAAAGTACTGTAGATAAAGGTAAAAGTTAGCTGAAATAGTACAGTGAAACCCATGAATAGTACCAAAAAGTGCAGTGGGGCCTATGAATAGTAGCAAAAATAAGCTGAATAGTAAAATAAGTTGGCAAAAAATAAGCTATCTAAACACAACTTAAAATGGGGTTTAAGTTGAATGACATCTTCTTTTAAGCATGACAAAGTATCAACATAAATTAAATATGGATATTACAATCTAGTAGGTGGTTGTTATATAGAGAAGTATATATACGTTGGTTGTAATATGTGAGTAGATTCTACTATTTACAGTTGAAGAATGAATAATAATTGAAGATCTAAGAAGAAATGAAATTCGCTCAAGTAAGTTACAATTAAGTTAAACCTAAACTCTCCAATTGATTTTTGAACAAGTACTGAAAAGTTCACTTGAGCAAAGGCATTTAGTTTAAACGAGATGCATTTTACTTGATCGAAATTGTGACAGATTGACAGTTTATCTACGCAGATTTGAAGAAAAGATTATTACTATGTGTGGGGGTAAGAACCCAAATTTGTATATTGGACCTTGTGCCTTATTTGAGGACATTGGCATGTCCGAAAAGGAGTAAATGATTGGGAGAGGCCCTAAAGTTGAGAATCACATAAGGAAAGAATAAAAGAATATAGTCCGAGGAGGAGCTCATTCTCGGATACGATGAATATTGATCAAATTTGTATTTGGACAATCTAGGTGACCTTTTAGGAAGTTTCAATGATAAGGATGAGTCTCAGGCATGTACGTGAGCGATAGGAACTCAGAAATATCTAAAGGAAAAGCTGCTACCACCGCATTAAATGCACTGCAGTAACTTTTCTGGCAGCATTTATGTGGAGAATACTCCTGAACAGTGCAGTCTCAATTACCACAACTCACAGAAAGCCAAGGAAGATGTCTGATGGAACAGACACTTAAGTGAAGGGTTAGATGATTAACAAGTGTAAAATCAAGATGGTCTGAAAGGAACTATATAATGTAAAAGACCTCCCATGAGAGAAAGATGGAAGAAAAAAGAAAAAAGAAAAAAGAAAAAAGAAATACTGTAGTAATCAAAGTTGTATTTATAAACAGTTAATATTGATCTATATTTTGAATGATCTCCTCGGATAGTGAATTTATTCAATCCGATAAGTCTTGTTCTTACTTGATCATCTTCTAAATCCATACTAGCCGTTATAAGTTTCATTAAGACCTAACTCTTTAGCTCATTCTCTACAAATTAATTGTATTGGACTCATCGGGCCATCACTTAATTCTTCCTTGGGCTTGGACCCTAAATTGTGACCCTCCACTATGTATTTGAAATAATAAAAAATTTTTAGCAAAAACATAAAAATAAAAAGTAAAACAATTGGCTTATAAAATTAGGTTTTATTAATGTGTGCCTCTACGGCATATATTAATAAATTATTTTAAGAAATTTTTTATGCAAAAATAAAAAAGTTAATAACTGTTTTCATAATTTTTTAAATTTTTTATAAAGACTTTTCCAAAATAAATTAGGCATTAAGATTCCTCCAGAAGCCTCATGAGATATGGACACCCACGCTATTACTATTATAATTATTTAAAGCTTTTTAAATCAGTGGACGACTGGCTTGTTCAATAAGTCACGAATTCTTCAAAAAAAAAGTTTATTGCTGAAGTCATGAATTCTTCAATGGGTCGGTAGTAGTGGCTTGGCACATAAAAAGAAGAAGTCTATGTTTGTTGAATGAAGACTCAAGCATAAATAAGTGGTCAAATTGCCAGAATTCTGACCAGAAAATACGTTGACGTGTTTGTTTACCCTGCGTCATTGTGTGCTCAGCACGCCCAATTACTAAAATTCACCTGCTTTTAACCTTATTGTTTCAGCCAATAAGAGCTCATTTCTTGCGCACAAAGAAGTTCCCCATAACTATGACGATATGTGGCGGATTTTGATTGCATCACCTCACCTACTTTTGCTACTCTTTCACCGTAGAAATTGGCTTCCCAGTGTGAACATGAAGGGTGAGACAGAGAAAAATGCTGGCCTTCTGTACCCTACCCTATTGGCTGACACTTTGATAATCACTTTTCTGGGACCCACTTTAATTTCCTTCATGAACTCGGCAGAAAGCAAGAAATTTCTTCCGGCAAAATTATCCCGATTGGACGAGTTTAGCCTTTTGATTTTTTGTAATTATAAAATTTAATAAATAGATTTCTTGACCTAAACTCATGTATTATACAATTTTGCTCTTTTGTTGGAGCGGGCCCATACATCCAAAATTTTCTGTTACGCTAATTTTAATTTTAGTACCATATAAAATATCACAATTTTTAATATAATTATCTTATATATGAAAGGTATGATTAATTTTCTATTATTTTTACATAAATCAATTAATTTTTTTTTTTTACCACTCACAGTCTACTCTATAGACAATTAGAACAACAATTATAATTTTTTATATAGTCTTAGAATTTTTGCCTTCACCTTGTCACTGAATACATTTTGTGGATTAGTCGGTTATGCTTTTGCTATTTGGAGTTGTGACAATTATGCTGTGAAGCCAATTACTGCACCAATTTCCTGATGAAATTGGGTTGTTATCAACTGTAACCTTTTTGTTTCATGATGTAACGTTGACCCTTGGTCCACTTTCTTTTGATTGATCAGTTGAGTATTGTAATTCTCAACTGACCATCTCTTAAAAAAAAACTAATCCTCAAATTGTTTTTAGTTAAGTTTTACTAACTTCTTAATTCTTATTACCAAAGAGAAATATGATGATCTCATTTTAAATTTATATCGAAAAATGGTCTTTTTTTTTAACTTGGGTCCTATTTGGTACGCGAGTTTAAATACATGTTTTCAATTTTTAAACAACATTACATGTATTTTCACACACTTTTTCAACAAGATATATTTCCAAAAAAACTGAAACTGTTGTTTAAACACACGTATCAAACGGGCTCCTTCAAGAGGTATGATTGATGACTTGATGTGATTTTAAAAAATAATAATAATCCACTTTGATATTGATTTTTAAAAAGTCTAGTTTTAAATGAATCTCAACTCTTGAAGAGAATCGTTATTGTCAATGTGGGTAATTTAAAGTTGTTGCAAACTTCATTGGTGTGGTTTTTAAACAAAATGGATTTTGAGAGAGAAAGAGAGAGAAGATTCAAAACGTGATTTGTGATTCTCAGAGATTTGGTAAAATCGAATGGAATTGGAGTCAATAATATATATTTTTTTCTTTTGTTAAAATGCGAATTCAACCACAACCACGTCAATTGATGGAGGAATGAAACCTGCATCTTGAAGAATAAAGTTTTAAGTAGAAATCAACTTTTTAAGAATCAAGTTTCAAAAAGTGTTATTTTCTCGTGTATTTTTGAAATAGAGCTATTTATGCTTCGTTTATTTCGACATTAACATTTTCTATAAAGTGAATCATTCTCTAAAAACCATTTTCTAGAAAAATTGCCTTATTTTCCTATGTTTGGTAGTGACTTTAAAAGAAGTTGGAAAACTATCTCTTAACTTCCCTTATTTAGCTTCTCATAAGATAAAATTATTTTCTTATTTAGTTTCATGTGAAATAGAATTGTTTTCTAGAAAATTTTAGTAGAAAACAATTTCTTTATCTCATGTCAAGCTAAATAAGGGAATTTAAGAGATAGTTTTCACTTGATCCACTTTTTTTACACTACCAAGCACAAGAAAATGCGGAAAACTATCTTCATATAAGGTCTTCTATTGAAACAAAGGAAGAGTTAGTCAAATAGTTTTCCAAACAATATTATTGAGCAAAAAGGGCCCTCATTTCCCAATATTCTCAAAGTAAGTGTTTTTCATTTTTCTTATAAAATATCCTAAGAGAAGAGAATTTATTTATTTATTATTTTTTAAAAATTTGACTAAATAGTAAAATCAAGCTCAACTTATAAAGAGACTGATGGGTTGAATCTAAACTTAGTGCTACTAAACCAAAAGACACTTTCTACAAATAGGAAAAAATTTACTTACGCATTTTACTCTTATCACTTAAGAACACACATCCTTTTTATAATCAATTATAATATTTATGTAATAATAGTATTTATTTTCCTTTAAGGAATGAATATTTGAATTAAACTTTTTATAGACACTTAATTTGTAAAACTAACCATATTCCCCCTCCCCCCCTCCCCCCCCCCCCCCCCCCCAAAAAAAAAAAGGAAGTGTTTTCCTCCAAGATTATAACTATGACAATTGAGGTATTCGTAAGTTCCAATTAGTTTAACTGATAAAGTGTTTTATTGTCGAATAAGATATTTGATAAAATATATATATATATATATATATATATTCATCAAGAGCGGAAGTTATAAGTTGAAACTATTTATAAAAAATAATAATAAAAAGTATTCAATAGGATGCGTCACCAATAATAAAGTCATTAAAACAATAATTTATTATCTTGTTGAAATGGTCAACCACATTCATTATTAGTTTGTAAGGTTTATTTTTTAGTGAAATTTGTAATAACTTTAACATTTTTCTAAATTATTAATGAAATAGAGGTTTTTTTTTTTAAGAGATAATTATAAAATGCTGCTAATCTCGTAGTTGGATCATTTTTTTCCCTAGACTTCCAAACACTTTGTACATGGAGATACGGGTGTGCAGCCAGCCAACCCACCAACCCGCCAAAACCGACCTGACTCAACCTAACCCGCCAGGTTGGGTCGGTTTTTAGGGGTTGGTAGGTTGGGTTGAGTTATGCAAATTTTTTTAATAATGGGTCAGGTAGAATTTGGATATTAACAATCACAAACCCACCTAAACCGACCTGACCTACCTATATATTTAAATTTTAAATATTTAATATATATTTAAAAATATATTATATAATTAATAATTTTTAATTTAAATTTTTATCATATTCGACTCTTCTTATATAAAACTCAATTACCTTACAAACCCTAATAATCTTATTTCTCTATTTGCCACCTTCACTCCCATTCTCCCACTCCACTCCTATTTGTTTATAACTAAAATTAGGATACTAGTTCATGTATAATTTGTTTATAATTGAGTTGGAATTCTAGTTTGTGTATATTTTATTTATCAACTCAGATAGCAAGTGAGATATTTTTTTTCCTGCTCAATTTAATAACAATAGTAATAAAATAAAATAAAAAACTGTCCAATTAAACCAACCTGATCCATGTGAGTTGGGTTTAGTTGAAAAATCCCCTTAACCTAACCCATGCACACCTCTATATGAAGAGGTGACAATTTAGTTACAAAATCCTTGGCAATTAATGAAGTAGAGGCAATTAGCCTATTTGTGCTGAGAATCAGAGTGTTCTCCAATTTTGGAAAGGAAAAGCTAGAAGGAGATTTTTGTAATAAACAATACTGAAAACACAAACACAAAAAAAATAAAAAAAGTTACGTATTTTCACATATTTTTTCACCCACACATATTTTTAAATAACAATTTTTAATTTTTAAGTCCGTATAACAAACAAACCTACTGTAACAAGTTTTTCCCGATTCCTGGCTGTGCTTAGTGCTTACCATCAACATACATTTTTACCTATCGCTGACTCTTTCCTACGTAAATAGATGCATAAACGTAGTCGTTTCATGTCCTAGAGAGAGAACCTTTGTCTTGGTGTGGGTCCCAGTAGCGCAGCGAGGGAGTCCGAGACAGCTTAGTTTTCTTCACTGTGGGTCCCACACACTCCAGAAAATATATTCACATCCAATGGTCCAAATGTCACCACCACCTCCCCATTCACATGCCAAAACCACTTTCGCGCGCTTTGACGGCGACGATTTTTCACATTTCTCTCCATTTTAAAACGCATCCAAGAGATATACTATTATATACTTATATATTTTTTGTTAGAAAAAAAAGTCGACAAGACATAAATGCCCTTCACAACTCTTATAGCGTAAAGATAGTTTATATAAGGATTTGTATCGTCAATATAGACAAAAAAAACTTTATGTGGGTCCACTATGAATTCATGTCTAAACCCCCCAAGTCTCACCACCGACCTTCGCCTTCACGCACTTTGACGGTCATTATTAGAATAGTATCTTTTTGTTTGTTTGTTATTTTGTTATTTTTATTTTTTTTATATATATAGTTTTTGTTTTTATTTTTAACTTTGAAAATTGAAATGATACTTTAGAGTAATACCTTTTTTCTAAAAAAAAAAAGAAAAAGAAAAAGAAAAAAAAGAATAATACCTCAAACCTTAAAAAAAAAATTTCGAATATATAAAACTATATAATTTTTATTTATTTATTTTTGTGTCTAATGATTGCTAATTTGCTATGCAAATAATTTTATAATAATATTGCTATGAAGTGACTTACAAATATATACAAGCCAACAAAAGTAACTGTACATTCTCAAAAAAAAAAAAAAAAGAGTAACTGTAGAAGCATCCAAATATATATTAAAACAAAATGAACGGTAGAAGCATCAAACTATATATTAAAACAAAATCAACGGCCAAATATTGACGTGCTTTTTTGCAATTCATTAAAGTCAACATATGAAAACTTTTTCTCCAAAAAAAAAAAAAAAAAAAACCAGACTTTGTGCGCATGCTCTTTATTTTAAAATATTTGATTAGTGTTTTTAATGGAAAAATATTTTATTAGTTGATTTAATAGGTTTAATCTTTTATCAATTATCATGGATTTTAATATTATTGTTCTGTTTGACATTCAGTTTTTTATACAATTTAGTTTTTTTTTTATTTAACTTATTTTTGCTACTACTCTGGAGTCATATTGCACGTTTTGGTACTATTTATAAGTCTCATTATACTATTTCAGCTTGTTTTTAGTTTTATTTATAGTACTTTCAATAAAAAAGTTTTCAGTTTCAGCTAAATAAGTTGTTTCCAAACAAACTTTATGATCACTTACATTATGAGAGAATAATTTAAGGAGTGAAAAAAGTTTTTATTTTATTAGTAGTAGAGATTGAAAGAAGTTATCTCCCAAGTATGGACAATAAATTAATATATATATATATATATATATATTCATTTTATCATATTTATAAACTACCATTTTTATACCGTAATTTTATTTTATTTTATAATTTGATAGTTGAGATGAGGGATTTGAATTCTGGATATCTAGAATTAAAAGACCAAAAAATACCAACTAGTTGAGTTACAACTCTTAACTTATGCCATAAATTTATATTGGTTTGAATTATGTAACAAAAATAAAGTAACCCAATAAAAGCAATCATCCAAGCATGAAACATTCCACCCAACCTCAAAACAAAGATAAAGTTAAAGAATTTTCACCATATTCTTTTTTGCTTTTAATTGATATACTACAAACAAAAAAAGAAAAATAGAATTACATAAAAAGGTCTAAATTTAATACAATATGTTATATTAAGTCCCATAATTTTACTTCCTAAAAAAAAAAAAGTCCCATAATTTTATTTTATCAATTAAAGTTTCAAAAATATAAAATCATTTAAATTTGAAGTATATGTCTATCTCCATTATTAAATTTATAATCTGGATAATAATAGAGCAAGAAAAGCAAAAAGTTTATTAATTAAAGCTGCATTTCTCTTATGATTTGTTTATAAATTAATTTGGCAGCAACTAGAAATAGTATAGAGAGAAAACTCAAAATAAAGAAAGTTTCACTTAGATTAAGAGAGTGAGTATTAGAAAATTGAAAAAAAAAAATTATAAAAATTGAAATTAGTTGCCTAGGTAAAATATATAATTTATTAACAGTTTTAATTTTTTTTTTCCTGTTTCATTATTGCCCAAAAGAATGTAATTATGAAAATGAATAGTGGAAAGGACAGTTTATAATAAGTTTAAAACCTTAATGGACAAAATTAAAAATTACTACAATAAATTAAGAGGTCGATTAAAGACATAATGACCACGTTTACAAACCGGCAGGACTATGAGGTGGGCAAAATAGTAATTTCACCACCACAAATGAAATTTATTTTATGTATTTTTTGATAACACAAATGAAATTTATTATTCGTACACGAGCGCAAACTTACTTTAATATATTAAAAAAATATATTTATATTTTTTCAATTTTAGTTTTACGGGTTTCACATTCAAAGATCCAAGAAATTTCCAAACTGTTAAAGGAAAAGGAAAAATAGAAAATACAAGAGAATTGGAATATAGTTCTCACATTTCTCACATTGATTCGTCACTGTGATTCTCTGTGCTTTTTTTTTTTTTTTTTTTACACTACTCTCATATAATTTTCAACAACTTATTTTTTTTGGGTATCTTTTATTCCTTTCAATTTTCACAGCGTTTGGTCACCAATATACTCTTAAATTCACAACCTTTATGTGATTTCCATTTTTTTTTTTTTTTGGGGTTTTCTTTTATCTGAGTGATTTGAGGGTCTGATTTATGTGAAAGATTGAAGATTTTTTCTGGGTTTGATTGGAAAAGAAGTCTGGAAAGTGGGGTTCATACAACTTCTGTGCTACCGATGCCAGATAACCGGCAGGTTCAGAAGAATGCTATGCCTAATCAATCCGCAAACAACATTGAAGGTAGGACTGAATTTTCGTGCACCCTTTGAGGTGTACGGAGATCTGATTAGAGTTTTGTTTTAAGGAATATGTTTTATGGTTTTTCGTGTTTGGTGTTTGGTGTTTGGTTTTGATCATGGTGGTTTTGTTTTAACTGTTGTCAACTTTTCTTTTTTGTATTTATGGTTTTAAGTTTGAGATGGTTGTGTGTTTTGTATTAAGTGGGGGGGTTTTTGTTTTGATGAAGTTTGATCCATGGTACAATGCATATTGAGGTTTGGAAGATTCTGGTTTTTGTTTTTGCTTATAATGAATTAAGGGTATTTTGCCTTGTTTAACGGGTTGTGGGTTTTGAGTTTGATGAACATATGGTTGAAATGAATGTTGAGGCTATGGAAGTATCTTGTTTTTGTTGTGATCAATGTTTAAAGATATGTATTTTTAAGTTTGAAGTCTATAGAGATTGTTTGAAATTAGTTCGCTGGCCTTATCCTTCTATGACTGATGATGACATGTCGGTTTGTGGTTTTGAGGAAGTTTAATAGCTGATGCAATACAAATTGCAATGTGAATTTCTTGAATGATTTTATTTTTGTTGTTACTGTCGTATTTATAAGTTGAAAAGTTTCCTGAACTTTATTGGGGTGACCTTTTTTTTGTCCAAAAATGTTTGTTGACATGTGGGTTTTGTTTTTGGGGAGAGTTAGTGATTGAGGAAATGCAGATTGAGGCTTTGAAGGATTCAATCTTGACTATGATATTTTGGTATGATTTTAGAAGCATTCTGGCGGTTGAAACTTAATGATAATCAGGAGGGTGGTGCTGCTGCCCAATCGGCTGCATATCCAGATCGACCTGGTGAACCCAACTGCCTATATTATTTGAGGACTGGGTTGTGTGGTTATGGAAGTAATTGTCGATATAATCATCCTTCTTATGCTTCGCAGGTAATAGAACATTTATTATTTTCAGTTCAGATGTAGTAAGTTTAGTTTTATTTTATTCTTGTAGAAATTAAATGGTTTTGGTTGTGCCTTTCCCACTAGGATCATCTTTGTTTTTTTTTTTCCCCCTGATTTTTTAGTTTTCCAGCATGATTTTTAAACAGTAATTTAACTGATCCTATCTCTCTATCACATTATTATGTAGGGTGCTCTGTACAGTGGAGAACTCCCAGAAAGAGTTGGACAGCCTGACTGTGGGGTATGGTTTTAATCTGTTTATTTTCTGATGAATATGCTTTTGCTTCAATCTAAATTGAGTCATTTATGTAGAGGACATTATTTAATTTAAATATTGTATATGCAAGATTAACGAATGAATTGTTCTAAGTGCAGAAAGTTTTGGGAAACACAATGGTGTGAGAATCTCTACTAAATATAAAGGAAAGCACCATGCTTTCTGATAGCAACCTCTTGATGAGGTTTCTTTACAAGAATTCTGATTATTGCCTGGTGTTCTCCCATCATTTTATCTATAATGGGCAGTTACAATTGCTTTTGTGTTTATAGGTTTTTCACTACTAGTAGACATGTTTCCTTCTCTCAATTATTTCAGAACGGAAACACTCATTCTGTTATTGAAATTTCCTTTCACTTAACATATTTATCTGTATAGTGTGGAATATTTATCCTTACATTGTCACATATGTCCTTTTTGGTGGATACTTTCTGAATGATGTTCAATTTGTCAGCAAAACCAAGTATAGTAAAACTAATATGCAAATGAAGATGATGTGATTTTGACTATTAAAGGTGATGCTTTATCTGGCTGGAAGTTCTTCGTAGTTTGAAATTCTTTTAAGATATGGAGAATGAAGTCAACCTGTGATCTAGCATTTCAAATTTGTAAATATGATTAGGATTCCCCTGCATTGATCATGCTAATTTTTTGGGATTTGTGTTGGAAGTCATGCTTTATTTTTAACATTGGTATTTTATGATTGCTCACTTCTGGGCATGCGTTGCAGTATTTTCTGAAGACAGGGACCTGCAAATATGGATCAACATGTAAATATCATCATCCAAGGGACAGGCGTGGTGCTGGACCAGTCTCATTCAACATTTTAGGTCTCCCCATGCGTCAGGTCCTTACCCTGTGATTATACTGAAATTTTCAGACATTTTTTTTTGGCGATAAATGTAAAGAATAGGCTACAAGCCTACAAGCTTCATCTTTCATTCTTATTTTATTTTTATTTTTTTCCAGGAAGAAAAATCATGTCCTTTTTACATGCGAACTGGATCATGTAAGTTTGGAGTTGCATGCAAGTTTCATCATCCACCACCCGCATCGCTTGGCCCTGTTCTACCAGTACCTGGACATGTTGCTTTTGGATCTATGACCCCCACAGTTGTGCCTTCATCAGGTCTACCTTATGTAGGTGGATTTCCTGCATGGTCATTACCAAGAATGCCATATGTATCTAGCCCACGTTGGCAGGATCCGCAGTCTTACCCGTCTGTTCCTTTTTCCCCTTCTCAAGGCATCGTATCTGCACAAGGCTGGAACACTTATAACAGTTACATGGTCAGTACTAATCTCTTAAATTGAACAAATCAATTTTTATTTTTGGTTCTAAAAAACCCCTGCATTGTTAAAGTTTTATTTGTTTAGTATGCAATCAAGGATCCTGGTTGTATTGGAATTGGCCATTTTTATCATCATTTTTAACCTCTGCGTATAGTTCTTCTAGTGATTTTGGAACAATAGTGCTGCGATTTTAGCTTACTGCCCTTTTAGAGCAGTGCTGCAAGGATAGTTTCAAATCATCAGCAAGCATAATTGACACCAGTGCAAGGATAGTCTTTTGTCATTAGAATGTGGAGACTGGATCTGTGATTTTTCCTGTTGTGGTTGCCAATGAGATATGGCTCAAGGTGGAGGGTGAGTTTGTTTGTGGGTTCAAGACTCACCAGTTGCATGTGTAATTGCCCAATGTGGTGGCTGACTTGTGACCCCCGCTCTACATGATTATGTGTTATAGTGTTATCTATTTCCTGCTTTTAGGGGTTAGCTAAATTGTGGTGTTGTTGAAAGTTGTAACTGATAAGGCGATAAGGTGTTCTTTATGGGACTGAAGTGTAAAGGATAACAAATGCTTATTGTTTTTTTTATTTGTAAAGTTATCGTGAGGTAACCAAAAAGTATAAAGAAAGTTGTAAGTTGACATTGTCATATCCTACATTAGGGTGCCATAGCAAAAACAAAAAAAGAAAAAGAAAAAGAAAAAGAAAAAGAAAATCATGACTTAAATAACATACCTATACATGTACAAACACAAACTCCTTTAAGTATTTTTTATGTTCTTAGATGGTCCTATCTCACATTGCCTCTTTTGTTGGCGTCTAGATGGGATGGAGAAGGTTTTGAGTTTAATTGAAATTCTCTATTTGTTTTTATTTTTGATCATGCTTTCATTATTATTACTCAGGGAAACATGAGCCCTATGTCTCCTACCAGTTCTGCTAGTGTTCTTGGTTCCAGCTTTGTATACAACTCCAAAAATCTTGGTGAGTCGGGTTCCAGTGGGCAGGTGCATTTGTCATCGACACCTGCTCTGATTCTCCCTGAGAGGCCTGACCAACCGGAGTGCCGATATTTTATGAACAATGGGACTTGCAAATATGGATCTGATTGCAAGTTCCATCACCCAAAGGAAAGAATTGCACAATCAATTGCAACCCAGCCTGGCCTTCCCTTGAGACCTGTAAGTTTTCATCTATTTAGTACAAGGTGACATGCATATTGGTCTGTGTAACAGTCTTTGTTGGGTTAATTGGGAATATCATGAATTAGAAAGAGTTTCACTATATTTTATAACTTGTTTACTGTTACTTTAATTATTCAAATAAATCAGTAAATGTTGCTTCTATCAATTCTTTATTTTTCTATTGTTCCCCCATCAGTGGCTGACTCCTGGTTCTGCTGTTTGCAGGGACAGGCTGTATGTTCATACTATAGTATGTATGGACTCTGCAAGTATGGCCCAACTTGCAAATTTGATCACCCAGTTGTAGCACCTCCTTATAATTATACCTTGAGCCTCCCAGCTCTTTCTATGCTTGATTCACCTCTCTTTAATTATCCGAGAAGCTTGTCAACAGCCCACTCATCTGAGACTTCCCCTTCTAAATCATCAAAATTTCCTGATTGGGTCCAGAAACATGATGCTACAAACAATGAACATGAGAATTCAGATACAAAGACTCCAGAGGATTCACCTGAACAGGCTGCTGCTTCACCACGCCCAATTCCAACTTCAACAGAGCCATTACACGATCAATCTGGTTGAAGTGACTCCTATTTTGTTCTCTTGTCACATCCCATTTTGATGCTTATGTTAAGGAGATATTTATTATATGTACCTCCCGCCCCCCTTTTTGCCTGCGGTTCTTTGGAGTGGGATAGGTTGTTTGGATATCAACACGATGACTAGAAGCTGGGGGGCATGGAAGGCATTTTTTTTGGTGGTGAATAAAGTGCAGGTGAAAGTTTGTATTTTTTTTTTTTATAAAAAAAAACCCTCCCCCACAAGGTGTTTTTTTTTATTTTTGGTGGATGATGTTCATCTGAGTTGATGAGAGTTTGCGGATTGCTTTGATTGTTGTTGTATGAATGTTCAGCATTATTGAGCCCTGCAACCCCATTACACGAGAAATATCCGTTTTGCTTGTGATGTGAATGAATTAAATAAATAGGCTAAAATGCAAAACTCACGTTTTTTATTTCACCAAAATTCATTTCAGTTCTCTTACTTTCAAGTTTATTCAATTAAGGTTTTTTTTTTTTTTTTTTTTAATATCAAATTTTGTTGTAAAATACATGGTTAATTTTTCAATTTTTTAAAATTGTTCTTCAAAATTTTTTAATTAAAAGAAAATTTAATTAATGATTGAAAAGTATTTATTAGAACTTTTGTTTTCAAAAAATTTTAACAAAAGTTGACGGAAAGACCTTAATTGAATAAATATAGGTCTTAATTGAATAAATATGAAATTTAGAGAAAATGAACGAAAGCAAAATTAAGTTAGATGACTTAAAGAAGTATGCATATACGAAAACTAAGAAAAGCTGTTGTTTAATAATTTGCTTCGACATATTTATGAATGAATTAACTAGTTGCGCTGAGAGTCTTATAATTCAATTGACATTCTTTAATATTTCCAATAAAAGAGGTTTAGATTCAAATCTTTCTCATTCCATTATAACTATTGAATTATCCAAAAAAAGAAAAGAAGAAGAAGAAGAAAAAACACCTACTAGACGCAGTGTACTCGTAGTACGTAAGTTTGGTCTTGAGGTCTCTAACAACTCCAGCAGTTATGTGTTGATTTCCCAGTAAAAACCTCAAAATAAGGGGCATCTTTTTAATCTTTACGTTTACTATTATCATGCCATCGTCTCTCATTAACTAATCAACATGTTTCTTAGTGGTTGAACGCTGTTGCATGGTGGAATTGGGCTTGAGAGGACTCAAGTCAATGCTTGGTGTTTGTGATGCCAGTACAGTAGATTTAGTGAGTGAAAAAACCCCACTTGATAACGCCAGTAGAGAGTAAAGACTATGCCATGACTGTTGCCAGTAAATTTTTTGTTTTGTACAAATAACAAGGGTCATTTTGATTTTAAAGCAAAGATAGTTTTACTTTTTGAACATAAACGATATGCTAACGTACACTAATGTAGGGAAGTCACATTAATCGCCTTCCTCTACCCATTTTTTTTAACCAAAAAAAGAAAGAAAGAAAAAAGTATGCTAATGTGGGGAGCACTAAGGTGTTTCATAGCTAGGTAACAGGCCATGAAGGCAAATTCTCTGAGCTGAATGGTGATTTGGTTTGGTCAATGATCTACATCATTCATTTTTAGTTTGGTTATTCACGTCTACCCAAAGTGTCAACTTAAAAAAAAAAAAAAATTTATTTTTAATAATAAAAGTGTTATTTTTATTTTTTATTACTATCGCTAGAAAAGAAAAATGAAAATTCTTAGTCAACAAATTTAGTGGTCTACATTAAATAGCAATTTGTGTTTGGACTTTGAATTAGGCATGTCCAATTAGGCCCACAAATTGATCGACCCGACGGTCAGTGGCGAGTCCCTACCTCTAGCAACTGAGACTGGGAGGTTGGTTGGTAGGTCTTCTCATAAAAAAACTGATTCTAACCGGCCCAACCAATCTATATACCAAAATCTTCTTGTTCTTTGCCAATACAAGCGGTTCTCTGGTCATTTTTTGTCAAATCTATTGAGATCAGATGAGATCTCGCTAGATTCGGCGGAATTTTGGCTAACTCGGCTCCAATTGAGGATCGACCACTACTCGAGCAGGCCCAACCCACTCGAAACAACTCCTCTTACTAGTCAGTGGCGAGTCTAGATCTTGTAGCCTGAAATGATCAGGTTGGTTCTGAGATGGGCACAAACCCAACCATATTTTTATTGGCTTCTTGAGCTTTTTAGTTATCTTAATTATTTTCTTTAAAAAATAATTTGGGCAAAAATGAATTGTATAAAATTAGGCTTTGGAAACCTGAGTATAGGTTGGCTCATTTACTATGAGATTTTCTTTGGACATTTTCATGGGTAAAAGAAGTTCTCTAATATTTGTTTGAGAGGCCACAGTAAGTTAGAGAAAATAATCAACATGTACGAATTTCAGACAAGGCTGGCCCATCCCGTACTACTAGTTACCTATAGTCAACTTCTTTCTTCAAGTTTTACTTTTACCATCAAAATTCTAACTTCTCCTCAATTAGGAATACAACTACGGCGCCAAAAAACTTTTCCTTTCTTTTTGTGTCTCAGTGCTAAAATTTGGAGCTCAAGATAACACGAGCTCATGCTAGCTTGTACCTATTTCCGATATCTATACAAATGGTATTTACCCTTGGATTATGGGAAGTTTTTCTGTTCTTTTTATCTTTATTTGGAACAAAATGTTCCTATTTTCTATCACAACATAAATTATCACAAAAAACACCTTGAATGTGACTATGAATTCTCTTATATTTTGAAAATCATTTGGTTGATTGAATCTCATCCAAGACATAGCATTAGCATATGGTATTTACAAAAATTTTCATTTTACCATATCAAAAGTTGTTTTATTTATTATACTATACTATTTTACAATATACCCAACATCTCATTTCTTAATTATCTCATCTATTCATTAAAATATTATTTTCACCAACTCTTTCTCTCTCTTCCTCTCCAAAAAAAATAGTTAAAATAATGAAAAGGAAGTGAGGACAAGACAAATAGTAGAGAGAGTCAAAATAAAATAATAATATTTAGTTTTGCAATTCGTGAATAGTAAAGTCTAAGGCTGCATTTAGCAATATGTAAAATATTTTCCAAGTGTAAAATATTTTCACCTGAAAATATTTTACGAAAAGGAAAATATTTTCAGTTATTTGTCTACGTTATGGAAAATATGCTGTAAAATTATTTTCAGTGTTTGGTTTTGCATGTAAAAACCTATTTCCATCAACCCAGCCACCACAGTCACCACCACAAACCTAGCCACCACCAGCCACCATCAACCACTACATAACCAATTAACTTGAAAAAATCATAATCAAAATCAAAATCAAAACTCATTAATCTTAAAATCAAAATCATAACCCATCCATCAAACCCACAACCCACCACCCTTGAAACCCACAAATCACCCAAGCAACCAAGCAACCAATCCACCAAAACCCACCCCCAATCAGCCACCATCGACGCTAGAACTCATCCCAACCCACCACCATTAAAACCCACAAATCATCCCAACCACCGATTCTCCAAAACCCAAAAACAAATATATTTACAATAAATTTTTTTCCCCCCCATAGCAATGAGGTCAATGAGAGTAGTTGGTGAGGGAGGAAGAGAGGACAGAAGGGTAGAGAGAGAGAAGTAAGATCGGTATGGGAGGAAGAGTGAGAAAGAAGGATGGAGAGAGAGGAAGAGGGCTTCGAATTTGACCTTGATCGGCGATGATAGGCACAGCCACGGATGACAGTGGATCGAAGCTCGAGTTCAGGTGTCGGTGGTGCTTTCTCCCTCATCGATGGCCTTTGTCTCTGGTCGCCGGTGCTCTCTCTCTCTCTCTCTCTCGGTTCGGGGTAGACCATGGAAATGGTTTGAAGGTAAATTTGAAATGTAAACAATTTTACACTTTAGGCCTACCTATTTTATGGTCAAAGATCCTAATTTTCGGGTTAACTAAATTTTCAATCCAAACCAATCACTAACCATCATGTAAAATGTTTTCCCAATTTTCATTACAACCGAAACAAACATAGCCTAAATGTAGAAGTGTACTATAGCACTATTGTAAAAAATTTTGCAATTAAAGGACCGGGTAATGGGTTTGTGCTTTGATGCTAAAATCCCCAACATATACCATTTGCAAGACTCAATGCTAATGCTTAAAAGGAAGAAAATGCAAATTTATTTTTTATTTTTTTTATGCATTGATAGTTAGTGGTAAAAGGATTTAAATACTAAATATTTTTGTTAAAAACACCATTCAGTACAAAATCAATTAAGTTATAAAACATTCAGCAAGAAAAAATGTTTGTTGGGTAGTCAATCTCTCCAATTTCACCCCTAAGAAAAAGAGATTTGCTACATTCTCACATAAATAAATAAAAAAGGAATTCAAAAGTGAAGAAGTGATGTTAATTTGATTTTTTAGAGCTAAAATATTTGTGAGTTCAAAATGAAATCCATACATTTTTTTTTTTTTTTGTAGCCTAGTGTGGCACCTGGTGTCATTGTACTTCTTGAGTTTGGGGTTCGATCCCCCGCATTTACCTAGCAAAAAAAAAAAAAAAAATGAAATCCATACATTTTCTACTTCAGATATCTTTCTCACACATAAACAAAACCCAAATAAAAATATAATATAGTAGAATTTAAAATCAAAATTGAAGTAAAGGTCTGCCTTCTCTGCCACGTCATATGTGAGTGATACCTAGGGCCCCACTGCACTACTATAAAAATATGAGACCGCTCGGTCAGTCTCTCTCTTCATTTCAACCGTTGGATTCGCCTGATTTAACAGGGACAATACAACCTTCACCAAACAACGCATGTTACTAACTGGCACATCTTTTTGGGCCGAAAAAGAAAAGGAAAAGAAAAAGAAAAATCTCTACCTACCAAATGTACCTTTTGTAGCAAAAGTCAATTACAATACCAACTACCTAACTTTTCCTCCTCCCTTTTCCCGCTTAAAATAAATCCCATAAATATGAAAATGAAAAAGTTATTTTAAATCGTAATAATTTTGTAATTAGCATTTTAAAATTATAAAACTTATAATAAAATTTTAGTTTGAAGATTAATTTTACAATGAGCTCCTCACTATCTAAATTATTAAGATAGGATATATTTATTGGGTAATTGTAATAAAAATTTTAAAATTACAAAAAACTAAAATTATATCCATTTTTTTTTTGGTTGTTGTTGTTGAGGAAAAACAGAATGCATTTCATTAGGAAAAATCAACAATGTCAGCTTGGACAACAAAAAGAAAAAGTGGTAGAACATCCTCTATTCACACTATGAAATTCGAGATACGTAAAATGTATATAGCTAGTGAGAGACCGCCAAAATTGGGAGTGCTCTCAAAAAAGATATTTGGGTGCTTTTAAGAGCACCTCTTTTTTTGGGTAAGTGGTGTGGAGTCGCTACTTGTTTTTTATACAAAAAAAATAAGAAAAAATAAATACAAATAAATACATGATCAAAATACTTCATTGTCATTGATTGAATAATGATAAATACAATCTTGGTAAATTGAATCTTACAAGGCTTTGAGTCTTAGTTACATTCTATGCAAAAGAATACATAACTTTTTATCGTAGTTATAATCTACCCAAAAATAAAAAGAAAGACAAAGTATAAATCTACCTATCCAAAAGAACTAAGTTCGGAGGCTAGGTTATAACATGAGAAGGTGTTAGGCACCCATTCCGCCCAGACAGAGTCTGGTCTTCTAGACTTTAATGATCAATATACTCTTTTATGCATGATATTAAATGATATGTCGAACATACATGATAGACACTTGACCAGAACTAACTCACATAAGTCTATCTTATGAATGTAACCTATTTTTAGAAAAAAATTAGATCTGTTTTTTTAAATAAAGAAAATTGATTTGATTCATTAAAAAAGAAACCAGATCTGTTTTTGTGTAGATAAAAAATTAGTTTTGTAAAGAAAATCATATCTGTTTTTATATAAAGAGAGAACAAGGTTTTTACTAATAAATATTAGATCTGTTTTGAAGTGAAGTTAAAAATGGTGATTTTCATTAAGAAAAATCAGATCTGTTTTTTGAATAAGAAAATCTAGATTTGTAGAGAAAAAAAAAAAAATCAGATCTGTTTTTTATGAATAAAATAAGAAAAAGACCTTTTTTTTAGAAGAGGGACTACACTCATGAGATAAATCTATGTTACATGCATTAATCAAAAATCATCTCAACTTTTGACTTCTTCTCTTAAATTTCAAAATCTGCTATTTTGTGACAAAGAAAATTTTCTCAAAAAGAAATCAGATCTGTATTTAATGAAAATACAAATCAATTTTATGTGTTAAAAAAATAAGATCTGTATTTAATAAAAATATAGATCAATTTTATGTGCTAAAAAAATTAGATCTGTATTTAATGAAAACACAGATCAGTTTTGTGTGCAAGAAAAATCAAATTTGCATTTAATGAAAATACAGATCAGTTTTATGTGTAAAAAAAAATTAGATCTGCATTTAATGAAAATACAGATCAGTTTTGTGGTTAAAAAAAAAATCAAATCTGAAAAATTCAGATTAGTTTTTAATTTAAAGAGATCTTTGATCAAGAGCAGATTTTGAGATTCAAGAGAGAAATCATAAAAAATAATCATCTAAGAACATATTTAAAAAAAAAAAATTGAACAAAACATGGCAATTATATCAAGAATCAGAAATAATAAATATACTAAACCTATTCATGCATCATCAATTAAAATTAATAAAGAAGACTAGAAAAAGAAAAGAAATTAACTACCTCTTGCATGCATGCTCTTCTTAGTGAAAGGATATTTTAGGATTCAAAGAAATTTATTCAACTCTTTGAAGCCTAAAATATATTGCTTACAGAAAAGGAATTCCTAAGGCAAGAGCCTCCAAAACGTCTTTAATGTAAGAGAGAATTGAAAAGAAGAAAGGATCTAGAAAGAGGGGGGGTCAGAAAGCGTAAAAAGTGTGTTGAATTTTGAGAGTCATCCTCTATTTATAGAGGTTGGAATGCTTCGAAAAATTAACTAAATGATCAGAATATGAAGTAGGATGCGTCCTTATCTCTAAAAAATTGAAAAATGTAAGGTTTATCTTAATCCAAAAGCCCTCGGGCTATGCCTCACATTTGTGCCAATTGGCACTTGAGAAGTGCCAATCGACACTCCAAGAATGCCGAATGGCCCTCTTGGGTGCCAGACCCGCGTTTGAGTTTTGGTTCATTTTGGACTCCTGTTTTGAGGTTTTTTGAGCTGAGACTTGCACTTAGATGCGTTTTTAATCCATATTCTAAAAATCAAACTCCTTTTCTAATAATTCAAGTTTTTTCAGCAATGATTATCTTGTAGATAAATACTCAAAAAGGTCTTGATTATCCATAATTTTGTTGTTATCTAGTTATCCTCTTTATTCCAATGCATGCAAGCCTATTTTTGACACTAACTAACTACCAATTACAAAATTATTTAATTAATTTTAATTGTTTAGCAAATCAGAATTAATTTAAATTAATCATGTGTGGTTAATTGGTTCCACCTAAATAAAATGCATGTAGACCGTGCAAACTTGATCATGCGATATCTTTCAATTTGATGGTTCGATTTGGAAATCAGGCATACCGTTGCGACCGTTAGAATTTCAAGATCATTTTTATGACATGCAATGAATGAATTAATGTATGTAATGCAATCATGAATTTTGGGCATATGAATGGTCATTCTAGCCATCTTTATTGATTAAATTATGGGTGTAAATCCGAGTGTCTATAGCTAGATTGTGAGCAACAGTATTACAATCTCTCTTAACATGAGAGTAACATAATCGAATAAAAAGCTTAGTACCAAACCATACATTGTCAATCAGCAAACCATGGGAAGACAAGATTGCACTATCATTGATCAGAGCTGTCATCAGTACTTGAGAATCCCCCTCTAGGACCGCCTGGTTGATCCCCAAGTTCGAAGCAAACTGAAGAGCCGTAGACGCCGCCAGAGCTTCAATTTCCACCAGACTGCAAGCTTGGGACAGCTGCTGCGAGGGAGAAGCCATAACCAAACCATGATTGTTTCTAAGCACCACTCCAATCCTTGAATTTTTCACCTCAGAAAAGATGGCCCTACCAAAGTTTATTTTATCAAACCAATCGGTGGAGGTCTCCACCCCGTACCATAGGATGTTGAGGCCATGGAGGAGGTTGTACAGCCAAAAATTCCGCAAGTTGATCTTTTGCCACTGAGGCAATCTGATGGGGACTACAGCTGGGCTGGTGCAACCGAATTTCCATTGGTTCCAAATTGACCAAGCAATGATAGAAAAAAGTTCTAGGTGAAGCTGTTTTTTTATATGCCACGATAACAATTCCTTGAAGTCCAGGAAGGTATTTGTTCTTCGCAATTCCCACAGCTCAGCATCTACCCACACGACATCAAGCTCCTGGCACGTCCATAGAGCATGCAGTGTTGTTTCTGGCACCTATTTGTAGCGGTCACAAATTGGGCTTTCGATGATAGTTTTGCGCACCAAATTTGTCTTCGTAGGCATTGACTTTCGGCATTCTCTCCACATAATATTCCTAGTCGAAGCATCTATCAGGAGCTCTATTGTGGTGTCTACCATTAATTCAACCAGAGGGGAGATAACTTGAGGCTGGTGTTTCCTTGGTAGCTAATAATTTTGCCAAATACTCACTGATTTTCCATTCCCGATACACCATCAAGAACATCGTAGAAGAGCGTCCCTGCCTTTTAAGATACTAGTCCATGCATATGAACCTGATCTAGAATTTTTTGCTTCCATGATAGAGCAATTAGGAAAGAACCTAGCATTGAACACCCTATAAAAAATAGAGAATTTTCATTTTGCAATAGTTGTCAGGATTGTTTTGCCAATAATGAATCATTGAACATAGCCAAAACTCAGAAACCCATGCCACCCACCACTTTCAATTTTGTCATTTCATTCCATTTTAGTCAATGAATCTTCCTTCTATCTCCCCGTTGACCCCACCAAAATTATATCCAACTTAAAATTAATTTACGCAATAGTTAAAATTTTTGGAATATAGGTAATAGATTGATATAACAAACTTATCTTGAAAAAAAATGTCAATTACAAAATTATATACTTTATGATAGACATTATAAATGTCTCATATAGTAAATAGCTATAATATTTCGCTATAAAAAAGTGGCCAAATATTCTAAAGCAAAAACCATCTTTTCTATAGATATATATGATAAAATTTTAATATATTACATCAATCTATGATAACCATTTTTATTATACAGCTATAATTTTTAATATCTTTTGGAAAAATTATTGTAAGGACTCAATTTGTAAGGACCCTCTAAAATTAGGAGGGAAACAATCCTATAGGCCCCAAACAATACATTTCTAGAGAGTGGGTTGAAGAAATTGGCCCTTGCAGACAAACGGAACCCAACCATGGACTCATCACCATTGAAGGCCGTGCACCTAAATTCCCTTTTAGAGTTCTCCTCGGCATTTATCCGAGGAGCTTCACCCTCCTTTTTTTCTTCCCCTTGTTGTTCTGTTGGTCCCTCTTATATAGTCCTCTTCTACCCATCTCTCTCTTCCATCTGTTGATCATCCATGCGCTTTCCCTCTAACTGTCCATCCCATCAGCAGCACTATCAGTACTCAAGTAATTCACAATAATCAAGGTTGCCCTGTCCAAGAGTCACATCTTCATTAGTGCGGTCAGAGGGCTAGGTGAGCGCATTTAGTGCGGAGGTGACAACCTGTCCTGATCCCGTTTCCCCATCTGAAACTAATTTCGGTCCGCCGAGGACTGGGTTATCCTTAGCGAAGTTTCTAATGTTTAGGCTCCCATGCATCATCCTCGGACGAACCTCCTTCCTCGGCATGGGCCCTGGACCAAGTGTAAAGTGGGCCGAGGTCACCAGGCCCTCGGGCCCCACAATAGCTCCTCAAAATTCTGCTGTCCGTGTCCCCTGACGGGGAGGAGGATTTTGATGTTCCCGAGTCCTCCACATGATTTGCCATACCTCGGCCCACGTCAGCGTTGGAGTCTTTTTATCTGCCACATGTAAGTTTTTGGTGCTTCGAGACTCAGTGTGCGTTTGCATTAAATTTTGGCGGCACCATGGAGAACCTTCGAGGGATGACGCTACTATACGAGACTTCCGAAGAGGTGAGGGGGCTCGGGTAGCCGATGCCTCGGAAAAGTCCCTTGTAGTTAATCAAAGTCTTTCGTTGGACCACCCCGTTGTGACAGCACGGGGCATTCTTATTTGTTTTCTTTTTCATTTCATTTTGCTTTTCGCCTTGGCTACGTTGTAACGAAGCCACATGCCTTCTATTTGAAGGATATATTCAGTGGTTTGCCTCTTGCTCATTAATTGATGCTTCTTTTTACTTGTTATACTTTAGTGTCTTGCTTACTACCTTGATTCTGTTCTGGACTTGATCTCATGAGATAATCAGCTGTCTTTTGAATTTGCATCCGAGGACTGTTCCACAACTCGGTTCCGTCTAACGCTTTTATTCTTCCGCAAATATCTGATTTTCCATAAGTTTGAGTCCGAGGATCACGTAATACCTTGGGACTGTCTAACACTTCTGTTCTTCTGTAAGTAGCTTGTTTCCCCATAGGTTTGAGTCCGAGGACCATGCAAGACCCTGGTTATGTTTAGTACCTAGGTATATTTAAGTGGTTAGTTTCCCCATAGGTTTGAGTCCGAGGACCATGCAAGACCTTGGTTCTGTCTAGTACCCAGGTATATTTAAGTGGTTAGTTTCCCCATAGGTTTGAGTCCGAGGACCATGCAAGACCTTGGTTCTGTCTAACGCTTCTGTTCTTCTGTAAGTAGCTAGTTTCCCCATAGGTTTGAGTCCGAGGACCATGCAAGACCTTGGTTCTGTCTAGTACCCAGGTATATTTAAGTGGTTAGTTTCTCCATAGGTTTGAGTCTAAGGACCATGCAAGACCTTGGTTCTGTCTAACGCTTCTGTTCTTCTGTAAGTAGCTAGTTTCCCTATAGGTTTGAGTCCGAGGACCATGCAAGACCTTGGTTCTGTCTAGTACCCAGGTATATTTAAGTGGTTAGTTTCCCCATAGGTTTGAGTCCGAGGACCATGCAAGACCTTGGTTCTGTCTAACGCTTCTGTTCTTCTGTAAGTAGCTAGTTTCCCCATAGGTTTGGGTCCGAGGACCATGCAAGACCTTGGTTCTGTCTAGTACCCAGGTATGTGGTGAAGGAGATTATCCTCATTGTTGGCCATACTAGTTTTGGCGTGATGATGGCCTCGGCCCTGCCTCGTCTGAAGTGGGGCATCGTGTGGACCGAACCATTGACCCCGCAGTGCCCCGGGCGAGGCTGGTTTGGGACTCTAACCTCACACGTGGCGGCAACGCCGCCTTCAGTTCAAGTTTCTGCCCTCATCAGTTACGAGGCGTCTCCTGACTGTTCGCGTTCCGCGCTTGACGTTTCAACACACGAGGCGCGCTCTCATTAACATTCTCTTGGATTGATGCAGATCTAACAGTAGATAGGCGCCTTGGAATTTGGTCAGGATTAATGTCACCGATAATCCACTCTTCAAATTCTGCGTAGGTCCATTCCTATCTGTCTTCACCCCCTATTTAAGGCTATATAGGGGAAATGACCTTCTACGCTTCACGAACCCTCTAACATACCAGGAAACATGTCTTCCCAACTTTCAGAGCCCCGTCAATGACCCTGCCAAAATTGCGATAAGAGTTTGGAGAAATGGAACGGCCTTGGATGGGAGTGAGGGTGCATAGGCCCAAAATCCTCCTTCCTTGACAAAGAGCTGCCGTAGCTATAGCTCGCGTCAGATCTCCGGTACGGTCGAATTTGTGCGTCATCCTCATGGTGCCATGCACAGCGGCCAAGAGGGAGGTCCCTGAAGTACATAACACTCCTCATTGGGGCACCTCTATGCCGGTGGAAGCGTGCAAGAATACGTCATGTCTGGTGCTCGAATGTTGCCGTCTCCAACGGCCAACCACTATGGGGCTGGAAGAGAATTAAGGGAACATCATGGGGAAGGGCCGCCCGGCGCCCTTGCATCTGCTCCTCTCTTCGTGCCAGTGCCATCGCACCGGCTTGGGCGTTGTGGGTAGCCTTGAAGCAGGCCTGCCTCAGCCCCCTTTCCTTTAGTTAGCTTTACAATAGGCCCGTCTGGGTCTTTGTTTGTAGAGTTGGCTTTAAAACAAGCCTGTCTGAGCTTTTGTTTGTATGTTGTAGTTCCTTTTCATCTAATAAAATACTGCCATTTTTTTCTCTTTTCCTTTGAATCTTTTACTTTTCTGCAATGGTGCTGTTTTTTTTTCCTAAAACGCGTTCTTGTGAACTTTCCGTCAACTGACTACCTAGGGACGATTATCCGTTGCGCCTGCTAGTGCACAAATTCTTCCCACAGACGGCGCCAATTGTAGGGACTCAATTTGTAAGGACCCTCTAAAATTAGGAGGGAAATAATCCTATAGGCCCCAAACAATACATTTCTAGAGAGTGGGTTGAAGAAATTGGCCATTGCAGACAGACGGAACCCAACCATGGACTCATCACCATTGAAGGCCGTGCACCCAAATTTCCTTTTAGAGTTCTCCTCGGCATTTATCCGAGGAGCTTCACCCTCCTTTTTTTCTTCCCCTTGTTGTTCTGTTGGTCCCTCTTATATAGTCCTCTTCCTCCCATCTCTCTCTTCCATCTGTTGATCATCCATGCGCTTTCCCTCTGACTATCCATCCCATCAGCAGCACTATCAGTACTCAAGTAATTCACAATAATCAAGGTTGCCCTGTCCAAGAGTCACATCTTCATTAGTGCGGTCAGAGGGCTAGGTGAGCGCATTTAGTGCGGAGGTGACAACCTGTCCTGGGCCCGTTTCCCCATCTGAAGCTAATCTCGGTCTGCCTAGGACTGGGTTATCCTCGGTGAGGTTTCTAATGTTTAGGCTCCCACGCATCGTCCTTGGACGAACCTCCTTCCTCGGCATGGGCCCTGGGCCAGGTGTAAAGTGGGCCGAGGTCACCAGGCCCTTGGGCCCCACAATTATATTTTAAACCTTTTAATTTATGTGTTTAACAAATTAAACCTTATAATCTCAAAAATAAAAAATTAAATTCTGATATTTCAAAAAAATAATAGATTCAATCCTAAAATTTCAAAAATAACAATGTAAAACATAATATTCCAAAAAAGTAATATAGTAAGTGTCAGATTTTAAAGCGGAATCACACTGTGTTTAGAGTTTAATTAACCTAGCTTGGGGATTTAGTTTACTTTTTGAAACCCTATGATTGAATTTTTTTTTTTTTTTTTGGTTAGATTATAGAATTTAATTTATTACATTCTAAAACTTTAAATTTAATTTTTTACTTAAGCAAATATATTTAATTTATTACAATCTCTAAATTGGAATTTGAGTGATAATTCTATAATATTAACTTCTTTTATGGTACTTGCATATTATTTAGGAAAAAAGAAAACCTAAATCCACAACTGTTGCCTCTTTGTTTTTCGTAAACAAATATGGCTTTTAAAAAAAAATTTATTATAGATATTTAAGAATTTAACCTATGACATATGCTATTTGATAATTACTCTTTATTATCAGACAAAAAATCAATTAATTTTTTTTAGAGAGTTCTGACCTATGACGTCTGCTCCTAATGATAGCTTTTTATCATTAGACCAAGGCACCAATCAGTTTTTAGTGTAGGCGGTGATTGAATCCCAGATCTCTTATTTAATTATTAGAAATTTTACTAGTTGATTTAATTGGAACCCACTGGGAAAAAAAAATCAATTAATTTGGGGCATAAATAAAGTTTGAATTTCAAATGTAGTACGAATTTGATAGGGATGTGGTGTAAAAAGCCTTATTACACCCTCAATTAGACATTGACACATCAGATTTCTCACATAAAAACATAGTGCCTAATGAACACAATAACAACCCATTAAAAACCAGTATAATTCAATATTTACTACAAAAAACAAGCAAATAAAAAAGAAAACCTATTGTTGTGTGAAGTCTAAACCTTCTCCATTTTTCCGTGTGTGTGTTAAAAATATTTAGTATTCTAAATAAAAAAAATAAACATAATGCCTCGCTGAATTGAAGAAGTCGCCTAAAAACCTACTGTGACTGAATTTTATACGACAAAACTCAAACTTTTCTGTCCAAGGCTTCGGAAATCTTCTAAGTAATCTGTAATAAACAAATGAAATAAAAAGGGAAACTTAGATTAACAATACTCCAAACACAAAATTATACCCAATCACACTAAGATGCATTTAGATTTGAGATTCATATCCATCACTCTAAATATGAATATGAAATTCTATCGTTCTTCTTCTTCTTCTACTTTTTTTTTCTTTTTTTAAATTTATTTATTTCAAAGGTTAGAACAATCACAATAAAGATTTAAGACTCACCATGGATCGTGGTGGTGGTGGTTACCGGCGAAGGAGTGAGGCAGTGGGAACAGAGAAAAGAGAGACTCTGTATGGATATGAGATTAACGGTGGTGACCTCTGGTGAGCGGCGAGCAAGGGCTGCTCAGCCATGGCCAATGGTTTTTGTGGTTGGAGAATGGGTCCAAGAGAGAACTAACGAATGGGGATTTAGGCTTTAATCAGATGTGTCAGTTGTTAGTGTTCTATTTTAAAAAGTTTGACATTGCACTCATTTATTAAATAGCGTAAATAAAGAGTTTTACACCTTATTTTTATAGAATTTAACCTCTTCTATGTATCTTATTTGAGGAAAATAAACTTGACTGTATTGAGATGTACAGCCTGTTGTTTTATTTTGGTTAGTTGCGCTTTGGCAAAGCTGAAAAAGGGAAGCATTGCTGAGGTGAAGCGTGCACTATAGTACTACGCCTCAAGGCTTATGACAGAATCAACGGTCCATGGTTGGATGGGTGTTCATTACGCTAAAGTTCATCGTATGAGTTGTCGTTCGTAAGACGTGCCACGTCGATGGGATGGTCCTACATGGGCTCCACGGAGTTGCATGTCCAATTGTCCACACGGCAGAAGTAACCTGCCGCTTGTGTGTGTGTGTTTTTCCCCCTTTTGTTTCTTATAAGAGAATACGTTGAATTGGTGCTTATGTTGAAATTAAGACTTAGGATGTTACACTTTGTCCACTTCTATTTTGAAATTTGAACCGTCTATATATACATATAATTTTACTTCAACTAGAACTTTATTACAGAACTTTCAATAAATATTAAAGAAATAAATTATTTAATTTGCTTATTTTGATCATATATTATAATTATGTGTTTTAATATAATAATTTTTTTTTGAGAAGATAATATAATAAAAGTTAGTCTTACATTTTCTGTTTACATTAAGTAGTTCATTATAAGTGTTACATGATCGTGAACTGAAAATTGAATCAACTCCAATTCGTCCATAAGAGTCGTCTAGGTCAAAAAGTCAAGAATCGTTATACCCATTAGGATGGTTGTCCATAGGCATTTGGGTCATCCATGAGGAAAGCACTTGGACGACCCCCAACACTTGGAAAAAATTCAAGAGAGATTTATCTACAAGAGCTACTGATTTGGACCACGTGTTATTATTTCGAGGCATGAGTAAAATCCTAGTTCATCGCTATAACTTCCTACTAAGTACTTAACTTCCAACGACAATTATAGAAGATTAGATTGAATATTTTAACTCCTATAGTGGTTGTGGAAGTTAATCCCGAACTTTTGACTTCCTTAAACATAGGGGAAGTTACGAGACAAGTAACCGCTTCAAGAGCACACTATATAAACACTCATTTACATCAAATGAAGGTAAGTTTTAGACTACTCCCAAAAAGTTGGAACTCCAGAATTTAAGAGAGAAACTAACTTAAGCATCGGAGCGTTCTTGGCCGGTCTGCCTTGGTCACCTTTGATCGTGTGTTTTCCTTTTCAAGCATTTCAAGCAATCATTAGATCATTGAAGCTCGGAGCATTCAGCTACTGATTTTCTGTGCATCATCATCACAAATTATAAAATTGATGTGCCTTTGTATTGTGTCTCATTAATTATAAAGATACTAATTTATTCTAGATGAAACTCTATTAAAGCTTTAAGTAACTTGTGGGGGTGTCAGGCTCAAAAATTCATTATTTGTTTGGATGTTGGGCCTATGGCCCAATCCTAGAACAAAGTTTTGTCTGAGGAGGAAGAATCATTGTTAAAAGAGATTGTGATGGTGACTAGAGAGGTTAGCTTCATCCACAATGACTCAGTGGGATGAGCTGAGAACAAATACATCCACAACAGACCAAGGCTGAAGTCCGAAAAGGTCATTTGCCAGCTAAGGTAATATTCCAGCTGGATCTGTTGGTGCAGGATAGTATGGCAAAGACATCCGAGAGGAAAGTACCCTAAAATATCTAAGGAGAAAGCTACTACCTTTGCATTAAATGCACTGCACCTAACTCCTTGGCCGCATTAATGTGGAGGTGATACCTAAACAGTATATTTCAACCTTACAGCTACTAAATGGAAATGGATGGAAAGGACTGATGGGACAAGTACCAAGACCGACCATTCTGGATGCACATGGCAGGTGGAAATGAGGAAGAAGGAGAGTATACAAGGAAATGATGGAGACAAGAGAAGGGGATGGAAAATTCAGGAAGAAGAACACTGTAACATCTAAGGACAGAGCTTGTAGTTGAATTTTGAGAAAAACATATAAGAACAGATGTCCTCGGACCTTGCCGAGGACAATTTGTCTCTAATATAAACCTTTTTCTGTCCATTCTCTTAACATTTGGATCCATTATAGTGTCTGTTTGATCCATTAAGGCTCAGTATTTAACCCATTCTCTACAAATTCATTATTTTGGGCTTTTTGGGCCCCCTCCACATAGTGGACAAGAACCCAATCAAGTCCTTACAATTGGCGCCGTCTGTGGGGATACTGGAGTTTTCAGTTAATTTCATTCTCAGAGATGGTAGGATCAGGTCCACACTAGGCAGAGTCTATAGGGTCTCAACGTCAAGATCATTTTCGTGATCTTGAACGGCAATGGGACCAGGAAGAAAGCGTACATACTACCCATACTAATAGAAGGCAAGCTTGGGGTAAAAGTCACGTTTCTCAAGAGGAGAATTCCAAAAACATGCAAAAGGAGATTGATCATCTGAGGAGAAGCTTGTGTCATGAATGACGAAGGCGAGCTCTATCCAATCCTGAATTCTCTTCTGGTGACGAGGAGGATGATAGCTATAGGTGCAGGTCGAGAACTCCACCCAGTGAGTCTTTCTCATATGATGAGGATTATCATCATGAGCGAAGGGATAGAAAGTCATCCTTGGTCGGCCTGGGAAATGACGCTGTGAGTAGAGCGCTCAACCAGATCTCCAGGTCACCTTTCACGCACTGGATTGAGAGAGGAAGGCTTCCTCAGTGGTTTTCTCAACCCACGTTCACCCTGTACAACGGAAGAATGGATCCTATAGAGCATGTTAGCCATTTTAATCAAAGGATGGCCGTACACTCCAAGAACGAGCCTTTAATGTGCAAGGTATTCCCATCCCGTTTGAGGCCTGTGGCGATGAGATGGTTTGACAGTCTGAAGGCAGATTCCATTGATTCTTTTAAGGAACTTACTCAGGCATTTGGATCTCGCTTTGTAACGTGCAGAAGGGTTCCTCGACCTTTAGCTTCTTTGCTATCATTGTCCATGAGAGAGGGAGAAACCTTGAAAACTTATTCGGATAGATATTGGGAAATGTTCAACGAGGTTGATGGTGACTTTGATGACGTAGCCATTAGCACTTTCAAGCTCGGCTTGCCAATCGAGCATGGTTTAAGAAAGTCTTTGACTGGGAAACCTGTCAACGGTATACGCCAGCTCATGGATCGGATTGACAAGTACAAGAGGGTGGAGGAGGACCAACAACAGGACAAGGGAAAGGGCAAGGTTATCCTTCAGGAGAGGCGGGATTTCAGGTCGGATCGTTATAACAGCAACAGGTCTCATAGAGATTTTACTGGGCAGTCTAAGTTTGCAGCTCCTCAGATGGTGAATACTGTATTCAGAGATCCGATACATCAAGTGTTGAAAAAAATCAAGAACGAGCCATATTTCAAATGGCCAAACAAGATGAGTGGAGACCCCCTAAGGCATAATCAAAGTCTTCATTGCCAGTACCATCAAGAACGAGGACATACCATCGAGGACTGCCGTACATTATGGAATCATTTGGAACAGCTGGTTAAGGAAGGAAGGTTGCAGCATCTCTTGTGTCACACAAACGGGTAGGGAGATCAGTCAAGGTCTGGGACTCAGGGAAATGCTTCTTCGAGGCCCCCTTAGGCACCATCAATGTCATCTTTGCTGCACCAGGGAGGACTGGCTCCCAACCCTCTAGAGTGATGTCTATAGCTCGGTTTCTAGCCGAAGACACTAATTCTGGATCGAAGAGGCCCAAAGTAGAAGTTTGACTAGTATTGAGTTTTTCGGATGAAGATAAGGTAGGAACTATCCAGTCACATGATGATGCTTTGGTGGTAACTCTCAGAATATGAGGGTATGATGTAAAGAGGGTGTTAGTGGATCAAGGCAGCGGTGCAGAGATCATGTATCCTGATTTATACAAGGGGCTGAACCTAACAACCGAGAATTTGATGACCTATAGTTCTCCACTGGTGAGTTTTGATGGGAAGGTTGTTATTCCTAAGGGACATATAAGGTTGCTCGTGCAAGCAGGTTCAGAGGTGGTTGAAGTGGACTTTATTGTAGTTGATGCTTTCTCTCCCTACACGGCCATAGTTGCCAGACCCTGGCTTCATGCACTAGGGGTTCTTTCTTCAACTCTGCATCAGAAGGTGAAATACCCATCAGGAGACCAAATTGAGGAGCTGGTAGGGGACTAATCCATGGCCCAACAGTGCCTCGTATCTGCAATCTTGTATTAGCCAACGGCAGAGTCCTCGGCCTCAGTTAATGATGGTTTATAGCAATCAAAGTCTACGAAGTTACCCGCTAACGTGCCGGCCGAGGAGGCTAAATGTGAAGATCTTGAGAGATTTGCCATAAGTGACGATCCGGAGAAGTTTTTCCAGGTTGGTGCTCAGTTACTATCTCAAGAAAAGGGAGAATTGGTGAAATTCCTTAAGGAAAACGTTGATGTATTCGCCTGGAATGCCTACTAAGCCCCAGGGGTGGATTCGAGCTTCATATGCCATCATTTGAATGTCAATCCATTTGTCACCCCCAAGAAGCAACCACCTCGGCATTCATCCAAGGAGCACTCTGATGCTATCAAGGACGAGGTGACAAAGTTTAAACAGGCTGGGGCTATAAAAGAGGTTTTTTTACCCGGAGTGGTTGGCTAACACAGTGGTGGTAAAAAAGAAGACAGGGAAATGGCGCGTATGCGTGGATTTTACAGACTTGAATAAGGCCTGCCCAAAAGACCCTTTCCCTATGCCTCGAATTGACCAATTGGTGGATGCGACTGTAAGCCATCCTCGGATGAGCTTTCTGGATGCTTTTCAAGGATATCATCAGATACCATTGGCTGCGAACGACCAAGAGAAGACAACTTTTGTTACTCATACTGGAAATTATCATTATAAGGTGATAGCCTTTGGTTTGAAAAATGCAGGGGCTACCTTTCAAAGAATGATGACCAGAATGTTTGAGCCTCAGTTGGGGAAAAACATCGAAATTTATATCGATGACATGGTTGTGAAGAGCAAGGGGGAGTCTGATCATGTTAGTGACCTTGGTAATATTTTTGATATCTTGAGAAGACACAAGTTACGACTTAATGCCTCCAAATGTTCTTTTGGTGTGGGATCAGGAAAGTTCCTGGGCTATATGGTCATGCACTGTGGAATTGAAGTCAATCCTGACCAGATTAAGGCTATCAAAAACTTGTAACCACCTCGGAACCCCAAGGAGGTTCAGAGACTCACAGGAATGACGGCCGCCCTAAATCTATTCATCTCTCAGTCAGCAGACAGGTGTAGGCCTTTCTTTCAGTTGTTAAACAAATGGAAAGGATTTGAATGGACCAAAGAGTGTGTTCTAGCCTTTCAGCAGTTGAAGTAGTATTTATCTTGGCCACCCATCATGTCAAGGCCCGAGGTAGATGAGGTTTTGTTTGCCTACATCGCAGTAGCTTCCCATGCAGTAAGTTTGGTGCTAATACGGGACGATGGTGGTGTGCAAATGCCAGTTTATTATGTGAGCAAGTCCTTGCATGAGGCTGAGGTTCGTTACTTGCCATTAGAAAGGGCCATTCTAGCTGTGGTGCATGCTACACGCAAGCTTCCCCACTACTTTCAGTCACATACAGTGGTTGTCTTAACTCAACTCCCACTCAAATCTCTACTTTGGAGTGCTGATTACACAGGGAGAGTTGTGAAATGGGGTACAATTTTAGGGGCTTTTGACATTAAGTACATGCCTCGCACCTCGGTAAAGGGTCAGGTCCTAGCTGAACTTGTAGCCGAGTTCACTAAAATTCTAGCAGGAGAAAATACCGAGAATCAGAACGTGGAGGGAAAATTAGTGGGGGTAGTCTCCACACAAGAACCTTTAGCTTGGAATGTTTACATAGACAGCATAGCGAATCATAGGGGATCTGGAGTGGGGCTAGTCTTGATATCTCCAGAGGAGATCATGATTGAAAAATCCTTAAGATTGGGCTTCTCGGCTACAAACAATGAAGCTGAATACGAAGCTCTACTGAAAGGGATGATTATGGTACAGAAAATGGGAGGAAAAGCCGTGGAGTTGTTCTTTGATTCAAGATTGGTTGTTGGCCAAGTTCAAGGAGAGTTAGAGGCTAGAGATTCCAGAATGCAAGAATACTTAAACTAGGTTAGACATCTGCAGTCTAAATTTGAGTCTTTTTGTTTATCACATGTCCCTAGAAGTCAAAACACACATGTCGATTCTCTTGCCACATTGGCCACTTCCTTGGCACAAAGTTTACCTCGGGTAATCCTTATAAAAGACTTATGTAAACCTACCGAGGCAGAAAAAACCATGGCTCATATCCATCAAATAAGGGCGGGTCCTAGTTGGATGGACTCTATTGTATTGTATCTCAAGGAAGATGTTTTGCCCGAAGATAAATCTGAGGCTGACAAAGTGCGAAGGAAAACTCCTCGGTTCTGGCTATCCGAGGACCAGAAGTTGTATAAAAGATCTTTTTCTGGCCCATATCTGCTGTGTGTGCACCCAGAGGCAGTTGAGCTAGTCTTGGAAAAGTTGCATGAAGGAATTTGTGGAAGCCAAACGGGCGGCAGGTCTCTATCACATAGAGCGCTTACACAAGGCTACTGGTGGCCGAAGATGTAGAAAGAATCACAAGACTATGCAAAGAAGTGCAACCAGTGTCAAAGGTTTCCCCTAAACATTCTCCAACCTGGGGGAACTCTTAACCCTTTGTCCAGCCCTTGGCCTTTCGCATAGTGGGGCTTGGATATTATAGACTCTTTCCCTAAGGCAGCAGGGAATAAGAGGTATTTATTGGCCGGCACAGACTACTTCACCAAGTGGGTTGAAGCTGAACTGCTTGCAAATATAGGGATGTGGATGCCAAACGATTTGTTTGGAAAAACATTGTTACTAGGTTTGGAGTCCCCCATACTCTTATCTCGGATAATGGACTCCAATTTGACAGCAAAGCCTTTAGGAGATACTGCTGCGATATGGGAATAAAGAATAGGTATTCTACCCCGGTGTATCTGCAGGGGAATGGGCAGGCTGAAGCTGTGAATAAAGTCATAGTAAGTGGACTCAAGAAGAGGCTGGATGACGCGAAGGGGAAATGGGTAGAGGAGCTATCGCATGTCTTATGGACGTACTGGACTACACCTCGAAGGTCCACAAGAGAAACCCCCTTTTCCATGAGTTGTGGAGCAGAGGCCGTTATTCCTCTAGAGACTGGATTCCCCACGCTGAGAACGAGTTCCTTTACCCCGAGCAGTAATGATGAATTGTTGGAAAGGAGCATAGATCTAGTTGAGAAGCGAAGGGAAAATGCCATGGTTCAATTAGCGTATTATCAGAGCAAGCTCAAGCAGGGGTATGATGCTAATGTGAAGCTAAGGCCGTTGACAGTGGAAGACTTGGTCTTAAGAAAGGTTATGGGAACAGCCAAGAATCCAGCATGGGATAAGCTGGGAACTAACTGGGAAGGGCCATATTGTATAACATCAGTGGCTGGGATAGGTGCGTATTATCTTGAAGATCTAGAGGAAAGAGCTGTACCTCGTCCTTGGAATGTAAATAATCTTAGAGGTACTACTATTAATAAAGAATTCCTTCACCCAACCTGGGTTTATTATATTATGTGCCACGTGATCTTCATCATTTATCTGAGTATTAAACAGAATTTTGGTCATGCCTGGCTCCTCGAACCACATACCTTGGAAAAATTGATATCCTTCAATTATTTTTCTAAGTGTTAAACAGAACCTAAGCTATACCTGGTTCCTCGAACCATCGGCTATGGGAAAATTAACACATTATGACATCTATATGAGTATCAAACAGAACCTTGGTCATGCCTGGCTCCTCGGACCACATACCTTGGGAAAATTGATATCGTTCAATTATTTTTCTAAGTGTTAAACAGAACCTAAGCTATGCCTAGATCCTCGGTGTTAGGTCACAATCTGAATGACCCCTTGTGATTAACCCTAATTAATTAATTTAGCCAAGTAATTAATTAATCAATTAATCATGCAATTTTATGGAAGCACAAACAAATCACCAATCAACTAAATATGTAGCGGAAAATAAATAACACGGTGATTTGTTTACGAATGGGGAAAACCCTAATGGCAAAAACCCCATCGGGTGATTTTTAGGTCACCACTCCCGAAACTCCACTATTATCAAATCAAGCGGTTACAAGTAAAGGAATCCCAAGTACCTTACCAACCTACAGTTGAACCCTTACCCCAATACCCAGTTGGACTTGATCTGTAGTGACAATTTCCATCTTTGATGCACGGCTCCCAAGTACGTGACTAACCAATGCACGGATCCAAGTACGCGACTTCAGAACACCAACTGAGGAAGAATGGTTGGCTGCAAAGTTCTTCAGTTCATCCACTTGATGAATAGCAGGAAGATGCTTGGTTACAAAACCCTATGGTGCAAATACACAGCAACTTCTTGATGGAAGATGAACTAGGTCAAGAACTTCGTATGTTGATCACAATTTGCTTAAACAGAGATTGCTCAATGATAATGCAACTTGTGTCACCCAAAACGGCTCTTAAAATAATCCTTTTATATGTTTAGGGTTAGAAGAAAAGAAGGCCCAAAAACATATTCACGAATCCCAAGAAAATCAGATTGGAAATCTGACTTTTTAAATCTCGACAGATAGCAGGTGTCGAGGTAGCTGTCGAGAGGTGTCGAGCTTTAAAAACTTTGCACTTCAGCTTGCTTTCTCTTGGACAGACTTGATGACTTCAACACTTGACCTTGAAACATTGTTTCTTGAAGTATTAAAAACACCTAGAACTACCCAATTACAAGCAGAGTGCGTTTTGTCAAAGGATTAGCCAATTTACATAACTAAGTGACATATGTTCTTAAACAAGTTAAAACATATATGTCCTAACAATCTCCCCCTTTGGCAATCCGTGACAAAACCACAACAAACAAATGAGTATATGAGAGAAGTCATAAATTACTCAACTCATATTCACTTGTTGAATACAATAAAATCTATCCTAACACAAACTCTTGAAAAACTTTGCAAGAAGAGAGCTTATGATAAGTAGACTTTGACAACCTGTATTTCTGAAACACTTTAAACAAAACTCATCAAGGCATCTTGTGTGAAACAGAAATAAATAGATTGCATACAAGTATAAAGAACATGTGTATAAAGATAGAAAAGAAACAACACATGAAGAGAGAGGTGAAAGAAACATACATCAACATATATAAGAGATAAGATAAGTACAATGTATGTAAAAATGGTCAAAAGACCTCATATACAAGACCCATGTATCTAAGAGATAAGAAAAAAATACATATAGCCTCACTACATCCCTAAAAAAAATGACAACACTCCCCCTATTAAAAATGTCCTATACTAACTCTCCCCCTAAGATGACTACTCTCATAGCCCAAACTACTCCCCCTTTTTGTCACGAGTGACAAAGGGTAGAGTGTCATGTAGACATCTCATCAGCAGAGCTAGCATCCCCATCATCATCATCATCATCATCCTCAGAATCTGACGCTGCTGGAGTAGATGGTGAAGGAGTAGCCTCTGGAGCAAATCCACCCATGATCGCCTGCCGTCGTGCAATACGACCCACACGAACATTCACCTGATACAACTCAGCAGAGAGTGTATCAAGACGAGTGTCCATGCGCTGCAGCTGCGCCATGATATCATCAAGGGATACATCGCTCGAAGAGGAAGAAGGAGCAGATGTAGATGGAGCTGATCTGGATGGCGCTGAACGGGAGGGAGGAGTGGCACTTGGCTGTCTCGACCTGAACTGCGCCTCACTACTTTTTACGGTAGCGGCATCTATGGCAGATATGTGTGTGAAGTGGTCGGACACAGGAAAGGGAACGGAAAAATGGCGTAGAATCCGCGTGATAGCAGAAGGAAAGATGAGCTTATCACGGGACGCCGAATCAAGATAAACCTTTATGATAGACCGGATGAAGTGAGAAGGGAAGTCTATGGTAAGATGCTCAAGTAGAGTAAGCAAAAATCGAGCACGAGGCTCTGTGATAGAGTTATAGTGAGAAAGAGGATGGAGAACAAAAGTCATCACCATGTTAATGAATCTAGGACCTTTAGCAAAATGCCTACATGATGTGAACTGATGCTCACCCCAATCAGCAGGGCGCTCACAAAAAGCAGAAATGAGCTCATCTTTGGACACAGTCCTCAGACGCTCACAAGAGGGGTAATCTGGAAACTCTATCCTAGGTACCCTAAGCACATCCGTAACAAGTTGCGGTGTGACAGGAATGCGCATACCTCGAACGCGAGTGACAAAATGAGGTACTGAAAGATCAATCCCGTGCATGTTGGAGTAGAACTCCTGTATCAGCACGAGAGGGCAAGTGACCGGGATGTCACACAGTGACCCCCATCCCCTACTGTGAATGACAGAGGGAAGGTCAGTATCGGCGAAGTCCGCCAGAATAACTTGGCGTTCCGAATGAACACCTCGTCGAGAAAAATTCTCCGAAAATGCCTTGTGGGCATCTCCATCACGGAACCGAAGGTTAAGAGGAGCAGAATCAGAAGAAGAGGAAGCTCTAGAACGCAGAGGGTTCCGAGCGGGAGTGGATTTACGTTTGGGTGCCATAGACACTACTAACGTAAAAGAATGAGAGAAAGAGAGAGAGAGACACTCTGAAAAGTCCCAACACAGTTCAAATATATCAAATATGTTGAACAACAATTACGTATGCATGGGAATGCATGAGCATGTGACATGCAAAAGAAAAAAAATCATGGGCTCAGCCCAATCCAATCCTAGCAGCACACAAACATAAAGCACACATCTAAATGCATGTAAATATCATTATAATGCAAATGAAATGCAATGTATGACATTTTGAAATCATCTAAGTACAAACCCAACCCAAAATTTCAATAAAAACTCAACAATTTTGAAAAACCCCAAATTTTTATGAAAAATCCCAAAAACTAGGTTTTCAAAACATGAAATGCATGAAAAAAGAAGAGACAAGAGATCTTACCAAGTGATTGAGGCAAGGAATGAGCAAGATCCAAGAGGGTTAGAGGATTTGAGTGAAAGGAGAGTGAAAGGGAGATGAACAGACACGGAGAGATCGAGAGAAATTGAGTGAGAAATGAAGAAAATCGCGACAGATCCTTAAATAGGTACCTCAGTAAATCTCAACAGCTGAGGTGTCGAGAGGTATCGAGGAAGCTGTCGAGGAAGGTATCGAGGAATTAGCCGTTGACAGCTAAAGGTATCGAGAGGTATCGAGATGCAAGAAGAATTTCAGATACGTGATGCTCGATCGATCGCGAAGGTGTCGAGAAGGTATCGAGGAGACAGAAGAAATCTCGATCGATCCACAAGGTATCGAGACAGGTGTCGAGAAAGAAGACTCAAACAGTATAAGTGAATCTTGATCGATCCAACAGGTGTCGAGGAGGTGTCGAGATTGCGATAAGAAACAACTTGAGAAGCTCGACAGATGACCAGGTATCGAGGAGGTGTCGAGGAAGGTGTCGAGACAGCAGAAAAAGGCAGTTTTCCGAGAAGGGAAAAACACAGACATGAATGCAATCCAACACACATCTCTACCAAAGATCCACTCAACATTTAAACCTCTCAAAAACATCTCTCAACAAGAAAATAAGCACAAGGATCATGCAAAACACACACACACACTAAACAAGTCTAACCAATTTTATATTTCAAAAACAAGTTATGACAGTTTAGTGAGCATACATTAGCACATGTAAAACCTTTGTGATGGCCAAATCACATTGTACCTGCACATGTATCAAAAGTAGTAAAGAATATTGCGTGTTGTGTGTGAAAAACATTGCAAGATTGCATATGTGTATAGATGTTATGACGATCTGAGATATGAGAAAATAACTTTTAACTCACACACAATCATAACTGTTTGATGGGGACTATCACCTTCGAGGTACATCCTATAACTCCCACATCTCCTAGAATACACGCTTGCAACCATATTTAAGCATTTTTAATCTTTTTGTTTTTTATTTTCTTTGCATATTTTCTTTTATTTTAGCATATCATACATGGGTATATAAAAGAGAGAAAAGAAATACCCAAGATGTTAAGCATTGACATTGCACTTTTGCTATGCCGAAGCATACGGATGTCTTTGACACTGCACTTTTGCTATGCCGAAGCATACAGGTGTCTATGACACTGCACTTTTGCTATGCCGAAGCATACAGGTGTCATTACAATGATTGGTGGGCAACAGTGGTGAGATGGTCATTTATGCCTTTCTCTTAGGATTTTCTAGTCCTACCCGTCAAAAAGAGTGATATGAGTGTTAAGTTTTAAGAGATAACCTAATCTTACTCATCACAAACAAAAGCCACAAAGCTCACTTGCTTAGTTGTGCATAGAGATGCTCATCTAAGCTAAAAGAGATACAAAGTTTAGAAAATTTTGTTTCATTGGCCATCCAAGGTACACAAGTACCAAAGTACACATAACACACACTGTTTTTGTATTTTTCAATTTTTCAATTTATTTTTATTTTTTTATTTTTATATTAAAAACAAAATAAGCAAAACTGAAAATAAACAAACAAAAACATGTTATCAAAGCAAAGCAAAAACTAGACTGACTCAGCAGAAAAGAAAGACACACAAGCAATGCAACAAACAAGAAAAACAAGAAGGGAGAAGAAAGTGATGAAATCACTTAGAGTCCTTTTTCTTCCACTCCTTGGAAGAACCTTTCCTTTGATAGAATCCTTGAATAGGCGGTGAGGGGGAAGAATTTAAACCGTTCAAGTTCGAAAGGAACATGAGGGCTTTCAGAAGATCTCCAAGAGGAGTAAGAGAGGATTGAAGCTGATTATGGTTTCCAGATGCTATCACGCCATTGCTCTGTTGAGTGGCTAACCACTTATAGCAATTTGGTCTAGTATGACCGGCAGCTCCACAATGATGACAGAGATGCTGCTTCTTTTGTTTAGGCTTTTGAGAGTTAGCCTTCTTAGCCCTAGGGTTTTTAGCATCTTTCTTATCTACCTTAGGGGGTGCTCCTAAGATAGATTTTCCCTTGTCTAAGTTCTCACTAGCTAATTTAGTCTTAACATCAATGTTCTCAATTTCAATGTTATTAGCAGGAGGAACAAAAACAGTATTGCTAGTAGAAGCAGTATTAGAGAGAGAAATACCAAACCCCAAACCAGTTCGATCCGAAGCAGGTTTCTGATTGCTAAGCATCTCATCAAGCTTTGCACTTGAAGTCCTCTCCAGTTGAGCTCTGACTTGAAACAGCTCCGCTTCAAGCTTCTTGGTCTTCTCAGCCAAAAAGTTGTTCTCAAATCTCAGTGCTCCAATAGTTTGATTCGCCTCATCAAACTTTGTGGACAACTCTTCACGATCGAGTTCCACATCACTGAGCTTCTTGGTGGCCAGCCTATATAATTTCTCATGTTTTTCAGAGAGCTTGTAAAGCTTCTCATAGGCTGAATGGATATCATCTTGATCATCCATCTTCTCAAATTTGGACTCCACCAATTCTTCTTCTTCATCCACTTCTTCAACAATCCCTTCAGTAGGATTGACTGTGGCAGTGAAGGCATTTAGGATTCCGTCATCCTCATTGTCAGAATCATCTTCAGGCTCGGTGTCACTTAGGGTTACAGCAAGGGCCTTGCTTTTCCCAATGCTCTTCAGATATGTAGGACACTCATGTTTCATGTGTCCGAACCCATGACACCCAAAGCATTTTGGTCCTGCGGGAACAATATACTGACCGCCCTCCTTAGCATCCTTCTTCCCTTTGTCTTAGCTTTTAAACTGAGAAGAACTGAACTGCCTGCGGTCCTTGTCGAAGTTCCTTCCATTGGCATTCTTCATAAACTTTTTGAACTGCCGAGTGATGTAGGACTTCATCTTGGAATCTTCATCATCAGAAGACTCATCTGTATCACTGCTCTTTGCCTTCAAGGCCATGCTTTTGTCTTTGTTGGACTTGCCAATCCTAGATAACCCTATTTCATAGGTCTGCAAGTTTCCAACCAGTTCAGTCAAAGGAATCTTGTCTATATCCTTTGATTCTTCAATTGCCGTAATCTTGGCATGAAATCTCTCAGGTAGAGATCTGAGCACATTCCTTACAATCTTGGGTTCAGGAATGGTTTCCCCAAGATTGAAGGCTGAGTTCACTATGTCCTTGAGCTTGGCATAGAACTCATCAAATGACTCATCCTCCTCCATCTTAATTTCTTCAAAGCTTGTAGTGAGCCTCTGAAGCTTTGAGTCTTTGACAGCCTTTGTGCCTTCATAGGTAGTCTGGAGGATGGTCCAGGCCTCCTTAGCAGCTTCAGTTGAGGATATCTTTTTGAACTCCTCATTTGTGACTGCGCTAAATAGGGCATTTAACGCTCTGCTGTTGAAGTTAGCCGCCTTGATCTTAGCATCATCCCAATCGGCCGGATCTTCTGTTGGCTTAGTCCAGCCAATCTCTACAGCTTGCCACACTTTTTCATCTAAAGACTGCAAGAAAGCTCTCATGCGTACTTTCCAGTATGCATAGTTAGTGCCATCAAATAAAGGAGGTATAATTAAAGATTGTCCTCTATCCATGACAAACGGGGGTCAATGGATCAACACAACAAAGATTAAATCCTAATCAGAGTGTGCCTGCTCTAATACCACTTGTTAGGTCACAATCTGAATGACCCCTTGTGATTAAACCTAATTAATTAATTTAGCCAAGTAATTAATTAATCAATTAATCATGCAATTTTATGGAAGCACAAACAAATCACCAATCAACTAAATATGCAGCGAAAAATAAATAACACGGTGATTTGTTTACGAATGGGGAAAACCCTAATGGCAAAAACCCACCGGGTGATTTTCAGGTCACCACTCCCGAAACTCCACTATTATCAAATCAAGCGGTTACAAGTAAAGGAATCCCAAGTACCTTACCAACTTACAGTTGAACCCTTACCCCAATACCCAATTGGACTTGATCTGTAGTGACAATTTCCACCTTTGATGCATGACTCCCAAGTACGTGACTAACCAATGCGCGGATCCAAGTACGCGACTTCAGAACACCAACTGAGGAAGAATGGTTGGCTGCAAAGTTCTTCAGTTCATCCACTTGATGAATAGCAGGAAGATGCTTGGTTACAAAACCCTATGGTGCAAATACACAGCAACTTCTTGATGGAAGATGAACTAGGTCAAGAACTTCGTCTGTTGATCACAATTTGCTTAAACAGAGATTGCTCAATGATAATGCAACTTGTGTCACCCAAAACGGCTCTTAAAATAATCCTTTTATATGTTTAGGGTTAGAAGAAAAGAAGGCCCAAAAACATATTCACGGATCCCAAGAAAATCAGATTGGAAATCTGACTTTTTAAATCTCGACAGATAGCAGGTGTCGAGGTAGCTGTCGAGAGGTGTCGAGCTTTAAAAACTTTGCACTTCAGCTTGCTTTCTCTTGGACAGACTTGATGACTTCAACACTTGACCTTGAAACATTGTTTCTTGAAGTATTAAAAACACCTAGAACTATCCAATTACAAGCAGAGTGCGTTTTGTCAAAAGATTAGCCAATTTATATAACTAAGTGACATATGTTCTTAAACAAGTTAAAACATATATGTCCTAACACTCGGACCATCTGTTATGGGAAAATTAACATATTATGACATCTATATGAGTATCAAACAGAACCTTGGTCATGCCTGGCTCCTCGGACCACATACCTTGGGAAAATTGATATCCTTCCATTATTTTTCTAAATGTTAAATAGAACCTAAGCTATGCTTCGCTTCTCGGACCATCGGCTATGGGAAAATTAACACATTATGAAACCTGCTTAAGTATCAAGGAAACACTGGGGCATGCTTGGATCCTTAAACCACATGCCTTAGATAGATTAATCTCTTCCTTTAAATAACTATGTGTTAAGGCAAAATCTCGTGGATAACAGACTTTGTGAGATATACATATTTATATAGTGAGATAGTTTCCTTAGTTAGTTGCTTTGGTACCATGTGTAATCATGCCAAAAATCAGTGACTTTCATTGCAACAAGAACCCCAAATGGATGCTCATGAGCATCACTTAAAGCATTCACAGGTATACATATACTTGTGTAAGAATTGACTACCTCTTTGGCACTCATCAGCTCCACTTAAACCTACATGCATGCTACAATGCTATATGTATGTTCATAGAATTAGGTTTATGCCTATCCGAGGTGATTAACTTAATAGGATTCATTTGCTTTTGCCGCTGATCATACAGAGCAAGACAGTTGCTTTTTACTCAAGTAAGGCAGTGAGAGAATTGTTACCTCATTATTACTTTTGTTGAAGGTTAGCTGAACTGAGTGTAGGAATCAGAAGAAGTAAGAAAACATCCATAAATTTTCATTAAATAAGAGCCTTTGAATGAGGCAGACTGGGTACAAAAAAGATAGACTGATTACAAACTATAAAAAAAAAAAAAAACAACAACAATGAAAAAAGAAAGAGAAAAAGACAATCTATTTCTTCATTTTTATTACTATTTTATCTTTTGGGTCCTTAAAAGGTTGGGCGACTGCTGCCGTTGCGGTGCTTGCTGCAGTGGTGGTCGTTTCAGCTTTGTCCTTAGGATCCTCTTTGGGAGGTATGGTAGGAGTTGCCAATACCAGCTCCATGTTTTGAGGAGTATCTTTCTCCTTGGAGGCATCCTTTGGAACTGGAGGAAGTAGATCAAAACCTTGGACTGCTTCTTTGTTGACCTCCCCTGTCTCTGAGGTGTTCTCGGTTAGCTCTACCCCCTCTACAGAAGTGATAGCTGCAGGAGGAACTGTGGATGGGCCGATCTGAACCTTCTTGGCCTCCGAAGACACTAGGTTAGCCTTGGAGTATGAAGAGCTTTTGGGGCGGATGGCTGGGGGGTAATAGATGTTTTCTGGCCTCCTGAGCACAGAGGAAGCACCTAAGGGTGTCCTCGGTCTCGGCCACCCCAACCTCGTACCCATGTTGCTCAGCCTCGTCCTTAGCCTTCTTTGCCTCTTCTTTGGCTTTCTCGGCCTCCGTTCTAGCTTTCTCAGCCTCATCTTTAGACCTCTTGGCTTGCTCCCTCAGCTTTTGGACTTCAGCTAACTTCTTCTGAAGGGCCGCTACTTGCTCTTTAGAAGAAGCCAATTGTTCATTAGCATCACGTAAGCGTAGCTTCTGATCCTCAGCTTGCTTTTGAACGCCTTCCAGAGCCGAGTCAGCACTTCTTCTTGCCTGTTCCTCCTCTTTAAGTTTTTTTCTCAGATCCTTGTTGGACTGGTCAGCGATGTTGAACGACTCCACAGCAGCCACGCATCTAGTCCTCTCATCGTCCAACTGCCTGTAGCAGGAGTTGGTTATCTCGTAGATCCTAAATGTAGCTTGGACAGCCTGAAAGAAAAGGGTTAGTAACTTTACAAACAACAATAAAGATATAAAAAAGAAAAAGAAAAAAGAAAAAGGGGATGGCTGTGTACCATGCCCAGATATCTTTTAAGGTTAAGGAAAACCTCCTACCTCCTGATAGACCGCAGTTCGGCCATATCACTGGGGAGTAGTAAAGCCTCCTCCAAAGTCGAGGCCACCTGGCATCCATCGCCTCCTTGGAAAGCCCTAATGGATGCATTATCCCTCAAGGGCTCCCCATTGAGCATTGGAGCTAGAGGCCAGGCCTGAGGCTCAAATGGCTGATTGTCCCTCCTCTCTGAGCCCCTTTGCCCTGCCTGTCCAATCTTTTGTTGCTTTGCAGCCCGTTGGGTCTCCTCTTCAGATGTAGGGCGAGATTTCCCAACCTCCATTACATCCTTACCCTTTTGCTCTCTTTTTCTCTTCGAGACAGTAGGTTCAGGTCTGGATGTCAAAGATGGCTGAGGAGGAGGAAGAGGAAGTTTGGGAGAGGGAGGAGGAAGTTTGGGCTGAGCTGGCTCCCCAGATGCATCCTTTCCAGGTTGAGACTCTATTAAGTCCTAACTTCTTTTATATTTGCTTTGGATACCCATCTCGTCAAAAGTACTGATGCCTATTTGTTGTTGATGGTCAAGGTCAGCTGATGTACTCTCAGGGGATAGAGGTCTGTTGAACACCTCAAATTCATCATGGGAGTCTAACAAATTTACAATCCCCTCAGATTCCTCTTCTTCTACCTCTTCTTTTTTTTCTCCTCCATCCTTAACTACAAGTTGAGATGAAGATGCTCCTACTGTAGGGATGCCCATAAGAGTGGCTGGGTAAAGGGTGGTTGGGTAAAGGGTGTACCCTCTGGGATTGGAACACCCTCAGGAACGACGAATCCTTCGAAGGCCACACTAATACGGGGAAGACGAGGATCATTGGCTTTTATTACACACTTGGGAGCTTGGAATCTGAGGGAGATAGGTTTGTACCCAAGGATTATGTGTGCTGCTCGTAATTGGCTGTCGGCTTCGTTTACAAATACCTCGGATTGTAGAATTTTGCCTAGACTTTCTCTGTTGACTAAGTTGAGCTGAGGTATGGTAGAACATTTGTCTGCAAAATCATTAAAACAGAAGGAAAATTTGTCAGAATCAGAAATAGTGTGAACCAAAAGGGAAATGTTAGCCAAGGTGCATAAATCTACGACTAGACTCCCATCTGGTTTTCCCTCCTTAGTCGGACTGGGTAGGCCATCATGCCATTCCCTAGAAAAGATTAAAAAATCTTCCTTTAACCCCTTGTTTGATAGAGGGAGGCATTGGATTAGCCTTACTTCGGGATACCTTGACTTAAGGTACTATCCCTGCTCCTTCAAGTGATGCAGGTTGTATACCTAGTTGACATCATGGTGTGTCAATTCCAGGTTCATTCTCTCATTTAGGACTTCTATACTTCCTAATACTCTGAACATATTTGGGGCACATTATGTGGGGGATAGTCTAAAGAACTAAGGTAGTTCCCTGTGATATTACCCATGGGGATGGTCATTCCTCCCTCAATTAAGGCGATCATTGGAATGACCACCTCTTCCTCTTTCCTCTCGTCTGCCCATTCCCCTTGGGCAGCGTATCTCATGCCCACTGTGGGTGGGATCCTGTACTTAGCCCTAAATCTCTCTCTATCCTACTCGGATTCAACTAAATGCTTGAACCTACCCATTCTCTAAGAAAGTTTGAAACGAAAAATAAATCTGAGAAGAAAAAAGTGTGATGGAAAGAGAATATATGGAAAGAAACAAAGCTAAGAGGGCTTGAGGAAACTTACAGGTTTGAAAAGAAAGTCCTCGGACAAATTTTGGGTATTTGTAGATGAACGAGGATGTGAGAGAAAGTGACAGGTTCAATGTATGATCTCTAGAATTGTGTGATTGATGGAAATAAGGAAAGGAATTGATTTGAGAAGCTATTTATAATGGCGCAAAAGTTACAAGGGGGAAAATTCCCGCTCGTAACCCCAAGAAATTCTCCACCGTTAGATTTGCATCGTGTCGTTGAACGTGGGGGACAAAAGTGCTGTTAGAATTTAATGAGGGCGCGCTATGGACGTCGAAGCGTCAGGGGTGTGCCTCGAGCAATTAAAAAGGCCATTGCATTGGCAGAGGACACGACATGATGAGCCCAAGGAATATCCAAGAATATCAAAATCCTCCTTTCTGCCCGAAATGCTAGAAAGCAGAATTTTGAGGGGCTATTATGGGGGTGCCAGGCTCGAAAATTCATTATTTGTTTGGATGTTGGGCCTATGGCCCAATCCGAGAACAAAGTTTTGTTCGAGGAGGAAGAATCATTGTTAAAAGAGATTGTGATGGTGAGTACAGAGGTTAGCTTCGTCCACAATGACTCAGCGGGATGAGCCGAGGACAAATACATCCACAACAGACTAAGGCTGAAGTCCGAAAAGGTCATTTGCTAGCTAAGGTAATATTCCAGGTAGATCTGTTGGTGCAGGATAGTATGGCAAAGACATCCGAGAGGAAAGTACCCTAAAATATCTAAGGAGAAAGCTGCTACCTTCGCATTAAATGCACTGCACCTAACTCCCTAGCTGCATTAATGTGGAGGTGATACCTGAACAGTATATTTTAGCCTTACAGCTACTAAATGGAAATGGATGGAAAGGACTGATGGGACAAGTATCAAGACCGACCATTCTGGATGCACGTAGCAGGTGGAAATGAGGAAGAAGGAGAGTATATAAGGAAAGGATGGAGACAAGAGAAGGGGATGGAAAATTCAGGAAGAGGAACACTGTAACGTCTAAGAACAGAGCTTGTAGTTGAATTTTGAGAAAAACATATAAGAACAGATGTCCTCGGACCTTGCCGAGGACAATTTGTCTCTAATATAAACTTTTTTCTATCCATTCTCTTAACATTTGGATCCATTATAGTGTCTGTTTGATCCACTAAGGCTCAATATTCAACTCATTCTCTACAAATTCATTGTTTTGGGCTTTTTGGGCCTAAGTCCCTCCACATAGTGGACAGAACCCAAATCAGGTCCTTGCATAACTTATTAATTATCTATAAAATTTTAATTATATTTATAAATTTTCTTTTATTTATGTATAATTTTTAATTAGTCCACGCATCACATATATATACTACTAATATATATAACTTTTCTTTCTTTATATACTTGGGAAGGAAAAATGAAGGAAACCAATAAAAATATTATGTTAATGACTATTATACCCCTTGTGGCAGGCAAAAAGTGAGTAAGGATTATGTCTGATACAAACTTACTACTCTTGCTCACACAATTAATTTTTAAGAGGTGGGATGCTTAATCAACCTTAAATGCCCTTAACGAGATGAAAAGATTAAAGTGGGAATCATTGAATTAATTCCAAGTGTAGACAGATGATATTGGATACGAAACAGTCTTAAAATATTAGGGTCCTCGGGTTTAGTTCGAGATAGAGATTACAAGTAGTTTTTAAGTTTCAAGAAGTCCATCCCTCGCTCCAGGGGCTTTTTGGCTTTATATAATCAGCCAAGATGTATCCGAGCCCTACATTTGGAAGGCCAGGATCAGATTTTTTTGATACTTGTCCCATTAGAGCCTTACTAAAAGGCTTTTACATTAAGGTATGAGCTGGGTGGACACTGTTCATAGGTCATTTCCTCATTAATGCGGCCAGCTAAGTGGTTACAGTGCATTAAATGTGGAGGTGATGGATGCTTTATCCATCCTCTTTCCTTTCTACCTACTTGGCGACAAATCTTTCTCTTTGCCCTCAGTTTGCACCCGACAACCGTTAGCCTTGGTTCTCAGTTTCCCGAGGGCATGTTGGCATCCTCAGAGTTCTTGTCCATTGTAGTCTTTTTGCACTTGCATAAGGTCATTTGTATTTTTTTGAGGACATTCTACTAGTGTCTTCCAAGGTTCGTTTCCTTGGCGTTGTCCTTAATCCCTTCGTTTGTATTCTCGGATCCTCGTCCCCCCACACCCCTATTATAAAAGAAACATTTTATTTATTTATTATTTTTCATATCATTTATTTAAAATTTAATTTCAATAATGTTAAAACTTAAAAATGAATATTAGGATTGATGCTCAAGCTTTGTCATGGGCTAACTATATACCTTTTCATTATACCTTTCTCGGCTTTTTAGCTAAGATCAAGTGTAATATACCTTTTCATTTATTTATTTATATTTTTAGAATCAAAAGGCTAACAATGGACTTGTTGTTAAATATGTGCAATAAAATAATAATTACATCAATTTGTTTATTGGGTAGGTTAATAGTTACATCATTTACTAAGAAGAGTATTGGTAGTTTGGTATTGTATGTATAAATGGAGATTTCTTTTTGTCGGGGGCGGTTTTTTTGCGCGTAGCCATGTGTCTCCTGCTGGATGTGTGACTTTGCTAAGCCTGGATTTGTTTTAGGGAGTTCAACCCGGAACTCGACATTGAGCCGCATAGACCAATGGCTTCCGGTGTATTTTTAAGCCTACAAAATAGATGAAGCCCAAAATCTTAGAATCATGATAATGGTTGAAACAAATAAATGATATGCTTAGCATGATAGCTTTGATTAGATGGTGAGTTGATACGTTATTATTATGTATATTAAGTGATATTCAATGTTAGAAAATAATTAATTAAGTGTCAAATGTCCAACAATGGGATGAGTCCAATAGTCCATGTCTAGTTGCAGTTCATGGTTCATGTTTAACATAATAAGGTATGTCTAGCAATGGTCCATGTCCAAATAATATATGTCCAATGGTAGTTCATTTCCAAAAAAATATGTGTCCAATGGTGGTTCATGTCCAAATAATATATGTGCGATGATGGTAGATCGATTTATTAATATGTATGTTCTTTAATAAAGTATTAGTGAGATCATGTTTATTGAATAGTGAGATGATATTAAAATAACTTGCATCCAGCGGTACAATGATAATGAGTTAACATATACTTAATAATGTAATTTCAAAGAGGGAGAAAACATTGACTTATCTTTTTTGTTTCTGACTCCAGCTGTATAGCAGCACTTCATTCTTTATATGACTTGTGGCTCGGGTCGTATAGCGTTATTGAGCTGATAACCTTCATGTTTTGTAGCTCCAGCCGTATAACATTATTGGACTTAACATTTCAGCAACATGAGAAAATGAGTCTAGCGATATAATAACATTAGTCGAGTGGTATAATGATAACGAATAAAATATACTTAATAATATAAATTTGGAGAAAAAAATATAATGACTTATCTTCATATTTTGTAGCTCCAGCCGTATCACATCAATGGACTTAACATTTCAGCAGCATGATGAAGTGAATCCTTTCAAGGTGACTTTATGTTTGAAAGGGAAAAATGGGTGCAACTGGAGGGAGAGAGAGCATGTCCAGCCGTGTGCATCGGTTGGTTAAGTTTGTTCCCTTAATCATGCACTTAAATGATTTTCCCCATGTAATGCTCTTCTAGTTTTTAGTCAAGTATGAGTGATATTGGCTTTCATAAGAAAGACATTTAATTTCATAAGTTTGTGCCGTTCATAAGAATAGCTTTAAGTATTAGAAATGTATGTCTTCAATGAGAATGACTTTAATATGAAGTCTTTGTGCCTTTTAAGAGAAAGACCTTGGTATTGATGTTCATATGCCTTCCACGAGAAATGGCTTTTGTAATGTGTTCTTGGAAGAGTGTTTGATATGTTTTAAGATGTGTGGAGGTGGTAAGAAGTATATATATATATATGTGTGTGTGTGTGTGTGTGTGTGTGTGTGTGTATTTTGTGATATAGGGTGTTTGAAGATATATGAAAAGTATGTATGGGTATTTTGTGAGAAATGTGTTTGTAAAATATGTGGAAGTGTGAGATAGATAATATGACGATTAAATGTAGTAAATACATGAGATTATAGCTGCTGCTAGAGAGATTTTTGTGTTATGTCATGGGTTATGTTGCTTTCTAAGAAGGTGGATTTTGTATGAGAATAAAGAATGAGATGGAGATGTGTTTTTGGGCAGCAAAATGATGAAGTTTTAGAATATTTAAGTGTGGGAGAGATGGATAGTAATGAGTAATGATGTGTTGTAATATGTGTGTTGTGTTATTATCTATGAAGAGAGATTTTGTAAGAGAGATGAAGAAAGATATGAAGATCTTTTAGAGATATGGCAGCAAAATGAATGGAGTTTTAGAATATTGAAGATGAGAGAGGGCTGGATCCCCTTTAGTGTGTAGCTTGGTCCTCTTCATATAGAACCAAGTATGTAACTAGATCATAATTAGTTGAAGGGAAAATCAGCAAATAAGGAAAAGTCTTTGACAAAATAAGTGGTTTCATTAGTGAGATTTTGTTTTTTAGCCAAAAGAAGAAAGTTAGAGACTTAATGGTGCTGTCACAGCTATTACAGCTGTTAGTCACAGCTATCAAATGATGCCATCTGAATGAGATCTTTTGCTTGAAGGGAAAATATTTGGCATTAAATTCATGGTTTGGCTTAAAAAGGTAAGATAATCTTTATGAGATCTTTCTATTTCTGGTACCACAGCTGGAGCCGCTGCAGAATGTGCTGGAGCTGTTGTAGTTTTTGTAGAAGCTATTTTTGCTTCTGCTGGAGCTATTTGCAACTTCCGTTGGAGCTGTTTCTGCAAGACAGCTTCTGTTGGAGTTGTTTATACTTTCCGCTGGAGATGCTGTTGGTATTTTTGGCTAAGTTTCCTCTTTTGGAAAATTATGTGTTTAGTCCATATATAATTTTGGTAAGTAATAGACTAGTTGGTTGATATTTGATGAAGTTTTAGAGATGTAATTATGTTCTTTTTGTATTTTAACCAAATATTGGAGAGTAAGGAGAGCATTTTAATGCTAGATATGAGATATTAATATATATTTAGCCATTTGCTTGGAATTGATTAAGAAGATAATAATATAATTTATTTGAAATACTATAATTACATATTTAAACTTATATTATATGATGAACATTAATTTTTTATGTAAAGAGCATGGGGAGTTTTATCATTTTAAGTGTTATGTGATATGAGAGACCTACCAAATGTTACATGTTGCACACTGACCTGTCAGAGTTTAGGGAATTGGGGAAGACATGCCAAGCAACATGCTTTCCTTTATCAACTTTGAACCACTGGAGCTTTACTAAACATACTTCTTGGCCCTCCAAACCACAACTCCCAAAATTCTCCCAATGAGACTCATGAGCTTGGATCATGAGCTAAAAAATGAGATGATGTGCTATGAGCTTGAATCATGGGTTTTGATGCCTTTTTGTGTAAATATGGGCTCTTTTGGGCTTTAGAAGAGATTTTCCCAAAATCCATGATAGTGTTGACATGGTGGGGGTTGCCAATGAAATGAAGCCATGTGGTGTGAGAAATTTTTCCTCGACACTTTTTTAATTTCATACTTTCCACAAAACCAAGGCATGTATATATATTCGATAAGTAACAAAAAGAAAAAGAAGCACTAGTAATCCCGAAGCGAAGCAACAATTTTTTTATTAAAAAAATGTATATTAAAAAAGCATATGGTAAATAGAGGGGTAAAAATGTAATTGTATACTCTTTCCCTATTTTCTTTTATCTTTTTCTCTTCGATTTGGGATTAGGGGTGTGTTTGATTGGGGTGAAAACAGAGAGAATGGAAAATAGGGAGAGGAAAATAGCATGAAAAATGCTGTTTTCCACTGTTTGGTTGGGGAAGGAAAATAGGGGAGACAGAAAACAGGGGAGAAAGTTTTCTCCCCTGGGTCCCCTTTTTTTATCCTCCCAAATCGGGAGGAAAATGTGGAGAGAAATGTGTTGTGAAAGCACTTTTACACAAATACCTAGTTGCTAACCACGTTGCTGACCACATTGCCTAGTTGCTGAGCACGTTGCTGAGAATATGTAATACACTATTGTAATTTTTGCATTATAATATGTAATACACTATTGTAAAGTTTCCCAGTTGCTGACCACGTTTTTTTTTTTTTTACATTATAATTTTTAATGATTTTTTTTTTAATGCAAGTACACTATTGTAATTTTTACATTATAATATGTAATACACTATTGTAAAGTTTCCCAGTTGCTGACCACGTTTTTTTTTGTTACATTATAATTTTTAATGATTTTTTTAATGCAAGTACACTATTGTAATTTTTAAATTATAATAATAAAAATAATAAAACAAATTTATATGTATAATGTGGTAAATTTTATATTATTTAATGAGTACAAATAAATCTATTTTTTTTACCTATTATGTAATAAGGGTATAATAGTCAATTTATATAAACTACATTTTCTATCATTCCACTTTTCTTTTCAACCAAACAAAAGAGTTTTCCACCCTTACATTTTTCCATCCCTCCAACCAAACACACACGATGGAAAACTAAATATTTTCTATCCTCCCACTTTTCCATCCTCCCACTTTTCCACTCCTCCAACCAAACGAACCCTGAGTTTGTGGTTCTACATGGAAAATGCCACATGTTCATGTTTTTCATTCTCTAAGCTTTCAGTCATACCAAATAGATGAAAATAGATCTTCATCCTATTTTCCTTCCTTGATGTTCCATTCTTTTCAAAAAATCTTAACCAAATGGGTCCTTTTAAAATATATATATTTTGAACAGTTAATAAATCTTTTTGAATTTTCAAGGAAAATTTTTTTGAATTTTGTATAAAAAATTATATCTTATCATAAGATCACAAAATACTCATAAAATAGCTTAATAAAGAATAAAGATTACATACCTTCAAAAATTACAATTCTATATAATATTAAAATAATAATAAAAAAAACCTTTCCAAAATTACACATTTTCCGTTGAAATAACAATATATCTCATACCATTTTTTTTTTTTTTTTGAGAAAGAAGTCCAAGCTTAATATTAAGGGAGACTGGTGAAATTAGCCTATAATACAGATAGGAGGTTTGGTGGTACATCTTCCATCCAGATTGACATATGAGCTAGGACTTTTGATTTCCTTGCTAAAGAATGAGCCAAACTATTACCAAGTCTACGTACAAGAGATATTTTAAAAGCTGAGAAGTCTGTACTAAGAAATAACATGTCTCGCACTAAGTGTCTGTAGGGTGCTAAGTTGCTGCCCTCTATTTTCAAAGCCTTGTACAAAGTTTCAGAGTCTCCTTCAAGTATGATGCAATCAAAGCCTAGTTTGATAGCAAGCTTGAGTTCCTTTCTTACTGCTACTACCTCGACCTCAATTATCGAAGATGGCAGGGGGGGGTTTCTGCGCCAGTGACACCATGACAAGGCCATCGCTGTTGCGAACAACGACACCTATTCCCACAGTGTTTTCGTCCGCAAACGTGGCATTGTCGAAATTGACTTTGTACTAGTGTTCCGGTGGTGGAGACCATGTGGCTAGCTGCTTGCTTCGAGGAATTGTTGTTGTCGAAGGGCTGGAGGGGGATTCAAACTGTTGCTTCCGAGAGTACTCCAGCACCTTATCTAGAGGGAGTGTAGGCTTCCCTAAGCGAAGATTATTCCTGCGGTTCCACAAATTCCACAACACCATGATGATGAGCTTCGGTTCCTTTGTACCTGCAAAAACAAAATCAATAAAGTCAGTGAAGCAAGTGCTTTGCTTGAGGATATCGTGGTTCCATGATGGGGTTTTGTTCCAGAGGCTCTACAATCCTGGGCATCGATATAGGGCATGCAAAACATCCTCTTCATGTTGCTTGCAAACCTCGCATAGGCCATCAAAGATGATTTTGCGATGGACCAGATTAGTCTTGGTGGGGAGTGAGTTCTTGCATGCTCGCCATACCGGGTTTTTTTGCTTTATTTGGGATGTCGAGACTCCATAGATTTTTCCATAGTGCTTTCAAGGGATTCGAGGTTGATAAGCTAGGCTGTTGAGCAATACAGGCTTCCTGCAAGAACCTGTAACCTGACTTGATTGAGTACTCCTCGTCTGGATTAAAAGGCCAGATTAAATCATCTTCTTGGATGGATCTGCAAAGAGGAATGTTTTTGATAATTGAGGCTTCAAAGTCGTAAAAAACTCTGTCAAAAAAATCTTCTTTCCATGTCCTACAGACCGGATCAATGAAGTCCCCAACTTTTACAGTTTCTCCACCAACTACCATTGGAGAAATAACTCTTGGACAGTTTTTCTTAGGTAGCCAATTATCACCCCATACTTGCACAAAGTTACCCAAAAAAATACGCTATAAAGCCCCACGCTTGATGACTTCCCTTTCCTTGATTATACTCTTCCAAGCATAGGATGCACCCACTGGATTTTTTGCTTCCATCACCAGGGAGTTAGGGAAGAACTTGGCTTTGAACACTCGATAAAAAAGAGATTGGGTATCATGAAGAAGACGCCGCGTTTGCTTCACTAAAAGTGCATCATTGAACAAAGCAAGGTCTTTGAATCCCATGCCTCCTCGATTCTTTGGTTAACATAGCTCTTGCCACTTCACCCAATGAATTTTTCTACTCTCACCTTTTTGGCCCCAAAAAAATCTGCAAATCAAAGACTCAATCTCATGACATAGAGTAGTTGGAAGCTTGAAACATGCCATAGTATAGGTGGGTAGGGCCTGGGCCATAGCTTTGATCAATATTTCCCATCCCGCTTGAGATAAGAGCTTTGCTTCCCATCCTTGTAATTTTTTTTTTCAAATTTTCTATTTAATGTGAGTGAAACTCTCTTATGCTGTATAATTGTAACTCCTAGCATATATTTTTTTTTTATCAAAGTTTGCATATCCTTAATTGTTGACTTGATGAAGAAGAGTGTAGTTTTTACTCGATTAATTTATTGCCTAGATGCTCGCTCATATGTAGCCAAAGTATCTAGCAAACTTTGGCATTCACTCACTTTTGCGCTGCAAAAAATCAAATTATCATCTGCAAAAAGCAGATGAGTTAGTTTAGGTCCATTTTGGCAAAGAGAAACTCCTTGGATATCACCTTTAGTGGCTGCCTTTCTTATCAAGCCATGTAACCCCTCAGTACACATGAGAAACAGGTAGGGGGAAAGCGGAAGTCCCTTAGTGGGGGGGGGGGGGGTGGGGGATATCACCATGAGACTCTCCATTGATTTGAATTGAATAAGATGCAGTGATAATACATAACATCATGAGTTTCACCCACCTATCTTGGAAGCCCATCTTCACCAAAACTTTTTCCATATAAGACCATTCTACTCTGTCATATGCCTTACTTATGTCAAGTTTCAAAGCCATAAAACCTGTTTTTCCCCTTATTGTGATTTTTCATATGGTAAAGTTTTAAAAGCCACCAAAATATTGTCAAAAATTAAGCAATCAGATAAAAAAGCACTCTGGTGTTTTGAAATAATATGAGGCATAATATCTTTCAGTCTATTAGCTAAGACTTTAAAAAAAAAAAATTTAATACAACACATTACTCAAGCTTATAAGTCTAAATTGTGTCACATTTTTCGGATTCTTTACTTTGGGGGTTAAGGTTATAAAAGTATGACAAAGGGATTGTGGCAGAGTACCTGTGTTTAGATAGTGTAAAATGGCTTGAGAAACATCGGATTCGATCAAAGACCAATAACTTTGGTAAAACAATGGGGGCATAACGTCGGGATCTGGGGATTTCAAAGGTGCCATTTGTTTTACGGCCGTTTCAACCTCTTCAATTGTGATATCTATGATCAGCTTCTCATTCATATCATCAATGACCACATGGGGAATAACCTCCAAAACCTCTACCAAGCTATTCGAATTTGCAAACTTGAAAAGGTCTTGATAAAAGTTAAAAATAATCTTGTTAACCTGGGAGTGCCTTGTGCACCACCTGCCTATTTGGTCATGCAGCTTGGTGATATAGTTATGGCGCTGTCGCTGAGATGCTTAACTATGAAAAAATTTAGTGTTTCGATCTCCATCCTTGAGCCACATAATTTTAGATCGTTGTGCCCACATCTTTGCCTTCTTTTCAAGAAGCATATTGATCTCTGACTCTAAAAACCTCATCTGTCGTGAATCACCTGTTCAAACTAAGGCTCTCTCGGCTTGTTGCAATTCTTTTCTATTTTTATAAGTTCGCTTCTTACACTTCCAAAAGACTTCTTACTCCACCGTGATAATTCGATTCCACATTTATCAATTTTTTTAACACCCTTGTATCCCATGGGTTTGCCACTTTTTCTGTCCATACTGCTTCTATTGTGTCATTACATCCCTTATTCGTCATCCACACTTGCTCAAAGCAGAATGGTTTTTGAAAACCAAAATCCTTACTTTCTGAAGCTATCCACAGAGGTTTATGATCAGAAGTTGTTGTATCCAAGTGGTGAATTTTAGTTCCCAGAAACATTGTGAACCACTCATTTGTCGCCACTGCTCTGTCTAATCTCTCCTATACAATCGACATAGTGTTTATTCCAGGTAAAGGGGAAGCCCACAAACCCTAGGTCCCTGAAGTCACATTCATCTAGAATATTCCTGAACAGTTGCATTTGAGTATGTGGTCTTGATCTTCCTCCTTGTTTTTCTGATTGTTGGGTGATTTCATTGAAATCTCCAGCACACAACCAAGGTGAAACTCCCCTCTTCTTCAACTGTCGAAACTTGGTCCAAGATTCATGTTTTTTTTTTTTTTTTTTTTTTTTTTTTTTTTTTTTGGTGTATTTGGTTCACCATAAAAACCCGTAAATCTCCATTCATCAGCTTCGTTCTTGGTAATTGTGGTATCAATATGATTGGGAGAAAAGGTTTCAATGTCTAACTTAAAGTCTTCATTCCAAAAAAAATACCAAATCCCCTGTCTTATTTTTCCTTGGAACTTCAAACATGTGCTTGAATTAAATTTTTCTTTGAGCTATCTCTAGCCTTGCTCTATTGGTCCATGTTTCAGTTATGAACACGATCGATGGATCTTTTGCCCACACCATGTCTGTGAGCTGATCTTCTATACGTAGGTTCCCATGCCCATGACAGTTCCATAGTAGTAGACTCATTGCTTCTGGCAGGGCTGGAAACTAACCTCCGCCAATATATGGATGTTTTCATTATCAATTTGAGTAACCACATATTTTTTGTTAGGTAACTTAGATTGATGTGAGTGGTAGGATGCTACTTTTTTTTGTCCTAGAATTTCAACCTTGGTTGAATTTCATTGCCCTTTAATCCTAGGGATTCTCTTCCACGTGACTTGGGGGTGTGTATTGTTAGGGAGTTTATCCGGATTGGGAATATCAGAGGGTTTTTCGGTAGGAGGTGGGGTCAGGTTAGGTTTATGGGGAGATATTTTTGGTTGGATAGGCTTCAAAGAATTAAAATGAGCAAAATCTGGGATGTGGGAGGATGTTTCGGGCTGAAGGGTTATTTGGGTGGTTAGAGGATTATTTTGGGAAAAGCTGTTACCTGTCAACGTGTTATGAAAGTGATTTTCTCCCCTAGGAAATTCAAATTTGTGTAAGTCACGATTTATTTCCTTAATACGTTTCTCAAACGTATCCACGCCTTTATGAGTGTGCATCAAATCCGGGATTGGTTAAACAAGGTCAACTGTGTTATTCTCTGTTAGGAAAGGATTTTTGAAATTTGAATTTGGAGCTTCCATGTTCACAACACTTACCTGTTTGGGATGGGAGGGTGTTTGGTCACTTGTTGGTACACCTGTCGCTAGCAGCCATTGGGGAAAGCCAGCGCAGGTGGTATCTTTCGGAGCTACATCTTTTTTCACATAGAATCCTAGGACCATAACTATTGCCCTGCGTGAATCCGTAAATGGAGAAGCTTATATCCAAGGACCATAGCATTTATCTGCTTCCTCCAAAGTACCTTCACTATAAATCCACAAGTCACAATCTCGATCATTATGTGTCAGGTACCCACACCAGTAGCAGAGGGTGGGAAGTCACTCATATTTGAAGGAGACCCATTGTTCCTTATTATCCTCAAAATCAACCACCCTGCCTTGACATAAGGTTGTGATATGTCGATAAGTACACATACTCTCATAAAGCCACCCCTGTCTTCAATTGGTGATTTTGGTTGACATAGTACCTGTCTCATGGTTTCGTGCTGCCCTGCTGCCACCTGTGGATTCATAAATCTTATTGGGATACCATGGACTTGTACCAAAAAATGAGTAGAGTTGAAGGACATAACCTCCCTGTCTGAATCCTTGTTATAGCATTGTAGCACCATAAGGTGTTTGTCGAAACTCCATGGTCCGTTTGCTATTATCGTCGAAAAGAATAACATGATTACCAAGGTTTTTCACCTGGAAAAGCTAGTGTAATATGAGAAAATTAGAAAACTTTAACTTATGTAAAAGTTTTTTAATGAAAACTTTTTAAGTTATAAGAAAATGGTGCAATTAGTAATTAAAAATATAATGAAATAGGTATTTAATTGTTTGGTTGCACTTTTGTTACAGGAAATAACTACTTTCATGAATATTCCTTCTTAATGGGAGGGAATCATGATTCTCTCTTTCTCTCTCCTGTGACTATTAGTTATATATATTTTAGGGTGGTCCATATCCAACTAAGACCTGATGAACTCGTCCACCTCGGAACTACTTGAATTGAAACTATCCGATACAAGCAGAGAGACGGTTGGCAGTAGGTCTAGAGTTCCATGACCGACGCTGGTGGGTAGAGTGACCGGTTTCATTCTCCAAATCCTGAGACGCCTGATCCGATCGACCAAACCTTTGAAAGAGGTCGGATCTACCCAATTTTTTTAGATCTAGCAAAAAAATACAGATTGCTACCTAGTACAACCTTCGCCAGCATCTTCATTGGCTTTGACTAACCTGACCATCGCCCAACTAAGTTCAATTTGACTAGACTCATGATTTTTCGCGGTTGGCAGTGGGTTTCAATTGGAAACCTTATGTCATTAGGTTGATAGCGAGTTGAGCACAAACTTGACTTGTTGACACCTCCAAATTATATTTCATAGATTTTTGAGGACAAAATTAAAGTTAACATGGGATTATAAGTTATAAGATGTTGTTGAGGGTCATTTTTGTAAAACAAGGAGGCCCAACTCAGTAACGCAGGCAGCAAATAGAAGTGGCAAGCATAGAATAAAACCATTAAACCCAAGCGGCAGGAATAATGGGTCACAGGTCCATAAAATAAATAGATGGGCCTTGAGGAAGCAAGTGGGCTCGAAAGGCCCGGAAAGAGAGAATAACAAACCCATGGGCAGTATATGATGTGTAAAAGTAAGAATGGGCCGCGGCAGGCTCAAAGTAATATAAGTAAAGAGAGTAGGGGATTATTGGCAGGCCCACAAACCCCAAGGATGAGTATGAAGTAATTGGGCCGGGGAAGCCCAATGAAGTAAGTAAAAGCCCATGGGAACACAAAGTTAGGAAAATGGGCCGAGGAAGCCCAAAACAAGTAAATGGGCTGAGGATGCCCAAAACAAGTAAATGGGCCGAGGATGCCCAAGGGGATACAAGAGCCCCTAAGTAAGAAAGCCCATGGTCATGCAAAGCCATTTGGGGAAGAGAGTAAATGGCAGGTCTAATAGAGGACCAGCAGGACTAAGTCATTACAGCAGGAATGATAGAATAGTATGGCAGGAAATGATAGCAATCAAGAAATGGGCTAAGAGAAATGTAAAACCCAGTATCAAATGAAGCCCAGCCCCTAAAGGTAACAATGAATTATAAAACGGCCCACATAAAAGAATGAAGAAGCGTGGTAGACTATGCAAACAAAGCTCCAGATCGTGGCAAACGCATGAGCAGTAAGCAGATTTTGGACATACATGACAGGAAAGCATGCACAAGGCCCAGACACCACCAGCCTGTACCCAGCCAATATGGGACGTGGTGGGGTCATGGGTCAGAGGTAAGAGGTAAGAGGGGTGTGGTTTGGTGGTGGGGAGAGGAGAAAAGACCTATTTTGCAATTCCTGCCCAAGCCCTTTTGGGAGGTATGTCCTGCTGGGATGACAGACCGCCCAAAAGAGGTAAGATTGAGGGGGGAATCGTTGGGTGCATGCCATGAGGGAGAGAGAGAAAAAGCATTTACGCCGTGGCAGGAAAGGATGCCATGACGGACTAACAAACGACACAAACCTGCCTTTGTCTGGCGAGGGTAAGTGGTACACAACGAACTCTTTGGTGATCGGCAAGTACGCCCAGACCAGACAAAGGCGGTTAAAGGGCAAAGAGGTAAAATCTGGTCACGGCAGGCTCTATAAGAAGACCCTTACCGTGCCCTGTACAGAAGATCGGAAAACAGAGGTATTAGGAAGTGAAAAGAAAACAAAAGAAAAAGAAAGGAAAGAAGAAGAGATAAGAGAGAAAACAGAAAGCAAAAAAAAGATAATATAATGGGCATGCACCAGTAGGTCGGTTCCCTTCTCTCCCCCTTGAAATCCCACTCTCTTGGAGGCAAGTAAACAATAGAGATTCCTTTGGGCACTAATCATTTAGGTCCGGTTCCCTCAAAGTCATTAATCCAACGGCAGGATCTTTTCCTGGGAGATTAGTTTCATTGAGAGGAGGCGTTCTTCCTCTTTGGTCTTTGCCTCTACGAACTCAAACTTGACTTGATATTATTTCTTCGATTAATTCGTATTATCACTTAATCCTTCACTTCTTTTGCAAAAACTATTGTTATTACTGTGATTGTCATAGATAGGAATTACAGTCATTTTTCATTAAGAAAATGTTGCTATATTTTTGTTCTTCTGCTATTATTGTATTTGCCTGCCGTAAATCATTTGAAACAACTCTGCCTGCCGTAAGTACATTCCTGGCAGACGAGGCCTAGTTTGCGTACAAGTCGGCCCAAAGTGAGTTACAGTTGGGCCGGTCTCAACTCTCCTACTCAGAATACTCGGGCCCATCACCGCAGGAGGCAGCCCAGCCCAATGCATAACACAAAAAAAAGGCCCCTACAGATGTTCATGAAAAAAGTTTTATTTATTTATTTTTGTATAGAAAAGTCCATTGAAAAGGTCGATTAGTAATTTTAAAAGATTAAACATTATAAAAGTTATAACACAAAACAACATGACAAAAATCATGGAAGTTAAATTCAATTTTTATCAAGTCCAGAGGATGTACTACTATTGGTCTATTACTATATATTTTCTTTATTTAGCTAATGAAGTCTGAACCAAAACATAAACGAGACACGTGCCTACATTGGGTCCCAGGCCTAGCAGGTAGAGCCCACGGAAATGCGGCGCACGCTAATCTATTACGCCTTGGGAGGAAGGACACATCGACCAGTCAAAAAGGTTGTGTGTGTGTGTTTTTTTTTTTTTTTTTTTTTTCTCTTTTGAATACTTTTAATAAATACTACTCAATAAGACCAATTTATGAATTCAGAAATTATGTGGACATGTGTGTGATATCTATTGGGGGCATAGCCGACCGAAGGCATCATGTACAGCTGTCGGTTAGCGTGGTGGGGTGTGGGCCCCATTAACAAGTGCGGTCAGAGGAGCAGCCTTGGGTTTTTTATTTTTATTTTAGTGTGGGATATATACGAGGATCGCTGTTTTTGGTCTCAGCCAGCCGGTTGCTTTTACAGGGTAACCTGGTGGTCCTGGTTGGACTATGGGGTCTCGATCTGTGATTTTTGTTATCTCAATGGGAAATTGGATTGGGATTAAGAGCTATGAAATCTATAAATCATCCTATAACAAACAAAAATGATAAAGCATGATTTTGGCTTGTTAGTATGTTCCTCGTTAGTATGATGGATGATTTTGAGATCTGTGTAAGAGAAAACACTAAGTAAATAATGTCACCAGTTTGGGGCTTGTCAAGGATTCTCTGATGCTTAAATTAGTTTAAAACTTTTAGAAATTTGTAATCTGTAGAGCAATTTGTGTGTGTGTGTGTTCAATATGAATCATTTACCTGTCTCTCTTGGCTTTATCTAGCCTTAGATTGAGTAAATGCTCAATCTATTGGCCTTTCTAACGTTGTACCACAGTTGGAGGATTTAAGGCATAATAGTGACCATTTAACCCCTGCCCTTTAACGTCTGTAACGGCCATTAAATGCACATAATTGGACGGCAGTAACGGCTCTGTGCTTATTTATCATTTGGTCATTAAATGCTATCTAGAACTAATGCGCTTACGCTCGTCCGTACTTTTACTCGTCATTAACATGGACGGTTTGTAAGTACAAACGACCATTTTATAAAAATTATAAAGTTTTTATATAACCGACTTTGGATGAATGAGGATATTAGGATATTCCATTGTTCTTTCTGTTTGCTCTCTTCCCTTTCTAGTTAAAAGGATGCACTATTATTTGCTTCACGGCAGACGTAATGTGGAAACACCATTCATGGCTTGTTCAACATTTCTCTACCGTAAAAGCAATAACAGAATAACCCATAGACGAATTACCTAAGGAGGTTAGTTTGATATGACTAAGGTCAAATTAGATTTTGCAATTATATTGTTATAACCTAAGTCCAAAACTAAGGTAAGTCCATATTTGGCTGTGTTATTTGTAGTCGTACCATGTAAATAGAAATTTTTTTAAAACCCTTTGAGTCGCTTATTAGCCCTCTAGCATCTACCTACCCCGGATTTCCTACAAAACTCCTATTAGTATTGAGTTTAATAAGAGGAGCTTGAGGGGACACCCATTAAAGGTTACCGTCAACAAGGGGGTGTATTGAGATGTATCTGGAGGTAAAGAAAAAGTACCCATTGTCAATGTTTTAAATCAAATGGACACCCCCAGAAACTTTAATTTAAGCATGAGCCTACATTATGCCTCCATTCATAATGACTTCTAGAGAGGGTTTCGTTTTGCTATTTTTCTTCCACAAAGTTACAAACCCTCTCTCTTCTCTATAATAACCTAAATCTCAGTTACATTTTTTAAATATTTATAAAAACAATTATTTTTAAAGCATATAATTTAGTATATAAGAAATTATAAGGTGTGAGAGACCACACTCCTAGCTCAAACCTTTCAGAATTTGGTTTGGCATAACCCATACGAATGGGTGGAGTCATGTTGGTGCTTCTCAAGAGTGGAGATTCTATTGATGTTATTATCTCTCTTAGATCAAGTGTTTTATAATGAAGTTGCCATGTATTTAATTGGAAAAAAATAAGAAAAAAAAATTGAAAAGGTACATCTTTATTGATGAATTGAAATTGAAATTACATCTCTTGAAAATAACTAGAAATTTACATGGCGTTGGACCTAGGTACAATCTCAGCAAAATACATGGCTTTGATTTATAGTTACAATCTAATAAATCGAAAAAAATTACAAGGAAAAACATAATATGCTAACTATTTATCTAAGTTTGGAGGTTAGGTTACAAGATGGGAAGATGTTAGACACCCATTTTGCCTGATGAAATCGGTTTTCTAGACTTTTGTGGCCAATAATCATATTATATCATCCAAAAACATGTGATTGTAAAGTGAAACAATAATTCAATAGCATTATAAAACTTTATTCTAGGCATGCAAAGATAGAACAGAAGAATTGAATTTGAGAGACATGGTGAATATGAGTGTGATGTGTGAAAAACCCTAATCTAGCATATGAGCATGTTATTTTAATTGAAAAGCCCTAGAACATGCAAAGACTAAGAACAACATAGGTCTAGCATGCTGATCAATCAAGAACATGTGAAGAACTTAAAAAATAAAACACACTTGAATCTGAATACCTAGTGCATAATTAAAAAAAGAAGGTTTAGAAACTTTACCTGCATGCACTAGCACTCTTGAGTGCCCTAAGCAAGAAAGCTTCTCTACAGTGAGATTTGTTAATAAGAAGTTGATAACTTGAGACCAAGAGGACCAAGCTACCCCTTTAAGTGAGTTGAGACCAAAATGACCAAAACACCAAAGGGACCTTCCTACTAATTCTAGAGAATAGGCATAGAGGGGGAGAGAAATTTCATGTTTTTCTTTGAAATTTGGGTGTACTTTGAATTGATACTGGAGATGGGTATTTACATTGGATGTTGGGGGTTTGGGATGAGTCTCTAGGTAATGTGGGACTAAGGAAAATTCAGATTTTCTAAAGAAAAAATGTTGGGTGCAAGGTCAAATTGAATGGTGAGCAAGACAAGCTGAAAAATGAAGGAAAGCTGGAGATTTTGGTCTAAGTGCTGATTCACACTTGGTCCAGGACTCTTCTGGACTCTTTCCTTTTCGATTTCATTTTTTCCAGTTTCAATTGTGATTCGATTTCCTACGAATTTTGATTTGAAATTCTTTAGTTCTCAAGCTCAGCAAATTTACCAATTTTGCCTTGGATCAATTAATGCTTTGTCTCCATATTAAATGAGGTATATGCAACCTTACCATAAACTATATCCTCAACCAATAGTATTATGACACATCATTCAATTTAAATTGGGATAAAAATAGGCCAATTAAAATTAAGAGTTCATAATCATGTGTGGTCAAGATCTAATTCACACAAGTGCACTTTAACATTAAAATTTGTTTAATTGATATCTTTCAATCCGGTTGCCGGATTAAGGTCATGAACTGTCGTTTTGAACATTATTATGTCAAGATTTATATTATGCAATGCAATTAGAAATCAAATGGTCAAAATTACAATTCTTCCCTGTGATGTGATATGCAATGGGATGCAAAGTGCAATGAAAGTGATGTTAAATGAGAGTGTCTACATAAGTTTATTTTTATTTAAATAAAATCACAATCTCATTAGTGATTTAGTTGTATATACCAATTGCTTGAATTAATTGGACATTAATAAAATTATAAAGAACTCAGTTGTCCTAGCAATTATTTTAAGTAATAATTAGAAAACAAGGGTTTTGTTCGTACACTTTATTAGAGGACTGTTCACTTATTCTAGTGGGAAGATTCCATATGACTAAAAATATAAACTTCAGATCGAGCTGCGAAAAATCTTCTTAGGTCCGTATGGAAGATGGGGAAGGATATGACGATTACAGAGGTGGGGGATGGGCTGTTCTAATTTAAATTCGCGATGGAGAGCCAACTGAAGTGGGTTATGAATAACGGACCGTGGAGTTTCAAAAATCATATCCTACTATTGCGATGGTGGGAAAAAGGAATGACTGCTTTCTCGGTGAGCTTCAAAACAATTCCCATTTGGGTGCAAGTATGGGGGTTGCCTTTTGACTTGATCAATGAGGAGGCTAGGAGAGACATTGGAAGGGGAATTGGGAGGGTCATAGAGGTCGACTGTAAAGCCATAGCAGCAGACCAAGCTAAATTCCTATGTGTCAGAGTCGACATGCCATTGGACAAACTGATTCGCCGTGGGGCACCAATCCTTAACCCGGAGGGGGATACAGTGTGGGTGGCTTTCCAATACGAAAGGCTATTGGGATTGTGTTTTCGGTGTGGATTGTGGGGCATGAGGCAAAGGTGTGTTTAGGTCCGAGTGTCAGAGAAGGGGAAGAGCTTCCCTATGGAGACTGGCTATGGGCTGGGGATTGAAGGCAGAAATAGCAACCAAGAAAGGAGGCACCAAGCCCACCTCGTCGACAGCAAATGGACCACTAACCTCCACGGACAACTAACGTACCAGTGGTGGCTCCTACTAGGTCCGATACCAGCGTGGAACAGGACAATAATGAAGGAGTAACGGACTCAATGATGGAACTAAATGCACAAAACGGTCACGGCATGATCAAACCAACCATCATGGAGGATATAAATCTGGATATTATAGAGGGAATTACTCCAAGAGTTATGAGGGAAATAAACCTGGATAATAATGAGCTCTTAAACGGCAAGGAACTAAATAGGAAGGTGCAACACGCAGAATTAAAGGCTGAGGAATTTATTACGGTTCCAATAGCTTATGTGGGCAATATGGTAAAATCAGGAAACAATTTTCAACGTGAAACCCTAGCCTCACACGAATTTGAGGGGCAGTCACATGTTCCACTTCAAACCACATGGCTAAAGACTCCTTAGTGGACCAAAATTGATAGGGAAGCTTCAGCCAGCAACACAACACTCACGGGTAGAATAGAAACAGGGAAAAAAAATATCATAGGTAGGGGAAGCACAAGATGGGTCTAGGAAAAAATCAAGGGCAGCGGCAAAAGAAATTGAAAGCAAAAAGGCTGATGACTAGCCCCGTCGAGCAAAATGATCGTCCTAAGCTGGAACTGCCGGGGACTTGGGAACCTCCATGCAGGCACTGTACTCTCTCATTTGGTGAGAGGGAAAGCTCCCGATATTTTGTTTCTCATAAAGACAAAACAGACAGTTGAAGAGATGAAAACTATTCAAGCCGATTTACACTAAGAATCTATGCTGGCAATCCCATGTGTCCGTAGAGTGGGTGGCCTTGCAATGATGTGGAAGGTAGGAGTTGATCTACACATGCAAACTTTTTCTTTGAATCATATTGACGCCTGAATCATGAATAATTCACCTACACCTTGGAGAATAATAGGTTTTTAGGGAAGACCGGAGGCACATCGAAAACATGAGTCTTGGGAGCTTTTAAGGCACCTAAACTCTAGAGATTCCATGCCGTGGCTGTGTGTGGGTGACTACAACGAGATATTGTCTTCAGATGAAAAGCAAGGGTGCCTCCCACGCCCACCCAAGCCAATGGAGGAATTTCGCCAAGCACTATTACATTGTGGTTTGAGCGATCTTGGCTTCATTGGAAACATCTTTACCTGGAGGAATGGAAGGCCGTGTAGGGCTTTTGTCCAAGAGAGGTTGGACTAGGCATGTGCAAATACTAAATGGAGGGAAATCTATCCATTTGCAAGAGTGCACCACCTCCATGCGACATACTCTGATCATGAGCCAATTTTGATTACCACACAAGAAGTCACACGGGTTCTTAGAAGGAGACAAAAGCCAAAAAGGTTTGAAGAGAGGTGGGCATCAGATCCAGCTTGTGAGGGGGTGATCCGAGAGGCATGGGAAAGTGTGAACCTCACGGGTAGCCCCATGTATCAATTATTTGAAAAAATAAAGGCTTGCCGCATGGCTTTGGTGAGGTGGAGTCGAACTTTAGGCAATTCTAAGAAGCAAATTGAGGTGAAGTATGCAGAATTGGAGGCACTAACCTCTATGAACCTAGCCGAAAATCAAGACTAGATTCACAAAGTTTGGGATGAGATAAATTGTTTGCTCTTACAAGATGAATTGTTTTGGAGGCAGCGGTCTAGGGCTATTTGGCTTCCTGCAGGAGACAAAAATACAAGATATTTTCATTAGAGAGCTAGCCAACGAAGACGAAAGAACCATATCCATGGATTCCTGGATGAGCATGAACAATGGCATATATTAGATGCTGACATAGCCAAATTGGCTGAAAATTATTTTCAAAATTTGTTCACAACATCTAACCCAACAAATTTGGAGTCGATATTGGATTCGGTGGATAAGGTGGTCCATCCAGATATGAACCATACACTCCTTCAACCTTACACACCAGAAAAGGTTAGAAAGGCTTTGTTCAGCATGCACCCCTCAAAATCTCCCAGACCTAATAGTATGTCTCCATTATTTTTCCAAAAATTCTGGCATGTAGTAGGTAATGATGTCATAACTGCTGTTTTATCTGTTCTACATTTAGGCCATTTTCTGCATAAGATGAATTACACACACATTGTCCTTATTCCAAAACTAAATGAGCCCAAAAATGTATCTGATTATCGGCCTATCAGCTTAGGAAATGTTGTATCCAAAATTGTCTCAAAAGTGATAGCAAATTGCTTGAAATTAATTCTGCCCAATGTAATATCGAATTCACAAAGTGCTTTTGTTCCTAACCGATTGATAATTGATAATACAACTGTAGCTTTTGAAGTGTTACACAAGATGAGGAATAAAAGAACAGGAAAGAAAGGGCAGATGGCAATCAAATTGGACATCAACAAAGCATATGATCGGGTTGAGTGGTCTTTCCTCCGACAAATCACACTAAAATTGGGTTTTGATGGAAGGTGGGTTCAATTGGCTATGGCGACTGTTCATACAGCAACATACTCGGTGCTCATAAATGGAGAACCAAATGGGTACATCTCACCCTCACGGAGTTTAAAACAAGGAGACTCCCTCTCTCCTTATCTATTTTTTATTATGTGCAAAGGGCCTCTATTCCCTTATTAGAAAGGCTGTGGAGACAAAACACCTACATGGAATTTTATCTTGTAAAAATGGAGTATGCGTTTCTCACTTGTTGTTTGTAGACCACAGTCTCATCTTTTGCCAAGCCACAATGGAGGAGGGGCAGCACCTTCTAAATATTCTTGGGAGGCATGAAGCTGCTTCGGGACAAGCTATAAATAGACACAAAACATCCATCGTCTTTAGCAGAAATACATGGGATTCGGTTAAGGCGAAAATCCAGGCATTATTGGGAGGCAGAATTATGGAAGATTATGAACCATACCTTGGCTTGCCCATGACCAGAGGAAGATCAAAGGTCAACACATTCAAAGGCCTACAAGAGAAAATTACAAAGAAAGTGATGGGGTGGAAGGAGAAATTTATTTCAAAGGCCAGAAGGGAGATACTAATCAAAATAGTGGCCCAAGCCATCCCCACATACACTATGGGAATCTTCAAAATCCTAAATGCTTTATGTGACACTCTAAACTCTACATTAACTAAATATTGGTGGGGTCAAATAAAGGATGAAAAGAAAATTCATTGGATCAATTGGGAAAAGCTTTACAGTCCAAAAGCAAGAGGAGGGATGGGGTTTCGAGACATACAAGCTTTCAACCTAACCTTGCTAGCAAAACAAGCATGGAGACTTATCCATAACACTCACTCATTGTTCTATCGGTGTATAAATCAAGGTATTTCCCAAACTGCTCTTTTATGGATGCTGAGTTGGGGAATAACCCATCTTATGTATGGAGGAGTTTACTTGTGGCAAAAAACATCATCTGTGAAGGGTCCAAATGGAAGGTGGGTGATGGTCGAACTATCGGTGTCAGTACACACAACTGGCTCTCTCATGAACCGGTTTTTCTGGGTGAACAACAACAGGTGCTAATGGTTAAGGACTTAATAGATGGACACACGAAGCAATGGGACAGGGAAAGGATTTTCGACCTCTTTGCTCACAGGACAAGGATGAAGATTCTAGCTATTCCACCGCAATAGGATGCAGGCCGGGATACCCTGATATAGAAGGAGACCAAATCAGGATCCTTCTCGGTGAAATCCGCTTACAAGGTAGCTATAAGGATGAGAGACACCATTCGGGTTAAGCACTCATCAGCCAGAAAAGACGGAACGTTTTGGAGGAAGATGTGGCAGTTGAACGTGCCCCCAAAGGTCCAAATGTTCCTGTGGAGGGCATGCTTAAATATATTGCCAACCAGAGAGACCTTAAACAGGAGAAGAGTGCAGGTAGACCCCATGTGTGGTATGTGCTGTTAGAAACCCGAATCAGTTGGACACCTATTGTGGGAATGTCCCTTAGCAAGGAACGTATGGGCGCTCTGCTGTGGAAGAATTCAGAAATGCCCAAATACAAACTATGATTTCTTCATGCTTCTCCAAAGGATGGTGAATAAACTAGCGGTGCATGATGTGGAGAAGTGGGCAGTAACGGCTTGGGCAATTTGGAATGCGAGAAACAAATATTACTTTGTTTCTTGCAAGAATACCAGAGATTCATGCAGGCACAGCAGCAGGACAGAGAGGCCGAGGGTCAGCAGTGAAGCTTATAAAGGATCAACGGCCATGTATCAATACTTGAGCATTATTTTGTTGTCTGTATTTTATCCCCTGTTTTCGGCTTGTTGAAACAGGGCATATACTCCCTTGTATTTACCCTTTTTATATTAATAAAAGTTTCTACCTATTTACCTCAAAAACAAAATGTACTTGTCTAGCGTTTAAATATTGCTTATTAAATATAAGTTAAAAATATCAACTCTTTCTGTCAATATTGACCCAATTTATTTTATTTAATAAATATATGTTTTATAGTACAAATATTACGGTAATAAAGTACTTAACTTTTTTTTTAGAGGACCATTAAAGTACTAACTTACATTATTGTTGTTGTTGTTGTTAATTTTTTTTTTTTTTTGAGAATTTAAATTTTTTTATCAGGGTATGTTTGTTTCAAATTATTTTAAAAATTGACATTTGTTAGGATCATATTTTATGTAATTGACTAATCTTTTGACAAAATGCACTTTACTTGTAATTGGGTAGATCTAAGATAAGTTTAATACATCAAGAAATATGTTATTCAAGCATATCAAGTGTTCATATTAAAATAAATGAAGATTGGTCTAAGAAACAAGTGAAGAAAAGCTGCTCATTAAGTCCCGACAGAAAGCTCGACAGATGTTTGCTATTGAGACTTAATGTGAAACTCGATAGATGGCTTGACAGCAGCTCGATCTATTGAGAATTACGATTTTCAGTTTTCCAGATCTGAAATTCAGCACAGGCTTAAGTATTTTTTTAGGGTTTCTTTTCTCATAACCCTAGACATATATAAGGCTTATTTTAAGAGCCATTATATACGGATACAGAGACCTAGAAATTTATTTTTTCTGTGAGAAGCTACTGCGTTTGTACGCCATTGGGTTTTGTAACCAAGTGCTTCCTGAACTTCATTGTTGATAAAGTGAAGAACTTTGCAGCTAATAACATCGTTCAAAGTTGCTGGAGTTAGTCACGTACTAGGATCCATGCATAGGGTTAGTCACAGATTGGAGATTTGTGCATTAAGAGAAAGAAGGCTACTACAAGATCAAATTCAATTGGGTATTGAAGCGAAGATTCAATTGTAGGTTGGTATTTTGGGATAGACTAAGGTAGTGGTAAGATTCCTTATATTTGTAATTGCTTGATTGTTGATTAGTAGATTCTTGGGAGTGGTGACCTTAAAATCATCCGGTGGGGGTTTTTGCCTTACGAGAGGTTTTCCTAATTTGTCAACAAATCACTGTGTCAATTTAATTTCCACTGCATTTAATTCATTTGGTGATTTGTTGGTACCTTTACGATTTGCATGTATTTGAACCTAATTAATCAACTTGGGTAATTGAATTAATTAACTAGGATTAAGATATCTTAACCCAAAAAGTGGTATCAGAGTAGACACACTCTGATTAGGTTTTAATCTTTGCGGTGTGATCCATTGACCCCAGTTGTTATGGATCGTGGGCAATCCTTGATTATTCCTCATTTATTTGATGGTACTAACTATGCATACTAGAAAGTGCATATGAGAGCCTTTTTGCAGTCTTTAGATGAGAAAGTATGGCTTGCAGTTGAAGTAGTTGGAAGAAACCTAAAGAGCCACCAGCATTGTGGGATGATATTAAGATCAAAGCTGCAAATTTTAACAGTAGAGCACTAAATGCCTATTTTAGCGCTGTGACCAATGAGGAATTCAAGAAGATTTCTTCCGTTGACAATGCAAAGGAAGCATGGATTATTCTTCAGAATACCTACGAGGGCACAAAAGCTGTCAAAAGCTCCAAACTCCAAAGGCTCACTACCAGCTTTGAGGAAATAATGATGGATAAGGATGAGTCATTCGATGAATTCTATGCCAAGCTCAAGAACATAGTGAATTTAGCCTTCAATCTTGGAGAACAGATTCCAAAGCCTAAGATTGTCAGAAAGATTCTTAGGTCTCTTCTAAAAAGATTCCATTCCAAGATCACTGCCATAGAAGAATAAAAGGATCTTGACTTTATTCCTTTGACAGAACTGATTGGGAATTTGCAAACCTATGAACTAGGTTTAGTAAGGGTTGGCAAGGGTAGCAAAAGCAAGAACATGGCTTTGAAGGTTAAGAATGATGATAGCGATGAGTTTTCTGAAGATAAGGACACCAAGTTCAAATCATATATCACTAGACTATTCAAGAAGTTAATCAAGAATGCGAATGTTGTGAAATTTTAAAGTACTCGCAAGTGTACGAACCGTACCAAAGTATAGTTTGACAAGAACGAGGTCGAATCCATAGGGACTTGAATGAACGTAGGAAAATTAAATCAAATCTTAACCAAATTAATCCTAATCTAGTTTAATAAAAATTGGTTGTTTTGAAATTAACTAAACTAAAAAAATAATTAAATTAAGCAAATAGTTAAACTAAGCAAAAGATGTAAAGTAATAAAAAGATGTAAACAATCAAGAGAAATGAATTAAGGTTTTGGAATCCGCCTTGTAAGTCATATCAGCATATATTTATGATCATTAATTTTTCCCAACCACTACATGATAATCTAGAAATCAATCTCACTATCATGGAAAATATCCTCATTAAAATCCTTATTTTAAAAATCAAAAGCATGTTCTTCTTCGCTTCATAAGTGTAAAACCAAATCATCAATTGTATCCGTAGTCAAATAAATCACAAGATATATCCAATTCTAAAAATCAAATCATAAATTGTATCCATTGACAGACAAATTACAAACGATATCCAATTTTATAATCAATAATTAATCAACCAAGCATTCAATTAATTAAGACAAATCCTAAATTATGAGAAAATCATAATTGAACTCATATCTAGAATCTCATCTTAGTCAATTGATATGAAGTAAGAACAATTTAAATCATTAAAGAACAACTATTGTGGGAAAAATCAAATCACATAAATATTACTGATAATCCTAGGTTTCATCTTCAACCCTAATTATAAATTTAGCTACTCATAGTAATTGAAAGAAAACATAAAAAATAAAATACTAAACATTAAACTAGACAAATAAAATAAAACTAACTATCATGGAAGAAAACCAAAGAAGTAGCCGAACTCTCTATACATTCAGCTCTCAGCCCGAGCACTCGCCTCAGCCCCCCCTGAATTTTTCCCTAAAGAGCCTTTAAATAGGTCAAGGAATTCTATTACAAGTTGAATTTCCGTTTGGAGAAAATCCCAGATCTTTAGGCTTCATTTAACCAATGATTTTGGCCAATTTAACGTCAAAATTCAGACTTTTGGTAAACTAAAAAGTTGTAGCCCTTTAAGTTAACTTTCTAGCCCAACTTGAATCATCTTGATTGGACATCTGAACCGAAATTTATGCCAAAAATACTAACTGATGTGCAGGCTGGAATCCTAATCTGAATTGGACTTGGATTTGGTGCAAATTTCTTTTGATTCCTTGCTCCAATTGGACTTAAATTTAATTGGGTCGGTCCTCTCTTGAATTCATGCCAGGCTGGATGTAAGTTGGCTTGATTCAATTGGCCTAGCTCCACTTTGCATGTAAAGCCCTTCTTACTTGCAACACAAAGATATTATATAATCAGTCACAAAATAACATAAAAGTAAAGCTAAATATGTAGATATGTGAGTACTTTATTGTATATATTTCATGCGCATCAGCGAATCTCAAGGCTAGTGACAAGGATCGTAAACAATTTGGATTCTCTCAGTTTGAGTCCCAAGACAAGGGTTAGAGACAATTCAAGGATGCTAGTCAAAGCAATAATGTTCCTGCTGGGCCAAAGTGCTACGAATGTGAAGGATTTGGACACATGAAGCGAGAATGTCCCATATATCTCAAATCCATTGGCAAAAGCAAAGCCCTAGTTGCCACTTTGAGTGATACAGAACCAGAAGCAGATTTTGATGATAGTGATCAAGATGGGGTAGTGAGTGCTTTCATAGCTATTGTTGAGTCCCCTGAGGAAGTAGTAGAACTAATTGATGAGGAAGAAGAGTTGATGGAATTAGAGTTTGAGAAGATGGATGAACAAGATGACATCCACACTGCCTACTCTAAGTTGTACAAGGTCTCCAAGAAGCATGAGAAACTTTACTGGTTAGCTACAATAAAGCTTAGTGAAGTGGAGTTGGAACGACAAGAACTCTCAAGCAAGGTTGATAAGGCTAATAAAACAATCTGAACACTAATGTTTGAAAACAAATTTCTTGTTGAAAAGACCAAGAAACTGGATGCTGAACTGTTTCAGGTAAGAGGACAATTGGAAAGGACTTCAAGTGCCAAGCTTGATGAAATGCTTAACTTCCAGAAGTCTACATCTGATAAAACAGATCTTGGGTATGATTATTCTCTCTTTTCTTGCAGTATCTCTTCTAATGCTTTAAATAGAGTCATCTTTGTTCCCCCTGCTAATTATGATAACTGTGAGGTAACTGAACCTAAGACTGAAAATGTGAGTAAGGATAAAAATGATAAGGAAAAATCCATTATAGGAGCACCCCCAAGGGTTAGTAAGAAAGAGACTAAGTAGAATAATCATCGCTCCACCAACAAGAAGTCTTAACCAAAGAAGCCCCACTTCTGCCATTACTGTGGAGCATCTGGGCACACTCGTCCAAATTGCTATAAGTGGTTAGCCACTCAACAAAGCAATAGCGTGTCATCTTTTGGGAGCCAAAATCAATTCCAACTTTCTTTAGCTCCTCTTGGAGAACTTCTTAAGGCTGTCACGTTACTCTTTAATTTCAATGGATTCAACTTTCCTCCTTATCCATATGAACAAAGGTTCATGCAAAAGAAAGGTTCCCCGTCCAGGTTTCCCATCTAGAAGGAAAAAGATGATAGGCCAAGAAAGTATTGACCCCTTGTGATGAATTAACCAATTAATTAGCAAAGTTAATTAAATAATTTAATTAGCATGCAATAAGCGTGGTAGCACAAACAAATCACCAACTAAGTAAAATGCAACAGAAAATAAATTGACACGGCAATTTGTTTAGGAATGGGGAAAACCTACATGGCAAAAACCCCACCGGATGATTTTAAGGTCACTCATCTCGAGAATTCACTAGTATCACAACAAACAGTTACAAGTAAAAGAGTCCTAGTACCTTATTCCAACCTATAGTTGAATCCTTATCCTAATACCCAATTGGACTTGTTCTGTAGTGATGATCTCTCCTTTCAATGCACGGCTTCCAGTACATGACTAACCAATTCGATGTGCGAATCCCAGTACGCAGCTTACACACCAACTTGAGAAGGATGTTGGCTGCAAAGTTCTTCATTTCATCAACACAATGAAGATCACAAGGCTCATTGGTTACAAAACCCTACAGCGTACAAATGCAGCAGCTTCTTGAAGAGAAAGATGAACTAGGGCATATGTCTCCAGTTCACAATATGCTTGTAAAAAACTTTTGCATTGAGGTGCATCACCTGTGACGGCCCTTAAAACAATCCTTATATATTTTTAGGGTTTTGATAAAAGAAAATCCAAACATCTATACACGGATTGGATGAAAATCAAAACTGAAAATCTGATTTTCTTAAATCTCGATAGATACCTTATCTATCGAGCAACTGTTGAGCATTGGGCTTAAATAGCCTTTTAAATCTCGATAGATACTAGCTGTCGAGATAGCTGTTGAGATTTAAAATCTAGCACTTCTTCACTTGATTCTTGGATAGACTTGCATGGCTTTAACACTTGAACTTGAAACCTTGATCTTTGAAGTATTAAACACATCTTAGATCTACCCAATTACAAGTAAAGTGCATTTTGTCAAAGAATTAACCAATTTTATATTGACATATGTTCCTAACATAATTCACATATGTCCTAACAAAAGACATAAATAATCATCTCACCATTAAAACTCGTCAATCATACAACATCTGTGTGCAATTCATAAAAGCTGTGCTCGGTAAGGTGTAGCACTTACACAGCAAAAACAAGATATTTGGCTTTCATAATTAGGTAATTCTTTTCTCTCTAATTTACCCATGCATATTATGTCATTTTATGTTTTAAAAGAAAAATATGCAAAGAATATGTAAAGCAAAAAGAATCAAAATGCTTTCAAATGTGGTTAAAAGCGTGTTTCTAGGAGATGTGGGAGTTATATGATGTACCTTGAAAATGATGGTCCCCATCAAACAGTTATGATTGTGTGTGGATGTATTTGATCTTCTTATATCATTACTCTTCATATAATGATTTACTTATGCTCACTTGCAAAAGTTTCACACATAACACGCATACTCCTTACTACTTTTGATACTATTGTACAAGTACAATGTGATTTGGCCATCACAAGGAATATATGTGGTAGTATATGCTCTCTAGACTGTCTAAACTTGTTTTTTAAATAAAATTGGTTAAACTTGTTTAGTGTGTTTTTGATCTAGGAATGCTTTGCATCTAGAGTTGATGATGCGTTTGAGTGCTTAACATGCTTCTTGGTTGCTTGTTTTGGTGTCTATCTTGATTGCATTCATCATGTGTTGTTTCTCCTCCTTGAAAAACCTTGTTTTAGGCTTCTCAATAGATGCTCAATACCTCCTCGATAGAAGCTCGATAGCACCTTGATACATGCCTCTTTTATCGAGATTTTTGGGTTTGTTCTTGATACCTCTTGATAGATAGCTTGATTCATCGAGCCAATTCTTTGGAGTCTCTGTCTGCTCGATACCTCCTTAATCTATCAAGATCTTTTTGCCATCGATACCTCCTCGATACCTCTCGATCTATCGAGATTTTATTCTCGATACCTTCTTGATCTATCAAGCTGCGTTTTCCTATATATATTTGAGGTTCAACCCGAATCATTTCAAATCCAATTATCTTAATACCTTTCTCTTCTCTCTCGATCCAAATCTTTCTTTTTCACCAAAATCCTTCTTCCAATCCTTTTTTCGGCCTCTATCAAGCTTCAATCCTTTGGTAAGTGGTCTAAATCCCTTCTTTCTCTCATTTCTCATCCATTTCATGCTTTTAGACCTAGGTTTTCAAGCTTTTGGGAAAATTTTATGTTTTTGAGTTTTTTTTTGTGAAATTTTTCGTTTGGGTGTTGATGTTTTATTCTCACAAACTCATGCATTGCATTCTCTAGCATTATAATCATGAATTCTAGGTTGTGTGCTTTATTAACCAATGTGAGTGCTGTAATTTGTATTGGGTCTTTTTGCCCATGATGCAATTTCTTTTCCATGTAACATGCTCATGCATTGCATGTCATTCTTTTCTTCTTTCCTGTGCCTTATCTTCTGCTGTTTTTCTCTGTTTCTTTCCTTCTCTCTCGGTCTAGTTGCCTTCTTATGGAACCTAAAAAGTCCGTTCCTTCCAAGATCTTGATCAGACGTCTTGATTCTTCTTCTTATTCTTCTTCTTCTATTCCTGACTCTGTGAGGTTCCGTGATGAGAAGGTCAAAGAGGATTTCTATGAGAACTTCTCTAACCAGGCGATTCATTCAAAACGCCATGTCATTTTGTTTGATTTTCCAGACACTCCTCTACCCAGTGCATTTAGCTCTTGGGGTTGGGCTTCTCTATGGGAGATACCCAAGAGGTGTCTTGGTGTGTTCATTCAGGAGTTCTACTCCAACATGCATGCCATCGATACCTCTGTGCCTAGGTTTACTATGGTATTTCGAAGTACACGTATCGTAGTCACCCTGGAGTTCATTTTCGAGGTACTACGTGTTCCTAGAATTGATCGTCCTGATTACTCTAGTCATAGTTGTCTTAGTTCTGTCTCTTGAAATGAGATGGCCTCACTCTTCTATGAGAAGGCCATGGTGAGGGGAGAAACTCTAAATTTCTCCACAATTGAGTTTGCTAAGGGTCCAAGGATCCTTGATATGGTGATGACTTTTGTTCTCACACCACGGTCTCACTATAACACTATCACTAAGCCTTATGCTCATTTCCTTCTTTCTCTCTTGGAAGATCTTTCTATAGATTTTCCTTCACACATGATAGAATCTATGATAGATATCTATCGAGACACTACTACACGTGATAAGCGTGTCTTTCCTTCGACTATCACACACATCCTATCACACGTGCACGTCACCATTTCTCTCTCTTCTCCTTTCTATGCCATGGGTGCCATTAGCAAGGAATCTATTTGGAGGAGTGATGCACAACTGGTTGCAAAGTGGCCTCGTGTGGAGTCTACTTCGACGGATGCTGCTCCTGCCGTTAGGCCCTCTTCCTCATCTGCTCCTCCCTTTTCTTCTGGAGCCGAGGTCTCTCTCACTGCCATCATGGATCAGCTTCAGCTCATGCATGCTGATTTTGCTAGTTGTCTTGACCATCTCTCTGATGAGATGTGTCAGATGAACACCAGGATTGGTTGCATCACTCGCCGCCAGTCTCGCCTAGGTGGTTTTGCTCCTTCTCCCATGCTTGATCCTGCTGAGGAGTCTTCTTTGGATGGTGGAGATGATGATGATGATGATGATGCTTCTTGCTCCGAGACTGATGATGAGATGGCTGCCTCTCAGTGATTCACTCTTTGTCACTTGTGACAAAAAGGAGTAGTTTTATATATGAGAGTAGTTTTGTATATGAGAGTACTCTTGTTGTTAAGGGGAGAACAAGCATATGGATAGACTAGTTAGGGGGAGAGTGTTTTGAGAGATGTAGTGAGGTTTTGATGCATCTTTCTCATTACATGCACCATGGTCTTGTGACCACTTTTACATACATTGTATTCTTTTGATATATATATATATATGATGATGTATGTTTCTTCACCTTTGTCTTACATGTGTTGTTTCTGTTCTCTCTTTATACACATGTTTATTCTTTTATACAACTTGTCTATGTTTCACACTTGATGCCTTGATGAATATTGTTGCTCTATACTTCTCTCATAATTATGCTTGTGGTTTTGTCATAGATTGCCAAAGGGGGAGATTGTTAGGGTCATATTTTATATAATTGGCTAATCCTTTGACAAAATGCACCTTACTTGTAATTGGGTAGATCTAAGTTGGGTTTAATACATCAAGAAATATGTTGTTCAAGCATATCAAGTGTTCGTATTAAAAGACATAAAGATTCGTCCAAGAAACAAGTGAAGAAAAGATGTTCATTAAGTCCTGACAGATAGCTTGACAGATGCCTGTTATCAAGACTTAAGGTGAAGTTCGATAGATGGCTCGACAGCAGCTTGATCTATTGAGAATTATGTTTTTTAGTTTTTCAGATTTGAAATTCGGCCTAGGCTTATGTATTTGTTTAGGGTTTCTTTTCTCACAACCCTAGACATATATAAGACTTATTTTAAAAGTCGTCACATACGGATACAGAGACCTAGAGATTTATTTTTTCTGTGAGAAGTTACTGCGTTTGTATGCCATAGGGTTTTGTAACTAAGTGCTTCCTGATCTTCATTGTTAATGAAGTGAAGAACTTTGTAGCCAACAATATCGTTCAAAGTTGCTGGAGTTAGTCACGTGCTGGGATCCGTGCAAAGGATTAGTCACAGATTGGAGATTTGTGCATCAAGAGAAAAAAGGCTACTACAAGATCAAGTTCAATTGGGTATTGAAGCGAATGTTCAACTGTAGGTTACTGTTTTGGGATAGGCTAGGGTAGTAGTAAGATTCCTTATACTTGTAATCGCCTGATTGTTGATTAGTGGATTCTTGGGAGTGGTGACCTTAAAATCACCTAGTGTGGTTTTTTCCTTACAAGAGGTTTTCCCTATTTGTCAACAAATCATCATATCAATCTAATTTCCACCGCATTTAGTTTATTTGGTGATTTGTTGGTGCCTTCACGATTTGCATGCAATTGACCTAATTAATCAACTTGGGTAATTGAATTAATTAACCGGAGTCAAGTTATCTTAACCCAACAACATCTCCTCATACACAAAGTGCTTGGGAGTCTAGGGGGGAAAGGATTCGAGGTGCAAGGGTTAACAGCATATTGTAATTATCTCTCAAAGAAAAAATTTTAAATTTTTTTTAAGGCATTACACGGTTCCTTTTCAAATTAAACAAGAGAATGAAATTGACTCATCAAAACATACTATTATATCTCTTTCTTTGGGGGGAAAAAACCATTATGGGAGTACGCAAATTGCCTTAAGTTTATTTTTTATTTTTTATTTTTTATTTTATTTTATTTTTTTGAGGAACCCCACTGGGGAAACTGCCTTAAGTTTTGAATTTAAAGACAAAGACGCAATTAACTATTTTTTTTTGGATTAATGCGTTATACATATTTAATATGAGATAAATATCATTTTTTGTATGGTATAGTCTATTTTAGTAGGATAAAAATAAGCTAGGTTTGACTAAACTACACCTAAAAAAAATTGATACTTTAAAAAGTTGTACCCAAGAAAATAAATTGATTTAATTTATAAATTAAATTATACTAATGGACATATATTAATATGGATATAATCAACACACGGTCCACGTATCTACTTATGTCAACTGGGCCACTCTAGACCCGGATCGTTTCAAGTCTGCTTAAAAAATCGACCAAAATTTCGGCTCAACAATACTCAAGTCAAATTGAATGTGGGATTAATGGATGTGCTCCCAAAGATCCCTTGCCTAAAATTTCAACCTGCACCACCAATTACCATGACAACAAAAAGTTTGGAATGCAGTCAACCATAACTTTGAGAAATTATTTGGTACACCGGTAGTCTACATCCACTAATTACATAATGGGTTTCACGTGCAAAACCCATATTTGAAGTCCATGATATGTGAGAAAAGGGTACACTCAATGATTTCACCATAAATTGTCCCCAAGAGACAGTTCCATGATCCGATATACATTAATGGATTTTACTAACGTGTGTTTTAAGGGCACACAATAGTATACAATTTTTGAAAAAATTTTTATTGGGAATTGAAAAAGTTTGACAACTTTTTTAATTCCCAATAAAATTTTTTCAAAAACGGATTTGTTAATATATGCCTTAAGGGTATATATTAACTAGACTCTACATTAATTATCAAAAAATTTTTAGCTTTCTTTGAGAGAGAGAGAGAGAGAGAGAGAGATAGAGAGAATATTAGCTCAGACATATATAAGAGAGAGAAACTGTGTAGCCTACACCATTGGTATCTTTCCAACTTGTGTTTCAATAGATATCCATTATTAGCTTAGCCTAGGGATGGACCCAGGTAGAAGGCAAAGGGGGCCCGGGCCCAAAACTTTTTTTTTTTAGTATGTAATATTTTCAAAAAAAGGCTTGGGTCTCATTGGTTTTTAGCTTGGGCCCCCCTTGGTTTTTAGCTTGCGCGCCCCTCATCTCAACCATCCCTATCCCAGCCGGCTAGCTCAGGAGTTTTCAAAACCCGTGAAAACCTTAAAATATATATAAATATATATGTAAAAAAAAAAAAAAAAAAAAGAAGAAGAAGAAGAAGAAGAAAACCTAGCAATCAGTAAAAGACCCCAAAACCAAACGGAAAAGCCAGAAACGAAGGCAAAAAAGAAAAAAAGAAAAGAAAAGAAAGGGAGAGGTGAGAGCAAGATAGAGAAAGTTGGATGGTTTATTAATACTATATGGATGCGTATTTGAAAATTTTTTTTGTGTGCGTATTTGGATGCGTATTAAGAAACAATGATTTTTGAGTATTTGTCTTGGTTGATAGTTTATTAATACTATATGGATGCGTATTTGAAAATTTTTTTTTTCACTTATCTCCCTCCCAGCTTGAAATCCTGGGTCCGTCCCTAGCTTAGCTATACAATCAACTGCCTCGTCGGATTTGGTCTTAGCTTTCATCTCATTTCCCTACATATGAGGAAATGATTCCATAAATTGCTGTCTACTAGTACTTTGAGTTAGAGCTTAGAGGTAGGGGAATGGGATGAAGTAAATTATTGTAGATGGAAACATGATTTGGTTTCATCTTTGGGTGCAGGAGGTACACAGTACACTCCATAATGCCTGCACCGCACCGTCAAATTGAAGTGGTGGATTCAGTACTCGAGGTACCTTTTAATAATGCAGAGAAGAGAGGTGTGTGTGTAATGTGAAATGTGAAGTGTAACGTGTAATGTAATAACATAACACGTTACAATTACGGAGTCTTTGTGTTGTCAGTGGGCTGGTCGAGAGAGTGGCTAACGTGATGGTCGGTGTGGGACCTGTTAATTACATTACATTACAGTGTGTGCCAAATGACATTTTTGTCCTTGTCACTTCCGGTTCCCATTTCAATAATTTACCGTACCAGACAACTCAACACCCCTCCCAATGCTCCCATGTTCTTCAATGAAATCTGAACCCCAGCTATGAAAGTAAAGGTCGACATTATCAACAAGAAAAAAAACAGAGACACACAAAGAAAATGTGGACTAGTGATATCTAATGATAGTAGGTAATCATGTGTAATGTGTGTTGTACCATTTTGAATATTAAATAATTAAAATGAATGAATATAACCATATAAATGTAAAGATATGAGAGTTAATATGAAAAAGAATGAGTTAGTCAACCCAGGGCGTGCTGGTGGAGGGGATATCATTAGGAATTCCCATGGTGATTGGGTTTGTGGGTATGCCAGATCTGTTGGGCACACTACTAGTGTAGCAGCTGAGTTGTGGACACTGCGAGATGGAATCAATATGTGCATTGAAATGAGGCTTGCTGCTGTGGAAATAGAATTAGATGCAAATCTTGTAGTGGAGCAGCTGCAAAAGGATGTGGGAAACTCTACTGGGAATGATGTAATTTTCTCAAATTGTAAGGAATGGCTTAAAAGAATTCCTAGAGTCAAAATTCAGCATTGTTTTAGGGAGGCCAACAAGTGCGTTGACGCACTTGTTAGGAGAGGCGCTCTTTTGTCTCAAGATTTTCTTGTTTTTACTACACCTCCAGCAGATGTTGCGCTGTTAATCAGCCTTGATGCTGCTAGGACTATGTATGAGCGTGTCCGCTCTAATGTTTGTGTTTTTTAGTTAATGAATTCTCTCCTGTTTACCCAAAAAAAAAAAAGATAATAAGTTAGTCAAATATTTAATCTCACGTTAAAAAGGAGAAAAATATTGTAAACTTCTATCAATTGATTCTTATATTCATTTTTAATTTAAAAATACATTTTAAACTTTCTTAAAAGAAATGCAATCTAAACTTTTTCAATGATTAAAAAAAAAAAATTATAAGTCTCTTTATCTCTAATGCAAATTTCTCTTTCTTAAATAGAAAAATGTATCTATTGTGCCCGTTCTATAATGTAGGCGTATAAGATAATTTTTGCTCTTGAACCCTCTAAAATTGACAATGATAAGAAAAAGGACTTTGTCTCTAGCCTGGCTGTGAGTTCACCTTCGTTCGATGCTATTTTTTCTCTTGTTAGTTAGGTTTTCTTAAAGTTGGTTTGGAATTTCTATTTTTGTTTCTTCTCCTTCATTTGGTGGGATACATTCTGTCTTTTATCTAGAGTAGTCACTCCCTTATTGCCTTATTTCTTTGCTTGGAGGTTATTTACTTGTGTGAATTTTTCCATGGTCTGTATTATTTCTTTTCCTTTTCTTATCTGTATTATATCTTTTCTTTTTCTCTTCCTCCTCTTCTTCATCATCCTCATGATCCCTTACCTTTTTCAATTTTGGATTTTCTATCTTTCATTTACATAGGTGGTTCTTGCAAGCCACATTTTTGTTAATTAGTTTGTTTCCAAAGAAGGCAGGGGCATCTCTTATGTATTTTAACCCAACCTTACCTCTTTTCCTTCCTTTAAGCTATCAAAACATCGCCAAATTCAAATCACCCACAATAAGGTACCACCCACTTCATTCGCCAACCCTAATCACACACCTATCTTGTAAGTCTAGTAAAGGTGGAAATGTTTGACACAATTTATGAACACAAGATAAATTATTTTTTAATGACTTAGTGTTTAATTTAATTGATTTTATCCACCTTGTAGCTACCGTATTTTGTCCGCCCTCGATTTGCATGTTGGACTCCAAAAATCTAAAAAATATTAACTTTCTTCCATGGGGCCGCGAAAACATTTAGAATGACGTGGCAAGACCGGTTCAAGCATCGGAGCACTCAAAGTGCTATTTTAGGTCAAATTAACCAAAATGCCCCGATCAACCTTGGGTTGATTGAAAGTCAAAGTTGGTCAAAATCATCTCAAAACAACATTTTTCCTGTTTCTACATCTAACCCAAGCTACTTGATGATTTTTGTCAATTTTGACCAAGTTTGACCCAAGGTTGACTCCTAGGGCCCCGAAAACCCTAATTTTGATTTGACCATCAAAATGGGTTGAGACCAATGTCATTGCAAAGATTATTGAATTAATTTTTCAACGACTATTCATGGGTCAAAATCAGAGTTAAAATGGTTTAGACATCCTTAAAATCATGCAAAGCGCGTCAGCTCTCTCCCAAACACATAAAAAAACCTTTGATTCCTTTCTTCTCTCAACAAACAAGAGGTAGTGTTCTTGCACTCTTTCTCCTCTCCTTGATCTTAGGACCTTGGATTTGAGGCTTAAAGGGTGTAGATGTAGCTTTTTAGCTACAATCTACACCCTTTGTTTTATCTTGCTTTATAATATGCTTTATTGCTTTTCCTAGCATATCTTTCCTTTATCTTGCTTCCTAGCATGTTTTATAGCCTCTTTAGCATGTCTCCTTGCTTTTTATCTTGTTTTACCACTCTGATGTTGTTGGCCTAGCCTTCTTGGGCTAGGATATGCCTAAATTTTGTGTATGTGCTTAGATCCATGTGCCTAGGTGCCTTTTAGCATGCTTATGCTTAGATCTACTTGTTTATGTGCTCCTTGCCTTGTTCATGCTTAGATTTACTTGTTTATGTGCTCCTTGCCATGCTTATGCTTAGATCTATATCTTTGTATGCTCCATGCCTTATTCATGTGTTTAGATCTACATATTGGTTGCTATGCCATGTGCTTCTAAAGCCTTTTTATCCTTTGTTATCCCTTTTTTCATGTGTTTTGGCCCTTTAGGTAAGGTGTAGATCTAGATCTTGTGGTCTAGACCTACACCCATACACCAAAGCCTATATCAAAGGGTTTGAATCATTTCCTTTATGCATATGTACGCTTTCTTGCTTCTATGCTTTATATCCATATTTGCCTATCTAGATCTAGGCTTTTGCCATGCTTTGTGCCCTTCATGGGTTTGTGTTTTTCGGTCTTTGGGGCCACTTGCTTGCGTGGTTGCATCCACCCCTTCTTGTGGTGTGTTGGATGTAACCACTTTTGAGACACATCTCTGTGATGTTGGTGTGCTTGATACACACCTTTCTCCGCTCCGTGCGATGTTGTTATGCTTGCCTTGCTTGCTTTGTGCCACCCATTTGGCTTTCTTTGCTTCTTTGCATCTTTTCACACTTGCTTGCATGTTCATGCATGAGTCTATGCGTCGTTCATACTCCAATTTCATTGAACTATGGACACCCGATCCAAACCTACATTTGACCTCCTAGGACACCTTTTTTGTTTGACAACATGCTTGTTTGCCCCTGTTTGGCATCTTTTGCTAGCTTGTCTTTTAGCATTCTTTCCTTCTATTTGTTCTTTACTTGTTTGTTGGCTTGTTTCTTTTGTCATTGCATGTACACGCATGGAGCATGGAATCTTGGAGCAAGGGTGTGACCTCCTAGGTGCAAGCAAAAAATGGCAAGGATGCGAGCAAGAAGTCGTAAGCCCACAAAAGGCAATGTTCAATAGATTATGGGGGGCCTAGTTCCTCCCGAGTGGTTTTCCCTTCCCCTCTCTCTTTTAGCCTCTTCTCTAGAGCATGTACTAGGGTTCCCCCTCTCCTTGTACCATTTACTTTTCCTGCTCTTTACTTGGGCCACGTTTCTTAGGTATGGCAATGTATGTTTTACATTTCCTATACCCTGTTGGGCCATACCCTTGGAATGTTGGCAATGTCTACTTTATTTCCTTACTCTGTGTGATAGCATTGTGCATGATGTATGTATATATATGCCTGCGTGTGTGTGGGTGATTGTGCATCTTTGTATGATGGACTCTCGTGGCTATATGAGTGACCCTCTTTAGCCATAAGTACTTTTGACCTTGTGACATGAGTATGTGCTCAAGGCATTTGCTGCAAGTGCATATTCATGTCATACTGTGTGCATAGTCATTGCGGTGTGATCGTCCCAATCCATGTCACCAAGTGACATTGGTTTCCCCGCGTATGTGACACGCATCAACGTGCTTAATGCTTTGAAGGGCTCCAGCTCGTCCTAGCATGAGCATGTCGGCACGCACCGTATACATAGGCAAGAATATGGCGCACCAAATGCAAAACCCTGCCAGATTTTCGCCGTGAAGATGGGGCATCCCCATTGCTGTATTCTCACCGTGAAAGCTTGGTGAGGATAGTGTTTTGTGTGCTATGACGCACCTGAAGCAGAATGCTGCCGGATTTTTGTCGTGAAAATTTGGCAACGATTCCAAACACACTTGGGAAGCATTAATCAAGACCACACCCTTTCTGAATCCAAACCTCAAATCCCAATTCGCTTAAAGCCTCGAAAGCTAATAACAATAGCTCGTTTTCAACTACCAATGTCTTTAAATTATGATATTTTACCAAAACAAAGGACTGTTTATGGACAGGCGTTGTGGGGTGCCAAACACCTTCCCCACATGTAACCAGACTTCTAAACTCAAGAATCAAGATTTTTTACCCATCTGCGTTAGATTAGGAAAAACGACATTTTTCATAGCCTAGGATTGATAATAAAATCAAATAGAGTCAGGTAACCAATCACACCTTAGAAAAAACCTAATGATTGGTGGAGACTTCACTTACCCTTGGTAATTTCCTTAAAATTGACTTATATTCCAGTCACACACCTGAGGTACAACCTTCCTCCATGGCACTCGAGCTCCTGGGCCTGCACGCTCCAAGCGCGCACGAGCGTTGCCACGATGGGTGGTTAAACAGCCACGAGGCATCGACACACCTGCTTTGACATAATTAAAAAATGGATCAATTAGTGTTGACTTGCTTAACCCTTAATCAACTTGAAACGACCCAATTTATTATTTGTGTTTAAATGAGTTAATCCATTTTGACACAAAACCATTTAACTAATATAGATACTTTATCAAACATGAAGTTTGAATTTTAAATATTGAATTGAGTAATTAGATGAACTTCCTTCTCAAAAAAAGAAAAAAAAAAGAAAAAAGAAAAAAAAAAAGAAAGATGAATTTTAATGATTATATTGATGAAGTCTTTTCTAAAATCCTAGAGTCCCTAACCATTTTTGCCTAGAACAAGGGGGAAAGATTTAAAAAAAAAAAAAAACTCATTTACTTTTTTTTTTTTTTTTGGTTGTAATATGGATTTTGAAATTTGGAAGAAACTTCATTAGGTAGAAATAAAATTTTTAGAATGTATGCAATTAGTACTTTCACTGATAATGTTATGAAATTTATTTGCTTGAAAACGTGACTTTTTTTTAGGTGTTTAAAATTTATTTATTTTTACCTTATTTGACCCTATAATTTGAAAATTTTAGACATATTTTGATTAATGTGTAAAGGTAGGATACCAAAAAGTTGTGTTCCCTTAAAAATAGTATATATAATTCATGCACTTATAAAATTTAAAAATATAATAATTGTATTAATTTGTAAGTAATATTTATTAAACATGATTTTTTTTATCCACATTTATTAAACATGTTGAAATGGATCTTATCCATATCAACCCAACACATCCAATTTATTAAAAAAAATTAAATGGGGTCATGCTTGTGTCAACCCAACTTGACTTTTTATTTATTTTTTATTTATTAAGGGTTGTATTTTGTCAATCCCCTCAATAAATAGATCATGTTAGGATTGTAGGATTTTTACATGATTATTAAATTAGTTGAGCTTGTATAGACCTATGTAGTCGAATACCCCTATCTTAATACAATATGAACATAACCTGCCAATAGGAATTTCCACTCGTACACTTTAAAACTCACCAACATAACTATAAACACCTCATTTTGTACCTCTTACGACCTGAGCCTTTATTCCCCATTGACAACATCACTTTGAGGTCCAAGGTTGATTTAGGTCCAAATCTTGTAAAATCTTGACTTGAGAAGTTATTTTTGGAAAAGAAAAGTTGCAAGAAACCCTAAGTGTGCATACACATACATGCGTATGCGCACACACACTTGAAGCATGCGTACACATACTTAGGGTATGCTCACACATATCCTGAGTATGCGCACGCATCTAGGGTTCTAGAAACTAGGAAAGGAAAGCTTTTTGGACATAAATTGGTGTAAAGTGAATCCCACATCATTTGTGAGCCGCCCCACACCTCTATATGACCACTATAAAAAGCCATAAAAAGGCATTTTTACAAAGGAGGACGAAATACACAAGATTCACTAGAAAATAGTGAATCAAAGAGGCAGTTTTTACACTAAAGCATCCTCAAGTCAAGTTTTGCTTAGTTGGGACCTATTTTGGTCTTAGCCTTTGAATTCTAAGTTTACTAACCTTCTTGGTTTTGTTTTTGATTAGATTGACTGGGGGAATGGTCAAATCAAAGTTCTAAAGAGTTCTTGAGTTGAGGTAAAGGTTCAAACTTTGGTTCTTCATCTTTTCTTTATTTTGTTGTTTATTCCCATGTTTTTATTGCTTTGATATGTTTGTGTTAACTTAGGTTTGTTTTGTCTTTGTGTTAGAAGCATGATAGGTTGCTAGATTTGTTGTTTTGTTTTGTGTTGCTGGGTTTGAGTTTCTAGGCATGTATGTGTGCACTTGTTTCATGCATGCATACCCATACTCGTAGTGCGCGTACGCATACAACTGCGATGCGCACGCATATATACCGTATGTATGCACATGCACACTCGTGCCCAGAAACTCAGATTTTGGTTTCTTTATTTTTATTTGTTTCCTTTCACATGTTTAGTCACTGTTTAGCTTGTTTTTCACATGTTTAAGTTCTAGAGTCAGTGGATTAACATGTTTTGTTTGTTCGTTTATTAGATGATTGATTAGGGTTTCATTTGTTGAATACCATGAACATGCATATGAATATGAACATGCATTGACGCATAGGTGCTGTGATGCAACGAGGTAAGTCATGCATAAATCATATGAACATGCATTTGAGTGCTTGAACATGAGTTATTTAAATATTGCTAATATGCTTGGTTGAATGCCTTGAGATTTGGATTGATGCTTGTGCTTGACTTTATCTTGTTGATGTTACTGCCTTGTGATGTTTGTTGCCCTTGGTAAATATGTTTGATACCATGTTAGATGGATGCTAGGCTTGGGATGATATGCCATATTTGTTTGTTTTAGATGCATGCTAGTGTGTGTGTGAATTAGAACAACATATTAGAGGACCCTTTGATGAGATTAGGATTTGGAACACAATGAGTGGAGGCCGACCTATGGGTGGGGTGAGGTTGGGTGACTAACACTTTCCCATTTCCATACCTAGAATCCAGACACGTGCTCTAGTAAAGATCAGTCCTTCCACAGGGGTGATATATATATGGTTCCTAGTCCTAATCTAGGTGGTGACTCCATTTACACTCTCCGCTTGGTCCACCCTAAGTCGAGGCGTACTTCCCATAAGGAGAATCGAAACTTGTCATGCCCACAATTACTCATCCAAACTTAATTTCTCAATTAACTGACTTGCAAAATTCTTCAATCTCAAAAAAATTGTTTCTTTCCACAACCTCACAAGAATCCTATTTTTAGCCAAACATTCGTTACCTTCAACTAAATCAATTATGGTAGTTTTCTTGGAAGTGCGACATTTTTTTTTGTTGCTAAAAATAAAGGTTTTATTGAAAGCAAGAAACAAGGCTACAAACAAAAATGTTAATTGGCCTCAACCCTTAGAATATTACTAACACAGGGAGGGTAGTTGCATAAACAGGGACGGACACAGGATTTTAAGTTCTTGGGGGGGGGGGGCGGAGATAAGCAAAAAAAACAAATTCAAATAATCACCATTATTTTCTTAAATTTGTGTGACAATTTTCTATATTATATGATTTGTTTTTCTCTTTTTGTCTTTGGTCTGCCTTTATTTATGTCTTTATGTTTGGTCTGCCTTTATTTATGTCTTTGTGTTGTCTCCCTCTTTCTAACACTAACCCACTAACCCAATGAATCCCACAGGCCACTACTGACACTAATTGACCTTACAAAAAAAAAAAGAAAAAAAAAGAAAAAGAAGGTAAAGTCAAAGACTTTAACTTTACCTTTTGTCTGTTGCCCAACTCCACTTGTGCCTATTATGCCCAACTACAAATCAACAAAGAAAAAACTAATCTCTACAACTACAAACTGTACTCTCTCTTTCTCTCTATCTCTCTTATCTATATAGAGAGTCACAAAGCCAAAAAGCCAAAAAAAAAAAAAAAAAAAAAAACACCACGGGCAGCACAGATTCAATTCACAATCAGTCAATCACTAGCATCAGTTCAGTTCATCAGTAAAAACACAAACATGAAACACCACCAGTCCACAAGGCACAAGCACAGTTTCTGTGAAGCTCAGATTCTCAGATCAGATCATAAATATTTTATATTTATTAAGTTTTGAAGGAAAAGATAAGAGTAAATACCTGTGAGCGGCGGCGGCAAGTGGTTTGAAGTGGGCAGCGGCAAGTGGTTCTCGTGTGGGTCTCTGGTAGCAAGATCAATTGATTAAGATGGGTCTCGCTTTCACAAGCGTCACGGCGACACGGCGTGGGAGTGGGCGTCGGCTGCGGCGTCACGGGGTGGGTCTCTCTGGCTCGCCTCTCTATCTTTGATCTCTTTGTCTCGCCTCTCAGCTTTCAAGTCTCACTTTCCTTTCTTTTCTTTTCTTTTTCTTTTTTTTCCTTCGTTTTTTTGCTTTCTCCATTTGGTTTGGTTTTGGACTGTTGAGAGCTGAGTTTGTTTTTTTTTAGATTTACATGGGTCATTGGCTGGCCGGGTGATGGGCAGGGGTTCATATTTTTGGGAGGGGGGCCTAAGCTCTTTTCTCTTTTTTTTTTGGGAAAATTTTAGCTGCTAAATTTTTTTTTTTTGGGGCTCGGGGGGGGGGGGGGGGGGGGGGGGCCTGGGCCCCCTTTGCCCCCCTTATAGGTCCGTCCCTGCGCACAAATTAAATGAACTTACAAATCTATTTTTAAGAGACCATTTGGCTAGAGATTTTGCAGCACCATTGGCTTCTCTAGGAACCTAGCAAAAGGAAGCGTGAGGTACTACCCCTGTCAAAGCAATGATTTTTTGAAGTACATTCTTGATTCCCTATGGCACATCAATACCCTTGCTCAGAACAGCTATGATGCAAGTCAAGGAATCACTTTCGAAAATGAGAGCTTGGTAATTGGATTGGGAAGCAATGTACGTAGTTCATCTTAATGCCTCAGCTTTTTCTTGGAGGGGGTTGTTGGATTTTACTGCTTTTGAACACATAAGTAATAATACCCCTCTCTAGTCCCTTACCACTATGGTTACTGTTGCTCTAGATTGCCCTACTACTGCATCCACATTAAATTTGATTGTCCTTGTTGCTGGTTTAGACCAAAAGCAAGGTCTTCTAACCTCCACTGAAGAGTTAGAGATTGTTCTAACATTGGAGTGCTACACAAAAGTTTTGAAACGGAATGACTTTAGAGTCTCAAAATTTGGAAGTGTGTGGGGGCCTTTTGTGAGTTTGGGCCTTGGCCCTTTTGTCTTACTAAGGCCTACGAATCAATGGTAAGGGAGTTGGGACTGGCCTAGTTTTGGCTGCACCGGAGGCCAGCTTGTGCATGAGTTTGGCTTACCCTATATTGAGACAAGTTGTGGAGAGCACTGCAGGCTAAATGCGAGGCGTGGTTGTGGCAAGATGGTTGTTACAGTAGAAATATACTACGGTACAATGTTATGGTAAAACACGTTAAATGGAGTCACAGTAGGCAACTAACGCCGTTAGTAAAATAAACAAAGTTACTGTAGAACAACTGATACAATAAATAGAAAAGAAGGGGAAATGCTACAGCAGGGCATATAATGCTAAACGAAACTAGTAATGTTAATACTATCAATATAAACTAAAAGGAGGCCATCACAGGATGTCCAGTGATGCAACGAGGATAGCCTCGTCTTCCCTAACCTTGAGTTGGGCTATTTGGCAGGAACAGGTCCAAAAAGGGAACCAATCCCCAACACAGGTAACCTTAATGTAGGTTTCTGCTATAGAAATTACTTGTGCAGGGAAGAGGGCCTAAGTGGTTTTGTGTTCCAAATTATCGGTCCAAGAGTATGGGAATGTCAAGGGGAGAGAAAAAGGCAGCAACAATGGACATTAAAATTCTAATGGAGGTGAATTTCGCAACAGGAGAATATGTTTCCTCCTAGTCTATACCAAGTGTGAGTCCTTTTGCCACCAATCTATCATTATATTTTTCAATACTACCATCACACTTAAACTTTCTCTTTAATATCCATTTACTACCAATTGCTTTCCTATCTTTAGGCAACTCTACTAATTCCCACACATCATTTTTAATTATAGAATCTAATTTTTCCTTAATAGCTTCTTTCCCTTTCAATGAATCTGGGGAAGACAAAGTGCTTGCTCATTCCCAAGTGCAGGAGATCATAGCAATATAATTCTTGGAGTAACGAGGTAGAATCACAAGGAGCAGGGTAAATTCAAAGACAATATAATTAAACAACAATTCGGGTGAAGAAGAAAAGTACTTTTGCTTGCTAATTGTTAACAAGAATAATAAATAAATAAAAACTAATTTAAATCAATAATATAAATACTAAGGCATCGAGGTGTTTCCCTATATCGATATGAAATTCTTTGTGATCTAAGAAAATATATTTTTCATAATTGATTGTTCTCATAAAATTAAAAACTTATGATTCGGTTGAACTAAGACAATTCAAGAACGCATGATAACCTAGATTAATAATGCGGTTAGAATAGTTTTCAGAAAAACTCATTCACTTTAAAACGTGATTTCTATTTGAAACTATTAGAAATTCATCTAAACAATAAGAAAAATATGATTGAACTTATTGAAAGCATGGAAGAACTAATACATCAAAAGAAATCTAATTGAACAATCAAATATGTTATTGTCTAAAATCTTAGAAAGAATCACATTGAATATTCATACCGTATAGAAGAAACATAACCCCTAGCCCTAGCAAAGATTTTAGGCCGCCATTAGAGAAAGGAAAATACCAGGTTTTTCTCCCCAAAATTAGTTCTCCACATCATCGATTAACCCTAATGTCAAAGTCTCCAAAGAAAATAAAACTTTTACTATTTTAATTTTCCTCCAGATTTACAGCAGTAACTTGTGAGTTAATTTCAGCCTTCAAAAATTGTAAATTTCGGAAAGAATAAAACTAGAAAGTTGTAGATATTTAAGTCACGGTTCCAACTCATCTAGCCTTGTGTCAATTGGATTTTTGAGGAGAGAGATACTCAAAAAATATTGATCAGTGCTCAAATCTGATTTTTCCTTTTCAGATTCTGCCACTTTGATTTCTTTCCTTATTTGAAGCTTCCAAACATGGTAGATGACCCAAGCACTCCAGCTGCACCTCCTTAGACATTTAAGCATGGTCCTTTAGCCCCTCTTTAATTCTAGTTTGGCTTCCATTCTCTCATAAACTCTTGTAAACTCATCTTTTTCACATGATTTCCTGAAAGTAGAAAATTGCATGCAATGAATGAAATCTTATTCAAGAAATTATGTAAAGATAAATAATAGGGAATAATGCAAATCATGGCCTAAATATACAAATTAAGCATAATAATAGAGAGATAACGCCCACATAAATATATAACAAGTATACATTTTAAGGCGTTATCACACCCCGCAACTTAAATCTTGCTAGTCCCTAGCAACCCACAAAGCACCCATGTCTACTGAAAGTGAAAAATTAAAACTAAAATACAAGCCACTTTTGTAGGCTATGCACTGCACTTCCCATGTGCAGCAAGTCTTTGAACTCCTAGGTCACCCTAGTGGACGAGTTTACTCTCGTGAGTATTTGTAGTGACTCTACCCACAAAAGTCAAAGGTTTCCTGGAAATTCCTGCAGCAAATGTTAGTATGCTTTTATCATTATATCATAGAAATGAACTTTCAATTCTGAGTTGGGACACTATTCATCATATTAAAGAGTTTTCACTAGCTTCACTTTTGGATTGCGTGTGTGCATAGCCCATCCAATCGAACTGGCTTTTCCAAACATGCATAGACCAAAAATAATCTAGATTAGAGCCTCTACTCCAAAACCTCTCTTAAGTCATCAACACTTTGAAAGAACACACATAGAAGTAATGACTTTTTTTTTCTCTCTCCCTAAATCACATGTGAACAAAAAGGAAAGAAGAAGTTTTAAGAATATCACATGTGTATAAAAAAACAGCCACTAAAAAACTGGAAAAAGATCTCTTGGAAAGGATGTTGAATTCCTGGAAACTTGAGGTTAATACCATTCTCATCCCTAGTTTTTATCCCAAATACATACCAGCCATGCACCTTTAGGATCAAGTAGGACTTTAAGCTCAGTAGTAGTATAATCTTATGACTAGGTAAAGGAAAAATTGCTCTCTTTAAAATATAAGATATATGAATCAAGTACAGAAAATTTAAGCTAAACCCAACTCATAGTAGTAACAACCAACTTGAATCAAAATAACCTTTACTTAGTCATATAACCCTTCTGAAATACATGAAAGATGTGTAAGACACCAATGATTTATTGATTGATTATGTATGTCTCCTCTTTTTTTTTTTTTTTTTTTTTTGAAGAAAAGAAAGACAATGGTGGTATCTAAATGCATTAATTGCTCAATACTTGAATCCCCAAGAGAACACCCATAAATAAAAATGTTTTGTGGTATTGTAGAAGTATTTCTCATGGCTCAAATGATGGTGACAATGATTAATGCAAAGGTAGGCTCCATCTCCTAAAATTCCACATAAACCAACATACCGAAGGGCAAAAATAAGTAGGATCATGCTATATCTCCCCATAATGCTTCTAGTAGTCAACCAAAAAATATAGAGATCTTTTACAAAAACTGAAGCATATGAGAGAAATTTAAGAGTTCTGAATGTTCAATTTAGTGTGTAAAACACTTTGAACATTTAGACCCCCAAATTACAAATTATCAATTCAAGCTTATTATCAAACAATGCATGTGTGGAATATGAAAATAAGCTAAAACAAAATTGATAAAATAATCTAAACCAAATAAAACCACAACCACAGCATAAATTAAATGGCAAAGATTAAGGGAAGAGAGATGCAAACACAAAGACAACACATCGATGTGTTATCGAAGAGGAAACTGAAGTCCTCGGCGTAAAACCTCTCCCCCGCCCTCCAAGCAGTCAATAATCCACTAGATAATGAAGTTTGGATACATGAACAGCAGAAGACCCTCCAAGCCTAATCTACCCAGTGTACCTAAGCCCTCCAAGCTTCTTGCTCCAACGAGGTTACACTGAACCTTTGTCTTCTCTAGCTTACCGGATCCTGCTATAGCCCATAGCATCAACCAATAACAATTGGTCCCTTTCTAACTGCTTCCCAAGCACCAAATAACCTTTTCACAGATATGGGTATGGTGGGATAAGGATTTGGCTAATGTACCTCTCAAGGATGTAACAATGGAGAGGGTCAGAGTAGAGGAATTTGGAGAAACAAGGATGAAGATTGTGGATGAGTCAATCTTGTTTTTCTCTAGGGTTTCTCTCTCAAAATTCTCTCTGGAATCTCTCTACAATACGTGGGTATAAGGGGTATTTATACTGGTGTGTGTTTGGAATGCGAAAGGTCAGTTTTTCCCAAACAGAGTGGTCAGGCGACTTGGCCTCGCGACTTGACTGAGTCGCGAGCTAATTGCCTGGCCAGATTGGAAGTTTTGTCCTGTAGTGCTCCAGCTGGCGTGACTCTTCAGCTCCTCTGCATACTTTACACGTGTGCCTCTTTTGACGACTTGTCAGCCATGAGCCAGTCGCGAGGCCCCGCTGAGTGCACACTTTTGAGCTTTTCTTCACACTCTCTTACACATTACCCTTACATGATTCCCACCTAAATACAAGGTTTCTAAATGCTGAATTACAAGCAAATTGGCACGGAATAAAGCCAACCAAATGGTTGATTAAATTCAACCTTACAAGTTCAAACAAAGATATACTCTTACAAAGAAAAGTAAGGCTTAATAACTCTCTATATGGGTTGAGTTTCAGCTTATATCTAGCTTGTTCATGATCCATGCACATCCAACATCCTACCATCCGCTAACTCGGCTATTGTGCTCAAAAGATTCCAATTGTGCTTTTCATGAAAGGGCCTTAATGTCACAAATAGTATAACCAACTCAGCAGTATTCATTCCATCACATGATATAAAAATGAAGCTTACAACTCTTCTGCATTCAAATCCAAGGTTTTATTTTATTTTTATTTTTTAAATTTTTTTATAGAATTGAAAAGTTGCAATAAAAAAAGAAAGAAAAAAAAAATCATGCAAGGTGTAGCAAAATGTGTAGACCACTCCCCCCAACTAAAATATTGCATTGTCCTCAATGTATCAAAGCCAAACTAAATTCAAGTATAAAGGGAAGAAGTTACCTTAAGCATTTAAATTGTTTTTTGAAATTTCATTCACACCTACTAATCTTAGCTCACAAAAAAAAAAATAACAAAAAAACAAAAACAAAAACAAAAGGCAAAAAGAAAAGAAAATTGAAACAAATATGGTACTACTTCAAAAGGCTCAATGAGAGTTTACTTTGCATCCCAATAGATGGGGATCTCAAGTGACATAGTCTCCTCATCTGGTATAACTCCCCCTAAGTATGGTTTTAGCCATTGTTTATTTACTTTCAAAATCCTACCATCCTTTGGGTCCTCAACTACTACAGCTCCATGTTTAAACACTTCCCTTACAGTGAAAGGGCCATCCCACCTAGGTTTTAACTTACCTGGGCCTAAACATGCATATTTAAGACCATCGGGCAGCGGCTTAAGCTCCAGCTGCGGTGCCTCTTCATTTGAATGCACGAACTTTTTTTTGATTATTTAGTAGCTCCTCAAAGCAAGGCTTCCATCCTTCTTTAATTGCCATCATCTGTTGTTCTTCCAAAACCTGTGAGGAATTCAACAAAGAAAAATTTTTAGATACATGAATATCACATTCTAAATCATAAGAACCAACATAATTATTAAGAAGAGTTTCAAGAGGATCAAAAAAACCATTCTTATTAAACTCTTCTTGAACCACCACCCCAATGAGGTTCACAAAAGCACAGTCATCATCCTCATGTGGTTGTTTAGCCATATGAAATATGTTTAGCTCCAAAGTCATGGAACCAAAAGTGAGTTGCATCCTTCCATTCCTACAATTAATTAAAACATTAGTTGTGGCAAGAAAAGGTCTACCCAAAATAGTAGGGGTATAAACACTAGGATGTAAAACAAGTTGGTAATCTAGAACAATAAAATCAACTAGATAATAAAATTGTTTAATTTTCACCAACACATCCTCAACAATCCCTCTCGGCTCTCTTACAAAGCGGTCAGCCAATTGTAAAGTTATTGAAGTAGGTTTTAACTCACCAAGTCCAAGTTTTTGATATACATTGAAAGGGACTAAATTAACACTTGCCCCAAGATATAGCAATGCATGCTCCATGATGTAATCTCCAATAGTACAAGAGTTCGTAGGACAACCTAGATCCTTATACTTTGGTGGGGTCTTATGTTGGATAACTGCACTTACCTGTTCTGTTAGGAATGCGGTCTTCTTTACATGATGCTTTCTCTTGATGGTGCATAGTTCCTTAATTACCTTGGCATATGCAAGCACTTTCTTGATAACATGCAATAATGGCAAATTTATCTTGACTTGATGCAAATGCTCTAATATCTCAGATGCAGTGTCCAAAATCCTACATAATTTTAAGGCCTGTGGAAATGGTGGAGGGATTGGGCATTGTCCAATATCATCGAGCCTAAGTGACTCAATTTCATCCCTCTCTTTTTCAACTGGGGTCTCCCTAGATTTCTTAGTTACTAAAGGAGAACTTTTTTCAATCTCTTTACCACTCCTCAAAATGGTCACAGCTTTTACTTCCTCATATTTATCCTTAGAGCCAACTTTTAGATTTTGATTGATGGGATTAGGTTGAGTTTGGGAAGGAAGCTTCCCTATCTCTATCCCACTCAATGAATTTGTAAGCCTAGTTATATGACTCTTGGTCTCTCTTACCTCTTCATCTAGCCTAGTGAGCATGGATTCAAACTTTTGATTTTGCTCACTTTGTCTTTGAATGAAAGTACTAAGTGCATCCTCCAAGAAAGGTCTAGATGATGATGATGCATATGGTGGATTAAAATTCCTTGGAGTAGAAGGATTCAACGCATTGTCACTCTTATAACTCTAATACGGATGGTTTCGCATATTTGGGTTATAATTGTTAGAATATGAAGAATTATTTGGCCTGTATGAATTAAATGCATGTACTTGTTCTTTTGGCACATTCAAGAATGATGAAAGTGATGCACATTCATTTGTGGCATGGTTTATCTCATGACATATTTTACATATCTCCATTGGGTCCTCTCTAAAGGCAGCACTAACACTCTTACTTCGTTTCATTTTGAGTGCCTTTATTTCTTTAGTTAACATGCTGATATTTGCACTCATTTTATCATCTTCCCTTAACTTGAAAACACTTCCACTAGAAGTGGTAGTGTTAGTTCTAGTCCTATCAGTGGAGTCCATAGGGCTATGTCCAATCCATGTGTTAAAGTTCTCAGCTATCTCAACAAGATAATCCATTGCATCTTCGGGTTCTTTTTGTAAAAAGTCCCCTCCGCATGAGAGTGGAACAAACTGTCGATCCCTAGGTGTAAGTCCTTCATAAAAATAGCTAACCAACCTCCAATCTTCATACCCATTAGTTGGACAGAAATTGAAAAGATCTTTGTACCTTTCCTAAGCTTGGTATAGGGTCTCATTTTCTCCATGGACAAAACTGGCTACCCTTCTTTTTACTTGCTAGACTTTGTGGGGAGGGAAATGTTTCTTAAAAAACTCTTAGGCCATCTCCCCCCCCCCCCCCCCCCCCCCCCCCCCAAATTACCTATAGACCTAGGTTTCAAGGTGCAAAGCCAACTTCTTGCCTTATCCTTAAGAGAAAAAGGAAAGAAACGTAACTTAGCAGTCTCAATAACATTTTGTGCATAGAAACTACTAATTACCTCTTCAAAAGCTCTAACATAGATATAATGATTTTCATTTTCTTGTCCCCTAAAGTCAGGAAGTATTGCTAATAAACCTTATTTCACTTCTACATGTGGTGCATTAGGTGGAAACATGATGCATGAAGGAACATAATTTTGTATGGGATGCAACAGTTCATACATAGTTTTTCTATTCTCCTCATAATTATTACATGTTTCATCACCCATGATTGATGAAGAAGGTGAAGGTGATGGTGTGTTAAAACGATTACCAAAGTAAGTTTCAAAAATTTCTAATCTGCCTTTCTTGTGTCTAATTTAAATGCTCATGCAACAATGAATGCACAATCAAAAAAAATAAATTAAAAACAAACAGAAAAATAAAAACAAATAAAAAATAAAAAAAAGGGAAAAAAAATGGAACAAAGTTACTAGTAGAAGAATTTCCACCGGTTGTGCTTTGCTCCCAAAAATTGCCTCTGAACACGCAGTAGCTCCTAGGCAATGGTACTAAAATTGCTTGCCCACTCCCAAGTGCAGGAGATGGTAGCAATATAATTCTCGGAGTATCGAGGTCGAACCATAAGGAGCAGGGTAAATTCAAAGACAATATAATTAAACAACAATTTGGGTGAAGAAGAAAAATATTTTTGCTTGGTGATTGTTAACAAGAATAATAATAAAAACTTATTTAAATCAATAATGTAAATACCAGGGCATCGGGGTGTTTCCCTATATTGATATGAAATTCTTTGTGATCTAAGAAAATATATATTTCATAATTGATTGTTCTTATACAATTAAAAACTTATGATTCGGTTGAACTGAGACAATTCAAGAATGCATGATAACCTAGATTAATAATGCAGTTAGAATACTTTTAGAAAAACCCATTCACTTTAAAACGTGATTTCTATTTGAAACTATTAGAAATTCATCTAAACAATAAGAAAAACATGATTGAAATTATTGAAAGCATGGAAGAACTAATACATCAAAAGAAATCTAATTGAACAATCAAATATGTTATTGTCTAAAATCTTAGAAAGAATCACATTGAATATTCATACCGTATAGAAGAAATATAACCCCTGGCCTTAACAAAGAGTTTAGGCTGCCATTAGAGAAAGGAAAATACAAGGTTATTCTCCCCAGAATTCGTTCTCCACAGCATCCATTCCCAACCCTAACATCAAAGTGTCCAAAGAAAATAAAACTTTACTATTTTAATTTTCATCCAGATTTACAGTAGTAAATTGTGAGTTAGTTTCTGCCTTCAAAAATTGTGAATTTTGAAAAGCTTAAAACTAAAAAGTTGTATATATTTAAGTCTCAGTTCCAACCCATCTAACCTTGTGTCAATTGGATTTTTGAGGAGAGAGATACACTCAAAATACTGATCAGTGCTCAAATCTGATTTTTCCTTTTCAGATTCTGTCACTTTGATTTCTTTCCTTATTTGAAGCTTCCAAACATGGTAGATGACCCAAGCACTCCAGCTGCACCTCTTTAAACATTTAAACATGGTCCTTTAGCTCCTCTTTAATTCTAGTTTGGCCTCCATTCTCTCACAAACTCCTATAAACTCATATTTTTCATATGATTTCCTAAAAGTAGAAAATTACATGCAATGAATGACATCTTTTTCAAGAAATTATGTAAAGATAAATAATAGAGACTAATGCAAATCATGACTTAATTATATAAATTAAGTATGGTAATAAGGAGATAATGCTCACATAAATAAATAACAAGTATACAATTTAAGGCGTTATCACAAAGCTTCTTCATTTGTTAATGGGTCTTTAACATCCCCCTCACTTTAAAAAGTGAAATAATATTTTAATTTAGTAGGGGGATTTCTTTCTCTTTGAATCCTACTAAGTGTATCATGAGGATTTTCACTACTAGGAACAATAACATATTCATTATTAACCACTTCATTCTCCTTAGAAATTTCAAATAATTCTACTAATTTATTGGGATCTCTTGTAACAATTTCTTCTTCTAAAATCTTGCATCTCTACTTTTAGTTACACTAATAGTTCCATCACTATGGTGAATAACTAGTCTATACCCCTTAGAATTTTCAGGATATCCAAAAAATGTACCATTGATAGTTTTACTATTTAACTTACTTCTTAAATGTGATGGGATTAATCTATGAGCTGAAGAACCCCAAACCTTTAAATTTTGTAGATTGAGTTTTCTTCTAGTCCATAATTCATGTGGTGTTCTATTATAAATTTTTGTAGGAACTAGATTAAGCAAGTACATCGCTGTAAGGACCAGATTTGAATTCCTAGCCCCAGGTATAAATGGACTTAGGCCCAAAAAGCCCAAAATAATGAATTTGTAGAGAATGGGTTATAAAACTAGGCTTTTGTTAATCAAACAACAAGTTAGGTAGGCTTGATGATAAAAGAGTGAAAATAAGTAAGTTTAAACTGAAGAAAGAAGGTCCTCGGTAATGTTCGAGGAAACTGATTCTTATAAAATGTTCTCAAGTATGGTTACAAGGCTGATTCTAGATTGCTATAGTATTTCTCTCTTGGTTTTTTGATCCTCTTCCCTCCAGGGGTCTCTTACATTATATATCTCCCTCTTCATGATCTTGGCCCTCCGTGCTTGTCCCGTCGGACACCTTTCCTAATTCTCTGTGAGTTGGGATAGCCAAGGCAGCACTGTTTAGGGGTACTCTCCACATAAATGTGGCCAAAAAGTTAGCTGCAGAACATTTAATGCGGTGGCAGTAGCTTTTTCTTAGATATTTCTGAGCTTCCATCCCTTTTGTGCATTCACGATACATGTCCCTGTTAGTAGAACATCCAGGAAGGTCACCTTGAATGATAGGACATGTATTTGATCTGTGCTTTGCTCATCTGAGGAGGTAAGCCTCCTCGAACTAACTTTCCCAGTCTCTCTGTATGCATCTCACTCATGGGACTCAGAAATTGACATTCTCACTACTGTTTAACGGTCCTCGGACTAGTCAGCCTCCTCAGACAAAGCCCAAGGCCCAATATACAATTTTTTGGGCCCTTAACCCTATAATAGCAGTTATAATAGTTTCTCCCCAAAGAATTGTTCCAAATGAAGAATGGCTTAACATAGATCTTACTATGTCCAACAAGGTTCTATTATGTCTTTCAGCAATACCATTTTGTTGTGGTGTATAGCTCATAGTAATTTGATGTATTATTCCATTTTCTTTAAAAAAATAACTAAATGGATCTGACATATACTCTCCCCCACGATCTGATTGTAGTATCTTAATATTCCTTCCTAATTGATTTTCAACTTCCTTTTTGTACTCTTGAAATTTTTCAAAAACTTCAGATTTTTGATGCATTAAGTATGTGTCCATATCGAGAAAAATCATCTATGAATGTGACAAAATATACCATACCCCTATGAGTTTTAATATTTTATGGACCACATACACCAGAATGTACAATAGCTAATAATTCATTGGATCTTTGTCCCTTTGGAAAAGGAAGTCTAGCTATTTGACTAGATATGCAAGGTTCACAAGTAGTAAAAACAATATTCATGTTTGGAATTAATCCCATACTAATCATCCTTTTCATTTTAATTTTATTAACGTGTCCTAATCTCATATGCCATTGTGCGTACCCAGAATGTGGCTATTGGGCTCAACCTCTACTTAGGCTCACAATCTATTTGTATTGTGGGCTTTGGGTTTCCTACTATGGGTGGTTCTATGCTCGGTGACCCAAGGACACTCCTATTTCCTCAAATCCCTGTCTTTACCTCACAGAGTCGCATCCTTTCTCTCTAGGCGTAATCACTCTTTTTCTCAGTGTTCTCTCCAGAATTGCCAACCCCTATTCCTCATTCTCTTCTTCTATTTATAGGCTAAGATAAATTGAGGTGTTATGATTACTCCCCTTACTAGTGCAAATGGGGGTCCAATTCCATCATCTCAAAGTGGATGCTCCATCGGAAAGGTGGTAGTGGCATTAGAACTAATTCCCACCTCCAGAAGCCAGCTTGGCAGTGATGTTCTCAAAAGCACTACCGGGCAATCGAGTACAGGTGTCTCCTAGCAATAACGCTCCTGACCAGGTTAGAGATGATCGGGAAGGGTTTGCATGAGGTATTCGTGCTAGCGTGGTCTTATTTCAGCTATTGGGCCCAAAATGGGCCCTGAGGTGTCCGGGTTGAGGTTGTAGGTCCAATGAAGGTAGGGTGACGTGCTAGGCCACCTAGCCAGGTCCCAAGGCCCAATGGGCCTGGGGCCCTGGCTCGTATAATAGCTCCTCCTTGATTCGTGCTCGGCTACTGGGAGCAAATCAAGGACAATCTGAGTGGCGCTTGTGATTCCTCAGGAAGCCCAACTGTCGGCTACTAAACGGATGAGACAGCCATCAATGCTCTCTTAATTGGAGCGCCACGCCAGGCTATCACATTTAACCGACATCATAGCCTGACGGTTCGTGAACCGAGCCCACGCGTGTGGGGGTTACAAGAAGAAGCCAAAAAGATTTTCCCGCCTTCCCCTTCATTAAATGCTTTCATCCCTATAAATAGTTCCATTTGCGTCTTCAAATCACTCTTTGCTTTCTTATCCCTCAAAATATCTCTCTGTCGAGCATACTCTTCCTGTGTTCAGATCTTTCATCCATGAGCACTTCCTCCTAGAGTTCTAGTAAGTTTTCATCTCCTCCTCTCTTTCTTTTCCTTTTCTTCAATTTATTTTCCTCATTTTAGAGTTTTAGAATGGGATTTTCTCACCTTCTTGCACCTGGGGCTATCTTGGCTAACTTTAGGTAAGCCTATGGCATCCCTGGGGATGTCGATATCGCCTATTGTTATGAGGGCGATATCGCTCTCGAAAGGAGCTCTGGCCCAAACGTAGCATTTTTCCCCTTAATGGCTATACTAGAGGGTGGGGTTAGGTTTCCCGTAGACCCTCTCATTATAGGTACCCTTAGGTTCTATGGCCTGTGCCCCGACCAACTCCCTCCCAATTTTTACCGAGTTGTGAGTTGCGTTAGTAGGCTAAACCAAATATACAGGTTACAACTGAACCATCATGACATCAACTTTATGTATAGTTTATGCGGCAATATTAGGTCGGATTATTATTTAAAGACTAGGGACATGCGGGTACGGCTTAAATCATGCTTACTCGACTCCAATAGAAACTCGGCAGGAGAATTTGTTCGGGTGAGCAGCAACTGGCTTTCCGATGAGCTCCCTTGCCCGCTCTCGCCACATGACGTTGGTCGGTACCGAGCATTTTTTACTTGTTAATTGCGATTTAGTTATGATTTATTTTGCTCAAATAGTCACTAACTATATTTTGTATTGTTTCTATGTAGAAAGCAAAAGGTTTAAACCAGACCTTAGAGTAGTGCACGTGAGGGACCTAAATTTCATACTCAGGTATGAAATATTTGTGCACTTCAACGGGTAGCTCCGGGCATCGCACCTCGTCCTCGGCTGCAATCCTATCTATGCTACGTGGCAACCTTTTGGGCTGGCTCTGTTGGTGGACAGCCTGTTGCTATTGTATATCGATGTTCGGCATACCAATTTTCTCCCGCCCTTCCTAACCGTTGGTGAAGCTCGGGACCTTGGCCCTAGGTATACTACAGCGGAGGATCTTGCACCGGTGTGAGACGAATCGACTGAACGAGCCTCTCAGAGCCGTAAAGTCCACGTGCCTGTTAAAGAGCCTGAAGCTCCAGCCCGATCAGTCGAGCCAGAAGCAACTGAAGCCAGTCAAAATGCCGAGATGGTGACCAGGTAAAAAATGACGGTTGACTGGTTCCTGCCCGGCACTTGTCCTACGGCTTAGTCTCAATAGCCTCAAGGAAAGGACCATACTCCTCCTCCCCCCCTCTGCCAGTCGCGCCAAAAAGAAGCAGTGCGTCGGCGATCAACCACCCAGGGTTCCAGGCGATGCTCCTTCTAAGACCCTCCTCAGGGGTTAGGCGGGATAGTGATCAGGGAGTCGGTGGGTAATCTCCGGCCAACTGCCCAAGTTGGGACTAACGTGGCATCTTCGTCTCGGCCCGAGGTTAGTTGGCAGCCCACCTTCAAGTTCGACGATGGGCCTATGCCAGCTTCCGCTAGCCTAAGGACCTGGGCCCAAGGTCAAGGGGGAGGGTGGCCCAGAGCTTGGTGCACGGCCTCTTACTACCCGAGGATGTTCAGTTTATCTTAGACGAGACCGAGGAATCATTGCAAGGCGGTTACAGTGGCACACCATAGCGGTAATTTTATATCTTTCACTTTCACATTTATTTTAATGCGTGCGTATTCCTTTCACCTTCATACTGACCACTACTGCAATATCAGGCTGCGTAATTGACCCATATCCTTGACGAGAGGTTGAAGGAGCTCGCCAAGGATGCTGAACGAGAGAAGACCTTGAAGGGCGTCACTGCTGCCGCTGCAAAGGAGAAGGCAAAGCTGCTGAGGCCGCTGAGAAGATGGCTCAGTCTTCAGAGAAAGCTCTGTTGGTGGCGGAGAGGAAATTGGCTGAGGTAGAGGACAAGCTAGGGGACATAGAGCTTAAATTTATAGAGGTAGCTAGCCTAAACCTAGCCCAGGCAGATGAAATAGATGACATGAAGGTGGCCCTTGAAGCCTGTGAGGAGAAGTGGTACAACGAAGGCATCGTGGATGCCTAGAACTCTGTGGAGCCTATTGTCCACCAAGCCTAGTTTAATGGGTTCGGGGAGGTGTGGTTGGCAGCCTTTCAAGCAATGGGAGTGCCCGAAGATACCCCATTGAGGAACCCAATGCAAATCCCATACCTGGCTCCTCCTCCCCTCATCCAAAGTTAAGCTGGCGCTGTTGACGAAGAAGATACCCCCAACATGAGGGTGCTGGTCCAAGCGATTGACATTCATGTGGAAACCGTTGATCTTGAGGTCCTTAGCAACCTTAATGTGGCCGAAGATGCGCAAGCCCAGCAACCACTAACCGAGGAAGTTCCAAATCGGCAAGCTGATGATGCAGTCCATCTCCCGCCTACCGATCCTTCTGTTTGATTCTCATGCTTTTAGCTAGCTTTTATTCTTTATTCATGTTTATTTTTATCTTTTATTTGTTCAGTTTGCCTAAAATCAACAGGATGTGGTGACAGAACAATGATTTGACTCTAATTTCCTAAGTTTTTTTTCCTACAATCGCCAGGTTGTGGTGACAAAACATTGGTTTAATTTTTATTCGTTTGCTTTATTCGATCTTGGTATGGTGACCGAGTGTTTGCTTTAGTCATATTTATGAATGTTTGCTACTAAGTTATTCTTTTTGTCATGTTCTTTCATTTTCTTTCTTCTTCTTCTTCTTTTTTTAAATTTTTTAAAATTTTTTAATTTATATATATATATATATATATACTCCTAATGACCGGGTAGTCTAATCATGGTTTGCCTCTAAACGGTGATTGAAACTTTTTTCTCATTTATCTTCAAAAGGATAGGTTATATCCGTGCATGTATGGTGATCGGGACCGGTCTGGAAGAGATCCCCTATATCTAGAAAGAATTGGCTCCTCAACAATAAGAACTAAATTCGATATATGTTGACCTATCTAGGAAAATTTAGTGTGGGGTAATCACCTTCCCTGTAATTTGGATTGAATCCGAGAGATTGGTTTTAGTCCCCTGAATAATTCGACGTAATCTTTGTGTGCCCGGTGACAAGAATAGAGCCGGGAAGCTTGTTTCTATTCTTGGAATAACTCAATGTAGGCTTTTCGTCCGTCCGGTGATGAAGATCTAACCGGGAACCAGTCCTTGTCCTAAGATAAAATTTGAGATTTAGGGTTCCACTTTTCCGGTGATGAAGATCGAACCGGAAACAGGTTTCTGTCCTTAGATAAAATTTCAGATTTAGGTTTCCACCTATTCGGTGATGAAGATCGAACCGGGAACAGGTTGCTCTCCTTAGATAAAGTTTGAGATTAGGTTTCCACTTGTCCGGTGATGAAGATCGAACTAGGAACAGGTTTCTTTCCTTAGATAAAATTTGAGATTTAGGTTTCCACTTGTCCGGTGATGAAGATTGAACCGAGAACAGGTTTTTTTCCTTAGATAAAATTTGAGATTAGGTTTCCACCTGTCCAGTGATAAAGATCAAACTGGGGACAGGTTTCTGTCCTTAGATAAAATTTGAGATTAGGTTTCCACCTGTCCGGTGATGAAGATCAAACCGGGAATAGGTTTCTGTCCTTTGATAAAGTTTGAGATTAGGTTTCCACCTGTCCGGTGATGAATATCGAATTGGGAACAGGTTTTTATTCCAATTCTTCTAGCGTTCATTGACTAGGGCTAATAAGTTAACAACGATGGAATTATAAGTACCTGCATGGATAAACATCACTTTCGTATTAACTAATAATATGCACATGTAACATTACAATCAACCCGTATCCTCGCGTACTAAAAATTAGTGGTAGAATTTCTTCAAATTGTGGGCATTCCATAGTCGGGGAAGTGGTCTTTCATCCAAATCCTCGAAATAATACTCCCCCGAGCCCGCAATGGTGGTGACTCTATAAGGTCCCTCCCAAGTTGGTGCTAACTTCCCTACGTTGACATCTCGTGTATTCCCCACTACCTTCCGAAGTACTAGATCTCCTACTCCAAACTCCCTTTTCCTCACATCCCTATTATGCCTCTGGCAAGCTTTTGTTGATATTCTGCTAGTCATATAGTCGCTGATTCTTGGCACTCCTCCAACAAGTTCAACTGTTTCAGCATCAACTTCGAATTCTTGACGGGGTTGAATCCTGAAACTCGGGCATTGCACAAGTTTATTTTTGCTAGTATGACTGCTTCCACTCCATATGTTAGAGAGAACGGGGTTTCTCTCGTGGATCTCCTCGGGGTTGTTCGGTATGCCCATAGAACATTAGGCAGCTCCTCTGCCCACCTGCCTTTAGTACCTTCTAACCTTGTCTTCAACCCGTTCACAATGGCCTTGCTGGTAGCCTCAGCTTAGCCGTTGCTCTGCGGATATGCTAGGGTGGAATATCGGTTTATGATGCTGAGACTGCCACAAAACTCCCGGAAAGCTCTGCTGTCAAACTGCAACCCGTTGTCTGACATTAGGGACCCTGGTACCCCAAACCTTGTCACTATGTTTCTCCATATGAACTTCTTAACATCCACATCCCGGATGTTTGCCAACGCCTCTTCCTCTACCCATTTGGTGAAGTAATCCACGACTAGTAGAATAAACCTTCGGTTTCCTGTCGCCCGAGGGAATGGACCAACGATATCTAGCCCCTACTGCGCAAAGGGCCAAGGGCTACTAATGAGATTTAAGCTCCCTGCTGGTTGGTGGATCATAGGGGTGTGCTTCTGGCATTGCTTACATTTCCGTGCATATTCGGTAGCATCCTTTTGCATTTGCGGCCACCAAAATCCCTGAGTTATTGCCCGGTGAGTTAATGAACGTCCCCCCACGTGACTGCCGCACGCACTTTCATGTAGCTCGGCCAGGAGTTCTTCAATTTTGCTGGGGTGCAAACACTATAAGTAGGGCTCGTCAAAAGATCTTCGATACATCTTATGATTGGCTGATAACCAATATCGAGCAGCTGTTCGGCGTACTTTTTCTGCTTCCTTCTCATCAACAAGCACTCGATCCTCAGCTAAATAGTCGATGATCGGATCCATCCAACATGATCCTATTGTTGTCACCAGTGAAACACCTACCTCTGCATTGATACTCAGTTCTGCTACCAACTCCACTTTTATTAATCAATGAATTTCCTCGGTCGATGATGACGCCAATGTGGCTAAAGAGTCAGCGTGTCGGTTCTGCCCCCTGGCTACCTGAACCACTCTAACATTTGGAAAGCAGTCCATGATTTGTTTCACCAACCGTAAGTACTCCATCATTCGGGGATCCTTGGCCTCAAAGCTTCCCTGCACCTGATTGACCACCAATTGAGAGTCCGAGTAGACCTCTACTTCCTTAGCACCCAAGTCTGAAACAAATCTCAATCTGGCCAGTAGGGCCTCATACTCGGCTTCGTTATTAGAGGCCTTAAAGCCTAACCTACAGGAATGTTCCAATTTTATCCCTTCTGGGGTGATGACAACGATTCCAGCCCCGGCTCCTAATGCGCTGGAAGCACCGTCCACAAATACCTTTCATAGGATTACCTCTACAGGGCAAACCATCTCCTTTCTCCCCCTCGGGGAAAACTCTGGAATGAAATTGGCAAGGACCTGACCCTTTCACCGAGCTTCTAGGCCTATATCTAATGTCAAAAGAGTCCAGCCGAATTCCCTACTTAGCTATTCTTCCCGTGAAATCAGATCTCTTCAATAACGACTATAGAGGATGCTTGGTCAATACATAAACAGTATGAGCCTGAAAGTAGTGGGGTAGCTTCCGCATGGCATGAACTAATGCCAACACCAACTTCTCCAAAGGCAAATACCTCGTCTCGGCATTGACCAAGGTTTTGCTGATATAGTATATAGGTTGTTGCACACCTTGATCTTTCAGTAACACGGCACTAACAATATGAAGCATGAGTGGGGCGCTCTTCTAACCGATGTGGGACAACAAGTTTGGGGCTGAGACTATGAAACCCTCATTGCTTGCCTGCACTCGGGGCGAAGGCAAAAATCGCACCGCGCCTGGCTCCGCGGTAGGACAACAATTAGATGGGGTGGAATTCACCAATTCTTACCTTACAAAACCGGTTAATGGCAGCTAATATACCGGTCAGTACTTGAACTTCCTTTGGATTGCTCGGTGGTTTGAGACGTTTTACTGCTTCAATCTGATTGGGTTGACTTATATTCCTCGGTTAGTGATCAAATACCCTAGGAACTTGCCAGCCTCCAATTCGAAAGCACACTTATCAGCATTGAGGCATAGCTTATGTCGTCGAAGTACTTCGAACACTTCTTTGAGATCGCCAATATGCTGCATCTCTCATTTGCTTTTTACCACCATATCGTCAATGTATACCTCGATTGTGCACCCGATCTTATCCCTGAACATTCTTGTCATCATCCGTTGATACGTGGCCTTGGCATTTTTTAACCTAAATGGCATCACAGTATAATGATAGTTAGCATCAGGAGAATAAACGTCGTCTTCTCCTGATCCTCGGTAGCCAGGGTGATCTGATGATAACCCTGAAAAGTGTCCAAAAAGCTCACCCTTGGGTATCCATAGGTGGCATCTACCAATTGATCAATCTTTGGCATAAGAAACGGATCCTTGGGACATGCTCGATTCAGGTCAGTGAAGTCAACACAAACCCTTCATTTGCCATTCTTCTTTTTTACCACCACGGTATTTGCAAGCCACTCCAAAAAGAATATCTCTTTTATAGCCTCGACTTCCTTCAGTTTCTTAACCTCTTGTTTGACAGCTTCAACATGCTTCTTAGCCAATCTCCCTGGCTTCTGCTTTTTGGGAGGGTATAAAGGGTCCACGTTGAGCTTGTGAACTATGAACTCAGGGTACACCCTGAGCACCTCATACGGGATCTAAGCAAACATGTCTACACTCTGCACAAGAAACAATAGCATCTCTACCCTCTCTTCATCCGCCACACTTACTTCTATCAGAAAACTCCTGTCATCATCCGGTAATATCCTTACTCTTACTAAGTCCTCGGCATCGCAAGCCCCTGCCTCCTCCTGGGGCTCTTGTAATTGTTATAAGGGAGTCCCCTCGGTTGACTCCTTTTGCTTGATTCCCTGGTCAACTGCGGCTATCAAGCACTGCTTGGCCACTTGCTGATTTTCCTTTACTATGGCAATACCTTGCTCGGTGCAGAACTTGACCTTCACATGCAGGGTGGATGGTACTGCCCCCATTGCATGAATCCACGGCCTTCCAAGGATTGCTGTGTACGGACAAAACAAAGCGACCACTATGAATGTTACCATCACCTCCTTACCCTCCATATTCACGGGAAGCGAAATCTGCCCTTCTAAGACCACCATCCAGCCATTAAACCCCATTAGGGGCGTATCGTTCTTGGAGAGGTCTTCATTCTTCAGACCAAACCCCTTGAATAGGTCGAGATACATCACCTCGGCACCACTCCCTTGATCTATCAATACTCTGTTTACCATAAATCCAGTTATTCGGGCTGTAACCACCAAAGTATCGTCATGTGGTTGAATCATGCCCTCTAGATCATTGTCATTAAAGGCGATGGGCTCCCAACTGTACTTCAACTTATTCTCGGAGGGTTGTTCACCCGCGTAGCTTTCTACCGGTACAACAGCCAACACCCCTCTCCTCTTAGACATGTGAGTGCCCATTGGAGTTGCATGAATGACTTCTATTACTCCCAATAGGGATGGGAGAGGATTTCCACCACGCCAAGCACCCTGCCTGGCTTCCAGGTTCTTAGGTTCCACCATGAACTCTTTCAAATACCCCGCCTTCACTAACTGCTCCAAATGGTCTTTTAACACTCTGCACTGTTTGGTGGTATGCCCCTTATCCCTATGGTAAGTACAGTACAAGTTCTAATTCTTCCTTGAAGGGTCCCATCTTGTTTGGCCGCCGGAAGTACGGCTCGTTCTTGATTCGATTTACAATCCTGTGCATCGGCTCCTTGAACACTACATTCACTTCCCCCATCTGAGTCACTGGCTCCTAAATCCTCAAACCCTTCTCGGGCCTTGACTGGAAATCTCTTTGCCGTGGATGATTTCTGACCGGGGCCTTGCCTTTGCTTTGCAGCCGATCATCCTTTAACTATTTGAATTCTTCAATACGCCTCATCAACTGCCTCATATCCTCAAGAGGCCTTCGTTTCCCCCATCAATCTCGTTGTATAGTTCCTAGTATCGGTTAGCATAACTATGGAGGGTTTCCCTAGCCCCCATTTTCACTGATAGCAATGCATCCACAGGCTGTGGAACTTGACTACAGGTCATGAACCGGATGCCAAATTCTTGAATCAACTAGGAAAAACTGTGAATCGAGCCTTTCCTTAACCCATTGAACCACCTCAAAGCAGTGGGACCAATACTCGAAGGAAATACCTTACACATCAATGCATCGTTATGAGTGTGCAAAGACATCATTTGAATATAATGACTTACATGTTCTATCGGGTCCGTCTTTCCATTGTAAGAGTTGAACGGCGGCCACGTAAATCTACTCGGCATAGGGGCTCATTCAATGTCCCTTGAGAATAGTGATCAGGCCGCTCGGCATAATGCGTTGGTCATAGCGTCCGTGGCAGCGTTTCGGGGTCGTTCCTCTGGGGAAATTGAGTCCTGATCTGCATATTCCCGTGAGCGATCTCGATAGCGATGGGATCCAGATTGGTAGGACCCTGCTCGACCTCCCATACTAACCAATCCTTCTCCTCACTCGTCATGTTCCCTCCTCTAATGCCTACTTCTCGCTTCCAACTCCAAGTCCGTTACCAACCTATGCAAACGCTTTAGCTCCTCGTCCCTCCTGTCAAATTCTTCATCCCATCTATCAAACCAATTGTAGCCCAAAGCACCGAACATTGTCCAGTACGTTTGAAATGACCCTTCTCCAAGGCCAGACCGCCCTTCCTCCTATTCGTATTCCCTATCTTTGCGTCCCTTCTGCCTTCTTTCTCACCAAATGGATCCCCAAGAAGACCTCCTAGAGCCATTTTCAGCGTAACTCCCTGATTGGCCTCCAAACATTCTCCCGTGCACGTCTTAACAGAACCACAGCTTCGTTGGAGATTCCCACAAATAGCGCCAATTGTGCATACCCAGAATGTGGCTATTGGGCTCAACCTCTACTTAGGCTTACAATCTATTTGTATTGTGGACTTTGGGTTTCTTACTATGGGTGGTTCTATGCTTGGTGACCAAAGTACACTCCTGTTTCCTCAAATCCCTATCTTTACCTCACAGAGTCGCTTCTTTTCTCTCTTGGCGTGATCACTCTTTTTCTCAATGTTCTCTCCAAAATTGCCAACCTCTATTCCTCAATCTCTTCTCCTATTTATAGACTAAGATAAGTGGAGGCGTTATGATTACTCCCCCTTACTAGTGCGAATGGGGGTCCAATTCGATCATCTCAAAGTGGATGTTCCGCTGGAAACGTGGTAGTGGCATTAGAACTGATTCTCACCTCCAGAAGCTAGCTTGGCAGTGATGTTCTCAAAGGCACTATCGGGCAGCCGAGTACAGGTGTCTCTGAGCAATAACGCTCCTGACCAGGTTAGAGATGATCGAGAGGGGTTTGCATGAGATGATCTTGGGCCCAAAATGGGCCCTGAGGTGTCCGGGTCGAGGTTGTAGGTCCAATGAGGGCAGGGTGACGTGTTAGGTCGCCTGGCTAGGTTCCATGGCCCAAAGGGCCTGGGGCCCTATCCCGTACAGCCATATATAAGGATCATCCATACATAAACAAGCATCATCATAAGCATAAGAATGATTAATAGACATATCAAAGTAAGCAAAAGAACCAACTATTGCATTATTATTAGCGAAGGAAATGTCATTAAGACGATACAAACTATCCATCTTAATACCCCAGATTAAGATTCTACCATGTTTTCCAAATGACACTTTTCCAAAATGAAAACGAATCTCAAAGCCTTTTTCATCCAAGCAAGGGATAGAAATGAGATTATGTCTCATGGTGGGTGCAAAAAGTACATCTGACAAATAGAGGTTTCTTTCTCTAGGTATCATGATTTTCACAGTTCCAATGTCTAACACATCACAATATGTGTTATTGCCCATGTATACACGATGATCACCGGTGTTAAGCTCTTTCTTGTCAACAAAGAAATCTTTCATCTTTGCCACATGGCGTGACGATGCATAGTCTACCTGTGGGCGCAAGCGCTCACGACGTTATGCACCTAACCCTACCCGACCCGTGGGTCAACTTCTACTCGACCCATGGGTCAGCTTCTACTCATTGTGTTCTAAGTTTTAACCTCATTAAAGGCATATTTAACACATTATTTATGCTCACACACACACTAGCATGCATCTAAAGCAAACAATATGGCATAATCATCCCAAGCTTAAACATTCATCTATCATAGCATTAAAAGAGCATATCCAAGGGTAGAAACATCGTAAGGCAGAATCAAATGAACATATTATAACATCTAAATGTCAAAGATATGACATTCAACCAAGCATATTCATGTCCATCCATCACATCGTGCTTATCATTCAAGTCTCATGCATGTTCATGTGAAAGCATAACTTACCTCACTAACCTCACCGCTTCACAACACCTATACATCAATGTGTGTTCATGGTATCCATACAATCTAGAACCCTAATGTAACAATCAAAAGGATAAAGCAAAACAAAACTGGATAGAACAGAGAAATAGAGACTAAAAAAAAAGGCTAAACATGTTAAACAAATGGTAAAACAAGTGGATAAAACAAAAAGGAAACAAATAGAAATGAAATTAAGGTTTCTAGGCAAGTGTATGCATGCACATACATAAGGCATGCATATGCAGCCCAATTATAAGCATACGCATACTACTAGTATGCGTATGCATGCAAGCTGCATGCACATGCAAACACACCCGAAACCCCAAACCCAGAAAATTAGAACAGAAAACAAAGAAAACACAACAAAAAAGAAGAAAATAACAACCTACAATGCCTTAAACAAAAATACGAAGTAAACCTAAGCTAAAAAAACATATTAGAGCAAAAAAATAACACATATATAAACACAAGATTAAAAGAAAAGTAAAGAGAAGAAAAGAGCCAAAGTTTGAAACTTTACCTCAATACTAGAACTCTCTAAAGCTTGATTTTGACCGTTCCCCTCATTCAATCTATTCACAACCAAATTAAAGACATATTAGTAAATTTAGAACTCAAAGATCAAGACAAGAAAAAGGTCCCAATCAAACAAAATTTATTTGAGGATGTTTTGTGAAAAACTCCCTCTTTAATTCACTATTTTCTAGTGAATCTTGTGTGTTTTACCACTGGAATCCGTCCTCTTGAAAAATTACCTTTGATGGCTTTATCTAGTCGAAAAATATGGGTTTGGGGCAGCTCCCAGACAATGTGAGATTCATTCCAAAAGTAGTTTAAATGAAGAAAATTTGTCTTACATGGTTTCTAGAACCCTAGCATGCGCACGCATGCACGTGTATGCGTACGCTTGCGTGGAGCATGCTTATGCACTCCCTAGGGTTTCTGAGGCCTTTCTTTTCTAAAAATAGTTTATTTGTGTTAGGACATATGTGAATCATGTTAGGGACATATGTCAATGTAGATTTGGCTAATCCTTTGACAAAACGCACTTTATTTGTAATTGGGTAGATCTAGGATGTGTTTAACACTTCAAGGAACAAGGTTTCAAGTTCAAGTGTTATAGTCATGCAAGTCTGTCCAAGAATCAAGTGAAGAAGTGCTAGATTTTAAAGCTTGACAGCTAGCTCAACAACTAGTATCTATCGAGGTTTAAAAGGCTGTTTAAGCCCGATGCTCGACAACTGCTCGATAGATAGGGAATCTGTCGAGGTTTAAGAAAATCAGTTTTTCAGATCTAATTTCACTCCAATCCGTGTATAGATGTTTGGGCTTTCTTTTCTCACAACCCTAAACATATATAAGGATTGTTTTAAGGGCCGTCAGAGTTGATGCAACTCAATGCAAAAAGTTTTTCACAAGCATATTGTGAACTGAAAACATATGCCCTAGTTCATCTTTCTATTCAAGAAGTTGTTGTGTTTGTACACCGTAGGGTTTTGTAACTAAGGAGCTTCATGATCTTCATTGTGTTGATGAACTGAAGAATTTTGCAGCTAACATCCTTCTCAAATTGGTGAGTAAGCCGCGTACTAGGATCCGCGCATCGAATTGGTTAGTCACGTATTGGGAGCCATGCATTGAAAGGAGAGATTGTCACCACAGAACAAGTCCAATTAGGTATTGGGGTAAGAGTTCAACTGTAGGTTGGTATAAGGTACTGGGATTCTTTTACTTGTAACTGCTTGTTGTGATAATAGTGAATTCTTCGGAATGGTGACCTTAAAATCACCCGGTGGAGTTTTTGCCGTATAGGTTTTCCCCATTCGTAAACAAATCACCGTGTCAATTTATTTTCCACTGCATTTTAACTTAGTTGGTGATTTGTTTGTGCTACCACACTTATTGCATGCAAATTGTATTAATTAATTAACTTGACTAATTAATTGGTTAATTCATCACAAGGGGTCAATACATTCTTGACCTATCAATTTGGTCCAAATATAAGTTATATTTTCCATAAACTCTTTCCTCAAGTCAAATTTCACCTAATTGGGCCCTAAACCAACCTTGGGTTCTAGAATTCTAACATCATTGGGAAACGGAGCCCGAGCCATAAGGGGTACAAAATGTGGTGTCTACACTACCCACCATACTCCGTAGTCAACATCAGTTAATAAAGTTTCAGATACCACACAAATTATATCCTTGGAACCTCCATAATTTGGTTTGTTATTGTTTTTATTTTCATGGCAATCAGCTTGATAATTGCCAATTTTTCCACACTTAAAACACTTTCCCTTACCTCTTTATTCTTATCATTGTTCTTGAAATTCTTTCCTTTGCCTTTGAAAATTTTAGAAAAGTTTTTCTTGTCATTTTTAGAGGTTTCATTCTTTAGGGTTTGACTAGTAGAAGCAATTGTTAGAAGAGATTTAGACGTGTTCTTTTTATTTCTTCTTTTTGCTTTTATCCCCAAAAGAGTTGGTAAGTTTTTCATGTTCACAGGGGTTGCAAAATAGTTTAGAGCTACCACTACAGAATCCCGTGAGTTAGGCAAACTATGCAAAATAGTAGACACTTGCATTTTATTGGGAATATATTTCCTAAGATAGCTAACTCTTTTGCAATTATTGACATTTTATTGACATGTTCAATGACATTATCACTTTCATTCATCATGGTTCCATTAAATCTCTCAATTGAAAGTTGAATGTATGTTTCAGAAGATGCACGATATGCTTCAGTAATAGCATCAAACATGGTTTTAGCATGTGTATATTCTTCAAATAGAATTTCAATGTCATGTTCCATGAATGTAAGCAAAATATTTCTAGCAGTTTTATCATCTTCTAAATGTTTTCATTACATTCTTTTTGCAATAGCATTAGCATTTTCAGGTGGTGGAGTTTAAGGCTGTGCAACCAACCCGTCAACCCACCAAAACCAACCCGACCCAACCCAACCCACTGGGTTGGGTTAGTTTTTAGGGCTTGGTGGGTTGGGTTGGGTTACAAAAAAAAAAATTTATGGCAGGTCGGGTTGGGTTTGGGTCATAAAATTCTAAACCCGCCAAACCCAACCCGACCCACCCATATATTTAATATATATATTTAAAATATATTATATAATTAATAAAAATTTTAAAATAACTAGCTCTTCTTATTCTATATAAAATCCAATTAATTCACACAAACCCTAGTAAATTACTATTGTTGTTTAGTCATTAGTGTTGTTTGCTTTTAAGGTATTACATTGATACTGATCTTTGGGTTTTTTTTTAATATATTTATATTTATATTTTTTTCTATTCAATTTAGTAATAATAATAATAATAAAAAATTTGTTCAACCCATAGGTTCAACCCAACCCGACCCATGTGGGTTGGGTTGGGTTGAATATTTTTTGACCCACCATGGTGGGTTGAGTCAAAAAATTTCCTTAACCCAACCCAACCTGATCCATGCACACCCATAGTGGAATTGAAATGCCGATATCAATAACATACTCAACCTTGTCTTGAAAGAGTATGTGACGGATCCGACATTTCCAAACAGAATGATTAGCCCCATTTAAGTTTTCAATTTTGCTTAATTCTTGACTTACTGCTTTACTAGCCATGATCAATTAGTAAGAATTAAAAGGATTTTAGTTTAGAAAGCTGATCGTGATGGGGAAACCCAAAAAATAAATTTGTGTACCAATTCTGCACCGATGTCTGTTCCAACACTGCTTCTTTAGCCCAGCTAAGCTCTCACATTAAATTAAAAAAAATCCTCCGTATGATATAAGATATAATTCTACTCTAACTTAATCTAAGTGTGTATATGTGTAAAATTTCCTCCTGGAGACTTGAACCCCAGCCCTTGCCCCCCACACCCCACAAGTACTTATACTTGTGGAGTGACAATCGCACTAAAGGTGTGCAGTGGTGTTCAATTGGGATACTTAAAGACTCACAAAAGTTGCCAATGATCATTTTAGTTCCTACAAATTAGGACATGAACGTTAAAGTCTCTAATGTTTATTTAAACGTTAAAATCAGATTTCTTATTTATCTCACTTCCCCACTCGCAACTCATTATCCTTGAGAAATCTCAACCGCATGTTTGACCATGTCAAACCCCACATAGCCAATCATGGCCAAAACATGCAATTCCATTATTCAAATAATTTATTAATAATTATTATTTCGTGTACAATATTGTATAAGGTAATTTCTTTTGAGAATTACGCCTATACACATTGTGGGTTATTTGTCAATATCCATATTGTGGGCTATTTGGCCACACAATCCAACAACTCTCTACCCCTCTCTCTCTCCTCCCTAGCCCTCCAATTTTTCTCTTCTCTATTATCATTTCAGACTTTCTCTTATTTTATTATTTTCATCTCAATATTATTAGTTCTTATTTTATCTCTTATTAGTCAATTTTTCATTTTGTTAGTAGAAGGAAATTTTAAAACTTCATGTATTGCCTGTTTTTTTTGGTAATATCGATGTATTCAATTTTTTTTATTTGATCTTATATCATTTAAGTTTTAAGTTTCTTAATGACAACCTTAAACGAAATTCATAAAGTGGCCATTGGATACATAGATTCATCATTGTTTGGCCAATGTCAAAGTTCTTGTTGCGGTTTGGTCTCTTCTTTTGCACCCACCTATATACATATAAAATTTTAACCCTAATGGTTGTTCAATTATACATTTTCACCTGCTTGGTATTGCTAATCTGGTTAAAGAAATGCTTAATTTCTATTTCAAGCATTGGTTATTTGGTTTGATCAGCCTCATCCACGTGGTCATATGCCAAGAATTATACGTTGGGCTGTTGGGGGCGTATATCTCTCAAATAAAAGTTGCAAATCAATGTTGGTGACTTCTGACTTGGTGTAGGCCTATGCAATGAGAAATTATGAACGTGCTTGCCACGCTGTTATACATTTTTCCCATTCTGCTTGTAAAGAAAATTTTGAGTATGAAACTCCAAATCTCTAATTCTAAACTCTTAACGATGTAATATTATTATTTACCCAAATTTTAACAAATAGTTCTTTTCCATAGTAAGGCCCATTTTGATATAATTTCCAAATAATAGTATTACACTCATAATTTCAATAACTTAATAAGGGTACCCTTATATATATATATTTTCTTTAAACTGTTTTAAATTTTTAATAGAAAACCTTAACCCATGTGTGGTTTTTTTTTTTTTTTTTTAAGTAGATAATAAAATATTAAACCACAATCTAACTCTTAAAAATCAAAATTTATTTCACCTATCATTTTCAATTAAACGCCGCCCATTACCCATGTGACACCTTTGCATATTTCTCCATATTATCCGATGGACAAATGTCATAAAATGGAATGGGCACGCAAATCACAAAATTCCACCTTCTCCAACATAGATTTAAAAAAAAAAAAAAGTAGTAGGAGTAAAAGCAAGAAAAGAAAAAGAAAGAATGGGTAATTCAGTCATTTCACACCCGCCACAATTTCATACCCTGTCCGAATAAAAGAAAGCCAAATTCATCCCAAGAAATGAAGCCCCGGATTTCTCCTTCCGGAGAGATAACATAAAAAAGAGTGAGAAAACAAAAAGGAGAAAGAAACCGAGGTAAAAACTCTATCAAAAACCCACCTCTCCTCTCCTCATTGAGCAGAAATGAAGAGCCGCCTTTGAATTTGGTGGTATTCTTTGCCATCATTTCATTTCTACCACTCCACACCAACCCCCTCTTTTTTTTTTTTTTTGTTATCTTTTTCTCCATGCGGCGAAGAGCACCAACAACCGCAGATCCAACCAAAACAACAACATTCAACCAATTCATTAGAACATCGACCGATAACAACAACAACAACAACAACAACGTTAAATACAGAGGTGTAAGGAAACGACCGTGGGGTCGTTTCGCGGCCGAGATCCGAGATCCATGGAAGAAGACACGTGTGTGGCTCGGCACCTTCGATTCCGCGGAGGATGCTGCTCGTGCCTACGACGCCGCAGCGTTGTCGTTGCGTGGTCCAAAAGCGAAGATTAATTTCCCTCTCACCGCTCCTCAGCTGGCAACTCTTCCAGCAATCAGAGACGAACAACCCAGATTTTCCTCTTCTGCCAGTACTAAGTTCAATCCGATTCAACCCAACAGGCCAACGACAAGTAGTATGAGCAGCACGGTCGAGTCGTTTAGTGGCCCCAGGGTCGTTTCAAATCCGGTCACAAGGGTCAAGATCGTGAACCCTGTTGCACCCGATGATTGCCGTAGCGACTGCGACTCGTCGTCTTCGGTGGTTGATGATGACAACGACGACTACTGTGTTCTCACCTCCTCGTTTCGTAAGATCCAGCCGTTCGATCTGAATCTACCTCCTCCGATGGATGAAGATTTCGGCATCGCTGATGATCTTCAAGCCACCGCTTTGTGTCTCTGATTGTGGATCTAATGGTCAACTTTTCTTTTTTCTTTTTTCTTTTTTATCTTATTTTTCTCGGGAAAATGATTAAAAAAAAAAAAAAATCGTTCCAGTGGTTGAACGTTGAAGAGAAATTGTTTTTTTTTTTTTTTGGTTTTTTAAATCCTTCTCTTTGTTAGATTATAACTCCTATGGTGTAGAATAGTAGGGTATTTGAGTTGTTATGCGATCTTGGAGTTTCTTCAACTTCCATGGGCTATGAATTATTTTGTCTCTGTATTGTCGAAGATAATTAGATCGTATTACAAAGCAGTGTATGAGATCTGACTTTTGAGAGTCTCTCTTTGTCTGAATTTTTTTTTTTTTCTTTTTGTCTGTACAAAATTATCCGATTAACAATAAGTTAATTTATTCATTTTTTTTTTTTCGATTTTTTTTCTTTTTTTTTTTCGATTTTTTTTTTTTTTTTGGTTGGCGTGAAACTGCGAAACTGGTGTTTGATTTTAGAAATTATTGGAAGAATTGGAATTAGAGGTTGGTGCCTTGGTGGGTTTTCATGTGGAAGGTGTTAATTTATTTTTTTTATTTTTCCCTCTTTTTTGGATAAGAATAAAGGTGACTTGGAGGATGGGTATTATGAGAAAAAAAACATGTTTATGGTAATGGAGGAAGTGGAGAGGTGGAGGATGATGATTTGTTAAGTAGTAGGGCATGGAATGGGAAAGGCATTTACATATTGATGTGTTGAGATAGATAGGGTTTTTTTATTTATTTATTTATTTGGGGCAAGAACCATTTATTACACATGTGATGTGATGCGATGCAGTTCTTGTATTTTACACTGGTGGTTTCCACTGGACACGTCCGGATTTGGACACATGTCCACCATTCAACGTATCCAGTGAAAACTTTCATTGGACACAAACAACACTCCTTGAGTATAATATACCCCAGAGTCTAAGGCCTGCACTGCACATCGGTACACCTTTCTCTACCTTCTCACTCCAACAGAGAGGGCTGGCTAACCAATGTTTCCATGTGCACTCCCCATTGAGAATGGGAAATTCCATGTACCTATTTACCTGGCATATGCAATGTATGTTTTCAATTTTATCACATTCACCCCTTTCCCGTCCAAAACAAAAGAAGAATTACTAACCTTTTGCTAAAAAAAAAAAGACAAAAGAAGAACTAGGAATATGTTTTTCCATCATGACTTGATTTGATCTTGCATTAACCTCATTCCTTGGATTCTCCTAAGCATATTCATTATGTGTACTTGCCTCCTCTTTCCTGGGTTATTGTAATTTTTGTGGTAGACAAGAAGCAATTTTGTTAGATTTGCTTTATGATAAAGTAATTGCGGTTGTGTTCAATTCATGACCATTTCTGCCATGCTCTCTTCCATTGTACTAAAATCCTTAAATCACGAATGGCTTTGTTTGCCCAACTCATCCTCTTGGAAAATTTCCCTCATATAGAGGACAACGTTAGCTGCTTTTGTTATCTCACTCAAAGTTTAAGCTGTCGTCTTGTTACAGATTCCGGGGTTTAAATTTTTTGTTTTGTAGAGATAATCCGGGCATGTGAAGAGAGCAGGTGAAGAGTGAATACTTGTTAGAGCATCTCCAATCAGAATTTCTATCATATCCTATTTTATCATATCAAAAATTTACTTTATCAAATTATACCATACTATTTTACAATATTCTCAACATTCTAATTTTTATTTTATCATACTACACATTAAAATAATATAAATTGTACAATAAAAAAATAATATAAAATTATCTCCCTCTTTCCTTAATCCCTAATTTATGTCGCTTTTCCTCACTACCTCTCTCTCTCTCAACCACACCGCCACCAACAACAGGCACCACCGCACCAAAACCCATTATTTAACCACCAACAACCTAGCCAAGATTTTTCTCAAAAGAAAAAAAAGAAAAAAAAAAGTCAAGAACAAAGCAGCAAATCCACCAAATCACCCAAAAATAATCACGGCCACTACCATCAATCCAAACATAAACGCTGCTTAGTGGGTCCGGCCATGGGTGGCTCTGGTGATGTTGTCCATGTGCATGGGTTTTAGGTTTGAAGAAAATAGGTTTGAAGAGGAGAGAGCAACACGAGAGAGAAGGAAGAGAAAGGCTTGGTCTGAGATGAGCTATGGAGAGAGAGAGAGAGAGAGGATGAGAGAAAGGCTTGCATGTGATGGCCGCCTGTGTTGGTGGTGGCCACCATTACCCATCATTAGAACCCAACACCACCACCTCAGTTACCTAGCCACGATCTCCACAATTCCACCACAGTTCTACCACGGCTTACGACCTCCATGCCTCCACCACAGAAGCTGATCAAGCCTCTAACACCGTTGCCTCCATGTCGATCTGAGAGAGAGGAAGGCAGAGTTTTCGGGTTTGAAGAAGAAAGAGCAGGAAGAAGAGAGAGCAGAAAGAAAGAGAGAAAAGGAAGAGAGAGAAAGACAATGAAATAATGAGAGAGGAGAGAGAAGAATCAAACATTAAAAAACAATATTTTGTTATACCATTGTGCTATAGTGCTGTCCTACCTTTCGGACGGTACTGTAGCACTATGGCAAAAAAAATTGCATTTTTACATGTTTCAATGTTCAGCTCTTAAGCTACTTTGGGCCTCACATGCTAAATTTTCCTTACATTTGCCATATCCCAAGTCCATTGTAAATGCTCTTAGAAGATATTATGACTAACATTTTGAGCCCAGGTGCTGCTCGTTCTTTACTTAAAAACTAAGAATACTAGCATCTGGGGATGTATGTCAATCTCTATTTTACACTTTAAAAATCTACTTTATCTATTTTACCATATTATTTTACAACTTAACCAACATCCCAGTTTCTATTTTTACATACAGCATAATAAAATAATATAAACCAACACAATAAAATAATATAACTACACCAAAAAATATTATAAATCTTTCATCTCTCTCTAAACACCAACAGATATTTGCTAATAAAATAATAATATTTTTTTGCATCCTAAGCTACAGTTAGTTCTCATATATGAGAATTAACTATTCATGGATGGTAAAAGAAAATAAAAACCCACCCCGGAATGTAGCTTCTTTTTACCTTGTTACTTGCTAAAAATAGTAATTGGTTGGTTTTTACACCCCAATACTAGTGCTCTAAGAAGTTCCCAAGTAAGGTTGAGCTTTGCAAATTTAAGAAATAAAACTAATCATTACCAATTTCGAAGATAGATTGTGCTTTTACAAAATTTAAGTAATCAAACTAGTTATCATCCTACATGTCTTTTTATATCAGGTGATGCTTCTTTCGAAACTGACAATTTTGGTTCTTATTTTGTATAGGTGTAAGGATTGGGTGGGTTAAGATTCTTCTGTCAATTTTTATTTTTTTGGAGAATCCATTCTTCTGTCATTTATTAATAATAGGAACCACAATGAACCCAAAGCCAGAACAGAGTAATTTTTTAATTTTCCTTCTTCAAAGTCCAGAACCAGAATAATATAGCTTCAAGTTATCAATATATTGTTGTCAAAAGTACCAATGTTAGCTAAAACTTCGTATTGCGTATAAAAATGAACTTAATTATTATTGATGGATGCTTTCAAGTTTCAATCACATGTAAAAAAACTTTGCTTAAAGCAGAAGGAAAGTGTGGGTGGTGATTCGTTCATAAATAATATTTCACCAAATTAAAATTTGCTTTCTTATATTTCTTTTGTTATAGCCAAAAGTGCCCATTTCATTAACGCATAGGGATATCCTTTCACATCTATGGATTCCCACCATTTAATTTTTAAGAATGTGAATACATGGTTGTGAAGCCATTTGCCATAATGCCACGTCTTTAAAAAAAAAACCACTAGAAGATGGCGTCACTATTAAATAACATTTTTTTCCCTCTTACCATACAACTAAAATGCTTATATTAAATTTGATAAACTCTAGTACGGTCTTGATGCAACCTTGAGTAGATTCCAATTTGCAACTGTCCCGAAGATAATTTGAGTGGGTTTTTTAATTTATGACTGGTTAGATCAGAGTCATAGATCAGAGTCACACGGATTTTCTGCTCTTTGAACTTTGAAGGGGAAACAGGATAGGGATGGATTTTACTTACACCATCCCGCCTTATCTCACCTTCACTATATATGCTATACACATAAAAGTTAGAAAAAAAATTATGTTTCTTATATATCTCATTGATAAGAGTTAATGAATAAATAATAGTTACTCTGGATCAAGCTCGCTTCCTTCGTATTCGTATTTAAATCCCACTGGATAAATCCCTTCGTAGAGGTGGCTCAGTTGTGGACCCTGAAGGAGAGAGAGCCTTTGTGGCTTTCAAATATGAACGATTGGATGGTCTGTGTTTTAACTGTGGACACTTTGGTCACAAGGCACGAGACTGCATGCTCCCTTGGAACGGCGTGGATGGTGAGAACCCTTATGGTGAGTGGATGAGAGCAAATACCAGACGGAAGAGTGAGCCCGTGAGGAAGAAGTCCCAAGCCACTCCACAGCCGCGTCAGGAGGAAGGGGATGCCGGCGTTAGTATGGACCCGACGTGAACAAAAAATAATCCAACTAGGAATGGCAATAACGAAGAAGGCAACCCCATGAATCCAGAGATGCCTACTAGTTCCGCTTTGGTAGTGTTCGACCAAGACTTTTCAGAAGTTGAATTCAATGTTAGGGAACCAGCCTTGAATGCCCGTGAAACAGATATTGAACACTCGTTAGTCTGTGTGTCCCATATCTTATGACTTAGGCAATTCCCTTGTTTCTGAGGACGGACCCACATACTAACCTTTGGTTTTGGGATTATCACAAGATCAGGAGAAACCCCTGTTTCAGAGCAACCAGAATAGGGGAGTTGGTAAAACCGCGAATTGGAAAAGGTTAGAACGGGGAATGGTGATGGATATGCATGGGGATCCAGCTATTAGATAGATTCGGGTTGGGCAGAAAAGGGGAGCTTCTGATCATAGAATGGAGGATGGAGTAGTAGATACAAAGTGTAAACAGACTTGAGACTTTGGTCGTTCAAGCAAAGTCATCTCTCTCAACGGTGGAGGTTGAGGATCAGCCCAGCCAATCACAATGATCACCATAAGTTGAAACTGCCGGAGGCTTAGGAACCTCTGTGCAGAAAATGGTATCTCTCACCTTGTGAGGGAAAAAGATATCGGGGTTTTGTTTCTCGTGGAAACAAAGCAATTTGTAGACGAGATGAAAAAATTACAAGATGACCTTAGGTATCAATCCATGCTAGCTGTTCCTAGCATTCAAAGAAGTGGGGGTTTGGCAATGTTGTGAAAAGAAGAGGTGAATTTACACATCCAGGCTTATGATCAGAGGGGGAGATGCTTTTGCATTGTGGGTTAATTGATCTTGGCTACCATGAGAACATATTCACGTGGAATAATGGTAGAGGGGGAGATGCTTTTGTCCAAGCTAGGCTAGACTGTGCTTGTGCCAATGTGAGATGGAGAGAAATATTCCCACATGGTAAGGTAACGCATGTCCAATCTTCTTATTTAGACCATGTACCCTTGGTGATTACCACTCATAACCCGAATCAGCCTAGCCGAAGGAAGAAAATACCAAGGAGGTTTGAAGAGAAGTGTTTATCCTACCCTGAATGTGGGGACATTATACGAAATTCATGGGCTAACTGCTTAGTGGTGGAATATCCAATGTTCAGCCTCTTTGAGAAAATTAAGGTGTGTAGGATGGCTCTGGTGGGATGGGGTCGTACCACATTTGGTAATGCAAAGACTAGGTTGGAGGAAAAACATAAAACCTTGGAGAATCTGGTTAGCCAAAATGACCCTAACAATCTTGAGGATATTCAAAAGCTGAAAAATGAGATTAATCAATTAATTTTCCAAGATGAGCTCTTTTGGAGGCAATGATTTAGATCTATCTAGTTACTAGTGAGAGACAAGAATACAAGGTTTTTCCATTAGAGAGCAAGTCAGAGATGCCGCAAGAACCACATAGTTGGGATTTTTTATGAGCATGAAGTTTGGCGAAACTCGAAAGATGTAATACCACATGTGACAGAGAACTATTTCCAAAAGTTGTTCTTGGCCACTAATGGTATTAATATGGACACAGTGCTTGATAAGGTAGATAGATTGGTGACCTCAAACATGAATTACACCCTTATCCAGGACTACACAGTAAATGAGGTCAAGCATGCTCTATTCCAAATGCATCCCTCCAAATCCCCTGGCCTCGATGGTATGTCCTCTCTTTTCTTTCAAAAGTATTGGCATATAGTAGGGCCGAATGTCACTAATGTTGTTCTATCTGTCTTACGCCATGGCCACTTGCTACGCAAAATAAACTTTACACATATTGTTTTAGTGCCCAAAGTGAATGAACCAAAGCATGTCTCTGGTTTTCGGCCTATAAGTTTGGGCAATGTAGTTTCTCAGATTTTCTCCAAGGTTATTGCAAATAGGCTTAAACTTATTCTGCCTAGGGTTATTTCAGACACTCAGAGTGCTTTTGTTCCTGAATGTTTAATCACTGACAATACTATTGTAGCTTTTGAAATTTTACACAAGATGCATAATTGATGTAAGGGCAAAGTAGGGCAGATGGCAATGAAACTTGATATCAGTAAGCCTTATAATAGAGTGGAATGGGGTTTTCTGAGAGGTATTATGCTTAAGCTTGGTTTTGATCATAACTGGGAACAACTGGCTATGGAAACTATCTGCACGGCCTTCTATTCAGTGCTTGTTAATGGGGAACCAAGGGGTTTCATCTCTCCTTCTAGGGGGATTAAACAAAGGGACCCATTGTCGCCATACTTATTATTGTTATGTGTAGAAGGTCTATTGGCTATACTTTGTAAGGCAGAAGAAAACCATTTTCTACATGGTATTTTGTCTAGCTCAGGAGGGGTAAGGATTTCTCGTTTACTTTTTGCTAATGACAGCCTTCTTTTTTGTCAAGCCTCTATGGCAGAATGCATTAATTTAATGAACCTGTTGCAGCAATATGAAGAGGCATCATGTCAAGCTATAAACAGACAAAAAACCTATTTGTTCCTTAGCAAAAATACGCATCCATAGGTGAAGATGGAAATCCAGAGCATGTTGGGAGCTTGAATCATGTTAAACTATGAGAAGTATCTTGGTCTACCAATGGTGGGGGGTAAATTAAAGATGAATACTTTTAGGGATTTACAGGAAATGATAACAAAGCTAGTAATGGGATGGAAGGAAAAATATATCTCCAAGGCATGTACAAAAGTTTTAATCAAAACAGTGGTACAAGCTATTCACACTTATTCTAGAAGCCTCTTCAAACTTCCGATGACCCTTTGCAATACCATCAACTCTACTTTGGCTAAATACTGGTGGGGACAAACAAAGGATGAGAAAAAAATTCATTGGATTAACTGGAGAAAACTTTGCACTCCAAAAGCCAAAGGCGGTATGGGTTTTCGAGATATCCATACTTTTAACTTAGCTATGCTTGCGAAACAGGTGTGGAGACTTATTCATCACACCCACTCGCTGTTTTATAATGTTTATAAAGTTAGATACTTCCCTTCATGTTCCTTCCTGGATGCCGAATTGGGTTCCAACTCGTATTATGTATGGCATAGTCTCTTAGCTGCTAGGGAGCTCATTCAGAAGAGTACTAGGTGGCGTACTGGAGACGGTTGTAAAGTTCTAGTCACTGACCCGTGTTGGCTACCCAACCTACCAAGATTTCTTGTTGATACCCCACCATCAATGATGCATGTGAGTGAACTTATTAATGGAGTCACCAGATAGTGGGAGAACAATAATCTCGGAAGTTTTTACTCTTCGCACCTGTCAATAAGTTTTTGCTTTACCTCTTAATCCTAGTAATTGGGATTAGCTGAGATGGAGGAGGACCAAAAATCATCAATTTTCTGTTAAATCGTCCTATTAGGAAGCTCTTCGCATAAACCAACAAGGCGATGTGGAACACTCTTCAGCCCACTTGGATTGGTCAACATGGAGGAGAATTTGGTCCCTCAACATTCCCCCTAAGGTTCAAACCTTTCTCTGGCGTGCATGCTCTAATATCTTGCCTACTAGAGACAATTTGTGTCGAAGGAAAGTGATGACTGAGCCAAGATGCAAGGTATGCTACCATGAGTCAGAATCAGTGGACCACCTTCTGTGGAGTTGCCTACTTGCACATAATGTCTGGGCTTTGTCTCGGGGTAGATTGCAGAAATGTTCCAATGAACAACATAATTTTTTCTTATTATTTCAATAGTTGGAAGCTAAGTTGGAAACTCAAGAACTTGAGAGGTGGGCTGTAATAAGCTGGGCTATTTGGAATGCAAGGAACAAATTCTATTTTGAGAAAACCCAACCTCATCCTCGACAAATTTTGAAAAGAATTGTTTGTTTTCTGGAGGAGTACTAGAGGCTCATGCAGACTCAGAATCGACCATAGGCTGGGCATGCAATTGAGTTTTGTTGTCCTTTACTGTATTGTTTTTCTTTTTCCTCTTTATTCTGGTGGGACTTTCCTCTAGCCTTTTAGGGTTTTTTTTTTTTTTTTGGGTATATGTTTTTTCTTTTTTGGTTTCATCTTAATAAAGTTTCTATCTTTTATCTCAAAAAAAAAAAAAAATCAAATTAGATATTTTATAGAAGAAAAACTGCTTGTTGAATTTAATTAGAAAAATAATACTAAGAATACTATAAATTTTACTTCTAAATCTTACAAACTGATATATTATTGACTAAAAAGGTAAGAAAAATACTAAAACTAATACAAATTTTATAGAAAAAAGGCTTTTAAATTAATATGACAATGAATGTGATATGTGTCACTTTTCTACTTAGATTTTGTTTAGAGAAGATAAAAACTAATTTAATTAGATTATTTTTACCATTGGGTTGTTTTATAAAAAAAAAAAAAAATACAAGTTCTAATCAATTTAAAATAACACAACGTGCGTTTAGGATTTACTTAAAAACGTTTTATTTTTTGCTTTTTTTTTTCTCAACTTTTTTTTTGCTGGTAAATAATTGAACTTTAAGCCTTTTTTGAAATAAACTAATGTTTTTTTTGGGTAACATATTTAACATAAAAGTTATCAAAAACTAGATATTTTGATAATACTATGCAAATAAGCTACTTGAAATAAGTAAAAATCATACACACTCATAGTTTAGCATTATTGTAACTTTATTAACAAAATAAAAATTTTATATAACAATGAAAAGGTTAAATAAATATAAGCTTTCAAACACAAAATAAAAATTTTATATAACAATGAAAAGGTTAAATAAATATAAGCTTTCAAACGCTTATGCGGTAGCATTAGAAGAAGTCCATTAAAAACTAAATGACTTTCATTTTATCATAGATTTATGTATATTTGAATTATTCAGATATGTTTATTTTTTATACATACCCTAACACCATCCTTAAAGTGCTTACTCTCATATTGTTCTTCTCCCTCGCTTCTAATTTCAATCTCATTGTTGATACCCATTTTTAACAAAGGGCCCAACAACAGAAAAAGCCCAATAATGAAGAAAGATGAAAGAGGAAGGGAGTGAAAGAAGTATGCTGAAAGCAAATGGGCCATGGAAGCCAAAGAAAAGATGTAAAAGGCCCAATGGGCCAACATCACAAGGATAACAGCTAGCAGGTCCATAAACACAACAAGAGGTAAAAGTAAAGTAAATGGGGTATAGGAGCCCAAGAAAAGAAGTAAAAGGCCCAATGGGCCAATATGGCAAGAGTAACAACTAGCAAGCCCATGGGCACAATAAGAGGTAAAAGTAAAGTAAATGCGCCATGGGAGCCCAAGAAAGGAGGTAAAAATTCTAATGGGCCAGTATGGCAAGAATAACAGCCAGCAGACCTATGGGCACAACAAGATGTAAAGGTAAAGTAAATGGACCATGGAAGCTCATAACAGAGGTAAAAAGCCCAATGGGCCAATATGGCAGGAAAATAGCCAGCAAGCCCACAAGCACAACAAAAGGTAAAAGTAAAACAAACAGGCCGTGAAATCCCAAGAAAAGAGGCAAAAGAACCTTATAGGCCTACATGACAGAAATGACAGCCAGTAGGCCCATGGGTATAGCAAGAAGAGCAAAAGCCTAATGGATTGGATGGACAGGAAGTTCTGCCAAGCCAATGTCCAAGCCCATGAAGAAATAGGAAGAAATAATGTAAGCCTAAAAGCTCACGCCCTTCATGCCATGGAGGATAAGCATTAGCACAAAAGACACAAAGCAGAATGAGATATGGCAAAAATGATGTGGGAGCAAAAGGAGACAAATGCAGAGGGTGGGGGAACGAACGCACAAGGGCTGGAGCACCACCCACTTGTACCCAGTCAATATAGGAGAGGTGGGCCCACGGTCAAAGGACTTAGAGGGTGTGGTTTGATGGTGAGGGGAAAAGGAGTCTATTTTGGGATTTCCGCCAAGGCTTCTTTTGGGAAAAATGCCTTACTAGGATGACATTTTGCCCAAAAAAGGTAAGCAAAGGGTTGGGACCACCTGATGTATGCCATAGAGGTAGATAGAGAGAGGGACTCAAACCCTTACCCATTCGGGTAAGGTGGGAAAGGTGAAGGGAGAAACAAAACAAAGAGGGGATTTGTCCTAGAATGGGGAGTGGTGTAGCAAGCACACTTTGAGTAGAGGTATTGGCCGGGCAACCAAAGGGTTGGTGGGTTGTTCTCAAGGAATGCCCACAAGAAACCAAAAACAGTGGATGAAGCCTTAGGAGCAAAAAGGAGAAATCACATTGAATTAGTTCACTATAAAAGAAAAAAGTAGCTATAGATGAAGGGAGGAGGAACCCACGACAAGATAGTAGTAAGAAACTTAAAAGCAAGAAGTAAATAAAAATGGAAAGAAAGAAAGAAAGAAGAGAGGAGAAGGGAGAAAACATGGCATAAATAGAAGCATGCATCAATAGACTATTTTTTCTCTCCCTCTTGACAAGCCCACTCTTTGAAACTCTATAAGTAACAACACACAACCATTTAGGTCATTTTTCCAAAACACACAACTTTGATGGCAGAAGCCTGTGACAAGGTTGTCTGTGTTGGGGTTCGGATTCCTTCTTAGACCGTTTCCTATTGAAAGACTTGACCTAGGATTGAGGTGGTGAGCTCATGCAATGCTATTTGCCTAGAGTTGCTATCACCATCTTGCTATAGCTCCTTTTAACTTGTTTATCATCTGTATTGATATTTGTTTTGTCGTAGCACCTTTTACTGTTAGCTATTTGCTATGGTACCTTTTATTATATTTGCTGCAGTACCTTCTATTATATTTGCCATGGTACCTTTTATTATATTTGTTGTATCAGTTGTTTTGCTGTGACATCTTTATATTATATTTGCTATATTAGTTATCCTGTCGTGGCATCTTTTATTATATTTGTTATATCAGTTGTTCTGTTGTGGCACTACTTGCTATATTCGTTAAGATACCCAGTTTGCCACTACACTCCTTGCATTGTCTGCATAATGGGAACTTCTGGCTTGCGCACAAGCTGGCCTGCATCATAATCCCATTGGGATAATAGGCCAGTCCCAACTCCCTAACCCACTACTCCACAGGCCTGAGCATAGCAGAACGGGTCCTGACCCATTAACGCAAAAAGGGCCCCCACACTCATCAAAGTCAGCACCTTGCCATTAGGAATGACAAAATACCTTTTCTTATTTACCTTTACTCGATTTGTCTCCTTACACAACTTTTTTCACTTCATGAAAAGATGGAAAAGGATTGTGATACACATTATTCGATTACATCTCTTCCTAATACTACATTTTAAAGTGACTTAGGTAGAAAGAGGAATGTTTGACATATGATTTGATCTCATTCTTATCTCATTCCAATTAGGGCTATTCACGAGTCGGATTGAATCGGGTATAACATCACCCATCACTCAACCCAATCAAATCAGTGAATGGGTCACAGACCCGTTGTTGATTGAATGGGATTTCCAATAGGCCAATACCATCATTATGTTTTAGAGCCTTACGCAACTTGAAATCTTTAAACCCTTTTCAACATCATAAAAAAGTTTGAGCTCAATCTTACTAGCAGGGCCGACTCTATATTGAGGGGGAAAAAAAAGGCCAAACCATTTCTTTATTATTTACCATTATTATTAATATTTTTTTTTTAGAAATGCTATGTTTATAGTATTTTTACAATAAATCTTAAATGGTAGATTGTTATTAGTTGTTGCCGGTAGAAAAAAAAAATTTTCAATAGTGAGTTTTAATTTGAAGCAATAACAACTTACTACCTATAATTTGTTGTGAGAGTGCTTTCTAATTTTTTTTTCCAAGTCAAACCATTTCAAACTGTGGAAAATTGAGATGGACGATCCAAAACTGTTCACAAATTTTGCCTATTTAACAAGATGTAAAGTAAAACCTTATAATCGCAAACATGTTTGGCCTAAGATTTGTTTGTTCAGCTTTTAGTTATTCTTTTTATATACAGTTTTTAAAATTTTATTTAATTTTTTTCTCTTTTTTTTTTCAAAATTCAAATATATTTTTAGCACACTTAAAAAAAAAAAAAATATGCTTTTTTTTTTTTTTTTAGAAATAAATAAATAAGCTGATGCTGAAGGTACATCACGAGTGACAGTGTGGGACAGAGGGCAAAAAGGAAAGAAAACACAAAGAAGCGTTTATTTTGGGTTTGGGCCTCCCAGAAACTTCGTGTTTGGTTGGTTACCTGGAATATTTTGCTTGTACCCGAAAACTCCCAAGTATGTCTTGATTAGAATCCACCATGCAGCGATTGAGGAGCTCAGGGAGCTCAATATTGGGCAATCTTGTTTCAACGCCTCGGTTGAAAAGGAAGGCTTCGAATACATGGGCTGCCGTGCAAGACGCGTTTTTTTCAACAAAGGTGTGTGTGTGTGTGTGTTTTTTTTTTCCTTTCTGGGTTCTACTTTTAGTCTGAGTTAATGGGTGTCAATTATTTTTTATGGGTTTTGTTTGATTGTGATTTTTTGGTTTTCGTCAGTGTCTTCTAGGGATTTTGTGTGGGTTTAAAAAAAAATAAAATTATATATATATATATATATATATATATTTCTTTAATTTTTAAATCTCATTTTTGTTGTTGGATTTGGTGTTTTAGGATACATTTGAGAAGAACAAGGTGGTATTTACTGTTGGAACTTCCATAGCATCAGTTGCTACAGCATGGATTGGTGAGTTATGCTTAAATTCATGTTTATTCCTCTTCAATTATTATTATTATTATTATTATTATTATTTTGTTTGCCTTTCAAGATCCATCTTGCTTTATGAGCATGAAAATGATATAGGGTGTTTGTTAGTGGTTCGTTAAACTTTAGTAACAAAACAAATAAAGTGCCACTGATATGTATTTTGCAAACCATAATAGCGTGGCTGGCTTTTCTGTACATTGATTTAGTCTTAATTGAAAATTTGGTATACTAGTCTACTGATTATTGGAAAAGCCAATCCCTTGATTCAGTCAACTTAAGCAAATTCGAGCAAAATCAAATGCTTATGAAGTTACATATTCTTCAATGCATCCAGGTGCCATTGTGAGCCAAATCCAAGATAATAGTTGAAGTTCAACACTTAATTGGTTATTCTTGGGGAGGAATGATGACATAAATAAGATGCTTATATCTCACCTTTTGAACTCAGCATGTATATTTTTCCCAATTTGATAACTTTTGGATGTCTTATACTCATCAATTTGGTGGGCGGCTGCTATAGCATGGGAAAGAGAGAATCATTAACTGAAAAAAGAAGAAGGAAAAATTGATACATTCTAATTCTAGTATCATGAAAACATATAAAATTGTGAGTACAATTGTCAGTGGTAGTTGCAAATGTTATCATTCAGCTTCATTAATTGTGTTTCCTTCCATAAAGTCTTTAGAAGGATGTCTAATCAATAGCACTATCTGATGGTGCAGGATATTCTTTACGTTACTATCATGAAACAAGAATTGATCAAAGGCTTGAAACAATCGAAAAAGCTGTGAGTAAATGTTGCATAATAGTAGATAGTTTTGACTCATTTTTGTTCTTTGCTTATGGATTGTACTTCATTCTATTAAATCAGAAAACATAGTTCCAGAGTAAAATTTCTTAAGCCGCAACACCAAACCAACCCCCCCCCCCCCCCCCCTTTTTTTCCCTGCAACAAGCTCATGCTCTCGCCTCTCGGCATATGCATCATCTCTTTCACACCAGTTGTGGGGCTCACATGTGAGAGATATGATGCACATGCCTGGTTTTCTCTGCCCACAAAAAAAAAATAAAATAAAAAGAACTTTCTACTAGTTTAATCTGATCTAGCTATGCCTGCACAAGCAAACTGGCCATTGTATTACCATTATGTGTGGTTTTATTCTTATTCCTTTCCTTTATTAAGAAACTAAAATAATTTGATGGTATCAATTTTTGATAAGTAATTTGATGGTATCAATTGTCATATGCCTTAATTTGAACATATTCTTTTCCCCTCATCTGGGCTGTCTTTATTGCATGTTGGAATTCTTTGATATCAGGGGTTAGGAAAACTGTTCATACTAGTATCTCTGCCCCTCCCCTCCTTTTTGTTTGTGTTTTATGTTACATCTGAATGTATTTTTTTGTTGTTTTATGGCAGATGAGAAACAGTAATAATCTCGAACATTCAGAACTTAGAGAGATTGCTGGCTCGGGAAGTATCAGTGCTCCTGCTTGTTTTGCCACTGCTGGAACCACTTTAATTATTGGGTTTGTTCCCAAATGTTAACTCCAAAAAATAAAGACTATCACTTGATTTTCTTGAAATATAAAATTTATCTCTATAGTTATTCATGGTTCTATTCATTATTAGTTTTTCTTTAGTAGTATTGTTATGCTAGAACAAAGGGATAAATGATTTTTTACGGTCAAAATAAAATTCGGAAGTTACATAAATCTATAAAGGGGTCAAGGGGGTAATGTAGGATTTTTCAGGATGCAAGACTACAATAGATTTCTTGATGAGTTCTTGAAGGGTTCTTGAATAAGGATTGATGTTTAAGAGTTTTAAGTTAGAAATGATTGAATCTTGATGGGTGTTTGGGGCTGAAACAGGGATAAAACTGAAAACAAGATAAATAAAATACTAGGCAATCACACCTAGGTCTTCCTAAGCAATCACACTCAGGTAAGAGAAGGCAATCACACCCTCAAAGCTTGAAATAAGCTGCTGGAAGTTTATTAGAACCACTCTCACTATGAATATTATTGAGTACAATAAAGCCTTTATATAGGTTATTGTTAAATAATTTCCTATAAGGACTAGGACTCCCAATAACCTATTCCTAGAATGACTAGGATTACTAATAACAAACAAAAAGGACTTAGTAACTTCTAAACCAAATAGGAAAAGGACTCAAAACATAAAATAAGACTCATGGGGCTTTGGTACAGCCAAGGACCCATTTTAGATTTCTGGAAATTACCAGATTTCCGTTCTTCTAGTAGAATTTAATTAAAACTGATCCAGCCAAAAATAAACAATAAAATAAGACTCGATTCAACTTTAGAATGACTAAGCAAGGTCCCAATAGTGCTCTCCATCATCTGAAACATCCCAAATTATGCTTGAGCCCTAGAACCAGCTTTCCCTAGAATCTTACAGGCCTTTAAAGTGGGCTGTTACTTACGTGGTATCAGGGGTTGCACGGTTCTCATTTCATATGGTTGTACAGTTCTCATTTCAGATGGTACTTTATGTTTATAATAAGTTTTGACACCAAGGGGAGGGGGGAATGGGAGATTTGAACTACTGACCTGCACTATTTTGGCAACTAGTGCAATTTTTAGGTGCTTTTTAGATGCATCGGTATGGTGAATCACAAAAATCACCAATAGGGATTGATTACAGTATATAATGAGAGCATAAAACTGGTTTCTTCGTTGTTTGGTGGTCTAGTTTGTTGGACTGATATGTTCTTTTTTCAAGGCGAGATTTATACGCAGGGATATGAATGTGGGCTAAAATGGTTCTTTTATCAAATTAATTGTTATGTGTAGTAGAAGTCCCTTATAGATGACTTATAAAAAGGGAAAAGAAAAAGAAGTCACTTATTGGATGTGTTTGCTTGACTTAATGCACAGTTCGAAGATTGAGCATGTTAAAGAGATGAGTTTGCCATATGGATTTTGTTGGTACAGACTATACAGTCCTAAAGACTCTAGCTAAAAACTACTATCCTTTATTTGTTGTTGGAAAGGTTCCTTGGTTTTGCTTAACAGTAGGATGAAGTTGAAATGACATACCTCTGTGGAGGAGTTGATAATGAGAATCAACTTGTAAGACCAGCAAAAGCGGGTACAGGACATGCAAGGGGCGATGTTGGTTCAAGAGGAACTCCTTTTCTGAACACAACTGATAGAATGTTGTTGTTTGGATAACATGTTGACATAATGAGCATATAATAGAGATATAAGATGAGCAAGTGACAAATGCAAAGGAGGAATTGAAATTATTTGTCAGTTTTGAGTCAATTGCATCATTAGTTGAAGACAGGATGAGAGAAAGTCATGTGACAGATTTTCTATTTGGAATGACTATAAATGTACTTAGTACAAGCAGAAAACAGTTATCTGATGGGAGTAAACACGCAAGTAGAAGGGATGGGGTGAAGAGAATGGACATGTTAGGAAAGCTTCAGTTAAAGATGTGACTTTAGATAGAGATTACTGGCCCAAAAGGATAATATCTAGTTGACACCAACTAGTAACAATTATTTGTTTTATTAAGTAAACTTTAAAAAAATAAGCATGTATTTCATCATGCTTCTTTGCCTCACCCCTTAATGGGAGATTGCCAAGTAGGATTATTGGATTCATGTTCTATTTCTGGAAATTCAGTCTGTGAGATTCTAATTGAGTTGAATGTACTTTGCATTTAGAAAAGCACTAGTTTAAGAGAAAAGAATGGAAAAGCTCAGAGGTTGTTAAAACAGATCATGAGAACAGCACTATGCTTGTGACATTCTTTTAAGTTACAGGTAATTTGTTGTTTTCATGATTTTTATGTTTGTTATTTTCTTCTTCACTCTTAAACTGAAATAGAACTCTACTTTAACAGTTTGAAGGACTCTATTAGTTTATCACGTCCACCTTTTTTCTGAACTGCAGGTATGGCTTGGGCTGGAGAGGTGGAAAGTGGTATGCAAATAGGATTTTCAGAAAGGAGCAGATGAAGTTGCTAGGACAGATAAATCCTAGAGGTTGGCAGATAAATCCTAGAGGTTGGCAATTGCTTGGGCCGATAAAACCTAGAGGGTGGAAATTCCAATTCCTTAGAAGACGAATAACAAGATCCAAAGTGCCAGAAAATGCTGCCAGAACTTCTGAAAAGATGCTTAAGGATGCTCCTAACCCTTAATTTTGGAGTAACTATCATTTGTAGTTGTTTTCAATATAAAAGGAGTGACTTTAGTTTTTTCTGGTAACTCCCATCAGGAAAAAGATTTTACCGATATGCTTTGATACCCATTAAGGGTTATTTTTTGTACTGGAATATATTTGTGGGAATATAATTTATTAGTTTCTTCGACTTCTTTTCCTCTCATATGCTAACAATACAAGGTTATGTTATCGTTTTTTTTGGTCTGCTTGTGAGTTGGGATCTTTTGTTGGTTTTCTGGAAACCTTTGTTCTCTTAAAGTGGTTGAAATACACTTCCATTTCTATGGCTTTTTGGGTTGATTTATTCAACCTTTTCAGTCTGCAACGAGAGAGAAGAGGAATATATGGTCTTAAAATCTCTTAATTTGATTAATGAAAGTCAACGCAGTACTGGGATCCCTTGTTCCTTTTATAGCATAGGTTGCTTGGACACAAAAGGCTGGTACAGTTTAAACACTAGAAACTATTAAGTTCTATGAGCTATGAAGAACAATTGATACAGCTAATGATAATATTGCATGCAGCATATTGTTGATTTAGGGCCTGTTTGAGATTCGCTTATTTTGCTGAAACTGAAAACTTTTTGTTAAAAGTACTGTAGATAAAGGTAAAAGTTTGCTGAAACAATATAGTGGGATTCATAGATAGTACCAAAAAGTGCAGTGAGACCCATAAATAGTAACAAAATTAAGCTGAATAGTAAGATAAGCTGGCAAAATTAATCATGCCAAACAGACAATTAGTTGCAAGAAGAAAATTTGAGACCTTTTTTAACATAGAAGTTGATTATTCCTTCATGATAAATGAAGATGGATCAGGGCTTGTGGTTAAAAATTTCATATGAACTTTATTTATTTATTTTTCACAATGACGAAGTCCGTTGGAAACAAAGCCTTTGTAAGGTCTGCCATATGCTACTCTAAATCATTTCATTACTATGGCATATTTCAAAAACTCTTCTTTGTCACGTATGAAAAGAAGTTGGAAGTATGTAATTTCATGTCTCACTCATGAGACGAAAGGCAACTGTAAAAAAGAATACTATTTTCTGAAATGCACATGTTTTTGCCTACTTATTTGCTACGTTGGTCTGATCGCTACAAGAAAAAGCTAGCTGTAGGTACTTAATGTTAAAATATAGAATCCTGGCAGCGACGAAATCTAAAGTTTGTTTATAGTTTAATGGGTTGATAATAGGAACAGGGTAGGCCCCATGCAGATGCCTTGTTGAAACCACTTGTGCAATCTGTTGACAAAAGAGGTATTATAGCTCTTCATGTGAATACTGAGTTTTGTTTTTTTCTGGTTCTATGCAACTATAAAAATTGCCAGGACCATGAAGGTGGTTGTACTAGGAAATATTCGAACATTACATATGAAGGTGGCCAATACTATAACTTCAATAATTTTAGTTATTCTGTTTTGTGGGTCGGCAGTTGGTAGTAGAACAAAGCTGATTTCAGTCAAAGGTCAGGATGGCATGTCTGCATTGGCACCAGTGCCTAATGATGGTATTTGTACATCAGTGGTGGGGACAAAAGGCTATGTTTGCGAAGAACATAAGGTGATATGGCTGCATACATTACTGTTTGCTCTTCCAAGTGTTGAAATTTATAGCCGCCATTTATTGACAGTGTAATTTGAATTTTAAATTGTTTCAGGTAACAACACAAGATGGTTATATACTTGGTATGCAGAGAATTTCAGCGGGGAGGTCAGGAAAGACTGCGGGAAAGAGGCCGCCCGTTTTGTTACAGCATGGCCTCTTGATGGTTGGTTATTGTTCCATGAATGATTGGCTTTCTCATGATTCATAGAATATATTCTTGTCTATTATAACAAGTTGTGTTATGGTGGCAGGATGGGATAACATGGCTGCTATTACCTCCAGACCAATCTTTGGCTTTCCTCTTGGCTGATAATGGATTCGATGTGTGGCTTGCTAACACACGTGGAAGCAAATATAGCCGTGGGCACACGGCACTCAGTCCCAATGAGCTAGTTAGTTCTTTTCCTACATGTTATTCTTTATTGCCATTTTATTTTCACATTCACTATATAAGAATTGATATGTTATTCAGGCTTATTGGGATTGGTCATGGGATGAATTGGTAGCTTATGATCTTCCAGCCACATTCCAGTATGTGCATGATAAAGCAGGACAGAAACTGCACTATGTTGGGCACTCACTGGTGAGTTGCATACATCCTAATCCTATGACTCCATTTTGTTCTGGGAATCCACCGACCTACAGGAAAAATATTGAAATTATACTTTGCAGGGAACTTTGATTGCTCTGGCTGCATTTTCAAAGCACCAGCTGTTGAACGTGCTGAGATCAACTGCCTTACTTTGCCCAATTGCTTATATGGGTCAGATTGCATCACCACTTGCAAAAAATGCTGCTGACAATTTTCTTGCGGAGGTAATGCTAATGCTACCTTATTTACACTATCCCATTGACTGGAACTCTTTGAAAATATATTTGTTTCTTATAACAGGCGTTATACTGGTTGGGTATCGATGAATTTAATCCAAGAGGGTAAGCAGGCAACCCTTGTTTCCGTCCTTTTCTTCACCACTAATACAACAAGGATAGGAATTTTATTTTTATTGCTGTTGTTACAAATGTACTTTAGAAGCTTTTTATTATGTTTTAGCATATCATTCATGTTTTCATTCAATTCACTAATCCCCGCCTGGAAGATAAAATATGACTTCTCTAACTTTGTTGCTTGTAACGTTTCCCAGAAGGAGACCAGGATTCAAATCACTTATGTTTTTTATTATTCACAAACTGGCCTGAATGCTTCTAAATTATCAAGATTCATTTATAATTCCAACATTCCCAAGTAACCACATAATAAAATACAATATTTCGAATGGCTCCAATCAATTGTGATGAAGAAGTACTCGTGACAATTTATTTCTTTCCCTCATTGAACAGTGCGGCTGTGATTAAACTTCTTAAGGATATTTGCAACAAGCCAGGAGTTGACTGCACCAACTTGTTAACTGCTTTCACAGGTAGTATATGTGCACATAAGTTGTTAATTAGCACTTACACCTTGAAAGGTTATCTTCTATTAGTGACTTAAAATAGAAGTTATTACTTGTTACTATATAGGCCAAAACTGCTGCTTGAAGTCTTCCATAGTAGATATTTTTCTAGACCACGAGCCTCAGTCAACATCTACAAAGAACATGATCCATTTGGCTCAGAGTAAGCGCTTCTATATATAGCATGGGTGTCTTGACAGGCGAAGTTATACTGCTTTAAAATTGGAATTCTCATAAATGATTAAGTATAGACTGGCCGCATCTATATTAAGTATATGTAATATTCCTTCCAACAATGGAACTTAGTAGTCCAATATGTAGCTGCATATTTCTAGGCAATACTTTTCTTATCATATTGTTTCTGAATCAAGTCGGGCCTTTTTGGACAGTGATTAGGGAAGGAAGGATAGCAATGTATGATTATAATGATGAGGTTGAGAACATAAAACACTATGGGCAGCCCACTCCTCCTGTGTACAACATGACAAACATTCCAAATGACCTTCCTTTCTTCCTCAGCTACGGAGGGGCTGATGCTCTAGCTGATGTCAAAGATGTGAAGCTCTTGTTGGACAACCTTAAAGATCATGATGGAGATAAGCTTGTTATTCAGTACAGAGATGATTATGCTCATGCAGACTATGTTATGGGACAAAATGCTAAAAAAGTTGTCTATGATCCTCTTATGGCTTTCTTTAGGCTTCAATGAGGATATTACTTTGGGGAAAAAATTGGTGTCGATATGCTTGTTTCATATAGTTAGTGGCAAGCAATAGTGTATATATCCACAGTATAGCCTAATCAAAATTGGTTTGTTCACTGCAAAGTCCTATTCTAGTTGTCTGGGCCGCTTTAATGTTAATGTTTATACAATTGACTTTTGTACTCCTATACATTGTTAATCTGGCATTTTCTGAAGATCTTTGACTGTTAACATTGCGCGTGATTATAAAGACATTTTCACCAACTTTAATGGAAGTTGATGATGTGGCAAATGCCAACAACACAATACAGCGAAAGAAATTAATGGAGAAAAAGATCCTTCTACCCTCACATTTCTAGATCTCTCTCTAACTTTCTCCTTCAATCCTAATTTGGGTTTGTATATGTTTACTAGGGGTAAACTTTAAGGTAGAACAATATTTTTCTTTAATTCTTTTCCAATAAGTGTTGTTGGCAATTGCCACATCATCAAATTTAGTTAAAGTTAGCAAAAAAATATCTCATAAACCAAATTACAAGAGAGCCAAGTGTCACAAAAGAAAATATAAGACAACTCCATGTTTTAAAGGTATACCATAGGGCAGAATATGTAATTTGCACAAATTAAGAGATTAGTAGTTAGCTTATAACTTTTCCTCTCTCAAATTATAACTTGATATTTTTCTTATTTTTTGAAGTTATTTTATTTATTATCTCTTTTATATTTCAAAATGCTTTTGAAAAAAAGAAAATATTTCCTATTTTATGAATTCTTTTTAGGGTTTAAAACCTATAAAAAGAAAATAAATGTGGGTAAAAAGAAAAGAAAAAATGAGAAATAACTAAGGAGGAGTTTTAACATGATGAAAAAGAAAAGAAAAGAAAAAATTTGTTATCTTTCAAATGGAAGGAGAGGATGATAAGTGGTGAAACATAATTGATAGAACTTTGTGTTGTGGGCTGTTTCAGCATTTGGCCCAAGCTAGTTTGATGGTATAAAACATGGGCGTGAGTAGTGATATGTCCTATTGTGCACTGGTGGTACCCTTGGACTTACCCAAATTGTATCTTGGAGCGTGGGGCAATAATTATACATGCAAGCCACCCCCCCCCCCCCTTTTTGTTCCTCGTTTAAAAAAAAAAAAAAAAAAAAAAAAAAACTTGATAGAATGGCCCGGCCAACCCAAAAGCGCTTCCCATATAGAAATTCATGGTTGTAAACAATCCTTAAGGTTTTGAAAGGCTACTAAGACCTTAAATTCTTTATATAATAATTTTTGCCCTTTATAAAAAATTGTGTAATAAACAATAAAATTTTCGAATAATTACATAATAACATAAATTTATGTATGTTGTACTTGGTGTCTAACTTTTAAAAATCTTTTAATTCATATTTAGAATTTTGACTTTGAAAAAAAAAAACTTGAAAAACAACTTATTCATGAAAAAAGAAGAAGAAGAATATCCTTAACAGATAAACAAAATATAATGATATTGCTATCATTTTGTGATTTTTTTTTTTAACATTAAAACATCACTTAATAAAAATGAATACATTTTTTATATTTTATATTGGTATAAGTACTACATATATGTATATACGTTTGAGTGCACAAGTAAACTAACTTTTTATATTTCATATTGGTATTAAAATTTTATTTTTTTATTTTTTCTATAACCAAATATATGTATATGTATATGTTCGGGTGCATGCACAAATTTGTGTATATACATTTTATCTCTTTTGAAGTCAAATCTTTCCACCGTACTCATGCATAATCATAAATAATCCATTCCGTATATTATTAATTGTGTTTTATCGTTTATATTTTATATTGTGTTTGGTTGGGATGAAAAGGTGGATGAAAAATTTGGGAAGTATGGTTTGTTTCACAAGAGAAAAATAAGGGGAAAAATGGAGAGGTCAAGATGTTTTTTACCCGACCCATCAAATCCAATCCTCTCAAATTGGAGAGAAAAGTGGGATGAAAATAGGGACACCAAAAAACATTGATGATTTTGCCACCTACCCATTTCAAACGTATCTCTCAATCTCAACATCAATGGCTCAATAGCCTCACAAACCCAATCCAGAAAAAAATAGTGTGAAACAAAATTCTTGACCAAGATGGTTCAAGACATCAAGTAGTGGAAAACTGACTTGAATTGTCTTCATGGGTTAGGCATATATATCCGTTAAAATATGTATCAACTCAATACTTAAAGTCCTTATGGGATCAATATTCATCTAATTAATTTACTTTTAGCCAGCCTTAAATTTGAAAACATATGCAATTCCAAGTTACCAAAGAACATACTCTTCCGTACGCATTTGGATACTTCAAGCATAAATAGCTGGAGGTGTGAAAATTGTAACAGATAGCTAAACAACTGAAATGAGAATGGAATACACTTCAAACTCTCTACTTCTACTTCTAGCGTTTCGGCTATTTGCATCAGCAGGTGCTGACAATAGTCCTGATAGTCTATGCAAATCTTTGGTGGAGACAAAAGGCTATGTTTGTGAAGAACATAAAGTATCTACCAAGATTGCGTGGTTTTTAGTTTATAAAGCTTTTTCACCATGTGACTTGTACTAATATCTAATGTGATTAAACTTTTATGCTGCAGGTAACAACAAAAGATGGTTATATTCTTGGCGTGCAGAGGATTCCGTTGGGGAGGACTAATAAGACGACAGCAAATAGGCCACCAATTTTGTTACAACATGGGATTTTGGTGGTTAGGACCCTCTACACCATATATTTGAACTATGTTTGTGTGGTTCTGAGGTATTTACATGGCGGAATGACTGATAACACCAACGAACTTACACAAGTTATGGTTGGTTACAGGATGCTGCAACATGGCTGCTCAATTCTCCAAATAAATCTTTGGCATTCATCTTAGCAGATAATGGGTTTGATGTGTGGCTTGGCAACAATCGAGGGACAATATCTAGCCGTGGACATACTTCACTTAGTGCTAATGATCCGGTTCTCTTTGTTTTACCAAAATGACAACTGAATTATATAAAACATTAAACACAATATATATATTTTTTTTAACGTTCTTACTCTATAGGCTTACTGGGATTGGACGTGGGAGCAATTAGCCAGTGATGATCTTCCTGCTATGTATGACTATATACATACTCAGACAGGGCAGAAACTGTACTATGTTGGGCATTCCTTGGTATATATCAGTAATTGTTGTTTCCATTCTAGTAATGGACATTATTTTCCTTTTAGGATTTTGCTGGGCATATAGGTGGAACTAAGACCCCTTTTTTTTTATTATTTTTTTCTAAATTTTAGGGAACTTTGCTTGCTTTTACTGCCTTTTCCCAAGAGAAGCTGGTGAACATGACAAAATCAGCTGCTTTGCTTGGCCCAATTGCTTATTTGGGTCAGTTGTCCTCGGTGTTTGCAAGGACTATTGTCGCTACAGCTGAAGTAAGACAAATTAAGAAAATTTACTGTTCAATTGTGAAATTCATATTTTTTTAATATCAAATTCAATGTCATAACTTTGTTTCTTATATTTAACAGCAAGCGTACTGGTTGGGTGCCCCTGAATTCATTCCAGAAGGGTGAGGAAGCAATTAACCATCTTAGTTCAGTAACATCTTGCACATGCTTGAAACACACACAAAATCTCAATGGCTTAAGTTTGTTTGTTTTTAATCTGGTAAAAATCTCAATGAGACGCGTGATTTTTATGTATCAATGATATTTCTGAAATTCGGTGAAATATTTTCTGAGAATTTCCAGGTGAAGAAGTTACCATAATTGTGAATCAAACTAAGACTTTGGTTTCATATATTAGCGTCTCAAAATTCTTTTGAACCCAAATTGAGAAGAACTACACCGCTAACAATTTTAATTTTCTAGCAAACAGTCTGGTTGTTGGCAAACTTCTGGAAGGTGCCTGCGTCTTGCCACTCATTGATTGCAACAACGTGTTAACCGCTCTCGGAGGTTAATTTTCGCTTCCTTAACTTGATACTATAATCTCCTTTTTCTCCTCTCTCCCCGTTTTATCTTCCAATTCTTTTACATGTGTGTGTCATGTCTATTTATAGGCCCGAATTGCTGCATAAAGCCTTCAACAATTGATGTACTTTTTGATCATACATTTCAGTCAACGTCGACAAAGAACTTTGTCCATTTGTCTCAGAGTAAGCCTCTGACGTATTGGGTACACTCTGCTAAGCTCATTTGCATTCTATGACTAAGAACATAAAAACAAACCTTTTTACGTGCGAATCTCAGTCATTTAGAAGTTCAAGTCCAAGGCTTACAAAGTTACAATACCAATAGTCAAAATTGCTTTATCTAATTGAGTTCCATTTCAATAGATCACAGGGATTTTATAAATATGTTAACTCTTGGGTTTTTAAAACTTTGGATAGTGATCAGAGCTGGAAACATAGCAAAGTATGACTACGGTGACGAAAGTGAGAATAAGGCGCACTACGGGCAGCCCACTCCTCCTCTGTACTATATGACACGCATTCCGAAAGACATTCCTCTTTTCATTAGTTATGGACGGAAGGACACGCTTTCTGATGTAAATGACGTGCAAATTTTGCTGGAAAACCTTAAAGATCATGAGAAGGACAAGCTTGTGGTACAATACATAGATTACTATGCTCATTTTGATTTTATTATGGCTGAGAATGCGAACAGAGTAGTATATGATCCTCTGCTGGCTTTCTTTATGACCCCTTAATTGCCAGAACTCTTTTAGAGATCCACCGTAGATAATTTATTTTGGTATGGCCAAAAGTTCCTTATTTTAGTTGTAGTGGATCTAACATTTGATTTCAGAAGTCTGTGCTTGTTTTTTTGGCCAAAGGTTGAGGATGAGCTGACTAAACGACATTAGTCCAGCCCCCGTATATTTGCTACGACATGCCATTCTTACTATTCAGACTTATTGATTTGTCTCACGTACTAAGCTTATGTATTAGCAATACAGGTGTCCTTCGTTGATAGTAGCCAATGGAGGTTTCATGTTGAGTAGTTTTTACTTCACACACTATTGCATGTAAAGTACGCACACTCACTTTTTTTGAATTGAACTCACAACTTGAATTCACGATTTCGATTATGGATATTCGATTACACGTGAAGAAAATGTTAGGTATTCTATGACGCATTTATATTCGATACTTAATTTTGATTATCCTTTAAAAATGCATGTAACAAAAAATAAATAAGATACTTGCTAAGTTTTGGGGCACATTTCTCAAGATCTCATCATTTTGGGGCACAATAGGGTTTTTTTTTTTTTTTTTTTTTTTAAAAAAAGAAAAAAAAAAAAAGAAAAAGGGGAAACCTTAAAACTAGATTCAGAACAACATTTTAAAGGAAGCATTTTGGGCTAACTCTCTTGTCACTCCAATGTATGATTTAGGGGAACACATGCTACTATCTTGCCTTTAAAAAGGAATTTTTAGTAATAAAGATTTTTGTTGGAAAGCAGGGTTTTAAAGGAAGTAGGCTAACCTCCTGTTAGTTCCATGTGTGATCTAGGGGAACGTCTGCTAGTATCTGGCCTTTCAAAAGAAATTTTTGGTGGAAAACGGAGTTTTAAAGGAAGTATTTCCAGTTAACCTCATGTCACTTCCATGTGTGCTATAGGGGAATGCCTGCTAGTATTTCTCGCCTTTAAAAATCAAATTTTGAAAATCAAATTTTCTGTGCAAAATGGAGTTTTAAAGGAAGTATTTTGTGTTAACCTTATGTCACTTCGATGTGTGCTACAGGGGAATGCTTGCTAGTATCTCTTGCCTTCAAAAAAGATATTTTGAAAATCAAAATTGGGCAAAATAGAGTTTTAAAGGAAGTATTTTGGGTTAACCTTATGTCACTTCCATGTGTAATCTATGGGAATACCTACAAGTATCTTGCCTTTGGAAATGAATTTTTGAAAATTAGTATATTTGAAAAAAAAAAAGGATTTAAAACATAATTTTGGTAGCACAAATACATAGTTTCATTATTTGCTAAAGAAATCATGAGGTTGCAAGGAGGGATGCATGCATGTATGGAGGGGGGGGGGGGGGGGGGGGGGGTATAAGAAAACGAACGTGGCTGGCATCTACCAAGCAACTTGACAGTATGTATGTATATGTATAGTATGACAATATGTATGTATATGTACATATGCATGATCATGTTATAGAGTGGGGACATTTGAGTAGTGGCAAGCAACAGTGTGTGTGTGTGTATATATATATATATATCTTGATCAAAATTGGTGTCTTCACCGCAAAGTCCTATTCTTGTTGTCATGGCAGAATTAATGTTCATCCAATTGACTTTTATACGCCTATATATTGCCAATCAGGCATTTTTTAAGATCTTAAAATTGGCCAGTTGAATTTTTAAAACGATATATAATTTTGAAACATAATTGATATTCAGCAGTGAATTTCCATTGATAAGTTTGATATTGACAGAAGCTTAGAAAGCTAGCCTCCAGTATGTGGTTTGCAGATACTGTACCATGATGTATATACAAAATATATCTCTAAGAAACTAAACCTTCACGCACTTTTCTTCATCAACTCTTGGAAAGGAGCATTTAGATATATATGGACATAGTAACACTGACTTTTTTGCTCGAAAATAAGGGTAAGAAAGAAAAAATGAGAAATCATGTACCGAATGCCTTTGAGTTGTCTAATTGTTCACATATAAACCTTTAATTTGGGAGTAGAAATTCCAAAAAGTCTTAAAATCAAAATAAAAAGTCACATTTTCCTCAAAAAATAAAAATAAAACACCACATAATTAATTGGAATTAAAGAACCAAAAAATTACTTCTGAGACTGAAAGATGAAGAAATGCGCAGGACCACTTGATGGATTTTTAATTATATGGAGATGAAAACGGAAGGGGTTTGAGGAAGTGAACAGTTTGCAACTTGAAGAGGATGAGTAGATCATATGAAACGTTGATGGAGAAACCAAAAATTCAAGAGAGAGAGAGAGAGAGAGAGAATAGTAAGTAGGTAAATGAAATCCCAAGTAAATTATTGCATTGTATCACAACTTACCAATCGAATCTATAATGAAATTAAAAAAAAAATTATTATTTTACATAAATAGTACAATATAAACTAATATTTTTCCTAAAATATAAAGCAATTTATTTATTTTTAAATTAAAAGCGACAGCGTTTTGAAGATAGGCAACCACACCCACAACCATGTTCTGCTTATCTTCTCTATAAAACTTCAAAAAATGAACGTGACCGTAGACTGTAACAGTAAAAGTGGGAGTAATTTAAAGATCATCTAATTAATTCCTACCTTTGTTTTCTTTTTATAAGTTTTCTCTTTTATCACTTCAAATAAGTATCAACTCACTTCTTAAAATCTTTACCGGACCATTAGGTAAAGATTAATTAGATGATAATTGGTCCGAATCAATTATCATCTAATTAACTTTTTTTTTTTACTGAACTAATTAACTTACTTTTAGTACCAGGATTTCAAGCTATAGGAGGCTGGATTATGAGAGAGAGAGAGAGAGAGAGAGACCTTCCAAATAGGCATTTATATAATATTAACAAATTATAAATACATCAAATCGTCGTTACTTAATATATTAAATGCAATCATCTATCAACAAAGACAAGATATTTGCCTGAATGCTTTTATAATTCACAAACTGGCCTGAATGCTTCTAAATTATCAAGATTCATTTATAATTCCAACATTCCCAAGTAACCACATAATAAAATTCAATATTTCGAATGGCTCCAATCAATTGTGATGAAGAAGTACTCGTGACAATTTATTTCTTTCCCTCATTGAACAGTGCGGCTGTGATTAAACTTCTTAAGGATATTTGCAACAAGCCAGGAGTTGACTGCACCAACTTGTTAACTGCTTTCACTGGTAATATATGTGCACATAAGTTGTTAATTAGCACTTACACCTTGAAAGGTTATCTTCTATTAGTGACTTAAAATAGAAGTTATTACTTGTTACTATAAGGCCAAAACTGCTGCTTGAAGTCTTCCATAGTAGATATTTTTCTAGACCACGAGCCTCAGTCAACATCTACAAAGAACATGATCCATCTGGCTCTGAGTAAGCGCTTCTATATATAGCATGGGTGTCTTGACAGGCCAAGTTATACTGCTCTAAAATTAGAATTCTCATAAATGATTAAGTATAGACTGGCCGCATCTATATTAATTATATGTAATATTCCTTCCAACAATGGAACTTAGTAGTCCAATATGTAGCTGCATATTTCTTGGCAATATTTTTCTAATCATATTGTTTCTGAACCAAGTCGGGCTTTTTTGGACAGTGATAAGGGAAGGAAGTGTAGCAATGTATGATTATAATGATGAGGTTGAGAACATAAAACACTATGTTGTGGGACAAAATGTGAAGTTCTTGTTGGACAACCTTAAAGATCATGTTGGAGATAAGCTTGTTATTCAGTACAGAGATGATTATGCTCATGCAGACAATGTTATGGGACAAAATGCTAAACAAGTTGTCTATGATCCTCTCATGGCTTTCTTTAGGCTTCAATGAGGATATTACTTTGGGGGAAAAATTGTGTCAATATGCTTGTTTCATATAGTTAGTGGCAACTGGCAAGCAATAGTGTATACATCCACAGTATAGCCTAATAAAAAATGGTTTGTTCACTGCAAAGTCCTATTCTAGTTGTCTGGGCCGCTTTAATGTTAATGTTTATACAATTGACTTTTGTACTCCTATACATTGTTAATCAGGCATTTTCTGAAGATCTTTGATTGTTAACATTGCGCCTGATTATAAAAGGGCGGAGCTACCCTGGCCCTAAAAATTAAAAGGGTAAATTTGAAGTACTACCTCTGTGATATACCCCTAAAATATGAAACTACCTTGTGGTTTATTTTGTAACACATACCTTCATTGTGGTTTGCTTTATGAGACATTTTCACTGACTTTAATGGAAGTTGATGACGTGGCAAGTGCCAACAACACAATACAGCGAAAGAAATGGAGAAAAAGATCCTTCTACCCTCACATTTCTAGATCTCTCTCTAACTTTCTCCTTCAATCCTAATTTGGGTTCGTATATGTTTTTAAAGTATATTTTTCTTTAGAGTTAGACTTAAGTACAGTACTTAAGCGCTGTTCTTTAGGTACATTTTTTAGATTCTGCTGTGTAGATTTTTTTTCATGGGATGGAAGCGTATTTTTAAGTTAAGTAATCACATGGCTGAATATTAAGAGGGGAACTTAAGAAACAGCACCTAAGGTACTTTATCTAAGTTTTGTCGTTTTCTTTAATTCTTTCCCAATAAGTGTTGTTGGCACTTGTCGCATCATCAAATTTAGTTAAGAGTAAGGATTTGCTGCAAACATGATTGTAGGAGTTGCTGCAAACAAGATTATGTGTAGCCTGTGAAGCGAACATGTGTCCTAGGCCATGTGATGTCACATGACCGGCCATGTGATGCCAAGCTCACTTAACCACAGTTAAAACCAACAGCCTCTCTCTCTCTCTCTCTCTCTCTCTCTCTCTACCAACCCAAGTAATACAAAACCCCTATAATCTCTCACTTTGTCATTCTAGCACTCATCTCTCTCTTTGAGTCTCTCTCCACCACCGTTCGTCGTCGTTGTTATCCCTTGACAGCGATACCTCGGTCTGCTATGCCCACCACCTCAGAGTTAAAAACAAAAAGACCATTTTTTTTAATTTGAAATGCCACAAGATTTAGAGATTAAGAACAAAGCAAAGCTAAATAACTCAAATATGTTATCCTTTGAGTTTGATAAGAACGCCAAGCATGTTAATGGGTTGCTAAGTTTAGGCTCCAGATCGGGGATTTGTTCTTCTTGTTCTTGTTTATATTTTTCTTCTTCTTTTTTTGTTTCTTCAACCCAGAATTTTCCTCCTTTCATTCCTTAAATGAATCATGTGAATATGGACATGGAACTAAGCGTGGAAGAAAGGAACCCACTCTCTATTGTGCTTTTGATCTTACTGTAGCCCGAGTTGCTCAAGATGATGGGTTTAAGGAATTTTTGGTTTTTGGTAGAAAGGAATTTTTCTAGATTTGGTTAAACTTCTTAGTGAGTAGATCTCGGTTTGAGTTTTTAATTTTTTAATTTTTTTAAATTCAATTTCTATATTCTCAGTCCCCATTTCAAGCAAAACTTCCCAAAAATAATTCTTCTCTTTTGACCTTGACGGTTCTACGCGGGAAATTTGAAGTGAATCAAATGTTATATTTACAGCTAAATCTACCCAATTAAACCATGGGTCAATCACATCCAAAATATATATTTTCCCATTTTTTGTAAAAGAGTAGGACTACATGGAGGAAGAAATGAGTGTTTTGGCTTAATTAAGAATAGTTGACCAACCACCAAGGGATGCTGGCGGTGACGAAAAGTGGTGGCGTGAGAGATAGAGAGAAGGGAGCTAGGCTTGCAAAGAGAGAGAACAAGACTTTCATTTTGGGCATAATGAAGCTTCCTGCTAGTGTAGTCCTTCAATACCCATTTCTATTGTACTCTAATCTGGAGGTTGGCTGTTTTGAGGCCACAAGTTCTGCACTTCTGCTTGCTCTGAAGATACAGGACTGAAAGGGTTTTGTTTTACTTGGGTTGGTAAAGAGAGAGGCTATTGGTTTTAACTGTGGTTAAGTGAGCTTGGCTAGTCACGTGACATGCACATGGCCTAGGACACATGTTAGCTTCATAAATTGCCACCTAATCTTGTTTGTAGCAACTCCTACAAACATGTTTGCAGGAAATCTTTGCTCTTTAGTTAAAGTTAGAAAAAAATATCTCATAAACCAAATTACAAGAGAGAGCCAAGTGTCACAAAATAAAATATAAGACAACTCCATGTTTTAAAGGTATACCATAGGGCAGAATATGTAATTTGCACAAATTAAGAGCTTAGTAGTTAGCTTATAACTTTCCCTCTCTCACGTTATAACTTTATATTTTTCTTGTTTTTTGAAGTTATTTTATTTATTTTTGTTGATATATTAATTTATTTTATTGTCATACTTATAAAAATTCAAGATTATCTCTTTTATATTTCAAAATGCTTTTGAAAAAAAGAAAATATTTCCTATTTTATGAATTCTTTTTAGGGTTTAAAACCTATAAAAAGAAAATAAATGTGGGTAAAAAGAAAAGAAAAGAAAAGATGAGAAATAACTATGGAAGAGTTTTAACATGATGAAAAAGAAAAGAAAAGAAAATTTTTGTTATCTTTCAAATGGAAGGAGAGGATGATAAGTGGCACAACATACTTGATAGAACATTGTGTTATGAGCTGCTTCGGCATTTGCCCAAGCTAGTTTTTTTTTTTTTTTTTTTCTTTTTTTGAGAAACACCTCAAGCTAGTTTGATGGTATAAAACGTGAGCGCGGGTATTGATGTGCCCTGTTGTGCATTGGTGGTATCTTTGGACTTATCCAAATTGTATCTTAGGGCATGGGGCAATAATTATACATGCGAGCCCCCTTTTTTTTTCGTTCCTCATTAAAAATAAAAATAAAAATAAAAAATAAAAAACTTGATAGAAAGGCCCAGCCTACCCAAAGGCACTTCCCATATAGAAATCCATGGTTGTAAATAATCCTTAAGATTTTTAAAGGCTACTAAGACCTTAAATTCTTTGTATAATATTTTTTGCCCTTTATAAAAAATTGTGTAATAAACAATAAAATTTTCAAATAATTACATAATAACATAAATTTATGTATGTTGTACTTGGTGTCTAACTTTTAAAAATCTTTTAATTCATATTTAGAATTTTGACTTTGAAAAAAAAATTGAAAAACAACTTATTCATGAAAAAGAAGAAGAAGAATATCCTTAACCGATAAACAAAATATAATGATATTGCTATCATTTTGTGAGTCTTTTTTTTTTTTTAAACATTAAATATCACTTAATAAAAATGAATACATTTTTATATTTTTATATTGGTATAAGTACTACATATACGTATATACGTTTGAGTGCACAAGTGAACTAACTTTTTATATTTCATATTGGTATTAAAATTTTATTTTTTATTTATTTTTTATTACATATATATGTATATGTATATGTATATGTTCGGGTGCATGCACAAATTTGTGTATATAAATTTTATCTCTATTGAAGTCAAATCTTGCCTCCGTACTCATGCATAATCATAAATAATCCATTCCATATATTATTAATTGTGTTTTATCGTTTATATTTTATATTGTGTTTGGTTGGGATGAAAAGGTGGATGGAAAATTTGGAAGTACGGTTTGTTTCACAGGGGAAAAATAAGGGGAAAAATGGAGAGGTCAAGATGTTTTTTGCCCAACCCACCAAATCCAGTCCTCTCAAATTGGAGAGAAAAGTGGGATGAAAATAGGGACACCAAAAAACATTGATGACTTTGCCATCTAACCATTTCAAATGTATCTCTCAATCTCAACATCAATAATGGCTCAATAGCCTCACAAAACCAATCCAGAGAGCCTCAATAGCCTCACAAATCCAATCCAAAAAAATTAGCGTGAAACAAAATTCTTGACCAAGATGGTTCAAGACATCAAGTAGTGGAAAACTGACTTTTATTTTTATTTTTGAGAGTATGGAAAACTGACTTGAATTGTCTTCATAGGTTAGGCAGATATATCCGTTAAAATGTATCTCTCAATTTCAACATCAATGGCTCAATAGCCTCACAAAACCAATCCAGAAAGCCTCAGTAGCCTCACAAATCCAATCCAGAAAAAAATAGTGTGAAACAAAATTCTTGACCAAGATGGTTCAAGACATCAAGTAGTGGAAAACTGACTCGAATTGTCTTCATGGGTTAGGCAGATATATCCGTTAAAGTATGTATCAATTCAATACTTAAAGTCCTTTTGGGATCAATTATCATCTAAATAATTTACTTTTAGCCAGCCTTAAATTTGAACGTTTGTTAGTCCCCCTTCAATCTTTGCCATTTACATTTGCTTTTTTCCTATTCTCCAATATATTAATGTTTTCTAGGAAAAAAAAAAAAAAAAACATTGTGATCAGAGTTTGATCAGAGTTAACATATTTATAAAACCCCTTGTGGTACAATACATAGATTACTATGCTCATTTTGATTTCATTATGGCTGAGAATGCGAACAGAGTAGTATATGATCCTCTGCTGGCTTTCTTTATGACCCCTTAATTGTCAGAACTCTTTTAGAGATCCACCGCAGATAATTTATTTTGGTATGGCCAAAAGTTCCTCATTTCAGTTGTAGTGGATCTAACATTTGATTTCAGAAGTCTGTGCTTGTTTTTTTGGCCAAAGGTTGAAGATGAGCTGACCAAACGACATTAGTCCTGCCCTCGTATATTTGCTACGACATGCCGTTCTTACTATTCAGACTTATTGATTTGTCTCACGTACTAAGCTTGGGTATTAGCAATGCAGGTGTCCTCCGTTGATATAGTCAATGGAGGTTTCATGTTGAGTAGTGTTTACTTCACACACACTATTGCACGTAAAATACGCACACTCACTTTTTTGAATTGAACTTGCAACTTGAAGTCACGATTTCTATTATGGATGTTCGATTATGTGAGGAGAAAGTGTTAGATATTCTACGACACCTGTGTAGTCAATACCTAGTTTTGATTATCCTTTAAAAATGCATGTAACAAAAAATAAACAAGATACTTGCTTAGTCTTTGGGGCACATGTCTCAAGATCTCATCATTCTGTGTTAAATGATGTGTTCTATCAGTTAATGGGGTTTGAATTAAGCAATTACATAAAAGGGGACCTCCTTCATGATTTCATTAGCCAATGGGTTTTTTTTTTTAAAAAAAAAAAAAAAGGGGAAACCTTAAAACTAGATTCAAAACAACATTTTAAAGGAAGTATTTTGGGCTAACTCTCTTGTCACTCCAATGTATGATTTAGGGGAACGCATGCTAGTATCTTGCCTTTAAAAAGGAATTTTTAGGAATAAAGATTTTTGGTGGAAAGCAGGGTTTTAAAGGAAGTAGGCTAACCTCCTGTTAGTCCCATGTGTGATCTAGGGGAACGTCTGCTAGTATTTGGCCTTTCAAAAGAAATTTTTGGTGGAAAACAGAGTTTTAAAGGAAGTATTTCCAGTTAACCTCATGTCACTTCCATGTATGCTATAGGGGAATGCCTGCTAGTATCTCTCGCCTTTAAAAATCAAATTTTGAAAATCAAATTTTCTGTGCAAAATAGAGTTTTAAAGAAAGTATTTTGGGTTAACCTTATGTCACTTCCATGGGTGCTACATGGGAATGCTTGCTAGTATCTCTTGCCTTTAAAGAAGAAATTTTGAAAATCAAAATTTTTGGTGCAAAATAGAGTTTTAAAGGAAGTATTTTGGGTTAACCTTATGTCACTTCCATGTGTAATCTAGGGGAAAACCTACAAGTATCTTGCCTTTGGAAATGAATTTTTGAAAAACAGTATATTTGAAAAAAAAAAAAAAAAGGATTTAAAACATAATTTTGGTAGCACAAATGCATAGTTTCATTATTGGCTAAAGAAATCATGAGGTTGGGAGGAGGGATGCATGCATGTATGCATATCTTCAGCGTTATGGAGGGGGGTATAAGAAAACGTACCTGGCTAGCATCTGCCAAGCAACATGACAGTATGTATGTATATTACATATGCTTGATCATGTTATAGAGTGGAGACATTTGAGTAGTGGCAAGCAACTATATATATATATATATATATATATAGTGTTAGGACATATGTGAATCATATTAGGAACACATGTCAATATAGAATTGGCTAATCCTTTGACAAAACGCACTCTACTTGTAATTGGGTAGATCTAGGATGTGTTTAATACTTTAAGGAACAAGATTTCAAGTTCAAGTGTTAAAACTATGCAAGTCTGTCCAAAAATCAAGTGAAGAAGTACTGGATTTTAAAGCTCGACAGCTAGTATCTATGAAGGTTTAAAAAGCTGTTTCAGCTCGATGCTTGACAGTTGCTCGATAGATAGGGTATTTGTCGAGGTTTATGAAAATCAGTTTTTCAGATTTGATTTCACTCCAATCCGTGAATAAATGTTTGAACTTTCTTTTCTTACAACCCTAAACATATATAAGGATTGTTTTAAGGGCCGTCACACTTGATGCAACTCAATGCAAAAGTTTTTCACAATCATAGTGTGAACCGGAGACATATGCCCTAGTTCATCTTTCTATTCAAGAAGTTGCTGTGTTTGTATACCGTAGGATTTTGTAACCAAGGAACTTCGTGATCTTCATCGTGTTGATGAATTGAAAACTTTGCAGTCAAGTACATTTTTTCTCAAGTTGGTGAGTAAGCCGCATACTGGGATCCGCGTATCGAATTGGTTAGTCATGTACTGGGAGTTGTGCATTAAAATGAGAGATTGTCACTACAGAACAAGTCCAATTGGGTATTAGGGTAAGGGTTTAACTGTAGGTTGGTATAAGGTACTGAGATTCCTTTACTTGTAACCGCTTGTTGTGATAATAGTGAATTCTCGGGTGTGATGACCTTAAAATCACCCAATGGAGTTTTTGCCGTGTAGGTTTTCCCCATTTGTAAATAAATTACCGTGTCAATTTATTTTCCGCTACATTTTAACTTACTTAGTGATTTGTTTGTATTACCACGTTTATTGTATGCTAATTGAATTAATTAATTAACTTGACTAATTAATTGGTTAATTCATCACAAAGAGTCAATACATTCTTGGTCTATCATATATATATATATATATATATATATCTTGATCAAAATTTGTGTCTTCATCGCAAAGTCCTATTCTTGTTGTCATGGCAGAATTAATGTTCATCCAATTGACTTTTATCCCCTATATATTCTCAATCAGGCATTTTTTAAGATCTTTGGTTGTTATCATTGGCCAGTTGAATTTTTAAAACGATATATAATTTTGAAAGATAATTGATATTCAGCAGTGGATTTCCATTGATAAGTAAGATATTGACAGAAGCTTTGAAAGCTAGCCTTCAGTATGAGGTTTAATTTGCAGATACTGTACCATGATGTATATACAAAATATATCTCTAAGAAACTAAACCTTCACGCACTTTTCTTCATCAACTCTTGGAAAGGAGCATTTAGATATATATGGACATAGTAACACTGACTTTTTTGCTCGAAAATAAGGGGTAAGAAAGAAAAAATGAGTAATCATGTACCGAATGCTTTTGAGTTGTCTAATTGTTCACATATAAACCTTTAATTTGGGAGTAGAAATTCCAAAAAGTCTTAAAATCAAAATAAAACGTCACATTTTCCTCAAAAAATAAAAATAAAACACCACATAATTAATTGGAATTAAAGAACCAAAAAATTACTTCTGAGACTGAAAGATGAAGAAATGCGCAGGACCACTTGAGGAAGTGAACAGTTTGCAACTTGAAGAGGATGAGTAGATCATATGAAACGTTGATGGAAAAACCAAAAATTCAAGAGAGAGAGAGAGAGAGAGAGAGAGAATAGTAAGCAGGTAAATGAAATCCCAAGTAAATTAATGCATTGTATCACAACTTACCAATCGAATCTATAATGAAATATAAAAAATTATTATTTTACATAAATAGTACAATATAAACTAATATTTTTCCTAAAATATAAAGTAGTTTATTTATTTTTAAAATTAAGAGCGACAACGTTTTGAAGATAGGCAACCACACCCACAACCACATTCTACTTATCTTCTCTATAAAACTTCTAAAAATGAACGTGATCATAGGCTGTAGCAGTGAAAATGGGAGTAATTTAAAGATCATCTAATTAATCCCTACCTTGCTTTCCTTTTTATAGGTTCTCTCTTTTATCACTTCAAATAAGTATCAACTCACTTCTTAAAATCTTTACCGGACCATCCGGTAAATATTAATTAGATGGTAATTGGTCCGGATCAATTATCATCTAATTAACATTTTTTTTTTCCACTGAACTAATTAACTTACTTTGAGTACCCATTTTAAGCAATAGGGGCTGGAGTAAAAAAAAAAAAAAAACTCTCCAAAAAGACATTTATATAGTTTTAACAAATTATAAATATACAAAATTGTCATTTCTTAATATATTAAATGCAATTATTTAACAACAAAGACAAAAACAAAATAATTTTTTTTTGGGTTAAAGTTAGAGCATTCACAGTAGTAGTGCTAAAAAATCGAGGATATGTTTGGTAACTATTTTTTCCACTTATTTTCTATTTTCAAAAACAATTTTCTATTTTTGAAACTAAAAAACTTGTTTAGCAACCCAAAATAGATAGAAAACAAAAACTGTTCTCAAAACTCAATTTATGAAGGAAACTGAGATTATGCAAAAAGCTGTTTTCAGTTTCTAATTTTCAAAAGTTAATGAAAACACATATTTGATTTAATAAATCTGTCTCATTTAATTAGTTAGCATTAAAGTTCAAACCCTAGTAACAACATATTTTAGTATTTTTAAATTTTTTTTTCTTCAAAAAACTATTTTTTAATTTCAACAAACCAAACATGTTTTTGATTTCAAAAATACAAGAAAATTATTTTTTCTTTATATTCTCAAAAACAAGTTTTTGAAAATAAAAAACAAAAACTATTACTAAACATAACCCTGGTTTTTAGCACATCAAAAAATTACTTTATTTGTTTTACCGCCATATTTTACAATTCACTCAACATCTAATGTTCTATTTTTTATCACTTCATTTAAAATAATATAAACAACTTATTAAAATAATAAAGAAATAGAGAGAATTTGAGCTTTTCAATTGAAGGAAGAGAGATAATCTTAATAAAATATTGTATTTTATTTTTAATAACTTGCTACAATTAAGTGGTATTTATATTAGTTTACTGTAGTTACAAAAAATTTAGCTTTACCTTCTCCAATAACATATGGTTTTTTGGTGGTAAAATAGTTTTTTTTTTTTTTTTTTGGCTAAAATACAATCACCATTGTGAAATGATTTTATTGTTTTTGGTTAAGTTTTTTGGTTGGATAATTACTAGTTAGGTTAGTCAAGCTGTGCTGATTGGGGAGGTGGGGGGTCCAACTATAAAAATGAAATATATATTGGGCAATCCTTTCCCTATACTTGTCAATAACTTGGGTTGCTACTTGAGTACTTGTCCCATCAAACATCTCCTTTGGCCCTTCTGTGAGTTGCAGTGACTAAGGAAACACTATTCAGGGGTCTTCTCCACATAAATGCAGCCAGAAAAGCAGCTGCAATGCTTTTAATGCGGTGGCAGCAGCTTTTCCTTAGATTTTTTTGAGTCCCCTTCGTTCTTGTGTGTCTCCGAGGTATGCTTCCATCACTGGAGCTTCTATGGAGGTCATTCTTACAGCAGGAATTCAGGCTTGAGGCGTATCAACCATAGCTGAGGAGGGGTTTCTCCTCAGACCACCCTTTATTTATTTCTTACTCATGAGACTTTAAACTAAAATTTCTCCCTTCTATTTGTCTCTCCTCGGACGTATTAGCGTCTTCGGATAAGGCCCAAGACCCAATATATGAATTTTTGGACCCTTTCCTCTACATATATTAAGTAAAAAAAAAAAAAATTTGCATATGCATTAGGTTTTCTAGAACAAAAAAACCTTAAAATACTCTAAGTTTTCTAGAATAAAAAATCCTTAAAATTTTAAAGATATAGAAGAAAAAAAAAGTAAATTACAAAAACAAGTGAAATGACACCCCACTATTTTGAGGTTTGAATGAAATCAAAGCGTTGGTCATTTCATTAATAACAATATAGAACTTTTCAACAAGTCCAATCCATGGTAAGTGAATGATATTTTTGTATTATTTCTTTTCAACAAACTTCCAAAATAAAAATTCCCAACAACAAATTTTCTAGACAACTCGAGTGGCAAGCAAGCAGCTTCTTAACTCTCTCTCTCTATATAAAAGCTGAAGTATAATATTTATTTATTTTTTGATAAATAACGGAATTGTATTAATCAAAAGTCCAAGTACACTGGGGGTGTATGTGGAAAACAGTACATCAAACACAAAAATTACAAAGATCCAGCATTTCTAAAAAATTAGAACAGGAGAAAAGATTAAAGGAAAAACTCCACTCTAGCAAGGTGTGAAGAAGAAGAGATTTAATTTCTAGAATAGACCGTTCCTTCCCTTCGAAACATCTTGAGTTCTGTTCTCGCCAAATACACCATAGGACACAATGTGGGACAACCCTCCATAAATCAATGCTCCGATACCCACCAAATGAACCTTGCCAACTCGAAAATAAATCTAAGACACCATGCAGCATAACCCATTGAAGACCAAATAGAGCCCACACCATAGACCATAGTTCATAAGCAATAGGACAATGAAGAAGAAGATGATTCACCGATTCCCCACTCTTTTTACACATATAGCACCAATCTACAACGGCGACACTCTTATACCATAAATTTTCAGTAGTCAAAATCTTACCTAAGGAGGCAGTCCAAGAGAAGAAAGCAACCGTAGTAGGGACCTTTGACCGCCACACAGGCTTCCAAGGGAAAGAAATGTCTAGAGTAGAGGAAAGAGAGAGATAGTACTCACTCACTTTAAAATTCTTATTCCCAGTTGGTTTCCAGCCAAGTTTGTCCTGACCTTCACCATTAAGAGGCATTGAATTGATAAGATCAAGAAAAATGTAAAAATGCTCTGTTTCCCAATCTTGGGGAGCTCTAGAAAAAAGAAGATCCTAGTGAAGCCTTTGGTTAGGAAAGGACATAACATCTGCAATAGAAGACTCCTTATTACAACTAATATTATAGAGTTCCGGAAAAGCCTCCTGGAGGGTGCAGCTCCCATACCACACATGATGCCAAAATTTAATTCTGTCACCAACACCAACCTCGAATTGAATGGATTTTGAAAAGGCTGGCCAGCCTTGTCTTATTGTTCTCCAAAGACTAACACCATAAGGATTAGAGACTTCTTTTGTACACCAACCTCCCAAATCATTCCCATATTTAGCCTCAATAACCCGCCTCCATAGATGGGTTGTCTCTCTTCCATATCTCCACAATCATTCCCATATTTATTGTTACTACGCTTTTGTTGAACCACATTATTCTTCTATTTCCAATTCTCTCTCTCTCTCATTTTAAACTTTTTTTTCTTCTTATTAATTCCAAACTTATTGTAACACTTTCTCTAACCTTTTCATCTCCCACTACTATTTACCTTAATATTAACCTTCTTCTATCCCTTTATCTTCTTTTATTTTTGGCTCTTCATATTCTCTTCTTCTTACTATAAATTTGCAATTCTCTCTCATTTTATGCATAGTTTTTCCACACAAAAAAGTTCTCTGTCTCTGTCTCTCTCTCTCTCAAATTTTTTTTTCCATTTTTTGGTAATTTTTTTTTTTCTTGCATCTCTACTTTAGGTCAATTAATTTGTTTCTCAAAAAAAAAAAAAAAAGGTTAATTAATTTTTGTGTTCTTTAGAACTCTACTTTAGGTTGTTGTGGTTTAGTTATGTGTTTTTAAGTTGTAATATTTTCATTTTCTTTGGTTTCATAAATATTATTCTATTACATTATAAATATAGTATATAAGAATATAATGTTATTTTATTACATAGCATGACTTAGATAATTTGATATTTATTATTATATCTTTTTTTTTCTATTTTTCTTCTTATCTAATTTTTTATAAATTTGTTATTCTTTTTCACATTCTCTCTTGAGAAAAATGATCTCTCTCTCTCTCTCTCCACTTTAAGGTTGATGAATCATTGTGTTTTTTGTAATTCTATTTTTAGTTAATACATTTTAGTGTTGAAGTTTTTAGTTCCTTATTACAAGTAGTCTTTCCCCCTCTTATATCTTAGGTTTGATTTTTGTTTGAGATAATATTTAGTTATTTTTAAAGCAAGAATTTGAATTTATAGCAAAACACAATCTTGGCTATGCATTTGAATGAGCCTATCAATTATTTGAGTAATATTAAAAAATAATTTTGTTATGAGTGATAATCAACTTTATGAGAATGCGAAATTTGAGTAATTTATTTGAAACTTTAAAATTCTAATTTTATAGAAAAAAATAGCACACTGTAACACAATTTCAAAGAATATGAACTACCTTATAAACGAATACTATCAATCAAACACACCCAAAATAATATAATGATATATTTGTAGAGATAGTGTAAGGGTCATAGTTTTATATAATTGGCATATCCTATGACAAACATTGTGTAAGAGTATTAAATGTATAAATTTGTCAATAGCTCAACAAAATGAAGTGATTCCATGGTATACAAAAACAAATATGGACATGTATAAACAATTCTATAATGAATACGTTTGCTTCCCCCTACCCTTTTTATGTTATTTATTGATTGATTAAGATCTACTACACATTTAGCTTCCTCATTTTTTCACATTTATCAAATTATGTAGAAAGGAAAAAAAAAAAAAAAACAAAATGGTATATGTTTTGGGGAGAAAAAAATAATATAATACTCTTGCAGCAGTATACTGTTGAATCAGCATAGACTTAGTATAGGCATCAGTCGCAACAGCTTCACAAGAGTGTTTATCACGTTATATGTCTTTGTGTCTGTCTCTCTATATGATGACGGCTATAAAATAAGTCTTTTATATCTATAAAAACCTTAGCCATGAAACCATAGAAGGCTTTGGTCATCATGGGCCGAAAATAGATCTAAACAATCGAAATCTTCATATCTCAATAGATTGAGAGGTATCAAGGCAGGTATCACGATTAATTAAATCTCGATAGATCGAGAGTTGTTTAGCTAGGTATCGATACTTTATGTTTTGTCTTTTCTTCATTGAAGCTTGAGTAATGTTCATGTCTTCAATCATACCACTTGATATATAAGTCTTATGGTCTACTTAAACCCCACTTGAACCATAGCTTAACAAAATGAAGTGATTCTATTGAATCAGTTCATAATTTTAAAATACTACTAAAAAAAAAAGTTTTCCAACACTATCTCCACCATAAAGCCAATCTTTATAGTATTAAATATGTGTACCCTACGTTAATACTCTCCATCATAAGCCCAAATCCAAGCCAAATAATCTTTAACGCCAACCCTTCTTTTGCTCTTCCTGTCTTTCACGCTTTCAAAATTTCAAAACTTCAACTTTCTAACGCCAAACTCTCTCTTCCCTCCTTCTTCATTTATTCCTCTCATCATTTTATTGAATCACTCCTTCATACCTGATCAATTGCCACTATCCTTAAAAAAAATCAGAATACAATATATTTGAACTACCAGAACTATTAATATTGAAACAACTTAAATAGTCATAAATATCTACGTAAATTATTTTACCTTCACGTATACGTAGAACTATTTGATTGCTTTTGAGAATCTGATTTTTAATCATACATGTTTTAAATATTAATATTGAAACAACTCAAGCGATATACTAGTGATTAATTTTATACAGGCATCTATACTGTGATATACACTCCTGACATCTAAATGACATCCAAGTAAACTAGTCATGTATCGATTTGGACATTATACTTGAATCAAAGAACAAACTTACAAGAGATCCAACTCGAGCATTCTGGAAAGCTTTCAGAACACGGGTGGTATTGCATGCCAGCAAATTATCCATAGCTCTGAATTCTAAATACAAGAAGTCCACTGCTTTCACAACCTGCATTGCAAATAAGCATCAAGTTTTCAGCAAGTAAAAACAAACAGTAGGCTTCATATTCACTGCAACCAAAAGTAAAATATATGATTAATACTTAAAAGTGTTTACGAATGCTTAAATTACCTGATCAAAATTAGAAGACATGTTTAAAGAATCATAACAAGAAATCACACGCGCTACACCTGGTTGCCAAGAGATACATCTTAAAGAATGAAAAGAAAACTTAAAATGAAAAGGTGTTAAGTTTGTTTTGAATCCTAAACAATTAAAAAGCTCCAGAACCAAAAGAAACCTTTATAATATATCTCGTTTAAAACAAACAAAATGTTTATAAGCATGCTTATTAAATTTAGAAACTAGTAAAATTGATGAAATGCTTCACTGAGTATGACCATGCTTATATAGCAGCTTGAAACAGTATTAACAGAATAACAGAAAATTAACTAACATAACAAACTAATCCACTAACTACAGCACATGTGCACTGCACGTGTCACTTATTACATGTTATGCTAAACTACTTGTAGGCTATTTGCAGAAGAGTGAAAACGACTTGTAGTTTTAGCTTGTACTGTAGATTCTCTTCTCAACACTCCCTTTCAAGATGAGCATAAATATTGTTTATGCCCATCTTGCTGAGAAGATTGTGAAAATGCTGATGTCCCAAAGGCTTGGTGAGTAGATCTGCCCATTGATGCTTGGTTGACACATGAAAAGTCTTGATCACCTTCTCTTGTATGTTCTCCCTCACAAAATGACAATCCAGGTCTTTGTGTTTTGTTCTTTCATGGTACACAGGATTAGCTGCAAAATGTAATGCAGCTTGGCTATCACAATAAAGGAGAGCTAGCTGTGAGTGATCAATAGTTAGGTCTTTGAGTAAACCAATAAACCAAACAAACTCACTGACAAGGGCTGCCATGGATCTATATTCTGACTCTGCAGATGAACTAGACAATGTGTTTTGTTTCTAGACTTTCAAGAGATGAGAGACTCACCCAAAAATACACAAAAGCCTGTTATTGATCTCTTAGTTTCAGTGTGCATCAACTTAGTCAGTTCCTCTCTCAACCAAGGCAACCATACCTCCAAGCAGCTCATAAGGTGCTTACGTACAGGAAAGAAACACCAGGATAGGCATTTTCTTCTCTGCTGCATCAAATTTACATCTGAAGGGTTATTATGACTTGGATTGGGCTGGACAGATACAGCAATTTCCCAATCAACCTCCTACATTGTGAAGAATCTGACACTAGTTCCCTATGGTAATTAGACAACTTAACATGTTGTTCAATAGGTGATTTGACTGGTTTAGCTGCTAGTTCACCAGCTTTTGCAAGCAACTCTAAGACATACTTCCTCTGACATAGGCTAATACCCTTAGAAGATCTTGCCACTTCCAAACCTAGAAAGTATTTCAAGCATCCAAGGTCTTTCAATTTAAACTTGTCATCCAGAAAATTCTTGAAATATGTCACAGCCTGTACATCATTACTGGCCACTAGTATATCATCCACATAAACCAAAATGATGATAATTATGCCATTATGAACTCTAGTAAACATAGAATAGTCAGACTTGGACTGAGCAAAACTATAAGCAACAATGGTAGTTGACAGTTTTGAGAACAACTGTATACTAGCTTGTTTAAGACTATACTATGATTTTGTCAACTTGCAAACTATGTTCTTCTCCCCCTTGCTACCAAACCCAGGTGGAGGTAGCATATATACCTCTTCCTCCAATTCACTATAGAGAAAGACATTATTCACATTTAATAGAGCCAAATGCCACTCAAGAGCAGCTACAACAACAAGGAGTGTCTTGACAGTAACAAACTTGACAACTAGACTGAAGGTTTCATAGTAATCTAAACCTTCTTGCTGTGTATAGCCTCTAGCCACTAACCTGGCCTTATACCTCTCACTGCTCCCATCTGCCTTGTGCTTAATTTTGAATACCCATTTACACCAATTGGAACCTTACCAAGAGGCAAAACAGTGAGAACCCAAGTATGATTAGCTTCAAGAGCTTTTATTTCAGTAGCCATAGCAGCCTGCCATTAAGGATCTTGGGAAGCCTCAGCATAGGAAGAGGGTTCAGTGGAAGTGGAAACGGCAAGAGTGAAAGCTTTATGAGCAGAAGAGAGATGATTGTATGAGATGACAGACTTAATGGGAAAGGTGGATTCAGGACAGGATAAGGGAGAAGCTGAAGCCATTTTGTAGTGAAAATCTCTAAGATAGGCAAGAGCTTTATGCAATCTTGTAGAATGTCTAATAGGTAAGGTTGGAGGATTATTAGGTGGGACAGTGGATAGATCAGGTGTAGAAACAGGTTCTTGTATAGGTGAGATCTGTGTAGTAGTGATTGAAGGTGAAACATGATCTAAAATAAAAGGAGGTGGGGCAGGAAAAAAAGAACCAATGGGCAAATTAGGAGAAATATGAAAATTCAATGACTGGAATGGTAATATATTTTTATGAAAGACAACATCCCTAGATAAGAAAATGGAATTAGAATCTATGTCTAACAATTTTTATCCCTTAACACCTCTAGGGTACCCAAGAAACACACAAGCTTTGGCCCTTTAATCAAATTTAGTCCTGTTTATGGAGAGAGTTGAAGCAAAGCAAAGACAACCAAGAACCCTAAGGTGAGAGTAGGAAGGGACTTTATGTAGAAGAAATTCATAAGGTGCTTTGCTGTTGTAAAAATGGACTAGGAAGTCTATTGATCAACAGCTGTGAGAACACAATCTCCCCAGAACTTCAAAGGTAAATTGGACTGGAACTTAAGTGCTCTAGCAACACTAACCATGTGTTGGAGTTTCCTTTCAACCACTGAATTTTGTTGAGGTGTGTCTACACAGCTATGTTGGTGAACAATACCCTTGGATGAAAATAAGGTAGTCATTGAAAATTAAGGTCCATTATCTAACCTAAGAGATTTGATCTTAAGGTGAAATTGAGTTTCAACAAATGTGAAAAAGGATTGAAGAATGCTTTGTGTGTCAGATTTACGTTTCATTAAGAATACCCATGTACATCAACTGCAATCATCAACAATGGTTAGGAAATATCTAAAACCATCTATAGTAGGAACAGAAAAGGGTCCCCAAATGTCACAATGAATTAGATCAAAAATAGAAGAACAAAGATTGTTTTCATTAGGAAAAGAAAGCCTCTTTTGCTTTGTAAGAGGACAAACAGTACATAAAGACAGATCAGAATGAGAAAAAGATACATCAGGCACTATAGAACTAAGCAATTGTAATCTAGATGATGAAGGATGACCTAGCCTATTGTGCCATAGAACAGATTTTGAAACAATACAAACATTATTACAAACTGAAACAACTTTGGAAGCTGAAGCTGAACTAGAATCACTGAAGGCAGCACCAGGAAAGGACAAATCAGATGGCAAGAAGGAAGAAAAAGCTGAATTGGAATTGAAAGCTGTGTATTGGATTGTTGCAAAATGTACAAACTGCCTTACTTTTTACCCAATCCAATCATCTTCCATTGAAGTAGGCCCTGAAAAAAACAAAAATGAAACAAGAAAATGCAACATCTCAAATGATTTGTTAATTTTCCTATGGAAATGAGATTAAAGGAAAAGGAGGGCACACACAAAAATTATCAAGAAGCAGATCACAAGACAATTGAACCTAACCAACATGCGTAACTAAGACACACTCTCCATTGGGAAGATTGACAGAAACATGAGCAACTGATGTGATTTTGGTTAGAAGTGAAATGGAATGAACCATATGGTCTGTTGCACCACTATCAATAACCCACTCAGTTGATTTAAGATTTGATGGAGGAACAAGATTGGAAGAGAAAACAGAATGGTCTAGGCTAATGGAGGTAGTAAGGCACAAATGTGTGAGTGGATCAATACTTGTAGTACTGGGCAAAACTTGCCTTTCTTTCTTTCCACTAGACCTATTAGTATTAGCATTCTTTCCGTAGGAATTGGAACCTTTAGAGAATAAAGCTGCAGATTCAGTTACAAAGGAACTAAAACCGATCTTTCTTTGTTTCTATTTTTGAGTAATAAGAGAGAAAACATTGGTCAATGAAGGCAAATGCTTTATTAACAGAATCTGGCCTCTAACTGAAGCGAAAGACTCATTAAGACCCATTAAGAAATTCATTGTGCATTCCTCTTCTAAGTAATCAACATGTGCAGCCATAGAACCACAAGTGCTAACACCACATGAGCAAGATGGAATAGACTTGTAATTGACTAATTCATCCCAGATAATCTTGAACTTTGTATGGTAGCTACTTACAATGAGATTTTCTTGAGAAAGATTGCTCACCGTTCTCCTTAGCTAAAAAACCCTTGGACCATTGCCCGGAGAGAACCTATTCTTTAGGTTAATCCAAACTTCTTGAGCCAAGTATATGACACTTGAAAGCAAATCTTTGGACATGGAATTGAGAATCCATGACAAGACCATTCTGTTGCAGCGTTTCCAAATTGGGAAAAAAGGACCTGAAGTACTGGCAGGTGCTGTAATGGTGCCATCGTTGAACTCTGTTTTGTCCTTGGAATCAAGGGCATAAAGAACTGGACGGCTCCAAATGGCATAGTTGTCCTCAATGAGAGGCTGAGTCACCAAGATTGAGCCAGGATTATCTCTATTATGCGGAAAGTAAGGGCTTGAAGGCTTTTTTACAATGAGGCACAGAAGCTTGAGTGGAAGCCTTTGTTGAAGTAGGAATCGCAGAAATAGAAGCCATGGAAGAACTGGGTTTTCAAGGAAACAGAATGAAACCCAAAAACAAGAACAAAATCTCGAAGAAAAGTAAAAAGGGGAAAACCTAATCAAAGATGGAAATCAAGGATTCATCAATGGAGACATTGATGTGGAAAACGAATCAGGAAAACAGGGGAACTGTGCTAACTCGGGCTCTGATACCATATTGAATTTAGAAACTAGCGAGAGTGATGAAATGCTTGACTGATTCTCATTAATGGTGATAAGCATGCTTATATAGCAGCTTGAAACAGTATTGATAGAATAATAGAAAATTAACTAACATAACAAACTAATCCACTAACTACAACATACGTACACTGCACGTATCACTTATTAGAGCATCAGCATTGGTGTTGCAAAAAACGTTAGCAATTTAACACCATAAAAAACTATTTTATTTATTTTACTACTTCATTTTACAAAATACTTAACATTAGTAATTTTATTTTAGTATTCAACACAATAAAATAATATAAACAATACAATAAAATAATATAACTTTTAATAATATATATATATATATATATACCATCTTAGCTACAATGCACAACTATCTTTGGCTGTGCACTATAGCTCAGCAACCAAATTTTTTGGCTTTCCCTTCACCATTACAGCATGCTTTTTAGTATTGATTGTGCTAAAAATAGCAATATCGCTTTTTAGCACCACCAATGCTAATGCTCTTACATGTTATACTGAACTACTTGTAGGCTATCTGCAGAATAGTGAAAACGACTTGTAGTTTTAGCTTGTATTATAGATTCTCTTCTCTACAGTCTCCATTTCCTGCATTTTCTTGAAACCAAAAAAATTCATTGAATAAATTACAGCAAGGTTTCCCCAAAAGGGCAAGAAAATATACCAGTGTCATACAAGTTATTTCATGTTAAAAATTTTCAATTCTGAGAGCCCAGTCTCTCCTTTCTCTCTTGGCATATGATAAGCCTCAGTTGCTATCGTGCACTCGAGTTTTTCTTTGCCATTCTCGCGAGCTTTGCGTCAGGAAGTGGCTATTTCTTGCCTTTCTGTGGCTTCATGCTATTGTGGGGGCTGGATTGCCTCCAACGTGAAGCTAATTTTTATTTTTATTTATTTATTTATTTATTTTCGGCCGTTGGTGGGCTCATTTTGATCTTGAGTGGCCAGACAAGAGACATGCATCAAGGACCCCGTTTGAATTTGAGAAAGCCCAAAATTGTAAGATCTATATATGCTTCTTATTTTTATGTTCTGTTACTAGTAACTTGTTGGTTGAGAATGTGTTGTGGAAGCTGTGCGGTTTTAAGTGAAGGTGTTTTATTTCATCTTGTAGAGCTCCGACTATATTGGGGTTTTATTTCATCTTGGGTCTTGTACATAGTTGAAAGTTACTAATCCATGAGAGCCCTCGCTTGAAATTGTCGGGGGTGCTTGTAGAGCTCCGACTATTCGAGCTATAAGGGAGCCAATCCATGAGTCAAACCTGGATCTAGTCTTCCTATCTAAAACAAAATTAAAGTCAACTAGAGTAGATAAGATAAAAACTAAGCTAAATTTTTTTGAATCATACTGTGTGGACGCGATGGGCAAAGCAGGGGGTTTAGCCTTATTTTGGAGGATGGGAGTTGATTTGGAGGTGGTGTTCTCTGATGGTAATGTTATAGCTGCATTAATTTACTCAGACCCGGTTAGATCTCCTTGGCTCTTATTTTGTATTTATGGTCCTCCTCGAAGAGCCAAAAGAAAAAGATTTTGGGTCAAACTTGAAGAGATGGTGAAAGCATTTTCAGGGTCATGGGTTGTGTTTGGAGACTTCAACAGAATTAAAGAGTCAGGGGAAAAAAAAGAGGATCCAATGTCTCTGAGAGTTCAGTAATGGTCTTAGAAGTTTTATGAACAACACTGGGGCTATTGATTTGGGGTTTTCTAGGCCAGCATTCACATGGACAAATAGAAGAGAAGGGCTAGCTAATATCAAGGAAAGGCTAGACCAATGTTTATGTGATCATGAATGACAGACAATTTTCCCAAAAGCTGGAATTAGACACTTAAGTAATTCAAATTCAGATTACAACCCTATTCTTATGGACACATTCATGGAAGATACAACACCAAATCGACCTTTCTAATTTGAAGCAATGTGGATTAAGGAGGAATCAAGTAAAGAGGTCGTGGAGAATGCTTGGCTAACGTCTGTAGAGGGTTCACAAGGTTACTGACTTGCTAGAAAGCTGGATGCCACCAGGAGGGACTTGAAAAGGTGGAATAAAAAATGCTTTGGGAATTCAAGAGAAAGAATTAAGGAGCTGGAGGTAAAAATTGCACTGTTACAAGTCTCAAACCCTACAAGGGAAAATCTTGAGCTAGAGGCATCATTGAATCTGGAACTTGAAGATTGGCTTGAAAGAGATGATCTAAAGTGGAAGCAGAAATCAAGAGAGCTATGGACTAAGGAGGGTGATAGGAACACAAGATTCTTCCATCTTTCCACCTTGGTCAAAAGAAGAAGGAATCGTATCAATGAAATCAAGTTGGAGGATGGATCATGGATAAATACAAGGGAGGAAATTCAAAACTATTTCAATGGAAATTTTAAATCCTTGTATCAATCTGAGTGCCAAGATGTTCCTGAAGATTTAGAGAATTTAATTGAGCCATGTATTTTGGAGGAAGAGAATGAGGAATTATGCAGAGTTCCTTCCAAAGAAGAAATCTGTAAAGTAGTTTTTGAAATGAAGTCTCTCAAGGCACTCGGACCTGAAGGTTTCTCGGCCTTGTTCTATAAACATTATTAGGAAACAGTGGGCGACTAGATTATTTTAGCTACACAAAGTTTCTTTCAAAGTAGAAGGATTCTGAGTGAGCTAAATGAAACATTCATTGCTCTTATTCCCAAGAAAAATGGCTCATGCAATTTCAATCAGTTTCACCCTATTAGCCTTTGTAATGTTTGCTATAAGGTGATATAAAAAATCATTGTGAGCAGATTAAGGCCTCTCCTATCGTGTATGATTGACCCAGCTCAAGTGGCATTTGTCCCCAATAGATGGATCGCTGAAAATGTAGTAATAGCCCAAGAAGTTGTGCATAGTTTCAAGAAAACAAGGAAGAAGAAGAAAGGATTCTTGGGCATTAAAATAGACTTTCAAAAGGCTTATGACTGGATGGAATGGAAGTTCTTATCTCTAACTCTTAAAGCATTTGGATTTAGCAACAGTTTTACGAATTTGATCAATCAATGTTTTTCCACTGTGCAATATTCAGTGCTACTTAATGGTTCTAAATGCCCAAGCTTTACCCCATCTTAGGGCCTTAGATAGGGAGATCCACTGTCACCATATTTGCTTATTTTGGGAAATGAAGTGCTAATGAGGCTTACTAGTAGAGAAGTGGCTCGTGAGTAGCTTACAACAATTAAAGTGTCTAATAATGCTCCTCCCATCTCAAAATTGTGCTATGCAGATGATGTTATTTTATTTTCCAAGGCCAAGATGTCTAAATTATCTTCTCTCAAGAATTGTTTAGAGAAATATTGCTCATGGTTAGGGCAGAAAGTTAATGTGAAGAAATATGGAATTTTTCCCTCTAAAAGGGTAAGTCAGCAATTCTTAAAGCAAATAAAATCACGCTGAGGTCTCAATAGGCTCCCATCCAATACAAAATACTTGGGAGTTCCACTTTTCTTCACTTCCAGTAGATGCAAAGATCTCCAACCAATGAAGGAAAATTTTGAAAATAAATTGAGTGGCTGAAATAGTAAGAACCTATCATGGACAGGGAGAGCCACCCTTATCAAGTCAGTCACTCAGACCATTCCAGCCTATCACATGTCAACCATCCAATTCCTAAAAGCTCTGTGTGAGCAATTGGATGTTGTGATAAAACGGTTTTCGTGGAACCCAAAATTAAGAGAGGGACACTACTTGACCCAATGGCATTGTTGTCCTTATGTTGGCCTCAGAAGGAAGGAGGTTTGAGCTTTAGGAAGACAAGGGATTTCAATCAAGCTCTTCTCTCCAAATTGGCTTGGTGGACATCGTCAGAAAAAAAAAACTGTCTTTGTGTTAAATTATTGAGAGCAAAATATAAGGTTAGATCCAACTGGTTGAACCACCAAACAGCAGGTAGCTCATCTCCCACTTGGAGAAGCATTGAAGGTACAAAATATCTTATGGCTCAAAGTGCTTGTATTCAAGTTGGTAATGGGAATTCTATTAGAACCTGGACGGATCCTTGGATTCCTGATTTAACTTTTTCATCCCTCGTCCAAAGGAAGGCTCTAATCCATATAGTGCACTGACTGTATCCCAACTCATTAATCCAAGTCATAAAGAGTAGGACTGTTATAAACTCAGAAACTTATTTGATGAACAAACTGTCAAAGCTATTTAAAAAATTCCTATTTCCTTACACTCACAAGCAGACAAGTGGATATGGACTGCCACTTCTAATGGGCAAATATTAGTGAAATTAATTTATTGGCTTGGCCGCAGAGAAAGCCCACCTACTAGTCAAGATGTGTCCTGGGGAGAAATCCAGAAAACCAAGATTCATGAGAGACTAAAAATGCATTTATGGAGGATTGCAGCAAATTGTCTCCCTACTAAATCCTTTCTGGCCAGATATATAAATATTGGAGATACATCCTACTCATTATGTGGCATGGAAGAAGAGACTAGCCTCAATTTATTTGTTTTGTGCCCATTGACGAAAGCTATTTGGTTTAACAGCCATTGAGGGTTCAAGTTTGATGGTTTGGGTCTCTCTTCCTCCTCCTAATTCAATCAAACCTTAATCTCCCCTCCGGATACAGTTGGGTTGAATTCAATTAATAAGGCAGAGTTTTTACTGCATGGTGTAGTGATATGTGATGTGGTTTGGAAGTTAAGGAACCAAGTTCAATTTGAGGGAGTATCTCCAAAATTGGATGGGATTTTGCTAAAGATATCTAGATTTGTTGCAGAGTTTAGAAAAGTCCTAGATCTTCCGATGGGGTCAACAAGTAATAGGATCCAATCAGCTTGGTCTAAATTGGATAAAAACACTATGAAGATCAACGTAGATGCTGCTTGCAACATTTAGAGTTCATCCATTGCAGCTGTAGCTAGAGATTGGAGAGCGTAAGTGGTGTTTGCTTGCTCTAAAAGAGTGAACACCACAATCCCTCTCCAAGCAGAGGCTGAAACTATAAACTGGGCCCTCAACTTGGTAGCAAACTTGGATGTTGACTCCATTTTCATTGAGAGTGACTCAAAGTCCTGCATTGATGCACTGAGATTTCCTAACCGGGATGTTCCTTGGAGAATAAGAACTATCTGCTCTGATGTTTTAGCCTTGAAATTGAATTTCTCTAATTGTAGATTCAGTTGGGTGGCTAGAGAAGCAAATGTTGCTGCTCATGTTTTAACCAAGTGGTCTTTGTCTAACAACTACTTTGGCTCTTTTGATGTGGGGTTGGGGCCTCCTTGTTTTGTTTCTATTATTAGAGCCGAGGCTCTTTCTCTGCTTGTGTAGTTTAGTTTCTTGCTTAATAAAATTTCTGGTTCATCAAAAATGTTAAAATTTTTTTAAATTGCTCATGTCACTGTGTCGTACCGTATCTGTGTTTGTAGTCATCCTTCTTAGGTCCCACTCACTAGGAAATTTGTTTTTTAGTTAAACACTTCAAAAAGAACAAACTCACATGCGCATAAATAACAAACTTTTGGTTTTCTCTTAATTTCCTACATTTTCTCGCCAACCAAACAGAAAACTATTCAAAATACAACATTTGGTTTTGAGAGAGTGAAAACAACAACCCATGAAAACTGAGTTTATTTTCTTGTATTGTTTTTTTTTAGATTTTAAGACAAGCAAGACAAAACTGAGCCAATGTTTCATAGCTTCAAAGATTAGATTTTTACAATTTGTATAAACCAAACAGAGAACTAAGCAAAATAAATTTCCAGGTTTTGAAACGAAACACAAATGAAAGCAAAAAGTAACTCTGTTACAAAGGGATGGTCTTGATGATGATGAAGAAGTTGTTGTCGTTGTTGTTGATGATGATGAGTACTCAAAGAGACAGAGACTTGAGGGCTTGAGCGAACTTTAGCTTTGGGTTTGAAAGAAGCTCGAAGAGGGTGTGTAGGAGAACCAGTAGAGGCGAAGGATAAGACCCACATCATCATCTTCAAGCAATAAGTTGGGACTTACAAGTTTAGCTAATGGTGTTAAATTCAAGAAAAATGATAAAAGAAGGCCCATAAATTTTGGGCTGTAATTCAGCAATTTGAACCAAACTAAGAGTTCTATGCTAACCTGGATAGCTAGCCCATATATTAATTTCTTTTTCTTTTTCTTTTTCTCTTTCTCATGAATTACCAAATTTGTAACCCCTCTTAAGTTATATGTCAATTAAACATTTGTTTGAGTTCCTAAGTTGGCAATGCTAACCATTTTCATTCTTTTTTACTTGTTTTCTTTTGCATGTTATTAAATCTAAGTTGTGATAAGAGATATGTGCGTGTGTGAGAGTAAAAAGTGAGAATTATATGTGGACGAAAATGAATAATAAGTTTCTTAATCTTTGTTCATTATCATGATTTCCTTTTGTGTAAACAGTTTAACAAATATGATTCAAACATGTATATGATTCACCTTGTGTAATGCAGTCGAGTAATGTCACTCTTTTGCTTATTAATTTTCTTGTAACACTTTTGATTTCATGTAGATAAAACCGAATAAATGTGATTGTATCTTGGTAAATTAAGAGAAAATTATTCAAACATTTGAAAAATTACTTAATATGTTAAATTTATAGAGGAAATTACACTTTTTCGCCACAAATTATACCTCATTTTATACTTACCCTTGAACTATAAGAATGCATGATTGGCCCCTTAAACTAAAACTTGTGTAACACTTTACCCCTCCCATCTATTTCCAAATTAAGTTAGATAGAAAACTGAGTAATGCACAACTCACGTGACACATGCTTATGTGGAACCCCCTAAAATAACCAAAATTCTCTCCTCTCATATAATGAATTTGAAAGAAATTCTAAGAGAGTGTGTAGGATAAGTAGTAAAGGTGCAAGATAAAACCCGCATCATCATCTTCAAGCATCAAGGTGAACTTGGGACTAGGAAGTATAGCCAATGGTATTTGGATTCCTAAGTTGGCAATGCTAACTATTTTGATTTTTTAAAATTTTTTTCTTTGCAAGTTATTAATTAAATCGAAGATTTGGTCAGAGATATGCCTGCATATGGTAGTGAGAGGTGCGCATTATTGTGGACAGAAACTGATAATGACTTTCTTAATCTTTGTTCATCATCATAATTTCCTTTTGTGTAAACACTTGTATAACAAATATGAGTTGGCCACGTATATCATGTTCACCTACTCATGTAATGTAGTCAAACAATGTCACTCTTTTGCCTATTAATTTCCTTGTAACATTTGGAGTTCATGTAGATTAAACTGGATAAATATGGTTGTATCCTGGTTAATTAAGAGAAAATTATTCAAAACTTTGAAGATTTACTTTATATGTAAAAATTTATTGTTAGTCTTACTTAAGAAGGTTTTAGTTCTTCTTTGCACTCATCTTGAGTATTGTGAAAATCTAGTAAGTAAGTCAAGCATTGAGGACAAAGAGAGAAAGAATATTGATAGGCTAGGCCACTTGATCAAGCCTAATCTCAAGAGAGATCAAGGATATTCTTAGAAATAGCCCAGATTTATTGAATATGGCCAGAAGTGAGTCTTCATTTTATATTTTATATTTTTTGTTATTGTTGTTGGGTTAATTTCAAGATCTAGTGCATGCATTTTGATGAATATAAAGGTATTGAGTTTTTTTTTTTTTTTTTTAATAATAATAATAATTATTATTATTTATTTATTTTATAATTCAATAGTTATAACAATTGGAGAAAGGAAATTCAAAGCTTTTGTTTTCCTCATAAGAAAGAACAAATAAATGCTATTAAGTTAAAATGCTCTAAGCCAAAATGTCTAGAGTTCATGATTTTGAACTTTGATAAAAATAAAATAAAATGAAATAAATCACGAACTCCATAACCACTTGAAAACTGCATGCACTTGAATTTTCCTTATTAGGATTACAACTATACATTATGATTTTTTGTGTGTGATAAATTTTGAATCTTTCTGTCTTAGGCAGTCACTCAATTAGCGTATTAAAGATCTTTAAAAAAAAAGGGAAAAAAAGCATATTAAAGATCTTTTAATTTTTCTCCTTTTTCAAATATCTAGTTATTTGCTATTTTTCCATATGTTAACTATAGATCAGGATAATAATATTATTAGGTTTTTTTAGGGACAATAATATTATTAGTTGATCGTTCTTAATTAAACATCCGAAAATGAGAAGAACCCACCTTTTCAATTAATTGATTTAGATTAGATATGCTATCCAATTGATCCTAAAAGAAAAAAGATAGATGATCAATTTGTTAAAAGATCTATATGTTAGTCTATAAGCAAGAACTGAAACACAATCCGGATCTTACATTTAGGTTTTTTGAATTTCTATTTCAGAATTCAGACACATTGGCATGTGTGTGTGTATATATATATTACATTTTTATTTTGGAATATAGAAAAGTAGGATGATCAAATGGTTGCAGCCCATCCAATTTAATTTACATTGTTTGTACCAAAGTTTTGCTTTATGTCGTAGGAATAGCAAGGGATTGGGTTTCTAGATCCGATTTGAGCTTAATAAGATTGGTTAAAAAATTTTAAATGAGTATTAGTATGAGTACGAGATAGATTATTAGGTTCAATTTTTTTTTTAATAAAAAGTTTTATTTTTTATTATTATTTATAATTTGATAGTTACAATGGAGATTTAAATCTTGAATATCATGAATAGTTGAATACATTGAAAGATGCTAACCAATTGAGTTACAAAGCTATCAGCTATTTGGTTCAAATTTTAAACTTATTAGAGTTTGGAAAAGATTTGAGTTTATAAATGACTCTCTTGATTTGGATATGTCCTTAAATTATTGAAATTCTTGACTTTTAATTTTGTTTTAAAAGAAATTTAGGATTTATTTACCAAAAATCCATGTATATTGATTTCTCTCTGAAAAAATTATAGAAGATTTAGGTTTTTTGAGCTTAATAATATTTTAGATGTTTATATATAGGTTAACTTCCCAATCCGATCTGTGCAATTTGACTCATGGTAAGATGAACAAAATGGGGTCTGTGTTTCTGTGATGGATTTTGGTTTACCAAACATAATTTTGAGAAGTCTTTTCTTTTCTCTTCTTTTCTTTTTTTGTCCCATACCCTATCTGTTACCGATTCTACTTAATTAATCATCCATGCCTTGACATACTTATAAATATCAATTCTCTTGATATCATCTCATCATAATTCTTTGTGGAACCATGCAATTATATTTGTGACATAATTTTCCTCCCTTTTAGACTTGCTTAGGAGAGTTAGCTAAAACGGAATGTAGGAAGTTAATAATTATAATAACTAGCCATGTACTTGATGTGTGGATCGAAATATATAAATATTATGTAATAGGGTGTAATATATAAAAATTACAATTACTTCAAGTGTTGAGTATTTTAAAAAAAAGATTTTTGCAAATTTTTTTATTATCTTTTTATCTCTACAAGTATATTATTCTATTATTTTGTGTGTGTTTGATTAATATTTTTTTAAGGTGAACCATATTCTTCTAATTTTTGTTGTAATGTTTTTTATTTTCCTAATATACAACTAAACTTTATAAGTTTTAAATTTATTATTAAAATTCCTCATCTCTTAAGAAATAAGGAGATTATCATAATAATAAAAAATTATCACAAAATTACAATGTTATCTTAACTAAAATTAAAATGAAACCAAAGGAATAAAAGATAGAATTTATAATAATTATTACTTAAACAACTGGTAGGCATATTCAAATTCATAGCAGCTTTCAAAAAAAAAAAAAAAAAAAAATTCATAGCCATGTAGATTGTGTTTTGGCATAAACTCAAATTCCTATTTCCAAAAAAAAAAAAAGTATTAACCAAAACTAAAATTAAACCAAAGCTATAAAAGGGAGAGAAGAATTTGTGATGGGAAATTTTAAAAAAAAAAAAAAAAACACAATATTAAAACACATTTAAAAAAAAAAAAAAAAACCTTAATTAGAGTTATAAGAAAAAATAAAAATCCACCAAAAGAAAGGGGAGAGAGAGAGAGAGAGAGAGAGAGTACTAATAGTTTTTGTGTGGGAAAAATATGCATTGAATGAGAGAAATGATATCAAATTCATAAAAATTAAAATGGGGAGAAGAAGTGTCAAAATATATGAAAGAGAAAAGGATGAAGGAAATGTAATGGTAAAGTAGAGAGTAAGGGAAAGATAAATAGGCAAAGAGGGAAGATAAATGTTAAAAGAAGTTTAACAGTAAGTGTGAACTAAAATAAAGATGAAGAGTTTTTATTTTAATTTTTTTTAAATGGAGAAAAAAGATTTTAAAAGAGTTAAAAAAAGAGGTAGAAAATAAGTGGTATTATGTTTCTTTTTGTTAAGTATGCTTGTGAGGGATTTCTATACATCGACTGATAAGATCAATGAACTAAGACTAGTTGTGGTTGGTCACAAGATGCTGCAACAATAAATCTCTGGCATTCATCTTAGCTGATAATGGGTTTGGTGCGTGGATAGGCAACAATCGAGGGACAGAATCCAGCCGTGGACATATTTCACTCAGTATTAATGATCTGGTTCTCTTTTGCTTTTACAAAATGTCAACTGCATTATATGAATCACATTGAAATATTTTGTAATTTTTAATATCTTCTTACTCTATAGGCATACTGGGATTGGACGTGGGAGCAATTAGCAAGTGATGATCTTCCTGCTATGTATGACTATATACATAATCAGACAGGGCAGAAACTGTACTATGTTGGGCATTCCATGGTAAATATATGGAATTGTTGCTTCCATTCTATTTACGGACATTACCATCTTTTTGGGTTTTGCTAGGCGTATGATAGGTGAAACTTAGGCCAAATGTTTTTCTAAAATGTAGGGAACTTTGATTGCTTTAGCTTCCTTTTCCCAAGAGAAGCTGGTGAACATGACAGAATCCGTTGCTCTGCTTGGCCCATTATTTTATTGGGGTCAGATTACCTCGATAGTTGGAAGAGCTATTGCCACTACATTCCTAGGCGAAGTAGACAAATTATGAAACTCTGCTGTTCAATTGTGAAACACATATTTTGCTAATATCGAATTCAATATCATAACTCTTGTTGACATCCCATTTTGCAACCTGTATTTAACTACGCATGCAGGGCAAAAAGGTAATTTTGTCTTGGAAATGTGCATCTTGATTCTAACCATTAGATCCTTAGACTCATTTCACTAAAATGATCTTGATGTTGTAACGATCAAATCGACTGGTCATAAGCCCTAATCGGACCACCAGATTGAAAGTTATCATCAAATCAAGTTTTAATGGCTAAGATATACTATCACAAATTGAGTCCGACTATATATGATTATGAACAATTGATTTCAATTGGTTATAGGAGTGATCAATTTGAGATCAATGATGTGTCATAATTTGATTGGTTAGGACTACATTTTATGGTGAGGTTGCATACACCTAATTAATTAGATAGTTAAACATTAATTATTTAATGAGTAATTTATATAATTATCTTTTAATTAGAGTAAATTTGGAACCAATTAAGTCTGAAATGAGAGTGATTGGAGCCATTTAATGTTAATTGTGCTGAAACCATTTTTTAACAAATGACCTCTGCTCACCATTTCATCAATATCTCTCAGAATATTTTGAATCTATGAATGAGGTTAATTTTTTCAGAAACTAGACATCTGGGGCTTCAGTTTGAGCACAAGAATGAGACAATTCCGATCATAATTGAGTCAGATATGATTTTTTGAAATTAGCTCTATAAGCTATTACAGCAGTTACGGAAAAACCGAATTTTGGCTTACTCTCCACTCCCACCAATCTCTCCATTTAATGCACCAGATTTTTCTCAAGGCTAAAATGAGGTCTAGGTTCACAATCCTTGTCAACCCTCATTAAATGGTCTTCCATTCATATTCCCTCTACTAGTACTATATAAATCATCCATCTCCTTCATTCCAAGAAAACAAAAACTTCATTTCTTCCCCTCTTGAGTTCTAGTGAAGTTGAGTAGTCTTGTCATATCTTGGTCTTTCTGAGACTCAAGATATTGAGTGAGACTCACTCTTTCTCTCCTAACTCTTCTTTTCCCTCCTCCCTTAGGATCTCTACTAAGAGTCTCCTCCTCCACCATATGGATCTTGTATTAAGATATAATCCCTTTCTTTAACTTGTTTCTTGTGTTTCCATGATGAGAATTTAGCATTAAAAGATTATAGTAATCACTTAAATTCCCTTGAATATGTTTGAATGTTCTTAATTGTTCTCATATGTTCTTCACACGATCTTGGTTGTTCATCACATGTTCATGCATATCATTAGTTTTAATCTTAAATCCACATAAAAAATATGAAAAACATGTTTGTTTAATATTTCTTTCAAATCCTTGAATCTAGGTTATCACCATTCACACACATTCACTAGAATTTAGTTTTCAATCCAAATGTAATGCTCAATAAATTGAATTAGGGTTTATCACATGCACACACATCAAATTCAACATGCAAATTGATTGACATATTGAATGATATGATATGAATGTTGACCACCATAGTCTAGAAGACCGGTTTCACCGGGCAAGGTGGGTGCCTAACACCTTCCTATCTTGTAACATAGCCTCCAAACTTAGATCAAGGGTTAGTAGATCAAATGCTTATCCTTGTAATTTTCAATTTCTAGATTGTAACTAGGAAGTAAAGCCATGTACTTTATTTTAGATTGTATCTAGGACCAAAGCCATGTAATTTCCTATGTTCAATGTAAATTCAATTTCAAATTAATAAAATGATGAATTTTTCAATTATGGTTTTCTTATTTATTCCAACAATTAAATAAGTGGCGACTCCATTGTAAAACCTTTAATCTAAAGGGGAAAATATAATTAGTCGAACCTTCATTTTGAGAGGCAATAACACGACTCCACCCATTCACGTGGGTTTGGCTCAACAAACATAGAAATGGGCCGAGGGCGCGGTCTCTCACAGTGGCGACTCCACTGGGGATATTGAGGGCTAAGTCTCAATTAGATTATAATGGCCAACCATGTCATTGTTTGTTTATTTCTTTTTTGTATATAATATGTCTAATATGTCATTATTTTGTATGTCATGCATCATTTGCTTGAATGGAATTTATTTTATTTGTGTGCTAGCCCGGAAGCCTGGTAGTATTAGCCATGGATTGTGGTCTTCCTGAGACTCACATACCCAGCAGTGAACCTACCACCCACCGCGACAAGGATCATCATGGTTATGCCATGGTGGTTCATAAGGACAAACTGTACCGTTCGGACCAACGCGGCGCTCCTGGCGTCACAAGTTGGGAGGTACGACGTCCTAGCTTGTGGGAACCTTTAACCTACCTTCTACCTATGTTGTAATGACCCTTAGAACCTACCTTTAGACCGGTCCATGTAAATTGCATTTCATTATGCATTTGTTTGGCCGTTGTTTGAACTATGATGACTCAAGTCCAACGCTTGATCCCATCATAATTGTTTGAACCTTGTATGCTATGAATGAGCTCAAGCCCAAAGGCTTGTGATTGAACTCTACGTGGTATGGAAACCGAAAATTATTTCTTGAATCATTCTAAGCCCAATACTTGAGCCCATCAAAGGTGTATACGCATGATCAACATCAAAAGCCAAATGCTCACAAGATGCATGCATTTCAAGTGCAAGCTCAAGCCATTTCAAGCAAATATCAAAAGATCATAATCAAGGTTCAAGCCTTCCAAGTGCAAGCCTAAGCCATTTCATCATAATCAAGGTTCAAGCACACCAAGCCTCAAGCATCCTAAATGGACCAAGAAGAAGCAAGTGGCCCAACTCTGCTTCACTCCACATTTGGTTTGCAACATCATGGTTAAACTTAAAATTTGTTTATTTATTCCATGTTTCTATGTTTCTTTGAATTCAAAATTTTCATGTAGCATTTAACGAGCTTTGTTCATGTATATATATTAAGAAAGAAAAAAAAAACAAAAAAAATTCAAAAAAAAAAAATTTCAAGATTTCCAAATCTTTCCCAAAAAAAGAGAAAAATTTTCAAATTAAAAAAGTCCTTGGACTAGGGGCATTGAGCCCTTAAGTCATTTAAAAAAAAAAAAAAAAAAAATTTTCCTTGAACTAGGGGCATTGGACTTCCTAGTGATTTTTTCAAAAAGACCCATTTTTTCTTTCAAAAATTTCAAGATTCTTTAAAGTCCTCTTTTCAAAAAGGTACATGAGGATCCCTTGGACAAATTTTTTTCTAAATTAAGATGTTTAAAGGCTTGAACAATCAACTTATACTGAGAAATGATTGATTTCATTTGATCTGTGTAAACACTTTTGCTAAATTACTTTGAATAAAAGAAGAAATGGTCTTAAAAGGCAATCAAAAAGAATTCATCCGTCAAAAAATCCCAAGAATCCATGCACTCGAACCAATTTCAAAGATCTTTTGTTTCACAACATTAGAGCATTCATACTTTTTCTTTCAAGATGAATTTATTAAAAGAGCTTAAGTCACTAGGCTTACAAGCAAGCATTACTAGGGATATGAGGCCATCTTTGGTTAAACAAGATTATTCCCTAATACCTAGAATGATCATTATCCATTGCTAGCCCATTTGAGCCTTTAAACACTTAGCCTCTTTTTTGCATGAACCCACTGAAATCTAAACTTGGGGTGGGAAAAATTCAAAGTATGCATGCTTAAGTCTCATGTTAAGGAGGAGTCGACCTTGTAGCTTTGAAGCTAATTGATAAAGCTCTCCTAGAAGACATGAAAAACAAGTAGAGAATTCATTAAGCTAAAGATAAGAGATCATCAAAGAAAAATGAGCTTTCACTCAATCAAGAAAAGAGAAATGATATTCCATCAATGTGAGAAAGAAAAAAATGTGCATCAAGTTTGAAGAACCTAAAATTCATCATGCCAAGAAGAGTATCCAAAAGAAAGTTCATCAAAAAAGGAAAAGATTCATCAAGCGTAGAAAGATACAAGTGCATTGAGGCAAGAAAGAAGTCTAGAGAGTGCATCAAAATGACCGAAAATCATTAAGCTGAGAAATACAAGGAGGGCAAAAGTTCATTCAATCAAGAGATGAAAGACCAAAAAAAAAGAAAAAAAAAAAAAAAAAAAAAAGCCCGCTAGGCTGAAAACCCAAAAGGGTAGTCTAGGCAAAAGCAAAGGCCAAAAAAAAAAAAAAAAACCCGCTAGGCTGAAAACCCAAAAGGGCAGTCTAGGCAAAAGTTAGGGCCCAAAAAAAAAAAAAAAAATCCTAGCAAATTGAAAACTTGAAGATGTAACCTAAAAAAAAAGGATTTTACAAGATGAAAGTCTAGAGGTATGATTCAAGGGGATGAGCATAAAAACAAATGTTGATACAAGTGATCAATTAAGACTAGTGAGAAGATGGCAAAGAAGAAATGGAAAAACTTCTCCAATACTTGATTTTTGAGTAATGCATACTTGGGAGAACATCATAGGGAATGTTGAGCCTTTTTATATCATTCATTTCATAACCTAAACCCGGCCTACGTTACAACCCATGAATAAGACCTCCTTGAAATCTTGCTAATTGTAGGCACATCTTAAACTCCAATAATATTTTTCTCTTGAATTAAAAAGAGAAAATGCTTAAAATTGTCAAACCCCACAGGATGATATGTCTGAGGAAAAAATTTCTCAAATTCTCAAATCCTCAAAATGAATCAAATGAACCTCCAAACCTGGAGCACTCTCCCTGTTTGCACCCAACAATGTGATTCATAAATATTATCACATTTCATTTCTTGATTGCCTTTGGAGACTCAATCTGACGATGTTCAAAAGAAACAAGCAAATTTTGATTATATGAGTTTAATGATCTTGATCCTTTTTAATTAAAGAGATTTGTTTGATTCTTAAACACTTTGATTTGCCAAAATGGTTGTTCAAAAGACCACCTCTTGTTCATTAAAAAAAAAAAAAAAAGAAGAGGAAATTTGTTTTTTTTTTTTTCAAAAAAAAAACATCATTCTTTTTCAAAATCTAGTTCTCTTGAACTATGTCTTGACCTGATCCTCTATGAGAGAGGTACGTAGGCAGCCTTTCAAAGGCCCGGTCCCAATCATCCAAACAGCCTTGTAGAGTAAAGTCAAAACGATGTGACAAAAATTGTTTGGGTGCAAGTTAGGCTAAGCCTATTTGTTTTGCATCAAGTATGCTTAAATTTGGGGGCATTGGCCTATTTATATTGTATGCAGATATATCCTTCTCGCATGAAAGCATGTTTTCATTTGAGGCATCAATCCATTTTTTGCAAGCATGTCTACACTAATGGCAATGGCCAAAAATGTTTTCAAGATAACTGGTTTCTAACAAGCTAGAGAAAGAAAGCCATTTTGCAGGAACCAATGATTACGGACCGTGATCTTCTTTCATGTTCCCCAAGGGTCGCAATATCAAATGAACTATCTAAGCATGAGATATGCCTCAAACTAGGGGCATTGGCTAAGTACTTCCAATTCATATCAATGAACAAATCCATTTCTAATTGAAATTATCTTTTTGCAGGAATTAAGCAAGGACTTATCCAGCAATCCACATCAACTTCCAGCCAAAGTTATTCTCATTCAAAGGATAGGTTTTTCAAAAAAGAAAAAAGAAAAACAAATCATCATGAATAAATCTTCATCATTTCTAGTCCATCTTCATCTTCTTCACTTTGTGATCATAAAAAAAATCTCCATTTTCAAAGGAAAAATCTCCATGAACAAATCTTCAAAAGGAAAAATCTCCATTTTTCAAAGGAAAAATCTCCAAAACCATATTCCAAAGGAAAAATCTCCATGAACAAATCTTCTTGAAAAGTTTCAAAAATTCAATGGAAAAATCTCCAGAATAAAATTTCAAGGAAAAATCTCAACGAACAAATCTTCAAAAGGAAAAATCTCCATTTTTCAAAGGAAAAATCTCCAAAACCATATTCCAAAAGAAAAATCTCCATGAACAAATCTTCTTGAAAAGTTTCAAAAATTCAATGGAAAAATCTCCAGAATAAATCTTCAAGGGAAAATCTCCACGAACAAATCTTCGAAAGGAAAAATCTCCATTTTTTCAAAGGAAAAATCTCCAAAACCATATTCCAAAGGAAAAATCTCCACGAACAAATCTTCGAAAGGAAAAATCTCCATTTTTCAAAGGAAAAATCTCCAAAACCATATTCCAAAGGAAAAATCTCCATGAACAAATCTTCTTAAAAAATTTTCAAAAATCCAATGGAAAAATCTCCAGAATAAATCTTCAAGGAAAAATCTCCATGAACAAATCTTCAAAAGGAAAAATCTCCAATGAATAAATCTTCATTAAAAATTTTCAAATCATCAAAGGAAAAATCTCCAAAACTATTTTTCATGGAAAAATCTCCTATGAACAAATCTTCATTAGAGTTTTTCAAAATCCAATGGAAAAATCTTCAGAATAAATCTTAAAGGAAAAATCTCCATGAACAAATCTTCAAAAGGAAAAATCTCCAATGAATAAATCTTCATTAAAAATTTTCAAATCATCAAAGGAAAAATCTCCAAAACTATTTTTCAAGGAAAAATCTCCTATGAACAAATCTTCATTAGAGTTTTTCAAAATTACCAGAATGAATCTTCAAGGAAAAATCTCCATATTTCAAAGGAAAAATCTCCATGAATAAATCATTTTAAAAAAAATTTCAAATGTTTAAAGGATAAATCTTCAAGATAACTCTTCAGAAAAAAAATCTCAATTTTTCAAGGAAAAATCTCCAATGAATAATTCTTCATAGGAAAAATCTCCAATGAACAAATCTTCATTAAAATTTTTGAAAACTTCAATGGAAAAATCTCCAGAGTCAAAGCTTCAAAGGATAAATCTCTTGAGCATAGCTTCAAATGAAAGGTCTCCAAAACAAATGGCAGATTGCGATCTCCTTCCGTATTCTCCAGTGGTCACAACAGCAAGTTAGCTATCCACACTCAACATTCATCAAAACATGCAAGATGTCCCAAACTAGGGGCATTGGCTTGGTATGTCCAATTTCTTTCAATGAATAACTTTATTACTAATTGAAAATATTTATTTTGCAGGAACTAGGGTAAATGACCCATACACATTGGCACAAATATCACCTTCCACAAATCCATCGGACCTCTGGGAAGCACGTCCAAACTTCAAATCCATCGGACCTCTTCGAAGCACATCCAAACTTCAAACCATCAGACCTCTGGGAAGCATGTCCAAACTTCAAATCCATTGGATCTCCAGGAAACATGTCCAAATTTTAAATCCACGGACCTCTGGGAAGCACGTCCAAAACTTCAAATCCATCAGATCTCTGGGAAACATGTCCAAAATTCAAGATCATGACTAGAATCCTCATTTTGTCGTGACCACTGGTAAGCATGTCTTGTACTCACTTCTTTTCCCAAAAAAAAAAAAAATTGCATGCATGAACTACGTTTGGACCTGATCCTCCCACCAAGAGGTACGTAGGCAATCTCCCTTGAGATTCGGTCCACATTTTGATCCATAACATGACCATCTACACTTTTATCTACATGCATCATATATTCACCACGGTTAAAAACTGATTGCAAAGTTGGGTGTCTCTTTCATACATTGACATTTGCTTTTCAAGCTCTGCCAATGAGGGGCATTCTGTTGACACCCTATTTTGCAACCTGTATTTAACCACGCATGGAGGGTAAAAGGGTAATTTTGCCTTGGAAATGTGCATCTTGATTCTAGCCATTAGATCCTTGGACTCATTTCACCAAAATGATCTTGATGTTGTAACGATCAAATTGACTGGTCATAAGCCCTAATCGGACCACCAGATTGAAAATTATCATCAAATCAAGTTTTAATGGCTAAGATGTACTATCACAAATTGAGTCCGACTATATATAATTATGAACAATTGATTTCAATTGATTATAGGAGTGATCAATTTGAGATCAATGATGTGTCATAATTTGATTGGTTAGGACTACATTTTATGGTGAGGTTGCATACACCTAATTAATTAGATAGTTAAATATTAATTATTCAATGAGTAATTTGTGTAATTATATTTTAATTAGAGTAAATTTGGAACCAATTAAGTCTGAAATGGGAGTGATTGAAGCCATTTAATGTTAATTGGGAGCTAATTTGGGACCTATTAATGTTAATTGTGCTGAAACCATTTTCTAACAAATGACCTTTGCTCACCATTTCATCAATATCTCTCAGAATATTTCGAATCTGTGAATGAGGTTAATTTTTCCAGAAATTAGACATCTGGGGATTCAATTTGAGCACAAGAACGAGACAATTCCGATCAGAATTGAGTCAGATATGATTTTTCGAAATTGGCTTTACAAGCTGTTATAGCAGTTACGAGAAAACCGAATTTTGGCTTGCTCCCCACTCCCACCAATCTCTCCATTTAATGCACCAGATTTTTTCCAAGGCTAAAATGAGGTCTAGGTTCATAATCCTTGTCAACCCCATTAAATGGCATTCCATTCATATTCCCTCTACTAGTACTATATAAACCATCTCTCTCATTCATTCTAAGAAAACAAAAACCCCATCTCTTCTCCTCTCTTGAGTTCTAGTGAAGTTGAGTAGTCTTATCATATCTTGGTCTTCCTGAGACTCAAGGTATTGAGTGAGACTCACTCTTTCTCTCCTAACTCTTCTTTTCCCTCCTCCCTTAGGATCTTTACTAAGAGTCTCCTCCTCCACCATATGGATCTTGCATTAAGGTATAATCCCTTTCCTTAACTTGTTTCTTGTGTTTCCATGATGAGAATTTAGGATTAAAAGATGATAGTAATCACTTAAATTCCCTTGAATATGTTTGAATGTTCTTAATTGTTCTCATATATTCTTCACATGTTCTTAGTTGTTCATCACATGTTCATGCATATCACTAGTTTTAATCTTAAATCCACATCAAAAATATGAAAAACATGTTTATCTAATATTTCTTTCAAATCCTTGAATCTAGGTTATCACCATTCACACACATTCACTAGAATTTAGTTTTCAATCCAAATGTAATGCTCAATAAATTGAATTAGGGTTTATCACATGCACACACATCAAATTCAACATACAAATTGATTGACATATTGAATGATATGATATGAATGTTGGCCACCATAGTCTAGAAGACCGGTTTTACCGGGTAAGGTGGGTGTCTAACACCTTCCCACCTTGTAACATAGCCTCCGAACTTAGATCAATGGTTAGTAGATCAAATGCTTATCCTTGTAATTTTCAATTTCTAGATTGTAATTAGGAAACAAAGCCATGTACTTTATCTTAGATTGTATCTAGGACCAAAGCCGTGTAATTTCCTATGTTCAATGTAAATTTAATTTCAAATTAATAAAATGATGAATTTTTCAATTATGGTTTTCTTATTTATTCCAACAATTAAATAAGTGGCGACTTCATTGTAAAACCCTTAATCTAAAGGGGAAAATATAACTAGTCGAACCTCCATTTTGAGAGGCAATAACACGACTCCACCCATTCACGTGGGTTTGGCTCAACAAACATAAAAATGGGCCGGGGGCGCGGTCTCTCACAACTCTTTATTTAAATTTAGGGATAATTACACTTTGCCCACTTGTGGTTTGCCTCTAATTCTATGTGCTCACCCGTGGTTTAAATTTTGACACTTTGCCCACTTGTGATTCTCACCGTTACCCAGCCGTAACCCACCTCTCTAATTTCCGTTACTCTAACATAGAAAAGGTAAAAAACAGAACTCCACACAGATCAAAACTCACTCTCTCCTAAAACTCACTCACTCCCATCCAACCCAACGAAGATCCTACACAATGCAATGCAATGCTATTATGTGTCCAGTGCTTCTTCAAACAACTTAGTAAATCTGAAGCAACAAAACCAAATTAAATCCAAGAAAAAAAAAAAAAAAAACCCAATAACCAGCAAGTGAGAATCAAACCCAGAAATGAAAAAACATCCAAATTTCTGAATTTCAAATTGATTTTCTAATTTAAGCAAATACCCACAAAAAAAAGAAAAAAAAAGAAAGAAACTTCAGGTTTTTAATCCTCCTGCACAATTTACAAACCATTTGAAGTGGTTTTTAATTTAAGCCAAAAATAACCAATAAGTAAGAAACTGATCCAGAAATAAAATAAGATCCAGAATTTTGAATTTCAAATTGACTTCTAATAGATCCACACTAAAAGTACAACCTTGATATATTCATGACCAAGATTCTTGGTGAGTAAATAGTAGTCATATGTGGGCCAAGTGGACACAAATTCTTGTTCTCCAACGAGCAAAAGCTCTTCACTGCATTTCATCCTCATTCTATGCAAAAGATCTTCCGTTCTTAAACGCAAACAGCTGCTCCAGTCCAAACCTCATGCGATACTGAGTCCAAAATCTTAAGGTCACCTGGGTTTTTGAAGCCCGAAGCATTGGTGAGGTACTTGGGGAAAATGGACTCTATCACACAGCACTAAATGCAAAGTTATTGGGAAGGAAATGATGTAGTCAAGGCCTTCCCTCTTGCCAAGGCTCTAACTTTGAGTCTTGCGTGTAGATTTTTTCTGGGCACTGATGATCTTGAGCGAATTGCTAGACTTGTTAACAATTTTGATGATATTACAGTTGGGTTGTACTTCACGTAGTGTGGATCTTCATTGGGTTGGATGGGAGTGAGTGAGTTTTGGGAGAGAGTGAGTTTTGATCCGAGTGGGGTTCTGTTTTTTACCTTTTTTGTGTTAGAGTAACGGAAATGGGAGAGGTGGGTTACGGCTGGGTAACGGTGAGAATCACAAGTGGGCAAAGTGTCAAAATTTAAACCATAGGTGGGCACATAGAATTAAAGTCAAACCACAAGTGGGTAAAGTGTAATTATCCCTTAAATTTAACAGCACACATATCGGCTGGGTCTCCGTGAATTCATTGCAGGAGGGTGAGGAAGCAATAAATAAGCCATCTTAATTCAGTAACATCTTGCACATGCTTGCAATCAATGATTAAGTAGTTAAAATAATAATAATAATAATAATAATAATAATAATAATAATAATAATAATAATAATAATAATTTGGTATTGTCTATGAGACGCAAAGTTGTTAAAATCGGAATCTTACGTAGAATTGTTAAAAGTAGGTGGAATCGTAAATCATAGGATCGAATCTTGAATCGTGAGATCCTATATATTTTCAGATTTAAATAAAAAAACAAATTGATAATGACTTTGCATGTTGAATAATCACGTAAATTATAAATTCATCCATAAAAAAACTAAGATTTGCATCATATGATGTAATTTGCATGTCATACATTGCTAAGTATATATTAATGAAACAAATATATTTAAATTTTGATCCAATGTATCTAAAAAGTTCAATAAATGTTTAATTAGCAACCAAATACCAAAATATTTATCAAAACATATGGAAAATATTTTCCAAGTTCTAAGTTCCAAGTTTGAAATCCAAAATAAGTTAATAAATGGAAATTAGCTAACTACAATATGAAATCCAAAAGCAAGATGAATATTAAGGTGAAATGAACATTTAATTATTCTCATTCTAAGGTTCTTATAACTACCGTCCTAAATTCCTAATCATCATCATCTATTTCATCATCTATGTAGACATTATATATTTGTATACTAGAACTACAAAAGACCTCAAGATACAATTTCACACTCAACTATTCAAGTTATACAACACAGCAACAATTAAAGAGCATGCTCAAAAAAATCAATCAATCAATATACAAATACAAGCATAACTAATAAAATTACATATAAAAAAAATATTTTAGTAATATTAGAACACAAATTAGTATATTGATCAAACAAATTTAACAACATTATAGCTTAAAAAGTAGTAATGCCAACATCAAATTCTTCATTTAGAAATGATGAAGCATTCCTTCATTTTGATTACAAGTGAACTAGAAACTAGAAAACATTTGCTTAGGTTAACATAATTTTTAATTCTACCATTTTTACGATCCTACGTACGATCCTACCATTTTTACGATCCTAATACGATCCTAAACGTTTTAGTGAGGTGGGATCGTAAAATCGGGCGATCCTACAATCCATGAGATAGGTGATTTCTATCTATAATTTTAACATTAATCAATATGTACAACTATTCTCACTGCTGAGATTTGTCTAAAGACGTTCTGAAATATTCCGAGTGAAGAAGTTACCAAAATTGTGAATCAAAATTAGACTGGTGTCTTAGTTTCATCTATTAAAGCATTCTCATCAATAATTGCAAAAAATTTAGCATTTACAGTCTCAAAACACTACTTTTTTCAATTTTAATACCTCATTTTACAATATACTAAACATCAAAACTTCTTTTTTTTACAACTTCATTTAAATATTATTTCTCTGTAATTTTTTTTATTCTTTTTTTGTTTTTATTTTTTTCATCCTCTCTCTCTGGTCTCACTGTCTCTCTCTCTCTCCCTCTCTCCCTCTCGATGACCCACGCCGATGAGACCGATCAAGTCGATGATCCACGCCGGTCAACTCAACAGTCTGCGTTGGTCATGTCAATGATCCACGAACATAGACCCACAAACCCAGACGCATGAATTCAGACCCACAAAATCGCTAGAGCATATTGCCGAAGCACATCAGACCACGACCTAAAATGCCAAATCCATAACCTACACAACCATTGCCGAATCTAACATCAAATCACAAACTCTGAAAAATAAAAAAAAAAAAAAAAAAAAAAAACCACGCAGTTAGAGATCGGCTTGGCTAGATGCTCTGATCTGGGTTTTGTCGAAGAGGGAGAGAGAGAACAGAGAAATGGGAGCAAGAATGAGAGACGGAAGAAACGGAAATGAGAAAGAAATAATAAGAAGAAAAGAAAGTGGGCCCCACCTGAATAAAAAAATAATATAAGTTTTACCATTGGTGAACAGTGCGATCTCAAATATGAAATTGCAATGTTCATCAATGTCAAATATTATGACATTTGTAGGGACACGTTTTGCAGCCCAAGCCCAAGGTGTATGAGATCTTGGACCAGTGAGCCCAGTACAATGAATTTGTAAAAAGTGGGTCAAAAAGCTAGGCTTTAGTGCATGGATAACAGTTAATATGGTGTTCATGACAATCAAACAGAGATGAACTGAGTTTATCAAAGAAAGTTTGTCCTCGGCACAATCCGAGGAGTTTTGTTCTAGTAAATATTGAATGAAAATGATTCCAGGAGTTCTTGAGATTGCGACAGTGCTTTCTCCGTTCATTCCAGCCACTCTCTCCATGGTGGGTTTCTCCTATTATATAGTCCCCTTTGAACGATCTTGGCCTTCCGCTTGTTGATCATCCAAGCCTATACTTGAGTGCCTGTCCCATCGGACACCCTCTCTGGCATTCTGTAAGTTGTGGTAATCGAGGTATCACTATTCAGGAGTCTTGTCCACATAAATGCGGTGTTAGCAGCTTTCCCTTAGATATTTTTGAGTTCCTATCTTTTAGAACTTCCTAGAAGGTCACTCTGACTATTTAGGAATTATATCTGATCGTGCCTAGCTGTTCCAAGGAGATATTCCTCCTCGAATTCGAACTACCACGCTCTTAACCAAAGCCCCAAACCCCATTATATGATTTTGGGCCCATGACTGCACAGCATTTAAAACACTTGATAGAGGTAGTTTTTTAAAGTTTGGTGTGTCAAATGCCAAATATTTGGCATTTGACACACTTGATGAGAATGCTCTCTTTCCCAAATTCTTGTGAACCCAAATTGTGAAGAATTACCACTCATTGATTGCGCCAACAGGTCAGATGTCAGCAAACATCTGGCAAGTGTCTGCTCATTACCACTCATTGATTGCACCAAACTGATAGATGTTAGAACAAAACTTAGGTACAGTACCTTAGGTGCTGTTCCTTAGGTTCACCTCTTAAAATTTAGCCATGTGGCTATTTAATTAAAAAATACACTTCATTCCCATGAGAGAAAATTCACATGACAGAATCTTAAAATGAGAACTTAAGAAACAGTACCTAAGTACTGTACCTAAATCTTGCTCTAGATGATATTGCAGGTTGTTCTCACTTGGCTTAACTTGATAATATAGTCTTCCTTTCCCTTTCAGGACTAATTTGCATATGTCATTTCTATTTACAGGTCCACATGAATTGCTGCATAAAACCTTCCACGATGGATGATTCTTTTAATCATGCACCCCAGTCAACGTCAACAAAGAACATAAACCATTCGGCTCAGAGTAAGTCTCTGAATTTTGGGCACACTCTGCTAAGCTCAACTTTATTTATTTATTTTTTTTAAACCTTGAATTCCATGAACATAAAAAGAAACCTTTTATGTGCATATCTCATTGTTATTTAGCAGTTCAAGTCCAAGACTTACAAAGTTACGCCACCGATAGTCAAAGTTGTTTTATTTCGTATGTAATTAATAGGTTTATTTAATTGAGTTCCATAGATCACAAGGACTTAATAAATATATTAACTCTTGGTATTTTAAAACTTTGGATAGTGATCAGAACTGGAAACACAGCGAAGTATGACTACGGTGATGAAAGTGTACAATGTGTCACGAATTCCAAAAGACATTCCTCTTTTCTTTGGTTACGGAGGGAAGGATTCGCTTACTGACATTAATGATGTGAAGCATTTGCTAGACAGCTTTGCTAGACAACCTAAAGGATCATCAGAAGGACAAGCTTGTGGTAAAGTACGAAGAAGTATATGCTCACTTTGATTTCGTTATGGCTGGGAATGCGAAAAGTGAAATATATGATCCTCTGATGGCTTTCTTCAGGACCCAAGCTTGATTTTCAGAACTTTTTTACGGATCCACTACAGATAATTCTATGTTCCAGCCAAAAGTTTCTCATTTTAGTTGTATGTTAATTGTTTTGGCCCAATACTGTTGTGATTGGTGAAAAGAATTTGATTCAAAAAGCCTGCTTCCCTGCTTTCTCGTAACTGAAAAGAATTTATTTCTGACTAATAATGACTTTGCCACACCAAAAACTGTGAAAATTTGTATCCCTATCGTTACTCTTTCTAGGCCACACTATTGGTATGTTGAACATGCTTCAAACGCCCTGTCATATTTGTGTGTTAAAGAGTGGTTGGGAAAAAATAAAAATAAAAATTTTGGAAGATATGTACATGGAAAACATATAATTATAGATGACTTGCCTTTCGCCAAAGTTCGCAGAGAAAATGATGAGTTCTCTAGCTGAGAGCTCTGGGTTTTCAAATGTTTTTTATATGAAAGAAAGAAAGAAGAAGTCAATAACAATGATGATGATGATAGTTTTTATTTATTTATTTATTTCCTTTGTTCAAATAGCATTTATCAAACAACGGCTTCTGCTAGCTTTGGGTTTCCGACATCCTATATCTATATGCCTGATAGAATTAACAAATTGTAAATTTGAAGTAGATTGTTAAGTACCACACAAAATCTTCTCTACCAAATACTCTACTACATTCAAGGACTCAAAGGAGACCGGAGATACAATAGCAAGATCAACTGGTTCCTCTGTCTCTCAAATAAAAATGTTAGGCCTAAGATTGAAGCGGTTCCTCTGTATTATCTTGATCAGAGCTTCTACTAGAGGACCTTAGCAATTTCTTCAACTTCTTTACATATTTGATGAGCTTCTCCATTTCATAGGCCTCTCTGCTTTGTTTTCAAGACTTATCTTTCTCTCCGCAGGTTTCTAATAGAGTTGGCTCTATATACTAACAAATGAGGAGTACCGAACTGTAGTGTTGGCGTCATGGGGAATATGTGGAAGCTTTGTGAAGGCTCTGCGTTGTTCATCGAGCTTGCTTGCATTTATTGTTTCATGTATGAATAAGAAGCCTCATTGTGCTTGTCTTTTGCTCTCTAATATATGACATTTATCACCTTACTATTTGGGCTTAAAAGAGGCCCAAATAGTATCATCCGGAGAATAAAGAACTGCTCTAATAAGAACTTTCCAAAATGCGTAATATTTCCCATAGAAATTAATCACAAACAAATGTACTCTCTTTGATACTAATGGAAAGATAAGCTCACACAATATCAAATATTTAGACCTTCAATATCCAATTTTACCACTTAATCATTTTTAATCCTAACTAACAATAAGCGTACCAATATAAGTGATTAGCCAATTTCACTATCCATGCACAGAAATAAACAATATAAAGCAAGAAAGTATTATAGAGTGCAGAAAATAAAAGACCAAATCAAACGAGAACACCATAATGTGTTTTCAAAGAGGAAATTTGAGACCCAAGTGAAAAACCTTTCCATCAACCCTCCAAGTAGTCGGAATTCCACTATAGGATAGATACAATACAAACTTGAAGCAGAACTTCCAAGCCTAAATCTCCCTAAGTACTTGAGCCCTCCAAGGTCTAGCTAGCATCCAACTTCGCTGAGCTTTTTCTTCTACAAAGTTATGCCGGTTGAGTGACCTACCGCTAGTCACCAAGTGAAGTTAGGATTTGTGGTTTGGATCTCCATAGGTTCCCACAACCTACAACTCACTAACACACAGAATATGTGTAGGTGGTGAAGGTAGCAATCTCCACTTTAAGGCTAAAGCAGTTGTAGATTCTAACAACAGAAAAATGGCTTCTCTCTCGCTCTCTCTCTCTCTCTCTAAAGTGAGCAACATCACTGACAAAATCACTATCAGTATTCTCTCTAGGATTTTTTTTTCTCAATTTTTGGAGATCTAGAGAATTGGAAAGGACGAGTGTGTATTGTGTGTTGTTTTGGAAATGAGTTGTCTACAGATGAGATTAATTTTTCCTGACTCTAGTTGCGAACTAATTGTGAGCTAGCTAGGTCGCAAAATGTTGCGACACATAGAGGACAAAAAGGCTCCCCCTTTCTTGATGCATGGCAGCTTTGCGAGCAATCTTTGTCCCGAGCAAGTCACAAACCCACTCTAAACTGCTTTGACAAACCTTTTCTAGGGCTCAAGCAAACCAACTAAGACAACATGTAATCCCACCAAAAAATATATCAAAATATGGAGAATTTCATATAAATTTGGTACAAAATAAAACCAACACAAATACATCAAAGTGAGACTAATTAACAAAACTAATTTTGATTTTATTTTAATTATCACTTCCAATAAGTATCAACTCACTTCTTAAAATATTTACCAAACCAATTATCATCTAATTAACTTTTTTTTTTTTGAATTAATTAACGTACTTTTAGTACCCTTACCTTAAAATTTTGCATATGCTATTCTATGTTTTGTAGAAGAAAAAAAGCTTAAAATTTTAAAGTTCTCTAGATGAAAAAAAATAGTAAATTAAAAAAAAAAAAGGTGAAATAACACCCTACTTTTTGAGGTTTGAATGAAATCAAAGCATTAGTCGTTTCATTAATAACAGTATAGAAAATTTCAAATTTTGAAAGGTTTTGCTTGACCTAGTCCTATCCATGGCAAGTGAACAGTTTTTTAGTTAAATATTGTTTCTTGTCAACAAACTTCCAAAATAAACATTCCCAACAGCAAAATTTTTAGACAACCAGAATGGCAAGCAAACAGCTTCTTAACAACAATTTGAGTGCGCTTGTATAAACTGTTAGAAAATTGTTTTTTGAATTTAAAAATAGAGTTTGTAAAAAAGCTGTAAAAAGTTGTGGTTGTAAAGCTGAGTTTTAAGTTTTAAAAACGTTCTTTTAATCTTCTAGAACACCTAACCAAACATACCTTTCATCTATAAAAGCCGAGTTGCAGGGAGAGAGATGGAACTTACACGCATTGAGTCACAAAACGTTCTATATTTATTTTTATATTAAAATACCCCATCATGAAACATATGTAATTCAAGTCACCAAACAACATACTATTCTGTCTGTATTTGGATTCTTCAAGCTTAAATTGCTAGAAGTGTGAAAGTTATTACACCACTGAAATGAGAATGGATTACACATCAACCACTCTACTTCTAGCTGTTCTACTATTTGCATCAGCAGTTGCTCATGACATTAGTCATGATAGTCTATGCAAATCCATGGTGGAGACAAAAGGCTATATTTGTGAAGAACATAAAGTATCTACCAGGATTGCGTGAATTTTAGTTTATAAAGCCTTTTTATTTTGTGACTTATACTAGTGTCTAATGTGATTAAATTTTGATGGTTCAGGTAACAACAAAAGATGGTTATATTCTTGGCGTGCAGAGGATTCCGGTGGGGAGGACTAGTAAGACGGCAAATAGGCCACCGGTTTTGTTACAACATGGGATTTTCATGGTTAGGAGTTAGAACCCTCGATACCATATATTTGAACTATGTTTCTTTTTGTATGTGTGCTCGAGGTATTTTTATGCATGGGAGAATAAAACATCAATGAACTAAGACGAGTTATGGTTGGTCACAGGATGCTGCAACGTGGCTGTTCAATTCTCCAAATAAATCTCTGGCTTTCATCTTAGCAGATAATGGGTTTGATGTGTGGATGGGCAACAATCGAGGAACAATTTCTAGCCGTGGACATACTTCACTCAGTGCTAATGATCTGGTTCTCTTTGTTTTAACCAAATGTCGACTGCATTATATGAACCACATTGAAATACTTTGTAATTTTTAATCTCTTCTTACTATATAGGCTTACTGGGATTGGACGTGGGAGCAATTAGTCAATGATGATCTTCCTGCTATGTATGACTATATACATAATCAGACAGGGCAGAAACTGTACTATGTTGGGCATTCCATGGTAAATATGTGGAATGGTTGCTACCATATATTCTACTTACGGACGTTACTTATCTTTTTGGGTTTTGCTAGGCATATGATCGGTGAAACTAAGGCCAATTTTTTTAATTTGTAGGGAACTTTGCTTGCTTTAGCATCCTTTTCCCAAGAGAAGCTGGTGAACTTGACAAAATCCGCTGCCTTGCTTTGCCCAATTGCTTATACAGGTCAGGTGTCCTCGGTGTTTGCAAGGGCTATTGCCAAGACACATCTAGCCCAAGTAAGGCAAATTATGTAACTCTCCTGTTCAATTCTGAAGCCCATATTTTGTTATTATCGAATTCAATATCATAACTCTTTTTTGAAACTTAACAGCACGCATACTTGCTGGGTCTCGGTGAATTCATTGCTGGAGGGTGAGGAAGCAATAAGCCATCTTAATTCAGTACCATCTTGCATTTGCTTGGGAAAAAAGAAAAAAGAAAAAGAAAAAATAACTTGCACATTCTTGCAATTAATGATTAAAGGTTTTGTTTTTTTAGTATTGTCTTTTCTGCCATTTCCTGAGTAATTTTTCAACGAAAGAATGAGACTGGTGATTTCTATCTATGATATTTCAACATTAATCAATATGTACAACTATTCTCACTTGCTGAGACCTTTAAAGATGTTCGAAAGTCACCCAAATTGTGAAAAATTAGACCACTAACAATCTTCTTTTCCTAGTAAACAGGTCGGTTGCTGGCAAACTTCTGGAAGGTGTCTGCCACTTACCACCCATTGACTGTAGCAACCTGGTATCCACTGTTGCAGGTTGTTTTCACTTGCCTTAACTTCATATTATATAATCTCCCTTTCCCTAACACTACTGATTTACATGTGACATTTCTATTTATAGGCCCAAATTGCTGCATAAAGCCTTCCACCTATGATGTTTTTCTGGAACATACACCCCAGTCAACGTCAACAAAGAACGTAGTCCATTTGTCTCAGAGTAAGTCTCTGAATTTTGGATACTCCACTAAGCTCGCCTTTGTCTTTTTTAAACCTTTAATTTTATGAATATAAAAATAAACCTATATGTGCATATCTTATTGTCATTTAGCCGTTCAAGTCCAAGGCTTACAAAGTAACACTACCAATAGTCAGAGTCGTTTTACATCGAATGTAATTAATAGGTTAATTTAATTGAATTCCTTGGATCACAAGGACTTTATAAATATATTAATTCTTCGTATTTTAAAATTTTGTATAGTGCTTCTAGCTGGAAACATAGCAAAGTACGACTACGGTGACGACAGTGAGAACAAGAAGCACTACGGGCAGTTTACTCCTCCTCTGTACAATCTGACACGCATTCCAAAAGACATTCCTCTTTTCATTGGTTATGGAGGGAAGGATTTGCTTTCTGACGTTAATGACGTGAAGCTTTTGCTTGACAACCTTGAGGATCATCAGAAGGACAAGCTTGTGCTACAGTATAGAGATGACTATGCTCATTTTGATTTCGTTATGGCTGAGAATGCGGAAAGTGTTGTATATGATCCTCTGTTGGCTTTCTTGAGGACCCAAACTTGATTTTCAAAACTCTTTCAGAGATCCTCTACAGATGATTCTTTGGTCCAGTCAAAGTTTCTCATTATTATTTGTACTGCACCTTAGATTTGATTTTAACTCTATGTTTGGTTAAACATTTTGTTTTTTTTTTGGGCCCTATAAGGTTGTGAAATAAGGTTCTACATTTGTAATCTGATGTAGAACTCTTTGAATTCTGAATGAAGGTTAGACAAAGATTATTTTTGTCAATTTATTTTATTATTTAATTTATTTTTATTATTATTTATGAGTTTCACTGCACTTTTTGATAATATTCATAAGTTCCACTATACTATTTCAGTTAACTTTTACCTTTATCTACCGTACTTTCATCCAAAAAATTTTTATTTTAGCAAAATAAGTGAATTTCAAATAAACTAGAAATTTGCAATCTTTTTATCCCAAAAGAAAAAGTTTGTTGGTGGTGAAAAAATGAATGTTAATGAACTCAGCCAATTTTTTTTTGCTGATTTGATTGAAAAATCTTGATTCCTTTTTTCTATTAATACGTAAAATGTCACCATTTTTACCATAGTTATTTTACGTATCAGACTATAACTAGCAGCCTATCACTTTCATATAAACCTATCATTTTTCTTCATCACTCACAATCTGCTATGTGAACAATTGTGGCACAAATTATAGTAGCATTTTATGTGATCTTAGAATTTTTGTCCTCGTCATTCATTCAAAGGAAAAGAAATTATTTTGCTAATAAGAACTAACCACGTCAAAAATTGTGTAAAAGATCATGAAAATTTGTATCCCTGTCATTATTAGGTAGGTCATGCTGAGTTCCAATGCCACTATCAAATTCAAATTTGTGAGTTAAAGGGAGTTTATGAAAAGAATAAAAGAAAATCTCTTCTCCTGAAGATATGTATGTGGAAAACATAAAATTATAGATGATTCTCCTTTTGACAAACTTCACTGTGAAAATGATAAGTTCCTCAAGCTGATAGGTATAGGTTTCAAATTTTCTTTTTATAGGTTGAAAAAAGAACAACTAGGAAAAAAAATTCAATAATGGTGACAATGATAATAGGTTTTTTTATGAGAAAAATTGACAGATGCCCTAAGGCATAAGGGAATTAGTTTAAGAAATTTTTTAAAAATATATTTTTATGGAAAAAGGAAAAGCAAATTATTTTACTTTACAATTTTTTATATTTCCCATAAAAATAGTATCAAAACTTTCATAAAATGATTCATTAACAATGACGTTGCGAAAGGCCGGAAGAAAGCATACACAATGCTATCTAAATTAAACTGTTAGTTTTTGGTAATAAACCTCGAACCCATAAGCAGTTCCTTGAATCCACAAGATAATAGGTCTGGAATTTACCAAGGGGAAAAAAAAAAAAAAAAAAAACAAGAGACAAAGTCTAAATTTTTATTAATAGACAAAGTCTACAATGCATTTTTTTTTTTTTTTTTTGAGAAGGCAATGCATTTAAATAGTAAAAAGAAATTCTAGTGCGGCTACGAAAACACATAAAACCCTAATTTGATTAAACAACATTAAAAGCACCTAAAAATAACGATGAAATAAATTAATACTCTAAATCTAAAATAATGTAAATTACATAAAATACCAAAACTAATGAATTATAAATATTAAATTGTAGATTTTGTCCTATATCAAACCCCTACACTTGAAAAAAAAAAAAAACACGTCATCGAGTTGATTAGGGGTGGCATTATGTTCAAGCCAGGGGGTTCAAATGAACCCCTAACTTGTCAAATATAATATATATATATATATATATATATATATATAAACTTTTTTTTTTGACTCCCTAAATTTTTTTTTTTTTTGAACACCCTAGCCCTAAATTTTAATTAAACCCAACTAAAATAAATTTGAATATGATCATCTTAATGCTATTTTCATAATAAATTTTATATGGCAAGTTGTAACTGGTTTTTATTTGGACCCACAATTAACATCATTTTTTACCTATCATTAACAACTTGCCACCTAGATTTGTTATAAAATTTTTGTGTATTGAATTTTATTTTATTTTTAAAATGTTTCAAATTTTTGCTCCTTTGTTAAAAAAAAAAAATCTCCGAGACTTTAGCTTACTTTATTGCTAATAGCAAAATGAAGTTGTTTTTCGCTACACTTTTTTTCTTCATAAGCAAAAAATTACATTACTGTTATAACCAACAGATCTCTATCTACATATGTGATTCTTTGTCATTCTCCTTATCTCTCTTTCTCTCTTCTATATTTTCTTAGTTTTTCTCTTTATTTGATCAAATAGTTTGGTAAATACTCTATAAATTTCTTTACTGCTTCCTCAAATTCCAAGAGAGTAACCACATGTACGATTAAAAAACCATACTTCAAAAGAAAAAAACTTATATTAGTTACTATTTTTTTTTTTTAATTTCACATTTACTCCTAGTTCTACTCTTAGGTGTGTTACTATTCTTCTTTATTATATATATTTTTTTTTTTTACTTAATTGATAATACATATAAATATAATAAGTTATTATTAATTTGATAAAAATGTACGATTAATTTTTTAATTATATTTGTTGTTAAACCAATCTTTAAACTATTAATAACTTTTTTAGACTATTGTACAATAAAGTTGTATTGTATACTGAATACTTTTTTAGATGATTGTATATAATATGGAAGTTTTATGAACATAATAAAAATATATCATTTTATTTTTTAACTACCCCATGACAAATATCTAACTCTATTATTACTGACCCTCTTAGAAAAAAATTCTGGAGCCGCCACTGGAGTTGATAGTCAAAATCTAAAATCTTCCACTCCAAATAAACAAATACTTTAAATGCTTTGATAACTTGATCCGGTTTTGAAACTTGAATCCTTCATAAAGTGTAGCATAAAATTTCTTCTCATTTACCTTCAATTTATTTGCAACATCAATCAACAAATGATTGATAATAAAATTAAAATTTTCTACTCCAAGAAAATCAACATATTGTGTCATCATCTTCAACAAATCAACCAAAACGTGGGGATTATGTAGAAAACTCTCATGTTTTGAACATATTGCTTTTGGTATGAATATACATATTTATAATCAACAGTTGTATAATCTAGTATATCATAATAGGGACAAAATGGGCAAATTTTCTCGGAAATTAAACATCCTTTTGCCCCATTTCCCAAACTAAATAGGGAAGTGCCCCTCTTTTATAACTCGATAATTCCAAAATCGAGTTATATGAAGAACTCGATTATAGCATAATCGAGTTAGCTTCAGCTTTGTGCCACGCTGGACAGCCAGTGTGGCAATTTCTTTTTTCAATTCCTAAAGAACTTGATTTTCAATTAATTGAGTTATATAACCGACTATTTAAATAGCGAGTTATGCTCTCATTAGACCTACTTTCAGATTGTGTTTGTGTCAGGGGTACGGGTACATGTCTTTTAACAGAACTCGATATTACCGTAATCGAGTTATGACGGAATCTGCGAAATAGTGCTTACGTTCACAATACCATGAGACATGAGTGGGCTTGGTTATTTCGTGAACAGCAAATGTTTTATGATGAGCTGGTTAGTTTTTAGTTGCCAGTGCCTCGACGACTTGCATCGCAGATGCCCATAGACACGATCGACGAACTTCGTAAAGCATTGAACCGCATAAGAGAAGAAAATAATCGAATGAAGATACGTCTTAATCGATATCGGACCCAAGTCGAGATTCGAAAGTTAGTGGAATGAGGGTGGTACGAGCATGCATAGTTCATGCAATCACTTCTTGCTGATCCCATTTATCAGTTAGACGTGGAAATGTCAGATGAAGAGTAATCGTGTCGTGGTGTAATTAGATTTTGTTAGAAAACTATTTTGCTTAACTATGTTTTATATGTATGTGTGTCATCATTGTTGCATTTGTACTATGTAAACCTTATTATTGATTATGAGGAGCATGCACGTTATTCGTAATCTAGATTATTCTCACATAACGCATAAAAGTTAAATATTCCCACACATGATGTTTTTCAATAAGCACCTACGACATAACATAGAAAACTTAAAATAACTTACACTAACATTATTAACTTAACCATAGACATAACACACACACACCACATAGGCATTCATTCTGATAGGTAGTCCTCGTAGTTGAGGACATTGTTACATTCTGCCGGAGTAAGTTGCCTCTTCGTTGCGGCGGCCAGCTCCTCTGCCAGTTGTAGCATGTGATACCTGGACCTACGGAGTATCATAAGATTGTTCTCTTTTTTATTTTTGTCACTGCACGCTCATATTGGTGCATGTTTCGCAGTGGCAATGTGAGCGAGCTACGATCGACAAGAGGCACTCCGAGTTGCACAAGATCATCGTGCAAAGCGTTGGACTCATTCACACGAAAGTCCCACTCCCGCTGCAGTCCGGCATAGTATTCCCTCTCGTCGGAATCTCTTTCCCTTCTATAGTTATCTGGAAAACGAGGTAGCATCCAATTGCGCATTGACATTGGAAAATGTGACTTTAGATTGGTATGTGTAGATGTTTTGCAAGGGTAGATGTAAATGGGACTTTATATAGTGGTTTTGCAAGGGCAAGTATTCACGTGGATGTGACTATATGTAAGGGTAAGTATTCACGTGAATAAAGATGATATGACTCGACAGTGTATTGTTCAGTGGGAAGGTGTTGAGGAGCACATGCAAAACTACGAACCTGACTTGGTTGTACAGTGGCGTTTGTTGGTGCATGTGATTCGCTGAGGTAGCTGTTTGACATGGCTATAGCTCGTGCTACAGCAGCGGGTTGGTGATGTGTACTGAAAAAGAGGTTGCATATTTATTCATGTGAAGACTATTCAACATTCATGTGCTTCATCTGACATGACTTGACGAGACAGTGTTGAGCTATGTTAAATGTATCACAAACTTTTCAGGAATGCTCTGCATCCTTGAAAATGGTGCATTGCAAAAGGATGCATAACTGTGTATTAACGTGTGTGTAGGTGATATGGCTGGACAGGGTTCAATAGTGCGAAGCTGTTGAGCAACATTGCGAACATCAGTGTAGCAAGGGTGGACAGCTCACCCCCAAAATTGATGCATAAACTTTTCAGGGATGTTCTGTGTATTCACGTGAGTGTGGATGGGTACTTTTGGTTAGGGTTCAACAGTGTTGAGCTATCCACTGCATTGCTCCCTATGGTGGTATTTTGCAAGTGGGATTGAAGAAAGCTGATAACAACATTTGGTTTTGTAATGGTTGGCAGTATTTCGTTGAAGACCATTCTATTTGTTATGGTTATTTTGTAGTCTTCAGATATGAAGGAACCCAAAGCTTCCAAGTTCTTATATTTGATAAGACTGCCACTGAGAGTCAATATCCACCTAGGAAGAACTGTAAATTGGAAGATCATCAAGTAGAAATAATAGACTTAGATGAAGATGATACAAACATATGTTCCTCAATGTACAAACCCACAAAACATGAAGTCAACAAAAATTTCATTATGAATAAATTTTCTAGCATGTCCAAAGGAAGAGAAAGAGCAATCCAAGCAGCCGAAAAGTTTAAGCCTAAAAATGCTTCTTTCATGGGTATCTTGCGGCCGCATAATATGGTGATTCTTTATAGATAATGTGATCATGATGTTCTCTTAAACATGGCCTTGAAACATATATGGGAAGCAAGTATATTATTGGGAAGCAATTTGTCAGACTTCAATGTCTAGTGCTATTACCCTCCATCAAAACATATTCAGCAATGAGATTTGAGAAGGGATGGGTTGCATTTTTGAAAGACAATAATTTAGAAGAAGGAGATGTCTGTGTCTTCGAGGTGATTGAGAGAAAGCCTGTTGTGCTTAGTGTCTCGATATTTCACGTGGTTGACCATTAGAGTTTGGACTAGGATAACCTGTTTAAATTTTAAACTAGTGATGCTTATGCTTATATTTAATTACGGACTTTGATCACTAGTATGGTTACCATCTGATGAATGTGGTTTTAAGACTTTTCTCTGACCAGTTTGGTATGTCTTGTTGAAGACTATTCAGCATTCCTGTACTTCATTTGACATGACTTGACGAGACATTGCCAAGCTATGTTAAATGTATCCTAAACTGTTCAGGGATGCTCTGAATCCTTGAAAACGGTGCATTGCAAAAGGATGCATAGCTGTGTATTGACGTGCGTGTAGGTGATATGACTGGACAGGGTTCAACAGTGCGAAGCTGTTGAGCAGCACTGTGAACATCAGTGTAGTAAGGGTGGACAGCTCACCCTCAAAAACGATGCAATGCAAAGGGTTGCACATGTGTATTCGTGTGAATGGAGATGGGTACTTGTGGTCAGGGTTCAATAGTGCCGAGCTGTTGAGCATCACATGCAGAACTGCATCAATCAAGTGTAGCATTGGTGGATAGCTTACCCCTAAAATTTTGCTTACACTTTTAAGGGATCCTTTGCATCCTTGAAAACAGTGCATTGCAAAATGTTGCATATCTGTTTATTCACGTGAGCATGGATGATATCACTGAACAGGGTTCAATAGTGCCGAGCTGTTGAGCAGCACATGCATAACTGCGAACATGATTTGGCTGAATAGTGCTGAGCTATGTTAGCCTTCTCCAACCTCACTTGCGAAATGCTAGTATTACGAGCAGCGAGTGTAGCAACATTGGAGTTTTTTATCCCCATATTCCGTTACAAAATTTTCAGGGAGTCTTTACGGGTACAAAATATAGTTACATTTTCTCAACCTCAATGTAAAATTATATGAAGAAAACTATGCTTCCAAGGTTTACATCAATGGCTTCCGATCATCAGAAATTACCCTATTCCTAAGCAAACCAAATATCGTTCTGATAGTGTGTTGTGTGAGAAATATGGATTTTCAATGAGTGAGTGGTTAGTCTGGTTTGGACAAGTCTTTATGTAATGTATGTATATAAAGTAGGACACTGTAAGAACTAAGATACACGGATATATGTATATGATACCGCGACTCAAACAACTCATATAAATGAATTATTCGTATTATTGAATCATATGTGTGGTTGGTATGTGTGGTTTAGATGAGTTTGTATGTATTGAATCTATTAAATTTTCCTACAAGTAATGTGCAATAAATATAATTTAGAGGTATTTCACTTCCTAAGGTTTTTCCTACATTACAAAGCAAAGGACATTGTCCAACCAAAGCACATTTCTTGAATGTAGCAACGAAGAACAACAAGGAAAAAATGAGAAACTGATTTCATATAAACTTAGCCAAAACTAATGAACAGTTAATCTTTAGAGTTGCAAAATTCCTACATACATAATCATCATTTGTCACACATTAACAACAACATTATGTATTGCACAGAATGTGTAGACATTAACAACAACATCTAATGTTCGAAGGTAGAAATTTTTGGAAATCATCATTGCTTGAATCTGAGAAGTCTGAAATATCTGTTTCATCATCTAACGTAGCTATTTCATTAATAGACTTGATGGCTCGCTCTTGCGCCTTCCCCTTTAGATGCTTCCTAGCTTTTTGGATTGCGTGAAAATGGTCTAGTCGCCTTTGCATTTAATTGTTCTCCTGTTCAAGACGAGCAAGTATGTTGGCAGGTTCATCTCTAGGTAACTCGACTGAGTGTGCCTTAGGAACTCGTAACTCATGCCATCGACAATACACCTCTAAGTCACACCTCTTCTCATATAGGGTTGACCATGGTGGTTTTGCTATAGTGAACTCTATTGTGGTGCTATCTGTACTTTGTTTTGCAGGTTTGCCGACCATGATGTGTCCGACGCTTCCAAGACTCTCGTATGTGTATATTGGCATATTAACGAAATCTCTCTTCTTTCCAACCCATTTCCCTCCATAGTGGTCTGTGTATGTATGTAGTTTTTGATCTGTTGGAACTTACGATGATGCATTTGTTGAAGTAGATCCAAACTTGTTTCACATTGTACGATTTGATGTTGAGGCGTTGCGACTCATAACTTAATCAATCTATGAAGTTAGCGGGGTAGAAAGTTAACATTACATCAATGGTGCATTTATAACCTCATTTCATGGTCCAAGCATTACAATTTTAGTTATTAGGGCTTGTCATGTCAATACATGCTGCAAAAACACTATATGCGAGCACCGTATAGATTTATGAAATTAATCTTATTTACACACTAACTTGGATCTACTTCATATTATATAGAATCATAAAATAACATCAAAAATTCTTACAGTTAGAACCATTTCAATAATACTAATAATAGTAACAATGGGCAGGAAACTAACCATCATATTAATATATCAAATTACTTTCCACAGATACCATATTCTTCAAACTGCCACTAAAATAACAAAATATACAACTGGCTGAAAGCCACTTCATAGAACTGTCATACAAATCTCCAAATTTGCTACACCAAGTACAAAAAATTCATCCCCCCCCTTGGGTACAATGGCCAATGGCAATCATCAAGAGTCAGACGGTGGAGAAGGTGAAACATGACGTCTATAGTCAGCTAAGTCCACTCGCATAGCTGCAACCTCGGCAATAAGACCATGTAGAAGCTGCCCATGGGTTGCCTGGGTCGTCATAATGGTCTCCATCATAGCATGAAGAGAAGGAGGAGGAGGGCCTGTATGCTCTACATCAGCAGTGTCAACATCTACCTCATCATCACCATCCTCGGCAACAGCAGTTATGAGATCCCCATGCATGTCCTCATCTGGAACATCTCCAGTAGTAGACCGTACTCGTGCTTTCTTGGATGGACCAACACTGGGGTCGACAATCTTGTTTTGGGCACTTCGCTGTTTCAGAAATTTGGCTCCTATGGGGGCTTGGATGTGAACCAACTCTTGGGAAGGAAAGTTCTTTAATCCTAAATATTTGAGAACCCTATGGATGAGAACTGGAAAAAACAAACCATGCCTCTTATACTTGCTCCTACACACCTTCACAATGGTTTCAATGAAAATGGAAGGAAAACAAATAGAACTGTTGGTGACGAGGGCGTAAAGAAATAAACACCTGTCTACAGGGATTGTATGGATATAAGAGATAGGGAAAATGTTGTGACAAGCTATCCTAAAGAAGATATAATTAAGCTCAGTCAACTCACTTGAGCTAATACTTCGGTCAGAACCCCGAGTGACTGATCGTCCACAAAGGACATCCATAACATCATCAATATGAGGAGACCTAGAGTATGGATAAGTAGGTGTATAAATTATAGGTACATCAAGAGTTTTAGATACGCGCTCCCTAGTTATTGTAAACGGTACACCACGTATGGACGATGCCACTTTGTGACCACCGAGATCCTTATGCACCGATAGATTCAAATAGAATTCTCTAATCAAGTCAGTTGGAGGGGGTTGTATGTTTGTACATAGGAACAGCCAATGCCTAGACTGTAGATTATCATGGACAGAAGGATGCAGTTCATGTAGATTGATTTGCCTCTCTCCCCAAATACGCTTACGCTTAATCAAGGTTTCAAAGGTTTGCTCATTTTCAGGCGTGAGGAACCTTAATTGATCAAACACCACTTCAGGTTCGGATGCAGCTTTGGATTTCCCCCTCTTAGCCCTTTTTGGAGCCATAACTAACCGATGGTCAGTAGTGGAAACACGATCAGCTCACACAAAAACATAACCAAATACTGCATTACAAAGAGATAAACACAACATTCATACTACCTATTATGTTCATAGCCAAATAGATCATTTCATCACAATCTACATAGACAATGAAATGACAAGCAGAGAACAAAAATTGGAGAATAACGCACTACCATGTGTAGAAAATCATCCATACAATATACTGTCTAGAGTAATTTACAACAAAACAATGAAAAAACAATATTCTTATTCAGAGGTTGTTTAGTTGGTGAAATAATTGTAATCGATTTTGGTCTGAGTCAATAATTTGAAGATAGAGACAGACCATTATATAAACTTTAGTCAAACTCAAAGAGCCAACCTGCAATTTGTTAACATATTGATTCCCTTGTCAAAATGATCAATAATGTCATGCATCGATAGCAAGCATTCTAACAGCAATAATATTATACAGGAAACATACAAGTGGATGTAGGACCTGACACATTTTCGAAATTCGTAGCTACATGTAGTAAGTTTCACCAACTTGTACAAAAAACATTAAATTGCACAATGTACAGTTCAGACATACAAATAGCATAAGGACTACCACACACAGATGGAGCTATTGGCAAGTTCATTTTCATTAATAGACTAGTCAAAGACAACCAACGAGATAAGCAACCTTACTAACAACAATGCATTTGACTAGCCAAACACCCAAATTCATCAAAATCTACATAGACAATGAAGTTTGAAGCATCAATAAAAAAAATTTGAGAATAACACACCACCAATGTGCAATTTTAAAGACAACAATGGTTAAAATCTTCGAAGAATTTGCGCGGGAAATTGTCGATTCTAGCCGGATGCAGCGAGAGCAATCGAAGTTGCAATTTCGGACAGCTGCAAGTTCTGCAGAAGTGGGGGAAAGTTTATAATGGTGGGTAATATGTTCCTATTTTTTGTTAATTGCGTTATGAAGAAACTCGATTATACATTAATCGAGTTACATGCATATAACTCGAGTATTAATAAAGCGAGTTATATGTTGTGTAAGTCACCTCGGAATCCTATCTATGACCAGAAGGGCTTGCACATAACTCGATATTTCAAAAAACGAGTTCTCTTCAGCTTTACTCGATTATATATAACTCGAGTTATGTTCACCGGGCTCCCCCACCAAGCCCAGATATTTGGATTGCTCCAAATGCAGTCCAAGAAGAATCCAAGTGTGCAGGAGGGTCTTCCACATAACCCAATTCTTAGGAAATCGAGTTATGTGCAGTGTAATTAAATTTATGTCTAGAACGGCTTGCACATAACTCGATACTCAATAAAACGAGTACGTTCATGGTTACTCGATTATGGATAAGTCGAGTTGTGTTCGCTGGGGTTCCCCACCCAGCCCAGATATTTGGACTGCTCCAGATGCAGTCCAAGAGGAATCCAAGTGTGCAGAGTCTTTCACGTAACTCGGTAAATAAAAAATCGAGTTATGTCAATATACATCGCACATAACTCAATTTCTAGAAAATTGAGTTATTTGTATTTTAACTCGATAACATAGAAGTCGAGTTATGTGCAGCTATTTGGACTGATCCAGTTGCAGTCCAACAGGAATCCAAATCAGTAAATGTATTCAGGAATTTTGCCAACAGAGTAAATTAAATAGCCATCTTGGGGCTGCTTAAAAAAAATCAAATATTTTTACAAACCTCACCAAAGTCTTCATTGACCTCATACAAATCCATCCACTTCGGTGCTCGTGGTTATCAAGAAGTTAACATTAGCCACTTGATTAGTAGCACCAAACTTATATTTAATTTCTAACAAAATTATTCCAACCAAAATGACCCTTCAAGCATCTAGGGTCATAATAAATTAAGAACTCTTTTGGAATTAAAATGTAATACCCATATCAATTAGACTAGGTTAATTTTAGCTTTATAAGCAATTACAAGGACCCTCAATTTTGACTAGAGTAGTCCTTTTGGGGCATGGAGCACGCTTTTCCTTTGATACATAGACAATGCTCTCACTAATTCAAGACCTAAATAACTACGTACAAACCTTTCATGAGTGGACCTTTATTGTTTTCTTATTTTCTTGTTTCATTTAACTTCTTTTGTGAAAATTTAAGACTGACTAAACAACCCTCACTGCCGATCAGAAAAGCACCTATCCCAACACCACCTGCAACACGCTTTAGCTGAAACACTTCATTGAAATTAGGAAGTGGGCAGATAGTTTCATAACTAATTTCTCTTCAATTTGGTAAAACTTTTGTCATAGTTTAACAACAAGATAACAAATATTGTGCAACTAGTATAGATGATAACTTTAACTAGAAGGGCATGTAGATATAACAAAACATCAACCTTTATTCAATCCATTCCAAAAACAAAAAGGGAAAAAAAGGGATGAATAGAGTAGTTGCAACATAAACACATCCAAAGTTGATACATAATACATTATTTAGAATGCAAGACCATAACAACTTAATCGAGGCATCTGAAAATGTGGACTTTTAACACAACAACATCCCTCATAATCAGCTCAAATACGCAAACATCTCCTAGTCGCAATGTATTTTCCCTCGCAAATGCAGACCAACCAGCAGATACGACACATGATGAACCCACATTTCGTTCATAAACGTACAACTTCACAGGCCACAATCGGTCCACAACCTGGAGATTCACAGTGAGTATACTTCCTTTGGTGTAGTCCTTGATAAAGCCTTCTCTCGGTAAGTAGTTGATAATGCCCTTGGGTAAACTCTGTACAAAAAATAATAAGAGATATTTAAATTTTAGTTGAACCTAAGATGATACTATTTGATATCCACATGATACTGTTAAATATATTTACATCTTTTCCCCTAAAAACACAAATAAGCAAATCATTACCAACAAGATCAGCCCATAAACAAGTATCTGCTATGTGCTTTCTAATTGATCTATGAAAAATATGTGAAGTTAATGAGAGTTGCATTACTAAACACCCAATAATATGTGAAGCTGAAAGCTTACCGCATTATCCTTGCCATTAATGTATGATGGATGAATGATAACAGTGAAAAGGGTATTTTCTGATTTAAAAGCATTGGCTCTCACAAGATTTTCAGCTACACCACCAACCCCATGAGCTGATCCTGAAATTAGTTATCAAGAAATGAAATCATGCACATGAAATTAATAGTAAACGGGCTAACAAAATAAACCAGTTCCTTACAAAAGTGTAAGATTCAAACCTAAATCCTCTCCCTTAGTAAAGCCATCTATGATTTCAACAGAGTCATCATCACTCTCATTGTCTTCCATCCTATGAACTTGGAGTTCGTCATCTACAATATAGTCCATTTCTGTTGCAGTGGCATCAAATATGAGTACATGAAAATGACTATTTCCTTCATATCTGAAAACTAGCAAGTGCCCTAGGGTTAGACCATGACAGCTTGCAAATTCGCACCAACCATTTTGAAACCAAACCCCCCCATCACGTTTTCTCAACTTCACTTTCCATTTTCTACCATTTGGAATCGTAAGAAAAGCCATATCAGTGAGATCAACTCCATATTCGCTTATAAACTTTTCTGGAATCTGCTGTAAAAAGAATATTCATAACATAAATGTAGGGTTTGTAAATAAACACACGCAATTTATCATTGACCTATGAATCTTGTGCAGCTACCATTACAGGAAAAATGGATTTAGTGATTCTTTTATAATAATACTTTAATAATTGTTGAATGAATATACTTGTTGGATGAAAAAAACTAAAAAAGCAGACAAAACCCATATAGATGGTGCTAGAAAAGACGACCCATATAGAAAATGGACTGATCCACAGATTTTTATGACCACATCTAATATACTCATTTTATGACCACATCCAATATACTCCTTTTGTTGGTGGGTAGGATTTGGACTTGACACTCTTTCTTTGTTGTTGTTGAAATGTAAAAAATTTGGAGGAAATGTTGTATTTTGAGTGCTTGTGTAATGTGTTTGTGATTTGGTTTTGGGGTGTTGGGGAAATCCTGAATCTAGTCCCACTTTTGTGTATGGGCAGGATTTGGATTTAGACATACAAAATTTTTCCACTTAGCCACTTAACTTCTTTCCATTTCTATAAAAAAAAAATGATAAAAAGAGTGAAACCTATTGAATATATGGAAATGTAGTTAATTTAGTGTTTGTGCTTTTAATGTTTCTGACATATGCCTGATGTTCAATATGTGGTTTTGGTGTCTCACAATCAAAGGAAAACCATGGAGACTCACTTTTGTTCCAGTGTTTACTATAAAAACCCAACCATAGTTTAATACCTAATATTTTTTTAGTGTCCCTGAAAGGTAAGAAGTGAAATTAAAGACTAGGGAAAAAATATTTGTGTATCCTAGTATGAGCCTAGGACACACATGTCGCCTACTGTGGGGTGTTCTATGCTTAACATATTACTTATACTGTAATTTTATACATATTATATAAACTTACATAATAAATTATTGTTATCACAGTTGTCATGAATTTATAGACCTCTGCTGACCCTATAAGCCCTATCACATGTTCAAAAAAAAAATGCTATTCTGCTCTTCTTGCTCTGATTATTTTTTGGATGAGTTTGTACCATGCGCTTATCCCTGTTCGATTTTTCTTTCATATCAACTAATTTGAGGTAAAAGCACTCTGTTATGTAAGGTCATTGTTTTCTTCAAAAAATGTAACCTACGTATTGCAAAATGAACCTTGATTTATTGGCTACATGTAACAAATGTAAATTTTTTCAAGAATCAGAAATAAAAAAAATCAAGTGGACGACGTGATATGATGTTCAGAGAGATAAATATCAGTGTAGCAACGGTGTACTTACAAGCTTTCCTTCTTCAAGTGCATGAGGCAAAATAATCTTGAAAAAGTGTGGGGACCGAATGGTACGATCAGCAGGACCATCTTCATAGTCTCTCCGGAATTGAGAAGTCATTTCTCTGGTTCTCTCAAGTGCCGTGCTTTTCGCTGAGAAGTTGAATTGTTGATGCTTCTTAACAAAATGTACTAACTTCTGTCAGAATGGTGCGTGGTCTTCCACATAACCTGATTATTCTAGAATCGAATTATGTGCACTGTAACTAAGAGCAATCCATGTTGTGCGAAGTGTAACTCAAGGAATCCATGTTGTGTTGTTTGGCTTGGACGTAACTCGATATCCCTAAAATTGGGTTACGCTTATGGTTACTCGATACTACGTAGATCGAGTTATGTGCGCTATTGTTCCACACCCGGCCCAGATATTTGGACTGATCCGGCTGTAGTCCAAGAGGAATCCAAGAGTCTAGAATGGGCTTGCACATAAACCGATTGTTCATAAATAGAGTTCTGTGCAGGAATTCGACTCACATAACTCGATACTATGTAAATCGAGTTATTTACAATATTAATCGATTTTCCACACCCCTAAGGATATTTGGACTGATCCAGATGCAATCTAAGAGGAATCCAAGTGTCCAGAAGGGTCTTCCACGTAACTCGATTATTTAGAAATTGAGTTACGTGTAGCGTAAATATGACGAACCCAATTTTATGTCCACAATGGGCTGCACATAACTCGATACTCCATTAATCGAGTTATATTCAGAGTTACTTGATTATTTATAAATCGAGTTCTGTTGACTGGGCTTCACCACCCAACCCAGATATTTGGACCGCTCCAAACGCAGGCCGAGAGGAATCTAAGTGTCCAGAATGGTCTTCCACGTAACTCGGTAAATTAAAGATCGAGTTAAGTGCAAGACCATATCCACTTTTCCTCATGCAGCACTGTTCACACCCATACAGTATTGGCGTTTTTATTCATCGTAAAAGTGGACCTGTTCACAACCAATAAACAACATTTAAACTCATCCGTATACTCCCAACCACATCCATCAATAAATCATTCCCTCATTTCCAATACGCGAATAACAAAATCATCCATACAAGCTTATTTGTTGTGTAAAGAGCCTTTATATATTTAAATCCGTTGATGTACAAAAATAAAATGTTCAATTCTGCATTATAAACATTCTTCACAATTGTAACTTTCAACTTGGACAGCATATGCCAACAATGGTTTTAGGCAATCATGGAGTCTACGCATTTGAGTTACACCTTTTTTTGGCTTTATTCAGAAGCTGGCTGGTTCTCTGAGTATGATTACCGAATTTCTTCAGTCATTCTAACAACTTCATCCATGGTACGTCTAAAGTCTGGCACCTTTGCCACACAAGACATGGCAACAGTATTGGAACTACAAACCTCCCGTTGCTGCAGGGCTGCCTCCTTTCTGAGGAGTAACCAGCACAAAAATTAGTATACAACCTACATTAATTAATAAATTGAATTGACAAATACAGAAGATTGAAAGAATAAGATTGAAAGAATACAGTTAGGGAAATAGAGACCCCATGAGTACTAGAATATATACACCACAAACAATAAGATTGAAAGAACACCAAAACTCTCTATCAGAGGACTTGGAATGGTAATAGCTAGGAGTTAAGACTAACTACAACTACTTGAAGAAGTAATCACAAGATTGCCCAAAGTATAGCTAAATTTGATACAATGGTATTACTATCATGGTTCCTATATGAGTTATAATTACTCCAGGAATCTTAATTATAACTCATATAATGTAATATCTAAACATGTAAAGAAGAATAAGTTATGAGACCCCCTTGTTACTATGACTTGTAATTGTTACCTGCTACGTAGCACCACAGCTTGTTGATGCCACATTTCGAGTCGGACATCTACGACGGTTATGACCCTCTTGGCATCACGGTTCTCCTTTCTTTTGGCTCTAGCCATTCTAACCTATCTTGAAGTGGTTGCAATATCGGCTCGTAGCTATGATACCGTTCTTCCACGTGGTAGAAACGATCCATATACTCAGTGGCATCGTGGTTGTGCTTGGCACAAACTGCTATCAAGTGTGAACAGGGGATCTTGTTTGCTTCCCATTTGCCACACGTGCATGTCATGTCCATGAGGGAAACCCTATGGGTGTGGTCTCCCCCGCTAGTGTTCAACAATGAAGACTGGGTCTCCACTGTATATAACTGTTGTTGCGTGCTCATCCGTCTAACTATATGGAGTTTCGCCTTTTCTTGATTTGCCTCGAACTTGTCATAGGCATATTTGCACCACACTTGCTCCTCTTCCAACTGCTCTAGAACTTTGTTTCGACGTTCGTCAAAGTACGAGTTCACCTTGTAAAATGTGAACTTCACCATTGCAGTTATCGGCAAGCTACGTGCGCCCTTAAGTACCCCATTGAAGCATTTTGACAAGTTGGTTGTCATTGCCCCATATCAGTGCCCATGGTCATGTGCAAGTGTCCACTTTTCTTGATCTACCTCTTTAAGATAGTCGTACGCATCCGGGTTGACATTCTTGATGCAATCCATGGTGTTTTCAAACTTCCTAACTTGATTCGCAGTTGCTGCCTTCCACACCAAGTTCTTCAACGGCACACTATTGAAGTTTGTGTTAACATTGCTTACTAAATGGCGGAGGCAATACCGGTGATGGGTTAAGGGCGGTTGCAAGTAGCCCTTAGTGGTGTCATCGAAGCATGATTGTATCCCACGATGCCTGTCGGAGATTATACATAAATTGGTCCGGTCCATAACATAGGTCAGCAGGCATGCCAAGAACCATCCCCATGTCTTCGTGCTCTCGCTTTCGACAACGGCAAACGCGAGTGGATAAACCTCGTTGTTACCATCTGTTGCCATTGCTATCAACAGCTTTCCTTTGTACTTGCCATAGAGGTGCGTTGCATCTATGCTTATCACTGGCCTGCAATGCCTGAACCCTCTAATACACGGACCGAAAGCCCCAAACGCGGAGTTGAATATACAAGTCCCCGGGACACGAGGGTCACACTTTAACGTGGTTACAGTGTCTGGATCTGCATCTGACAATGCCGCTAGAAACTGTGGCAATTCCACGTAGGACTTGTCAAAATCCCCGTAAATACAGGCAACTGCCTTCTGTTTGGCTTCCCAAACCTTGTACATAGTTACATCATGCCCGTGCCTTGCATGCAGCATACTACGCAAGTCCCTTACCTTTCAGGTTAGGTCCTCACGTACGTATTTCTCAAGTACAATGGAGATGAACTTTGAATCCATCATCCGCCCATCGGTCGCTACCTAGAGGGATGAGCAACTGTGGGGAGCCGTACATTTACTGGTCTGCCACAGCCCGTGCTTCTTGCTACAAATGGCCCGAATTGACCACATACATGCCTCATGTATGCACTGCAGTACCAGTCAATTGGTGTCAGACTTGATGACCTTGTATTGCTTATTATGCTCCACAGAGTAGAGGGTCAACACATACTGAACAAATGCTTTATTCTTGAATAGCATCCCGATGGTCGGGTGGTCACCTTTATGCCAACTTGTAAGATGCCCTATACCCAATGCAGGTGATGGGTCCTTAATATTGTCCCATGTGTTTAATGTGAACCATTCTGGGATAGGAACTGTAGTAGGGCAATCCTCCTCGTTGTTTTCGATCAGTGGTACATCTAAGACCTCCGCGTCGTCCACTAGTCCATTAGTATCAATGAACTCTTCGTACACATCTCGGCTGGCATCAATATCAATTCCCCCATCCATATCAGCTTGGACATGTTCATACGTGTGACTAGACCCTCCCACGTCATGTGTATGGGTGGCGCCTAACACTTCGGTTTCGTCACCATCATCAACTGCACTGCATGGTTGATTATTGTAGGGTAAAGGCGTGGCATCGGCAAAGGAAGGCTGCACGTCAAGCGGCGATAAGTGTGGCGCTTCCACCCCACTGCCATGTTGTGAACTTGCACCAACATGGAACCCAACAGCCTCAACAGTTACATATAAGTCGGACGCTATGAATTGGGGGGTCCGCTTAATCACTGTCCACATCATGTCCACGTCAGCATCGCAACCCAACAGATTTAAGTTGTAGACAACTTGAGTACTCACAAGTATCTAGGGGGCACGGTACACGATGGATATCTTATGTGACTCCCTGTCGAACCCTAGAGCTTCCATTATCTTCCGATGCATTTTTCTCAAATGTGTTCCACATTTCAACTCAATGAACTTCTGCTTCACTAACTCGCCTCTATAGGACAACCCATGCAAGTCGTGGAAATACTGCTCCCCATCGTAGTAAACGTAGAAGCAATGACGACCCATGGCAGACCTGGATAATGACAATTAATTGTGGTTATCATGCAGAAGATAAAGGGTTATGTTAATGACAATTAATCGTTTACAGACGCACTATAATGATATCCTACATATTCTTAAAAGTGTTGATTCGTTTGTACACAAATATTGGCCTTTTAGGGGAGATATGCCACAACAAAGAATAAGGAAAATGCTAACATGGTCATCACAACTTGTTCACCTCGCAGGCTTTCTTTTTCAGAACCCACACATTGAAGCCTTTCAGAACTGAAAGAACCATACAATTTAAACCTCTGATTACTTGTTACATCATTGTTGATACCTATGAATAAATGCATATATCATCGTAGGAATTCACCCTACAATGTTTGTTTATATATATGTTCCCAATTATCCATACATACATTAATATATCTACACATATAGAGGAAGAATATGTATACAATGTCAATATCACACACACACACACACACACACACACACACATAGGAGCACACAATAATTAATCGTTTTTGGGAAAATTGTTATCGGGATTTTCAGTGTATTGACAGTTTTTGAAATTCCTAATAAATGTTTAAAAAATGGGTGATTTAATGTGTGGCCTAAGAGCATACATTATATATAAACTATGTTTACATGCATATATATATATATACACACATGTGATCATATATGGAAAGTCCACTTTGTGTATATTTACATATATTTGCACACACACACACACACACACATATATATATATGTGTGTGTGTGTGTGTGTGTGTGTATACACACATACATCTGATCATATATGGGTATGTAGGTTTGTCTATATATAGATACATCTATATATAGACAAACTTGTGTATATATATATACACACACATAAACATAGTGTCAGAACCATAGTAACCCAGTAATCACATTTATACTAAAGTGCCAATCCAAATGTAATTACAGAGTCATGTAAGTCAAGATATACCTGTCAGGAGAGATGTGCCACAAAAAAGAAGAAGGGGACCACAGCAAATGCACGCTTGGTGAGGATGCAATAGGGACAAGGAAAATGCCAGAAGGGTATAAGTATGAGAAGTAATCACCTTGCAGCCTTTCTTTTTCAGAAACCCACACACTGAAGGTTTTCAGCACTAGAAGAGCCAGACACGTGCATGGATTCTGAAATGTGGATAGGGCTGAATCATAACTCGATATCCGGGATATCGATTTTACTGAAAACTCGACTTTCACAGTATCGAGTTACTGTTGACGCGACATAAGGACGTGACGGCAATTCAGAAACTCGGTAGTACAAAGATCGAGTTACGTTCACTGTAATTGCTATAACTCGATAAAACAGAAATCGAGTTTTTGTTTCCAATTCCTCTACAAATAGCCAGACATGCTCCACTAGTAAGAAGGTGCATCCACCAGCTCAAATACACAAGGAGTTCCACCATTTCGGGTTTGTAGAGCGGGATGGTACGTACTTATGTTGTGTTTAATGGTCGTGTTCCAGGCATATACGACAGTTAGGTAGATGCGAGCAGACAAGTTCATAAATTCCCAAATGTCAATCACAAATCATATAAAGATCGAAGGGAAGCAGAAGCCGCATACATGGAGTATTTGCATTGTAATGGTATGTGGTTTAATAGTGGTGCATCCGCATCGTCGGTAATTCCGAACATATCAACCTCAGCTCCACCTAGCACTTCTCCAAGCGAAGGAACCAACTACGGCAGTGGAGACATTAGGAACACCTTGTTAAGGTATCAGTTGGAAGTTGCCATTGAGGACTGTGACCACGCAAGAATGATTGCAACCTTGAGTGCGAACATGTTGAATGAAGTGGTGGCTCATGTCGTGGGGGATGATGAAGTTGATGCACCCACGGGACAATGTATGGGTAAATGAATGCAAAAGTATGACTTATTGTTGTTGTATTCATTAAGATATGTATACTTGCAAGTAACTAGGTTCGTGTGTGTGGTTTAACTAGAAATGTCATCGTTTTCCAACTGTTTAACTGGCACATATGTATATATGGGGAAGTAACCTTATTATTTTTGTTTCAGCACTACTTTGGTCTTATTCGGTCCATTATATGTATGTTGGTCCTATTCGGTCCGCTTTGGTCCTATTCGCTCTATTTGATCGTATTTAGTCAGCTTTGGCTGTATACATAAGGAGTCACGAGTAACGAATGTACATGACATCAAAAATAACAATGTAGAGTTGCAAATTGCCTGAATGAATGATTTTGAAAATCCACTGGGAGGATTCACTGCAATCCATACCAATCAAAGAAAATTCAAACATTGAAAAAGATAAGATTGGAATTGGTCATACATGAAAAATTGTCCAACATCAGAAAAGGATCCAAATTCTATCGGACAATGCCTGAAAAATTTAATACTTAGAAGATAGAAAGTCCAGAACAAAATAACCATGAATAAAAATTGACACCAACCAACTAAAAAAACAAATAGCACATCTATATAAAGATTCTTGAATCCCAAACACACTAAATAAATCCCCAAAAGTATGATGTGACTTGTAATATTATTCGAAATTAAAGAAAAAGTTACACCAAAAATTTCAAAATTACTTGAAAAGTTAACATTACATGGATAAGTGTATGATGCAAAATTGATGTTGGACAAACTGATTCACAAGCGGTTAGTTTTTTGCTGGTGACTCCTATTGGGAGAAACCAATAAGAGTCCCTTCTTTGCATGCTCTCCACTGAAGTTCCCAACAAAGATTCAATCTATGAAGTGAATGGCAGCACAATTACAAATCACATGTTGTTCTTATTCTTCAAGTTTAAGGACTAGAACTGCATAGTGGAGTACTACAGGTTTCAATACATGCATTACTATATCTTCCCTCCAGCTGGGTCCACGGTTAGACGAAATAGAGCACCTATGAGAGTGGTCTTCCCACTGCCAGTTCTGCCAACAATACTTGTTTTGTGCCCTTAACCAAATGTGCAACTGATCCCCCTCAAAACAAGTGGTGGATCAGGCCTATATCTGATCTGTTTTAACATTGATATTCTTAGAATCTCAGCATAAGAACCTTCTTTAATTTTAACATAAAATCAAAAAAAATAGTTACCTGCAAACCATGTACCTCAACTTTACCCACAGATGGCCAATTTGATGGAGGCCGGTTCCATTCTAATGGTAACATTCTTCAGGATGTTTGGTGTAATGCCCTTGTAAAAACCTCGAACACCCTCGAACCTGCAAGCCCCAACAGAATAGATTAGCCGTATAGATGAGGAAATGTCTCAAGTTTATAATGAAAGTAAGAACGTCTACATTTCCTATTATAATTGAGTTTGTTACTCACTGGGGTGAGCCAAAATCTTCCACCTTCTGGCTATACTATTATGTAGACTGTAAGAACTAATATACCATCAAACATTCATATCAGAAATACAAACACCACCCAATTAATAATATCACAAAGCAAACAATTATACTCCTGGAACTATGCATCACTTACAGAGTTTTAAAAGTAGTGCAAAAGCCTACACTTAACTCCAATGAGTATTTCTTAACTTAAAATACTCCTTATATACAATACTCAGAATGCCCCAGGTTCCAAATGCTGTAGATAAATTATAGTGGACATTAAAACTTATTGCGCCTTAAATGTTGATAAGTGAAGTAATATTACAGAAAAATAACGATGAAGTATGATATAAATTCCAAAGAGAAGATACTTGTAATACTCCTATACACTTAGAGGGCACTAGCCATAGCACCAAAATCCTACCTTTTAATACTCCTATATACTTGTTTTTGTTTATAAAAAAAACGATGGAATCTCAGTTATGGACAGGATATCCATTTAGACAGATGTGTGACACGGGCAAGCCCACATATCTAAGTTATCATGCATCTCACCCTGGTAGATTTTGTTAGATTATATCCACCCACATCAAGGCCAAATGACCATTGGCATAGCAAATGCTAGGATAAACAAAGTAGATGCGACGGTACAATCCTGCATGTACACACCCTATTTGGTCCAGTAATAGAACCACAGATTCAACAAACATCTAAACTTGTTAGTGACATCTCTCCATTAAACAAGGACTTGAGTTATGAAGAACATGACATGACAGGAAATTTCCAGATTTGCCAAAAAGAAGGGACCCATTTGTCAATGCAAAAGTGTACATTGATACTTCTAGTATACGCACATTTATACAGTTATGCAGACCCAAATTCAAAAGAGCATTGATTGTAGTGACTTACCAAGAGTTTATCATCACTTTCAGATTCCCTTCTATTACCGAGGGTGCCTCACTACGTATATGCATGTCTTGATTTAGCCTTTGTATAGAAATGACAAAAACATCAAACGCACTGATTTTGAATTGAGAAGACAAGTGACGTGTTTAATGAAAGACCATAAGAAAGTGTCATTCCAATAAATCCTGCAATTAAAGGAGAAATTGTTATATAGAATCTAATACGCATGTTTTACAGCTCAATATAAGTCCACAAGCATGTTTAAAAAACCATCTCCAGTAAATTGAAGCATCTATAGAAGAACTGTAATTCGTTAAAGATTGAAAAAATAACTCTTCAAGGTAAAACTCACCCGAGCTAACAGATCCGGGAGGAAGCCATGACCATGCAGAGTGCTGAAGAGGCAAGAACAATTGCACTAAGTGTTTCTAATCTTTGGATCAACCACTCATTTGCTGCAAAACTATGGAAAAAAGGAGGTGCATTTCTGTCAATCAATTCAGGATTCTTTTAAAAGAATTGGTCTTCCTCCTCAGAAGCTCTTATAGTCATGGCACCAAGCATTGTAGAGACTCAAATAAATGAATTGCTACAAAGGAGTTGGTTGTGCCATTGATCCGCATAAACTTCCTCATCAAACTCTTTTACTCAAAGTATCAACTTACTTCTTCTTGCTTATCACCAAAGCCGCACATTTGTTTCTCAAAAAAAAAAAAAAAAAAAACCAGTACCACATAAAATCTCTCTTACAACCCACTGTACTCTAGCTAACAACATATCAAAATACAAGAAAGTTTGGCTTCAAATGAATACCAATCGAGGCATTTGTCCATTTGCAATCAAAATTCCAAGCCCAGAAAAACTTCCTAATATATCAGTAAATACAATACACCTTATGGGTTTTCTCCTACATGTAACAATTTGTTGACAACAAACACATTGGAAGCTAGTATTCTCCCCAAGCAATGATCCACAAACAGATGCACAGCCACCAAGATTCTCCCCAATTAGAACATTTTGCATGCTTATTACAGTCCAATCACCTATACACATGAAGAATAAGCACACAAGGACAATCAGGCTCAATGGCCTTTTCGTTTCCACCATATATTAGCTCTAAAAAAAGGATACAACTTTAAAAGAAAAGTGAAACGAAAATATCCAGTCACCTATAGGCCGGAAGTATACGCATTATTTACAATAGGCATTTAATGATCTTTTCGTTTCCGCCTATATGCCCTAACAGGTCTAATCTTACCTGTTTCATCAGACACAACAGCATAATTAAATTAACATAATCAATCAAATGCGCAGTATAAGTAGCTAAGAAGATGGGAAGTGTAGATGAAGTACATACCATCACCGGTCCCGCAACTTGGAGCATGCGCAGGAAGGCGTAGCGATCTCCGCAAACCAGCCACCGGCTCAATGTCCTCAACCGGAATCTACTCAATCTGTACAGGCTCACTGTCCTCAGCCGGTATCTGCTCAATCTGTATAGCCTCTTCGTGGGGGGTTGGAGATGAAGCTAACATGGTGGGGTCCACATGCACTAGATGTAGGGTGGGTATGCCTAGTGTGGGGACAAATATGCATCCACCATCATGGGCAGATCCACTGAAAATTGGGGGCGACATACGGGGAGGGTCCTTATAGTCTGTGCTAGCACCATGGGACGTAGTCTGGGCTGGAATAATGCCCTCATGACCGGCGCTGTGGGATGGCCTAACACCAGCGCTAGACATGCATTGCGGTGTCCTGCTGCCGTCGTCAGACAGTACCCAATCAGTGCCAAACCATGACTCTTCTGCACCCGAGTCATCCCCTTCCTCGTCGATGGGATTCGGCTCGATCATACGGCCACAACCAGCTCGGCCACCTCCACGACGTCCACCCTCACGAGACCCACCACTTTGCCTGCCACGACTCGGGGCCTGTGTACCAATGTGAACTGCTTCTGCGAGCGCATCCGCCAATTTAAGTCGGCCCAACTCCTCCACAAGCAGTAGTGTATATGTAAGGTCATTATGCATGTCAAAACCTTCGTCGCACCTCTGTATAGACCTAATCATCGTTCGAACCTACAAAACAAGGGCATCATAAAAGCAAGAACGTAGGTATGATGCAAAAGTGGGATAAATCTATTCCAAAATCAAAAGAAAAAAGTAGTAAACATAGCTAATGAACTCCTTATATTACTTATAACTATTAAACATCTTTAAAATGATTGTGTATAAAAATAGGGGTTGGACCCCCTTGTGCAGAAATTTATAGTTCCTCCCCAGCAGTCACGAATTTTCAGTTTCCTGTTATGTTTATGGCTATGCAATCTAAACATTGAGATAATACTTCCGAAAAACACGTATGGTTGGTTGTACATAAGTTCAATCTTAGCATAAGTGAAAATATCTTTTATCATTTGTGTATCTAGGCTTCACTACAGTTACAACTCCATTAATATCATTCTGCAATCAGGACACATATTTTGAAGTTATTATTTCCTAAGGTACACATCCGAATGGATGACAATTGAAAATATCAAACGCGAGCTTAAAGTTTCTATTAAGGGAAGTACCATCAGTTACAACATATGTCATACTTGAATCTAGTAGTCCAGAACATATCCTTGCTGCACACTTGCAAGATTTTAAATGACCTTTAAGCTGTTGGAAATTGAATTCTACCAACAGTTTAGTAAGGGACTTCCCAGTCCTAGAGGTAATATCTATCAAGAAATATGTATTTAGCTTTCAGTCCTGGAGGTAAGGCTATCTACTGTGACAGTGAACTATCATGAAATGTGAATTTATCACTACTAAAAAGAGTTGCACCGTCCGTTTGAAATTACAAGCCAACCAAAAACAAAAAAATAAAACAAAAAATAAAAATAAAAATAAAAGAATAAAACCCAACCCACCTTTTTAAAAATTTGAATGTAATTATATGAACAAAGGTGTGGTCATCATTGGTCATTGCCAATTAACCATTTCTCACGCAAACAAATTGGATGAAGACAAATTCAGTTATTTATGAACAACTTAAATCATGCAATGGCTTAAAAACATAATAAAAGATAAACTCATAGAGATGTAACAACAATAATAATTGTGGAGTTTTGCATGCATGATAGAGCTGCTGAAGATATTTAATCGAACAATGGTTTCATACATAAAATAGGAATTGTTGCCTCACCATGAGTTCCCAGTACGCAGACTCTGCTATTATGTACCGCCTTGTGTTGCGATTGTACCACGTCATGTACTCAACGAGGTATGTATCATCACCGTCCAAGAGAGGGGCCCCACGAACTTCATTCGCTCTATTGGCCCATTGCTGAATAAAGACAACATGTTCTGCCTCCCAATCCCTCTCCCATTTACCCTGGAGGGATATCTTGTGAAGGACAATCGACGTATCCACGACAAGTGGAACTGGTTGCTTCATCCCAAACTGATGGAGGACCCGCTCGAGATGATGCCCTCCACTATCCAAAAGTATATCAATGGCACCTCGGCCCTCCAAATATGCTGCCCGACAGTGCAATACACAGGCAGGGAGCCCAACGTATGCGTGTACGGCTCCCATACAATCTGCATAAGTGGATTATGTTTGTGATAGTGAGACATCATACTAATTAAAGATTATGTTTGTGATATGTAATATGGAAAGCATGGAGTTTCTTGATTCTATTCGTACACAAAATCTTTAGGGATTATTGGGTAGAAAGTAAAGGAACAACAACATTGTGTTCAAAATATTAACAGAATGAAGTCAACAAGCAATTAAAATAATGACAAGCATTAATATGTAGAAAATAGTAAAAGATATAAGTTGACCGATGTCCACATTCCTTTCTCAGAACCATGTTCATATGCATAACATTGAAAGCTAAGTGAGACCATCAGATACTAGGGTTTTCAATCTAAACCAGACTTAGAGGAGGGTACCAGAGCATCCTTATGGCTGTAAGATGAATCCAAGTTGATCATTTCGCAAAAGCTTTTTATCGTAATAGAAAACTTGGACTAGATTAATTGCATTAGTCATTAACAATGTTTCAATGACTGAGAACAAAATGACTATTAATCATTGTAAGACTAAACTAACTGTACTTAATTGACCTCTTGAAGCTATCAAAAATATGGAGGGAAGACATATATAAGGTCTGCTGAATACATTGCATTTCAAGTAGCACTTTTTATTGCAAGAAATGGAAGCTATGTAAACTATTACATGGTATAATCCTCATCAAATACTGTTATCATATTTCTATCTAAATATATTTTCTTATAAAATTTAGTGTTCGAAATTACGTAAATTGAATAGTTATCCGAAACTAATCATGTCAATGTCTAAAATTACATTCCTTATCTTAGTACCTTGGTGGAACAAATTATGTGGACCAAGCTCTGCAGTGTAAATCACAGCTTATTATGATCAAGCTCCTCTTAATGAATATGGTGAGTAGCATATATTGCATGCTTCTAAAATTATATGAATAAAGTAGTAATTAATAATCCACAACTTTTAATAATTTTAGGACTATTAAGGCAGCTCAAGTGGGGACAACTTAAGGAGTTGCATGGTGCAATTAAATTGTGCTCTACAACTTTGGTGCAAGGAGCACGAACCAACTTTTCAGTTAGGTCAACAACAAGAGGTAATGTGTCAAAAGTCTTTATGTTTTCTCATATATCATTGATTAACAGTTATTTGTTTATTTAAACTTAGGTCGTTGTCTTCCAGTTCAGAAAATGGAGGTTGTGCGGCATTTCTTACTAACTATGTGAAACAGAATGTTACTGTACAAATTCAAAATATACCACTTGAATACGTAAATCGAAGTCGATCAGTATTCTAGTAGACTGTAAAAATATAACCTTCAATTCAGCAAAGGTAATTTATAACTTACAATGTAACAATGTTTTTTGCAGAGCAATAACAATGTTTGTAATCCTGGATTCTAACAGTTAGAAGAATAAATACTAAATTGTCTACTTATTAGGCAAAGCAATAACTATGGTTTTGAGCTCATAACATTTTATTAATTAATTAAAAACTGCACAAGCTTAATTTATATTTTTTAAATAACATTTCTAGCATATATTGTTTGAATTTTGAAAAATAATTTATATTCGAATGTGCCTTCATTCTCTTGATTTGAAAAGACCCATATCTGTCAAATTTATAGTAGGAAATTCGTTGTTTATAATATAATTGATATCTTGTGAGTTTACAATCATTCCGCTTATATAAAGTCTTTTTTTTTTTTTTTTGGGACTTTTTTCTTTTCTTTTGATGGCAGGCTAAAAGTTCTATTTTCTCTTATCGTAAATAGGTTAAAACGGTGTATAATGCCAGAATCAGTAAATCAACACAACCTTTTCTTTCAATTAGTAGCTGGGAAGAATGGAGGGATGTCATCGTGAATTTTGGAGATGCATCATTAAAATCAAATGAATTACTTGAGCACACAAATACAACCAAAGACAAATATGATTATCTTTGGTATACTCTTAGGTAAATTAATTTCTCATTGAATTATAACCAATTACATATGAACAATATGTGTGCCTTCTCTTCATTGCATTAGATTAATGACATTTGTAAGAATTGATGGAGTTTTTGTTTTTAGTTGCAACACAGGTTTGAAGTCACTTTGTCTTGCACTAAACCAAGACTTCATGCTCAATCTTTTGCGCATGTTGCACATGCTTCTGTCTTTCTTGTTTTTTTGGGTGTAAATCACAAACGTTTCCGTACATAATCAAGGATATAGCCAAATTCTACTTAATATATATATGACTAAATTTAAATATAACCCATTGATCTAGCCCAACTTAACTTGACTCACGTGAGTCGGGTTGCGTTGGTTTTTACACATGTAATGAGTTAGGAATTTCTTAACCTGACATTCTTAGGTTGAGTTGGAAAAAACCCTTCAATCCAACCCAACTCGACCCATGCACATGTACACCCCTACTTTTGATAATAAGAAGTCTCCAAATATAAGGTTTTAAAATTGTTGGATTATATAATATTTGTTTATGCTAGGTTAAAATAAAAGAATTGAAACCTTTGATTTAACAGTTTAGAATTTTTGAGTTTATGCTTGGTCGTATTCATGCAGGTGTTGCGAATGGAAGTTCTAATGTGATGTACTTCACAATGGACATTCCAATTGAGTTAAATGATGGGATGAAAATCCTAGTATCAAACAAAACGATGGGATGGAACCAATATTCTGAAATCAACTTATTCCTACAACAATCCAAGAATTCAAACTAAAATAAAAATAAAAACTTGGAAACATGTTAGGTTCTAAGGTCTTAGGATTTTATGTATTTAGAACTCTAATTTGTAATGTTGGCAAACCATGATCAAAACATTGTATTTAGTCTTATTTAGACTTGCTCAAATTTGGTTTATTCTTGTAAAGTTGGAATCGAGTGGCTGCAGAAGTACTTGGGACTTTCGGCCTGGCTCGATCGATCGAAGAATAGACTCGATCGATCGAAAATCGCACAGGTTGAATTTTCTGCAGAATTTCCAACTCAGCCCTACTTCATTAAACGTTTAGGGTTTTATGTTTTTACCCTAGGTATATAAACAAAACCCTAGCCACGTTTTTGAAGGTTGTCCATATTGTATTGTTGCTCATACATTGCGGTTTTGTGTGAATCTCGTGTGAGATCTTTGAGGAGCTTTCCTTTACACAAAACTTAGGGTTGTCAATATCTTGATGATCAACAAGGTTGCTACCATTGGAACTTAAAAGAAAAGCAAGCGGGGAGCTTGTAGCTGATTGAGGAATTCAAGAAAGAAGTAGTCCGTGGATTCGGAGCCTGCGCGTGGTCGTGTCAGGAAGTTCTACTGGTGGGTAGCATTAGGAAGTCGAGCGGGGAGCTTGTAGTCCTTCTGTATGAACTTCAATTCTTTCATAGTGAATTCAGGTTAGCCTTGAGGATCGGTGGGTCAAATCCTCCCCAGGTTTTTACCGTGTGGTTTCCTAGGTGATCATATCTTGTGTTATTTATTTTCCGCTGCATTATTATTCTTGATATGATTGTTTGATTGTTTTAACCTAGAATTGCTTAATTTGACTAAGTAACAACTTGGCTAATTAATCTAGGCTACGCAATCTGGTTGTTTTAGGGGTCTAAATAACCTGTCAAGTGGTATCAGAGCAGGTTGCTCTTTTTGTTTGAGATTTTTAATCTCTGAGCTGATCCTTGACCCCTGTTGTCATGGAGCATGGACACTCTCTGTTTGTTCCTCCTCATTTTGATGGGAACAATTATGCTTATTGGAAAGTAAGGATGAAAGCATTCCTGAAATCCATTGATGAAAGGGTTTGGAATTCCGTTGAATACGGATGGGTGAAGCCCGCTACTCCTGTGAGTGAGTGGCAAACTTCTGAAAAAGAAGCAGCAAGCTTCAATAGCAAAGCTATGAATGCTATCTTTAATGCTGTTTCTATGGAGGAGTTTAAGAGGATCTCTAATGTTGAGGTTGCTCATACTGCTTGGAAAATCCTCCAAACTGTGCATGAAGGCACAAAGGCAGTTAAGATAAACAAACTGCAGCAATTAACTTCTAGGTTTGAAAGCATTAGGATGTCTGATGATGAATCCTTTGATGAATTTTATGCCAAACTGAATGATATTGTTAATTCTGCCTTCAATTTGGGTGAAATCTATGATCAACTTAAGATTGTTAGGAAGATACTTAGATCTTTAACTGAAGATTTTAGACCCAAAGTGACTGCCATAACTGAAAGCAAGGATGTGGACTCCATCCCTGTTGATGAGCTTGTAGGATCTCTTCAATCCTATGAGTCTGACCTACCTAAAGTGAACAAATCCAAATCAATGGCTCTTAAGTCAGTTGATGATGTTGATGGTGGTGGATTTGATGATGAGCTCTCTGCTACAGAGATTGCCTATCTTGCCAAAAACTTTAAGAACTTTCTTAGAAATACAAATAGAAAGGCAAGAGGTACTTACACTGCTGAACCTAGAAATTTTAGGAAGAATGATCCCACTAAGGTTAACAATTTTGAAAAACCTAGAGAAAATTTTGGTCAATCTTCTAATAACTCTTTGGGTCCTCAGTGTTTTGGCTGTCAAGGGTATGGTCATATGAAATCTGAATGTCCTACATTCTTGAAGACTAAAGGTAAAGCTATGGTTGTAACCCTTAGTGATAATGAGGTTTCTGATGATGAGTCCGGTGGTGACGAGGATGGAAACTTCATTGCTTTCACGGCTACTGCTATAGTCAATGAAAGCATATCTGCTGAAGAGAACCCTTCTGATGGGGAACTCTCTGAAGATGCAGATCTCCAAGAGGCCTATAACAAACTTTGCAAAATTGCTGCAAAGGATGCTATGAAAGTTGAACTTGGCCTAAAGAAAATTGATTCTCTTGAGCTTGAAAAGAAAAATTTGCTTGTTAAACTGTTTGATGCTAATGAGCTTTTGAATAATGTTAAATCTGAGAACATGCTTTTGCTTGATAAAGTTAGAACTTTGGAACTTGATTTATCTGTTGCTAGGTCTGCTAGTTCTAAACTTGATCACATGCTGAATGTTCAAAAGTATCCTTCTGATAAAACTGGGTTAGGATATGTTGAAAGCATCTTTGAGTCTGGACCTCATTCCACTACTTTTGTTCCTTCTTCTTCTGAGCCTTCTGTGAGTGAGGTTGTGAGTGAAACTGTCAAACCACCTGTGAGTGAGGTAGCTAAATCTGTAGAAGTTTCACCACCTAAGAAGATTAGGGTAGACCTAAGAGAATCTAAACCTAAGGAGCCTACCAAATCTAAGGACAAGATGCATGGTAAACCTGCTTGGGTTTGTCATTATTGTGGTAAGTCTGGACATATTCGTCCTAACTGTTACAAGCTTCAAGCTGATAAGAGAGCAAATAAACCAAAAGTGCCTGTGCCTCAAGCACAAGATCCTATGGCATTAATTGGTGAATTGGTAAAGGTGTTAAACCTTTATTCCAATCATGGAGTTGGGAATCACTCAAATGTGAATAAGAACTCCAATGCTCGTGGTGCATCTAAAAAGTTTTGGATGCAAAAGACTCGAACTAATTGAGTCTTTCTGACATGGTCCTTGTGCTTCATTGCTCTATTCTTTTGTGACCATTGCTCTTTGTTTTTTTTTTGTTTTTGTTCTAGGACTTGCATTGCATTACATTCATGCATTTCATTCTAGGATTTATTTGTTTTCTCTTTTAATATAAAAAAAAAAAAAAAAAAAAAAAAAAAGGGAAGCAAAATTTATGTTGAACATGATGTTTCTTGTTTATTGAAAACAAGGTTGGTCAATTTATTTACACATAACATGTCTTATGTACCTTGTTTAGCTTTGATGAGCTTATTTATTGCACTTGACTAGCTAAAACTTTGTAGTGCATGTTGTGTGGGAAAGATGTTGGTGGTTATTAATCACTTTGTCTTAATCTTGAAGTCACATGTTTTTGACTGTCGGACTTGATTCTTTTGAGAAAGGCATAAATAACTATCTCACCACTGCTCACTAGCCAATCATGAACACCTTAGTGCATATCATAAGATTTTGTGCTCGAGAAAGTGTAGCACATGCACAAAAAGAATATAAGGTGTTGCCTCTGCTAAATGATTAATAATTCAAACTGGTGTGTACTATTAAGCTTGATGCCAATTCACTTAATTCAAACCGGTGTGTACTATTAGGCTTGATGCCAAAATTCACTTAATTAATGGGGCAAAAATACAAGAAACTTACATGATTGCAAGCTTTTGTTTTAGGAGATGTGAGAGTTATAGGATGTAACTCTTTAGGTGATAGTCTCTTTTGAATTCTATGTGATGAATTTTGTAGACTTTGTGATTAAATGCTATTCACATATCACCTCACATGTATCTCAAGTTTTTACTAGTATCACACACTACACAAGTTACTCTTTGTTAAACACTGTACATGCTAGTGTGTGTTTCTGGTCTGACCAACCAAGTTTGAAAATATCTTGAGATTTATGCACAACATATTTGTTGCTTAAGAAAATTCAATGAGAGAATGATTGAAATTTGTTTTGAGAAAATTGGGTTTAAATTTTGGGTTTTTGAAAAAGCATTCCATCTCATACTCATGCATTTTGTTTTTCAATCTAATGCTTTGAGGAGTTATTTCAAAATTAGACTTGTATTTTCAAAAACTGTGATTTTCGATCGATCCAGCCTGTTTTTCGATCAATCGAAAAAGTGCTCTCATTTGTCTTAAAATGACTGTGCTTTTCGATCGATCGAATGTAATTTTCGATCGATCGAATATCGTGGAAAAGCCTTTTTAAAAGATCAAATCTGACTTTTTCAAATACTTTTAAAATCTTTTCAAACTTTTCCTTTCTCTCTCCGACGAGGCAAGCCAAATTTTTCCAATTTTTGTCGTTTTCCTCCGAAGTTTTTGCAAAGAATTTCTTTCCTCAAGCCGGTAAGACTCTTTTGCCCTTCCTTTTGAATTTATTTTCATTATTTCATGCATAAATCCATGCATTTAAGGGAGATTTTCGGACTTTACTTATTTGGGATTTTCTGTTGATTCAAGCCTTATTTTATAAAATTGATCATTGGGTTTTTGTGGGGACACATCATACTAATGATCCTTGGTGGTTAATTTGATCAATTTTGAGTTTGATGAAAAATTGAAAATTCTAGGGCTTGTTCTTGATCCGAATTGGGGATTTTGTTAATTTGAGTAGAATTTGCTAAAATTGGTTTGTTGTATTGATGAAATTGGTTATTCTAATATGTTTTCAAACTTGTGTACTGATCAATTCATCAATTTGTTGCAAAATTTGTCAAGTGGGTTTCAAATTTTTGGGATTTTTGATAAAACATTTTTTTTGCTCAAGCCAATTTTGTCAATTCAATCTCAATTAAACTTAATTGTTTACTGCATTAGATCATGCATCACAACATTATAAATGTTCATGCATCATATAGATTTTTGTTCTATATTTTTATTATGCTAATTTGCAGTCTGCCTTTGGTTTTGATTTCTCTTGTTCTGTTTGGTTTTCACTCTGTGTCTCTGTCCTTTCCTTAGCACTATGCCTAGGAAAACTAGAGCCCGTAGGAATGTTCCTTCACCTTCTCCTTCACCCCCTCCATCCTTTGATAGTGAGAAGTTTTCGAGTGAGAAAAATCAAGAGATTTTTGAGACGCTAAACCTTAAGAGAAAGATTTGGGCTGAGCGTTCTGTGCGGTTAGATGAACTTGATCCTGCCATTAGGGCAAATTTTGAGCGTCGGGGTTGGTTACCCTTGGTGGATGTTTCTGATCCTCCTCCACCTTCTGCCTTGATTAGAGAGTTCTATTCGAACATCTCTATCCGCATCTATGATTCCAACACTCTAGTTAAGAGTTGGATACGAGGCGTAGAGTACACCATTACTCCTCGGGTAGTGGCTGATGCTCTAGGGGTACCATTGGTCCAGCATCCTGTCTATCCATATGATGAGTCTCCCGAGATTAGCGATGTTTTGTCTTACATCACTGGTACTGCTGTCCAGTGGGGTTCTGATCCTCGGATCACTTCTGCTGAGCTCTCCGGGTTACACTATCTGTTCTTTAGGATAGCTTGTCATTCGATCTGGCCTATTTCCCATGTTCACACCATTCCTCTTGAGAGGTGTGTATTTTTGTACACTCTTGTTACTGATGCTCCTATCAGTTTTCCCCATCTTTTTCTTCGTTCTTTGAACGAAGTTTATAGGAGTTCATCTACTGCTCATGCTCTTGTTCATCCTATTTTCATTCATAGGATTCTTCTCTATCTTGATCTTAGTGGCTTTCCTTCCTCTGAGCCCGTTCATGTGATAGCTCCTATAGATGCGTCTTTTCTTAGACAAAGGGCCGCTCATCTTCGAGCTGGTTCTAAACACCCTAGGTCTGAGCCCTCTAGTAGCGCACCTCCTCCTTCTTCTTCTGCAGGTCTTGCTGGTGAGGATATTACTGATCCAGTTGGTGATGATGCTGCTGCTGCTGATGTTCCTCCACCTCCTTCGGCCGACTTCGATGTTCGTCGTACTTTGGAGACTGTCATGACCGTTCAGGCGGCTCATGGTCAGATTTTGGTGGACTTGCTGGACGAGATACGTGCTCTCCAAGCTGATTTTGCGCGTTTTCATTCACCCTCACCACCTCCTTTTGATGGCGACTTGTGATTGCCCTTTGGCATTCCGTCACAAAAAGGGGGAGTGGAGTTTTGTCTTGTAGAGGAGTTTTTGTTGTTAGGGGGAGATTTTTTGTTTTAGAGGAGCTTGTGGAGTTTTTAGATTGTATCTAGGTGTTTCACTTTATATATCATTTTTGGGGATATTCATGTTAGGGGGAGTAACATTGATTGATATACATTATTTTTTTTTGTTGATTCTTGTTGTGTTGAGATTCACTGCTTATTGATTTATATTTATGAGTTGTTCATTCATATATGTCTTTATTTTGTGTTGTGTGAATCTTACAAGAATGTTATACCTGTTGTTTTACTCTTTACTGTCACACATGCGTTTATGCGTTTGTTGAGTATTTCAGGATTATACAGGTTGATTCAACTAAGCTGCTGTCTACACTTGCAACTATGGATAGTAGTTAGGCTGAATTGAATTTTATGAGCATTATCTTTGTAAAGGGCTTTTTATTTGTAAAACTTTGAGCTGTTAATTAGGGTTTTGTCACGGATTGCCAAAGGGGGAGTTTGTTAGGTTCTAAGGTCTTAGGATTTTATGTATTTAGAACTCTAATTTGTAATGTTGGCAAACCATGATCAAAACATTGTATTTAGTCTTATTTAGACTTGCTCAAAGTTGGTTTATTCTTGTAAAGTTGGAATCGAGTGGCTGCAGAAGTACTTGGGACTTTCGGCCTGGCTCGATCGATCGAAGAATAGACTCGATCGATCGAAAATCGCACAGGTTGAATTTTCTGCAGAATTTCCAACTCAGCCCTACTTCATTAAACGTTTAGGGTTTTATGTTTTTACCCTAGGTATATAAACAAAACCCTAGCCACGTTTTTGAAGGTTGTCCATATTGTATTGTTGCTCATACATTGCGGTTTTGTGTGAATCTCGTGTGAGATCTTTGAGGAGCTTTCCTTTACACAAAACTTAGGGTTGTCAATATCTTGATGATCAACAAGGTTGCTACCATTGGAACTTAAAAGAAAAGCAAGCGGGGAGCTTGTAGCTGATTGAGGAATTCAAGAAAGAAGTAGTCCGTGGATTCGGAGCCTGCGCGTGGTCGTGTCAGGAAGTTCTACTGGTGGGTAGCATTAGGAAGTCGAGCGGGGAGCTTGTAGTCCTTCTGTATAAACTTCAATTCTTTCATAGTGAATTCAGGTTAGCCTTGAGGATCGGTGGGTCAAATCCTCCCCAGGTTTTTACCGTGTGGTTTCCTGGGTGATCATATCTTGTGTTATTTATTTTCCGCTGCATTATTATTCTTGATATGATTGTTTGATTGTTTTAACCTAGAATTGCTTAATTTGACTAAGTAACAACTTGGCTAATTAATCTAGGCTACGCAATCTGGTTGTTTTAGGGGTCTAAATAACCTGTCAAAACATACTTGAGGGAAACGAAAATAAAAACCTCAAATTGAGGACGTAAATTAACTGAGTACCTGCTCTGCCCGTAGTGTAGCCAGCGATGTCCAGTACGCAGCAAGGACGTGTGTGGCATGCTCTGCGGTGCATTTTGGCCCTCTCCACCTAGCAAACATGGGGTGTCAACAAATGCTCGTTACTGAACTGGTCATTTAACAAACTTTGCTTTATATTTCACATAGTTTATTTTTGTTTGTTAGTTTCACATATTTTCAATAATATCAAACAGACAAATAAAATGTAATATACTATTACACGTAAATAATTATTCCTAAGAGACACTTAGCTTGAATAACGAGAACTCAATGAACGTACCTAATAGCAAGGGGTCCTAAGTGCACTAGAGGTAAAGGCGGCCTCACAATAGGGCACAGTCGTGGGAACCTTGAATAGGCCCATAGCTGCACCAACAAGAGTGCTCCTCCAATCTGCATCGCTTCCTTCTTCGATGTACTACAAAGTTGTCTATAGAGCCAGGCCAATGTTGCACTGCCCCAGCTATACCGTCTCGCATTGTTGATTGGGTTGAGCAACTACAAAGGCAATAGTGAGACCCGGTCTGCAGACTTGTCCATGAACAACAGGGCCCCCATCCGTACAAGTATGTGGTAGCCAGCATGTTGCTGCATGACTTCGTCACCGGCATCCGCAGCTGGGGGAGCGGGAAACTGTTCATCAAGCCACTTGTATTTTATCCTTGCCCCAGTAAGGGTAGACTTGTTTGAGTTCAGTATCACGGGCGGAGGTTCATGGCCCAACAACTCTCGGCACACCATGTTCCATTGCTTGGCTGTACTTCCAGTAATAGGCAACCCATCCACCGGAATCCCCAGCATCACCTCGATATCTTGCAAGGTGATACCCATTTCTCCATGGGGCAAGTGGAACGTGTACGTCTCCGGACGCCACCGCTCAACCAAGGCCGTGATCAAGGCGTGGTCGACCTCCATATCAGGAACCTTGAATAAACCGGTCAAACCTGCTACATCTATGCATTGCATGATACGTGGGTCTAGCCCACCCTGTGGCAATACACATTTACGGCGTCGAGCCTTTAGCATGCCAGGCACCTCCTACACAGGGACGAGTATTATGTTAGGTAGTGCACACGAGGTAATTATAAAATAGACATGTATTAATAATACAACTACATACCTCGTCGGCGACATGGCTCCAAAGCGGAGTTGACCGATGATTCGGCTGCCGGGTCAACTGGGTAAGATCGTCGGGTCCAAGCCGCACTCTATGTAGTGCCTGCATATCTGACATGGTAGCAAATAGATTGTTAGCAATTATCTGACAAGTAAACCACAATTAATATAAAATAAAAGCATGGATACAGTAAAACATATTATGATCCCAACAAGATTGTCAACATCGCTTCTTACCCCCACTTAACATGCAATCCAAAAGCAATCAAATTGAAGCTTAAATAAATAACAACTTGCCATAGTTTTACATACAAACACTTTTTTTTTTCTATTATCTGTAATTGAAGTAAAAAAACAAACAAATGACTAATTAATGTGCTAGAAACTTGATTGATACCTGCATGTTCAATATCTAAGCAATATTTACATGTGAGAGTTCTTTTTGGTGTATGATGTCTTTGAAATTGATTTTAACAAGGAAAATATCAATTACAATTATTAGGAGCTGCATATGGAGGGAAGACATATTAAATTTAACCATGCGACACACAATATGTGATCTTCCCCCAAGGACATTTAAATTCAACTCTATGGCTTATGACCAATGCAGTCACATAGTAAATATAAATTGCAACAACTCAATGTTTAGGTATTTTATTCTCAAACCTGTTCAATCAAACTTGGTCTTTTCAACAAAGTAACACTCTCTATAAGGTCATCCTTGACAGCTCCCCATTTTATGTCCTACGCAATTGCCCGTTTACGATGGACCACTAAGATCCCTACAGCTACAGGTCATTTGGGCTCGAGTTCTCAACTTAATATATAGAAACCTATACTAATTATTCTACATTTCTACCACTAGATATGTAAGCATACCATGACTCAGTCAGCCCATTTCCCTGTTTGTTAGGCCTATTTTCAACATTTTAGGAGTTAATTCTACTTAATTTTCTGCTTGGTGAGTCGTTTTCAAATTTTAGACTCATTTGCTGGGTCTATTTCCCTGCTTGGTAAGTCGTTACAAGTATTACCCTATTCCACTGTATTAGCTATAAACAATAGTCAATCAAAATGTACCAAACTCATTAAACCACAATGATGGAGTGAATGTTGTTTCCTAGAGTAAATGCACTCATTTTTTCCTTGAAGTTACTTGAGCAGTTTGATGTTCCAGTGAATATCATTTCTTGTTTAACAAAAGGGTGAAAAATTACAGAGTATTCTCCTAAAAAAAATTACATAATCAAAAGATTATAATCGCAAAGAGAGAAAATCAATAAAATCTACAACAAAATGCATGTCATTTTGACCAAAGGGTGCAGGCCTACTCGAACAAGAATCTCAAATTTAAAAATGAGCATTGCATAATTTTTAAGTAAAACTCTATTAGTAATTTTTTTTATAGATGCTTCATTTAATTTAATTTAAAAATGAATGCAAAACTGTTTAGATTATGAAACATGCTCACTACATACCTTGCTCCAAATAACTCAATATTATGTGTGTGTATTACACTATTATAATTAAAGTCTTTTTATCATTAGCTCTTTCATTAAAAATTATTAACATAGTTAATTTATTTTATGCAAAAGTCTATAAAATTTTTAATAGACTCGCATAATTTTGATATTATCAAAAAAATTTATATTTTATATTTACAAATAAACTTTTATATTTTAATAATATTATCTTTTATACATATAATTAGTTTTCTATACATAACTTTTTATAGAAAATATCTACATATACCAATCACATATATTACCTCAACTTCTTTTTTAGCACTTTCTCAAAAGGGAAAATTCAAACTAATTATCATGATTTGGAGATATACGTTTTAAAAAAGTTATGTTAAAAAAATTATAAAATCAGTAAATGCTAATTCTATTTAGCTTGCCCGTTTAGGAAATTTTTTAATTAAAAATGAGATAACATGCCCCGGACCCTGCCAATGACAAAATCTATGATTATTTCATACATTTAACTCTCAATCCTTAGTCAACATAAGGTTAAAAGTATTTTTATATTCATAGATGCCCTTAGGGTAATTATTAATAAACTATTTTAAAAAATTTAAGTTATAACACCACTTTTATGAGAAATATAATCAACCGTCATAAAAACTAAATGCTTTTTTCTTGTCCTCAAAATGTATCCAAAATCTAAGAAAATTTTTAAGTACTCCTAAAATACGAAAAAATTATACCCCCTCCTCTCAAATTTTTTATGAACCCCACCATGAATTTAAATAATGCACTCCTCAGTGAATGTGAGAACAACACCCTTTTCTTTGCTCCATTAACTTTTTCCTTGTTAACTTTTTCCTTATTATTTTTGTACGCCACCTAAACAGCAGTTTACATGGAAGAGGCAGTTTACATATTAGTGCACCTAATAAAGAGGACTGATCAAGAAAAACAGATCAAACATATGTGCCTTAAAAAAATTGCCAAGAAACAAAATCCATAAAAGAAATTGAACAAGTGACAAGATAACATTCAAACATTCAGGGGTAAAAAATGTGAAATCAAAAGAATATTTCAAGGGCTTTCATTGATATCTATATCATCATTGAGTAATGAGTTAGAACCGCACAAATGGAGCCTGAAATATCCACAATAGAAGCACCCATTTGCATTTACACAAAGATTTTAAATTTCTTAATCTATAGTAACCAGCCAGCTCAAAATAAAAGGGGGCAAAAAAATGTTCACATATTTGTGCTCCTATAGAAGAGTACCAAATTGATTTAGAGAAACCTTAAAAAGCAGCCACTCTCCAAATTCTTTAAATAAAAAATTAGAGTAAAGAATATTATAATACTTCAAGGTTCAAACAAGAATCTCAAATTCACCAAAGGGTGCAGGACCATTGAATGTTCAATTATTCCTCCCCCCCTCCATGTGGTCAATTTTAAACAAAGAGGAGTTGTATTGCAAGCAAAAGAACTTCTATGCTTGCTATATTAGCTTCTCTAGCTATACATTTGCACATATAAGCTGAGGGTACCAGCGAATGAATTTTTTTCCATGTAAGTTACTTAAAATTTTCTAGATTGCAAAACAAAAGTAGTGTCAATTCCAAGAAATAATGAAAATTATAAAAAATCTAGATATACCAAAAACAATGAGTACTAAATTTGTTTGTTGCTGTACTAAACACTACTATTTCATCACTCTTACTAGTTTTTAACTGGATTTACAGTAACTGACTTTTGGTTTCATGCGAATGTGTATTGTATTTCATAGATTTATATATATAGGATGTAATTGTGGGCAGAACATCTTGGATTTATGGAAGACTGCTTCAAACAACTAGAGTCTCATCATTTTCATCATTTTTTTCTTAACACGTAACCAATAGAACCAATCTTTGTCCAAACCAAACCAATCTTTACGAGATGGGTTCAGCTTCAAACACATTTTACACCATTTACAACAACTATTTACACTCAAACGTAATTAGTTTGACACCATTTACAACAACTATAACAAAATCATGCCTACAATCGGATAAGACACAGTTTACACAAACCCAGAGACATCACTGAAACACCACCACTCGATTTGCTAAAACCCCCCATCAAAACTCCAAGCACATTTAAACTCATTAATGAGAAAATAATCATTGCAGCATGTTAAAAGACAACAAATTTCTCATTAATTAGAAAATCACACAGACATAACCATATAGCAAGAAATACTTTACATCATCATCATTGCACAGCATATAAAAGACAACAAAATTCTCATCTTGATTAGTAAATTTACTACTTTCTAAGTAAGTTTCAACAAAATAATCAAAATCCCACATAAAACACAACCTAATATTAACCAAGATCAGAAAAGATATCAGAGGAAAGGACTGTACCTGTCTTCAACGGCGGTGGCAAGCAACGACGACTGAGGGAGACTGGATAGGGAGAGTGAGACTGATGGAGAGTGAGGAAGAGTCGGGAAGCCTAATAGCAGAGCGAGCGAGGGAGAGAGTGATGGCAGAGAGCGAGGGAAAGAGAGTGTACAGGGAGAGAGTGAGTGAATAGGGGTTGTGAGACGTTAAGGTCCTATTGATTCAAACCGCTAAATAAAACTCAATTTTAGGGTTCCCAAGTTATGAATGACTACACACTCATTTTTTTATTGGGGAAAACCAACGTCTGCTGCGCTAGCGTGGCACAATAGTCAGACTAACTCGATCATAGTAATATCGAGTTCTTCATTATAACTCAACTTTAGTATTATCGAGTTATAAAACAGGGGCACTTCCCTATTTAGTTTGGGAAAGGGGGCAAAAGCATGTTTAATTTTCCGGAAAAGGGCAGAAGCCCATTTTGTCCATCATAATAGTCATTAGGAAACCATAAATCAATTAATACCCTTTTCATTCTTTGCCAAGAGTGGATTGGATGCTTACCTCGTCAGTTTCAATCTATTTGAATGTCTTTCCACCATTTCTCTGCTTCATTATCCAATTTATTATATGCAAGCTGTACTTTTTCTTCATTAAAAATCTTCCAAAAATTAAAATTCTCCTCCAAATCAAGAAGCCAGTCAATAAAATCCAACTTACACATATCTCCATCAAAGAATGAAATTTTCTTGTAGTTAGGAGTGTATCTTTGTATATATTAATAATTATTGTTGTGATATGATTTCCTAGCAACAAGAGTTGCAATCCCTTGCTGGATTTCATGCATACTTTGCTGTTTGTCTTCACAAAATTAGTGGAACTCAGCCTTAGTGAGAACTGTGTCTTCAACTTCATTTTTGTTGTTATGGTGGTTACTGTCTCATCGATTAAGCATCAGACTAGAGTAAGTTAAGGCTCTAATGCCAACTGAAGTTGCGAAAGCACACACGATACTCTTTTTGATAGAACAAAAACTAAACTATTAGTTTATGGTAGTAAATCTTAAATCTATGAGGGGTTCCTTGATTTATAGGTTTGGAATCCACTAGAAAAAATAATAGACAAAGTCTGAATTTTTATTAATCTAAAAACTAAATTGCCTATAGAGGCTACAATACATTTAAATAGTAAAAAGAAAACTTAGGGAGGCTAGGAAAACACACAAAACCTAATTTGACTAAAAAACATTAAAAACAACTAAAAACATTAAAAATACCCTAAACCTAAAATAACATAAATTACATAAAATGCCAAAATTAACAAATTACAAATACTAAATTGTAAATTCTTTCCTACATCAAACAAATTCCCTAAGAGCACCCCTTAACCATAACATATTTTCTAGACTTATCTTCCTCTCCACAAGTTTCTAACAGTGTTGGTTTTATACTCATAACAAATGGGGTGTAACGAACAGTAGTGTTGGCATTCCATGGAATATATAGAAGCTTTATCAAGGCTCTACGTGGTTCATGAAGCTTGCTTGCATTTTCTTTTGGTTCCCACACACACACATATATACACACATGCACTCTAGCATGACTGCTCTAGGAATTTTTGTTTGGGTGGTCACTAAATTATACAAGAAGAAGAAGAAGAAGTAGAAGAACACGAAGAAGAAGAAGAGGAAGAAGAAGAAGAACAACAAGAACAAGAACAAAAGTATGGATTAATAAATTGTTGATAAATATATATTGTTAATTGTAAAACTATTCTTAATTATTTTTCCAGGCTAGTATTTTAAATTTTATTGCTCAAACCTTAAATGTTAAAAAAAATCATATCATATTATATTATATACTATATAATAGAAATTGGACATAAAAGTCGTGGTTACGCCAAGTGGTTACACAAAATTGCAGAAAATTTATAGTTGGGTTTAGAAATTGTGGTTGACTCAAGTGACTGCATCAAATTGCATAATATTTATTAAATTTTTTTGAAAACATTAGTTGGTGGTAGGGGTGTTCACCATGCGGTTTTGGCTATTTTAAGCACAGCACTTTGTGGTGCGGCTTGGCCAAACCATCACGACACCTTACCTTACCTTACCTTAGTTTTATGGTCACATGTGCAGTGTACAAGGCACGGTATGGTCGGTTATGGGATGATATATTTTTAAAAATGTCATGGTCAATTACTAGTTTGCTATTAATAACCATAACAATATGACAGTAAGTTTTTTTTTTTTTTTTTAAATATAATCGTGCAACAAAAAAAAAAATCCATGATAGATTGACAATAAACTAAAAGTACCACAAATATATACCAAAAAAAAAAAAATGCATTAAACTTTTGAACTTTTGATTTTGTGAGAGTGAGAGGTGGAGAAGTACGAATGAGGTTTGGAACTTTTGATTTTGTATTTAACCAAAACAAAGTTGTTTTTAACATGAAACTGGAATATACTAACACTGAGCTGGCCACTTACTTGATATAATATTAAATTATTAATATATTTAATCGAATATATATATGGGTGTAGTGCGATGCAGATTTCTTGTTGTAAAACCGCACACCACACCTCATACTATAGTGCGGTTCATTACTACTTGCGACACGGTGTGGTTACTCTATTTTGAGGGCGGTTTTGGTCGGTTTAGGTGCAGTAGTGTGGTTTGGTAAACATCCCTAGTTGGTGCCATACAACTACTACCTACAAGAAACTTGATGAGTTTAAACCTAAGCACCTTATGTCCTAGTGTCATACAACTACTATCTAACAGAAACCTAATAAGTTTGAATAACAATGAAATTCTACTCAAAACTTACATACTTTTTGTTCTTTTTCAGATTATGATTATTTTTTGTGTAGATAAACATGCATCCTATACCATCTTCTTGATTTATACGATATTTGATTTTCACCTAAACTCCTTTTTGTTCGTATAAACTTTTTCACAACTTAAAATTCTCTATATAAAGGTGGTGGTGGTGGTGGTGTGTGTGTGTGTATCAGGTTTTTAGCTTCTTCTGTACCCAACTACAACCTTGCATGTATGTATTTGTTTTCTTGATTTTTTTTAAATAAAAATAAATAGGTGTTGTGTATTTGTTGCCTATTATTATATAGTATATGATATAATTTTTCTCTAAACTTTTGTATCTATGAATCTCATAGTGATTAAGTGATCACATTTTTTTTTTTTGTTGTAGAGGTTGCACCTTTTATTGATGACTTATATATAAATTTTTAATTTAAGGGATTTAAAGGGATTTTGCTGTGATGTAATGGTGTGGAATGTTTTCTCTTTAAGTAGATTATATAGAAAGAAAAATATGTGTATCATTTATTTTCTTATCACAAGAATGTTCGTTGTTGACAATCATGGTTTTCGTTTGGTGCTTTGTCATGTGTAGTCTAGCTTCTTTAAAAGCAAATTTTACTGCCAACATGAAATTGGATACAAGAGAAAAAGAAGCATCGAAAAAAAGTTCTTACATGTGGGCCTAGCTTATAATAATGAGATAATTAGATCAATTGATCCAAATTCCTATGTAAGCCATCCCTTACTTAACTCCATTCTCATATGTTTTAAATGTTCAGAAATCTGGATTGTTCTTAATTAATGAATTGAAATGTTTGGTTAATTTTGTTTTTGAAAGTTTTTTATTATTAAATTCATTATTTTTCCATGTGTATATATTAATATATGTGTTGTGATTTTTTTCTTTTAGTTTTAATTATTTTGTAATACTTATAAATTTGGACAGTTTATAGATGTGGTGATTGCTTGAGGCTTAAAATACAATGTAATTAAAGGCAATACTCAAGTTGAATAAATTAGGGTGTTATACATATACTAGCCTCATCACTTGTGCTTCACATGCGATGAGGCTATTTTTTATTTTCTATTTTGATTTAGTGTCATAATGTTTAAAAGTGAGATAAAAATCGCGTCCTAATTTTTAGGATCATTTTCTACATGAATTTTTTTCTTATCTAATTAGTTATTTGTATATGAGTTAGTGGCTTATAAAAGTTTGAAATTTTGAATTTAGAATAAAATGTGGTAATTTAAATTGGAGAAGAGAAAGGAAAATGCCTAAAATTTAGGAACTTTAAAAAAAAATAGTAAATTACTCTTTTAACAAGTTTGTTTTTTAAAATTTAAAATTAGGGTAAACTACAAGTTTGGTCCCTGACTACTTTTACATTGTACGTCAATTTGGTTCCTAACATTTCACAAGTGTCAATTTAGTCCCTAATCATTTGATATTGTGTCAAAACTGTCCTTACCGCTAAGTGATGAATGGAAAAAACTAGTATAGTTAATAGTTAAAATAAAATATTATTTTCATGCCACATAGATTGCCACATCATCATAAACTTTAAAAAGATAAAAAAAAAATAAATAAATAATAGTGAGGACTGAAAAACCTAGAATTTTCTTTTCCTTTGCTTTCTTGGGGACCATTTTGAGGTTAAAAACCCAAAAGTGAAATTCAACTTCATTCATTTTCCCATATTTTCCCAACAGCCAAACATGGAAAAAAATAGACCTTCAAAGCTCATGGAACCATTCTTAAATTCCCATTTCCAAATTAAGCAATAAAACATAGCATGTGGTCGAGTGAAGAGCGGCAACGAGATTTCTCTCCCTAGTCCCTACTATCTCTATTCAATGGATAGTAACTCGTATGGAGGAATTTTGTTGGAAATCTACGGCTTTAAATTGATATTTGAGTGGGGCCACTTGTCGATGAGAGCTATGGTTCCCACCTAGCTAATAGTTCATATACAAACTACAAACTATGTATAGCCCCCCAAAGCCACAACACCAAAAACATGTTTTCGATTCTCTGATGCAGCAAAAATGAAAGCCAAAACCACGTTTTCAATTCTTTAACAAATCACCTCCCCAAACTCCCTCGCAATCCTAATTCCGATTTTCTCAACAACAAGACTTTCCCACAAATGGAAAAACATTGTCAATGAGGCCCCTCCCCACCATCCATACATGTTTAGTTGACAGGAAATATGGGAAAATGAAGGAAGTTGACTTTTAAGTTCTAACCCCAATTTGGTTCCCCAGAAAGCAAAAGGAAAAAAAAAATTATGAGTTTTTATGTCTAACTTTTTTATATAAATTTTTTATGATGATGTGGTAGTATATGTGGCATGAAAATATAATTTTATTTTAACAGTTAGCCACATCAGTATTTTCCATCCATTACTTATTGGTAGGAATCATTTTGACACAATACCAAAAGGTTAAGGACTAATTGAGGCAAGTGAAATATTAGAGACCAAATTAACATCAGCCTAAAGGATAGGGACCAAACTCCTAATTTACCCTTAAAATTATTTAACTAAAATATAAGGGTATTTTAGAGAGTTTAAAAATTTGTGAGGATATTTTAGCACATAAAATGATGAAACCTAAACAGGAAATCCTGTTATTAGTAGTGTGTGTGTGTGTGTGTGTGTGTGTGTGTGTGTGTGGGTTGGGTTCAAATTACATCTGGTGTAACTTTAAGCAATGTTACACCACCCAATAACTTTTTATTGAATTCATATTTTAAAAATTCCATTGTTGAATTATATGTTTTATCTGTTCTTAACATGCATACTAATATTCATGTCAATCAGCTATTATTTACCATTCGATCCATAAACTCATCTTTTATTCATTATTTTAAACTACAAAAATTTGAATTTAAACAATTGATTGATAACATGACTATTGATATTTAATCATTTTCAAATTTTGCAAGCATGGAGATTGCATGAAGATAATGTAATCCAACGATAAATTTGTTAAAATTCGCATTCAATTAAAAAATACTGAGTGATGTAACATTGTTTAAAGTTATACCAAGTGTAACTTATACCCATCTCTCTCTCTCTCTCTCTCTCTCTCTCTCTCTCTCTAAATATATATATATATATATATATATATATTCCTTTTCTATTATTAGTAAGTTAGAATGTTATACGTTGTTACCACATATGTAGGTTTTATGATAGGTTAAGAGGGTGATATAACTATTTGAATAAAATCAAAACTACAAGTCTACAATAGATGATATTTCTTTTAGGTGTACAAATACAATTGATTTTTTTTAATCTTAAATTTGGAATTAATTCTTTTAGGATAACCTTATTCATGCAAGTATTAGAAAATATTTTATTGCGAGAGTTCAAATTCCCCTCTTGATTAATAAATATGGAATTATAAAAAAAAAATTAGAAAATTTTTTATGGATCATTTTAATTAGAGATATTATATAAAAGGAAAAATATATAAAACTATGCATTTTGGAAGCAAACAATAAAAGATCATTTAAATATTATTTCCAAAAAATATATAGAGAAAATTTATGACCACAACTGTGCAATTCAAGGTACTTTCACTAGTATAGTGTTATAAAAAGTTAAAATCAAAGATAAGTGAATTACCAAAGAAGAAGGTTGATATCAACAAAATTACAAAATGGGAAAAATCATAAAATGAAAAAGAAAAAAAAAAGTTGATATTAGTGATCGAGCTTTTGAGTTTATCAAATTGATAAATTTGATAAGAACAATTAAGATTTTGTGTTTATCTAAAAATAACTTCAATTTAGTACAACCACTTGGAACATCCATAACTTCTATGCCTATCTAAAAATTACTGCAATTAGGTTTAGCTACTCGATGCATCTATGCCCCCCCCCCCCCCCCAACATACACATCTAATTTGAATCCCCACCTAAAATTAGATATGTGTATTTGGAATCTTTCTATTAAAAAAATAAATCTGTTAACATTTGTAATTTATTACAGGACTAAATTACATATATCTAGCACATTTTAAAACATTCTTTTTAGGTTGCCCCTAAAAAAATTGCATTTTAAGTTAATTAGGAAAAAAATTAAGGGAAAAAGAAAATGAAAAAAAAAATGATGGATTATTTAAAAGAGCTTATAGTGAATATTTACTCTTATAGAGTAATGCTATGGCCGCAAACTATTTTACATCATTTTTACAAAATGTTGATGTGACCAACTTCTTATTGATTTTCATCTAGACCCACCATTAATATCTCTTTTTCATTTACTAATAACACTCATCACATTAACAGTTTGACAATTTTTTTGTAAAAAAAAATTGTATCACTAGCATTACGCTTTATTATAACAATAGAATTTATAGTGTGCATTTAATGACTTTTTTTTTATTAATTTTTTTTATTTACTATTGGCATATGGAAAAAATATTTACATGTACAAATAATTATCTGATATGTGGCGTTAATTTTCCATAGCATACCAAATTGACGAAGAAAGTTGCAAAAGATGAGATGTGTCATTGTTTATATGCATTGTCAAAGGGACACATATCATTATTGTGTGCATCAACAAATTTTGGGATCAACTTTTATAATATAATAATTGTGATACTACATTACACATATTTAGCACATTTTAAAACATGTCTTTTAAGTTACTTTTGAAAAAAATTAATGGGGAAAGAAAAGGGAAAAAAATTGATGGAGTTTTTAAAGAAGCTTATTGTGGATATTTATTATCATGGTAGAATTTATAGTGTGCCTTTAATGAGATTTTTTTTTTTTTTTTAATTTTTATTTACTGTTAATAGATGGCAAAAGGATTTACAAGTACCAATAATTATTTGCCACATGGCATTAATTTTCCATATCATACCAAACTGATGAAGGAAGTTACAAAAATGAGATGTGTCATTGTTTTATACATAGTCAAAGGGGCACGTGTCATCATTGTGCGCATCCACCAGTTTTGGGATTAAACTTTTTTAATATATATTATATATTATGGTACTACATTACACATATTCAACACATTGTAAAACATGCCTTTTAGGTTGCCTGGGGAAATTAGACTTACCCTCTAAACTATACCCCCTTGTACATTTAACCCCTTAAACTATGAAAATGCACGTTTTACCCCCTCTAAATTATTACCCACATAACACTTCCCCCCCCCCCCCCCCAAAAAAAAAAACCATTACTAGTGTTACACCACATCCCATTGGTAATATTTTAGAAAAATAAGTGTTCATTCTTATATTTTATGGGGTAAGTGTAAAATGGGTTATATTTTAGGGGAGGAGGGGGCAAAATGTGTATTATCATAGTTTAGGAGGGGTAAGTGTAGAAGGTGGTATAGTTTAGGGGGTAAAGTATGCATTTTCATAGTTTAAAGGAGTAAGTGAAAAACGGATCACAATTTAAGAGGGCAAAGTGTAATTTTTCAAGTTGCCCTCTAAAAGGAAAAACTATCTTTTAGATTACTCCGGAAAAAAATTTGATAGAGTACATGTAGAATTTAGTGTGCACTTAAGGACATTTTATTTACTATTCATACATGAGAAAAAGATCTACATGTACCTATAATTATCTGTCACGTGGTGTTAATTTTCCATATCATACCAAATTGATGAAGGAAGTTACAAAAAATGAGATATGCTAATGTTTTATGCATTGTCAAAGGGACACATGTCATAATTGTGTGCATTCATTAGTTTTGAGATCCAACCTATATAGTATGCATTTAATGACTTTTTTTAATTTTTCATTTATTGTTGGCACATGGTAAAAAGATTGAGATGTGCCAATAATTGTCTGCATGTAGTGTTATATTTTCATATCATACTTTTTTTTTTTTATATAGAAGATTTTCATATCATACTTAATATGGAGGAAAATACAAAAATATGATGTGTCATTATTTTATTTATTGTCATATTGTAACACTTGTCATTGTTGTGTATAGTATATAACATTTATAATATATAATAAATGGTACTATACTATAATATGATGCAGAGATAAGGTTTAAGGAAATGAAAAACAAAAATGGTATTTTATTTATAGTTGATTCTAAAAAAAGGTATTTTATTTATAGCAATTAACGTGTTTCTTAAAAAAATATATTATATTAAAATACGTACATAATAATGAAACATATGTAATTTAGTATGTAATTCAAGTTACCAGTTAAACAACATAATCTTTGTATGAATTTGGATTCTTCAAGCATAAATAGCGGGAAGTGTGAAAGTTGTTACAGCACTGAAATGAAAATGGATTACACTTCAAACAGTACTCTACTTCTAGCGGTTCTACTATTTGCATCAGCAGTTGCTGTCAATAGTCAAGATAGTCTATGCAAATCCATGGTGGAGACAAATGGCTATGTTTGTGAAGAACATAAAGTATCTACCATGATTGCGTGGTTTTTAGTTTATAAAGCTTTTTCGCTTTGTGTCTCATACTAATGTCTAATTAATGTGATTAAACTTTGATGCTTCAGGTAACAACACAAGATGGTTATATTCTTGGGGTGCAGAGAATTCCCGTGGGGAGGACTAATTCGACGGCAAATAGGCCACCGGTTTTGTTACAACATGGGATTTTCATGGTTTGACTAATATAATTACGACGTCCCTTCTACACCATATATTTGAATTATGTTTCTTTTTGTATGTGCGCTAGTGAGGTATTTCTTCCATACATGGAACATTAGTCTGATAACATCAACAACTAACTGTTGGAAAACACCAATTTGCATCACATACAAAACCAAAATAGAGGATGCCGTAGGATCTACTTCTATAATACGCATGAACTATGAATGTTAGATAAATGGTTTGATACGCATACCTTGCTCATTGAATTGACTCCATGAAACACCACCATAGTGAAACGACGTCATAAATAAATTGCCACTTTGTAAATTACCATTTTACTCCTTGAATCCTTGATTTAATCTTTTAGTTATTCTTATATTTATTATATTTAATTTTATTAAATATAAACTTCAGTTATTATTTACTAAAGTTTGATGAAGATCAATCCCTATTTAACTTATCCTTAAGGGGGATCTTTTGTGTCATCTTTTATTGAGATTATGGATTCCATCTCAATAATATGTGTTTCCACAACACTACATGCGATTGCCCAATAAATTGAGGTTTTGATCGTTATATAAAGATCTCACTTTTTTTTTTTTAACGAAGATCTCACTTCTAATATAACAAAGCAACCAACATTTTTATGATTAGGTTCACAATTCTTTCAACATTGAGAATCTATGGAAATAAAAGTCATAAGATTCATTAAGTGATAGTTGTTAATAGAATAATAAATTAGGCAGTGGTCTAGTTTTGTGTCTTACTCATTTAAGACATACCAATATATCAACTAAAAGTCTTCACTTCCATAATTAAGACAAATCATCTTAGTTGATATGTTATAGTTTTTATAGATGAAAAACACAATTTCATCACTAACTACGAACTAGAGTTTTGAGTTTATATAAAACTTGTGATTTATATCTTACGTAATTAAATCACATACAATGCATTTCATGGACCATAATATAATATCCAATTAGTTCATGTAGATATTGTATCATATAATTAAACATTTTAATTAATCATATTATGTCATACAAATTGGATTTTAGGGCACAACTCCTAATACTAACACAAGTTGTGGCTGGTCACAGGATGCAGCAACATGGTTGTTCAATTCTCCAGATAAATCTCTGGCGTTCATCTTAGCAGATAATGGATTTGATGTGTGGATTGGAAATAATCGAGGCACAAAATCTAGCCGTGGACATACTTCACTCACTGCTAATGATCCGGTTCTCTTTCATTTACCAAAATGTCAATTGCATTATTATATATGAACCACATTCAAATATTTTGTAATTTTAACCTTCTTATGATATAGGCTTACTGGGAGTGGACGTGGGCGCAATTAGCGAATGATGATCTTCCTGCTATGTATGACTATATTCATAATCAGACAGGGCAGAAACTGTACTATGTTGGGCATTCCTTGGTATGTATGTGGAATTGTTGCTTCCATTCTAGTTTAGGACATTATTTATAATTTGGAATTTTGTTCGGCATGTGATAAGTGAAACTAAGGTAATTTTTTTGTTCTAAATTGTAGGGAACTTTGCTTGCTTTAGCTTCCTTTTCCCAAGAGAAGCTGGTGAACCTGACAAAATCCGCAGCTTTGCTTTGCCCAATTGCTTTTACTAGTCAGACGACCTCGGTGTTTCCAAGAACTATTGCCAAAGCATATCTAGCTGAAGTAAGACAAATTATGAAACTCTCCTGTTCAATTGTGAAACCCATATTTTGTTAATATCGAATTCAATATCATAACTATTTTTGTAAAATTTAACAGCGCGCATACAGGCTGGGTCTCCATGAATTCATTGCAGGAGGGTGAGGAAGCAATTGGCGATCTTAATTGATTAACATCTTGCACATCCTTAAAAACAAAAACAACTTCTTGCACTTGCTTGCAGTCGATGAGTAATTTTTCAAACAAAGAATTGAGTGTGAATTTTATCTATGATATTTCAACATTATTAATCAAAACGGACAAGTACTAGTATTCTCACTTGCTGAGATTTGTTTAAAGATATTCTGAAACTTTCCAAGTGAAGAAGTTACCCAAATTGTGAATCAAACTAAGACTGATGTTTTAGTTTCATCTTTTAGACTCAAATTCTTGTGAACCCAAATTATGAAAATTACACCACAAACAATCTTTTTTTCCTAACAAACAGGTCGGCTGTTGGCAAATTTCTGGAAGGTGTCTGCCACTTACCACTCGTTGATTGTAGCAACCTGGTATCCGCTATTGCGGGTTGTTCTCACTTGCTTAACATGATAATATAACCTTCCTTTCCCTACGAGTACTGATTTACATGTCTTCTCTATTTATAGGCCCGAATTGCTGCATAAAGCCTCCCACGTATGATGTTGTACTTAATCATACACCCCAGTCAACGTCAACAAAGAACATGGTCCATTTGGCACAGAGTAAATCTCTGAATTTTCAATTTTGTGTACAATCTGCTAAGCTCATTTTAGAACCAAAATGAAAAATAAGCCTACTATGTGCATATCTCATTGTCATTTAGCGGTTCAAGTCCAAGGCCTACAAATTTACACTGCCAGTAGTCAAAGTTGCTTTATTTTATTTCGATTCTAATTAGGAGCAATAGGTTTATCTAATTGAGTTCCATAGATCACATGGAATTTATAATTATTAACTCTTTTAAAACAACAACTTTGGATAGTGCTCAGAGCTGGAAACGTAGCAGAGTATGACTATGATGATGAAAGTGAGAACAAGAAGCACTACGGGCAGCCCACTCCTCCTCTGTACAATCTGACAAGCATTCCAAAAGACATTCCTCTTTTCATTGGTTATGGAGGGAAGGATTCGCTTTCTGACGTTAATGATGTGAAGCTTTTGCTAGACGACCTTAAAGATCATCAGAAGGACAAGCTGGTGCTACTGTGCAGAGATGATTATGCTCATTTGGATTTCATTGTGGCTCAGAATGCGAAAAGTGTAGTATATGATCCTCTGATAGCTTTCTTGAGGACCAAGCTTGATTTTCAGAACTCTTTTAGAGATCCACTACAGATAATTCTTTGTTCCGCCAAGAGTTTCTCATTTTAGTTGTACTGCACCTTAGATTTGATTTTAACTCTATGTTTGATTCAACATTGTTTTTTTGGCACAATAGATACAGGAGTTGTAAGTCATAAAATAAAATGAATGTTAACTTAGCCGTTTTGATTGAAAAGCGTGCTACCCTTTCTTATAAATCATTCAACCAGAGGAGAATTTATTTATTCCATTTGTGATTTCTTAGTACTGAGGTGCAAGGATTCTAAATTCTAATGGCTCAGTTCATCAAGGGTGATCTGTCAACCAGTAAAAAAAAAAAAAAAAAAACAAACAAACAAACAAACAAACAAACAAACAAACCACTACCATTTCTTTTACTTAATCAATCTAACTAAGGACACCACAATTTTAAGAATCTTATTTATAACTTTTGAAATAGCACGTTGTGTGTTGCTAATAAACAAGGAAAGAAATTGATGCTAATTTTTTTTTAAATGGCATCTCTTTAAAATTTTAAAGTATAACTTTTATAAATTGACATGGCAATGGGCATGATTGGTGGACTTTAAAATCATAATATAAAAGAAGGAAAATGTTAAAGATATTATAAGTTTTACTAAAGAGTAATGCCAAAAATACAAATTATTTTACAAAAAAAAATTATAAACTATTGATGTGGTGAGTGGTTATTGTTAAATGAAAAAGTGATGTTAGTGGTGAGCCTAGATGATAACCAATAAGAAGTTTGTCATATTAACAATTTGTAAAAATGTTGTAAAATAGTTTGTATTTATAGTATTACTCTTTCCTAAAACGTAAAACTTACAAATTGATATGACAAAAAATGTGATTAATGGGCTTCAACTAACTTATAAATGAATATTTGAACTATTTTTTTTTTAGTAACTTATCAGTTTATAATCTTTTTTTTTTTTTTTTTGAAATCCAGTTTGTAAGCTCTATATAGTATAATTTGTAATACCCCTAGCATCACTCGTAAATGTCAAAATCAAATTTTTGTAATTTGTAACACATCAACTTGTAAAGATATTGTAATAAAATTTGTAGTGTCTCTATTATTACTCAACAAACAATAGAGTAATCATTTACAAACTGATCATCAGTCGGATCTTAAGTTTAAGATTTCATTATATTTAAAAAAAAACAGTTAAAACACCGAAAAAAAAAATGAAAAATTACACTTTACCCACCTATGATTTACCCAAAAAACACTTTGTTTATCTGTAGTTTAAAAATTGACACTTTTCCTACCTGAAGTTAGTTTCGTTTGTCTCCCGTTAACCACCTCTGTTAAAAATAGAGATAAATTTGTATTTTTGTTATCCTTTTATGTTTCTCTCCTCTCAAAACATAAAAAACTAAAAAATCAAGAGAAAAGAGGATCTAAAAGCAAGGTTTTATAAAAATTAAAACCTAACTTTTACATCTTCTAGTCATGTACTAACTTTTAAATCTTCTATTTTAACACATTAAAAAAAAGCGTTAGCAAACAAAAATTTGATACCTGACAAATACCTCAGGTCAGGACAATAGTGTACTCAACTCCTCAGGGCAAGGAAACGCATAATTAAGTCTTGCATAAAACTTCGAGGAACATGTATCCCACGCATAATATATTAATGAAAAATCCAACTAAATCGCTGCAGTAATACTATACGAGGGTTTATCAAATTCCAACAAAATAGCCGTTGAATTCATATCCATCATGTCGATTACTGGTATTCAAAACCAAATTAGTGAGGTCACTGGTAATAGTTTCTATGGCCCTTCTTCAATCCCTTTCTTTTTATAGCCTTAAACTCTAATGAAGATAACAACCACAACGACAAAAAAAAAATAATACCCAATCACATCTATCTCCATGTATGTCACTCTTGTTCAATGTCGTTTTTGGTTTGGTGCAGTTGTTGGGTGCCAATTATCGCACTAAAACTTGTACTGGTTTGTACCAAATTCTCTGTCAGATCTGAATTCAAACTCAAAGATTTTTTTTTTTTTTTTTTTCTTTTGACGTTTTTTTAGTTTTATTTGTATATAGATGGTGGTAAGAATCCGACATTCGACCACAAATTTAAGTTGGAGTTAATTGAAGGTTATGTAGAGATAAAAACCATGGTTTGGAACGAGAATAAAGTTATTACTTCCGACACATTCATCGGCAGTGGAAGGTAATTTGCTTTTGTAGTTTTTATGAAATGATTTTTGCATTCTTTTGAGACCCTTTTGGCTTAATTTTAATTGGGTGATTTTTGCTAACACTTTTTTTTAATGTGTTAAAATAGAAATCTAAAAGTTGATACATGAAAAGAAGACGTAAAAGTTAAGTTTTAATTTTTATAAAACCTAGCTTTTAGATATTCTTTTCCCTTGAATTTTTTTTTGTTTTTTTATGTTTTGAGAGGAGTGAGATATAAAGGGGTGACAAAAATACAAATTTATCCATATTTTTAGTAAAGGTGGGTAATGGGAGACAAACGGAGCTAACCTCATATGAGGAAAATGCCAATTTTTAAACAACAAATAGGCAAAGTGTAATTCACCCCCTCCTTCCAAACCCCCCCCCCCCCCCCCCCCCCCAAAAAAAAAAAAAAAAAACCAATTTTTGGAGAGCGTCCATCTTCATTGACGTCAAGCTGAAATCTCAACCCAGTCACTTGGGAAAATTTAATAGATTTCTAGGGCCTTATAAACTGAGAAAACATAACTACACAGCGCTAATCTATTTTAGAGAGGATTTCAATTAAATCCTATAGTTTCATAAGTTACAAATTAAATCTTATAGTTTAAGGGGTTTCAAATTAAACCTTACAGTTTTATAAGTTACAAAATAAACCTTAAACTTAAAATTTCGTATTAATATAAATCCTCTCTCTCTCTCTCCATCATTGACTATAGAAGCGTTGGGTAGTTCAAGGAAGCTAAAACCTGGCCTTCATGTGTTGGACTATTGTGACGTCAAAATTCAACATCATCTTTCAAAATTCAAATGGAGATCAATACCAAATCCATTCCAGCTTATCTAAACAGGCTTATCCCCTCCCTTAGCTTCAAAAGAAAACTAATAACTTAGCTTTAAAGCTAAGCCATCCCTTCCCCTATAAATAGAGAAGACATCTTCCATTTTCAGCACCCCATTCCCTATAGAGAGCTAGTGAGAAAGCAGAAAAGAAAAGTTGTTGTACAACCATTGTTCTTACTTTGGTTGTAGTTTTGTACTTCCTTGCTTTCTCTTTAGCCCTTTCCAAGTCATTATTTGTTTCTTTCATGATATGCTTGGATGTACATGCCTATATATCTCATTGATATTCCTTTTACATGCTTAGACGAACACTTCTAGACTAATGCGCAACTTTCTCTTGAATGCTTAGATGAACATGTCTAGGTAGTTGTTTTACTTTTTTTAAATGCTTAAATGAACATATCTAAGTATTTTGATTTTCTCTAGATGAACATGTCTAAGGGATTTTTCTTTACTTTTTTTTTCATAATTGTTTGAAATGTTTTGTTTTTCTCTTTGCAATTGTGTGGATGACAAATAGCATGACAATTCTCTGTTTTCCTTCACATGCTTGGATGAACACTTCTGAGTTATTATTTGCTTTTCATAACATGCTTAGATGAACATGTCTAGGTAGTTGTTTCTCTCTTTTTTGAATGCTTATACAAACAGGTCTAATTAACATTATGGTTTTCACTTAAATACTTGGATGAACATGTCTGGGTGATTTTCTTTGTTCTTCTCATGATTGCTTGGATGATTGGTAGGCCTAAAAATATATTTTCTTTTGCAATTATGTTGATGACAAATAACATGACAATTTTGTTTTCCTTCACATGCTTAGAAGAACATGCCTAGGCTAGGAATTCCTTGTTTACATTAATTTCTTGGATGAACATGCCATTACTTTCATGATTTCTTTACATTTTCATTGTTATCTAACAAATTTCACTTTTTGTTTCTCTTTATGTTAAATTCCCCAACACATATTTGTTTACAATTCTTGCAAATTAACATGTTTATATGATATATTGTTTGTATTTGTTTGACATGACATGATATTGGCCATCTTAACCTAGGAGACCAGTTTTACCGGGCGAGATGGGTACTTAATCCCTTCCCATCTCGTAAATTAGCCTCCGAACCAAGATCAAGGGTTCTAAACTAGGCTCTTGTATATGCAATTTTACATTTTTTAGAATATAACTAGGAAACAAAGCAATGTAATTTACATTCTTAGATTGTATTTAGGACCAAAAAGCATTGTAAATTTGTGTTACAAAATTGATGTAAATTGTCATATATAATAATACAAGAGAAGAATTTTTTTTTATAGAGAAGGTTTTCTTATTTTTCCATTTAAATTAAATAAGTGGCAACTCTATATAAAATACTCGATCTAGGGGGGTACATTTTACAGTGAATTTGACATTTTGAGCATCACGATCCCATCCGTTCACGCGGGTTAGGCCCAGATTAAGAAAAAAATTGGCAGGCTAGGGTCGCGGTCACTCATAACAGCAAAATGTAAATAATTTATTTTGTATCCTACACGACTTAAGCCCATATTCCTCACTGAGAACATTGAAAGAACCCATTCCCAAGGCCTTTGTCAAGCAAGATGCAAGAGAACTATTTATATATATATATATATATATACACAAAACCCTAGCTTTGTACACACATAATTTGATACCTACATGTGCATGGTATCAAGCCTGCCCTCATAGGTTAGAGCTGGTGGTGGAGCTATTTAAAGAAAGTTTCTCTTCGAAATTAGATGCAAAATTGATTCCACACTAGTGGAATATGGTTTTGCACTCCAATTTTCACCTATAAAAGCCTCATTGGCATTCTTTTCAAAACAACAAGCAATCATTCACTAAAATATGTATTAGAATAATTGAAAAGTGATTCTAGAGTAAAAAGATGGGTTTTTCTTAAAAAAACCTTTGAAGTTCTTTTTGTTTTTGCTTGGCCAACACCTTTTTCAGGTCTTTGGCACTTTAGTTAAAAGTTTACTAACTTGGTTATTTGTGTCACTGATGTTTCCTACGCTTAGGTTCCTTAGGTTAAAATAAATAAAGAGGAGGGTTCCAATCTTGAAGTACATATGCAAGCTTGACCTCATGTATGTGTCTTGAGAAGCTTGTGTGCATAGCATTAGTCATGCGTAAGCAAGCTCATCTAGAAACCTAGATTTTCCAAATTTCTTTTCTTTGCTTAATGTTTGTTTGATTTCTAGTTTTCAAAAACATGCTAGTACCATCTCTAGGGTTTTAATACTTCCTTAGTAACATGATTAGGGCTTTTGATTGATTAGAAACTTTTCAAGATGCTTGAATCAAATAGGAACATGTATAGGATTTGGTTGAAAAACATGCTTAATTCACTTTCAAATCCTGTGTTGATTCTTATGTGTGAGTTGGGTTGATGTGTAATTAGGATAAAGTGGCCGGGTTGGTTTTGGACCCAACCTGGACCCGACCCGCCGGAGTCAGGTGGAAGGCGAAGGGACCCGAAACCGACCGCCGGCGTCACTCGGTTGAGTCGGTTTTGGGTTCAGGTGGTGCTAAGTAGGTTCGGTCGATGGAGAGAGTCGCCAGATCCTGCAAACGTCACAGGAATCTTCAAAACATTCGTCGAAATCTACAAAAACCCAATAGATCTGCACCAAAAATCACCGAAATCAGCCTGGATCTCCTCGAAACTCACCGAAAAATATGGTTGAGATCTCGCTTGGATCTCCTCGAATGTCGCTGAATCTCACCAAATCTCGCTTGAATGTCACCGGATCTCACCAAATCTCGCTTAGATCTCCTCGAATGTCGCCAGATCTCACCAAATCTCGCTTGGATCTCCTTGAATATTGCCGGATTTGTATATAACGTTGGTCGGGTCGGGTGGCTCAGGTTTTGGAGAAGAAAACCCGCCACTCGACCCGCCGGCATCGGGTATTGGGCGCGAAAACCCATCACCGACCGTTGGAGTGGTCGGTTTCAAGCAGTTGCCGGTTCGAGTTCGGGCGAGTTGCTCGGTTTGGTCAGTTCCGGGTTGAGTTGGACACCCCTAATAATAAGTGACCCTATTGGAATGTGGCTATGGAATATATAAGTGGAGGCTAGTTTGCTCGACCAAATGGGCTTGGATGATTAACACCTTTCCAAGTTTGTACCCTTACTCTTTCCTTCTCCCGAGGACTCTCTCTGATCCTTTCAAGGATACTCTTTAACTTTCTTGAGGACACTCTTTAACCCTCTTAGGGACTATCTTTGAGTCTCCCAAGGACTTTCTCTAACCCTCTTAGGAAGACTCTTTAACTCGCCTAAGGACACTTTCTGATTCACTCAAGGACTCACATGGCATCTAGCTTTAACAGAGCCTTCTTTAATCAATAAATTCATCGTAGAAAAGTCAACTAAACCAATTTTTGATCCACTATGACTAGCGTTGTTGCTAAGGAGCTGAACTAAAGCAATGGTGCAACTTAAGATCAAGGTCCAGCCCCTATAGTAGAGTAGCCTATAGCTACACATCAGATAGGGGCTAGATTAGGGTGGCCCATCTCTTAGACCATTCTCCATGAACTATCTTGATGACTTATTATTAGAGGTTTTCTCAGGATGGCCTATCACAAAGGCCTTTCATAAGGTCCTATTTGAAGACATTGGACAATTAAATCCCTAACAAATCCAGGTATGGTCGAGTCCTTAGCCGCCATTATCTCAAACCTTAGTCCATCCCCACATTGCAATTATCTAAAACCCTAGCCCATCCAAGTATAACCAAGCCCCACATCGCCAATATTTTAATCATCAATTTTGTCTAGGCATCTTAAAACCTTGGCCCGTCCAGGTATGGCTAAGCTTTACGCTACCATTAGCTCAAAACCCTAGCTTGTCCAAGTGTGGAAAAGCCTGGAGCTATCTAAGGTCCCAAAATGCCTCCAATGTCCACTTCCCCTCCCTATCTTGATAGTGAAACTAGGAGGTCCCACTTAAAAGACACATACAGGCACACATTCTCTATTACTGACCACCACATATTCCCTTGAGCACCTACAATTAAACATCTCTCTTTAAAAGGAAGAAGACAATTTGGCAAAGGGGGCTACCTCTTTCTCCTTCTCTTTAATTCTCTTATGGCTCTAACCCTTTTAGGGATTGTCTCTAACTCTCCTGGACACTCTCTCGATGATTCTTTTTTACCCTCTCAAGGACACTCTATAAGTCTCCCTAGGACACTTTCTAACCCTTTTAGGGACTTTTCTTCGAGCCTCTCAAGGGCTATGTTTGAACCTCTTAGGGACACTCTATGACTCGTCTATAGAAACTCTACCGAGGACAATCACTAATTCTCTCATTGACTCTCTAATTCACAGAACAACATTCTACTAAGGACTCAAGTGGTACCTAGCTTCAATAGAGCCTCCTTTCATCAATGAATTCAGTGTAGAAAAGCCAACCGAACCAAATTTGGACCAACTATATATATATATATACATATTACTATTTAAGGGGCTTCACCTATTTGGGATCCCCAAAAATGCCCCTACACCCCTATTTTTAAGTAGATACAAAACTAAAAGACAATTCAGTAAAAATACAACTTTGACTCCCGCTAAAATATAGCTTAAAAAATAGGGTCACTCTCTTGTTGATTTTCAAATTGCTTTATCTACTTATAAATTAAATTCTCATAATAAAAATTATATATATATATATACACACACATATATAAAATAAAAACATGGGTTTTTTTTTTTCTATAAAATAGGACCATTAAAAAAAAAAAAAAAAAAAAAAAACCTCATCGCACCCGCAAAGCGAGTGTGATGAGACTAGTATATATACTACTACTATTTAAAGGGCTTCCCTTATTTGGGATCCTCCCTATTTTTTATTTTTTATTTCAAAAATATCTCTACACCCTTATATTTAAGTAGAAACAAAACTAAAAGACAATTCGGTAAAAATACAACTTTAACTCCTACTAAAACATTGCCTAAAAAATAGGGTCACTCTCTTGTTGATTTTCAAATTACTTTATCCACTTATAAATTAAGTTCTCAAAATAAAAATCATTTATATAAAATAAAAACACAGGTTTTTTTTTTTTTTTTTTGCTACAAAATAAACGTGTAATATTTGTTCATTTTTTGAAACTAACCTTATGACACTCCTAGTATTAGTAATTCTATATCCCTAATATATATATATATATATATATATATATAAAAGATTTGTATCCCAGATATATATCTTTATAAAAACTAATGTTATGAATTTCATTTCGTTTCGTTTCATTTCGGCAAAAATGGCTAGAATTTCCCATATCGGCATGCAAATTGGAACGGCAAAACTATATGTTCCACCTCGAATTAAATTTCAAACAATTTTAGGACCTTTAAACCGTTCTAGTCAATTCTAGGAAATTTATGTTGAAATTCAAATTTCGCCCAATATGAAGCGTAGAGTTCTTTCAGAGTGAGAGTGGACTTTTGGAATAGAGAGAAGGAGGTGAAAGAGAATTTTGACAAAATGAAACTATGAATGAGGTCCAATATTCTTTTGTAGCCGACAATTCCACTGTTGCTAAAATCTTACCATTTACTTTTGGTTGAAGCAAATCTAATCTATTTTGGGGAAGACTAAAAATGTAGCAAAGGCTAGAGGGTAACAAAAAAAGGGGAAACAGAAGAGTTAAAAGAAGGAAACAATGATGGGTTTTGATATTTTGTTTGGGAAAAGGTGAATGATGTGAGACATAAGGGTTTTGGAGACGTTTTTTTTTTTTCTTTTTAAATCAAATAAACCTCTCAAGTCTCATCTCATGGATATGAGTAAGGGTGTCCAAACAAACTCGTGACCCGACCCACCCACCCAACTCGTTCAATCCGACTTGAGAATCGGCTGACCCGATGTCGGTGACGCTCAACAGTGGGTCTCCATTCCTAGAACCCGAAAATGGTGGGTCAATTGGCAGGTCTAAGCCTAAGAAACCAATTTTCAATTGACTCGACTGTCTACACATTGGAAAGTTGTTGTTCTCCACCGATAATAGTGGTTTGCTGGTGTTTTTGTCTAATATGTTGAGATCCGGCCTAATCTTGAAGATATCAAGTGAGATCTCGTCGAGCTTTGGCTTGATCTCGTCAAGATCTGGCCAGATCTCGCAAAATTTGACGGCTTTTGACAAAATTTCTGACAACTTGAATCCAAACGAGGACCGATCGGTACTCGATGAAAATCTGACCACCCGAACTGACTTCTTTTATCGGTCAGCGGTGAGTCCAGGTATCGGAAACCTGAAGTGATCGGGTTAGTTTTAGGTTAGGCATAAACCCAACTTGGACCGACCGACAACCCTAATTATGAGTGACAAATGGAAGCATATCTTCTTATTATTATTTCTGTTTGAAGCTTTAAATAGAATTTCTAAAGTATTCCTATGTATAATAAGTTCTTATTGCTTTAAAAATTATATATTAGAATTGAAACTTTTGTAAAATTGTTATATGTTATTACTAAAAAGAAGTATACACTTACCTAAAAATTATAAAAAAGATAGTATACAATTACCCTATACGTGTATATATATATATATATATATATATATATATATATATATATATTATGCAACAGTAATTTCGAAACAATATAATGTTATCGACCAGTACCTAAATATTTTGTTTCAGTAATCAACTCGACATGATGTCCAACTTTGATAATAGGTTTTGACTTTGAAAAAAATACTATGTTCACAATATTTTAACAACAAATTTTAAGTGGCAAATTGTTACTAAGGGAAAAAAAATGTGTTTTCAATTGTGGATTTAAATTAGAACTAATAACAACTTCTATTTATGATTTGTTGTGAAAATATTGTGGCCTTAGCATATATGTCATGATTTTAAAAACCGGACCGGACTGGACTAGCTAGTCTAACCGATTCAACTATGAATTGAGCACCAATTCGATTCTAAAAAAATCCCTAAACTAGTCAAGAACCTAATTAAACCGAAAACCGGAGGCAAAACCGATTTTTGTTCCGGTTCAGTTTTTTAAACCATGATGTATATACTCCTTTCCTACTTACAAATTCTGATAAATAAATTACCGATTAGCAAAAAATAAATAAGTAAGAGGTTGTTTGGATTGGATAAGTTTTGAGTGATATCACTCAATTTTCTGTTTCCATCATCCAAATCATGTGGGTCCCATGGATGATGGTTTGTTTGGATGAGTTTGGGATGATGGTTTTCGTTACTCGGTGATTCAAAAAATGGATTACAGTGATGGAAAATGAAAACAGCTGAAACCTGCTTTTAAAACTAAAAAACCATCACTCAGTGGCATGTCTATAAATAAGTGAAGATTGTGGGGCCCAAAAGCTAGTGCATTGTCACATCCAAAATAAGCTGAGTTATTACCGTTGGAGCTCTTCTGTTTCATTTCAGTTCTCCGGAAAATTTTGCTTAAATTTTTCCCTCTTCTCACTTCCCTCTCTCAGCCTCTTCTCATTTTCACTTCCCTCTTCATCCCCAACGAGGTAGCTCCACCACTAAACCCAGCAACCCCAAACCTAGCCAACTCCATCAGCACAACCAACCCAATCACAACCACCCACCACCCACTGTCGCAACCACAACCAGCCCACCACGACTCAAATTAAAATAAAATAAAATAATTATCACCACCACAAACCCACCTCAACAACGGTCATCCATAGCACCCATCACAGGCCACAACCAACACATCACAAGCCACAAGCCACAAGCCACAAGCCATAAACCACACACCAATCTAACCTATGAAACCCAGCAAACCAATCTGACCCTTAAAACCCAGCAAACCGATCTATACCCACAACCCACACACCAACACGCTGATCTAAAAAAAAATAATAAAAAAAAGAAAGAAAATTAAAGGGAGAAAAGTACAGGGGAGATCGACGGCGAGTGGAGGAAGAGATGGCCGGAGCTGGACAGTCCTGATGAGGCGAGGGAGCTTCTGAAATTTTTATGGGTTTGGGTTTGGGTTTTGGGAGAGGCACTCTGTTGAAGGGGTGAAGGGGAAATGAGAAGTGAAGGAAATGGGGAATGAGTTTCGTGGGTAGGTTAACAGAAGGGTTTGACTTGGTGATCAGGTATGGATCTCACAAAAATGTTGAAATATTTGAGATATGTGAAGTGAAAACAGTGTCCAAATGGTGGGTAGTGAAAATTGGGGTATTTTAAGTGATGAGTGATGAGTAATAAGTGACGAGTGACGAGTGACGACAACTAAGTGATGAAAATTGACTAACCAAACAAGCCCTAAGTTTCTCACTTGAAGACGTGGCATGGTATAAGGATTTTGACAGACCTCACCCAATCGCTGCATCTAAAATATGACATTTTAATGAGGAGATGAGGTGTAAGTCGCTGATTGGTCAACACACGTAGCTCGACCCAGCAGAAAAACCAGAGTGAGGTTTCCGTCTTCTCTCCCCTCTTCGATTTGGAGTCCCTTATTAGTGTGTGTGTGTGTGCGTGCGTGTCTGCCTGTAATTCATTGATTCAAAGCAGAGAGAGAGAGAGAGAGAGAGAGAGAGAACGAGAATGAGAAAGAATAGCCGGGCCGTGGTCATATCTGTGTTTATTTTCGTCGCATTCAATCTCTGTGAAGCACTGTACGGACCCTCTTCTCCAGTTCTTCAGTTAAACCCCTCCAACTTCAAGTCCAAGGTTTTTCCTTTTTCTTTTTTCTTTTTTAAATTTTAAATACTATTTTCCTTTGTAAAATTTCTTCACGTTTCGCGAACATGTGAAATCGGCATCATTTCTGCGGAAAGATCACTTTCCGAAAATCTTAGCTCGGGAAAAAAAAAATATATGTTGGAATATGTTGAAGTAATTCTTAATTCGTATTTGCTTGTCATAATTTTCGATCTGATTTTACAGTGTCATAGTGCAGATATTATCATTATTGTTGTTGTTGTTGTTGTTGTTTTCATTATTGTTCCACTTTTTATTTTTTATTTTTGGTCTAAAAGAATTACTTTTTGGGTGATGAGATTTTGGTTTACTATAGCTGGGTTTGGAAATAGTGATTAGTGTTGGGAGTCTAATAGATAAACAATTTCTTTTAAGGAAAAATATGATTTGGTAGTTTGTGGATTCCATCTCAATGTGAGGAGTCATGTGTACCCTTAATTGTATAATATGTTAAACCTTTTAAATGGGTTTGTCTGGAAATGGATCATGTAATGTTCATTCATGTCTTCCATGTTGTTTACTATATAAATTCTTCTCTTTGGGGCGTTTCCTGAATACATGTGGCCGACTTTGACTAATCTGATCCATTTCCAAAGGCTTTGTTGTTGGTGGTGGTGGGTCTGTAAATTTTTTAAATAGTTTTCTCACTATCATCTTTTTGACAATCTAAACATATGAAGTCAATATTATTTATTTACACGAATGATATAAAACATAATGATTTTTCTTTTTTTGGGGTGCTTCCCCTTGAATTTTGAAAAACACCTCAATTCATTAAGCAAGCTCTGGAAGACAAAAAGGAGTTTGAATCACATCCAATTATGATTTTCTAAGCAATGTCTTGGGAACATGACAGGTTCTGAACTCCAATGGAGTGGTACTGGTTGAGTTCTTTGCGCCATGGTGTGGTCACTGTAAGGCTCTAACACCTACATGGGAGAAGGCAGCTACTGTCTTGAAAGGTGTTGCCACTGTGGCAGCGCTCGATGCCGATGCACACCAGTCCCTAGCTCAGGTTTGGAATTCTTTTCATGACAATAATCTGTTCTGAATACCACATAATTAGAGTTAATAATCGATTTGCAGATATAGTTTGCTGACTGCTGGTATTTTAATTGATGGCAAATTACTTAACTGGAAAAGTGATAAAAATGGTAGTGAAATATTGCCAAAAGCCTTGTAACTCAACTGGTTGGCACCTCCTGGTGTTTTCAAGGAGACATCTAGAGTTCAAATCCCCCCTTTCCCCAACTATCAAATTATAAATAAATAAAATTGGTAGTGAAATATTTACTGATATAAAGAAGGAATCTGTGTTCATGTTTCATCAAAATTTAAAGATGAGAAGGGTCTCATGTTTTTTTCACAAAGATATTAGTGCTTGATCTGAAGTAATTGTGACCTATAGCATTCTATTGCTCGCTCAAAATTAACCAGAGTCTCTGTTTGGGTATGCATGTGATTGCTTTGTAGGAATATGGGATCAAAGGATTTCCTACCATAAAGGTGTTTGCACCTGGGAAGCCTCCAGTAGATTATCAAGGAGCTAGAGATGTCAAACCCATTGCAGAATTTGCACTTAAACAGGTTAGTTGTGATTTTCAGCCCTTTCTTTAAATTTTTTAAGAGAATTTATAGACTTTCTTAATTTCCTTCCTCCTTTCGTGTAAAATCCTTTGGATAAAAGTGTAGCAATTTAATGTTATTAGTAAATGATGAAAAGGGTTAAATTTGGCTATGTGTGTACTAGAATTGGAAACTGGACTGAAATATAGTATGACATGGCTTGTTTTGAGTCTAAAGAAGACAATGTTTAGCACATTTATGAAGTTACAAACAGTGGCTAGAATTAGTGGGCTGCACGCTAGTGTGCTGCTGCATTGATTCTACCTAAGCTTGGTTGGGTTTAGTGACCACAAAATGTTACATCTCACATTAGATGTGCCCTTTAATTTTGCTGATTTGGGCCTGATGTCTTCTTCTAGAGGATCAAGCAGGTACTTTACAAGATAGACTACTTTAGCTGTTATCTCCCCCAAAAGAAGTACTTCATTCACCGTTCTTTTTTCTTTTAACATAAGAGAAAGGGGGGGGGGGGGGGGGGGGTGGTGTGAAACCTGCTGACAAAATACTCACACTTCAGTTTTACGTTTGAAGGTATGGGTATTTGGTTGTTCAAAATGAAATGTCTCAGTACTGAGTGGAGATATCTTTTGTGTGTGTGTGTGTGTGTGTGTATTTTTTAATTGTATATATATTTAGTTATTCACTTGTTTATGAGATATTGAGGATCATCTCTCACTTGAGCTTGTACTTAAGAGTTTCTGCAACTTGCATTATGTGTTATATTCTAATGGTTTATTTAAGATCCGCTTATTTTGCTAAAAGTACTGTAGATAAAGATAAAAGTTAGCTGAAATAGTACAGTGGGACCTATGAATAGTACTAAAAAGTGCAGTGAGACCCATAAATAGTAGCAAAAATAAGCTGAATAATAAAATAAGCTAGCAAAATTAATCATGCCAAATGGATGCTAAGTGTGTGGTCTTTTACAGGTAAAGGCACTTCTAAAGGAACGATTAGATGGAAAAGCAACCGGAGGATCAAATGGAAAATCTGAACCTAGTGCTTCAGTAGAACTGAATTCCAGCAATTTTGATGAACTGGTGCTTAAAAGTAAAGAACTTTGGATTGTGGAGTTCTTTGCACCATGGTAAGTGGTTTTGTCAGAATATCTTTTTGAGTCAATTTAGATTTATGGTCTAGCACATTGTCAGCATAAATTAGATGTAATATAGGGGGCCTGGCCATACCTAAATTACTTTCATATTTGTAGTTTTTGGTGATGATTCTTGTCCAATTTTCTTCTTTAAAAGGTGTGGACACTGTAAAAAATTGGCTCCTGAGTGGAAGAAGGCTGCTGGTAACTTAAAGGGGAAGGTGAAGCTGGGTCATGTTGACTGTGACGCAGAAAAGGTAAAACATTGGTCTGGAATGAGAAATAATGCACAGTTTTTAAATTCATTTATTAACATATTCCTCAAGGTGTGGAGATGTTCTTCATAGTCTTAGGGCTTGTTTGGATTGAGGGGGATGGAGGAAGAATAGAGGGGAGTAGAGTAGAGTTGGCTGAAAATTGGCTAATTTTAGACTAATTCTACTCTACTCTCCCTCTTTCTTCCTCAATCCAAACGGACCATTAGTTTTAAGTTGAAAGGTAAAGGTTGTTACTAGTAGTGTAGATATTGTGCCACAAAGGTCTACTCTTCCACCTAATTGGTTAATATAATATGCCTTTCAAAGTAAATATCTCGTCTACATCATTTGTACTTGTAGTTCTGATGTTTAATTCTTATGGACTGCAGCAAATCACAATGGTTTCTTCTCCACTTATCTTTGTTTATAGTTCTATTTAGTGTTTTTTTTTTTAATGTGAGTGAAACACATTGTTTATGCACAGTTAATTCATTATTTTAGAGGTCTGCAAGTTCTCTAATTTTTTTTTTTAATGATTGTTTTCACATAGCACACTGGTACTTCAAAACCTTGGATGGGAGATTCATGAAGTATATGTATTGGATTCATCATTTTGTTTCTTAAATCATACGGTTCTAATAGGTTGGCTTTACCAGTCTTTAATGAGCAGGTTCAATGTTCAAGGATTTCCAACCATCTTAGTATTTGGTGCTGACAAAGATAGCCCAATCCCCTATGAGGGTGCAAGAAGTGCCTCAGCAATTGAATCATTTGCTTTAGAGCAGCTGGAAACAAATATTGCACCTCCTGAAGTGACTGAGCTGACAGGCCCGGTAAGCCCCTTGCTTTACTTCCAAAACTTCTTATGGAACCATAATCAAGGGGAGTGCATTAATTTTATTCAAGTTCTCCATATAGGATGCCATGGAAGAGAAATGTGGGTCAGTCGCCATCTGTTTTGTATCTTTCCTTCCTGACATTCTGGATTCCAAGGCAGAAGGGAGGAACAAGTACATCCAGCAGTTATTATCAGTTGCAGAGAAGTTCAAAAGGAATTCATACAGGTATCTTGGAGTTCTTACCATTCTGATTTACTCTTTCTTTTACCCCAAATGTCATTTTTTTATTCTATTCCTCTCTGAGTTAGGTTCTTACGATTTTTTTGCTGGCAATCCAATTTTATTTATGCATCAACTACTTCATTGAATTCAAATTATTCTGAGAAACTTCTTTGGCTTAATGGTTGAAGATATCATACTGAAATTAAATTTTCCTGTATCTTACAGCTATGTCTGGGCGGCAGCTGGTAAGCAGCCGGATCTTGAGAAGCGTGTAGGTGTTGGTGGGTATGGGTATCCTGCCTTGGTAGCATTGAATGTGAAGAAAGGTGCATTTGCGCCACTTAAGAGCGCATTTGAGCTTGACCATATTATGTAAGTTCTGTTGTGCTTTACCTCAAATACTAATATAGATATGGACAGGAGGATGAATATAGTGTTTGGTTTCGCAGAGAATTTGTGAGGGAAGCTGGGCTTGGAGGAAAGGGCAATTTGCCTCTGGATGGCACTCCAGAGATTGTGAAGACAGAACCATGGGATGGTAAAGATGGGGAGATCATTGAAGAGGATGAATTCTCCCTCGAAGAACTCATGGGGGAAGATGCTGCAAGCAAGGATGAGTTATGATCACCTTGAAGCAGAATATTAGAAAACGAGAATCAGATTTCAGTCTAAGAACGATTTTGATGCAAAAAACAATGTTTTTGTGCCATGAGACATTTTATAGTTACTATTGAATGACTTATTTCCCATAGTGAACGTGCTTTACTTCCTAATGACTTATGACGAATGTTCTCCAATTCTTCCCTTGCATTTTTTTTGGTAGTCCAGAGGTTTGAAGTACGATCACCATCTAAAGGTTTATTATTGAGGAGCATCATGTCATGGAGAAAAAAAAAAAAATAAATAAAAATATTAAATTGATTAATAAGTTGATTTCTATAATATCTTATAAAGCTTTTTTTTTTTTTTCCCCCAAATGTATTTTACAATTTTTTGAACTGAATGAAACATGCATGTTCCGTGTTGTAAGAATTAGATCTTATCATATTACATGCAAGTTCTTCAAACACAATTTGTGGGATTTTTTTTTCTTTCAAAATAACATTAATTTGCAAACAATTTCGTTAGTAAGTACGTTTTTAAAATTATTTAGCAAAATAACATCTTGAGTGCAATAGACTTAGTTTTGGAGTGCTAAATCGAGTCCACTGAACTCGATTTCCTTGTGAGCAACTATACAAATCAAGTTCGTACACCTCAATTTCTTAGCAATCTCAAGGAAATCTAGAGAATCCAAACGCAACAACACTCCAACAACAAACCTAGCGAAATTCAGAGAATTAGAGAGACGATTTTTCACTCACCTCCATCTCTCACTCACCTCCAATGAGGCAACAACACTTCGTCAACAAACCGAACAAAATCCAGAGAGAAACATCAACAATCAAGAAACCCAAAGACCCAGAGAGAAACATTAACAACAAGAATCAAGAAATCCACCCAAGATCCAAAGAGAAACATCAACAAACTCGTCACCCCCACCACCTGGATCCTTCGTCGTTGCCTCCTAGAGCCTTCACTGTCGCCGCCTGGGTTTGATTTTCTTTTCCTGCCTTCGTAGTTTGGGTTTGTTCTTCCCTTTGTAGTTTGGGTTTGTTCTTCATGGGAAGAAGAACACCAAAAATCGAGCCCTACAAACCCGATTTGTATAGTCCAAAATCGAGCTTTACACACTCGAGATATTAGTTTGCTAAATAGTTTCGAAAACATGCTAACTAATAAAATTGTTTGGAAATTGATATTATTTTGATAAAAATCCCAATTTGTGTCTATTTATTTGGCAAAAAGCAATGGTTCTTTTGTCTAATTAGCAAATTTTGCAAGTTACCCCTACTAAATGTGCAAGGATGGGTAGCTTTTAGTTTCACTCTTTACTATGTATTCATAGCAATATGTCAAGTAGCACCCCTTTCAGCATACATGAACTTGAAAGCCCGTATTATTGATTGAGTTGAGTCTTTTGACAAACAAAAAAGGATGGTGAACTCAAACATGAAATGTTGGTTACTTTGATATATATCAGAGTGGGAACTTGTACGATTAAACCCTGGGTAATTATATGTAGCATGTTGGGAACACTATTCCTCATCTTTATAGGTGAAAAACTTAATTTTATCACCAACTACGAACTAGGGCTTATGAGTTTACAAGGAATTTTTTATTATCACCAACTACGAGCTAGGGCTTATGAGTTTACAAGGAATTTGTGATTTAGATCTTCTGTATAAGAATATCATTCCATACCAAAATCATATATCATGTATAATGTATCTCATGGACTAAATGTCAAAAAAGCTCATGCGCAAATAAGTCTAAAAGAATAAAATGCTTTTATTAATCAAAGAATGTCTTACAAATTGGATTTTAGGACTATTAACAAAATGATCGTGTGAGTGAATCACAGTATAAGAATATGTGAACTTTGTGTAGATATTTTTTGTGTACTAAAACATTTGCTCTAGCGAGATCATTGACAGATTAACAATAATATGCACTAAAACAAGCCAAAATGAATGTTTTCTATTCCTAAAAGTTAGTAATCGTCCTAGCATAATTTTAAAATTTATGTCTCTTCAGAAGTGACTATTCAAATATGTCTTTTTATCTGAGTTCTAGCTAACTAGTTAACTCAATTAGTAAAGTTTCTGATGGTTGAATAAGAAATCTGGAGTTCAATCCCGCTTACCTCAAAAACTAATTAGTGTCTTGGTCAGATAATAAATGATAAAGAGCACATTTATCAGAAGCAGATACCATAAGTTGAAACTTTTTTTTTAAAAAAGAGTGTCTTTTTATTAGTATCTCTTCATTATTCATTCATATTCTCTTCTTCTTCTTTTTTTTTTAAAAATTTTTGCATACCTTCAATTTCAAAGTTCATAGAATTCTCTATATTTGTTATCTCTAAAATTTTGGCACAGTTGTATCCTGAAATTTTTCTATATTTTTTTATCAAACACAATTGAGTGGGGGCAAATATTATTTTAAAGAAAGCAAATTGCTCAGTTCTAATTTCCCAACAATTTCTTGCTCATGACATTGAAAAATGGTCTACCTCGTGTAATTTTGATGAACCTGTTACTATCTCATCCTTCCCTAACTAATTTTTTTTTCCAATAAGGTGAAGATGGGGAAGGTCCTCTTCTTGTATAATTCTTTCGGTCATTATTAAAACTTCTAATTTATTAGAGAAATAAAAATGTGTGGATGATCTGAATCCATCTCATAATAGGTTTAGTATGTTTGTTTGTCTAAACAAAAAACAACAAGATTGTATCAGTAACATAAATTGGCATCCTCTTCACTCTCTCTAGGGTTGTAAATGAATCAAGCTTATTTTGAACAACTTGAGTTCAGCTTGGGAAAATAGTTGTTTATGTTAATTTGGTTAGCAAATTAGCCAAGTTTGGGCTTGACTATTAAACGAGTCAAATTCAAACATAACATGTTGTTGAGGTTCAAAATGTTACAAGTATTAAGATCCAAAGCAAATTGGCCCTCAAAACCAAGGAAGGCCCAATCCGTGAGCCAAGGTTTGGCCCATTAAGAATAGGCAAGAGGGAGCCCAAGCCCATGATAGGGTAAGCCTTGGGCCTTAGAGAGGAAAGAAGTAAGGGAAGTTTGGCCCAACCCTTTGTAAAAGGGGATCCCTGGGGGGAGCCCAGGGAGAAGAAAAGAACTGGATCAAGATATCTTGGAACTACTAGAGCCCGGGGGGGCGGGGGGGGGGGGGGGTGTGTGGGTGGGGGGGATCCTTGGGAAGAACCAAAGGAGGCCAATCAGGATGTGGATGGCACAAAGAGGCATGCCCTTGGGCACAGAGACCAAAGAGGTCATGTCTCATCAGCCACCCACAACCTAGAAGAAGGCTATGTAGCAGATGGTGGCTTAGGACCAATACTTGATAGGAAGAACCAGAACCTCGGGCAGAGCAGGAAAGGGTGAACCATGAAGGAAGGTGGCTGGGAGCCTTTCAACATATTAGGAAGGAATACACCTATTTGAAGGAAAGGAACAAAGGGTGAGGCAACCAAAAAGGCTTTGAAAAGTCTTTTAGAAGCTTTGGGAGAAGGATTGGAAGCCTTGACCTAGGAAAGGCATTTGAACTTGCCCCATCAGGACCTCCCAAAAGGGGAAGGTTAGCTGGGAAATTTTGGGAGATAAATCTCAAAAGAAGGATACAATGAAGAAATAAGGAAAGGATTAGCCACCAATGTTGCTGACCCAACATTGGTTCTAGTACTCAGGGCAGCAAAAGGAGGGAAATAATGGCATGCCAAAAACCCTTGAATGGTAATATAAAAAGAAGATGAAGGCATCAACAAAAGACATTCAACAGCTATTAATTAAAGCATAAAAGAGCATCAGAGAGATTCACTAAGCTTCAGAAAAATAGAGAGAAAAGAAAGGTATTGTGAAGGATCCTGCAACAAGTGCTTGAGAATACACTTGGATTCAAGGGTATTCACACCTCACAAGTCTTGGAAGCCTAGAAAGAGCTATCCAAGTCTATGACTTTTGAACTTATTTGAACCTCGTGGCATATCCTAGCGAGAAATAGGGTCCAACGTACTTAAAAACTTAATATAATGAACTATCGCTCTGTTTTCTGAGGATCCCTAACATTCTTGCTCGCATTTTTCTTGACAATTCCTTATTGTTCCTCAGCCACTTATTTTACAATATATATGTGTGCATGTATGAATGTATATGTGTTGTAGGGCTCATGTTTTGTGCACAAATTGGTTCGTAATCAGCCCAACACAGCTGCGATAAACCAAGCCCAGTCCACCAACCATCAAATATTATTTCCTTGGAGGCCCAGGATCCTTATCATCATTTGGGCTTGGGTACCATCCAAAACAGGAACCCACAAATGTTTATAAAAAAACTCAAGAATGAGGCTTGATTTAATTATATAAAATATTAAATATTTATATATATACTTGTCTAAAAATATACTTATAAAAAATTGAAATCTGATTATATAAGCTTGTAAGTAGGTTCAAATGATATCAAATTATTATTTGTAATTTATTGGTGATATAAATAGATCCCTCATAGTAAAAATTAATGGATTTGTAAATATATAAAAATTTTAGTCATGATTTTATTATATATAGGAAAAGAATAAATTTATCAAGTAGCTTGTAAACGAGTTTGAACTTTTTCAATAAGAAAATGAATCAAACTTGAATATGAAATTTTGTTTGGTGATGAGCATGGCTCAGCTTGTGTTCAAAATAAAATTAAATAAACAAGCATGAACTTTTAATATCTAGCTCATCTCACTCTCTATTTTTTGTTTCTACGCATAGACGCAAAAGTTCCAATATCAAGCATTGAGAGAATAGAAGTATAGTTGGAAAAAAAAAAAAAAACACAATAGGTTCCAATTTACAAGTGCAAAATGATAGTATTTTGTGCAAGGGCAGAACCAAAAATTTTTGTTTGGGGGGCCAAGATTAAATGATCATATTTTATCTATATATGTATTTCTTGACCCACTCATCATTGCAATAATGAATTTTAAACATCAATTTCAAGATTTGATTCTTCAAATACCACAAAAACAAATTTTTTAGTTTTGACATGTTTATGAGATCTTTCAGATAAGATTAGTGGTACCATATATTGGACTATCAAGATTTATGTTGTAATATAGCACTTATTGTGTTCATCATACCAAATCTTACTTGTATCTTGTTGTTTGATTATGTTAATATGAAATACTAGATAAAAATAACGAGCATTAATTGGTTTGATATTTAAAAAGCAAAAAAAAAAACCATAACCCATAAGATAAATAAAAAGAAATTGAAGTAAAATATAAATAAATAAATAAAAGGAGAAGAAAAATTTTTTACTCTTAAGATTTTTAAATCATTTCTACTTAACTTTAAAAAAGAAAACTATTTGTTAGGAAAGAGTGAGGAGCTTAATGAGAATGTAACTATTTGGGAGAATGAGAGCACTACATAAAGCAGTAGAGAGATTGAAGAGAGTTAGTGCGAGACTGTGAGGACACTTGCATTGAGTGATGAGGTCATTTGGAAGGTGACTGGAAAGTGGATTATTGAAAAATGCTAATTGAAAAGGTGAACTAAGCTTCTAAAGGAGCTGATAGTAATATATATATATATATATATATAAAGAAGAAATCTCATATGGGAGAGCATAAGGTTCTGCCAAGTGGAACATTCTCTGAGACTCTCTCATTTAGGCTTCCACCTCATCAAAGTTTGCATTTATGTAAAACTTTTAGTTCATTAAATGTGTCATAGACATTAAAAGTATTTTTTTATGATTTTTTATAAATATATATATATATATATATATATATAAAAAAGTAAATACCTCATATGGAAGAGAATGAGGTTCTGCCAAGTGGAATATTCCTTGAGACTCTCTCATTTAGGCTTCCACCTCATCAAAGTTTATATTTATGTAAAACTTTTAGTTCATTAAATGTCTCAATGGAGTAAATACACAATAAAGTATTTTATATGATTTTTTAATTAAAAAAATAATATAAGAAAGTGAAAACCTCTTGTAGGAGACCATGCGTATCTGTCATGTGGCACTTTATTAGAGTAATTTTTCATTTAGCTTTCCATCTCAACTTCTTTACATATTTTGGATTACAATAAAATCCTATTAATAGAATATTACTATTTTCACTGAGTGTTTAATCTACTACTATTATACTTCAATAACAAAAGTGTCACATCATAAATTTGGATGGCATTTCCATAAGCCAACTAAACATTAACATGAAATTACAAATTTTTACCAACTCCAAGCCAATGAAGAAACAAAAATTATGATTAAAAATTTCGGCAAAAAAAAAAAAAAAAAAGATTAAACAAACAATCAACTTATTATATTACATTTTTTTCAGAAGATATTACACCACAAAATAACCAAAACCTTTTCACGTTAACGCAACACTATTTCACGTTATTACTTTAAAATATTTTGAACATTCTTGATAAGCTTTTCATTATTCGCGCATCACGCGTGGCCATTGCTAGTTGATATAAGTTGTGGGCTAGAGAGATGGAGAAAGACTATTAAAAAGGTGAAACTAATTGTAGACATTGCATTTTGTACCCTTTACGATTCGGGCCCCCGTTCCCTAATGATGCTGAATTCTAAGACCCAAGATTGATTTAAGGCCCAATCGGAAGTTAAATTGACTTGAGAAATGTTAAAATGAAAAATATAAATTTTAATGAGTAAATAAATCAAATTTTGAAAAATAAGACCAAAGGAAACCCTTGCTATGCGCATGCATGAATCAGCCTATGCACAGAACTTTCTGCATGTGTACGCCAGCCCGATCTTGCGCACACATAGCGATTTCCAAAAAACTATACAAGACATGTTTTTTGCATTTATGTTGAGGTTTGGAATGAATCCTATATCATCTGGGGATTGTTCCAAACCCCTTTTTTCACACTATAAAAAGCCTTACATGGTATATTTTCAAAACACACACAGAGATCCCACGGGAAAATACTAAGATTCACTAGAAATAGTGTATAAAAAAGGGATTTTTCACAAAACACCCTTAAGTCAATTTTCTTTTGATTAGGGCCTTTTATGGTCTTGATCTTAGCGTTTAATATTACTAATCACTCTCTTATTGATTTTTGAATAGATTTGACTGAGGGCAACCGTAAAAAATAAAGCTTGAAGAGCTTTTCTTTGAGGTATTAGTTCAAACTTTGCTTTTTTTCTTTTCCTTTCTTTTTTATGCTTTAATTCTTTCTGTTTGCTTTGTTTGTTTGTTATAACATGCTTTAATATGTTTATCTAGTCTAGTTTTATGCTTTTGTATGTTTAAAATGCATGTTAGGGTGTTAAATTTAGTGTTTTAGGCTTGGTTATGTTTTTAGGGCTTTATGGGCAAGAGCTTGCATACGCATAATCTTGCCTGCACATGCATGCTTGATTGTGTGCATGCAGGCTTGTTCTTGCTCGTGTAAGTTGCTGCCTAGAAACCCTAATTTTTGTTTCATTTGTTTTGCTTTTGCTTTCACATGCCTACTTTGTTTAGCTTCCTTTTCCATGCTTTTATGCTTCCAAAGTCTCTATTTCACATGTTTGTTTACTTGTTTGCTATCACATGTTAGAATTAGGGTTTATTTTGTGTTTTCCTTGTTTCAATGATATGAACATTCATTCACATGCTCATACATAATGCCATCGGTGCTGAGTTGCTGCAAGATTAGTAAAGGTAAGTCATGCATCTGTAATGTACATGCATTTGTGACATGATCTTGTTTAGGTTAGAGGTTATGTTTGTGATCTTGATGCCTTTGGATGATAACATGATATGCTTGCTATATCCTTGCTTTGATTTAATGTTACATGTTGTTGCCTTGAGTATGATATGATGCCATGCTAGATGAATGCTAGGATGATGTGATGAGATGTATGTAATGGTATGCTATGATGTAATATGATGAAGCCTGTTTAGATATATATGATGCTAGGGTTTATGATGATGCTTTGATGCCGTGATTAGATGAATGTTAGGGTCTATGATGATATGTTGTGCCATGATTAGATGTATGGTAGGTTTTATTTGCAAGCATGATTGATATATGGTTAGGGATGTTTGATGCCATTTTGATTGTTAAATGTATGCTTAGTGTGTGTGTGTGTGTGTGTGTGTGAGTTAGATACAATGTTAAATATGCCTTTAATAGGGTTAAGACATAAGACACAATGATGGGAAGCTAACCGTAGGGTTGGGCGATTTTGGATGCCTAACACCTTCCCAAGACCGTACCTTAACTCCGAACCCATATCTTTGGCAGTGAGATCAAAAGGTCCTTCCTCAAAAGGATGCTATATATATGATTCCTAGGCCATTGCAAAAACTAGGTGGCGACTCCATTTTCTGTTGTGTCCACAATGGCGACTCCACTGGGGATGGTGAGTTTAATTACTATGTGTCCTATGTCCCAACCTTAATAAAGGCTTATTCAATATTTTTTTTGCACACACGTTCATATGGTTCTTTTGTCACTTAACCTCGGTTGGTGATGAGTGGGAAGATGGAAGGCTCCATTCAAGCCCATCTTTCGAAGTTCATCCCAACTCACAATGTATGCCATTGCCTATGATGGGCTTTGAGTAAGTTAACGATTTGCCACCAATCCACAAAGGTCCACTTAAGCCCTCGGTTGGAATCATGGCACACCTAATTGTGAGTGACCTACTTATCTATCCCTTTAGCCTTAGGGAGCCTACCCACACTTAGAGAGATACTAGATCCTATCAAAAAGAGGATACCCTTTATATATCTCTTGTTTGTTCATCCATATATCTTGTGCTCACCTAATTCTAAAGGACAAATAAAAGATGTAAAAAATGGAAGGATGACCCTAAAGTTGTGGCATACCCAAAGACAATTGGGATAAAAGAAAAGAAGTTCTCACATATAAGAGGCTTATCCCAAAATCTAAAGGTATGTTTTAACTTGAAAGGTTCATAAAACCATGGTCTAATTGTTATCATAAGCCCAAATCACAAAGCCCTTTTGAAAAAGAGGACTTTGGGCCTAAGATAACAAGTATTCTATGGACTTAGCATCCAAGTCCTACAAAGTCAATATAAACTTCCCTAATCTTGGGCCTCTTTGTTGTATGCCTAGGCCCAAAATGATGAGAACTTCATGGACCTTGAAAGGAAGGTTACAACATATTCTAGCTAATGGGCTACTTCAAAAAAGAGAGAAGATGAATAATGAAATGAAAAAGGAAGAGCCCAAAGGTAATGAATATGTTGTAAGCCCATTTTTGAGACAAAAGGTTAAAAATCTCTAAGTACATTCTAATGAAAGGCCATGAGAGAAAGGTGAGAGCATTGTTGTAAATGGACCAAAGCCCAATGAAACAAGGGGCAATGTCCATGAGAGGCAAGGGAGGGATTTTGTAATTGGGCCTTCATTAAAATGGACTTACAGATTTTTTAAGGACACCTAAAAACAAAAGGAATAATTGGGACATGAACTTAATAAAAATGGGACTTCTTGTCAGGCACCATTGCACCACCAAAGTCAAGAAAACACATCTCCACTCCAATTTTGACTCGAGAAAAGACTGGAAGGCGTTTGGTCAAGATTGAGGACACATATCAAGAAGAAGTGTTCCAAGAAGGGGAATCCTCTTAAGCTACAATGGCTGCTCCAATTAGTGATGAAATTGCACAAAAGATATTCAAGGTAATGGAAGAACAAAGTGACACTCTCAAAAAGATGGGGCATCGCCTCACTAAACTCAAGGAAGCCAAATTGAAGAAGCCAAACCCACGTGTAGAGGTTCTCAATGAGGAAGAATGGGAAGATTGGGATGAAAGGGACAAAGCTAATTATGAAAGGAATAAGCAATTTGAAAAACTCACGATGGAAACCATAGCCATGAGAGAGAAGATGGAGAAAATGCAACTAGCCTTTCACAAGGCCCAAGGGATGGATGATTGTCTCTACAACATGGGGGGCATAAGCTCCAAGACTCCCATTGCGCTACCTCCAAAGTTCAAGATTTCTGATGTAGAAAAATTTTATGGGACTGGAAATCCAAAGCAACATGTTAGGAGATACCTAAGCATTGCTGAAATAAAGGGGTTGGATGAGAAGCAAACCTTGCATGCTTTTCCTCACTCACTCATGGGAGGCGTATCAAGATGGTACTATAGTTTGGACCCTAGCAAGACTAAGTTGTGGAATGAACTAGTAGAATTGTTTATGGATCAATTCATCTTCAATACCATGATTGATGTGACTTTAAGAGACTTGGAGATCACTAAGCCAGGAGTACGGGAAACATTCTCCTACTACATGAAAAGGTGGAAGGGAAAGGTATCTAGGATGGTTAATAGGCCAAATGAGAATCAAATCAACATGATTATCAAGAATTTTCTTCCAGCATATAATAGTAGGCTCTTGTCATTGCTAATTAGTTATTTTGGAGAGCTGTGTGATTGTGGAACTAGGATAAAGGATGCCATCAACAATAGACAATTGGAGAAGGGTGAGAGCAAACCTCCAATCAAGAAGACATATGGAGAAGGAGCAACTACCTTTAAAGCTCCCAATCTCGTGAATGTAAGTGCCATCATACCTCAACCAACCTTAGCTTACTCAACTTTACAAAGAAGGCCCGCCGAGAATTTTCTAACCTAGAAATGACCCTTGCCCAAGCATAAGAGAATCTATCTTCCAAAGTATTCATCAAGCCTCTAAATCCCACACCTATGCCTAATCCCATACCTCCTACTTAGAACCTTAATGAGTATTGTCACTTCCATCAGAAATCTGGCAATAAAATCGACAATTATTTCCACCTCAAACATGAGATACAAGACCTAATAGACAATAGAACCCTCCCAATTCCCGACATCACCATTGAGCCTAGTAGTAGGAAGAAACCTTTGCCTGATGTTGATACCGTATTTTGTCTGCCCTCGATTTGCATGCTGGACCCCAAAAAATCCAAAAATATCATTTTCTCTCCATTGGGTCGTGAGGACATCCAAAATGACGTGACGCAACCCGTTCAGACATCAAGAGCACCTAAAGTGCATTTCTTGGCCAAAATGACCAAAATGCCCCTAGTCAACCCTGGGTTGACCAAATGTCAAATAATGTTAAAATCCTCACAAAACAACATTTTTCATGGTTTTATATCAAACCCAAGCTCCTTGAAGATTTTCGGCAAGTTTGACCAAGTTTGACAAGGAGTTTACTCTCGGTGGGCCCCAAAAAAAATAATTTTGACCCATCCATTAGAATGATTTGAAACCAATGCCATTGCGAATATAATCAAATTCTAATTCCAATGACCATTCATGGGTCGAAATCGGAGTTAAAACGGTTGAGATATTGAGAAAATTGTGAAAAGCGCATCAGCACGCTTCCCAAGGTCATAACGTTTGATCCAACCGTTGGATTTTTAATTTATTTAGCTTTATGAAAACTAGACATCCATAGCTTTCTAGGGACACTAAGATCACCTCAATCCAAGTTCGGAAAGACCTCCAAATATGCGTCCTAAATAAAAACTGAAAAAGCGCTACAGGACAAATTTGTTGATGTCACGATGACATTAGTGGCGGCCCTTGAAGGGCCTCTGACCTGACCCGGCGGCCCTACAAGGTGCGCCGGGCCTTGGGAAGCATGCCAAGGGCTATAAATAGCCCCTAGCACCCAAAATTGGACCAAAACTGAAAATTTGGGTTTTTGGGAGTTGTTTTAGGCGTTTTTGGGCATTTTTTCTTTCTTTTCTCACCATATTTCTCTCCAAAAAACACAAAACACATCAAAAATTCTTGATTCTTCTCTCTTCTCCAAAAATACAAGGTAGTGTTCATACCCTCCATCTTTCTTTCCTTGGTTCCATACCTTGGGTTTGAGGTTTAAGGGGTATAAATGTAGCTTTTCAGCTACTATCCATACCCCTTTTTTCTTTAAAGCTTTATCAAGCTTTTTATCCTTTCTTTTTGCTTGAATAACATGATTTATTTCTTTCTCTAACATGTTTATTGCTTTATTTGTGCTTCTAGCTTAAATCGCCTTACTTTTTATTCGTTATGCCGTCTTTTATGCTTAGATCTACATCCTTACATGCTTATATGATTAGATCTACATGCTTTATGCTTTATGCCATGCTTTCTTTTTTTGATAAACAATGCCATGCTTTCTATGCTTAGATCTATTTTTCCCATGTGTTTTTTGGCTAGATCCACATGTTTCTATGCTTGTTTACATGTCTATTTGTCTTTCCTACATGTTTTATGCTTTATGCCATATTTTCCTATGTTTTATTCCACTTTGCTCTATGATAATGTTAGAGATACATGCTCACATACTTGATATCATGTCTATGGTTATGCCCTATTTAGATCCACATGTTTGTATGCATGTTCTATGCTCCCATGCCTATGTCTATGCCTTCATATGCTTGTATGCTTAGATTTGTGTTCTTCCATGCTTTTACGCTTACACCCACATGCTTAGATGTACATTCCCAAGCCTACATGCATATTTCCATGCCTATGTGTCTAGATCTATGTTGTCACATGCTTGTGTGATTGGATCTATGTTCTCCGCATCCTTTATGCCATCTTCCATGTGCTTGTGCGCTCCATGCCATGTTTGTGTGCCTAAACCTAGGCTATGTTTGTCATGCCATGTGCTATTGTAGCCCTTTTGTCGCTTTTGTCTTTCTTTCTTGTGTTTTGGCCTGATGATTAGGACTCGATCTGGACCCTAATGGTTATTGTCACTGTCTGCACACCAAGGCCTACATCTAAGGGTTTGGATCACCCTATTTGCATGTCTTTGTTTTCTTGCTTCTATACTTTATGCTTGTGTTGGCCTCTCTAATTCTAGGCCTTTCCGTGCTTAATGCCCTTAACGGGTTTGTGGTTTTGTGGTTACATCCGATGCCCATGAGGCCTTGTTTGGATGTAACCACTTGGGATGCATCGCCATGATGCCGGTTGCTCCATGCATACCTTTCCCCTTTTCGCTCTGTGCGATGATATGCTTCCCATGCTTGTTTGTGCCCCCGTAGGCTTTGTTTGCATTTTTACACGTTCGTTTACATGTTCATGCATGAGTCTTGCTTGCTAGTGTGTCGTCCATGCTTCAACAAAATGAAGTTATGGACATTTGATTCAAACCTACATTTGTCCCTTGCGAACACCACCTTTTGTTTGCTTTTTTGCGTGTTTGCCTATTTGCCTTCTTGCTTTCTCGTTTGTTTGCGTATCTTGCTTGTCTTATCTCTTGCCACACGCTATGCTTGCCATGTCTATCATGCTTATTTGCTTTATGCCTCTTTCATACACTCTTTGCATATTTTCCTTCCATTGCTTGTCCGTTGGTTTCTTGTCTTTGCCTTTACATGTATGCACATGGAGTGAGGACACATGGAGATAGGGCACGATCTCCCAGGCGCAAGCAAAAAGGGCGTGGGTGCAAGCATGTCATTATGAGTTGAGCGGCAGTAGTCAGTAGGTTTAGGAGTTTAGCTTCTCCCATTTGATTATGTACTCTTTTAAAGCCTTTCCTTCTCCTTTTATCCCTTAGATGGTTTGTATTAGGTATATCATGCCGTGTACCATTCATCCTCATCTCTAGAGTATGGCAACCCCTGTTTATTTTCCTACACTTATATTTTGGGCCATGCTTTAGGTATGTAGGCATTTACTTTCTTGCTCTATGTGCTTACATTGTGCATGATGTATGTATATATATACCTGCTTGCCCCCTTCCAATGTGATTGTCACAGTTCATGTCACCAGATTTTCGTTGTGGAAATCTGGTTTTTTGCTTGAACGCCTTAGGAAAGTATAGATTGTGACCACACCCACTCAAATGCCAAACCTCAAAGTCCCCATGCATGCAAAGCCCTGAAAACCAATGCCAAAATCATGTTTTTACTGCCAATTTCCAAAAATTAATGTTTTATCAACACAAAGGATTGTCCTTGGATAGGCATTATGGGGCGCCTAACACCTTCCCCACACGTAACCAAACTTCCAGACTTAAGAATCAAGATTTTTTGCCATCCACATTAGATTAGGAAAAATGACGTTTTTCTTAGCTTAGGATTGGTAATAAAATCAAATAAAAACAGGTGACTAATCACACCTTATAAAAACCCAATGATTGGTGGCGACTCCACTTACCTTTGGTAATCACCTAAAATTTGGCCCAAATTCCTACTATAACGCTAAAGGTAGACCTACCTTCCTCCACTGAGAGAGAGAGCACCTAAAGCTCCGCGTGAAGCACGCATGTGCGCACACCACCATTTATACTGAGAGGGGCCCTCCAATGGGGCCCCGTGCACGCGGGATCTGTCGCCACGGTGGGTGGTCGAACGAAGGCCAGCGACGGCAGCGGCAGTTTTCCACTACCGTTCTTGAACAAGGCTGGGTGGTCGACACTGGAAATCGATGAGAGTTTATCCTTTGGAGCTTTTGATAAACCATAATCTTTGGACATTGGCTTTCAAAAACATAGAGATTGGCATTGGCCTCCGGGGCTTTCCTTTTGAAAAGGGCTTCTATTATATCATAGTAGACTATTTTCAAAAGAGCAAAAATCTTTTTCCAAAAAAATCCTTTTCCAAAAGGGAGGCTTTAAGGTAGTTTTTCATAGAGCTTTACAGCTTTCCTCACATGCTTTACCACTTTCCTCACATGGTTTATAGCTTTCCTTCACATGCAAACATAGATATATCCTTTTCTGCTCATAAGAGCACCCTTTGTTTAATTGTTTGAGCTCGTAAGAGCACCATTGTTTGATTGTTTGAGCTCATAAAAGCACCTTTGTTTCTTCTTTTTAGTGACTCTAGGATAGTGAGTCACTTGCCTTTAGCTTGCAATTGGCAAAACAAGTTCTAGGATAGCGAACCTATCGTTGCTTATTTTTCGAGCAACAAAGGTGGGAATCCGGACATACAAAATCCCACGCAACTCTTCGGAGTTGCACTCCGCCCCATGTATGCGTGATATGTGTCGTGTACATGGGTTGGGCCCAAGCCATATGTTGAAACAAAATATTTTGTCTCTTATTCTTTTGATTCCATTAGTGAAGCTCACAAATCAAAAAAGGGGCATTTGTAGACACCATATTTTATACCCCTTACAACTCGGGCCCCTATTCCCCAATGATGCTAAATTCTAAGACCCAAGGTTGGTTTAGGGCCTAATCAAAAATTAAATTGACCTGAGATGTGTTAAAATGAAAAATATAACTTTTAATGAGCAAATAAATCAATTTTTGAAAAATAAGACCAAAGGAAACCCTTGCTTTGCGCACGCATGAATCAGCCTGCGCATGCAGCTTTTTGCATGTGTACGTAGGCCCAATCTTGCACTCGTATAGCAATTTCCAGAAAACTTGCCTTGTATAGTTTTTTGGAAATCGCTGGGGATCGTTCCAGAAAACTATACAAAGCAAGTTTTTTACATTTATGTAGAGGTTTGGAACGAATCCTACATTGTTTGGGGATCATTCCAAACCCCTTTTTTCATACTATAAAAAGTCTTACATGGTATATTTTCACAGAGAAATCCCACAGGAAAACAATAAGATTCACTAAAAATAGTGAATCAAAAAGGGAGTTTTTTACAAAACGCCCTCAAGTCAATTTTCTTTTGATTAGGGCCATTCTAGCCTTGATCATTGAGTTTAACATTACTAATCACTCTCTTATTGGTTTGTAAATAGATTTGACTGAGGGGAACGATCAAAAATCAAGCTTGAAGAGCGTTTCTTTGAGGTATTAGTTCAAACTTTGCATTTTTCCTTTTGCTTTATTTTTTATGCTTTAATTCTTTTTCTTTGCTTTGTTTGTTTGTTATAATATGCTTTAATATGTTTATCTAGTCTAGGTTTATGCATTTGTATGTTTAAAATGCATGTTAGGGTGTTAGATTTAGTGTTTTAGGCTTGGTTATGTTTTTAGGGCTTTCTAGACAAGAGCTTTCATACGCATAATCTTGCCTACGCACGCATGCTTGATTATGCGCACATAGGCTTGTTCTTGCGTGTGCAAGCCACTGCCTAGAAACCCTAATTTTTGTTTCATTTGTTTGGCTTTTGCTTTCACATGCCTGCTTTGTTTAGCTTCCTTTTCCATGCTTTTATGCTTCCAAAGTCTCTGTTTCACATGTTTGTTTGCTTGTTTGTTATCACATGTTAGAATTAGGGTTTATTTTGTGTTTTCCTTGTTTCAATGATATGAACATTCATTCACATGCTTGTGCATAATGCCATAGGTGCTGAGTTGCTGCAAGGTAAGTAAAGGTAAGTCATGCATCTGTGATATACATGCATTTGTGACATGATCTTGTTTAAGTTTAAGGTTATTTTTATGATCTTGATGCCTTTGGATGATAACATGATATACTTGCTATATCCTTGCTTTGATTTAATGTTACATGTTGTTGCCTTGAGTATTATATGATGCCATGCTCGATGAATGCTGTGATGAGATGTATGTAAGGGTATGCTATGATGTAATATGATGAAGCATGTTTAGAAGTACGATGCTAGGGTTTATGTTGATGCTTTGATACCATGATTAGATGAATGCTATGGTCTATGATGATATGTTGTGCCATGATTAGATGTATGACAGGTTTTGTTTGCAAGCATGATAGATATATGGTTAGGGATGTTCGATGCCATGTTGATTGTTAGATGTATGTGTTTGTTTTTAGACCCTTTAAAACACAATCGGATAAACCTAGTTAATTAGCCAAGTTATTACTTAGTCCAAATTCCAAATTTAGGTTAACACAATCATATAATCATATCAATGTAAAATGCGGAATATAAATAATACAAAGATATGATGACCTAGGAAAACCAAACTGGTAAAAAATCTGGAGAGGATTTAACCTAGCTATCCTCAAGGTAAAACTAAATCCACTATGAAAGAATCGAAGTTTTACAATAGTGACTTATCCCACTAACATCCTATTGCTACCTCATGTAGAAAACTTACTGACACGACCACATGCAAGCTCTGAGACTACGGACTCATTTCTTGGATTCTCCAGCAAGTACAAGCACTCCCGCTTGCTTATCTTTAAGCTCTTTTGTGCAGCAACTGAATGATCATCAAGTTCTCAATGAAATCTCCTTCTTGATAATCCTAAGCATGTGTAAAGGCAACCACCTCTCAGATCTCACAAGAGATTCACACACACAGCAAATAGAGCAACAACTAAAACGTGGCTAGGGTTTGCCTTTTATACCTATGGCAAAACATAAAACCCTACACATCATATGGGCTTAGGGCTGAGTTGGAAATTCTGCTGAAAAAAAATATGGACTACTTTCGATCGATCGAGTCAGTCAGAATTGCACACTCAATTCTGCAATTAACTCAATTCTAACTTTACATAAATGACATACTTTGAGCAAGTCTAAAACAAGACTAACAACCTGTTTTGATCATGGTTTGCCAACAATACAAAATAGAGTTCTAATACAATAGTTCCTAAGTACTTAGAACCTATCAAATTCCCCCTTTAGCAATCTGTGACAAAACACAAACACAATGCTCAAAGTTACAAGTAAAAGTCCTTTACAAAAATAATGCCCATTACAAAATAATCCAACTTAACTACTATCCATCAGTTGCAAGTGTAGACAGCAGCACGACTGAATCAACCTGTATATTTCCTAAAATACTCAACAAACGCATAAACGCATGTGTGGAAAATACAAGTAAAACAAAAATAAATTCATGACTTCACAAAACACAAAACAAAGACATATATCATGAATAACACATAAATATAAATCAATGAGTAGTGAAACAAGAAACATATATAACAATGTATCACCCCCTAACATAAATAGCCCAAAAACAATACATCAAAAGCCAAAAAGAATACATACACAGTAAAGCACCTAGATACACTCTAAACTCCATAAGCTCCATCAAAACAAAAATTTCCCCCTAACTACAAAAAAACTCTACAAGTGTCCAAATGTACTCTCCCTTTTTGTGATGGAATGCCAAATGGCAATCAGAGTCCATCATCAAAAAGAGGTGGCGAAGGCAAAGATGCGCCAAATCTGCTCACAAAGCACGGAGCTCATCAAGCATGTCCACCAAAATCTAACCCTGAGCCGCCTGAACGGTCAAGACAGTCTCCAAAGTACGACGAATGTCAAAGTCATCCAAAGTAGATGGTGGAGGAACAGCAACAGCAGCAGCAGCAGCAACATGATTAGCAGATGCCTCACCAGAAGTAGTACCTGTAGAAGAAGGAGGGGGTGCGGTACTAGAAGGCTCAACACGAGGGCGTTTAAAGCTCTCTCTCATATGAGCAGCCCTCTGCCTAAGAAATAAGGCACCTATGGGAGTAACTATGTGTACAGGCTCAGAAGCAGGGAAGTCATCTAAACCTAAAAACAACAAAATCTTATGAATGAAAACATGATGAAAAAGAGCATGAGTGGTAGAAGAAATCCTATAAACTTCATTCAAAGAACGAATAAACAGATGAAGAAAACTAATAGGAGCATCCGTAACAAGAGCGTACAAAAATGCACATTGCTCCAAAGGAATGGTGTGCAGATGAGTGATAGGCCACAAGGAATGACATGCTATTCTAAAGAAAAGATAGTGTAACTCGGTGAACTCAGTAGTGATGATCTGAAGATTAGAACCCCACTGGATAGAAGACCCAGTGATGTAAGACATGATGTCGTCCAAGGGAGGGGACTCATCATAGGGATAGAAAGGGTGCTGGACCAACGGTACCCCAAGAGCATCAGCCACTATCGTAGGAGTAATGGTGAACTCTACACCTCGTATCCAACTCTTTACTAAAGTGTTGGAATCATAGACGCGGATAGAGTGGTTCGAGTAGAACTCTCTAATCAGGGTAGCTGGTGGTGGAAGACCAATATCCAACAATGGTAGCTAGCCTCTACGCTCAAAATTAGCCCTAATGGCTGGATCAAGCTCATCTAACAACACTTTCTGCTCAGACCAAATCTTTCTCTTAATGTTCAATGTCTCAAACAGCTCACGATTTTTCTCACTCAGAAACAAATTGCTCAAGGGGGAAGGAGCAGAAGAAGAGGAGGATGTCCTATGGGCTCTAGTCTTTCTATGCATAGCGCAAGGATAAGGACAAGATGATGTGCATGAAATATATACAATAAAATACTCACATATCTACATATTTAGCTTTACTTTTATGTTATTTTGTGACTGATTATGTAATATCTTTGTGTTGCAGGTAACAAGGGCTTTACATGCAAAGAGGGACTAGGCCAATTGAATCAAGCCAACTTACATCCAGCCAGGCATGAATATTAAATTTAAGTCCAATTGGAGTAAGGAATCAAAGGAAATTTGCACCAAATTCAAGTCCAATTCGGATTAGGATTCCAGCCTGCCCATCAGTTAGTAATTTTGGCATAACTTTCGGCTCAGATGTCCAATCGAGATGATTCAAGTTGGGCTGGAAATTTAAAGTGCTACAACTTTGTAGTTTACCAAAAGCCCGAATTCTGAAGTTAAATAGGCCAAAATAGTCGGTTAAGTGAAGCCTAAAAATCTGGGATTTTCTCCAAACGGGAATTCAACTTGTAATAGGATTCCTTGACCTATTTAAAGGCTTTTTAGGGCAAAATTCGAAGAGGCTAGTGCTAGGGCTGAGGTGCAAAACAGAAAATTGGAGCAAGAGGCAGTGCCGCATGTGGCTTCTCTGTAGCTTTTCTCCATGATAGCATTGTGACTATTTCTTTCTCTATTTTATTTGTCTAGTTTAATGTTTAGTATTTTATTCTTTTGTTTTATTTCAATTACCATGAGTAGCTAAATTTATAATTAGGGTTGAGGATGAAATCTTGTTAAGGATTACTAGTAATATTTATGTGATTTAATTTTTCCCACAACAGTTGTTCTTTAATGATTTAAATTGTTCTTACTTCATATCAATTGACTAAGATGGGATTCTAGATATGAGTTCAATCATGTTTTTCTCATGATTTAGGATTTGTCTTAATTAATTGAATGCTTGGTTTATTAATTATTGATTATAAAATTGGATATCGTTTGTGATTTGTTTGTCAATGGATACAAGTTATGATTTGATTTTTAGAATTGGATATATCTTGTGATTTGTTTGGCTATGGATACAATTGATGATTTGGTTTTATACTTTCATACTCGGCCTCGTTATTAGTCGCTGAGAATCCGAGCCTCAGGGATTTCTCAATGACATGACCCTCAGGGGATATTAGCACTAGCCCCACTTCGGACCCCTTCTAGTTGGCCGCACCGTCAACATATACTTTCCAATGTGGTGATCCCGGGATGGAGACTGCCCCAACTGATTTTTCATCCGAGCTCTCCTCCCCGGGGGCTACTTCCACGGTGGATTCGGTGAATTCGACCGTCAGATCCGCCAGGACCTGTCCTTTTACGGATGTCCGGGGCATATATTTGATGTCGAAAGCCCCAAGGATTGTGTTCCACTTCGCGATTCTCCCGGTGTAGTCAGCGGTCCGAAGTACAGACTTCAGGGGCAGCTTGGTCAGGATGACCACTGTGTGAGCTTGGAAGTAGTGGGGGAGCTTTCTCGTGGCGTGGACCACGGCCAGTATGGCCTTCTCCAGAGGCAGGTACCTGACCTCCGCTTCATGCAGCGACTTGCTGACATAATAAACTGGCTTCTATATGCCACTGTCATCCCGTATAAGTACTAGGCTCACCGCGTGGGGCGCCACGGCAAGGTATGCGTACAAGACCTCATCGGTGTTAGGATTGGACATGATAGGCGGTCGGGATAGGTATTCCTTAAGTTGTTGGAAAGCTATGACACAGTCTTCGGACCACTCAAATCCTTTCCACTTGTTGATCAAGAGATAGAAGGGTCGGCACCTGTCAGCCGATCGGGAAATGAATCTGTTCAAGGCCGCGACCATCCCAGTAAGCTTCTGGACCTCCTTGGGGTTCTGCGGAGGCCTCAGATCATGAATAGCCTTGATTTGGTCAGGGTCAACTTCGATTCCCCTATGGGTGATCATGTACCCAAGGAACTTGCCCGAGCCCACCCCGAACGAGCATTTTGAGGCGTTTAGGCGCAGTTGGTGTTTTCTCAGGACATCAAATGTGCGGCCGAGGTCTCCCAGATGCTCGGATACTATCTTACTCTTTACCACCATGTCGTCAACATAGACCTCCATGCTCTTACCCAGCATCGGCTCGAGCATCCTCGTCATCATCCTCTGATAGGTGAATCCTGCGTTCTTCAGACCGAAAGGCATTACTTTGTAGTGATAATTCCCGATGGGTGTCAGAAATGCAGTCTTCTCCTGGTCCTCCAGGGCAAGCGGTATCTGATGATAGCCTTGAAAGGCGTCTAGGAAGCTCATCCGAGGATGGCCCGTGGTCGCATCTACCAGCTGGTCGATCCGAGGCATAGGGAACGGGTCTTTTGGGCATGCCCTATTTAGGTCGGTGAAGTCCACACAGACCCTCCACTTTCCGCTCTTCTTCTTAACCACCACAGTATTGGCTAGCCATTCAGGATAGAAAACCTCTTTGATAGCCCCAGCGTGCTTGAGCTTATTCACCTCTTCCGTTATGGCGTCAGCGTGCTCCCTCGATGGGCGCCGGGGCGGTTGTTTTTTGGGCACCGCAGATGGGCTAACATTGAGATGGTGACAGATGAAGGACGGGTCAATCCCTGGTGCTTCGCAGGGGTCCCATGCGAATACGTCGATATTGCTCCTAAGGAACCCCACCAACTCCTCTTGTTCGTTTGGGGGCAGCCGAGCCCCGACCCGGAAGAATTTCTCGGGATCGTCACCGATTACCACCTTTTCCAAGTCTTGCACCTGACTTCCTCGGCAGCTTCATTAGAGCACGCTACCGTGGCCTTTGATTGCTATAAACCCTCGTCGGTGATGGCCGAGGTCTGCGCGTCGAGCTGACATGATATGGCAGCCACCGTGCATTGCCTCGCAGTGGTCTGACATCCCTGGATTTCCAGAACCTGGTCCCCTGATGGGAACTTCACCTTCTGGTGCAAGGAGGAAGCTACGCCCCCTAAAGCATGGAGCCAGGGTCTTCCCACGATGGCCGTGTAGGGGGAGTATGTGTCCACCACTATGAAGTTCACCTCTACCACTTCCGGGCCGGTCTGTATAGGCAGCCTGATCATGCCCCTCGGGATGACAAGCTTCCCATCGAAACTCATTAGGGGGGAGTTATACGGCATCAAGTCCTCCGGTCTTAACCCTAACCCCCTGTAGAGGTCCGGGTACATGACCTCTGCTGCGCTGCCACCATCTACCACCACCCTTTTTACGTCGTAGCCCCCAATTCTAAGGGTGACCACCAGGGCATCATCATGGGGTTGGATGGTCCCGATCTTGTCCTCCTCTGAGAAGCTCAAATGAGGGCAGGACCTCCTCTTGGCTCTTTTCGGCCCGGCTTGGAACTCCCCAGCTTCCGGTTGGGCCACGGACAACACTCGCAAGGGGCCCGCGCCCGTTCTCCCCGGTGCCGCCAGGATCATGTTAATTGTGCCAGCGGGTTGCCCCATGGTGGTGTCCCTTCGGGGCTCCTGATACGTTTGGCCCTGGCGATTGTCAGGGTTGAGCAGCAAGTGCTTCAGCTTTCCTTCCCGGACTAGTTGGTCCAGGTAGCTCCGGAGGTTCCTGCAGTCCTCCGTGGTATGCCCATGGTCCTGGTGGTATTGGCAGTAGCGGTTCCGATTGCGCCTCTCAGGTTCCCCTGCCATCTTATTCGGCCACCTGAAGTACGGTTCGTCCTTTATTCTCTCCAGCACCCTATGCACGGGTTCTCGGAATATGGCGTTGACAGTTTGAGCATTGGTCGCTCCAGACTCTCCTCCAAAATCCCTCCTCGGGCGGGTGTTGTTGTACCGGTCTGACCTGAAGTCTCTCCTCTCCTGAAGGATGACTTTGTCCTTCCCCTTGCCTTGCAGCATATCTTCTTCCACCCGCTTGTACTTGTCAATCCGATCCATCAGTTGCCGCACGCTGGTGGCGGGTTTTCCGGTCAGGGACTTCCTCAGACCGTGCCCCATTGGTAGCCCATTCTGGAATGTGCTGATGGCGACGGCGTCATACTTGCCATCCAGCTCATTGTAGATCTCCCAGTACTTGTCCGAATAGGCCTTGAGGGTCTCCCCGTCACGCATGGATAGGGACAGTAGCGCACTCATGGGCCGAGGAGGCCTGCTGTTCGTGACGAAGCGGGAGCCAAAAGCCTGGGTCAGCTGTCTGTACGAGTCTATGGAATTCGTCCTCAGACCGTTGAACCACCTCATCGCCACAGGTCCCAGGCTAGATGGGAAGACCTTGCACATCAGCGCCTCGTTCTTCGAGTGGACAGCCATCTTCTGATTGAACTGGCTCACATGCTCTACGGGATCCGTTTTGCCGTTGTAGGCAATGAAGATTGGTGGCTGGAACCGCCGAGGAAGTTCTGCATCCTCTATACGACGCGTGAAGGGCGACTGGGACAGCTGATCCAACGCCTTGCTCATGGCATCACTTCCTACGCCCCGGGAGGTTCGGTCGGCGCGCCTACGCCTCTGGTAGCGCTCCTCCTCGTGGGAGAAGGTCTCGCTGGGGGGCGTTCTCGACCTTTGTCTGTATTCGTCGTCACTCTCGTCGTCAGAGGGCAAGTCAGGGCTGGTTTCAGGCTGTCTTCGCTGTGCACGGCGCAGCTTCTTCTTCAGATCATCTATCTCGCGCTGCATGGCCACCTTATCGTCCTTCGCCTGGGAGGCGTGACTATGGGCCTCCTCCGATTGCGTAGCCTGGACAGCGTCGCGCTTCGGGGCTTGGTTTTCGCTCGCTGTCGAAGTATGCCCGCTTCCTTCTCGAAATTGTCCATTATCATTCTGACCGCCTCCGGGGTCGCCGTAGTCACCATGATGCCGTGGCTTCGCCGGTTCGGGTCGATTGGGAGTTGTTTGGTGAGGGCCCGATCCTACCATGCTTGACTGTTGTCCTTACCAACGCACAAGTTCTTCCTGCAGACGGCGCCAATTGTAGGGACCAGGTTTGAGGGAGTGGACCCAAGCCCAGTTTTCCCCGCAATGAATTTGTAGAGGATGGATTCAAGAACTAGGCGTTAGTGATAAATGCAGTGACCATGCATGGTAGTACATGAGTGAGATAATTTGAACGTGCAATGGGATGAATAGTAATGCTCCTCGGACGTATCTTCCAGAACTTGGAGTTCTTGTAATTTCTTTCTCTAAGACTGAATAATAAGTTCTCCCTTAGTACATGAAGATTACTCTCCCTCTTCCGTTCTCCTCCTTTTAGGAGGAGTCCATTACATTATATATCCCTCTCCTAATTAATCTTAGCCCTACATTTGTAAAAGGATTAGGGCATCACTTGAGTGCCTGTCCCATCAGCCACCTTCCCATGGTCTCTGTAGGTGGCAGCAACCAAGGTGGCACTGTTGAGGCGTCCCTTCCTCATTAATGTGGCCAGGACGTTAGTTGGGAGCATTTAATGTGGAGATGACAGTTCGTCTGGGACTTGCTCCTCCACCATGCTTCCATGTCTGGTATTTGGTACCCGCTGTTTGTTCCTTGGATGCTTGGGGAGGCTAGCTTTGAGGGAGTGCTGCTTGCACTTTCTCGGGCCTCGGACTTCCGAGGATGCTATCATCCTCAGCGTTGTTTAGAGGGTAGCTGGGCGCTACACTTCAGTCCTCGATCCATGGGCGCGTCCTCGGACATGGGCCTTGGGCCCAGTTGGAAGTGGGCTGGAGTCGTCTGACCATTTCTTGGCCCCACAATACTTAAGAAGCGAAGAAGAACATGCTTTTGATTTTTAAAATAAGAATTTTAACGAGAATATTTTCCATGATAGCAAGATTGATTTCTAGATTATCATGTAGTGAGGTGGGAAAAATTAATGATCATAAATATATACTGATATGACTTACAAGGCGGATTCCAAAACCTTAATTCCTTTCCCTTGATTGTTTACATCTTTTTATTGCTTTATATCTTTTGCTTAGTTTAACTATTTGATTAATTTTATTATTTGCTTAGTTTATTTAATTTCAAAACAACCAATTTTTATTAAACTAGATTAGGATTAATTTGGTTAAGATTTGATTTAATTTTCCTACGTTCATTCAAGCCCCTGTGGGTTCGATCTCGTTCTTGTCAAACTATATTTCGGTTCGGTTCGTACACTTGCGAGTATTTTAAAATTTCACAACACAAGACATAAGGACAAAACCAAAAAGAACAGAGAGAAAAACCAAGGGCAGACTGCAAGTTAGCACAAAAAAATAGAAATAACAATCTATATGATGCATCAACAGGTAAATGTCATGATGCATGCTCTAAGCAGTGATAACAAGTTCAATTTGAGTTTAGACTCACAAAATTGGCTTGAGCATAGAGTTTATAACAAAAACCCCAAAATTTTGAAAAACTACTTGTTTAATTTGTACTAAATTGACCAATTGATCATCACATAAGCTAGAAAATAGTTTATTATGATCAAATGAATCAATCTAACAAGCCAGTTTCATCAATTAAACTCAATTTGAACAAAATCCCCAATTCGGGTATATTCAAGTCCTAGAATTCCAATTTCTCACAATTCATCAAATTGATCAAATTAAATCCCATAGATCATGTTTATAACATCCAATAACAAAAACCTAGTGATCAATTTTGAAAGAAAGGATCAAAAACACCAAAAACCCCAAAATTTTCATAGGTCTGAAAATATCCCTTAAATGCATGAAAAAATGCAAGAATAATGAAAATAAATGGAAAAAGAAGGGTAAAAGGGTCTTACCGGTGTATGGAGACAAAAACCCTTGAAGAAATTGAAGGAAAATGACAAAAAAACTTGTTTTTCCCTTTAAACCGATCGAATAGAGAGAGAACGTGTTTTGAAAAAGGTTTGAATAGTGAAGAACATATGAGGAACAAAAGTTTAAAAACTCTCTATACGATTTTCGATTGATCGAAATTTAAGTTTGATCGATCGAAAATGCTTCGATTGATCTAGTATCAATCGAGGATCGATCGAAATAGACAAAAGCTGACCAAATATTTTAATCACAATTTCGATTGATCGAAGAACAGATTCGATCGATCGAAATTCTGGAAAAAACAAATTTTTGAAAAAACAAAATATTTTTGTGCAGAAACTCCTCAAAGCATTGAATTTTAAAAAAAATAAAATGCATGAGTATGAGATGAAATGTCTTTCAAAAACACAAGTTTTGAACCCAGTATTCCCAAAAAAAAAAAGAAAAGATTTTCAATCCATTTTCTTAAATTCTCAAGCATCAAATATGTTTTGCATAAAACTCAAGGAATTTTCAAACTTGGTTGGTCAAACCAAAGACACACACAATAACATGTACAAAGTTTAGCAAATAGTAACTTGTGTAGTGTGTGCAACTAGCAAAAGCTTAAGATACATGTGAGGTGATATGTGAATAGAAATCAAATACAAAGTCTACAAAATTCATCACATAGAATTTGAAAGAGACTATCAATCGAAGAGTTACATCATATAACTCCCCCATCTCCTAGATCATAAGCTTGCAATCATGTAAGCTTCTTGATTTGTCTAATATTGTACACACCAATTTTAATTAAGCAAAACTTATTAAAATAGCCAGGATAATGTACACACCAATTTTAGTTGTTTGATTTAACTTTAAGTCCAATAATGTACACACCAATTTTAAGCATTTAAACCGAGGCTACACCTTATGTTCTTTTTGTGCATGTGCTACACTTTCTCGAGTACAAAACTTACGATATGCACTAAGGTGTTCATGATTGGCTAGTAAACAGTGGTGAGATGGTTATTTATACATTTCTCTAAAGGTTCAAGTCTGACAGTCAAAGACATGTGACTTCAAGATCAAGACAAAGTGATCAAAAACTATAAACATCTTTCCCACACAACATGCACTACAAAACTTCAACTAGTAAAGTGCAATAAGTAAGCTCATCCAAGCTAAACAAGGTACAAAGACATGTTATGTGAAAATAAATTGACCAACTTTGTTTTCAAAACCAAGAAATAAATACAAAACACAATTTGCTTCCCTTTTTCTCCTTTTTTTTTTTTTCTCTCTCTCTCTCTCTCTTTTTGAAAAGAAGAAACAAAAACAATCCTATAATGAAATGCATGAATGTCATGTAATGCAAGTCCTAGAAACAAAAAGAAAACAAAAAGCAAAGAAAAATGGTCACAAAGAGTAAAGCAATGAAGCACAAGGACCATGTCAGAAAGACTTAATTAAATCGAGCCTTTTGCATCCAAAACTTTTTAGATGCACCTCAAGCATTGGGGCTCTTATTCACATTAGAGTGATTTCCAACTCCAGGATTGGAATAAAGATTGAGAGCTTTTACCAATTCACCAATAAGTACAATAGGATTTTGTGCTTGAGGCACAGACACTTTTGGCTTATTTGCTCGCTTAGCAGTTTGCAACTTAAAACAGTTTGGACAAATGTGCCCAGACTTTTCACAAAAATGACAGACCCAAGCAGGCTTACCATGCACCTTGTCCTTAGAAAGGATAGACTCCTTAGGTTTAGACTCTTTGTAGCAACTTTGCAAAGTTTATTGTAGGCTTCTTAAAGATCTGCATCCTCAGAGAGTTCCCCATCAGAAGGGTTATCTTCAACAGACACGCTTTCATTGACTATAACAGTAGCAGTGAAAGCAATAAAGTTTCCATCCTTGTTAAAACCAGACTCATCATCAAAAACTTTATTATCACTAAAGGTTACAGCCATAGCCTTACCCTTAGACCTTAAGTATGTAGGACATTCAGATTTCATGTGACCATACCCTTGACATGTAAAACATTGAGGACCCATAGAATTATTAGAAGATTGACCAACTTTTTCTCTAGGTTTTTCAGTGTTGTTAACCTTAGTGGGATCATTCTTCCTAAAATTTCTAGGTTCAGCAGTGTTCTTACCTCTTGCCCTTCTATTGTTGTTTCTAAGGAAATTCCTAAAATTCTTGGTAAGGTAAGCAATCTCTGTAGCAGAGAGCTCATCATCAAATCCACCAACCTCAACATCATCAACTGACTTAAAAGCCATTGATTTGGATTTGCTAGTTTTGGGTAGGTCCAACTCATAGGACTGAAGAGATCCTACAAGTTCATCAACAGGGATGGAGTCCACATCCTTGCTCTCAGTGATGGCAGTCACCTTGGGTCTAAAGTCTTCAGTTAAAGATCTAAGAATCTTCCTAACAATTTTAGGTTGATCATAGATTTCACCCAAGTTGTATGTAGAATTAACAATGTCATTAAGTTTAGCATAAAATTCATCAAAAGATTCATCATTAGACATCCTAATGTTCTCAAATCTAGATGTTAATTGCTGCAACTTATTAATTTTGACAGCCTTTGTGCCTTCGTGCACAATCTGGAGGATATTCCAAGCAGTATGAGCAACCTCAACATTAGAGATTCTTTTAAATTCCTCCATAGAAATAGCATTGAAAATAGCATTCATAACTTTGCTATTAAAAGCGGTTGCTTCTTTTTGAGATGTTTGCCACTCACTCACAGGAGTAATGGGCTTCTCCCATACGTACTCAACAGAGTTCCAGACTCTCTCATCAATAGATTTCAAGAATACTTTCATTCTTACTTTCCAATAAGCATAATTATTCCCATCAAAGTGAGGAGGAATAACTAGAGAGTGTCCGTGTTCCATAACAACAGGGGTCAAGGATCAGGTCAGAGATCAAAAGATCTACAATAAGAGAGCTACCCGCTCTGATACCACTTGTTTGTTTTTAGACCCCTTAAAACACAATCGGATTAACCTAGTTAATTAGCCAAGTTATTACTTAGTCCAAATTCCAAATCTAGGTTAACAAAATCATATAATCATATCAATGCAAAGTGCGGAATATAAAGAACACAAAGATATGATGACCTAGGAAAATCAAACTGGTAAAAAACCTAGGGAGGATTTAACCTAGCTATCCTTAAGGTAAAACTGAATCCACTATGAAAGAATCGAAGTTTTACAATAGCGACTTAGACCACTAACATCCTATTGCTACCTCATGTAGAAAACTTACTGACACGACCACATGCAAGCTCTGAGACCACAGACTCCTTCTTTCTTGGATTCTCTAGCAAGTACAAGCACTCCCGCTTACGTATCTTTAAGCTCTTTTGTGCAGCAACTGAATGATCATCAAGCTCTCAATGAAATCTCATTCTCGATAATCCTAAGTATGTGGGAAGGCAACCACATCTCAGATCTCACAAGAGATTCACACACAGAGCAAATAGAGCAACAACTAAAATGTGGCTAGGGTTTGCTTTTTATACCTAGGGCAAAACATAAAACCCTACACGTCATATGGGCTAAGGGCTGAGTTGGAAATTCTATAGAAAAAACAATCTGCACGACTTTCGATCAATCAAGTCAGTCGAATTGCACACTTAATTCTACAGTTAACTCGATTCCAACTTTACATAAATGACATACTTTGAGCAAGTCTAAAACAAGACTAACAACCTGTTTTGATAATGATTTCCCAACAATACAAAATAGAGTTCTAATACAATAATTCCTAAGTACTTAGAATCTAACAGTATGCTTAGTGTGTGTATGAGTTAGATACAATGTTGAATATGTCTTTATTAAGGCTAAGACATAAGACACAATGAGAGGAAGCCAACCCTAGGGTTGGGTGGTTTTGGGTCCCTAACACATTCCTGAGACCGTACCTTAACTCCAAACTCATATCTTTGGTAGTAAGATCAAAAGGTCCTTCCTCGAAAGGACGTTGCCATTGCAAAAACTAGGTGGCGACTCCATTTTTCGTTGTTCATACTAATAAAACATATTACACTTTACCAACCTGTGGTTTTCCCAAAAAACACTTTGCCTACTTGTGGTTTTAAAATTGGCACTTTACCCACCTGAAGTTAGCTCTGTTTGTCTCCCATTACCCACCTCTATTAAAAATAGGAGTAAATTTGTATTTTTGTTACTCTTTTATGTCTCTCTCCTCTCAAAAATAAAAAACTAAAAAATCAAGGGAAAAAAAATATCTAAAAGCTAGGTTTTGTAAACTGACACATCATTACATAAGCTAGGGTGAATAGATTTTACTTCTCAAGTAGATATTAGTACATAACTTATTGAAATGTTGTGTAAATTAATCATCAGACTAAACTCTTTCTTTGTCTAAACCTGTCAACATGATCAGTGCTCATACGAGACTTTTCAGGCTTGTTTGATTTTCTGGACTTCTCAAGTCAGCTATCTAAACTGCTTCTAGAAACTTCTAGAACATTTGAACTTAATTCAAATGTATCTGCAATTCCAATTTCGGATGTTTTGCCCTGATTATCAAATTCTACTGTAGGTTTTTTAGAACCATTTGTGGTTTCTTTTGATTTGCTAATGGTCTGTACATATTTCTTTAGGTATTTAATGAATTCTGGGTAAAGCTCAAGATTACAATGTCCACCTCCACTTAACCACAAGGGTTCGTACTTTTCCTTGCAAAGCTCCCAAAGCTGCTTCCCATGGGAAAAATCCATAACTTCATCAGAAGTCCCCTGAACAGGGAACATAACATACCAAGGAGCAACCAATGCCCCTAGTATTAACTACGTGTTGTTATCATATTGAAAAGATTTTATTTGCACCTACAAATTGTGTCAATTGTGTTCAGATTTCTTAACTAGGGATTTGGAGGTTTCCAACTTTATGGGCAAAACAATATAAAAACCCAACATTTTTTTTTTAATGTGTTAAAATAGAAGATCTAAAAGTTAGGTTTTAATTTTTACAAAACCTAGCTTATAGATCTACTTTTCTCTTGACTTTTTAGTTTTTTATGTTTTGAGAGGAGATAGACATAAAATGGAAGGAAAAATAAAAAATTATCATTGTTTTTAACAAAGCTAGGTAACAGGAAACAAAGGGAGTTAACCTCAGGTGGGTAAAGTGTCAATTTTAAACCATAGGTAGGCAAAGTTTTTTTCTGAGAAAACCACATTTCCCCTAAAAAATAATAAAACAAAATTGAATTAAACATGGACAGGTGGGGTGCGAGGGCCAATCAATTTCCTTTGAGGGAGGGGGTAAGGGGTGGGGGGCAGTTGTTGCAAATAAGGCATTGGGTGTATCTTTTACCTATAATAAAGAAATCTTAAATAATTTTTTTTGGGGGGGGGGGGGGTGGGGGTGGAGCCAAGCCCACCCTAGTGGGTCCACCCCTGATTTTGTGCCACGTTGAAGAGGATAAACGCTAGGATCCTAGCCAATTTCAGAATTATTTAATGTTAATGGCTATGAGTTGTAGGTCCATATAAAAAATATCAAATAGCTAATTATGATCTATCAAGTAAAATAGTTGTAAACATACGTTTATAATTGATTAGAGCATTAGCATCCGATGATGTAAAATAGTGTCTATTTTACATTCTCAAACACCACTTTATATATTTTACCAACTCATTTCACAACTCACCCTACATCTCAATTCTTATTTTTACATACAACCCAATAAAATAATCTAAACTACAAAACAAATAATATAAAAAAATTATTTTATTTCTCTCCCATCACTTCATCTCTGTATCTATCATCAACATCCATACTCAAATTGAAATAACAGCACCACCGAACCAGCCACCTAGAAACACCAAACAACAACACCACCATCACCTCTGAAACTCCAATAAGACACCAAACCGAACCCCCAAACCCACCATTGTAACACCAAACTGAAATCCAAAATCCAAACTCAGCCAAATCCAAACCTACAGTACAAATCACAACCAAATACCCATCACTTGCAACCACCAACAACAACAGCAACCCACAACAACAGCTGTCGACGCCTGGCCTTGATCAAAACTAGGCGAAAGAACCGCCGTTGTCATCATGGGCCCTTGTTCGACCACCCGCCTTGGCGAAAGCTCCCACATGGGTGGGGCCCCATTAAAGGGCCCCTCTCAGTGTGATGGTATGGTTCGCACATGGCTTTGAGTGCTCTCCCTCTCTCAATGGAGGAGGGTATTTGTCTACCTTTGGTTTTATGGTAGGAATTTGCACCAATTTTTAAGGGGTTGCCAAAGGTGAGTGGAGTCGCCACCAATCATTGGGTTTTTCTAAGGCATGATTGGTCACCTATTTCTAGTTGATTTTATTACTGATCCTAGGTTAAGAAAAAGGGAAGTTTTCCTATTCTAATGTGGATGCCAAAAAAAATTTTGATTCTTAGGTCTGGAAGTTTGGTTACATGTGGGGAAGGTGTTAGGCACCCCACAATGCCTATCTAAGGACAATCCTTTGTTTTAAAAAAACCTTAATTTTCAGAAATTGGCAGTAAAAAAAATGATTTTGGCATTAGCTTTCAGGGCTTTCATACATGGGGGACTTTGAGGTTTGGCTTTTGAATGGGTGTGGTCCCAATCTATGCTTTCCTAAGGTGTTCGAGAAAAGTGCCAGATTTCTACAATGAAAATTAGGCATTGCTTGCCTTAGGCAGTATGGACTATGACAATCACACCGGACGAGGTGGGAGCGAGCAGGTATATATATACATACATCATGCACAATGCAAGCACACAGAGCAGGAAAGTAAATGCCCACATCCCTAGAGTATGGCCCAAAATATAGGTGCAGGAAAGTAAACAGGGGTCGCCATACTCTAGAGATGAGGACAAATGGTACAAGGCAAGATATACCTAATACAAACCATCTAAAAGTGAAAGGGAGGAGGAAGGAAGGGGTTTAAAATAGTACATAACCAAAGGGAAAGGCTAAACTCCTAAACCTACTGAACACAGATGTTTGGCTTATCTACATGCTTGCGTCTGTGCCCTTTTTTCTTGCGCCTGGGAGACTGTGCCCTAACTCCATGCATCCTCACTCCATGTGTGTACATGCAAAGGCAAAGACAAGAAACCAACAGACAAGCAATGGAAGGAAAAGATGCAAAGAGCATATAAAAGAGGCATAAAGCAGATAAGCATGACAAGCATGGCAAGCATAGCATATAACAGGAGACATGATAAGCCACAAGATAAACAAACAAACAAGAAAGCAAGAAGGCAAACAGGCAAGCAAACAAACAAGAAAGAAGGAAAACACGCAAAAAGGGAAAACAAAAGGTGGTGTCCACGAGGGACAAATGTAGGTTTGGATCAAATGTCCATAACTTCATTGTATTAAAGCATGAACGGCACACTAGCAAGCAAGACTCATGCATGGACATGTAAGTAAGTGTGTAAAAATGCATATAAAGCCAACGGGTGGCACAAACAAGCATGGCAAACATATCATCGCACGGAGTGGAAAAATGGAAAGGTATGCATGAAGCAACTGGCATAATGGTGATGCATCCCAAGTGGTTGCATCCAAACAAGGCCTCATGGGCGTCGAATGTAACCACATAACCACACACCTACTAAGGCGTCAAGTGTGGCAAAACCTAGAACAAGAAAGGTTAACATAAGCATAAAACATAGGAGCAAGCAAACGTAGACATGCAAATAGGATGATCCAAACCCTTTTATGTGGGCCTTGGTGTATGGACGATGACGAAGACCACAGGGTCTAGATCGGGTCCTCGCCACTAGGCCAAAATACAAGAAAGAAAGATATTGTGACAAAAGGGCTACAATAGCACATGGCATGACAAACATAGCTTAGGTCTAGGCATACAAACGTGGCATGGAGCGCACAAGCACATGAAATATAGTAAAAAGCATGTACAGAACGTAGATCCAAGCACATAGGCATGTGAAAACATAGATCTAGACATATAGGCATAGGAACATACATGTAAACGTGTAGAAACTTAGCACATAGACATGGTAGAACATGAATCCAAGCATACAAGCATGTGAAGACTCAGATATAGGGATAGGAGCATAGAACGTGCATACAAACATGTAGATCTAAGCAAGACATGACCATAGACATGATATCAAGCATGAGAGCATGAAACCCTAACATCAACATAGAGCAAAAAGAGGAACAAAACATAGAAAACATGGTATAAAACCCTAAGCATGTAGATCTAAACATATGAACATGTGGGAACATGGATCTAAGCACGAAGCACGGCATAAGACATAATCAACAAAGAGATTTAAGCTAGAAACACAAATAAAGCAAGAAACATGCTAAATAAAGCAATAAATCATGTTATTCAAGCAAAAATAGCAAGATAAATGCTAGGAAAAGATTTAGAAGGTTAGGGGTGTGGATGATAGCTAAAAAATCTACATCCACACCTTTAAACACCAAATCCAAAGTGTAGAACCAAGGAAAGGAAGATTGGGTATAAGAATAATACCTTGTGTTGATAGTGAAGAGAGAAGAATCAAGAGGCCTTGATGTGTTTTTTGGGTGTTTTGTGTGTGTTTTTTGGAGTTTGGAAGAAGAAGAACATGTAGGGAAGCCAAGCAAAGAGCAGAAATTTAGAAAATGTGTTCCTTTTCTAGTCTGAGGGGTGCTTGGGGCTACTTATAGCCCTAGCACGTGTTTTGAGACGACGGCCCTTCAAGGGCCGCGGGCCTCAAAAGGCCTTTGATTGGATTGATCTTAACTCCCCTAGAAAGATTTTGACTTCCTGTTTATGGTTTGTGGTGCATCAATCGATGCGTCATCCCGGTTTTCGTGATATCTCAGCCATTCTAACTGTGATTTCAACCAATGAACAATCATTGGAATTAGAATTTGATAATCTTCACAATGGCATTGGTTTTAACCCATTCTGATAGCCGGATCGAAATTAGGGTTTTTGGGCCCACTCAAGATTGACTTCGGGTCAAACTTGGTCAAAGTTGTCAAAATTCTCCATGAAGCTTAAGTTTGATGTAAAACTATGAAAAATGCTGTTTTGTGAGGGTTTTGACCTTGTTTGACCTTCGATCAAACCTAGGGCTGACTAGGGGCATTTTGGTCATTTTACCTGAAAATGTACTTCTGGTGCTTCGGTGCCCAAACGGGTTGTGCCATGTCATTCTGGATGTTATCGTGGCCCCATGGAGAAAAAAAAATGATATTTTTGGATTTTCCGTGATCTGACACACAAATTGAGGGCGGACAAAATACGGTATTAACAGCAACCCACAACCACCAAAATTTATACCCAACACCATTCTTGAAATTCAATAACCTAAGCCTAAAGCAACATTCTTCACTATGATCAACTTTTGGAATTGACTTATAGAAGGTAAGAAGTTTTTGTATATATTTGTTTTCCCCTTAGGGGCATCATGAATACAAGTCTTCTTTGATGCATAACATCATCTTTTAATAAGATTCTGCAACTCAAACACAAGTCAACATTGCAATAAACACTATGCACAAGCTTGCTACAATACATAAAAATGAAAATGAACAGTATGCATTGACCAATATGGCCAATGAATGTTGTTTCTAATAAAGAAGCAATGGGATCTGCCATTAAAGCCAAAGCTGTGGGGAGTGCAATCTACCACCGTTCTTGAAATTTATACCTACCACCAACAGCAACCCATAACCACCAAAATTTATAGCCACCACCGTTACGTGCACCAACATTAACCCACAACCACTAAAACCTAGCCACCAAAAAAGCCCCAAAACCCAGCCTTATTCAAGCCTCAAGTGCCACTTCATCATCCAAAATACCCTCAAAAACCCAAATCCAAACACATAAAATCCACTGTGAACCCCATACGCATCAAACCCATGACCCACGGCAAGCAAAACCCATAGCCACCCACAGCTACCCACGACCCCAAGGCTACCCATGGCCCCACGAACCTAGGACCACCCATAGTCTCATGACGCCACACCGATCTAAAGCCCACCCACCCAAAGCTGATCTTGAGAGAAAAAAAGGATTCACCGTGAGAGGAAGAGAGGAGAAGCATGAGAGAAAGAGATGAAAAAAAAAAAAAAGTCTGAAGTGAGAGGAAGAGAGAGAGTGTTTGAGATTAAAAAATTATATTTTCTTTACAATCTCATGAACATTAAGGTTGCACATATGCAACCTTAGAGCATTAGCATTGGGGGGTGTAAACACTCCCCAGTTGGTATTTTACATCCTCATATGCCAAAATGATGCTTCATCCGGGTTGGTATTTCTAAAAAAATTTGGCAACTATAAGTAGTAAGGTTGTAAACATACAACCTTACTGTAGCAGGTTGTTAGATTAAAAAAAAAAATTCTTTCTCTCTTCTCTCTCTCTCTCTCTTTCTCTATACGTTACTTTCTTCTCTCCCCTCTCTCACTTTATTTCTCAGACTCCCTCTCTCATTTTCTCAGTCTCCATCTCCACCAACACTCACGGTTTGGTGGCAGCAAATGTGGTGGTCGAAGGGTATTTCTTAGACTTCCTTTTCTTCTCACCTCTCTTTCTCTCTCTCTGGCCTTCTTTCTCTATTTGATCTTGTGGGTATTGTTGTGTTTGTGGGTGTTTAATGGTGGGTATTTGGTGGTGGTGGGTGTTTCATGGTGGGTATCTGGTGTGGGTGTTTCATGGTGGGTATTTGTGGTAGTGGTGTTTGATGGTTGGAGTTAGATGGTGGTGGGTATTTTGTGTGGGTGTTTGATGGTTGGTATTGGTGGTGGTGGGTGTTTGATGGTTGGTATTGATGGTGGTGGGTATTTTGTGTGGGTGTTTGATGATGGGTATTTGTTGGTGGTGTGTGTTTGATGGTGGGTATATGTGGTGGGTGTTTGATGGTTAGAGTTCGATGGTAATGGGTGTTTGATGGTGGGTATGGTGGTGGGTGTTTGATGGTGAGTATTTGTTGTTGGTGGTGGTGGTGCCATGGTGGCTATGGTTGTGGGTTGTTTTGCTATGGTGAATCCGTGAACGAGTATGCAATGGGTATGGGTATAAAAAAAAAATGGCTATGGTGAAGAGAGATAGTGAATAAGAGAGAGAGAATTGAATTTTTTTATATTATTTGTTGGTGTAATTTATATTATTTTAATAAGTTGTGTAGGGATATGGGATCAGTGGCCGGTATTGGCCCATTGTTGTTAGGATGGGCCCAGCCCAGTGGCAATATTATAAAGACATAGGATCGATGCTCAGTAATGGCCTATTGTTATCAGACTAAGCTGGGCCCAGTATCAGTGAATGGGTTAGGGATGACCAAAAGGGTAATAGCCAATACACAGATCTGTCCCCAAACGCTATTAGGAATACGCTGTCGAGCACCATTCGGCGTCAGGTGCAAGTTTCAAGAGAATCCTTAGAATTGACCAATTTAATAGGGATTCTGGACAGAGGTGGGGACCACGTGGGAAAAGATGGAAAGGTAATCATTTGGGTCCCCACTAAGGGGAGATTATAAAAGGAAAGGGAGGATAGAAGAGAAGAGGTTGGTTGGTAAAAATTGGGATGTGAGAAACAAGAGTGAAGGTGAGAGGAAAGATACCAGAGAAGAGAGGGAATTAAGCACGAGAGGTATAAAGGGTTATACAGTTGGGCTGTCAATGCAACATTTTAAGCTTCCCATAGTAGGAATTCAGTCATGCCCACTAACAAGTAAATTGAGAGCCCAATCCCTGCACAGGAAGTACCATTGGGTTTGGGTACCACAAGTTGTCTATAAAAATAGAAACTGAGATGTTGGGTGAGTTGTAAAAATGGATAGTAAAATAGATAAAGTAGATTTTGAGGGTGTAAAATAGAACTTTTTTGGCATCTTGGATGCTAATTCTCTTACAGTAGCTAGGATGCAAAAAATTTTGGGTTTACATAAGGTGAGTTTGGTTCAGCATTTTGAAACTGGGCTTTTTGAAAAAATGGAGTTTTTAAAAAGTACGGTATGAAATTGGGCTTTTTTAAAAACTGAGTGTTTGGTAAAAGCTGTTAAAAAATGCTTTTTGAAAAAACTGAGTGTTTGGCTAGAATTTATAGAAGTGGCGGTTTGAGTTGTAAATTACCAAAAAGGACAATATATATATATATAAGAGGGTTTATTTCATACTTAAATCAACTACTTAATAATACTTACTAAAAAAAAACTACTTAATAATAATAATAATAACAACAACAACAATAACAATAATAATAATTTATTGTTAACTAAAATTTGTTGTAAAAATATTTTTATAATATTTTCACAACAAATCATACGTGGTAAGTTGTTACTGATTTTAATTTGAACACACCACTTAATTTATTTTTTTTCACTAGTATTAGCTAATAACAACCCACCACTTAAGATTTATTGTAAAAATACTGTGAAAATATTATAGTAGCATTTCTTAGTTTTAATTTTTAATTTTTAATTTTATTTTTCTCTTTATCTCTTTTTCTTTCATCCACACATTTATTTATATTTTTTTTCTCTTTTTTTCTCCTCCACACACGTATTCTTTACTTCTCCCTATCTTCACTTTTGACTTTTCTTTATACTTTTCTTCTTCACCAGAACACACCAGAAGATCAAGCTTCTAGAATTCGTCCACTCTCATTCCAGAACATACCATTTCTTTTTTCTCTTTCTCTACTTTCCTTCACACATTCAACCACACAGCCCACACCCACGCACTTCTTCATCTTGATCTTCACAGGTAATTTCTCTTAATTTTACCAAATCTTCAATACCTCTCTCAACCCACACCCATGCAAAGTGATTTTTGTGAGTCACAGTTTCCTTCTCGTTGTGAGGCTTCGCCTCCTGGCTCATCAAGAATCAAGACCCACTTCGGCACCACCATTTGAGGCAACTTTTTCATCGTTGTGTTGATAAGTGACTCCATGATTCTCATCAAGAATCAAGATGCAATTCATTTTGGCAGTACCCACTGTAGCAGAGAGATGAGATCTAGTTCTAGAACTGAGAACTGCAGATAGCGTGATCTACCTTTTGAAACACAATGGGTAATTTGGGAAATTCACAATAACTTCCAACGGTAATATTGATAATGCGCTGTGGCTTTTTGCAAAAGCTCGTGCCCAGCTGCCGCACAAAAAAGTGCAAGTCTTTTGTATTTAGAAAACAGGCTTTTCTAAAACGCGCATTTGCATTTCATTACCAAACACGATTTTTGGATTTTCAGCTTGAAAACACGCATTTTGGCTCCTGAAAGTGGAACCAAACGGGCATATACTCAGATGTGGAATGATTTTAAAAGTGTAGATTATAAAATAGCAACTTGGGGTTTTTACACCCCAATGCTAGTGATTATGATCCTAGTAATAGGATCGGAGAGAAAAGTCATATTACTAGTCAAACCTTGAGATTCCCCATTTTCAAACATAGAATTATAGTCTCAGTATTCGAGCTATTTTTTATATGCTTGTTGATCCACGCGGAAAGAATGTTGAACATAGACACTTTCAAACCGAAGATGTTTGATGGCTAAATATCTAATGCTTTGTAATTGTCGGTCTGGTCAAAACCTTTTTGCTTTCAGGTTTTTTTTTTTTTTTTTTTTAAGTTTTATTTATTAATTTAATAATTTTATTTTTAATTATTTTTTAACAAACAATAAAAATAGTTTTTTTTAGGGGGAGGAAAAAAAAAAACTGATATTATTTGCCGGGTTATCTGATACTATTTGCTTGCTGTCCATTTTTCCAAAGAACAAAAAAACTTACAGAACTAAAATTCAAAATCTCGGCAATAATATGAAAACTATAGCCCGTTTTTCTCTAGCCTTGTAGGGGGGAAAATCAAAGCATTTATGATTGTAGCGACTATTACAAAATTGCACGCAAGAAAATATTATAAATTGAAAATCAATATTATTGATGTTACATAAATTATATAATAAATAAGTTTCTTAATTTTTTTTTTAATTTTATATTTAAACGTAACATATAAGCTCATGAGGCTTATCTAATAAAAATGGTAGTACTCTGATAAAAATGGTAGCGTCTTGGGTTTGTTGTCTCTGGTGCTTAGGTTTGTTGTTTTTGGTGGTATTGTTGCTTGGTTTTGTTGTATTCTGGGTTTGTTGTCTACAGTGCTTGGGTTTGATTTTGTTGTTTTCTGGGTTTGTTGTCTCCTGTGTCCCTCTAGCTGTTGCTTGTTTTCTGGGTTGGGTGTTGTGTTTCCTCGAGTTTTCTGGTTTGGTGGTGTTGTGTCACAATTTCTGGTTTGGGTGTTGTTGTGTTTCCTCGTGTTTTCTGGTTTGGGTATTGTGTTTTCACGTGGATAATTTTCCACAAACATCTTGGAAACATACTAACTAATAAAATTGTTAGCATTTTGGCGTTAAAATGCAAAAAAATCTGAGAATCACATAGATTTTGATACAAAGTCTAAAACCCATAAAGGGGGATAAAATTCAATTCAGCCTTATATAGCTGAACTCGCATTTTTAAGACAAATTCCGAATCATGTACAGAGAAAAAAATATGGAAAGAAAAAAACTTATCAATGACTTGGACATGAAAAGAAAACTAAACCCTATTCCAAACACCCCAAATCCTCTCTCCAATGAAACTCATAATCTTCCTCACAGACCCCTTCTCCATCACAAACTCATCACCATCACCGCGGCTCACATCCACAGAGACAGACTGACCAAACTCATTATTCAACAACCCCTCCCCAGAATCTCTCTCCCCATCCTTCAACTCATTACAGGCTCTCTTTCTTCTCTCCTTCTTGCTCTTGGTGCTCCTTTCGTGCTTCTTAATCAATTCTTCCTCATAAGCTTCAATGATTTCATGTATGAGTTCACGGCTTGGCGAAGCATCCCATCGTGCCCAAAAGCTCATATAACACCTAAAGCAGTTGCACTCAAACATAGGTGTGTGGTCTCCAGCATCACCATCACCATTACTACTGAGGATAGTTTTTGTATGAGAAGAAAAGTTGGTACAAGTGTTGGAGCATGAGATGATGAGGTAGGCCAAGACTTCTTTGTCTTCAGCCGAGAGTGCCGCAGTGAGGGTTAGGATTGTTGCAGGAAGCAACGCCAAGTGGTCGGCGATGGATGGCGGTGATGGGTGCACTTGGCCTTTCTTGTAGATTTTCTTCATGGTTGAGTTCTTGTGGCTGTTCAAGGTTCAAGGTTAATTTTGTGCTTTGGTTAATGGTTTATGAACCGCTGGTTTAATTAAGTGGAGACTTGAAAATTAAGAGTCCTCTCTTGGAAGTGTGTGACCTTTGAAAGAGTCATCTGTTTGACTTTCTATTGCACTTTATTCAGCCAAGTCTTGTGGAATTAACGTGGAAATTGAGAATGGAGAAAAATGAATTGCTTACGCACAGCGTGACATAGGAGACAAATTGACCTTTCTCCAATGATGGACCGTGACATATTAAATCAGAAACAAAAGGCTTAGAAGCAGCTCAAAAAAAGAAAAAAGAAAAAAAAAAGCAATAGAAAATTAAACACAAAATTTGATCAATTGTCATTGTAGTCAATTCAATTTAAAAACTAGATTTTTTTTTAATAACTTAATAAAATCATCTTTAAATTTTTTTTAACTTTGTTTTAAAAGAGTTAACGGAAACTTTTAACAATAATTTATGGACAGAAGGACTAAGATGATTGCATTATCAAAATTTATGGATTAAAAAAACAAATTTTAAATTTAGTGGACTAAAATAACAATTAATCAAAGTTCTAAGGTCTAAAGTGTATTTCTGCCTAATTAAATATTTGTATTTATTTGGCAATGGCATAAAAGTATAGAAAAAACTTAGGTACAATTTCATAGATTCTGTACATTAGGTTTTTTAATTAAATTTAAACAAACGATTGCGTTGATTAATGAAATTAATGAAGAATAAATAATAGTCTTTTCCAAGTGCAATGAAATTCAATGCAACTGTACCTAAGTTTGTTTTCTTTATTTATATATTGACTCCTAGCAGATAATTTAAATTTTTTAGTTTAAATAATTAAGTGGACCGAGCTATGTTTGGTTAGTGAGAAAATGTAGAAGAAAAAAATTTAAAAAGATGCAATTTGGATTTTTAATTATTATTATTATTATTATTATTATTATTATTATTATTGTTATTAATTATTTTTTGTTTCTTGAAAGTGAAAATAAGCTTATAATCCATTTGGGATAGAGCAAAACAAAGAATGGAATGGATTGAAACTAAAAAAAAAAAAAAAAAAATTCATCCATTCCTCTAATTTGAAGTTTAATAGAGATGGTTATGAGGGAATGATGGAATGCTCAATTCATTCTATTCCATTCCCTTCCAAGCATTCTTATCAAAATTGGAAAGGAAAAACTCATTCCTTTAACAAAATGGAGGCGAAATGCCAATCTGATTCTTATTTTTAGAGATTTTGAGAGGGAAAAAAAATGAGAGGAGGAAGTCTTATTCCCGTATAAAGGAAATTCACCAAATTTCATTCATTCTTCTATGTTGTATCGATTTCATTCCTTAAGCAAGTTAAATGGTTTTAGCATGCTCCATTTAGTGATTACATAAATACTAAGTGATAAAGTTATAAGCTAAGCTTGCAATAGAAAGGTCGTTGGGGAGAACAGAAGTCATGAGCAAAAAGATCAAAATCATCAACATTAATATTTGTTACGTTCTAAATATTAACGATTAAATGTTTAGATTCTTATTTTCTGTATGTTGGCAAACCAAGAACAAAAACATGTCTAGATTAGGTATTAGACATTGCTTAAGATTTTACAAATCAAGATTCAAAAACGTTCAAACTGTAGAAAGGAGAGTTCAACTTCTGTGAAGCTCGACCAATCGAAAATTAGACTTGACCGATTGAAAATTACAGATAAGTCAATTCTGCAAAATTTAAATCAGGCACAAGCCCGCGAAAACATTTAGGGTTTCAATCCATCACTACTAAGTATAAAAGGAAAACCCTAATTACATTTTTAGTGCTCTTGGATGACTTTGGAGGTGCTCTTTTGAGATTTAAAAGGTACTATGTCTTCTCCTTTCAAAGTCACTACCGGATATCATCCTCATACCATTAGAACCGGTAAATCTAAAGTTGTCACTATAAGATCAACAACTACTGATGATCTGAAACCTTTGAGTGGGATCTCAAAGCCATAAGTGTGAGAGTTTGTGTTTAACAAATACAAGATAAAAGAGTCTATGGAGTCGGAGCTACACGTGGTCGTGTTAATAAGTTCTACAAGAAGTAGCTTTAGATTTAGAGTTTAAATCTATTGTAATATTTCATTCCATCATAGTTGATTTGTTTACCTTGAGGATAGATAGGTTAAATCCTCCCCAGGTTTTTACCTTGAAACAATTGGTTTTATTGGTTTTCCTGGGTCATCATATTACTATATTCTTTACTTTTCTGCACTAAGTAATATGTTTGCTTGTGTTTAACCTAGATCTCATAATTAACCTAAGTAACTACTTGAATAATTTACTAGGTTTAAATAATTTGTAAGGGGTCTAAACATAAACAAATAAGTCGTATCAGAGCGGGTTCACTCTGACTGGATTAACGTCTTGAGTGAGATCCTTAATCCCTGTTGTAATGGATAATTTTTAAATGTCTTATTGCTTTTAGTTGTAATGTTTTCAGGTAAAAATTCTGATGTAAACGCTGAAATTTCTAACCCTAAGTCTAAACCTAATGTTAGAGTGCAAAAGAAATTTGTTTTTGTGCCTACGTGTCACCTTTGTGGTGTAGTTGGTCACATTAGACCAAATTGTTCTTTATTGAGGCAAAAATCAAAATCTGAAACTAAATTTGCTATTAGGAATATTGATGTTCCTAAATTTGTTCCTACTTGTCACTTTTGTGGTGTCTCTGATCACATTCATCCCAATTGTCATAAACTAAAATTTAAGCATTCTGTGTTTCAGTCTAGGATATGTGATGATATTTCTTCTGCCATAAGTCCTGATAAATTGTTTCATATACTTTTGAAAAATTTAAGCTTGGATAAGCTTAAATTTAAGCTTGTGAAAGGAAATTGCAGGATTTCAGTCTCTCCTAGAAGAATTGTGTAATCCCTCAAATACAATCTGTCTCTCATGGATTTTCACCTACAAAGCCAAAGACTCATGTTGTATGGGTGAGAAAAGACTTGCTAAGGTGAGTGTTGTATATTTGTCCCTGTTTTAATTCTTTCAATTATTTGTGGACATGTTTTCTTTCAGTTTTTGGTTGTTTTATTTTCTTAGGTTTTTTTGTTAATTAAAAAAAATGCAAAAACATTGAAATTTTTAATAAAGACAAAAAAAAAAGTATATATATATATATATATTTTGTCTAGTTTTATTTTTCTTGAGGATTACATGAAATATAATATCTCTCTCTTGATTAAGAACATGCTTGATATTGTAGAGAAACTTGAATAGTGTGTGTTGCATAACTGAGTGCATAAGCTATTTTTGATCTTGTATGAGTGTGTACTAGTTTGTACATGTACTCATGGGTTAATTAAGAAATTGATATTTCTTGGTTGTGTACCCTTTATAGCTTAGTTGAGCACTATCATGCATTGTTATTACATTTTATTCATTTAGCATAATGGTTTTTTTTTTTTTTTTTTTTTTTTTTTTTTTGTATTGTACACCACTAAGTGTGTAATTAAGGTTTGCCTATGAAATTTACATTTCATAACTGTGTACCTTGTTTAGCTTCGATGAGTTATTTTCTACACTTTGCTAATTTTTTCTATGTAGTGCTTAATTGTGTGAGTTGTTTATAGTTTTTAAACAAATGGTCTTGATTCTAGTGTCACATATTTTGATCATAAGGACTAGAAAATCTTAGGAGAAATGCACAAATAATTATCTTACCACTATTACTCGCCAATCATGAACACCTATGTGCAATTATAAAAGCCGTGCTCGGTAATGTGTAGCACTTGCATAGCAAGATTAAATGAGGTATTATTCTCAAAAGAATAAAAATGTATAACAAGGGTATGTTCTTTTCTATCTCCTATATACCCATGCATGATATCTTTGACTGTGCTCAAAAGAAAAATAAAATAAAAAAATCAAAAGAAAAGGAAAAAGTATAAAGAATCAAAGTGCTTTTACATGATTGCAAGCGTGTTTTCTAGGAGATGTGAGAGCTATATGATGTAACTCTTTAAGTGATAGTCACTTTCAAACCAATGTGATTGATGATGTAGAAAATTTGTTTGATTACTATCTACATATCACCTTCTTTGTACACTGTACACTTACTAGTTGCACACACTACACACAAATCTTTGCTAAATTCTGTACATATGATTGTGTGTTGACTAATCTAGTCATCTTTAATTGCATATGATCTATTGTGTAAATACAAGTTTCTATTTTGGTTGGGAATTTGAAGAAAAATGTGTTTAGAAGTTTAAAATCTTTGTTTTTAACTTCTTGATTGGTTTTGATGTTTACACCTGAGTGGCATCATGTTTTTAAAACTTTTCTGGATAATGTGCATCCACATTGAGTCTTAGAAACTTCTTTTCAAAGTTGTTTTTCTGCATAAAATTTCCAGTTTTTAAAGCTTTAAAATTTTTAACTACTTTGACCGATTGAAAATGTTTAGGTTTTAAAGCTAAAACTCTCTGCCCAATTCAATTGATGTCTGATCGATGCTCAATAGATCGAAATTTCTAGAAATTTTTTCCAATTGATGTTCGATTCATTTGGACTGATCGAAACCAAAAATTTTTAATTTTTAAAGTTCTTGCCCATTCAGTTTTTTCATGCATCATTTTTGTTAGGATTCACATGCATTGCATTGTTTTCATTATCCATCTTGCATTTTTGCAGTCATATCTCTCATTGTTTTCACACACAACACGCATACACTTTGTTAAATTGGGTACTCAACTAGATTTAAAAATTGAGTGATTAATTTTTGAGTTTTGTACATTTTAATATATGTTATTTTTCTTGATGTGTGAACTACTAAAAATTGGGAATATTTCATAGAGATATGGTGGATAATAAATGTGCAAATATCTTCTCTAAAACACATTGCATGCAAAATTTTTATCATTGAGATCTATATTGTGTAGTCTTAACTGATTGTACCTGGAATGTTTGCATGCATCTATTTATGGGTCATATAGTGTCAGGTTTGCATATATTAAAAGAGGGAATATTTGTATTCATGTGAACCCTCAGCTTATTTTTTTAGTTAGGCTTGTGACTTTTTATTTTTCCCCACCTCCTAAATTTTCTCCAAAATTGTTTTTTCCAAAACTTGTTTTTCTTTTCCTATTTTTATAGGGGGAGAAAGCTATTTTTAAAATCTATGTTGTTCATAAAGGGAGTTGCCTCTATTTTCCATAGAACTAAATTTTTTTGTGGTTCATTGGTTCTCTATTTTCTCTTATTCTCTGTTGTGTATGCTTACTATCTACTCTTTGTTAAGTTGTCTTTGTCAATATGTGACAAAAAGGGGGAGAAATAGATGAAATTTAGGACTCCAGTTTAAAAGGTTTTTAACTGTTTTTATTTAGGGGGAGATGAAATTGCTTTTGAAAGGGGGAGAAAATAAAAGTTTTTTTTTTTTTTTTAATGTATCTAACTTAGGAGGAGAGTTATTTTGCATGTTTGTTATTTGCTGTTATTGCATTTTTGTCTTTTATTGATTTATATTGTATTTTCTACACATACGTTTATGGTTTGTTTTCAGTGTTTCAGGAATTTACAGATTAATTCTTTCTACAACTGATGACTAATTTAGCAACTGATAGATAGTAGATTGTGATAGAATTGTATTAGGGCAATACTTTGTAATTTAGTTAGTTCTTGAGTAGCAATTCATGTTTATGCGTGTTTTGTCACAGATAGCCAAATGGGGAGATTGTTAGGTTCTAAATATCTAGGATTAAATTTTTAGATTATTATTTTGTGTATGTTGGCAAACCGAGAACAAAAACATGTCTAGATTAGGTGTTAGACATTGATCAAGATTGTATAAATTAAGATTCAAGAACATTCAAGCTACAGAAAGGAGAGTTCAACTTCTGTGAAGCTCGACCGATCGAAAATTAGACTCAACCGATTGAAAATCGCAGATAAGTCAATTACGTAGAATTTAAATAAGGCCCAAGCCCTCAAAAAACGTTTAGGGTTTTAGTCCATCACTACTAGGTATAAAAGCAAAACCCTAATTATGTTTTCAGTGCTCTTGGACGACTTTGGAGGTGCTCTTTTGAGATCTAAAAGGTATTGTGCCTTCTCCTTTTAAAGTCACTACCGGATATCATTCTCATACCATTAGAACCGGTAGATCTAAAGTTGTTGCTATAAGATCAACAAATGCTGATGATCTGAAACCTTTAAGTGGGATCTCAAAGTCACAAGCGTGGGAGTTTGTGTTCAGCAAATCTAAGATATAAGAGTCCATGGAGTCGGAGCTACACATGGTCATTTTAGTAAGTTCTATAAGTGATAGCTTTAGATTTAGGTTTAAATCTATTGTAATCTTTCATTCTATCATAGTTGATTTGTTCACCTTGAGGATAGTTAGGTTAAATCCTTCTCAGGTTTTTACCTTGAAACGGTTGGTTTCATTGGTTCTCCTGGGTCATTATATTATTGTCTTCTTTACTTTTCCGCACTAAGTAATATGTTTGTATGTGGTTAACCTAGATCTCATAATTAACCTAAGTAACTACTTGGCTTATTCATTAGGTTAAACTAATTTGGTTTTAAGGGGTCTAAACAAACAAACAATATTGACTCTCATCTATAGATACATACTATTCCTTATTAAGCCCTCTCTTAAGGTTTGTGTGGATTAAGTGAGAGGGAATGAGAGTAGAGTAGAATAGAGTAGAGTAAAATTAACTCAAAATTAGCTTATTTTCAGCCAACTCTACTCTACTCCCCTCCACTTTCCCTCCCTCCTCCCTCAATCCAAACAGGCCCTTAGTGATGAAAATAATTCTAAGGCAAGAAGTAGTGGAAATGAATCAAAGAACTGGGCTGCTTAGAAGTGCAAGAAAGATTTACAGGTCTTCAAGACTCAAGAGAGTAGTCTTTAGGAACTAATACTGAGGCTAACTCTGTATTAACATCTAAAATTGAGTAAAATTGTACATTTCTCAAGACTATTTATACATGCACGCATGGTCAAATTTTAACTCCTAAGAGCACTTACAATAAGGTTGCTAAAATGACTAAATAGTCATTTTAGCAACAAAAACACCAAAATCACACACTACAACAAAGAAGCTAAAGCTAAAAAAATTTGAGTGATTGCTAAGGTGGGCTGCTATCTCTAGCAGTTCACTGTAGCTGGATGGTATAACAAAAACTATTTTTTTATTCCCCACACGCTCACAAAGCACTTCTCACGCATAGGTTTGTTTTCTCTCTTTTCTTTTTCTTTTTCCTCTGTCACTTCCCTTTTACTCTCTCCTCTCAGCTTCGACCTCGGCCCATGTGAAATCGGATTGTGGACATCAGTGTTGAGGTGGCATCGGCATGGAGATTGGATTCGTGGGTTTGGGTTGCTGATTTTGTGATTTGTGAGGTGTCGTCGTGCTCAGATTCATGGGTTTGGTTTGGCCGTGCTCTGATGGCTTGATTGTGGCTCAATTGTGGGTCTGATTATGGTTCAGTGCTAGTGGGTTTTGGTTGTGTTTGTATCGATGGTGCCAGTTTTAATGGTGGATTTTGTCTCAGTGGTGTTTTTCAACGGCAGTGGGTTACTGGGTTTCACGACGGCAGTAGGTTGCTGGGTTTTGTCTTGGTGGGTCTCGGAGGTTTGGGTTTTTTTGCTAGGTTTTGTTGGGTTTTTTGTGGTGGGTTGTTGATAACATGGTTGTTGTTGTGGTTGTAACGATGGACTTGTTTTGGGTTTTTTTGTTTTGCTGTGGTTTGTGCTACGTGGTGGTGGTGGTGGTGGAAAGGTTGTGGCTGGTTGCTGTGAATTTTTGTGGAGAAAGTTTTAATTTATTTTAATAAGTTGTTTATATTATTTTAATTAGATGACTGTCAAAATAGTCTTTGTTGTTGGGTGTGTTGTTAAAATAAATAAAGTTACTTTTTAAGTTGCTAAAAGCTATATTTTATAGCTTCTTTACTGTGAATACTCTAAGGCAGCTATTTAACACATGGCCTAATACTAGCTGTACTAAATTGTAATTGATTTACTAACAGTCTTCTGACAGTTTCAGTTGCTGTTACAACCTACTAACAGATTCTGTTACAAAAAAATTAAGACTTAATTAGCCCATTCTAGCTATTACAAAAGGAACTAATTATGTGTTACTAATTAATGGAATTACAGCACAAATCACTACTACAGCTGCTTGCTAAATGCTAACTAGCTGTTGATACATTAATTAAGCTGCACCTGCTGCTGCTGCAAAAAAGCTATTGTTGTTGCTTGCCAAAAGAGTTGCAGCCACATTAATTTGATCTTCATACTAACTAAAGTATTAAAAGTTGCTAAATCACTTAGCCAACCTACTCCCTCCCTCCCTCCCTCCCTTCATCCAAAATTTCTCCACAATTGTCCCTCTGAATGATTATAATAAGGTAAAGCTTGAAGATAAGTTTTGTACTCTATTAGTTTCTCAATCTCCAGTCAGGTGGGCGTGGGATTGCTGATACAATGTTCCTTAATATTACTTGATTCGTTTCCACCTTAGACACAAGTTATCATTGGACACGACAAAATTATTGTCATGTTCTGTTAGCTTGTTATTGCTTGTCAAAAGTAACTAAAAATAGAAAGAAAGAAAGAAAAAAAAAAGTAAGAAGTACGTTAACATGCGACTTGGCAAAACATACCGTCGAATTTGACATATGTAGTTGTCTTATGTAGGGTTGACAAAATCAATTTGCCCACCCAAACCTATCCACTTAAATAAGACTCAAACACATCCAATTATTAATCGGGTTAAATGGGTATTAACTATTAACCTAGTTAAACTTAATTAACATTAATCTTTATTGGGTTTTAACTGGAAACTCAATTAGACTCAACTATGATCCAAGTACCATTTCTACAAATCATTCAACTCTAAAATACCCCAAAACCACTAAAAATTACCAAAATACCCCGTAAACCTAAAAAATGACTGAAATATTGCCTAAAACTAAAAATGACCAAAATACCTCCCCTTAAACGTAAAAAAAGACTAAAATACCTCCAAAACCTAAAAAATGACCGAAATACCCCCAAAACTTGAAAATTGACCAAAATACCCCTAAACCTAAGAAAATTACCAAAATACCCTCAAAACCTAAAAAATGACTGAAATACCCCTAAAACCTAAAAATTGACCAATATACCTCTAGATCTAAAAAATGATCAAAATACCCCTGAAACCTAAATATTGACCAAACCCCCTAAACCTAAAAATTACCAAAATACCACAAAAACCTAAAAATGACCGAAATACCCCAAAACCTAAAAATTGACCAAAATACTCCTAAATCTAAAAAAATGACCAAAATACCCCCGAAACCTAAAAAATTACCAAAATACCCCCCTAAACCTAAAAAATTACCAAAATACCCTCCAAAACCTAAAAATTGACCAAAATAACCCTAAACCTAAAAAAATGACCAAAATACCCTTGAAACCTAAAAATTGACCCCCTAGAAATTTACCAAAATATCCCCTAAACCTAAAAAATGTTCGAAATACCCCCTAAACCTAGAAAATGACCAAAATACCCCCTAAACCCAAAAAAATGACCGAAATACCCTCGAAACCTTAAAATTACCAAAATACCCCCCTAAACCTAAGAAATGACTGAAATACCTCCTAAACCTAAAAAAAGACGAAATTACCCTGTTGAGGACTCTTTTTTCGCCTCACATGGAACTACTTCATTGGCAACCCATGCCACTAAACATATTATTGATTTTTTGGGTAAATCTCTTTAAAGCCCTAAGCTTATATCCCATGGATTGGGCTCACATGGCCCACAAGATCCTTACTTCAAGAGGCAGATTCATGGTCCACGTTTCCTCTTCATCAATTGGGATCATAACCCCATGACATCATCAACATCAACATATGGATCAGGCTCAAGCAATGAATCAAAGCTCACGACCCATATTACTTCTCTTACACTCATGGCAAGCGGCTTCTTCAACAAAAGCCCATATTTACGCAAAATGACAACAAAACCCAAGGTACATCATCTCATCTTCGGCTTATGATCCAAGCTCATGAGTCTCTTTTGGGAAACTTTGGGAGTCATGATTTGGAGGGCCAAGAGGTATGTTCAGTAAAGCTCCAGTGGTTTAAAATTGATAAAAGAAACATGTTGTTTAGCATGTCTTCTCCAACTCCCTGAACTCTGACGAGTCCATGTGTAACAAGTAACATATGATAAAGTCTCTTATCACATAACACTTAAAATGATAAAATTCTCCATTGCTCTTTTGCTAAAACTTAATCTTCATCATATGACAAATACTCAATATCTACAGCCATCTAAATGCTAAGAAAATAACTATTCATTCAACCTCTAGTTGTACTCAAACATATGGCTTAATCTGATTGGCTATCTTTAATCTCCAAATATATAGAATATTCATGATATCTCTAATATCCAGCTGCTGTCTACCATAATCAGACCAAATATTTCTCTGCTAGCTGCTAGAGCAGAGCATTAAATGCTCTTCTTGCTCACCAAGATTAAGTCACAACACAATGAGACATTGACTAAATCTCTAAAACTTCATTAACTTTCAACCAACCATTCTATTACTTACTAAAAATGTGTTGTAATACATCCTTGGACCAAAAATACAAACACCCAAAAAGGAAACATTTCCAGCAAAAACACCAGCAGTATGTTCAACACTTGACACCTAGCTAAAACTGACATTACCAACCATTTAATGCTGAAATCCCAGCAACCTAACATCTGACCTCATCTGCTTCTGCCCCAAGCAACAACTATCTTATAACAGCTGGGACAACTTTTTTAGAATAGATGTAACAACTGACCCAACAGCCTTGAAATTACTGATTTTTCACATTTGGCTAAAAACCAAAACCAACTAAAGAAACTATCTTTTTCTTGCTAAATTACTTTCCTTTTCTGCTACTTTTTCCTCTAGCAGCTCTTACCCAAAATAGCAAGAATACCTTAAAGCTAAATATACCATTTTTGGCAAAATCTTAAGATGGATTCTCTGAAGATTTATTGCTGATTGGGACAGATTTTGGCTGATATTGTTTCCTAAAAAAACCCCTTAAACTCAACTATAAATGGAACCCCTCATCAACATACTAAAGGACACCAATAGAGAAGAACAAATTTCTCATAAACTTCTCTCTCCCTCTAATTATCTTCTTAAGTTCTTAATGAAGTTCTAAGCTTCTGAGTTTTTAGTTTCCAAATTAGGAACTAAACTATTCAGCCCTTAGCTCATAACTACCCTTTATAAGTCCTTATCCATCCTCTAGTAGAAAATCCCAGCAGCATTGCTAAACACACTACAACGCCATTACTCTTTTATACTCATTCTCTCACTCTCCATATTCAAAAAATACATCTATGTTGCTACCCATATCTCTAAATATCTCTTTCTCCATTTCTCTCACACAATCCTATACACACTAACTACACCATTACATATAACACACCACAACGCTTCTAATCTCCACTCTCATACTCTCTCACTCTAAAATTGTACTGTTTTGCAGACCATAAACACATCTCAATACACTTCTCCACCTCTCTTATAAAAGCCCTTCTCATGGAATGCATAAACTTCTAATACTAAAACCCTTCTCCTAGAAAGCACCAAGGCCTCATATCAAAGCCCTTCTCATGGAAGGCATAAATCTATCTTACATAAATCCCCTTTCTTAGAAGGCACAAATACTCCATACAAAAGCCCTTCTCATGGAAGGCAACACTATGCATAACTTCACAACCACTAAAAGAGAATTGTTAAGGGGGAAACTCATTTAAGTGCATGATAAGAAGGGCAAGCTTAATCAGCCTCTACACACAGCTGGACATACTCTTTCTCCCTCCAATTGCACCCATTTTTCCCCTTCAATCTTGAAGTTACTATGGCAAATTGCCTCTCCACTGCTAGAGTCATTCTGCTGGAATGTTGTCAACTCACTGATACTATACAACTGGAGTTACAAACCATACATAGATAAGTGACTCTGCTTCCATATCTTTAAATTTACATCATTGAGTACATGATTACTTCACTTTTAAATACATATTACTTTATTTCAACTACTATTACAACTATTAATCAAAGCTATTATATCAAACACATATAACATGCTTATTCAACCATTATCATGATTCTTAGACTTTGGCTTTAATGGTTAAAAATACGCTGTAGCCATTGGACCACGTGGCCCAATGTTGAGTTCCGAACGCAACTCCCTGCACACAACCCGGGCCTAGCAAGGTCACTAATCTAGCGGATAACACATGGCCAAGCTCCGAAAAAAGGCCCCCGAACACCCCCCTTAAACCTAAAAATCGACATTTTTGTCATTTTTGGTCATTTTTTAAGTTTCAGGGGTATTTCAGTCATTTTTAAGATTTAGGGGATATTCTGGTAATTTTTAGGTTTCGGAGATTTTTTTTCTCATTTTTTAGTTTCAAGAGTATTTCAGTCATTTTTTTTTTTTTTGTTAATGGGGTATTTTAGTAATTTTTAGTGGTCTTTGATCATATTTGGTCCTTTTTTAGGTTTAGGGGGGTATTATGGTAAGTTTAAAGGATTTTAAGAGTACTTTGGTCATTTTCTTGTTTTAGGGGCATTTTGGTAATTTTAATTATTGGGTAATTGGGTGGGTTGGGGTTTGGGTTAGAAGTAATAAGTTAAATGGGCAATAAATGGGTTTTATGTACCCAACCCAATTATGCCCACCCCAAACCCACCCATTTGACACCACTAGTCTTATGGACCCCTATCACAGTCTAACATGATGAAAAAACAATAAAACTGCAGAGTTATTACTTAATGTGGCATAAGTTACCTGTAAATGTGACAAAGTTACAACCATTTGCAACCATGTTATTTATTGTTTATCTGAAGTAACATTAAATTTTCAAAAAGATTTTAAAAAAAAAATACATAGGTTAGCAAGTGATGTGGTGAAGTATACCATTGGATTTTACACATACAATCTTTTATAAACCTATCGTAATCTCACAAAAAATTAATAATTACCATAAAAATGTTGTTAGGGTGAAATTGTTTTACACCTAATATTATTTAAGTACTACCTATTTATTTTCAAACACCACAAATAAGTTATTGGTCTCTCCCAAATATTTCTTGCCCTATTATTATGTTAATCACAAATATTTCATATCTCATTATCTAAATTGAGTCATGATATAAACTATCACAAAAGGCCGAAAAAACTCATATTTTATCTAATTTTATTATCATTATTTAACTAAGCCCAAAACCAGCCATATGAGCCCAATACACACACTCCATTCTATTTAAAGCCCAAGATACTTATGCTTGGCAATATTTGAAGAGCCCATGATTCAAGTCCATGACAAAACAATTTTATCAATGGAATTCAAATCCATGATCAATGCCCATGATTTAAACCCATGGCAATTTATTTATCAAAAGCCCAGTTCTTACTGGCAATATCAAAAAAGCTCAATTCTCATTGGCAACATTAAAAACTCAGTTCTTGCTGGCAATATATTAAAATAATAATAAAAAATCCCAATTTTCATTGGAACATCAAAAGCCTAGTTCCCGTTGGCAACACCAAAAAGCCAAATTCTTATTGGCAATATCAAAAGCCCAAGCTAATTACTTGGCACTATCAAAAACCCAAGCTAACTACTTTGCACTATTTTATAAAAAGTCTAAGCTAACTATTTAATACTATTTTATCAAAAATTCAAGGTTATTAATACTTGGCAAAATACTATATCATAAGTATTTTACTTAAAAGTCCAATGACGAACAATACTTTAAGTTCTTAAATCTATTACTATAATATTACAAGCCCATGAAATCTATGGCAATTATCTATTTTCAAAACCCATGGCAATCATCTTATAAAAGCCCATGGAAAATTATGATTATTTATTTAATATCATATTATAAACTCATAGTCATTATTTATCTTATATCACAATATTCATAATATTTATTTCCAAAACTCATGATAATTATTTATCCTACATGCCCATTATGATTATCTATAGAAAAACTCATGAGAATATCACATTATTCCATTATAGTGGTTGTTACCATATTTTATTTGAAACCCATGGATATTGCATTTATTAAAAACCCATGGTAAATATTATTCTCAAGAAAATATTGGTGGTCATTATTTAAAAAGCCCCAAAGAAAATATCATTTACAAAGTAATCCATAGCAAAAATTATGAGAAACTATACAAGTTGTTATTTAAAACCCATGGAAATTAATACCCAAAATCTATCATAAATATTTATTAAAGCTCATAGATTCATTTTATTTCTACTAACAACTAAAGCCCATGTGGAATAAAAATTCATGGCCATATATGGTAGCTTTGTCCATTTTGTAAGGCTCACAATGAGAAAGCAAAAAAATAGGCCCAAGTGGAGAGAACCACTAAGTTAGAGGCCCACCAAAATACTCAGCCCTCATGGCCAAGCCCAACATGAAATCTCAGCCAAAACAGCCCATGTGTGCAAACTGACCTTGCTGGAGAACTCCATTCAGTTCTGCCTTCCGCTGGAGGTCACCTCAAGAAGCGACCAAGCTCCCAAACCAAATTAGGAGCTAGACACTTGTCCCACTACCAACTCTGACGTGAACAGTACCAGAGGCTGACACCTAAATGCTAATGGGCAATAAATACCCTTCTTCCCCAAGTTTTGGTCACAACTCAAGGAAGCCATAACCAAGACCTCCAAGCTCATGAAATCTTGAACCAAATAATTTATTTTATTACTAAAAATGTATGTAATTGATTCATGAACCAAGCCCATGAATCATAAAGGGGAAAATTTGGGAACATGTGGTTTGGAGGGCATAAAGGGATCTCCAATGAAACCCTCTGAAGTGGACTTAAACTTTGACACCTGGTTTAGGGTGTTGAATCCTACTTCCTAGGGTCCAAATCTCAGTTGCAACACTAGAATTCCTCCTTAATACCTACCTTTATCCCATTGGCTGAACACAATCTCAGAATTCTTAGCATTTAATGCAAGATTACCTTGATTTTTACCCATGTGTGACATTGCCTAAAGAAGCAAAACAGTCCCAAAAGCAAATCTCTCATTTTAGGCCAAATCCTAGGATAATTAAGTCTGTTGTCCTACCCCTGATCAGTCATACGTTTTTGGACTTTTGCTAATCAATCCCTTAAGCTTCACTATAAAAGGGAACTACCATCAACTCATGGAGGACAACAAATCTTATCATAAAATTCCTCACTCATCATGCTATTTTCAGCCCATAAGTCAGTCCCTTAGTTTAGAAACTAGCCTTTAGTCCATAAATGCTCATATACATTTACCCATAAACCTCACATTCCGTCTTCTCAAAAAATCCCAGCACCTTAAAATAGAAACCAAACCCCCCTGAAATTTCTGATTTTCTTGTCACTTTGCTTGTGGTTCAACTCTCCCCAAACTCATAAATCATCCCCCTTAGCCCACACTCACTTAGCCTTACATTCCCTTTCTTTTTCTGCATATTCACAGCCCATAAATGTTTCCTAATCAGTCACAAACAACTCTTTACCCATAAAAGCCTTAGCCTCAACATTAACTCCATCACACCACCACAAGCTTAAATATCCACTCACTCAAAAATAGCCTACACTACACCACTCATGCCCCACATATAGATATTCCAAAAATCTTAGTTCAATATGTGCTGCACTAAGCTAGAATCTCTCTCTCCCTTCATTCCATCCTATTTTTTCCTCTTTTACTTATAATTATGAAGTCTTTAATCCTTGTTTATTGTTATTATGATGAAAGCCATAATGTTTCCGATACTATGGAAGTTTTCCCTCAAGATAACTTGATAATAATAAAAAAAACTATATGATTTTTATCATGTAAACACATTTATTGACTAATTAGACGTTACCGATGGAGGTCTGTTATATTCACTACTGGACTGTTTTTCCTTGTGTACTTGTTATAATGGGCCAACTTCTATATTAACCAACTATGGAGGAAATGCATAATTTTTACTATGCAAATATATTTATTGATTTTCTAAACATCTACCGTTAGACGTTTCTCTTGCTTACCGCTAGACTATTATTTAAGCACTTGTTGTGGTGAGTCATCATTTGTGCTAGCTTATCTTTGCAAGAGGTATTTTTAGGGCCTTATTATAATCTTTGTTGGATGCAACCTAGACGTTGAGAAAAATGGGCCTTTCACACTTCACCGATAGCCTTTGGGCCATGTTTCAAGCCTAAAGTCGAGTCTCGATTTTGACTCCCCTAACATCATGTGGGTAACGAATGAAAAACGCCCCCAACAACTGTGAAGTTATTACTCAATGTAATATGAGAATGCAGTTACTACAAGAAATCTAGGTTTAGACAGCATTTGTAAAACGTCGCAAAAAAAAAATATTCATTCTTTAGCAGCGTTTTATAAAACTACTGCAATAGAGCTCCTATAGCAGCATATTTGGAAACGTTGCCAAAAAAAAAAAATGTGGCCTAAATCCAAATTTCTTGTAATGAGTAAAATTACTAGCTACTATCTTTTCCTAAATAAAAAAAAAAAACGCTATCATGTGAAATTTTGTTATTGCTTTCCAAAAATGACAAAAAAGATTAAAAAGAAATAGATTAACACGTAACTAGCGGAGCCTACAAGCCCCACTGTAACCAAAAAAAGGGGTTATAAAACCAGTTACTAATAAGGTGTTTGGATTGGAAGTATTTCAAAACTCAAAATTCTAAACTCAAAACACGTAACTCAGAAACATAACTCAATTCTCAAAACTCTATCTCACTCAAAACCCAAAACTGAAAAAAATTGTTTGGTTCCAGTATCCCAAAATCGTGCCCCACAACTTAATACCCAATTTTTTCACTTTTTGGTGGAGCCCACAGCCTGCAATAGCTTTTGTCTTTTTCCGTTATAGGTGCTGTTAGTTGAACTTGTTATTGTGCTAGTTGTGACTGTACAGTGCCACCGGGTCCCACATAGATGAAATAATAACCAAAATGCCATCAAACCCAATTTTTAAAAACTAAAAACACCATGAAACCTGTTCTCAGTTTTCATTCCCATATCTCAAATTTTTGAGAAACAAGTTTTAGAAACCATGACTGAAAACAATGCCAAACAAAATGCAACTCAGTGGGGCCCACGAAATTTGAGTTTTGAGTTATCAGTTTTGAGTTATATAACTCAAAACAACCCAATCCAAACACCCTCTAAATTGACGTAAATTACCATTACCGCATGCCTACAGTGACCAAAATATTTCCAGAGAAAGAGAGAGAGGGGTTAGCAATAGCATGCAATGTGAGTCATGTCAAATCACAGACTCAAATTTGACTTGTGCTTAATTTTTTACGGGTTTAACTTACCTCCAGTACTTTTTTAACCGGACATCTCCTATTGTTTTAAATTTTTATAAAAGAAAAAAGAAAATGCTAGAAAACCACTAAATTGTGGCTTTAATTAATGTGGCATGAGTTACCCGTTGATGCGAGCTTGCCCAAAAATATAAAAAATTAAAAGAATATATATAAGAAAAAGGTTAGCATGAAACCAAAATTGAAAGAGAAGTGGTACGTCTATAACATTTTCACAATAAATCATAAGTAAACTTATCATTTAAGACTTGTCGTGAAAAGTTTTGTAAAAATGTAGTGGGTCGACATAGCATTTCTCAAATGAAAACCAACAAAAATGGTGGAGTTACTAGCTACTCAATGTAATATGAGTTACACAATATCAAATTATCATGTGTGACCTTGATACTGATAAGAGTAATTAAAAAAAAAAAAAAGAGTTATTTCTAAATTAATAGGAAAAATTACAATTTACCATCCTAAATTATTACCCTAAGTACCTAACCCCTCGATCGATTAAAACACATAATCGACTCCTCAATTATTAAAAAAAAATAACACTTAACCCTATTTCATCTATTTTGTTGTTAACTAACATAATTTAGTATTTAAAAACCAATTTACCATTTAGTCATATATTTAAAGCGAAGGCAAATTGGTATTTCAATCCTAAATTTCATCAGACTTTAACACCAAAACAGACAAAGGGACATTAAAATGACGTTATATTTTTGAGGGGTCAATCATGCGTTCCAATAGTTTAAGGACTAAAAGTGTAATTGGGGTTATTGTTTATTGTGAAAATTTGTAATTTGTCCTAATTAATATGGGGGTAGTTACTGTAATTGTGTGTCCTAGTTCCAATCCAAAGTGATTCAAAGAAAATTAGACCAAAAAAAGTTTTGAAAATAAGGCAATATAACATAAATAAATGGTACCCACAACACAATTGTGGGTATTATCAACATACATCAAAACGTATTTAACAGTGTTCAGAATTTTTTTTTTTTTTTTTTTTTTTTGGGGGGTTTTTGTGGCGGGGGGGGTGTGTGGGGGTGGTGTTGATAGAATCATGGAAGTTTTTCGCATAAGCTCGATAACAGGTCACTATTGGGAAAAACGAAGAGAAAGATTAGAGAAAACTAGTAATATGTGAATCTATTATTGAAGGTTCCATATAATTTTAACATAACTTGATCAGGTCCTCAAGTGGAAAGAAATAAATTACAAGCTTTGTATTGTTCAATAGACCATATACCATATAGCTATAGCATACTATAAATACAGTTATTCGAGTTTAAAGCATAATAAATATACATGAGCATGCACAATGTTGCTAGCTAGCTAGGCCTAGGCATAGCTTAATAAGGATACATTATATATTTATATATGCTAAAACGGAAATTAAAGGAACTCAGCCAAAACAGTCTTCACTAGATAATTGGAGATGACACTATTGGTTTTTTGTGTTGGGTGGAAGGCATCCCAAAATACATATTTGTCCGCATCTGTGCAGGTCAATAAATTATTTTGATTGCACGCGTAACCCATCTCGAACATTCCGGTTGCACAACAGCCCACTGAAGTCACGTCAAATCCTGTCAATTAATTAAGAACAACTATTTTAGTATAGTTAATTAATTAAGAGGATACTGTCTATATCTCAAATTTTCATGTTTAAGAATTAATATTAAGAACGAAATATGTTTATTTTGAACATAGTTCTCCTTGGGGGGGGGGGGGGGGGGGGGGGGAGGATAAACTACTACAAGATTTCTTATTATACTAATATATTTATACACAAATATTAATGTTAGTATAGACACCAAGATGAAAATAATCAAAATATCTACAATTAATTTTCAGCCTCTCAAGTGAACAGTTATTAATTAATGACACAATGACAGACATCTACCAATTAAGCACATATTAAATAATCCTGCAAAAAACTGAAAATTCAAAGGAACCTATTAAATATATCTACCACCCCAACTACTTAATTAATTAAAATGGCTACTGAGTAATGACAGCTTAAATGTCAAAGCAGTGACATATATTGGCCATCAGATTTTCCAAGCGCTCGTTGAAACTTGAAAGGATAAAAGGAAAAAAAGGTACATTAATTAATTGTATAGTAATGAGAGAAAGTGAAATACATGTTATGGCAGAGGTGCGCATACAGACACAGTTATAACTTACCAAAGGTAGCAGGTCTTCTTATGAGATAGGTGAATATATAGTATGGATTTGAAAACACCAATTTGAGCCCAGAAAGATCCTTGTTCAGCGTAGTTGTTAACATCTTCAACTTTCCATTGAACTCCAAAGCCACATTGTTGTATCTCTCCACGCATTGATTGCCACCAGCAATATTAGTGGCTCTCTCCAATGGCAAACACCCCATTGGAGGTAACCCTCCTAAGGATATTTTTCGAGCTCCTAGACCATAGAGTCCCTTGATGAAATTTCCGGCGATTCCAATCAAAAAGTCCTCGTACTGTGTAACGGTGAATCGGGATTGTCGACCAGCTGGGAAGGTGTAGTAGTTCTCAAGGAAATCATTCGTTCCCATGCTTATCATGTACAAAGCGTCACTTATTACTTGGTTAGCCTTAGTTTCTCCAAGATAGGCTCTCAACCTCTTCTGATAGTCTTCATAGTACACTAATTCCTTCCAAAGTGGTATCACAGACTGCAAGGGAAACAAATTGTTGCAAAACATTAGGTGATAATCACTAATAATTTAAAGTAGGCACGTCGTATGGATCTAATTTAGCGGGTACAAAAATAAAAGTATATATTATGCAAAAAAAAAAAAAAATGGAAAAGTACACAAAATCTACTTGCAGTTTCTCCTTAAATACATAACCCCTAAAGTTTCAAATGCAACACTTCAAATCCTAGTATTATTTAATTTGTAAATTCTTAAAACATCCATTAAAATAAATAGTGGTTTGCTCTCAATTTCTTATTTGATGATACAAGTCCATATTTAGAGTTATGTTTTTATATAAAACAAGACCATATAAGAGGTTACGTGTTACATTAAAAAATTTATGGAATAATTATTACACAATTAACTGTTTACACATAAAACAGTAACACATAAGTATTACATTAAAAATTTTAGGAATTCCATGTTTTATGGGAGTGTGTGTATTTTTAAAATTTTAAAATTTTAGTGATTCAATATTTTATGGTAGGGCGTGTATTTCTTAAAATTCTATGTTGTTTTGTATATATGCTGTAGAAACACATGCATAAAGATTTATAAAAATAATAAATTAATGTGTAAAGATAAAACGGAACAGGGATGAGCCTCCCATATAGGCCATTCAAACAATTGCCTAAGGCCCTAGAAGTGAAAAAAGTCCCAAAATTTTGATCATAATAACATGTTTTTATATATAGCAACTGAAAATAACTTATGTCTCCTATCTATTTATTATTATTATTTAGGCTTGAAAAAATGGTCAATGTCTAACTAAAAACTAATTTAAACCCACACATTTGTTTTGCACTTTTTCTCTAAGTAAAAAAAGTATCTCTTCATTGCCAATTACCATTAAACCCAATCTTTTTCTCTTTTACTACTGTCTTTTACTACTGAACTTAATATCAAAAATCATAATTAAGGAAGATAAATTTATTTTATTTTTATATGATTATATCTTATGTTTATATAATTGATGTGAAAATTTGTAGTATTAGTTTGATTTTAAGTTAATTCATCTTTTCTTTTCTTTTCTTTTTTTCTTTTTTTGAGAAGAAGTTAATTCATCTTTAGTTGTGAAGGTTGAGATTCTGGTTAATTCTAATGTTAAGTAAAGTTACAATAGTGATTTGATTAATTAAGTTATATTGTTCTAAGCTTAAGAATTTATTTTAGTTGTATTATAACTTTATGTTGTAGATGAAATTTCTTTCCAATGTCTACTAGAAAAATAAACATATGAATATTAGAAAATTATTTTGAATTTAACTGGGATGTATTGTTAAATTTGCTACTAATAGTAATAAGCAAAAACTTTAAAAAAAAAATTGACATATATATTTACTTTTAGAGATAAAAGTTTTAAAATAAGTTTTACAAATAGAAGAAAATAATCCAAATGATAAACTAAATTTTTAAAAAGATTTTCTTCTTTTACAATACGTCTATTGCTTAAAGAAATATATGCTACAATTGCTTCTACACAAATAATTTTATTCCAAAATAAAAATTAATAAAATTCTATCTAATATTCTAATATCAATTACTATATGACAAGAAAAGTGGATTAGTTATATTCAAATTTGAATACAAAACTTCATTCTTAATTTTGCAACTCAAAAAGTGACAAATATAGATTTCAAATTAAAATTTAATGCAGCAAGTTAAACACACGTTCTTTAATTAATTTGATATTAGAAAAAATTTACTTAAAATTATTGCTTTAATTAGGCCTCAAAATATATCGAGCTGTCCTGTCATGGAAGCGTGCAATTCAATGAATTCAAATGCTGAAACATAGGCAGAAAGAATGCTTACTGTGTTTAAAGATTTGCAAATTAATTCTTTTTTTTTTTTTAAAGATGATTATGCAACTTTAAATTAGTGGTGGAAAGTAAAACTCTGAGCCCAAAGAGTAAGAGATAGACATGAAACTTGTATCATAAATATATAGCATAATGAAATGATCAGCTTTTATAAAAAAAAAATATATAATAATAATAATAATAAGGAAATGATCAGCATATAACCAGAGGACAATACTTGTTATGAATGGGACTTAAATTACCAACACATTAGAAGTGGCATTGTCATAGCCAGTCCCAGCAGAAGCAAAGGTAACTCCAGTGGCAAAGTCAGTTATATTATATGCTGGATCCAAGTACGCTGGTATGGTTGGCTTGAGACCAAATGCCTCAGAAACAAAGTCTGTGGCAATTCGGCCATTAGAGAACCTTCCAGTTGCCTTGCGACCTAAAAAGTCACGACCATAAGGCTCAAAATTGCTCCTGGCAATAGTTGGGATCTGGTTGTTATTTCCAGCATCCACGGATGAGTCCCCAAACACGATAATTGCTGGAACTTTGGCACCAGTTCTGGCAACTAGTGTCAGAAGAAATTGGGTTAAAAGGAACCATTTGATATACATGCATATGTATGCCATTTGATATACAAAGTTTGTACTACTTGTCTGAAACAACCTTTAACATTGAAGTAGTACAGAGCTGCTGTGATAAATAAATATCAGTTGCAAAATATATGAGTCAGCTTTATTCAAAGTTTAGGGTAGATAGGTGGTTGGGAGTTTTAATTGCTATACAAACATGAAGACACTCACGCGCTATGCTACTTGTCTTGTAGAGTGGAAAATTAAAGTCTTGTACCCATACGCCCTCAATTAACTGGTATAGATTTCTAAATAGCATTAATAGATAATAAACGCAAAAGGAAAACTACAAATCGTTTGGTAGTGAAACAAAATATTTAGTCTGATGTCGCTTTAGCAAACAGTTTGGCAATACAATATAAATTATATCCAAGAAAGATAATCGCAACCATAATTTATTCACAATATTAACCTCAAATTCTTCCCTTATTATAAATAGGGCAGCAAGTCAATGGCTTCCCAACTACCACCGAAAGTTCTACGCACTAAAGTGAGGGAGAGAGAGTTATTAAATGTTCCCTCGTGTAGTCGCAACCGCCCAAGAGGGTGACAAGCTTTCAGGCATTGAAGCTCCCCAACAAAAATGGAGGTGCTGGGTTTTGTGCCTAATAAATACTTCATTATTATATCAAGATGATTAGACCTCACAATTGAGCTTGAATCGTCAATATTGTGTCTGAACCCGAGAGGAAAGGGTGGAAAAAAGTGGCCATGGACCAATGAAATTTTGACCAATGAAAAGCAAGTCAATACGAAACTGGCTAGTCGAAAACAAGTCCAGTACGGGTTGACTGGTTGATTCCACAAGTTAAAGAGTTCATACAATTCTACCATAAATTTATCAAGTAATTAGTTAGCCAAAAAATACTCCATATTTTGTAAATATTTAGGATCATTAAAAAATGGTGAACCATTTAAATTTGAATGACTTTGACCAGAGCTCGATTGGATTGAACCCAAACTTGAAATGATCTGTTGCCAAATATAATTGGAAAAAGTTGATGGATGTATAAGAACATTGGTTTATTATATTTTTTAGAAATTTTTTATGAAAAAAGAAAAAATTAATTAATTTTTTTTACAATTTTTATATTTCTCATAAAAATTGTATTAAACTTTCTTAAAATTGTCAATTAACAAATGACTTAAGAGCACTCATTAACTGGACTTATTATAATTATATCTAAACAAATTTTGATACCATGTTCCATACATTTTCTATAGAAACCTATGGAGCTTTCTCGTTGTGGTATCACTAGCAACATCAAAAAATTACTGGACCATTCTTGAAAATTACAGTGGAGAAAAGAATTATATAGAATTATATCCAACAAAAGGTGAAAATTGATTCAAGATATATAGCTTGAATCTAAAAAGGTGTAAAGCCAATCACACACATACATTATCATGCACGATAAGTTTTGTATGTTTTTCAAGTTCAATACTAATTTTGTGTGTATTTTAAGTTTAGTTTCCTGATAGAGGCATGAAAGCCAAACAACATAGCCTCCGCACATACACTATATACGCGGCCGGGTAGCATAATCATTAACCTTATAGCTAGTAGCCACTAAAATTTAATGGCAAAGTGTTCTAACAGCTCACTGCACATTCAGTTCATTGCAAACACAGAAAAATGAACAAACATAAATTGGTAGAGAATTGAGCAACCTTTTAATTAGGAAAAGTGGGTCACATAATTTTTTATAATTTTTTGTCACAATTGTGATGGGATAGAGTATGATTGGTAAAAAAAAATAGTGAGTACATGTATAAGTGATAGTTAACCACTCATAATCTACCATGTTAGAGTTATGATAAAAAAAATTGTAAAATAATTTGTGGTCCTAGAATTACTCTTTTAATTAAAATGAATGAAACAATGATTTTCACTATAAATGGCCAATTTGAACCTCATTAAGGACATTGACAATCCTCAAAAAAATAAAGGAATTCATAGAAAGAGATGAAGTACTGTATAGAGGAGAGAGAGAGAGAGAGAGATAGAAAGTCTTCTACAGTAAGAAGTTCTAGGTAAGCTTCGGAGAAACTAGCTCTCTTAGCTAGGGCTGGACTTGTCTAGAAGGAAGCTGCCCAAAGTAGTCCAAAAGGTAGAGAACTAGGAATGGAAGGAAGTACCCCTCTTCAAGAGATAAGAGTAAGCTCTAAAATAGACCATTCACATCAAGTATAGTTCTTAAGCTTTCTTTTTCAAGCAAATTAAAGCATCACACATATATAGGTAGACTTTACATGAAGCCAATCCCTGCAAAAATCCACAACACACAACATGGTAAGAGAATGACGCTACCCAGCCAGCCAGTTCTTCCCATCGTACTTGAAATTTTTTTTGTATTATATATGTGCCTGCTAATACCTCCCTTGTGAGCATAAAGGAATTCCCGAGCCAATATCTATGGTTTGCAAATTTATTGCTCAACTTAGATTAGGAGAGCGTGTGCGCAAAAAAAAAAAAATTTAAAAATCATGGCAATGAGTCGGATATAAATCAGGTATCGACACTATATTCTTTTTCATTTTTTGTCAAATAAACAGACTAATCCACTTTATTATTGTGTAAGTGCTGAAATTGTGAATGATGCCTTTGATGTACATTTAATTTATCACTCATATAAATTCTTTTATTATTCATATAAAACAAATGGTAGGAAGAGCATTGAAATAAAGTTATAACTTTGGGGGCCAATTATGCATTTCAATAATTTAAAGGGTAAGTACAAAAAGAGTGGTAGTTTAGAGTAAAAAAGTGTAATTTGCACTTGAAAATATTGAGTATAGATTATAAGAAGAAAATGTAATTCGATAATAGATTTGTCAAAACTTGCATTCAAGAAAAATATAAAATTGATTAGTGATATATTGCTTAAATTACACATGTAATTTAAACCAAACTTTGAGAAAATAGGTAAATAATTACATTATTCCACTCTTGCCAAAAATATATTTCCTCCTTGGCTTGAACTTTTTTTTTTTAATACAGAATCCCTTGGCTGCAACTTTTTGCTTAATAATCGCTTTTTTTTTTTTCTTGATAGCTTGGTTTGAATTAGAATTGTACTAACGGACTTAGTTTAGGTCTAATGCATTGAACCCGCTGAAATAATGAGACGTGACAAAAAAATACACACATGTCACTATTGTGATAGGTCCAATGCAACTAGACATCAGACCCAATCTTTCCTCATTAATTTAGGCTCAAACATTTCGGTGGATAAATACACAAAAAAAAAACAAATTCAGGCCGAGATCAATAAAAATATATATATATATATATATATATATACACATATATATCACGTCGAGATTCCAAATGCCATTGGATTTGGACCTCGATCGTTGAATTACAATGAAGCCACTGTTGTTTTATTACAGAATAAGGACAACCAAAAACAAACTGAATAAATTAATATTATCAAATCAAAATCTAAAACCAAATAAATATATAGATAAAGAAAACCATCATTATAAATAAAATAAAAATTATTCTAATTGAGATATTATGCTTATCAACCACACAAAAATCAGAGATTTTTTTGTTTTCGTTTATTTTGGACGAAAGTAATCAACGATAATATGCTAGAAGCGTATCAATTATATGATTAACGATTATGTGATTTGTTTTCTCTGTAGGGTGGAAGGCATCCCAAAAGACATACTTATTCGCATCCGAACAAGTTAACGGATTATGCTCATTGCAGAGGTAACTCATCTCGAATGTGCCTGTAGAACAGCATGCCACTCCTACAGCGTCAAATCCTGCCAATTCACAACGTATTTCATATTTGTTACAATTGAAGAACTTACGAGTAGAGGAAAAATAAAATAAAAACAAAACCTGACATGTATTGTTTGTTTCAAATTGGATTAATACAGCAAGTAGAGCCGGCTCTAAGTTTGGGGCATAGAGTATTTGAATTAGTTCATGTAAAATATCACATATCAAATTACCTATTTTATACTATATTTCATTAAAATATCAATTTTTTTTCTTCACAGAGAACAATCAACATTCACTCTCTTTCTTTATTCTTGAGATAGGTAAAGAAAGAATAAACAACTAAATACAATGAATAGTCTCAGTGTAAATTTACAAATTTGCTATAATAACCGTATAAATTTACACAATTATACATGAACTGATGTGAATCATTTTTAAATAAAACTGTATAAATTCTATATGGTTTTCTATTATGCAATGACTGATCTGAATTCTCTCAAGGCAACTATTACAAAAAGGTCCCCCACTTTATTAAAAAAAAAAAACTTTATTTTTCACATCCTAGGACCTGTTTAGTAGCTATGTTTAAGTATTGTTGTTCAGTTTTTAGTGTTGTAAAAATACATGTTTGAGTGTTATAGAAATATATGTCAGAAATATTATTGTTGTTTAAATGCGATACCAAACAACCCCCATTTATGCAGTGCACTAATGCAATAAACACAGTCTCAACCCATAAAAAAAATCGCAAATGTGGCTAAGGGCTTACTTGAATTTACTGTAGAGTCAACACCATAAATTGTGTTCCCAACAAAACCAGGTTAGCTTTAAACGCTCATTAAGGCCCTCACCAACTTCTTTTATGTCTAGTTACAGAGGATTTTACTTATGGAGGTGGTATCTCATGCACCAAGAGCATGGAACCCACCTGCGAGAGGCAAGTCTCATGCCCTTGGCGCATGAGAAATTTAATCTTATTTATGACTAGTAATAAGTGACTCTAACTAATTCAGAGGAGGAAAAGAGTAATAATGAATGTAGAGATAACGACTTGTGTCCTATCACCTATGGTAAAGGTCCATTCTCTCCTGTAGTGTCAAGTTGTAAATCTCTCTCAATAGTCAATACAGAGAAGTTATGGAATCCACTTCACTCTCACACGAATTCATTCTACATTACGCACGAGTAATGTTAGGGACACATAATTTAGCACAATTTTGTGCCACAACTCTCCACATGACAAGTCTCTACTCTTACATGAATTGGGTACATGTGAAGTCCTCAACTGTAGCTTCTCTTTTATGTAAGAGGGAGAAGAGTTCATTGGATGGATATATTTATATTTCTCCAACCTCTATATATATATATATATATATATATATTAAGAAATATATATATATATATATATATTTTTATATATTAAGAAAAAAAAAATATATATATATATATATATATATATAATTTTCTTTTAAGAAAAAAAATCATATTTCATTTCATTGTATTCTGGTCTAATTAATCTATTAATTTCATTCCTTTCTTTTTTTTATATATAAATATCAAAACATGATGTAAGTCATGAGCTTGGATATGGGTTTTCCTTGGTCTCTTTTAAGACCTTTTTTTTTTTTTTTTTTTGAGAATTGTCTCTTTTAAGACTTAATCCAATGAAATATAATCGTTGATTTGGACCATATTTTTAAATTTTTTATTAAAAAAATCTAACAAGCAATAACTGTGTGTCTCCTTCACTCATCCTCAACCAAATAATAGGAAATATATTAGATATAGAACAAAGATTAGCTCTAATCAATAGATAAGAATATTTTTCAACTTATTAAATACGTGATTATTTATAAGATTGTTTATGTGAATTATTTAAACAAGTCAAATAACTAATTAAAAAAAATATTGTGTTTTATATTTAGAGAAAAATATAAGGTTTTTTTTTTTTTTTAATGAATCCAAAGTCATTTAATTTAATATGCTTGAAGGAAAATTATTACCTACTTATTAAAAAAAAGGGAGGCATATCATTGTTAATCACAATCATAAACAGGAAATACCAAATTAATTCAGCAAAAAAAAAAAAAAAAAAGGTTAAAGTAAGACCAAATTGCAGTAGGTACAAGGAGTATGAACTTACCATATAAAGAAGGTCTCTTGATGATTTGATAGAGAATCGTGTATGCATCTGCAATTATTAATCTGAGCCCTGGAAGCTCCTTATTCAGCCTTTTCACCAAACCATTTAGCTTCCAATTAAATTCCAGCGCCACCTTGTTATATTTCTCCACGCATTCGTTTTGATCCAAAATATTTAAGGCTCTCTCCAGTGGCAAACACCCCATTGGAGGAAGTCCAGTGAGGGATATTTTCCGAACTCCAAGACTATACAGTTCTCTGATGAAATTTCCAGCAAGTCCAATGAGAAAATCCTCATACTGTTTGACAGTGAATTGAGATTTCCGTTTAGGGAATATGTAATAGTTCTCTAGGAAGTCGTTTGTTCCTAGGCTCATCAAATATAAGGCCTCACTCAAAATCTCATTTGCCTTGTCATTACCAACGTGGGCTCTCAACTTGTTTTGGTACTCCTTGTAGTACTCCAATTCCTTCCACAATGGTATCACATTCTGCAAATTTAGGAAGCACAAGTTAAAAATTGGTATAACTTTCTCATGCACACGCATTGACAAATTAGAATACCAAAAAGCATGTATTAATTACTCATAAGAAAAGTTTGAATCAATTAATCTTTTACTCCGTCCGTCCCATTTTTTTTTTGTCCTCTATTCCATTTTGAGATGTCCTAAAATATTGTCCTATTTCTAAAAATAAAAGTTATTAATTTACTAATGTTCCTATTATACCTCTATTAATTTACTAATTCAATTTTTTAGTAAATTTTTTTAAGGGTAATTTTAGAAACTTATACATTTTTAAAAGGTAAACAAGACAATAAAATATATTCGCTTAAAAAGTTTGACTTTTCAAACAGGACAAAAAATTAGAACGGAAGAGTATAAGGTAAAAATAATAAATAATAAATAATAAATAAAAAAAGGGAAAATGTTTAGCTCCAAATCAGTTTAAGCTATCTTCTTTCAACACGTTATATAATGATTGAAGAAACCAATAATATGTAATTTTATTTGCAAAGATTTTAAATAAGTTATGTAACTCATTTAAATAATACACATGGTTTATCATATAAATTGCAACTTAATGAATTGGAGAAGATAATTCCCAACCAGTTAGAACCTAAATTTGTAGAATAAAAAAAAATATATATTAATTAATAAGAGATGAGGGACCAACAGATAATGTCACAAAGTGGATAACTTGATAGTTACAATAGAGAGGGAATTCCTTTAGAAACTCTAGAGGCCTATTTGGATTGAGTGAGAGGGAGAGGAATAGAGCAGAGTAGGGTAAAAATAAACTAATTTTAGACTAATTCAACCTTACTTTACTCTACTTTTCTTCATTTCCTCTCAATCCATACGGACTATAAGAGTTGCCAGTTGAGCTAAAAACCTCTTTGCATGGTTTATTTATTTATTTTATGCATAGGTTGATAGATATGGTTTTGTTTGATACTTACTAATACATCAGATGTTGCATTGTCATAGCCTGTCCCAGCAGAAGCAAAGCAAACTCCAGTGGCAAAATCTGCAATATCATACGCAGGATCTAAGTAAGCGGGTACTGTTGGTTTGAGCCCAAAAGCCTCAGAAATGAAGTCTGGAGGAATGCGACCATTAGAGAACCGTCCTGTGGGGCGACCACCAGCAAAATCACGTCCATAAGGCCTGAAATTGCTCTTGAGAATGGTTGTAACCACGTTGTTGTTTCCTGCATCCACGGTTGAGTCCCCAAAAACTATGATGGCTGGAACTTTGCTTTCGGTTATAGAGACTAGTATTAAAAGCTCAGTTACTACCAAGAGCCATGGAGTAGTGTATGTGTATGCCATAATTGCTTTGTGTCTTGGTAGCTTGATATGAAGCTATTAGATGGGATGGAAATGGGAATTCTGATAAGTAATATACTGGAGAAGGAACGGGATTTTTTCGGTTATGGTGGGGACTAGTTTGTTGGGAGTCTTAATGGCTTAGTCAATAGACGACATAAAACTCTACCTTCCCGAAATTATGAGTGTGAAAGGACACAAGAAAGGGATCACAAAATAGCCCATAGGGATGCCTATTGGATGAAACTCCACTCCTTAATTAATATGATAAAATATAATCTGGACGTGAAGTGGAAATTTCACTTACAATTTATTGTTCAATTCCACCGATTGATTGGTTATAGAGTAATGTTATACGTAGAAATGGAGCCCGCAAATGATTTAATATTAAAAAATTTATCAATCTTTCCAACAATTTCAGGCAGTAAATGTTTAGCGTTTTAAACAAAAAATGGAGCCTGCAAATGATTTAATATTAAAAAATTAATAAATCTTTCCAACAATTTCAGGCAGTAAATGTTTCGAGTTTTAAACAAAGGGATAATTAATGTAGAAGTGGCAATATATACAGCTGAGTAAAATGGGAAAAAAAAAAAACAAAAGTGAGAACTCTCGCTATAAACATCATGATAGATTGTTATACAAGAATTATTAGTCCCACTCTAAGTACTTTATTTTAAAAAAAAAAATTGGCTTCAAACTAATTTATAGCTATCTTCTTTTAATTCACTATGTGACAATTGAAAAGACCATACATATATGTAGTTTATTCACCTAACTTTTGTAATGAGTCATGTGACTTATTTAAATAATACACATATATATAAATAATAGTCATATAACCACATAATAGTTGGAAAGATAATTTCAAACCTATTTAAAGCCAAACTTTGTTATTTTACTTTATGTTTTGTTACTCAAAATGTGTTACCCCTTGCGGTGGGCCTTTTTGTGTTGTTGGGCTTTGATCCCTCCAACTGTACTACGGCCCGTGGGTTTGAGGTAAAAGAGTTGAGACTGGCCTATATAGGGCTAAACTTTAGACCAGCTTGTGTACAAGTCGAGTCGTCCCAATATAGACGCGTTCTAGCAAAGGCATTGCGGGCTGAGTGTGTGACGTGGTCACAACAAGAACAACTGTTGCAAATATTATAACAGGAATACAGTACAGCAAAATAATTGTAATACTAAACGAAATAAATGAGACTAATGCCAAGAAGGAAGATAGCTAATAAGGTTATGGCAAAATAATACAATAAATGGAAATAATGCTACAGCAAATAGTTTAATAACTGAACGGTAAACTAATCACCCAATAAGCATGAATAGTAAAAGGAAAGCTTGTCTGCCATAAAAGTAGGCTTAGCCTTTCAACAAAAGTGGACCAAAGAAAGGAGCTAATCTCCAACGTGGGTAACCTCAAGGAAGACTTCTGCCATAGAAGTTACACACTTTGGAAAAAGGACCTAAATGATTTTGGTTTCAAATTTCAATTCTTCAGAGACTGGGTCTGTCAAGAGGGAGAGAAAAAGGTAGTCTATTGATGTAAGCCCCTATTCCTATATTCCTACTATTAGGACATATGTTATTGTATATTGGTTAATCCTTTGACAAAACGCATTTTGCTTGTAATTTGGTAGATCTAGGATGGTTTAAACTTCAAGGAACAAGAGTTCAAGCCTAGTATTAATGCCATGCAAATCTGTCCAAGAAACAAGTGAAGAAGTGTTGTTCATTAAAGCTCAACAAATAGCTCGACAGATAATATATCTATCAAGGTCTCGATAGAAACTCGACAGAAAAATCTATTGAGATCTACGAAATTAGAATTTCTAGATCTGATTTTCGGCCCATGCTAACATGTATGTGTAGGGTTTCTTTTCTCACAACCCTAGACATATATAAGACTTATTTTAAATGTCATCATAGAAGAGAATACAAGGAGAATACAAGGAGAACACATGTAAAAAGTGACCGAGTGCTTATTCTCTCTAAAAAGAAGTTATTGCGTCTTTTGCGTCTTAGGGTTTTGTGACCAAGTGCTTCTTGATCTTCATTGTTGATGAAGTGAAGAATTTCGCAGCCAACAACATCTTCTTCAAGTTATTGGGAGTTACTCATATACTGGGATCCAGTCATCATTGGTGACGTTCGTATATTGAAGAGTTCAGAAGTTCTAAAGCGGTAGAAGGTTTCTACTATCAGTTCATCTACGGGGATTGTAAAGTCTAGGGACAAAAGTTTTGTACTAGATTTGAAATTTCTCTTTATTATAGTGGATTGCTTTTCGGGAAGGTTTTCCCCTAGGTTTTTTACTGTGAAACTAGTTTGTTTCATTAGTTTTCTTGGGTCATTATATCTTGTCTAATTTTTATTTCGTTGTGCATGATATTGATGTTAGTTTGTTTTAACAAGATTTATTCATAATAAATCTAATTAATAACTTGAGTTTAAAACTTGTTAATTCTATCAACCGAGGTCTAAATTTCCCAACAGCTACCACTTATCTCTCTAGGTTTTCCATGTATTCTTTCTTTTTCTCCATTTTTTCTTTTCTTTTCTTTTCTTTCTACCTCCCTTTCCTTTCATTCCTCCCTTTTCATTGATCACAATTACCCTCTTTTATATCATCTGCCGTGGTGGGATTTGCCATTTTTACCCTTCAACTGCTTTTGGCTCCTTATGGACGTCCTTCTAGGACTGCCTGTTGGCCTGTCAACTGCTCAACTACTACCATTGCTCTGAATGAGTTGGTTACACCATTATCCATTGCAAACAAAATTGCTTATCTTGTTTCCTAACTCTCCCTGTTTTTCACTTCCCTCGTCCAGATAAGGATTAAGCCTCTTCATTACCTACCTTTATGGCATATATCAAGTGGTCTCAGCCTATACTTATCTCTTTTGGGTGAGATACCATCACAGCAAGACATCTATCACCAAAGAAGTTTAAGCGGGAACCCCAAAATAGACCCCCTCTTTCTCCCCACTACCAAACCACACCCTCTAAAAGCCTTGACTTATGGCCCACCTCCCATATATTGGCTTGGTAAAAGTAGGTGGTGCCCTGCCCTTTCTGTATTCTCCACTCTGTCTGAATTTTGTTTCTTTCTAGCCTTCACACCATCCTTGCTGCCTCCGTGTTTGTTTAATTCTGTTGTACATATTGGTTGGTATTTATCTTTTGTGGCATGAAGAATGTGTGGGCTTTTGGGCTCATATTCCTTGCCTTTTATCCCTTCTTGGACTGGGCGTTGCTTGGGCAAAAGCCCATCTTCCTGCTAAGCCCATGTTTTCCTCTTCTATGTCTGTGGGCCTTTTAATTATTGATCTTGCCATATCACTTCATGTGCCTGCTATAGCTTTATTTTTCCTTTGATTGCTTGTAAACCCGTGGGCTTGCGGACTGATGCTCTTGCTATGCCAGCCCACTTCTTCATCAATCTTTTGCTTAGGACTCCCTATGCCCACTTTTCACATCTTTACCTCTTTTGGGCTTTGTCAGCCAACATTTTTGCTATGCCAGCCCATTTCATTACTTCATTCCTCAGGCTTCCTCGGCCCATTTACTTCCTCTTTACCTCTTTTACTCCCATGGGCTTTTGCTAGATTCTTTGGGCTTCCTCGGCCCAATTACCATATCTTTACCTCTTATTACTTTTTGGGCTTATTTGCCTTTAAGTTAAAGATTGCTAAATAATTTCAGAAAAGACAAACAATCATTCAAATTTTGACTCATAAAAAAAAATCTAATAAACAACAACTAGATACATGTTATATTATTTTATCAATAAATTAAATGTTATATAGTAGCATATTTTAATCAAGTACATTTATGATGCCATATGATATATATATATATATATATATTGATTATTGTAATAACAAATAATATATCATAAGGAAAATTAGAAGAAAACAAATGAAAAGAAAAGTGCATTACTTGGTAATTGAGAAAGTGGGTAACAGAGTGGGTCAAGGGCACAGCCACACAGGGGCCTACACAGAAGCTTGGGGAACCTTGTCTATCTTGTCTAGTCTAGTTTGCCATTATTATTCACACATTCACATGGAAGCTTTGTTAGTTTTTGCATTGTAAATCACGGAACAACAGGAGTGTAGCCTAAAGGAGAGAAGAACTGGAAAGAAAAAAGAATAAGAAAGGAAAACGGAGACAGAGAAAATGAGAGAGAGAGAGAGAGAGAGAGAGAGAGAGAGAGAGAGTTACATATGTAAGCATCAATCAAAATGTTCTACAATTGTGTGGTGGACTTGGTGATATGACGGATTGTGGTGGGCCTTTTGTGTTGTTGGGCTTTGATCTCTTCTGCTGCACCACAGCCCATGATTTTGGGGTAGAAGAGCTAGGGCTGGCCTAAGTGAAACACACCTTAGGCTAGTTTGCGCACAAGTTGGGTCATCCCAATACAAACGCACCTCGGCTGGAGTATTGAGTGTACGGCGTACCCACGGCAGGAATAGTTGTTTAAGGTATCACAGCAAGAAATACAACATGGCAGAATAACTAGAACATTTGACAAATAATATTAATGCCTAAATAAAGGGAAAAAGAAACCCAATGAGATTATGGCAGAATAATACAATCGTGGGGAACAATATTGTGATAAACAGTTCAATGACAAGGTAACAAGTTAATCGTTCATCAATCATAAAAGTAGAACTTATCTGCCAGAGAAATGAACTTAACTTCTCAGCAAACGCAAGTCCAAAAAGGGAACCGATCTCCAATGCGAGAAATCTCAAAGAAGGCTTCTACCATAGAGATTACGCACTTTGGAAAAATAACAGAGGTGGCTTAAACTTTTACTCTTAATTTCTCAAAGAAAGGGTCTGTCAAGGAGAGAAAATAGGTAGCCTATTGATGCATGCCTCTATTCCTATCACTCATGGTTTTTTCTCTAATTTATTGTGTTTTCCTTTCTTTTCTCTCGTCTTCTTCCTTGTTCTACCTCTACTTCTTTTTGTGATGATAATACCCTTTCTCTGATGCCTCTTACTATTCACAACTACCACACTTTACACTGTTTGTCGTGATGGGATTTACCACTTTTCCCTTAACTGCTTTTGACTCCTTATGGGTGTCCTTTCAAGACTACCCACTGGCCTGCCAGTTGCTCAGCCACTATCGTTGCACTGAATATGTTGGTTGCACCACTCCTCATTCCCAGGAAAAAAAAATGGCTTGTCTTGTTTCTTACGTCCCTCTGGTCTCACTACTCTCATCTAGATAAAGAATAAACCTTTCCCTCAACTACCTCTATGGCATGCATCAAGTGGTCCCAGTTCATTCTTACTTCTTTTGGTTGAGATGCCATCCTAACAAGACATTTCTCCTATAAAAGTTTGAACTGGAACCCCAAAATAACCCCCTTTATTCTCACTACCACCAGACCACACACCCCTAATACCCTTGATCCGTGACCACCTCCCATGTATTGGCTGGATACAAGTTGGTTGTGCTTAGGCCCTTTGTGTATTCTCAACTTTCATCTGAATCCATTCTTTTTTGGCCTTCACGCCATTCCTGTTGCCTCCATGATTGGCTAATTCCGGTGGGAGTTTAACTCTTGTGGCGTGAAGGGCATTGGGCTCTTGGGCTTATGTTCCTTTCATCTCTTCTTTGGACTGGGCATTACTTGGGCAAGAGTCATCATCTTCCTACCGAGCCCATATTCTCCCTTCTTGCATCCATAGGCCTCTTGGCCATTGCTCTTGCCATGTCATTTTGTTGTGCCTACTGTAGCTTTACCCTCCTTTTACTTCATGTTTTGTTGCGGGTTCATTATCAGCCCATTTCCTTGTAAATTTTTTGCTCAAGGCTTCTCAGTCCCACTTTTCACTTCTTTTCCTCTCTTGGGCTTTGTTGGCCAACATTCCTACTGTACAAGGCCATTTCATTACATCATTCTTTGAGGTTCCTCGACCCATTTACTACATTTTTACCTCTATTACTCCCATGGGCTTTTTGCTAAATCATTTAGGCTTCTTTGGCCCAATTACCACATTTTCACTTCTCATGCAGTGGAGGGCTGCGATCTAAGAGCTAATCAGAGTTGGATTCACTATAGAATTTCTTCTTAACCACCTACGAGAGATTGCTCCAGCCTTCTTCACAAAGAAGGTGCTATGGATGCCATTGATGCTTGCATCGAGAGCTTGAAGAAGGAGGAGGCAGACTTAGAGGCACATTGTAATCGTCTTCTTTTTGGCGTTACTGGCTCCAGCCACTTCAAGGATCATACTCTTATTTTAGGCCTTTGATTAAACCCATATTCCTTATGTAGCTTTATTTTCTTTCCTCATGTTCACTTCTTCCCCCCCTCCCCTCCCCCCTCTTTCCCTACACAGTACACTTTATTTCTCTAGCACTTATTTTGATAAGTCTGATACGACTTATATATTTTAGGTTTGTAATCTATTATGCTACATCTGCTATAGCTACTATTATGCTTTATGATACTGTATGTTTTGCTAATACTTCATAATCTTCATTACTTTCTGCCTTTACTTTTAATCGTGAACTACAAATAAAACGTGCTCCAATGCTTTCTTATGACATTATCCCTTGCAATGGTGGTCAATTGAAAAAAAGAAAAAAAAAGGGGGAAAGACAGGATAATTACATAACATTTCCTACACATAATAATGTTTCAACCATTTATGGGGTCCATTAAATCTTTCCATCCATCTAGACTAAACTATAATACCCACTTGCATGTGCTTCCCTTACCACAAAGGGTCCTTCCCATTTTGGTGAGAATTTAGATGGTCTTGCCATACCTTTCCTGACATGGTCTGCTTTCCTCAGCACGAGTTGTCCTTCTGTAAACATTCTTTCTTTAATTGTCCTGCCATGAGCTTCGATCATTTTTTGCCTATATCTACGACTACGCTCTTGGACTTCCTCCCTCTTTTCGTCCAACCCTTCAGCTCCTCGCACCTTTCTGCCATAAAGACTTACTTCTCCTTCTTTTTCCTCTGTGCCTGCATAACCCTCAAAGATGGAATCATTACTTCTGCTAGGCTCACCACTTCTATCCCATACACTAAGGAGAAGGGAGAGAATCCTGTGGCAGATTTTGGTGAGCTTCAGTAAGCCCAAAATGCGTCTGGCAGATTTGTTGCCCAACCTCCACTGTACTCCTGGCTCATCTTGCTGATGATCTTAATGAGGGTTTTGTTTGTTGCTTCCGTTTGCCCATTCCTTTGCAGGTAAGAAGGCGATGATCGGTGATGCTTCACCTAATAGAACTCCAACATCTTCCTCACTTCTCTGTTGACAAATAGAGTGCCATGGTCACTTTTTCACAAATTCTACTGTATCCCTTTTTCATAATGGGCCAATAGTAGCCCAGCTACAGTATGCACCGATATAGATTCTTCTTTCCTTGATGCTCTTCGCATTCTCCTGCATTCACTTCCATTAACATCTCGTCAGCTTCTTCTGGACCTAAACATCATAATGGGTCCCTATCATATCCCTTCTTAAAAAGAATTCCCTCATTTAGGAAGTAGCGGGTTACCAACTTCCTGAGTTTATACCTTTCGTTATGCTTTTGTGGCAGGACACCTTCTATCAAGTATTGTATGAACAGGCTTCTCCAATCCTCAATAGTAAACATGGCATAGCTCTTTTCCCTGTCTACGACCAGGTGGCAAGCTTCACATTGGGTTTGGGTCAAGTCTTCATCCTTGCCTTGGCCAATAGAAACCCACCATCTGTAACCTACAATATAGACTGATCTTGCCGCAGAACCCACAAGTTCTGTTGTGCACTTCCTTCAGTTTTCTTTGGGCCTCTTCATGCCCCATACATCTTGACGGAATTCCTCTTAGCATTCTGCGATACAGCTCCCCTTTCATCAGGACATAGTTCTTTAACGTCTTCAATTCTGCCACGTCTTCCTCTTTTAACAGGGCTTTCTTGATAGGAACCCTCTAATCCTCTTCGTATCCTTGCTTCTCCTGAAACTTTTAATAGAGTACTTTAATAATGGACTCTCTTCGCTTGTTGATCTCAACTCTAGCACTATTCCCTTCAAAGGCTATCTGTGAGCCCAACGAGGCCAATGCATATACATATCGATTTTCGCTCCTCTAAGTGTGCGCTATTTCAAATGTGGAAAACTATTCCTCCATTCTCCAGGCCAGTGTTCTGTACGGGGCTAGACTAGGTTCCTTTAAAGAAAAACTCCCCTTAGCTTGGCAACCACCAGATTGGAGTCACCTATCACCTTTAGGTGCTTGATCCCTATCTTGAGAGTTGTTGCCAACCACGTCAGGTAGGCCTCGTATTCTGATGTATTGTTTGAACATAGAAATTCTAACTTAAATAAGAGTACCACGGTCTCTTCACCATTGTGATAGAGTACCACTACTATGCCTCCTGAGTTTGCTGTAGAGGAACCATCAAACTTCATGACCCACTGTTCTTCAGCCACTTCTGCTGTAGCCACTTCTCCTAGTACCTCATCATCTAGCAAGAATTCCTCTTCTTTTGGAAATTAAGCCAACAGATCCACTATGGCCTGGCTTTTCATCGCCTTGGGTGTTCCCTCCTTCAATTCATACTGTGATAGCTACAATAGCCATTATGATATTCTTCCAGACAGAATGGGTTGACGGAGAAAGGCTTTAATCACGTGGGACTTCATCATTAAATGTGCCTTATAAGCCAGGAAATAATGGCGTAGCCTTTGCAATGCATAGACGATTGCCAAGCATGCCCTTTATGTTCTAGGATATTGGGTCTCTGCATCCCTGTAAACTAATTGTTTAATGCCACCTCCATCCTCCCAGGCTATCAAAGCTCTAATGGTAGACGAGCTTGAAGCTAAGTAAAGCAGCAATGATTTCCTATGAACTGGGGCTTGTACCGTGGGGAGGTTCATCATGATGTGTTGTAACTTTCGAAAAGCTGCATGTTGTGCTTTACCCCACTCAAAGCCTTGTCCTTTCTTCAGTAACTTCATAAAAACCGAGGTGATTGATGCTAAGCTGGGGATAAACCTCCTAATGTAGGAGACTTTGCCTAGAAAACTCTTCAACTCCTTGACTGTGGCTAGTGGCTTCATGGTCACTATTGCCACTGCCTTTGCTAGATTTACGTCTATCCCTTTGCTTTGGACCAAATCCCTTGAAATTTCCCGGCAAATACTCCAAAGGCGCATTTTAATGGATTCATTCTGAACTTGAAAAGTCTGCACCTTTTGAATACCTTTCGAATACCTTTCTTAATACCTTGGCATGATCTTCTCGCCTTTTTGATTTCACCACTATGTCATCATGTCATGAAATATAGCGGTCATTGTGCGCTGATAAGTTGCGCCTATGTTTTTTAGCCCAAAGGGCATTACTATGTAGTAGAAATTCCCAATAGGCATTCTAAAAGCAGTCTTTTCTACATCTTTCGGTGCCATTCGAATCTGATTGTAGCCGCTAAACCCGTCCATAAAGGAAAACATGGCATTTCTTACTGTAGAATCTATCAACAAGTCCATGTTGGGCAATGGAAATTCGTCTTTGGGGCAAACCCAATTAAGATTCTTGAAATCGACACAACATCGTATCTGCCCATTTTTCTTCTTCACCAGTACGATGTTGGATAACCATTGCGAGTGTTGGATCGATTTAATGAAACCGGCCGCTAATAATTTTTGTACTTCCTTCACTATTTACTTCTCTATTTCAGTGTGAAACACCTTGGCAAGCTGAGCCACTAGCTTAGCCTCATTGCAAAGAAGCACTTAACCCAACTCTTGCCCATGTGCTCTATGGTGTCAAAATAAATAACGGGATTATTGCGTCTACAATATTTTCATAATACTTTTACAACAAACTCTAGGTGGTAAATTGATACTAATTCTAATTTAAACTCATCACTGAAATTACTTTTTTGCCTACCAATAACAGTCAGTGACAAATTATCACTTAAAATTTGTTGTGAAAATGTTGAGGAACATTTCTCAATAAATAAGGAAAAATGACAAACTAATAAAAACCCGCCGCGGGGGGTTGGGGTTTGTCACATTTAAGAGGCAGGGAAAGGTCTGGTCCAACTGGCTTTATTCATTGGAAGTTTACCAATGATGAGTGACTTTCATTCGGTGCCCATTTATGAACATAGCTGCCACCTTATTACGTTCCAAGAATCCTTGGCCTTGTCTCTGTTTGTGATAGTTTATTTTTATTAGTTTATTTATTAGTCAAATAATAAGTTTTATAAAAATATTTTTGTCAGTAGAAAAAATGGAACTTTAAAATTATGTATAAAATTGGAGATAAAATATAGGTCATCTTAGAGCCAGTTTGACGGTTGGAAACAGTCCTATGTTTTCAGAACTCTTTTTCGGTTTCCATTCTCAAAATTTGTTTTCAAAACCAAACAACTATTTTCCCCTTTTGAAAACGAGTTTGGAGTGTTTTCTTTTTGTTTTGGATTTTCAATTTCCATACCCATATTTTTAGTTTTACAAACACCCAACTAACAATAATTAGCGATTGGCATTAAATTTAAAACAACATATCAACCAAAGTTAACAACAGATTACAGATCCATTCCCAGATCAATTTCAACAACAAATCAATCATACCCGTTGAAAGTTTTGATGAATTGATGAATAATCATACCCATTGAAATTAAAACAACAACCCAACAATAAATCCATGCCTAGCCGATTTATCCATAGGAAGCGAGGTCCAAACACATGCAAACAATATCAAAGATTCAAGCATAACGAATTATAAGAAGCAAGATTACTAGGGCTGGGTTATTCTGGGTATGATCTAATTGGGCTACTTTCTTTTATTAAATTATAACAGGGGCCGAAGTCTTTTTCTTTTTTTCAAACATTAATGTAGTTTTTTTACTAGTGTTTTTTTTTTTTTTTTTGAGAAATAATTACAACATGCTGCTAACCTTGCAGCTCAAACCCTTTATTTCTTAGACCCGCAAGCACTTTATGCATGGAAAGATGTCAATTCAGTTACAAGGCATTTGCCTATTATTAGTGTTTTTCTTAAATTATCCTTTATTTAATAAATTTCCATTATGTCCATTTTGCCTAACCAAACGGATGGGTCTAGTGTCATTTGATCTTCAGTTCTTCTTGAACCTCACTTATTTTATGAGTTTTTTTATTCACACTAAGCTCAAAATTAAATCTTTTTGTGGAGGAAGTATACCCTGTTTTAGGTGTATATTTTTTCCCACTTACAGTTATGTGGGTCCTACAGCTGGTGGGTCTTACAGTTGTGCTAAATGTGCCAAATGCCAAATATTTGGCACACCAAGCACCAAAAAACCCCTTTTATTAGATGTTCCAAATCTCATAATTTTTGCCACATGTGAACAGTACCATTGCATTTTGCCACGATACGTATGAATATGGCATTTCTGGTTATTATTTTTTTATTCAACTTTTCTCTCTCCTCTTACTTCTTTAATTTATTTTTTCTCTCTCCTCACAATCTGTCTCTCTCTCCCAACCAGTGTTCTTTCCTCTTCAAATCAGATTCCCAGCTCCTCCCTCAACCTCAAACGTCTTTCTCTCTCTTTGCACCTCAAATCAAACCCAAAAATCTTCTTTCTTCCATCTTTGCACCTCAAATCAAACTCCAATTCCCAGTTTAAAACAAAACCCAGAAATGGAATCATCACAAACCAAACAGATCTTCATCTTGTCAGGGAAAGAACAAAGGAATCGGCGATGGAGGCGAGGTAGAGCTTGGTACCAGGGACGGCGAAGCCATGAAGATCGGCGTGCAAGCAGTAAGCAAGTTCGTGAGGGCGAGGTCCTCCACCAGAGTGTTCATCATGATCATGCTTGTTGACGATGATGAAACCCGGATTTTATTCAGGTCAGGCCCGTGGAGTTGGGGTTCGGATCGGATCGGATCGAATCGAATGGAATGGGTTTGGTTGCAATCTGTTCAATCTGTGGGGTTTTTTTTTTTTTTTTTTTTTTTTTGGGCTGCAATTTGGGTTGATCTGATATTGTCATATTGATGAGTAATTGTGGTGGTTGGTTTGCAGTAGAGGTGTTGTTGCGGTAGTGGATATTGGTGGCTGGTGGTTGTGCCGTTGATGTTGTTACTGTTGTTGATGATAATGGGGGAGAAGATAATATATTATTTTAATATGTAGTAAATATTATTTTAATGTATAGATTTTTTTTTTTTTGGAGGATCTTTTAATGTATAGAATTGAATGATAAAACATCTGATAAATGGGATGTTGTAAAATAATATAATAAAATAATAAAGTAGACTTTTGGTATGTCAAAATGACATTTTTTATACTATACTGCCGTGGATGCTCTAAGTGTGAAGAATTATACATCCCAAACATGGAGTTTTTATCCTTTTTTATGGGATCCAAATCAGTCTAACTTGCTGTGAGAATTTTTGAAAGATCTTGATTTGATATTTAGATGGTGACTAACTAAAATTTTAATTAAAAAAAAATGGTGTGAGAGGTGCTTGCAAACCCACGTCAAGAGAAGAGAGGTCCTCCAAGAGTTTTTTTTTTTTTTTTTCCACAAAAAATTTTTTTTGAAAACAACTTGACAGGTCCATGGTTAGTTGGGAGAATTGAATCAATTGGTCATCATAAATTCATGAGACGTGGACTACACAATAAATTCAGTTCAACCTCCACCGCCCACATTCATGGGCGGATTGGGATCCGGTGCAATGTAATTGCACCGTGCAATTCACCCAAGTCCCTCACTTTTTCTTTTTCTTTTTTTACTTTTTTACTTTTCTTCATTTTTTATATTTAATGGTTGAAATTTAAAGTTACATTTTGCAACTTTATATCTGAACGATCCATACCAATTGTATCAGGTGCAATACCCTAGGTACTGCACCTAATCTCAATCCTTCATGGGCAACTTTCTTAGCATTTTGTGTTCACCGGTTCATTTTTAAAAGAAAAAAATACAATGAATTTTTATCTATACAATTAATAAGAGAATTCTCCTATTTTGTTTTCAATTTTTGGCTATCAAAATACCCCCATAGAAACTCTGAAATAACATACCCTTTAGTTTAATTTTTTTTTTCCTACAAAAAAGCAAAAAATGTTAAAACAGTAATACTATCTCATGTGCAAAAAAAAAAAAAAAAAAAAACTGTTATTCTCACCACCCATTTGTATTCAAATGTCTTATTCCAATCTATATTTTTTATCTATCTGAATTCAAATACTTCAATTATCTTTATTAAAAAAAAATACAAAATTACTTCTTCCAAAAATTGCAAAAGAGTAATACTATCTCACATACAAAATGGGATAGGAAAAAAAAAAAAACCGTTATTCTCACCACTCATTTGCATTCAAATGTCTTATTCCTACATGTATTTGTTATCTCTTTGTATTCAAATGCTTAAGTTATCTTTATAAAAAAAATACAAAATTACTTCTTCTTTCAAAAAAAAAAAAACTCATTACCTCACATAAAAACTACTTATTCTTATTCCGAAGTTTCAATGTTTTTTTATTTAAATTCTTTAAAACATTCCAAAATTTCTATTATCCAAATTCTATACAGTTATCACAAATCTCCACCCATTAACACTAATGTATATATTTCTTTTGTTTAAATCTCAAATTTTTTTATTTATCACAATTTTTATCCTAATCAATAAATTTAAATGTCTCATTAGGTTTCAACTTCTTACGGTTCTCTATCTCATTTTTAAACATTATTCTCCATTATCTTACCTCTTTCTTTTAAAAAACAAAATACACATGGTTATTTATATATCACTTTTAAACATTATAACACTAAACAAAAATAAAATAAAAAATAAAAAAGAGTATTGTTGCAAGCGCAAAGCTCGTGTGATGAGTCTAGTATTTTATATTGACATCACAACTTATATAATTGGCACCATATTAAAATACAATGAAATAAATTCTTCATTATTATATATATATATATATATATATATATATATTATAATATATTTGTTTGTTTGTTTTAGTGAGTGAGTGATGTTAAGAAGTACAAAAAATTTTATTATAAAAATCTTATAAACTAATATTTGTGAGCGACCGCGACCTCAGCCTGCCAATTTTTTCTCAAATTGGGCCTAACCCGCGCAAACGGGTGGGATCATGATGCTCAAAATGTTGAATTCACTGTAAAATGTACTCCCCTCTAGATCGAGGGTTTTACATGGAATCGCCACTTATTTAATTTAAATGAAAATATAAGAAAACTTTCTCTATAAAAAAAATGCTTTATTTGTATTATTATAAATGAAAATTTACATCAATTTTGTAACAAAAATTTACAATGCTTTTTTGGTCCTAGATACAATCTAAGAAAGTAAATTACATGCTTTGTTTCCTAGTTACATTCTAAAAAATGTAAAATTGCATATACAAGAGCCTAGTCTAGAACCCTTGATCTTGGTTCGAAGGCTGATTTACGAGATGGGAAAGGATTAAGCACCCATCTCGCCCAGTAAAACCGGTCTCCTAGGTTAAGATGGCCAATATCATGTCATGTCAAACAAATACAAACAATATATCATATAAACATATTAATTTGCAAGAATTGTAAACAAATATGTGTTGGGGAATTTAACGTAAAGAGAAACAAAAAGTGAAATTTGTTAGATAACAATGTAAATGTAAAGAAAGCATGAAAGTAATGGCATGTTTATCCAAGAAATTAATGTAAACAAGGAATTCCTAGCCCAGACATGTTCATCTAAGCATGTGAAGGAAAACAAAATTGTCATGTTATATGTCATCAACATAATTGCAAAAGAAAATTTATTTTTAAGCCTGCCAATCATCCAAACAATCATGAGAAGAACAAAGAAAATCACCCAGACATGTTCATCCAAGTATTTAAGCGAAAACCATAATATTAATTAGACCTGTTCGTTTAAGCATTCAAAAAAGAGATAAACAATTACCTAGACATGTTCATCTAAGCATGTTATGAAAAACAAATAATAACTTAGAAATGTTTATCCAAGCATGTGAAGGAAAACAAAGAACTATCATGCTATTTGTCATCCACACAATTGTAAAGAGAAAAACAAAACATTTAAGCATATTTGATCATCCAAGCAATTATGGGAAAAAATAAATAAATAAAGAAAAATCTCTTAGACATGTTCATCTAGAGAAAATCAAAATACTTAGACATGTTCATTTAAGCATTTAAAAAAAGTAAAAACAACTACCTAGACATGTTCATCTAAGCATTCAAGAGAAAGTTGTGCATTAGCCTAGAAGTGTTCATCTAAACATGTAAAAGGAATATCAATGAGGTATATAGGCATGTTCATCCAAGCATATCATGAAATAAACAAATAATGACTTGTAAACATTTATTCAAGCATGTGCAGAAACTTAAAGAACATAATTAATTACTTACCAGCATAGAGCATAAATTAAAAGGAGAAGTGATCACTTAAAGGGCTAGGGAGAAAGTAAGGAAGTACTAAACTACAACCAAAGTAAGAACAATGGTTGCACAACAACTTTACTTTTTTGCTTTCTCACTAACTCTCCATAGGGAATAGGGTGTAGAAAATAGAAGAGGTCTTCTCTATTTATAGAGGAAGGGATAGCTTAACTTTAAAGCTAAGCTATTACCTTTCTTCTGAAGCTAAGGGAGGAGAAACCTGTTTAGATAAGCTAAAATGGATTTGGTGCTTATCCCCGTTTGAATTTTGAAAGATTATGCTGAACTTGTGTTATCTTCTACACCTGTTTTGTATTTTGACTCTAACTTTCTGCTCAAAGTTCCAATTGATTCAGAATTAGATTCTTTTGAAAGAAAATTTAATTCTCTACAACTTTTTCGAAATAGAGAAAACCAAATTTCAATATTTTCCAGGCCAAAAATGAGATTTAATTTGCTGCTGAAAATAATAACGATTTTTGAGCCATTTTCTGTTTTTTGGAATTTTCTATCTGTTTCTCTATCCAACTTGTTTTTCAAAAGCTTTCTTCTGAAGCTAAGGGAGGGGATAATCCTACCAGATAAGCTTGAATAGATTTGGTGTTGATCCCCATTTGAAATTTTGAAAGAAAGTTGAAGATGATGTTGAATTTGTGTTATCTTCTACACTTGTTTCGTATTTTGGCTCTAACTTTCTATTCAAAATTCCAATTGATTCGGGATTGGTGTTTTGGGGACATCCAATAAAATTGGAACGATACAACTTTTCCAGAAATAGAGAAAACCAAATTTCAACGTTTTCCAGGCCAAAAATGCGATTCAAGTTGCTACTGAAAATAGTAACCTTTTTTGAGTATTTTTCTGTTTTTTTGAAATTTTTCATAAAATGTATCTTTTCCTCTATCCAAATTTTTTTTTTTTTTTTTAAAGAGTAGATAAGATGCTATAAAGGAAAACTTTTTTATTTATTTATTATTTCTTATAAAAAATAATAAAATGAAATCCAATCAAAATTCACACTTAATTAATTTTAAATTAATTCTTGTTGGAACCAATCAAAATTAAGTGTTTAAAATAAGACATAATCAGGTCCACTGTGTAGGTGAGCCACGATCATTGAAAATTGTTTGTATGATAACTTTTGATCAAATGGTCCAATCAAAACCCATGACATATCATTGTGATCATTAGAGCATCAAGATTTGTTTTGTATCGCAAACCTGAAGATCTAACTATTGAAATTATGATCATGCCCTTGGTGCAAAATTACTACTTTGCTCTTAATATTGGTTAAATGTAAGTTGTAAAATGGGGTGTATAAAATATTTTTCATTCGGAGTTGTTAGGGTGTGTTTCATCTGGCTACTCGGTGCTTTCAGAGTTTAAGAGCTGGCACGGAATTGTGTAGAGATGGGGGCCATGGCACCCTGGCCTCCATTTAAAAAAAAAAAAAAAATAGTATATAATAGGTTTTTTATTTAAAAATAAAGTACATATAGTAAAAGTTTGAAGTTTAATTTATATAGTTATATTTAGCTTACTTTCAACAAATATTATCACTGTTTTTTTTTTTTTTTTAATGGAGTTTGTAGTGTAGTTTTGTATTAAAATTTTGTTGGGGAGATAACATTTTAGGGAGCTTCCAATTTAGTAGTTAATGTAAGGGTAAATCACGTATTTGTTCCCTATCCTTTATATCATATTTCAATTTGATCTCTAAAATTTTAATTGTGTCAATTTGATTCCTAACTTTTTAGTGTCATGTCAATTTAGTCTCTACCGTTATCTCAAATTTTCTTTTTTTTTTTCTTTTTATACATGCATATTAAGAACATAAAAAAACATGTAATCTAACTGTAAGATTTTTAAAATATGTAATTATATTAATTTTTTTTAGTGAGAGTTGTAGCCAGCCAAGCTTGTAACCAATTTTTGTCTTTTATTATTATAAAAACTCGTGTATAACCCGTGCATATGCACAGTACAATTAAAAAAAATTATAATTATACACATATATGGATTCAAATTATATTATCCTTTTTTTATATTAGATATACACATGAGTTTATTGTTTCTTTCTTTTTTATCTTTTTTTTTATTGAGTTTTTTATGACTTATTTATATTAGATCCTTCGTCTTTTACACCTCATTAACTCAATTAAGACACATGATACAAAATTAAACAATAATTAAAATTCAATTTAAAACCTAATTGAATTTTCTCTGCACTTGTTACATAGAAATACATAGATAATTAGACAGATTTTTAAAGGAAACAATACCATTCATAGTTTCAGAAACGACAACGTTTAGCATGAAACTCCGCCTCATGTAGGCCCTGGACTGGAGAACTTCCTTCTTGCTGTGCCAAAACTGTACGAGACTGAGGAAGCCCATTTGCTGCCTGCCTGCCTCAACTCACAGAACTTGTCATTTCTTCAACTGTAAGTTCCTTCCTTTCTCTTTATTTTGTAAACTTAAATATCCGAACTTTAATTCTTGGATTATTTTTTTTTTTAATCATAATGTTTATGCCCAAAACAAAATGAAAGGATTTCATCTTCATTTTGCTTTGGTGTACTGATACTTGTATGTAAAAGACTCAACTTTTGAATGGTGGCTCAACTTAATTTCTTTTTCTCTTTCTTATGGTTCCTAAAATTTCATTTGGAAGTTCTGTGTTTGAGTCATGCAGCTATATTTTCTTGAAATTAGATCTATAAGGAAGAAGAAAATATAATCCTTGAAATTATTATTGGTTGATAAATACTTTTTTCAGTTTTTCTTGGTGGTATGAAGGATTTTAGAATGACCCTTGTTTTGTGCGCATAATGCTGAGGGTCAGGGAGTGCTTGGAAATGTTGTTCAGAACAATGTGGAAACCGAACAGTGGGAATAATGTGGGGTTCTCAAGTCTGATGAGGAGATATATATCAGTCTCAGGCAGATCTGTATTGGATGTGGCTGCAAAAGATGGGGAGTTGAGAGTCTTCATAGTTTCGGGAGAGGTTTCTGGGGATTCCATTGGTTCCCGGCTAATGGTATCTTTAAAGAAGCTCTGTCCACTTCCTATCCGTTTTTCTGGTGTGGGAGGGTAAGCTATTACTTTCCCACAGTTTTCATTTGATATATAGTTCTTCAAAAGATATTTCTTTCATATATATATAGCTCTCTATGTTTCATGTCTTAATGCCAAGGGCCTTGTAGCTGAATTGACACTTCTCCATGCAAAAAGTGCTTTGGGGTCTAGGAGGGGGGGGAAGGGTTTGAGCTCTGGTGTTAGCAGCATATTGTAATTGTTAAAAAGAATTTCCATGGAAAAAAAATGGAGATGATATCTATGCATTTTGTTTTATATCATGATTTAGTGTTTATCCTTCAATGAAGTTTGAAAAAGTATTCTTTCAGTTTGTTGGCAATACAGACTATATAGTTGCAAATTGTTATAAATTTATAATTTTTATAAAGTAGAAACCGTATGAACCTGTCATCTCTTTTCTTACTGTATTCTATATGAATTCCCTTTAAGAGATTACACTGCTGTATCTGTTCAGGTCCATGATGTCAAGGCAAGGATTAATATCCCTTTTTCCTATGGAGGATATTGCAGTGATGGGAATATGGGAGTTGTTGCCACATCTTAATAAATTCAGAGTGAGTAATGAGCAATATAATAGCTTCTTAATGTAAACCCATGCAAATCTGCTCTTTTTACTTGAATATGTATCTTGTATTGTGAGGGAAAGCCTTTGTGCATCCTACCCTTTATATTAATACTGTAACTTGTAAAATGTCAGTTGAGGCTGAAGGAAACGATGGAGGCTGCTTTTCTGTTTCAACCTCATGTTGTTGTAACAGTGGACTCAAAGGGGTTCTCATTTCGTCTCCTAAAGAAGTTGCGGGGTAATGTGCACCAGCTTCCTGGAGTTCTAATCATTATTAGCATGTTGCTTATATCATAAGTATGGTGTAGGAAAATTGGGGGATCCTTTTTGCAGCTAATTACAGTCAGCAAGGATTGGATGGCCCTGTACACTTCCATTATGTAGCACCATCATTCTGGGCATGGAAAGGGGGTGAAGCAAGACTCAAAGGCCTAGCTGAATTTGTAGATCAAGTATTGTGCATACTTCCAAATGAGGAAGAAGTTTGCAAATCAAATGGCTTGGCTGCAACCTTTGTGGGCCACCCCATTCTGGAGGATATTTTGGAGTTGAATTTGGTATGAATTTTTCTTTTGATTGTAGGTGGACTGTACTGGGTCTGGATGGCTTTCACATATTGGATTAGTTAGATATATTTTTAGGGGGTGTTTGGTGCTGTTGTTTAAACAACAGTTTTCAATGTTTAAATACCACAACACGTATTTCCACAACACTTTTTAACCCACACATATTTCCACAACAATTTTTAATTTCATTGTTGACAAAAGTACCATAGAATTTTTAATTTCATTTATGTCAATGCTATTCAAATTGATTTCATTTATAGTTGGTTTGGTTTTAAGCCTGGTAGTGATTTTGTGTTTAGGGAAAGGATACCTCACCACAGGAATGGAAGGTTGAAAGAGATTTTGAAGATTTCAGAAGTAAAAATGGCATACCTGCAGGTAAATTAATTTAGTAAAGTTCTACTGGCTCAGTTGTTCTAGAATTTTATTGAATAGTTTGTATTGTATTCTCTATCTCAGAGAAATTTACTACTTTATTACTAGGCAGTACCAGTCTCTGATATTTCTAGTAAGGGCAGTGGTAGAGATTAATAGGTAGGAACTCATTTGTAGCAAGCTAAGATTCCTTTTCTTAAACCTTCTCGATAGTGCAACTTCACTTTCTTATCAGGTGATATCTGTGACAGACATTTTTAGTAAATTACTGCAAATTGTAAAGCTCACATGATCTCCTAATAGACACCATGTTTTTAAATCATTAAAAGTGGATCCTTTTTCTTGAATCATTGTGATGTCATATATGTGTGTTTGTGTGTATGTGCACTTGCATGTGTGCATTCTTTTTTTTTACATTGAACACACCACCACCTTATTAAAACTTAAGTGTAACTTATTTTTACAGAAGCCACAGTCATTAGCTTGCTTCCTGGAAGCAGATTACAAGAGGTCACAGAAATGCTTTCTATCTTTTCAAACACGATGGAATTATTAAAAGATTCCTTTCCTGAGTTGATGTCAGTGATCCACGTTGCTCCGAATCAGCATGTAGAGAAGTACATCACTGGAATTGTTCATAAGTGGCCTGTTCCTGCTATATTAATTCCAGGAGGATTACCTCACCTGAAATATGATGCATTTAGTGTAAGTCCTCCTTTTCTCCTCTCAATGTAATAGTTGTTGATAATATTCAGTGTGTCAAAAATGTATAGCTAAGGCAGAATATGGAGGATTACCTCACCTGAAATATGATGCATTTATTACTATCTTGTGATTGCATCCAGGGATAATTAAGATGGATCAATTATATAATTGGTTAGAATAAAAGCAAAAAAAGCTGATATGTGTTCATCAAGTTCTAGCTAAGGCAGAATATGGAGGATTACCTCACCTGAAATATGATGCATTTATTACTATCTTGTGATTGCATCCAGGGATAATTAAGATGGATCAATTATATAATTGGTTAGAATAAAAGCAAAAAAAGCTGATATGTGTTCATCAAGAACTAGCTGAATTCTCTCCTAGAAAGTTCTATCTATTGAATCCTATTGATGCATTTTGGTTATCCCATTTCTGTTTCTTAATGTAAGAACGGAATGTGAATCATTACTTACTTTTCTTCAGAGCTGGTGTTTGGTGTCTCAGATATAGCTTCATCATTTCTTAGACTTGATGATACCAACTCTGGCATCTAGCTGGGTGTGGGTCTGGATACTTGAGATACAACTAGAAACGAAGTTTCTTTCTATATGACGTGGATGACATAGAATTGATTTTGATAATATGTCAATTCTTTATCAAACTAATTAGCCAGAACTTGTTAAGCTTATTAATTTGAATTGAACACCTTGCAGGCGAGTAGGGCTGCTTTATGTACTTCTGGTACAGTTGCTTTGGAGATGCAGCTTGCACGCTTGCCTTGTGTTGTTGCTTATCGAGCCCATCTTCTAACTGAATGGTTTATTCGTTATAAAGCAAAGATATCTTACATCTCCCTCCCCAATATTCTCTTGGATTCTGCAATTATTCCTGAAGCTCTCTTCCAAGCATGCACACCTTCAAAGCTCGCCTCATTGCTCATGTAAGGTTTTTATTGTGATAGAAACTTGAAGTTTTATTTTTGCTGTTGTTTGGTTGAAATATTAGCTATATAGAGAAGTGCAAAGCTTTTGAAATCTGAATTACAGGGACCAGGCTTTTCTCAGTAGACAATGGGCTTGCTCCAGTTATTTTTCCTTAGTTTCCAATCTTATAATTTCAGCTTGGTATGAATAACTTGAGCATCATGATCCAATGCAGGGAGTTGATACACAATGAAAACCTACGAGAAGAACAGATTGTTGCTGCTGAAAAGGTCATCCGGCTTCTTTACCCTACAGAAAGAAATATAAAGAGCTTTTTACAGCCGGATTTTACCGATTTCACACCAAGCATAATAGCAGCATCCACCATATTATACTACGTTAAGCATTGATGACTGATCAATATATATATTTATTGAAAAATGCTGTCCAAATGTTTTACATCATATAGTTAATATATCTTGTTGGCTCCAAAGATCGAAGGTAGGGAATTTCATGATCATTCTTTTTATTGTGGACAAATATACCAAGTTGTTTTTTGTTATGTATCTATCTCAATACTGAATTTGCAAATTTAGGAGCCGTGAGTTTGTAAGAGAATATCACTTGAAGTATTGGTCCAAAATGAAAGGAATACGTGGATGAAAATTTTACTTTGATGCTTATTTTTAAAATAAAAATAAAAAATAAAAAATAAAATCCTTGGCAAAGTGTCTTGTAGCTCAATTGATAAATAGCACCTCTCAAAAGGAGACATCTAGTGTTTATTTGGAATTTGTTTATTTTGTTGAAACTGAAAAAAAAATTGCTAAATAAAAGTCTGTTTGAAATTCGCTAATTTTACTGAAATTGAAATTTTTTTACTGAAAGTATGGTAGATAAAAGTAAAAGTTAATTCAAATAATACAATAAGATTCATGAATAGCATTAAAAAGTGCAGTGAAACTTATGAAGAGAAAAAAATAAGCTAAATAGAAAAATAAATTGGTAAAAAAAAAACAAAAAAACAAAAAACAAAACAAAACTTACTTTATCTTGCGATTGGACATATGATTCGGCCGAATAGGTGCTCATATGGGCAGCCCATTAGAAAAAGGCTAACTAAAGCGTTTAGTGTAAGAGGTCATTTAAACATATTATTCTAAGCAGCAAGGTGTTTTCAGAAAAGAGTGGCCTCCCTCAATCTCGTAGACAACCGCTCATAGAGGAAAATCCTAGCCTACTCTCCCTCTCTCCTTGTTCTAGGGTTTCATCAAATAATAGCCTTAGAATTTGGTTTATAGACAATTTTAGGCACTCATGTATCGTTGTCTACGGATTTAAAAGCAAAAGGGAGTGTGGAATTGAATTCATTGGTGAGGCTTATAAAATGTTAGCAGGGCTTTGTACTTTTTTGCTACATTCACTCACTGGGTTTTTCACTAATAGTAAGATAAGATTCAAAACCCAATTTAATTTGATGCAATATCGTGTAAATCTCTTCATTTAACTAATCCATAACTTATGTGTTTCAGTTAGCTCAACTAGTAAAATTTTTTATTGGTGTCTTGTTCTGATGACAAAGAACTATCATTAGGAGCGAACGCCATAAATTGAAACTTTCTAAAAATAAAAATAAAACTAATCCATAACCATAATTTCATCTAACTAGAATTCGTTACTTAAATCCATTATGCCACTCAATAAAAACTGACTAGAAGTGGAATAACTCTAATTAATATAAATCAATAAAATTGGCATAACTTGTATTGTGTCATACTTATCCACCGTAAACATGTGCCACGCTAGCTTATTATTCTCTAGGACCCTTGCTTCACATGGTGTGCACTAATTCCTTGAAACTGCTTTGCCTTATGACTAGCTCAACTCAAACAAACCCCTTTAAGACCACAAACGCAGCTATCTTTTTATAGTAAACACCAACTTCTTTAAATCCCAACACAACTCTTTCAATTCCATTATTGAAGCTAAATCAAAATCCTTAACCCACGTAAATACAGCACAAAAAATCTCTCTCACACACACACACACAATCCAATGGCTCTATCCAGAATGACAGTTCTTTTGGTCCTAGGGGCACTCATGGTTTGCTTATTGTTGATGAAAGTTACCGAGGCTAATGACTCTGAGCCTAACTATGCCCCTATTCATGCAGTAAGACATGATGGTAAACATTGTGATGGTGGCCAGGCTAATAATGGTGACCAATGCAGAGAAGATGATAATAAGAACGTGGATGTGGATGATGATGTTGATGATACTTACAAGGTTGTGAACAAGATGTCAGTCTCTTTCACAACCTCAGCTGGCCAATCAATGAACCCATTAGATGTTGAAGATTTAGAAAATCATGTGACAGTATTGGGTCACTGATTCTGGTCATAGATCCTCATCAAATTTCTGGAGGAGCTCTACATGTTGCTGTTCATGCTTCTTCTAATGGGTTCTTTTTCGTATTTGTCTTCTATTAATTCTTTGTTTTAAATTATACAACCCAGCCTTTTCTTTCATTCTTTGAGTTTTTATAAGCCGTGGTCGATTGTGAATTGGGTTTATTACTTTATTATACAGATATTATGTTTACTCGTTCCTTGTCTGTATTAAATTTAAGGCAAAATGTCAGAAGGCTTATATCTTGATGATTATACTTATTTGGTGTTTCCAGCAAGGATGTTCAAGTTCAAATCCTCCCTCCTCAACTTTTAAATTATCAAATAATAATATTAAGGCAAAATGATTCCTTTTTTTTTTTTTTTTTTTTTTTTTTTAATCTTAAGGCAAAATGCAAAATGATTCTAAACAACAAAGTGTAGGGATAAATTATCGATCGGAGAAAAAGATTCAAAGAAAAGTGAAGGTTGAGGGATAGACTCATTATTTATGTAAAACCCAAATGGTGATGCACATTGTTCGGCCCAAACAATAATTTCATACGGGTTGGATTTAACCACATTTGTAATAGTAAAATTTACCCAAATGACAAACATTTTGTTAGATCCGGATGACAAGCATATGGTCTAATATAGTAATATGCATTAGATCCAGTCCCCACAGCCTGTGTATTAGTTTATCTAAATATGGCTATTAGTTAATTCAATTCGATAAAGTCTTTTTTTGTTATTAAATAAAAAAGTCGTTAACCCATGCGATGAATGGAAAAGTTATTTAGATAATAAAATTTAAGAAATTTAGAAATAGAAAATTGGGTCAATAATATGCATATTATAGACATTTTGCTAGTTAGCATTTAAAAAAAAAGATTTGTCATAATTAAATAAAATACAATGGGAAGAAATATTTAATTTCTATACTTTTCTATAGTTTAGAAGTGTTGTCTAAGAGAGAATGTTATTGGGTCGTAAGAGAGATTTTTATAAAATGTTAATACCATATATATATGCTTATATTGTTAAATTAATAAAGCAAAATTCCCAAAAGCTCTGTATATACACACACCCAAAACTAATATAAACAAATTTTACTTAGTCCTAGTAATAATAATATAAACAATTCAAAACATGGAACATTATCAAAATTATAACACCTAATTCCATTATCTTTTACGTTGAATTCAAACAAATAATTAATCAACCAAAAATCATAGTTTTAATTAAGAAAACAAAAAATCACATGAACCCAAATAAAAATTCTCAATAAAGCAAAAACATATAAGGTAAAGAATTAAAATCAACTTACTGAGACGCAAATACCAAAAACCCCAAGACTTAAAGCTTCCAAATTTTATAAAATCCCCCTAATTCTACTTCAAAACCAAACAAAACCCTTCAAAATCAAAAAAATTCATATATAATATACCAAATAAAAATTTACCACTCCTTGGGCTGGAAGACATGGGTTACAACTTTTATTTTTCTCCAAAAAATAGAGATACTTCATCTACCATATACAATATAAAATAATTATTAGAAATTTCAACCCAAAAACTAAACCCAAAAAAACACTGTCAAAATATAAAGATTAACCCAAATTTTTTTTTTTTTTACGTGAATTTAATCTTAAAGTGAATTTAAGTTTAGGGTTTTGAGATAGTAATTGCTAGGGTTTTAAGGAGAGAAGAGAGAGTCCTACCAGGAGTCTCTCTCTTTTTTTCTTAATCCTAAAGTTTTTTTTTTTTTTTATGTGAGTCTTTCTTTTTCTTTTTTTTGAAACCTAAAGTGAGTTCTTTTTTTCTTTTTTTTTTGAAACCTAAAGTGAGTCATTTTTTTTTTAAATTCTAACGTGAGGTATCTTAAAAAATAATAATAATGATGTGATAAACTCTGCAGAGGTCAACAAAATATATCTAATAGAGTTTTATTTAAACTAAATTATTGGATAAAGATTAATAATTTTCATTTTTTGGGTAAAGAAACAAATACATCGTGATGAGGTAAAAAAAAAAAATGAATATATGGGGTGAGTTTTGTAGATTGAAGGACTTTTAAAACTAAGAAAAGAGTAATCCTATTTTGTAGAGAGTTAGTGAGTAGAAGTAGAAATTTAAATCAACGTAAAAGTAGGAGTTTATTATAAGAAGGAAGACATTTCAACATAGAAATAGGAATTTATTATTTTTGTCAATTTACTATTTTAATCTCATTTTTAAGTTTTAGGTATGGATATTTTTTATAGTAAAAAAAGTAATAACTAACTTTCTTTTTCCAGTTTACTATTTTAACCTCATTTTTAAGTTGTTGGTTAATTAATTTAGGGGTATTTTTTACCAGAAAAAAGCAATAACTAACTTTCTGAATCCTCTTAATATATAGAGATATAAGATATAAAACCTAGAATAAAAAGAATCTAAGAGAAAAAGAAAAAAAAAATAGCGGTGACGTGAAAAATTGTGGGAGTTTAAGAGGTTTCGGTTTTATAGAATATATATATATATGATTTGATATTGAATTTCACCTAAAGGATGGAAGAGTTTTGTTTTGTTATTTTTTTAAGGAAAAAGGATGGAAGATTTTAAAAGAATGGAAATGATTACCTTTGATTGTGGATCCATAAACTCTAAATTCCAAAGTGTATGAATTGATTATCACATTAGACAAAATGGGCTTTGAGTGTTTGGGTTTGTAATTAATAAGTAAAAATAATATAATGACTACAGTAATCATGTAAATATCACAATTTTTATTGTTGAATATTTGATTGATTTCCTTATTTTTTATATTGTTTTAAATTTTTATGTCTCACTTTTCTCTAAAAGCAAACGGAAACTCTCTCTCCCAGTCTGTACTCTCGCTTCTGTTCTCCCTCATCTCATTAGCGACTGATATTTGCTCTCTCTCTCTCTCTTCCCCCTTACTCTCTTCCTCCTCTTTTATCATTGTCTGGTACCCCACTCGAAATCTGTCTCGTCATGTTTGCTGCTTACATTAGAACTGGCGACGCCGTGATCCTCCTCCATTTCAACTCCATCCAAGTCCTCTTCAACACTAACTAATGAGATTTAGCAGTGCAAAGATGAGGTGATCTTCTCTCTCTCTCTCTCTCTCTCTCTCTATGCGATGCGATGAGATTTAATTGGAGCAGAAAACTATCAGCCCTTGTGTGTATCTCTCTCACGCACACTCCTAAAGCAAGAGCATAAAAGGGTGAAGTTTAGGACCGCCATGTTAGAGGCGCATGATGGGACCCACCCAGTTAATATTGCTCTAAAGATTGTACAGAAATTGGCAATAACAGGATAGTAGTGTACGAACCCATTTTGCGGAGATGTCAAGCCCAACTCTCTTCATATGTTATATATTTCTAATTTTCTATGAAAAAGGTAAGGGTGTAACCGGGATTCGAACATGGGATACAACAAAAAGAAGTTTATGAAAATCAAAACTGATGTCTATTCTATATTAAGAAAGCATAATATACAAAATAAGCATTTTTTTTAATACATTTCAATTCACTCGCCTGTCAAAATGGAACTTGATGTTCTGTAAAATCTTGAAAATTATCTATGATTGATTCTGTATCAAATTTTGCTACAAATACTAACGGTTATTAATAAAATAATAGTTATTTTCATGAGAAAAGTTTGGCTTTAAACATGTTTCGAACTTTGGACTCTAACTACTAATAGAAAGATGACATGTGTTACATTATGTGCACATGACTCACTTAGTTGTTTGGGTTAAGTGAGTCAAGTACATTGCACATGATAATGACAAATATCATCTTCCTATTTGTGGTTGAAGCTGAAGGCTCCAAACATGTTTAAAGTCAAACTTTGTCCTATTTTCATTGACATGTAAAGCAAATAATTTTAAGGGCAAAGTGTAGCAACATAATTGGTTGTAGCTTAAGGCTATAACTTTACTCAATATTATTAGGCGAAAAGTCACTTTTAGTCTCTACATTTTTAGGCAATTCCCATTTTAGTCCCTACATTTTATTTTTACCGCTTTTAGTCTCTATCCTGAAAAACGCTTCTCGTTTTGGTCCCTGTCGTTAAATCAGAGACGGAAAAAGCTGACGTGGCAAACGGAATGAATAAATAATACTTATTTAATATCCACGTGGCCTAAATTAATAATAAAAAATGCCACGTTAGCATCTAAATTAAAAAAATTAATTTATTAATTTTAACTAATTAAAAAAAATTAAAAACTAAAAATCGTATGAATTGAGATCTAATTGTGTTTTGAACAAAAACAACAAGAACATAACTCCAGATTCAAGAACACAAACCCAGAAATTCAAAAAAAAAAAAAAAAACAATAAATCTAAACCCAGCCAAATCAAGAACAAAACATCTAAATAAACCCATTAGACCTCTCCAAATAAACCCAGGTATTCATAAACACACTCCCCAGAATCAATCCCACATGCCAACCTGCACTCTTGCCTCGGCGACGAAGCCATTAACATATTCATCTTCTTAAAGTAGACCCATTTGCTAGAACTCAATCCAATGTCCTCAACTTTAGTCTTCTCTTTCTTGTACTTCCTCTTCAGCTTATCCAACATAGTCCTACACTGCAACTCATCCTTCTCCATCTTCGATGCCGCCGATACCTTCTCCGCAACATCGTTCCAGTCCTCAGACCTCAAGCTCTTCCTCCCCAATTGGAGAAACATGTCCCCCCACACCTCCAACAGCACAAACACCGCGTGCTCATTCCAGTCAGCACCCGAATACAGAGGCTTCGAGCTCCTACTACTCCTCGGCACCAAAGCGAAGTCGAACTCGAACTCGGGAATTGAATTCCTTAGCTTCCTCTCCTTTGAGTGCCTGTTGACAAATTCACCATCTCCTTCCAAATTTCGATAATACCCATCTGGGTTTTTGTCATCCAAATCTTCTTCCAACTCGACGTCATTTTCTTCGTCGTCGTCGTCATCTTCTTCGATTTCGTAGCGACTGGAGACTCGGTGAGAGAAAGGAGCATTGCGAATTGGATTTCTAGGGCGACGAGGTGGGTTGTATGGGTTTAAAGAATAGGGCTTTGAAGGGTACCTTGCGTCGTCTTCCATCTATCCATTTTTTGTTCTGCAATAAAATTGATTTAGAACCAAACGAGCCCTAATTTTGATTTTGAGAAATGTTAGGGTTTTTGTTTTTGTAATTTGATGATGTAATTTATGGATTTTTGGTTGATGATTGGGTTTCCTATAGGGTTTGTTGATGATCTGTGGCCTGATTGGTGCTCTGTTGTTTTGTTGTTGATGTTGGATGATTTAGATGTTTTGTTCTTGATTTGGCTGGGTTTTTGATTTACTGGTTTTTTTTTTTTTTTTGAATTTCTGGGTTTGTGTTCTTGAATCTGGAGTTGTGTTCTTGTTGTTCTTGTTCAAGACACACTTAGATCTCAATCCATACGATTTTTAGTTTTTAATTTTTTATAATTAATTAAAATTAATTAATTATTTTTTTAATTTAGATGCTGACGTGGCATTTTTTATTATTAATTTAGGCCACGTGGATATTAAATAAGTATTATTTATTCATTCTGTTTGCCACGTCAGCTTTTTCCGTCTCTGATGTAACGGCAGGGACCAAAACGAGAAGCGTTTTTCAGGATAGGGACTAAAAGCGGTAAAAATAAAATGTAGAGACTAAAATGGGAATCGCCTGAAAATGTAGGGACTAAAAGTGACTTTTCGCCATATTATTAACATTACCACATATTTCAAAAATCTAACTCTGAATGCATGTTATTTACACTCTGAATACACGTCAAATTTTATACTAATCAGATATTATTTACTATATGATCTATAAGATTATATTTTATATTTGCAATTTAAACAATTTATTGATGACAAGGCTATTAATCTTTAATTTTCTAGAAATTTTGCAAGTATAGAGTATATAAGATGAAAATATAATCTAATTGTGGATTTGTCAAAATTGGTCCACTTAGTCCTATTTGGTCCACATTGGTCCTATTCTATCCACTTCAGTCCCATTCGGTCTACATAATGGTCCAATTCAGTCCATTCAATCCACTTTGGTCCACTTTAGTCTTATTCCAGTCAATCGGTACACATTGGTCTTATTCGGTCCATTCTATTCAATTCGATCCTATTTAGTCGACATTGGTCCTAATCTTTAAAGTGATTTTTTTTATAAGAATCTTCAAAGTGTTAATTGCTTGTGGTGGCTAAAACTTTTTAAAACTTAAATGAAAATCAAGCAAATAATAACAACATTTACTTTTACATTGTTACATTTGCGAAAGTTTCCCTCTTGGAAATCAATTGAGAAAAATAATATATAAGAATCAAGATGTATATAACAATACTGAAACATCAACTTAACAACTACACAAATTTAAAATATAGGAAAACAATAATTACATTGATATCATTTTTTGAGTTAATTTTCTAGAAATTTTGTAAGTATGGAGGATATAAGATGAGAATATAATCCAATGGTGGATTTGTCAAAATTGGTCCTATTTGGTCCACATTGGTCCTATTTTGTCCACTTCAATCTCATTCGGTCCACATAATGGTCCAATTTGGTCCATTCTATCCACTTTAGTCCTATTCCGGCCAATTAGTTCATTTTGTCCAATTCGGTCCTATTCAGTCGACATTGGTCCTAATCTTCAAAGTGGTAATGCTTGTGGTGGCTAAAAAATTTTAAAACTTAAATGAAAATCAAGCAAATAACAACAACATTTAATTTTTACATGTTACATTTGTTAAAGTTTCCCTCTTGGAAATCAATCAAGAAAAATAATATGTAGGAATCAAAATGTATATAACAATACTGAAACATCAACTTAACAACTTTACAAATTTAAAATTTAGGAAAACAATAAGGCAAGGCTTAGGTATAGTACTTAGGTGTTGTTACTTATATTCCCCTCTTAAGATTTTGCCATGTGGATTTTTTCACATGGGATGGAAGTGTATTTTTTAGTTAAGTAGCCACATGGCTGAATTTTAAAAAGAGAACCTAAGGAACAGTACCTAAGGTACTGTATCTAAATTTTGTCCAAACAATAATTACGTTGATATCATTTTTTGAGTTAAAAGATAGAAACTACGTTGATATCATTGGAGTAGCAACAATGTTTCTTTCTTTACAGATTGTGAAAGACATTGAGGAATCTAGAAAATTTTCCAAAAAAAAAAAAAATGGAAGATGTGGCAATGTTAGACACAAATAATTAGTAAAACCCATAAATTTAATATTATGCTTACAATTAAAAAAAAAAACTAAAAACTAAAATTGGACAAAGTCGGATCATTTTTTAGAAACCCAAAAGGCAATGAGAATCATAATTAGCAAGTAAAAAGTGCATGTAATAAATGAACATTTTAGTACCCAGAGAGAGAGAGAGAGAAGATAATTACCACAAAGGACCACGGGTAGTTATGTGCAAGATGGGGATTATTTTTTTATAAGAGAAAATGGTTAGGAGGGGCAACCAATGTGGCTTCCCTACCTGGGCATAACCATAGTAGCACCTTAACCGCTCCCAAGAAGGATTCCATATGCACCAACACACAGCTAGTTGTTAAGGCTCGAACCTAAGTCCTGAGACTTGTTGGCCCAATTTCTTACCAACTAGGCCACCCAAGTGGATGAATATGTGTTTCCTTGGAAGATTCTTTTGCCCTTGGATCAATCACATATACCATGAGATGAAGATAATATTTCCTAGAAACACAATAAGACAACATGTTATTTCAACCTGAGCAAACTATACAACACATAATTATAATCTTAGCAACATAAGCATAGCAAAAGCAAAATGCATGAAGTAATAGTGGAAGAGAAATAGGTGTGGTATGTTCTTTAAAAAAAAAGCCAAATTGGTCCAATGTAGAAAAAGATACTGTTAAGATTGTAGTCTTAGATTATAACTGTAAGGTTGAAATTTATCAACCATCTTCTTAGCTTTATTCCGTGCCAATTTGCTTGTAATTTAAGCACTTAGTAACCCTATATTTAGGTGGGATTCATGTAAGGGTAGTGTGTGAAGAGAGTGTGAAGAAAAGCTCATCTTTGCGCAAAGAAGCAAAGACTCGCGGGTGGCTCACGGCTTGCAAGCCGCCAAATGCTGTGCATATGAAAAACATGCGGGAAGCTGAAGGGTCGCGCCAGCTGTCGCACTACAGGACAAAAGTCCCAGGCTGGCCAGGCCGTTACGTCGCGACTTGATTTTGCGACTTGGATAAGCCGCGAGGTCAAGCCGCCAACCAGCCCTGTTTGGCAAAAATTGTCTATTCGTATTCCAAACACACACCACTATATATAGACCCTTATATCCACTAAATTGAGAGAGCTTCTAGAGAGAATTTTGTGAGAGAAACCCTAGAGCAAAACAAGATTGCCTCATCCCCAATCTTTACCTTAGAGACTCTACAAATTCCTCTACTCTCTTCCTCTCCATTATCATACCCTTGAGAGGTTTTTGACCAAATCCTTTTCTCACCACACCTACGTTTTTGAGAATGCTCATTTGGTGCTAAGGGAAGCAGTTTGGAAAGAACCAATATACATTGGTTGATGCTATGGTCTAGTAGCGGAATTCGGGAAGCTAAAGAAGAAATAGGTTCGGCGTAACCTCGTTGGAGCAAGAAGCTTGGAGGGCTTAGGTACTTGGGTAGATTAGGCTTGGAGGGTCTTTTGCTGTTCATGTATCCCAACTACATTCTTTAGTGGATTATTTGACCGCTTGAAGGGCGGCGGAGAGGTTTTATGTCGAGGACTTCGGTTTCCTCTTCGATAACACATCGTGTGTTGTCCGTGTGTTTACATCTTCCTTCCCTTTATCTTTACCTTGTATTTACTGTTGTGGATGTATTTATATTTGGCTTAGATTGTTTATCAATTCTGTTATAAGCTTGTTATCATGTTCCGCACATTAATTGTTTGATATAAAGCTTGAATTGGTAATTTTGTAATTTGGGGTCTAAACGTTCAAGGGTGTTTCATACCCATTTTGAACTTTCAATAACCAATTTTATACTTAAACTTTATCCTAATTTTAATAACATGAATCTCAACTAAATAAATTTTTACTACACTAATTTTTTCTTTTAGTAATTATTAAGTCAAAGGATCCAATTAAAAAAATGATGACTTAATTCCATAAAAATAACATACTGATACCCCAAAAAAATGTTTTTTTTTTCCTTATTCTCTCTCTCTTAGATCTCACTTGTCCATTTCCTTCTCATCTTTATCTCTTTTGTTCCTCTTGTTTTTACTTTTTACTCCTCCATACTCTTCTCCAATTCCCACGGTATTCTTTTCAATCCTATAAGCTATAACCTACACGCATATGTTATATGCCTGTTGGGATACATGAATAGCAGAAGACCCTCCAAGCCTAATCTAACCAGTGCATCTAAGCCCTCCAAACTTCTTGCTCCAACAGGGTTACGCCGAACCTTGTCTTCTCTAGCTTACCGGATCCCGTAATCGCCCATTGCATCAACCAAAATGAATTGGTCCCTTCTGAACTGCTTTCCAAGCACCAAAATACTTTCTCACAGACATGGGTATGGTGAGATAAGAATTTGGCTGATATAACTCTCAAAGATATATCAATGGAAATGATGAAAGTAGAGGAATTTGGAGAATTAAAAGATAAAGATTGTTGATGAGTCAATCTTGTTTTTCTCTAGGGTTTCTCTCTCAAAATTCTCTCTAGAGGTCCTTTACATTTCGTGGGTATAAGGGTATTTATAGTAGGGTACATAATGAATGCGAAGAGTTAGTTATAACCAAACAAGGCATTCTGGCGACTCGAGCTCGCGACTGGAACGAGTCCTAAGTTTGAGTCGCAAGCTAACTATCTGGCCAGACTAGAAGTTTTGTCTTGTAGTACAATAGTTGGCGTGACCCTTCAGCTCCCTCTGTATGCTTCACACGTGTGCCATTCTGGCGACTTGCAAGTCTCGAGCCAGTCGCGAGATCCAGTCGTGAGGCTCTTCTTGAGTGCACACTCTTGAGCTTTTCTTCACATTCTCTCACACAGAACCCTTACATGATTCCCACCTAAATACAAGGTTTCTAAATGCTAAATTACAAGCAAATTTGGCATGAAATAAAGCCAACAAAATGATTGAATAAATTCAACCTTACAAAGTCAATTATGATGCAGCAATCTTTGATTCGTTAGGTTATGCAGGTCTGGGAGTGGTGATAAGGGACTGTACTGGTAATGTTTTCGTTGCCTTAAGTCAGAAAATTGGGCTACCTCATTCTGTTGAAACAGCTGAAGCTTTGGCTGCACTTCGAGCTGTCGTGTTTGCTAAAGAATTAAGCATCTTCAAGGTAGTAGTGGAGGGTGACTGTTTGAAGGTGGTTTAGGCTTTGAAAGCTAAGGAGCGTTGCAATACTTTGTATGGGACTATTATTGAGGATGCGCACCATCAAGTGATTTCTTTGCAAACTTGTCAGTTTCAGCATGTTAGAAGAGAGGGTAATAAGTTGGCTCATGTCTTAGTTAGGAGAGTGGTTTCATCCGCAGATTTTGATGTATGGGTAGAAGAAGTACCTAGTGATTTAGAGGATGTATTCCTTTCTGATTTTTCTACTTTAGCTTAATAATATGGACTTACCTTTTTCTCAATATATATATATATATATACACTAATGTTGCTTCGGATTCTCTCTTAAAAGGAAAAAATAAAAAAGAATAAAAAGACACTTCTCCTTCGGATTAAACTTGGAATTACCATTTTTTTCTCCCTTAGTATATAGTTTACCACCACATTTAGCACGCCATTAGCTACATGTGCAATATAAACTCTAGAAATTATCATGAAAAAACCATTGTCCAATATATAATTAAGTTTATATAAAAATTTAAGAAATCAAGCCTTAATCAATTAAAAGAAAAAGTTCACGAAGTGTAAGACAATTCCCACTTGAAATCTCTATATTTAATCAATCACCCTTTTCAAAAATGCAAGACTTTTTTAGATAAAATAATTCATCATTACCGAGAATCTTGTAACTTAATTAACAGTTACAAGATTTTTGAAAGGATTGAAAATGTCCAATACCAATAACATGATTCAAACACTAATTTTAGATATCCTCTCCCCTGTAGGAGCTTACTCTCCCCTGTAGGAGCTTTCTCCCTCTCTTCAGAGCTTTCTCTCCCAAGCTGAGATTTTCCTCCCACGAGTTCGCCTCTGGGTTTTCTTCTTAGAGCTTGATTCTCCTTCTCTCTCATCTGAGTGTCCTTTCTCAGCTGAGACCGACTGGGTTTCTCGCTCTTTTCATCGACTGGGTTTCTTCCTTGAGATCGTTTGGGTTTTCTTTCAAGTGCATTGGCTGAGTTTTCCCTTGGCCGGCTGGGTTTCTCGCTCAGTTTCATCGTCTGGGTTTCTTCCTTAAGATTGATTGAGTTTTGCTCAAGCGCAATCGGCAGGTTTTCATTTGGCCGTCTGGGTTTCTCGCCCATATTCATCGTCTGAGTTTTGTCCTTGAGATTGGTTGGGTTTTTGCTTAAGTGCATCGGCTGGGCTTCTTTTACCGGTTGTGGTTCCACTCTGCCTTAGTTTGGTTCTCTCTTGGCCGATTGGGTTTTACTTGAGTCTGACGACCAGCCTTTAAGCATTGGTTCAAAGAGGGAGGGGAAATTAGCTTTTGAAGAATTGGTGGTGGCTGCAAGGCAGCATCGCCAGGAGCCATGAATCCCATGAGTTGGAATTGCTGGGGACTTGGGAACCCCCAGTCAGTTCGAGCGTTGCACGATATGGTGCGACGGTGGAATCCCAAAGTGGTATTTCTTATGGAAACAAAAGCAAAAACTTGACGAATGGAAAGAATAAAATGCAGACTTGGTCTTGCTAATGGCCTCATTGTTCCCTGTGTAGGCAGAAAAGGTGGGCTGGCTTTGCTTTGGGCTAGAGAGGTAGACTTGGAGATAAAGAGCTACTCTCAGAACCATGTAGATGCAGTAATTAATGATTTGGATCACAGTCTTAAATGGAGATTAACGGGCTTCTACGGCCATCCGGAGACACACCGAAGGTATGAGTCCTGGCACCTTCTTGCCTTCTTAAACAATCAATTGCAACTCCCATGGTTATGCTTAGGTGACTTTAATGAGATATTATCTAACACAGAAAAATTTGGGGGTGCTATACGGTCCCAGCAACAAATGGATAGCTTTAGAAAAGTGGTAGATTACTGTGCTTTCCAAGAACTAAGTTACTGTGGTTCTGATTTTACATGGTGCAATATGCAAGGGGGGGAGAACAGAATATATCTAAGGCTAGATAGGGCCTTTGCCAATCTGGAGTGGGTAGAAAAATTTGGAGAAATGAAGGTGTATCATTTACCTGATTCTACTTCTGATCATAGTGCTCTGCTTGTTGGGACCTCTATTTTACAAAGACAAACCCGAGCAATGCGGTTCCACTTTGAGGCAATGTGGACAAAAAATGCAGACTGTAAATCCATAATTGAAAATTCTTAGGGAATGAATCTGGATCTTAGTACTCCAGAGGGGGTGATGGCTAATCTTAATAGTTGTGCCGCGGAGCTGTCGAAGTGGAGCTCTAATGTGTTTGGGCAGATTCCAAAGAAAAATCAAACAAAAAGAAATGAGCTGAATTCTTTGACTCTTTGAGATACGGATGATGCCTTTAGTTCTGAAATCAGCTGCTTAAGGAAAGAAATTAATGACCTCTTAGATGATGAAGAAATCTACTGGGGTCAAAGGGCTAAAGCACTTTGGCTTAAGGAGGGAGATAAGAACACAAAGTTTTTTCATGCCCAGGCCTCTGAGCGGCGTAAACAAAATACCATAACGGGGATTTGGGATAGTCATGGCAGATGGTGCAATGAACAAGCCAGCATATCTCAAGTTGCTATTGATTATTTTGAGAACATATATAAGATGGCTTCCCCAACACAGATTCAGGAGGTAACAGATGCAATTCCTATAAAGGTGACGGAAGAGATGAATGAAAGCCTAAACAAGAATTTCACCAGGGAGGAGGTTGCCACCGCCCTCAAGCAGATGCACCCCACAAAAGCACCCGGCCCGGATGGTATGTCTACTATCTTTTATCAAAAATACTGGAGGGATGTAGTATTACTAATATGGTTTTGAATGTTCTTAATGGTAATATGTCTATGGCTAGCCTTAACAAAACTAATATTGCTCTCATCCCAAAGATTAATAATCCCAGTAAGATGGCTGACTTTCGGCCCATAAGCTTGTGCAATGTTGTTTATAAGCTCATATCAAAAACCATTGCTAATAGATTTAAGGCTTTTCTTCCTCATATTATCTCAGAAAACCAAAGTGCTTTCACTTCTGACAGGCTTATCACTGACAATGTGCTTGTGGCGTTTGAGTTATTGCACTTTCTAAACCACAAAAATGCAGGCAAGGAGGGCTACATGGCGGCCAACTTGACATGAGTAAAGTGTTTAACAAAGTTGAGTGGGGCTTTATTAAGGCAGTTATGGAGAAATTAGGCTTCAGTTCTAAGTGGGTGGATCTGGTTATGAGGTGTATCACCTCGGTGTCTTATTCAGTTTTAATAAATGGTGTCGCTTGTGGGAATATTACTCCTTCCCGTGGGCTTCGGCAAGGGGACCCTCTCTTCCCAACTCTCTTCCTTATTTGTATTGAGGGGCTTTCTGCTCTTATTCATGAGGCAGCCCGTAACCATCGGTGGACGAGCATTTCTATATGTAGGGGTTGCCCTAGAGTCACTCATCTTCTTTTTGCGGATGATAGCATCCTCTTTTGCAAAGCTAGTGCTGAGGAATGTCGAGTCTTGAAGCAAATCCTCCAGAATTATGGAGAATCCTCGGGTTAGAAAATTAATACTGAGAAATCCTCTATTTTCTTTAGCCCCAACACACCCCAAGAAGTCAAGGATGAGATCTTTGCTACCCTTGGCCCTATGCAGGATTCTAGACACACGAGATACTTAGGCCTCCCATCCTTCATTGGAAGATCGAAGAAACAAGTCTTTTCTATTCTCAAAGAGAGGATTGGGCAAAAGCTGGCCGGATGGAAAGGTAAACTTCTCTCTATGGGGGCTAAGGAAATCCTTATAAAAGCAGTAGTCCAGGCAATTCCCACTTACACTATGGGGTGCTTCCTCCTTCCTCAAAGCCTATGTGAAGAAATCGAGAGTATGATGAGAAATTTCTGGTGGGGGCAAAGGCAGCAAGAAACAAAGATGTGTTGGGTGAGCTGGAAAACAATGTGTAAGCAGAAAGCAAGTGGTGGAATGGGATTCAAGAATCTTCAAGCTTTTAACAAAGCTATGCTTGCTAAGCAGTTATGGCGAATCCTGCAAAACCCAAACTCTCTTGTGGCTAGGGTTCTCAAATCAAAATATTTCCCTATCGGGGATATTCTAAATGCTAAGATCAGTAACTCTCCATCATACTCATGGAGAAGCATTCATAGCAGCCTTGATATTATTAGAGTGGGAACTTAGTAGAGAGTGGGCAACGGGAAATTAATCCACATTTGGGATGACAAATGGCTGCCAACCCTGTCCACCTACAAGGTCATTTCCCCTCCTAATGATATACCCCAATTCCCAATGGTCTCATCTCTCATTAACCCAATGACAAATTGGTGGAATGTGGATTTGATTAGGGCAACCTTCCTCCCATTCGAAGCAGAGATAATTTTGAAGATTCCTCTAAGCCACACCCTACCAGAAGACAAAATAACATGGATTGGAAATAGGCATGGAGATTTCACTGTCAAAAGCACCTACCATATAACCCACAGTCTGATTGAGGAAAATGATCGTGGAGAAAGTTCTAGTGGGGATCCATGTAAGCCTTTGTGGAAACGGCTTTGGCATCTCAACTTGCCAGCAAAAATCAAGGTGTTTGCTTGGAGAGCTTGCATCAATGGTCTTCCTACTATGGAAGTCATTTCTTGCAAAGGAATTTCTCAATGTATGACTTGCCATGTTTGTGGTAATGAGGCCGAAACTGTTGATCATGCGCTTCTTAGATGTGATTTCTCATCCTTGGTTTGGGAATTTTGGCTTGAAAATCCTCTACGCATTCAAGGCTTTAAAAATTCCTTCCTTGACTCGGCATTATTTATTCTCTCTCACTCAACTCTTCCTGACTTGGAGATCTTCTTTGCTACGGCTTGGGCCTTATGGTCTAATAGAAACAGAATAGTGCATAAGGACAATGGTCTTTCTCCTCTCCAAGTTTGGCATATGGCAAGAAATGTTGTGGAAGACTTTGCATGCTCTGCCAGTTGGGATTTTGACTCAGTAAGACCTGCTGCTTCTAGTTGGGTCCTGCCCCCTCTGGGAATTTTTAAAGTAAATGTTGATGGTGCTTCTTCAGAGCATGATGGTTCCTCCAGTGTGGGTGTCGTTATTAGAGACTCCAATGGTCTTGTTGTGGCTGCCCTGTGCTTGCCGCTTCAGTCCTATTTTTCTGCAGAGCTTACGGAGGTTTTTGCTTTGGAGCAAGGTGTCCTTTTAGCACAAGAACTCCAGCTGCCTCGGGTTATCTTTGAATCTGATGCTTTGGCAGTCATTCAAGCAGTTAATGATAAAGCTACTGGGAGCTCTTTTGGTCACCTTATATAGGAAATTCTTCAAGTTTGTGAGTCATTTGAATCCTGCCATTTCAAGCACTTAAGTAGAAACTTCAATTCCGTGGCCCATGAGCTTGCACAGCACGCTAGAAGAACTGGAAGTTGCCAAATTTGGAAGGGCGTTGCACCTCCCTTTGTTCAGTCTTTTCTGCAATCTGACTTGTGTAACTAGTTGTCTTTGTCCTGCTCTGCAGGTTCTCTGTAAGACTCTTCTTGGTTGGTTTTAAATGAATATGTTTCCCTTTCAAAAAAAAAAAAAAACACTAATTTTAGATGGCCAAGAATCTACGGCTCAATTCACATATCATGGACTACAAGAAAAAAGACTTGTTACAAGTTACAACAAGTACTATTGCAACCAAAAAAAAAGGGGTAATATATATACTATTGCGTCTGTCAATTTTTTTTTTTTTAATAGTAATATATTACCTAAATTTAAGACTGTTGTAAGAATTACCTCATTATATCTAAACTAGCATGGAACTCCATGCAAACGCATGGATGCATTTAAAATTAAACAAAATTTTTATTATAAAAATATAAATAATTAGTCAAATTAATTTTTTTTTTAAAAGCATGTAACACATGCATTCATGCATACATATAGATACATTTAAAATTAAACACAATTTTTATCATAAAATATAAATAATTAGTCAAATTATTTTTTTAAAGTAAACGTAATTATTCACACATTAAAATTCTTACCAAAATATAATACTATTTATGAACATTTTTTTTTCTAATTTTTAGTAAGATAGAACGTGTGGTGATTTTTTTTATGTGGTAATTTTTATTTTATTTTATTTTATTTTTTGAGAAACATATGGTGATTTTTATTGAGTATATGTGATGTTTTTAAAATTTTTTTATAGTTTATTAATATTAGATTCTTAGTATTTTACACTCATTAATTCACTTGACACAAAGATTAAAAAACTTAAGTAGACACATGGCACAAGCTTAAATGGATAATTATGGAGTAGTTCCCACATAAATTTACACTCATGGCGCAAAATTGGATTATAATTTCAGATTATAATTCAATTTTCTCTAAGTTTTACCTATTACTATATATATATATATATATAGATGACTTATAAATTTGAATTTTTTTTAGTTATATGATTATGTTTTTTATGGTTTATCATATTAGACACCTCGTTTTCTACACTAAATTAACTAATTTGGCACAAAATTTTAAAAATTTAGATTAGATGCGGCACATGACGCAAAATTAAACTCTAATTGAAATTCAATTTTTACACTAAATTAATTCACTTGGCACAAAATTCTAAAATTTAAATTAGATGAGACACATGACGCAAAATTATACTATAATTAAATTTCAATTTGAAATTTAATTAGATTTTATCTCTGTTTTACTTATTATTATATATATATGTGTGTTGTTGTAATAGCTAAACCTTATTTTATGTTGAAATATGTTGTTACAATAAGTAACCACTTATTTCACATAAAAATATTTTGTTGTAATAGGTAAAACCTTGTTTCATATCAAATGAAGTTGTTATAATAGAGGTCAGGGGCGGCTTGATGCATTTGAGAGCCTAAGACAAAATTGAAATTGAGGTCTTTTATATATTTAAAGCGAAAATACACTTTTGATCCCTACATTTTGGCCCATTCTCAATTTGGTCTCTAATTTTTTAGAGCGCCTATGTTGGTCCCTGAAAATCAAAAATCTTCACTATTTTGGTCCCTATTGTTATTTTGGTTACGGAAATTGTCTGTGTGGTAGACAGAGTGCACTGTTGGCAACTTAAATGCTAGCGTAGCTAATAAATAATTAAAAAAAAATTATTTGGCATTTAAAAATGCCACGTCAGCAAAATTTAAATTAAATTTAAAAAAAAAAAACCTTCAATCTAATTAAATTAAATAATTATTTTTTTCATTATTTTTTTTTGGAAGAACATAAGAACATGTTCTTCATGTTCTTCCCTATATCAAGATGTATCCAACACCGAATTCTTCGTGATCTTCCCCAAATTCTAACACAATTAACACTAAATTCACTAGCTTATCAAACTCATAAACATGTTCTTCATGTCCTTTTCTCTCTCTCTCTTTTGCTTTTTCCTCTTTCTCCTCTGCTTCTTCAATTTCTATCACCCACGGTCTAAAGCCGAACCCCGCTCACCTTTTCCCTCTCGATTGAAATCAGATCTCTCACCCAAAATAGCTCTCTTCTCCATCTTGCAACCGAACCAAAACCTCTCTCTTCTCACCGACTCTCAAAAATTCCATACCAATTTCACTAGTCTCATCTTTCTTTGACCAAACCCAAAGGCTCTATCTTCTCGTGTTTGTTCTTGCATTTTGAATTCATGGGATTGGTAGGCGGTGGAGGTTGTTTGGTGGGCTGTAGGTTTTGTAGGTTGTGGGTTGTGGGTTACTGGGTTTCAAGGGATGTTTGGTGGTGGTGGTGGTGGTGGTGGTGGTGGTGGGTTGTGGAAGTGGGTTGTTTTGTTGATGGTGGTTGTTGACAGTATATACTTATGGTTATGTAGTTTCATGCAGATTCTTTTAATTGAGTTAAAAATCCTGTTTTGGTGAATTGATTATCTGACTGTTTGGAAACTTATTTTTGTACAAGCATGTGGGATCATAAGCAGCTTGGAAGAGCTGAATTGTAGAGATTCTAATTGTTTTACTTGTTTAGGCTTTCTGAACTGTTTTGTAATAATTTACATGTTATTGTGTGAATATCTGTTTAAAATCTAAATGTGATATGTAGTAGAGATGGAGGTAATGATTATTTCCCCAAATGATCGAAGTTAAATAAATTGAACGAATTTTTGTTTCTCTTTTGAGAAACCAAGCCAAATGTTTTGATCCATCTCTATTCTATAATTCTGTTGTTAAAAATATGATTTCTACAACCATTCTTTCTTTTTGTGTTTTTTCTTTTTATCTAAGTATTTTACTGCTGCTCTTTAGTTGAATAGAAACTTGTGGGAAGTGAAATTTTAATTTTAAAAATCAGTAATAATATATATCATCATTTTTAACCACATTGAATTTATCTTCATCTCCATCTGTTGACTTGTAAACTTGAAGTGTAGTAGCAGTAGTTATCCTAACAGCTAGTATGGTGTTATTATGTTGTATTTATAGTGTTTTCCAACTTTATACTTATTTCCTTTTCTTTCTTTTTTTCAATTTTATAGGGTGGAGGCCAATGAAGTGGTTGTGAAGCATGCATGGATATCACTTTTGGGAAGAAACTTTTCTTACAAGTCGTGTATATATTTGTATATATTTACTTTTGAAACCATGTGTTTGATCGTAAACTCAACAAGTTATGTATATATTTGTGTTTTTGAACATATTAATTTGATGAAGTATTTTGATTTTTGCATTTTTTTTAATTTGTATATTTAATTTGTTATTGTAGTTCTTAAATATAATGTTTATATTGTCTTATAATGTCTATATTTTGCAAGACAAGGTAACAAAAAAATTAATGTAATAATAATATAAAATAAAAATAATATAAAAAACTCAACCTTTTGCAACAAGGTTGTTTGTTGTAATAAATTATTCCAACAAAAATTTTGTTATAATAAGTTATGACATTTTTCATGTATTACAACAAAACTTTTGAAGCAATAAGCTATTGCCACAAAGTTATTGTTGTGATAAAAAAGTTACTGCATCAACCATGTAAGGGACATATTTTTATGTAATTGACATATCCTTTGACAAAACACACTTTACTTGTATTTGGGTAAATCTAAGTAGGTTCAAAATGATTATAACAAGTGGTTACATTGAAGACATGAAGATTACTCAAGATGAGCTTAAGAAAAGTGCAATCTGCAGGTCTCGATACCTCTTCGACAGAAACTCGATCTGTCAAGATTCATTAAAGCTCGACACATGTCTTGATTTATCGAGCTAACGGGATTTAGACTATAGCCAGCAATATTTTTATTCTTAGAGGCTATTTGTTTATGAGTTTGTATAATCCTTATTAGACTAGGAAAGCCCAAGGTTTGTGTATACATATTTGGAATAGGAGATTTCATTGTGCTCCTATTTAAACAAGGAGGTGGAAAAAGAAAAACCTAACCCTAGAAAGCTTTATAAGGTTTTCTCTTTGAAGCCCTAGCCTCTTTCTATAGAAGAAAGAGTTCTTGCTGCATTTCTTGTACGCCTTTGGGTTTTGTAACCAAGTAAAGTCTCACACACCATCATTGAGCAATCGAGCTATCTTTTTTCTCTCGTGTTGCTCTCCACTAGGAAGCCGCGATGGTGAAAACTCTCGCCTAGAATAGGCCGAATCTTTCCCCTGCTCCGGTGGAAACTTGGCTCTCTCATCACCGTTTCAACCTTCCTCACTCTCTCATTCCAGTTTCGGCTTTCCTCCACCTTCTATCCTTCTCATTCCCATAACACCCCACCCCTTTACACTATGGACGATCTCATGACCTGTGCCCGCCTCTCCCTTCACACAAAGGAACGCCAAACCATCCCTTTAACCCTTGTTTTGGAGAACAATAACAGAGTACTTGTGGCAAAGCTTTTCACCAAACGTCGAGTTAACGTGGAGGCGTTATCACGGACACTCAAAAGCATGTGAAGATTTGCCCAAGACTTCGAAGTTCGTGACTTGGCCTCAAACACAGTGCTACTACTATTCACCCATGAGGCTGACGCGCAAAAGGTGATCTTACAAGGACCCTGGTCATTTGACAAGTACTTGATAGGCCTCTATTAACCTAGTGCCTCTGAATCTGTGGAGGACGCAAAGTTTGTCACAAGCCCCTTGTGGATTCAAATCCATAACCTCCCTCTCAGCCGTATGAATAAAGCTAATGCTACAGCTATAGGGAACACCATTGGCAGAGTTGTACAAGTTGATGCGTCACCATCTGGAGAATGCCGAGGACGCTGCATTAGAGTCCGAATCAATATAGACATTGAGCAACCCCTCTGCCAAGGAAGATACGTGGATTTGGGTGGCTCGAATCCCCATTGGATATCCTTCCAATATGAACGTTTACCTATTTTCTGCTACTGGTGTGGTCTCTTAAATCATGATGAGAGGGACTGCAAGATCTGGACTGATAGTGGTGAATCATTGTAGAAGAGTGACCAACAATATGGTCCATGGTTGAGAGCTTCCTTGACCACCATACAACAACCACAACTGGTACGTACCAAATCTTCCCAACCAACAGCCTCACCCCAACCTCCACGACCCATACCTTCACCATCTACGCGACCATCACCTCCAACGGAAAACATGCCCCCTCCATCGCCGAACCCACCCACTATGACTCAAAATGCAGAAACTGTGGCTCAAGCTGATAAACCCGAAACTGCACCATCACACAAGGAAATTTTATCGGACCCACAATTGTTTGACACGTTTATCACGGACCTTGACCATGATCTAAATTACCATCCAAATTCAAATACACCAAATCCACCCCCACAATTGGCCCACGCTCCATTAACAGACATTACTCAACGTTCCTTTTCCACCACTAAGTCAACTATCCCCTTAACTGTTAACACTGACACTCTGACCACAAACCACTCAGATATTCCATACCCCACACACATGCCTGACAATCCCAAAGCCCCAGAACCCACTACTACTCCCACAAACCAAACCGTTACAGAAAAAACCGAACCTTTGCATGGTACCTAGCGTAGACTAGGACCACCTCGCGACACTGTGAACGCTGGTATCTCTTGTGAATTAGTGTTGGGACCTAAAAGGAAGCAATAGGATGTACCCTTACCTGACGACCCACCCAATGACAAGAAGCAGAGGCTCTTGGAGATGGAAGCAAAGTCGCTGGGTAAACTCATGGCAGAAAATTTGGGATCGGCGGTGGCTGCTAGGCAGTACCGCCAGACGCAATGATCATCATGAGCTAGAACTGTCGGGGGCTTGGGAACCGCTCGGCAGTTCGGGTACTCACCGACCTGGTGAGATCAAAAGGACCCAACGTTTTGTTTCTTATGGAGACGAAACTATCAGTAAATGAGATGATTCCGATTAGAGATGAATAAGGGTATCGTTCTATGCTCGCGGTACCAAGTGTGAGATGGAGTGGGGGTCTAGCTCTCCTTTGGAAGGATGATCTTACGGTAGATACTCAGACCTATTCTCTTAATCACATTGACGCAAAAATCATGGTTTCTTCACAGGTAGAATGGCACTTGATTGTTGTGTATGGCCATCTAGAGGATCAGAGGAAGAAGGAAACTTGGGCATTATTGCGGCATCTCCATTCTAGGGCCTCCTTGCCATGGGTTTGCATTGGTGATTTTAATGAAATCTTGGCATCTAATGAAAAAAGTGGTGGTGTGCCTAAGCCACTAGGGCCTATGCAGGATTTTCGAAAGCACCTTGTTGCATTGTGATTTAGTAGACTTGGGATACCAGGGGTACAGATATACTTGGTAGAATGGCAGACCAGTAAACATGTTTGTGGAGGAGTGATTGGATAGAGCCTATGCGAACCCAAAATGGAGAGAGATGTTTCCGACTGCCAAAGTTAGACATCTAACGGCCTCTTACTCTGACCATGACCCTATTTTACTTGAAACAGAGTTTGCTCAATCGAGGCACAGGCGAAGGAGGATCCAACGGTTTGAAGAAAAGTGGGTGACTCATGGGGAATGTGAAGATCAAATAAGAAGATCATGGACCCAGTCCCACCCGATTGGGAGCCCAATGTTTTGTCTCTTCGAAAAGATTAAGAAATGCCGCATGGACCTTGTGAAGTGGAGCCGGGGTGCCTTCGGAAATACCCGGGATCATCTTAATGCCAAACAAGAAGAGCTGCAACAGTTGGTTCATTCCAACTATGGGGTTAATATGGAACGTATTAACCAGACAAAGAGAGAAGTCAACGAACTCATGCATAAGGAAGAGGTTTTCTAGAGACAAAGATCTTGAGCTATTTGGCTCTTAGTCGGCGACAAAAATACCATATTTTTCCACCAGCGTGCGAGCCAACAAAGACAGAAAAACCAGGTTGAAGGCTTGGTCGATTCAGATGGATTGTGGCAAACGGAGGAAACTAAAGTGGCAGAGATTGCAGTGGACTATTATCAGACTCTATTCACAGCATCCGCAACTACTCATGTGACCGAAGTGGTGGACAAGGTAGACAGGGTTGTGACAGATGATATGCGACGCACACTAATGCTCCCTTACACCGAAAAGGAGGTGAGAGTAGCCCTCTTCCAAATGCATCCATCCAAGTCCCCCAGCCCCGACGGCATGTCACCATACTTTTTCCAAAAATTTTGGCACATCGTTGGCCCTGATGTCACGTCCGCATATGAGTGAATACCGCCCCATCAGTCTTGCAAATGTGGTATCAAGGATGGTCTCAAAAGTCATAGCTAATCGGTTAAAGATGATTCTGCCAAACATCATCTCCGATGCCCAAAGTGCTTTTGTGCCAAATAGACTTATCACCGATAATACCTCAGTGGCTTTTGAGATGTTACACCGTATGCGAAACCGACGGAAAGGGAAGATTGGGCATATGGCAGTGAAGTTAGACATTAGCAAAGCGTACGACCAAGTCGAATGGAGCTTTCTCAGACAGATAATGCTTAAAATAGGACTTCCTGTGTAGTGGGTGGACATGGCCATGGAAACAGTACAAACGGCAACTTACTCGGTCCTCATCAATGGTGAGCCTCGGGGACATATTACTCCGAACTGTGGAATCAAACAAGGTGACCCTCTTTCACCTTATCTCTTTTTGTTATATGCTGAAGGTTTGTCCTCTATGTTGGGAAAAGCCACAAACACTAGAGAATTGCATGGCATCACTTCGTGTCAGGGTGGAGTCCAAATATCACATCTCCTATTTGCGGATGACAGCTTACTCTTCTGCGAAGCTACTCCAGGTGAATGCCATCGTTTGCTGGATATTTTGGCTAAGTACGAGGCTGCCTCTGGACAGGCCATAAATCGCCAAAAGATGTCCCTTTTCTTTAGCCGCAATACAAGGAGTGAGGTGAAGGAAGAGATTCGTGGTTTGATGGGAGCGCAAATTATGACTGGTTGTGAGAAGTATTTGGGGCTGCCAATGGTAGGGGGAAAGTCCAAAGTGTCCACGTTCAAAGAACTGCAGGAGAAAGTCACCAAAAGGGTCATGGGGTGGAAGGAGAAGCATATCTCAAAGGCGGGTAGAGAAGTGCTTATCAAAACTATCGCCCAAGCGATTCCCACCTATTCGATGAGTCTTTTAAAAATTCCCAAAACAGTCTGTGATGGTATAAACTCTGCTCTATCTAAGTACTGGTGGGGTCAAACTAGGGATGAGAAGAAAATACATTGGATTAATTGGGGAAGGCTGTGCACATTGAAAAGGAATGATGGAATGGGGTTTCGGGACATCCATGCCTTTAACTTAGCTATGTTGGCGAAGCAAGCATGGCGACTTCTCCATGAAACGCACTCACTGTTTTATCATGTGTACAAAGCCCGCTATTTTCCCTCATGCTCTTTTATGGAGGCGGAATTGGGAGCAAGCCCATCGGTAGTGTGGAGGAGCCTGTTATAAGCATGTGAGGTGATTAGGGAAGGTTCTATATGGCAGGTGGGCAATGGACAAACGATAGGTGTTAATACCCATAGGTGGCTGCCTCGACCACCAACCTTTAAAAATGGAGCAGATAAAAGTTTAAAGGTGGTTGACCTCATTGATGCAACTACGAACCAGTGGGATCGAGCTAAGGTGCATGCCATTTTTGACCCGGTTTCAAGGGAGGATATCCTACAACTCAAGCTAGGTAATATGACCTCAAGAGACAGACTGATATGGAAGGAAAACAAGGTAAAAAAGTTTTCGGTGAAAACGGCCTATCAGGTGGCTTTTAGACTCCACCACCCACAATCAGGAGAGCACTCTCAAGCCAGATTGGATCAGAAGATGTGGAAAAGGATATGGTCTATAAACGTCCCTCCTAAGGTACGGACTTTTATTTGGCATGCATGTTCTAATATCCTGCTTACCAAAGCAAATCTACTCCGAAAGAAGGTGCAGTTGGACCTCACTTGTTCTGTGTATGGACAGCATGAAGAAACAACGGGACATATATTGTGGGAATGCCCTCTAGCTTGTAACGTGTGGGCACTGGTTAGGGGTAGGATTCAGAAGACAAGCTCGTCGGCGCCAGGCTTCTTCCTTCTTATGAGACAGATGATGGAGAGACTATCGGGGAAGGAATTTGAGCTATGGGCTATGATTGCGTGGGCGCTCTGGAATGCACGAAACCGTATACACTTCCAAAACACACAGACCCATCCAACTGAGATCCTCAAGCAAGTAACGGACCTACTGGTGGACTACCAGAAACTTGTTCGAGATCTGGTGCAAGGGCAGAAGACATGATGACTCCTAGAGCTTTTTACTAAGGACCTTGGTGGCTTACAAGGACTTTGTTATGGACCCTCTTAGAGTTTGATTTATTTTATTATTTCTCTTGTACTGGTTGGGCTCTTAGAAGTGTAGGCCACGATGTATGGCTTGCATGGCTTTGTGTATTACAACTCATCAGCCAAGTCTATATCTGTATACTGTTTCTTTCTTCTTTTGATTAATATACTTCTATCTTTTGACGTCAAAAAAAAAAAAAAAAAAAAAAGAGAAAAACAATTTTCTCTACAAGATTTTTTTAATACACTTTTACAAGAAGGAAAATCAGCGTACTTAAGAATTGATTGAAAAACCACTCATCTTGGACATCATGTGAAACTGGAATGAAGATTGAAGGTCCTCTCAAGTCTTGTTTTTGAATTTTATTGCATCAAGATACGTTTTCTCTTCTTTGTTCTAGAATTCAAGGTTATATGTTATCTCTCATGAATGAAGTAGATCCTTGTGTTACTTCTGCTGCATGTTTTGTATGAGATGCAAAACCATTTTTTCCAACAGCATAAACCTATTGCCTTAGGGTTTATTACAACGGCTCCCAACAACTTTTTTGTCGTTGCAATAACTCTCTATTACAATGACTTTGTAATTATTGTAACGATTTTTTCCGTTGTAACATGCATTTTTTTGTTGTTGTGATGGTATATCTAACTTAATTGATAGGCATAGGATAATAAATTCTCCCTCCCTCAACTACCAACTTATCCAAAAATAAATCGTTAATTTTAGGTAGCACCCACAACAAAGATTAACAAAAACATACCTATATTTAGGATAATTTTACAGTTTTTACTTATGAAGTCCAATTCCAATATCCTATAATGGCTATGAGTTTGTTTGGCATCACCTTATAAACTCAGCTTTTATGTACATCTTTTTAAAATCTTAATTTTCCCCGCATTCTCTCACTTTTTAATACTTTAACACACTTTCATCAAAAAGCTAAATTTCCCAAACAAATACTATATCCAAAGGAATGGTTCTTTGCCTTTGCATGTTTATGCTTTTTGCTGGCCTTCAGCAAAAAGCTAGATTTCCCAAACGGATTCTATCTCCAAAGGAATGGTTTCCCAAACAAATACTATATCCAAAGGAATGGTTCTTTGCCTTTGCATGTTTATGCTTTTTGCTGGCCTTCAGCAAAAAGCTAGATTTCCCAAACGGATTCTATCTCCAAAGGAATGGTTCTTTGCCTTCGCATGTTTATGCTTTTTGCTGGCCTTCTCACTAGCCAGACAAATGCCAAAGAGATTAGCTCTGGAGCTACAGGAGAGAACGTTCTTTTTTTTCTTTTTCTTTTTTTAATACAGGAGAGAACATTCTTAAATGCACACAGGAAGTGCTAAGATGAATTGTCAAGTAGGCATTCCTGCTAACCCCTACCAAAGAGAGGTTGCGAAGCAGAAAATAAATGTCATGTCATGGTTAACATGCAAAGCCTCTCTTTGCACTATGTTTAAATAAGGCATTTCATGCCTGGGTGGCTCAAGGGATTGATGCCTTTTTTTTTTTTTTTGGAATAAAAGAGGGGGGCGACCATATGTGGCTTACCCCCAGGGCGTGACCTAATAGGGGCACCTCCAAGGGATTGATGCTTTATATGTTTAAATTAAGAACTTTTATATACTTAAATTTAATTAAATAATATATAATTTTTACATAAAATCTAATCTTCTAATTTGTTTAGAAGCAAAAAATTTTAGTTTTTTAATGAATTTTTTGTTCATATGTGAATTGTTCATCTATTTTTTATAATAAGTTTTGTTAATTTCTAAATTCTATCCAAATTAATTGTAAAAAGAAAATATCCAAATTAAATCTTAAATATTTAAAAGTTAAAACTTTTAGCATGAAATAAGAGTTCTTCTACTATCACAAACAAACTCATAATTTTTGCCACAACTCTTTTATGTGCAAATTATAATTAGTTGTTTGTCACTTTTACATAACCACTTTTTTTTTTCACCAATCACAATCAGCTAGAGTTGTGACAAAAGTTGTACATTTTGTAGTAGCACTAATTTTTTTTTTTTTTTAATACAAGATAAAAATTCTACCCTAACATTTAAGTATATATGTGTATGAAACCCCTTCCTGAAGATTTGAAATCTCAACCTATTGCTCTCTATACTCTACAAGTACTTATACTTGTAGTGTAACCATCGCCTTAAGGGTGCATGGTGGTTATTACTAAAATTTTTGCTAAAGGAAAATGGTAGGAGTGTAGGACCACAAATTTTGCCACAACTTGCTCACATAGAAAATTGTAAATAGTGAAGTAAAAGTTGTGACACGTGAGCGAGGTCTAGCAAAAATTGTGGTCTTAAGTCCTAACATTACTCTTTAATGAAAGAGTAATTCTAGTATTACAACTTGTGACACAGCTCATCCATGTGGCGAGTTGTAGTTGGTGGAGAAATAATGGTGGGTTCATATAGAAATATCCCACCACCAACCACAACTCGTCACGTGGACGAGTTATGGCGCAAATTGTGTCACCAGACTTTTTCATAATGAAATAAACTCTCTTTCATTTTACGTACGTCAGCACATGCGTAGTTAAAGTACAGTGTACACCGATGACCGCTCATTTTAGTGTGATGCTACACGAACCACTAAAATGCACCGCCTCATATCCTCAGCCCTCCCAATTCCTATCTATATATATAAATTGGCCAACCACGATTTCCATTTTTTGTTTTTGAATTGTGGGTGACTCTTTACAACTTCAACAAGCTTTTCTTCTCTAGAATATTCGATTCTCTTAGACAGACAAGAGAGAGAGAGAGGGAGTCCGATCCTCACGTGAGGTAAGGTCTTCGGAAAATCTATTTATCTGGGTTTGTTCAATTATGGATAACTGTCTCCTACTTCCCAAGATTAAGGTTGTCTTCCTTGAATTGCTAATATAGTTTATCATTAAGAAATCTTTGTCTTTTCATGGTTTGGTTTTTTGGGTGTAAAAGAAATTATGGGTATGGAGGTTTGTGATTCTTTGAGCAAAGTTTGTTCATTTATTTGTTAATTTTTGCTGGTTTTCCATGAATTATTATGGGATAGATTTTATTTGGGTTGGGCTGTTGTTATTTTTCAATGGATTGGTATTATGAACGAAGGAGTAACTTTAATTGCCATTGAAGTTGAAGATTTTATCTGGGTTTTGTTGTTTTTTCAAGATTATGGGTTTTGTTGCCTGTGTAATTATTAATAATAATTAAAATAAATAAACAAACAATTAGTTTGCTTGATCGCATATGGGAATTTGTATAATTTCAATTATTGGATTACTTGGAGCGAGTGTATTCTATTTGTTTGTTGAAGCATTCTGTGAAAGTTGAAACCTGTGGCATTTTGTGAAGCTTGAGAACTTGATTAAGTGGCTTCCTTGGCACATGATTCCACCTCTACCCATGTCATTTGCGCAGCAACAGATTATATTTTAGTAGAATTCATGTTTCATTACTTCAGCTTTATTCTAAATTTTATTCAAATCTATGAGTGGCATGTTGGGGGGGGGGGGGGGGGGGGGCGTCATACTTTGTTTTAAATTTACAGCCAATTCAATGTCCCTTTTTGTTTCCTCCTCATCCTTATAGAATCCACACACACACGTGCCAGGACTAAGCTAAGATACTAGTGTAGTTACATCATTTTTGGGTTTCGATAAGTACACATTAACAATCTTTCTAGAAGTTGTTGATTTTCATCTTGGAGCACGTATATACTTCCACATAATTTACTTGTGAATGATTATAAATATTTTTCATACACTGTTCTTTCTTTCAGCAAAATATGCAAAATCCAGAGAGTACACAACACGTCTCAGTTGTATGGAGGGGGAAGACATTTACTATAGAAATGAATTTAGGTGCTACTATTAAGGAGCTTGGGCTTGAACTGCTAAAATTGACCAATGTCAAAGCAGATACCATGCGGCTGATTGTTCCACAATCCTCCAACAAAAGCTCAAAGCTGTTGTCACCTTTCTCTGATGAGCAGGCATTCTTAAGTTTGCAAGACACTTCCATAGGAAAGGTATTAGCACTTATTATTCTATATTTGGTTAATATTTTTTAACCATTATGAATGTAAATTTTCCTGATATTAGTATATTATTTTTTGTCTAATAAGTGCTGTTAGTTACTGGCAGCACTTAGCAGGCTTTATCACTCAACTTTTAGTACTGGCAGCAATTGTTATTTTTATTGCTTCTGAGATGAGCTACTTACTTGCTGGCAGCTAATTCAGTACATTATAAATTAAAGTTGAAATCACTCCTCTACATATTTGAAGAAACACAGAGAACCAAAGAAACAGAGAGAGAGAATTTTTCTTTATTAGAGATAAACTGTGATTGAATGGCTTAACTTACAAATGAGAAAGACTTGATAAGTTACAAATGAGCAAGACTTGTACATTATATACCAAAAACAAGAATCAGAAAATATCTAGAAACGGTTACAAGATCTGTTAACAACCTCTCACACGTGCACAGGTATGAGCACTAACAAACTTAATACATATACACTAAATGACACCGTTCTTCTTAAGAGAAACGGCACCATTTGTGACTAACTGAGACACGCGTGTATTGTTCTTAGACGACACCATTTTCGGTGTTACCGTTGGAATAGTGTTATCTTCAATCTCTTCCAATCTGCAATTGGGGCTTTCAATATTAGAGACAACTAATAATGGATGATTGACTTATAATATAATCTAAAGGAGTTATCTCTAGCATTGAAAGGCTTTTTGATGCAGTCATGGAAGATCAATTTTTTATGACTTCACAAATTCATCTATTCTAGATTTATTTTATGGGGCCCACATGTGAAGTCCAATTGAAGCAAAATTCATGTGATTTTAAGGGCATTTTTTAGGGTTAAAATGTTTTTTAATCCATGGTTTACAAGTAATGGTTAGTTTTGTATACAATGTCAAAACTGTAATTGTCTACAATCTTGTGAATTAAGGGTATTTTTGTAATTATCAATTTTTTAGTTTACTGGTCTAGTTAGGAGGTTTTAGTCAAATAGGAGCTCTAGTTCTATTAGAAAATTTTAAGATCTAAAACCTATATAACTGTGTCATATTACTCAAAGAAGAGAAAGTTAAAAAAAAAAAAGAACTTTCTCTTCTCGGAGTGTTCCACTATCTTAGAGTTTATTTCTTTTCTTAGTACTGCACTTTAAGTTTTTTCTTGTTGTTTGTTGCTGTTTGTTTGTTTGTTGCATTTCCTTGTGTTCACCATCATGAACACCTTGTATTTGCTTTCTTCTGTTTTGCAGTTTGTTTAATAATACTCTTATTACCTATCAAAAAAAAGAAGAGAAAGTGTTTAATAAAAATAGAGTGTTATTGTTTAGTATTGAGACACATTGGCCTTTTTTTCTTTTTCTACATTTCTCCTCTCTCTCTACACTTAAATATTCTCACTGTTAACGCTTGTTGTTCATGTGCACTGTTCACAAATTGTGGGCAAATTTGATTTCCGTTGCTTCTTATCTCATTTGCAACCATAACTCAAATCTTTTTCCTTCCCTAAACCCTAGCCATTCCTGAAACTTAAATGACGCAGGACAACCAAAAATATTGTGACGAAAAAAATAAACAACGGGAAAGCTAGGATAAAACCTAGGAGTCAGCATATAGGGTTGCTTGGAGTCAGCAACAAGCGTGATTGGAGTCAGCACTAGTTGTAAAACTAAACAAATGTTTATTATCAATATCAAAATTTTCTTCCAAAACTGAAAATTGTGCTTAAATAGAAAACAAAATGCATAAAGAAACCCTAATTATTAAATGATTGGGCGCAAGTATTAGTAGGCTTCATCTATAAGGCCACAAGTTGGGTCATCTTCTTTTTGCTTCTACGCCCATAAGTATATATAATAGGAGGCCCATATCTTGTGTCCGCACCATTAACCCTTCTTTCAAAAAATTTTAAACCCTAAATTCACAAATTCTACTAACTCTAGACCTAGCATGAGCACGAGCACATATTCACTGGGATTCATTTCTCTTTGTGAAATTGTTTATATGGTGTGTTTACTGATAGGATGTATTGTGAATTTAGATTGTTTATGTGAAAAAATAAAAGGTGACTTTCGACAGTTAGAGCATGTTTGGTATGCTGTAATAGATCTTGTAATGGAATGCTTATTCATTTAGTTTGGTTGAATTTTTATTACATGAAATAGTTATTTAGGAATAGCTATTCCTTAAATTGAGGAATGCTATTCCTCTCTTAAAGGTATTCCTCTCTAAAGGTATGTAATAACCATTCCTTAATATTAATTTTGAAATTATTATATTTCCAAAAAAAAAAAAAAAAAAAAAAAAACTATTGCGATGTGAAGAATAATTATAATATTACATGGAATAGTTATTCATTAGGGATAGCTATTCCTTAAATTGAGGAATGATATTCCTCTCTTAAAGGGATGCTATTCCACTCAAAAGGGATGGAATAGTTATTATATTTAGAAATTATTATATTTCCAAAAAAAACAAACTATCTCTATGTGAAGAATAATGATAATAATTACAAAATTATTATATTTCCAAAAATGCAGATTTGTGGTTTTATTTCTATTTCACAACGTATTAATGGGAATAGTTTTTTTTTTTTTTTTTTTAAGTAATAAGTTTTATTGATATCAAAAATGAACACCCTAGTACACAAGGAGTGTAAAGGGATCAACAAATCAATACAAAAATTGCAAGAATCTAGGAAATCAATAAAAGAAGGGAATGATTGTTTTTGCAAAGCAAACAACCAATCTAGTAAAGTTCTACAAAAGAAAAGCTTGAGGTCCAGAATAGATCTCTCAATATCTTCAAAACATCTACTATTTCTCTCCCTCCAAAGACACCACATTAAGCAATGAGGAACGATGGACCATATATAACCATTTCGATGACGACCAAAGCTGCCTTGCCAACACCCTAACAGCCCCAAAACAGTATGCGGCATAACCCAAGTTACATCAACTAAACCCAAAACCATAGACCATAGATCCATAGCAACGGGACAGTGAAGGAAGAGATGATCCAAAATCCACACCTTCCTTTTTCGTAAATTATCAATTGTCAAGCATTTCCCTAAGGCAGCAGTCCAAACAAAGAAAGCTACTCTAGAGGGAATCTTCTGCTTCCAAATACTTTTCCAAGGAAAACCATAGATAGTAGGGCCAACTAAAATTCTATAATAATCATTAACCATGAACCCCTTATCTTTGCTAGGTGTCCAACACATCTTATCCTCACCAAACCCCCTTATTGAAGAACCATATATGGTTTCCATGAAGCCTGACATAGCCGCTAATTCCCGAGCATGCACACCCCTAAAGAAGCTCACATCCCAAAAGAGGACTCCATTGTAGGACTTCATAAGCTCAGCCACACTAGCCTCCTTATTCTTGCAAACAAGACAGGATAGCTAACAACAAGAGATGTCTCTCCACACCAACGGTCTTGCCAAAACTTCACCCTAGACCCATCACCAATATCATACAGAATATGGCGTGAGAAAGAAGGCCATCCCTAATTGATACTTTTCCATAAACCAACACCATAAGGACCGTTCACAAATCTGGTACACCAACCCCCCCACACACATCCATATTTCATCTCTACCACTTGTCTCCAAAGGGCGTCCTTCTCAATCCCAAATCTCCATAGCCACTTCCCAAGTAAAAGCTTCATTGAAAAGTCTTATCTTCCTTATCCCTAAGCCACCCGAAGAAATAGGAGCACAAAAAGTAGCCCACTTAACCAAATGAATTTTAGGTTCATCACTGAAACCGCCCTATAAGAAATTCCGCTGAAGCCTCTCAATTCGGTTAGCCACACTAGCAGGTATAGGAAATAAAGATAGAAAATAAGTGGGTAAATTAGATAGGGTGCTTTTGATTAGAGTGACTCTACCTCCCTTGATAAATACAAGCGTTTCCAACTCGCCAATCTCCTCTCAATTTTCTCCAGAATCGGATTCCATATAGTCTTATCCTTGAATTTAGCACCCAAAGGAAGACCCAAATTTTTCATTGGAAGAGTACCCTGCTTGCAGCCAAGAACATTCGGCAATAAGTCAATATTATGCACTACTCCAACCGGAACCAATTCTGACTTGCTCAGATTTATCTTTAGACCTGACACCTCCTTAAACCAAATAAGAATCATAAGGAGAATCAAAATCTGTTCTAGATTAGCTTCACAAAAAATTAGTGTCATCCACGAAAAGGAGATGAGACACTGCCAAGGATCTTCCCTCCAAGTTACCCACACTAAATCCTGACATGCGTCCTTCATGAATTGCTTTATCCAACATTCTTCCAAGAGCTTCCATCACCAAAACAAACAACAATGGACACAACGGATCACCTTATCTCAAACCTCTGGAGCTACCAAAAAATCCATGAGAGCCACTAATCAAAATAGAGAAACAGACTGTAGATAAAAAAAGAAAATCCATTGTCTCCACTTGGAAGAGAGCCCACTTTTTTCTAACATCTGTAAAAGAAAACTCCAGTTTACATGGTCAAAAGCCTTCTCAACATCCAGTTTACAAATCAGCCCCGACACCCCAGACTTCAATCTACTGTCAAGACATTCATTAGCAATAAGAATAGAGTCAAGGATCTGTCTGTTCCTCACAAAGGCATTCTGAGATGCTGAGATTATATCCCCATAACCGTGTGGAGTCAGTTAGCCAAGACTTTAACAATAATTTTATAAACCCCCCAACAAGACTAATGGGCCGAAAATCTCTAATCTCACTTGCTGCATGTTTTTTAGGGATGAGAGTAATAAAGGTCGTGTTTAAACTTTTCTCAAATTGACATTTAGCAAAAAAATGATGAAATACAGCCATAAGATCAGGTTTCACAATCCCCTAGCAAGCTTGGAAAAAGGCCATTGGGAAGCCATCTGGTCCAGGAGATTTATCACCATGAAAACTCTGAACGACATCAAAAATTTTTGCCTCTTCAAAAGGTCTCTCTAACCAATCCGCATTATTGCCGGATATCATTGGAAAAACCAACACATCTAGAAATGGTCGATCAACCTGCTGCTCAGAATACAAATTCATGAAGAAATGAGTAATGCAGTCTGCAATCATACCCTGATCTGAAGACAAGGTACCATTAACCATTAGGCTTTCAATACCATTATTTTTTCTGTTAGAATTAGTCATTCTATGAAAGAATCTGGTATTGGCGTCCCCTTCCTTCAAGTGCAACACCCTAGACTTTTGTCTCCAACTAATCTCTTCTAAAAGAGTCAACTTTTTAATACTTGTACGAAGATTAACTTGTTCTTACTTCTTCTCAGCTGTTAATTTGTTGTCTCCTCTTTAGCATCCAAAACATTCAACTTGCTCCAAAGGTCCTGTTTCTTATATGTGACGTTGCCAAACTCCGTCTCGTTTCACTTTTTTAAAGCCAACTTCAAGGCAGCCAACTTCTTAGCTAGTATAAAACTCAGGGTTCCTTGGAACAAATAAGATGCCCACCATGTCTTCACTTTGTCAACAAAATTTTCCACCCTCAACCACATATTTTCAAAACGAAAAGGAATTCTACCTCTTCGCTAACTCCCACCTTCCAACAAAATAAGAAAATGGTTTGAAAGTACTCTAGACATCCTTTTTTGTGTAAATTGTGTGAAGTGATCTGCCAATGGGGAGAAAAGGAACCGATCTAGTCGAGAAGCTGAGGATGTATTGGACCAGGTGTAATGGCCCCCTTCCATAGGTATACCCATCAACCCATGAAGAGAGATAAAGTCAAAAAATCCATACATAGCCCGAGAGTAGCTAGCAGCTCCCAGTGACTCTGATGGGAAATAGATTATATTAAAGTCACCTCTTAAGTACCATGGCAAACCCCACCAACTGATCAGCCCGATTAGTTCCTCCCACATCAACCTACACCTTTTGTTCAAATTTGGCCCATATACGCCTGTAAAAGCCCACTCAAATTGGTCACCAACATTTTTAAACTTGCATGAAACCGAAAAATGCCCCATCGCTTCCTCCATTTTTTCCACAACCCGTCTATCCCACATCAATAAAATACCTCCAGAAGCACCTTCAGAACCCAGGTACAACCAATCTACATATGGACAACTCCATATACTTCGAACAATACCTCTAGTAATCCATTCTAGTTTGGTCTCTTACAAACACACAATATCAGCCTTCTAGGATCGCAACAAATTACGAATCTAAAGCCTCTTTTCAACTTCATTTAGCCCTCTGACATTCCAAGAAAGTAACTTCAAATTCATTGAGCAACAGAGAGAACTCGATCCCTATTAATACCACTTCGCCTAGCAGAGGTAGAGCCATAATTAATAGAACTGAACAACCACTTCAACTCTTTTAAACCTTTCACCCTCAAACTTTTTAAGCCACGTGTTTTCTTGTTCACCTCAGCCCTTCGATTTAATTCAGCTTCAACAGCTAATAAAAATTCTATTGCTTGATCTTCCAAACCCTCTAGGGACGTGCCAAAGAAGCTATCGAAATTATTGAATCTCCTTTGAAACCACTCTGAGTAAGGTTCATGCCTTTCTGAACTATCCACACCCACAAACCTCTCCACATCCACAACTGTCCGTTCTACCATGGCCAAAGGTAGAAAAAAAGCAAGTGGTTCAACATCTAGAGGCTGATCAGCATCCTCCGAATAGGTATCCGAAACCCAGTCCTCCACCAACACTTCATCCTCTTCGATAAGAGCCGATGACACATTCATAACGTCAGAAGACTCAAACGGAACTAAGGCCAGCTGTTTTTGCTTTTCCAATACCTCGATAGCTTCACACCGTGGCAAAGAGATCTGAATCGAAACTGCAACCCTACTTCCGTCGCGTAATTCAAGTACCCATTGCTCCGAATTCCCCCATTTCTTGACTATATTGCCAAAATGCTCCTAAAGAATTAGTCGAAAGTCTCGCTCTAAGCTCTCGTCACTATTTGTGGTACACGCCAACTCATTCCTGGCCTCATCGGCCTCGTCGGAGCCGAGAAGCTCAGCCTCGACTACATCAGAGGCTTGATTCGAGTCAATCAACTTCGATAACTCATACCTGGCATCATCGACCTTATCGAAGCCGAGAAACTGAGTAGCGACGACATCGGAGACCATCAACGACATCAATGGCGTTATCGACACATCCACCACATTGGTGCTCAGAATATCTATAGCTGAGCATGCCGAGACTGATGGAAGAAACGAAAACTTACATGAAGGTTGGGTCTCTCGAATCGGGAAAGACAAGGAGGTCAGCTCTTTTGTTTTGGGCCGCCAAACCAAAGTGGGCTTGGGCTTAAAGTTATTTAAATGGGTTGGGTTGAGTGGTTTAGCTTTAGAGAGTGCAGTGGGCCTAAGGACAACTTGCGTGGGCTCAACACCAGATGGACTTACTCGACCCACTTCCTAAATGTTGGAGCACTTAACTTCCCACTCCATTCAGCCCACGCTCCAAACTTAAAAATACTTCTAGCAACAAAGGAGCTTTAGTGCCATTAAGAGCATTGTCTTTAATCTCAAGCATGATTTTAGCCCTAGGTACCGCTCTTTTGTTCCCAGCACCCCTATTGCACGAATCATGGTTCTGATTGCTTATGCTTGTTTTGTTTGAATTTTGAATATTGGGCATTAATTGCTTTCCTTTTTTGCTTCCACCATTGTCTTTCCGATCACCATCCACCGTTGCTGACAAAAAGGATTTTTGTTGTCTGAACTTTTGCACTGTTGGGTTCAAGACAGATTGAGATGGCGGTTTGACGGCAAATGTGTCGGGAGCAATAGCCTTACGTAGATGAAATCCAAACCCTCTCCGCCCACTACCCAGCTTTCCTTCCGGCACAATGATGAAACCTTTCCGACAGCCATGAACAAGTTCAGAGATCATAAGAAAGCTTCCATGTGCATTGGAACCCAGTTGCAAAATAAAAACCTTATTACCATCCTTGAAGGTTCTTGCAAAATTTTCAGGAGGTATATTTGAAATGAGATCCTCCACCATAGTTAGCAAACGTTTAGCACTCTCTTTACCCGTGAAAACTGATTAGAGAGAATCCTTATTTCTTTCATCATATATATGTAACATGTAATAAGTACCTCCCTCCTCAACCGAAAATTCAAACGCTTTGAACTCGACGAAAAAGAAAATGGAACCTCCCATGATAACCGAGAAAAAGAAAAACCAAAGAATTTTGTGACTAATCCGAGGTAGCCATGCCTCAACTAATAGGAATAGTTATTTCATTACATCACCTTTTATTCTCAGTAATACACATTATCATTCCTAACGTAATTATCATTTAGTCTACCAAGCGTATGCTTATTGTACTTAAGATATCTTCTCAAATTGTAGACAAGTTTGATTTCTTAAAAAGATGCAATGGACACATAAAAGGAGTTAAATTGGGTTTAAAAATCTTTAAGTTGAACTTCCACGACTGGATTTTACAGAATTTTCCACATGCTTGCAAAAAATCAGCCATCTCTTTTTTTCTTTTCTTTTTTGATTTTGTTAATTCTTTATGCTGAAAGATCATTCATCAAGTCTTGCGAGTCCACTGATTGCCTGTTTCTTATAATTCAGGGCAAGTCTATCAGAATGATGGGAGTGTCTGAAAGTGAGGTTGATGAAGTTCTACAAAATGCAAAAGCAGACTTGAGGATAGCTGGATTCGAAGAAGAGGAAAAGAGACTGAGGCAGCGAATATCAGACAGACAACATGCTTCACTGAAACTTCCACAAGGACGTTATATCTTTCGTGATTTTCGCACACTAGAGATCCCAGGAGTAGAGGTGTGTTGACTTTGCTAATTCCTTTTTACCTCATATAATTTGTAGCTTAGATAGAATGGGTGCTGTGTAGATAAAGAACTATATGTAAAAGAGAGAGGGTATAAAGGAAAGACAGAGAGATTTAGTCGCTTGTTCTTTTTCATTTAATGAGCTCTTTTTTTATCTAATAAGTTACTTGATACTAATATATTTATAATTGTATGGACTTGAAATATGTTTTGAAAGAAATGGAAAGATAGACTTGTACATCAGTCTTAGACAGAGACACAATTGTTAGACACTGTGGCTATGACATATTCTGGTCTATATGCGTGTGTGCGCGTGCATCTATATATATATATATATAGGAGATCTGCTGGGGCTCGTATAGTCTATACCAATAAAAAAAATACACAATTGCTGAAATTTACATGTGTGCGGCTAGTTGCAGCTTTTGTAAAGATCATTCATGTGTTTGAATTATGAATATTGACTTCATCATGAACTTGACAATGAAAACTGTTAGAAGGGTGCCTTACTAAAATTCTTTATATGTTATCAAGATTCATTTGCAATCATCAACTGATAAATGATACTATATAACTATTTTCTTTTTCGCAGACAATATTTACTAAGAGTAGAATGTGGGTTGGTAGGTTTTTAAGTGAAGTCTGGATCGGGATATATGTTTTTCTATGAAAGGATATACAGATTGAATGGCAATTTTTATTTTATAAATGTACATGCTTTGAAGTGAATGTTTATGTCTTTCCTTGGAATATGCGCTTCTAGAAGAAAAAAATCAAGCTGCCAATATCTTGAACTGATTATCAATTGATTTGGTTGTTACTTGTTTACAGTTGAATCCCCCAGCTTCTGAGGCGTTGAGAATAATGCACACGCTCGCTGCAGATCCTGGAATTGTTGCTATTATGAACAAGGTGCATTGGATAAATTTGGCACACTTAAATTTTTTTTAACAAGCTCCCATCATTTTGTTATGCCATCATTGATGAGTTGTATTTTGGTTGTTCTTTACAGCATCATTGGTGTGTAGGTATTATGACTGAGATGGCACCCATTGGTTATGTTGGCATAAGTCCTAAATGCCTTCTTGGTTTTAACAAGGTAATGGCCATTCTAAACATAAGTATATATTTCATTAGTGTTTTATTTTCTTTAATTTTTTGTCTTGCTGACTCTTATTTTTGCAGAATTATGGAGAGGAGATATCTCTGCGTCTTAGAACTGATGACCTTAAGGGTTTCAGGAAGTATGAGAGCATCAAGAAAACTCTTTTGCATGAACTTGTAAGTTAAATAACTTTTCAGTGTGAGAGGATTGTGCTTTTGTATGTGCACGTGCACATATGTGTGTCTCAGTGTCTCATACAGACAAAATGTTACTGTTTAATGAATGAAAAAATTACTTTGGTTATTCAACATAGAATGAGATTGTAGGCAATAGCACTTGGTTGAGTTGATTTTGAACCAGCTGGTCGGTATTGAGAAAACTCAAATAATTCTTTATTGCTATCAGGCTCACATGGTACACTCTGAACATGATGCCAACTTTTATGGTCTGGATAAACAGGTAAGTATTTTCATGTTTTAAGTGCAAATTTTACTTTAAGCTCATTACTGAGTGGGCATTTCTTGATTTGATGTGTTTTTTCCTTTTTTCTTTTCGTAGTTGAACCAAGAAGCTGCTAGTTTAGATTGGACAAGATCAAGAAGTCATACCTTGAGTGGAGTACAGTATTCAGAAACTTATGAGGATTCATTTGTTGGAGACGGTAGTAATTCCACTCAGAAGCTTGGAGGAAATACATCAGATCAGCTTGCAAGTGCTCGTGCATCTTCAGTTGCTGCTGCTTATCATCGTTTAGCAAATGCTTCTGAAAACAGCTTGGGAGGGTCTATAGTAAATGAAGAGCCTGACCCTGATGATTCTGGGTTCAATACACGTGAAGAAGATGATTCTATGTATTCCTTAGAGGAAGAAAACTTGGATATTTGGAGTCCAAATGAAGCTGAGAGAAAAACTGCTTATGAGCCTGATCCTGATGATCATTCTGGCAATCATAACAAGCTTGAGCCTGATCCTGATGATTCACTGGGTGGGGAAACTTTGGAGTCTGAAGTTTATCCAGAATTTACTGGAAGAAGAACAATATTTCAACAAGATTTCAATAACGCTGGGCCAACACAACTCTTGCCTCCTCCAGAAACCAACTTGATGCTGAGAACCTCAAAGTTGCATGAAGAACCTGATCCTGATGAATCTCAGGATATGGAGATTGTGGACAGCGGAACTCAAACAAGCAAAAACATTGAAGAACCTGATCTTGATGAATCTCAGGAAATGGAGATTCTGGACAGCAGAATTCAAACCAACAAAAACATTGAAGAACCTGATCCAGATGACACGGCAGAAAAGCAGAATGGTTTGGAATATGGAAACATCATGGGACTAGTTCTGGATGATTACCCAGAAAATGAGACCAGCAGAGATAAAGCATGTCTAAATAAGGCTTATAAAGAACCCGATCCAGATGAGTCTCAGCCAAATGGAGTTCTGGCAGAGCCTGATCCTGATGATAATTTGGTGCATCCACTGGGAATATTGAGAATGCAAACCTATGAGCCAGATCCAGATGATCAAGAACTTCAAAGAATCCAAGACCCTGTTACAGTTGTTTGTAGCCGTCTGCAGAAGGCCATTGAAATGCTGCGAGTTGAAGTTACTCCGATGGAAGCTGCTGCAGTACTACAAACTCTGTTTAAGATAATTAGGTATACTTGTCAAATCATTGATTTCATTCATCCTTTTTTTATTGAATTTTTCTTTTTTGGTGGGAAGACATAGAAACACAGGGTTTTCCCTCCCAGTATAATACAACTGGCCTGCATTTGCAAGTTCTTGCACTGAGTTTGCTTAGGAAGCCCCCTGCATATATATAGCCCGGCAATATCATCAGTTATCCAATCTATTTTTGTACTTTATCTATTGAGTTATTGACAAATGCTGGAATTATGTGTATTTGCTTGCAGGAATGTCATTGAACACCCAAATGAGATGAAATACAGAAGACTGCGAAAGGTATAATTATTATTTCTCTTGACCTTAGTGAAAGACCAAAACTTTGCATCCTAGAGTTTCCTCATTAAACTTTTAATTGATAGCTAATGGGTTATGCATTTGCAGGCTAATCCCATAATCGAAAGGAATATTGCGAATTATAAAGGTTTGCTTTTTTTCTCATTCTAAGTATCAATTTTACCAAGTCTTGTGAGAGTCACTGGAATTTGTCTTGAGTGAAATTGTTGGTAGGTCCCAGATATTTGAAAATTATGAACTGGAAGCTGAATGGAGCTAGAAAATGATATATACGCTTTGGAATTTCAATGTCTTGTTAGGTGTAAATAAAACATGCATGAGAGAGAGCCAGTCGGTTGGAATCACAATATTGCTGTACCAGGTTCAATCTTGCGCCATGTTCAATCTTGCGTTGACATGTGCATTGAATGGAGGGTTGGACCTTCAATCTCTTACAGGATGAGATATATTAGCCATGTCAAACTTGACATATGTTAATTAAAGATGGCATAAGATAGATTATGTGAATTTGGCAAATCAAGGGACATTTTACTAAAGTTTTCCACTTACTAAATACTACCCCAAGGGATTGCATTAATTATGTCATATTACTATATTAGTGACCATAGAATTCTCACCCTAATCAGATGGAAGGGGTGAAATTAAATATTTACCAGATCTATATAGGAAGTTAACTTTATGACATCTCTAAAATGAGGGCCATTGGCATTAATCCCTTTCTGGTTTTTGTGCTTACAGCTGCTATGGAAATTCTTACTTTGATTGGTTTCAATGAAGATGTTGTGTCAGACGAGATTGGAAAGGCAGAAGCTTATATAGTTTTGAAGCGGAATGATCCAGGGCTATTGTGGCTTGCAAAGTCTTCCCTTGAAGCATGTATTGCTTACTAATGGTAGAAGTGCAAAATTTAAGATGAACTTTTAAAACAGTAAATGTGCCATGTATAGGTTTTGCATTGTGTTATAGTTCACAAAATACAGGATTGTAAATTTGTGCTGTGATATATCAAGTTGATATTAGACTATTAAATGTAGATAAAGGGATTTGGGAATTCGATGTCAGATAATTGCATGGTTACGGTTGTGTTATTGTCCAATTATGGAAGTTCTTGATAATATACAGAGAGATTATTACAAGTTTTATTGTATGTTGTTTTTAAAGCATTTCTGATATCAGTTTATGTAAAGCTGTAACAACTCTTCTGATGCTACCATCATATGGTGATACAAGTACAACGATCAGCATGTGACAAAAGGCCGGTGAATCAAAAACAATTTCACTACCAAAGAGACTCCACACTTTATACGGTAAACTCGTAGAAGGATTGAATGTGATTTTAGTTTCAATTTGGTTAGGAAGAAGGAAATCGAGATTGTACACAATTCATACAGTAAGTTTGTATGATAGAATGGCTGCCCATTGGAATACTATGTTTAACACCTTTCTCCACTTTTGTTCACAACTTTAACAATTCACTTATTACAACATTTTACACCGTTAGGCAAGTGCCAAGGCCGAAGATGACATTGAACTCAGAAGAATAATAAGTTTATGGAAAAATATGTAGAAGCTTTATTAAACTGTTCATGGTTGAGATTCTAACACCATATCTAAACTCTAGCATGAATCGATATCAGTCTTTACTTTCATAGTTCTATAAATCTTCCATAATTTCTCTCCTCTGACCTCCTACACACGTCTTCAGCTATTGATCTTCTTGTTGGCAAAGGCTGCAGCCTACATCACTATCAAATCTTCAAGCTGCAGCACGATCTCGTCATAGCTCTCAAACCCTAGGTTCTCAATTACACTAGCAGCTCCTTTAAGAGCTTCGATCAAGCTAGCATCACTCATTTTGAGCCGCTGATGATTTCTCTATGAGATCATAGATTCCTAAACAAACTATAATTGACTAAAAAATGTTGGCTACTCATTAAATGCGCATGAGAATGGCTACAAATATTTTGGCACTGTGAAGCAGTTCCATTGACCACCACACCCTTGAGTACGAGGGAATTAGGTTAGTTTTCTTTTTCTTCTTCTTCTTTTGGGGTGTGTTGGGGACCAATATAAACTTAGGAATACTTTTTCACCAATTTAGATTTATTACTTAAGAATAACTATTCCCTGTAATGAAGGTCAACTATATAGCTATTTTGGAAAAAAAAAAAAAAAAAAGATACTCTATTTGAGAAATATTTGTGTATCAAGCATTTCTTTAATGCAATGGACAATGATTTTATGCAGCATAATCTGCAAGAATGGCCTATATACCGACGTATAGCCTTTTAAGTAAACCCTAAACCAATTTAAATCAAGAAAGCATTGAGGAAAGAGATAGATATACCCTACTAAATCACTTGTATAATATTTGGAATGAGTCAATATGATGTTGCACTTTCGAACATTAGACTCGAGAAAACAAGGCACCCATACTGACCAACATGTCAAATCTTACAAACCAAAACGTTTTTGAGAACTTTACTCCCACTTTACATCCAAATTCTGTTAAAAAGAAACTCTGAAAGTCAGGAATTTAACTTCTGACCACGGGATCTCGCAAAAGATAAAGAAATTGGAAAATCAAGAACCATCCATTTGAATATCACTGCCATTTGGATTCAGTATATTATCATTATTATTCTGAGTCTGGCCGGCTCCAAAAGTAAACTCGTTCAGAGCAATGTCTAAAGGAGGACGGGCAAAAATAGAGGTCGTACCAACATTGCTGAAAGCAGGAACAGAAACCGGATCATTAACCTTTGGGAAGCCAAAGCTAAACGAAGGAGGCACACCTGTAGGTGCAAAAACAGGCAGTACAGGGTTGCCAGGATCAATTGATCCAAAGATCTTCTGCTCATACTCCTGCAGTTGCTTGTAGACAGCTACATTAAGAAACAAAGAAATGAAAGTCAGAGATATGGGGGCCATCTCATTCATACTCCTGCAGTGGTTGATTTCAACTAACATGCATGCTTTAATTATTTGCAAGACAATTCCTTCAAATGATTAAGAGCTATCAAGAGAAATTCATCACAGCATCAGAATGGGACAGCTGCTATGCGAGTAATGTCTTGCAAAATGAAAAACTTTCAGAAGTTAAAAGCTTTGAAATATGAAATTTGCATGCTGATCCAACTCCATTTAAGACCCCAAACAAAGAGGATTAAGAAAAGGGGAAAAAAAAAAGGAAGTCATAAAATATATCAGTTTCAGGTTTCAACCCATCCACCTTGCAATGTTCCAGAATCCACTATAGATTCCAATCAGCCTGCATAGCTTAACCAGTTAAAATCATGATCTGGGGCTTAACAATGTGGTAGTCCTTTCTGATATTCCATTTAACCAATTATCTGCAAAATAGCTAATAGCTAAGCAATTTGATGCTTCTTCTTGCAATGCGAAAATAGACCATGTGCATACCTTCAGATAATTCAACAGATGGTCTCTGCTCTTTCACCCACTGGTAACTTTGGGCAAGTCTCCATCCTTTGGACTTCATCAAGTAAGCCATTACAATTGCTGGTGACCTGTCAAGGGAACAAAATGAGTACATCAGAAAAAAATATTTGGAGAATCCAAATCATCTGGTATGGAGGCCCCATTATGTCCAAATTATATTCCACCACTAAAAGCTCTGGGATAGGGGCCCGCTAGGGTCTTGCACTATGGCTGGTATGTGATGCCCTATTTATAGCATTCTTGATGCATTTGCGGGTGGGTGGCTGACAGGTGTGGCTATTTGTGCTTTCTGTATGTTAACCTTAGCCTTGCATGTGCAGGGGGAGGGGGAGAGGGCAAGAGACCCAAATTATTTTGCAGAAAAAAATTACCTATTTTTTCCAGACATGCAGTGCACCAGAACACGAGCTTTGTCCCTTTCACATTGCTCTGCAAAATCAAGCAAAGGTGAACTCAAACTGCCATCTAAAGTAACTGAGAATATCTTGTGGTACAATTAAAAAGATCCAAAAGTTATCCTTTAGTAAATTAGTACTAAAGTTTATTGTAAGCCACTTGGTTTCATTATAAATAAGCTAGCTAAAAGTTGTTTAACCAAACTCCATAGGTCAATCATAATAGACAACCTTCCTTTTGTCAATCTTTAACTTCTTTAAATGCTGATGTTAAAGATTTGTTCTGCACAGCGACTGATTTTATTGTATACATTTAAATCTGTAGTCTTTATTTTTTAGACATAATTTCAATTATGGCATCCGCTCCTGATGATTGCTCTTTATCATCAAACAAAAACATCAATTGGTTTTTCGGTGTAGGCAAGAATCGAGCCTAAGATCTTTTATTTGACAACAAGAGACTTTATCAACTGAGCTAACTAAAACCCACATTTAAAATTGTAATCTTGTTTTGTCAATCTTGATGATATCAGAAATAAGGGCTTTCCTCTATTATCCTTCTGACCCTCCATTAGCCACTCTTAGTCCAAGTGCCTTGCATCATTTTGACTTAGGGTCCTATGTAAAAATGGCTCCACCAGAGGAAATAAATCACCAAGAGAGAGAGAAGGATAACCAACATGAGGGTCAGAGGGTGACGAGAACTCACCCAAAGGTGTAGCTAAAGGCTGTGGGACTCTTGGGAATATTTTGCTAATGCAGGATAGAAGAATAGTAGGGGGGCGGGGGGAAAAGAAAAGAAAAAAAAAAAAAAAAAAAAAGACAATTGGTCAGGCACATATACTCTCTCCACACTTTTCAGCTCTATATAAGATGGCTTTCACCGGATTTTTTCGAGGTGTAAGGACCCAATGATAACTGGATGAGGTCCGCTTTATGAGAGGAACCAAGAGACATAGGGGACAAGTGGAGTAATCCATGGTGCATTGCTGCGTACTTTAATGTTGTGTGATTTCCCAGTGAGAGGATAAGGGACATAAGATTTACGCCAACAATGGGGGAATTTTCAGATTTGATTGATGCGAGACATTTAATTGTCCTTCCTCTTGGGGAGAAATTTTTACCTGATCTTATAATCATGAGAAACCCACCAGACCTGGATTGATCCTTTCTAGTTTCGACAGATTGGGAGGAACAATTTGAGAAATCCATCAAAAGTATTCTAACTCAAGCTGTGTCAGACTATTGTTCCATCCTTTTAGATGGTGGCGCTCTCAAACGTGGCAAAGGTCCGTTCAATTTGAAACATGTAGTTCAAATCTGAAGGATTTCAGGAAAAGGTGAAGCTTTGGGGGAGAATTATCAGTTTGACACCTAGCTATGTTTTAACTAGGAAATTGAGAGCATTGAAGGAGGATCCACGGGAATGAAATAAGACCAATTTGGTAACGTAGGGGTTTGAAAGAAGTCAATTTTGGATGGTTTAGAGGAGCTTGACAAAAATGAGGTATCAACAGTCCCTTTGGTTGAGGAAAGATTACAAAGGGACGAGCGAAGTCAGAATTCAAAAAAATTGTACATCTACAAACGATTAGTCGGAGACAAAAAATCTAGAGCCGTTTGACTACAAGCTTTCAAGTTAGGGTGAATGGCAGAAGAGTTATTGATAGCTCCCACATTCTTTTTGTAGATGACACCATTGTATTTTGTGAGGCCTCACCTGAACAACTTGGTTATCTTCATTGTGTGCTTATTTCCTTTGCAGCCATATCCGGTCCTAATCTGAATCTGAGCAAAAGCGAACTGGTCCCAATTGATGAAGTAGAAAACCTGGAGGGTCTTCCTGAGTCATCTTAGGGTGCAAGGTTGGTTTACTACCTATGACCAGCCTAAGCCTACTTTTGGGCTTTCTTTTCAAATCCAGTAGTATCTGGAATCCTATTTTGGAAATGGTGGGAAAAAGTTAGCAAGATGGAAAAAGCTACAACTATCTAAAGGAGGAAGGACAAATTTGATCAAGGATACGTTATCTTCCAGCCCAACTTATTTCATGTCTTTGTTTATGATATCTACCCTTGTGGCCAATAAGTTGGAGAAGTTTCAAAGGGAATTCCCCAAAAATTTTATTTGGTGGAATGGAGAGTGGTTTGTTCCCACATAAAAGAGGGAGGTTTGAGCATCGGGAAACTCAGTTCATTTAACTAAGGGCTCCTCAGGAAGTGGCTATGGCACTATTTTAAAATGAATGGAGAGTGGTTTGTTCCCACATAAAAGAGGGAGGTTTGAGCATCGGGAAACTCAGTTCATTTAACTAAGGGCTTCTCAGGAAGTGGCTATGGCACTATTTTAATATTAGCTACAGCATATTCCAACAACAACCACCACCAAAAGAGGAATAAAAAGAAGTGATGTACCTCAACTTCAGTTACATCCTGCTATTTATCATACTTAACAAAAATAAATAAAAATCCTGCTAAGTTACACTGAAATTTACTTGTCATCAATTAAAAGGACAAAAGAAAAAGGAGGGTGTGTTTGGTTGAGAGGATGGGAAAATTGGGCGACAAAAAAATAAGGAGGAAAGAAAAAAAACTTTGTTTTTCCCATGAGTTTTTGGTATGAGGGATAGAAATAATATTGCTATTATGCCCTTTTTTTATTTTAAAACAATGGGAGTATCAGAGGTAATTTGGAAGGAACAAAGCCTGGGTGGAAATTCCCCACCCACCCCATATTCTTTACTCTCCCTTTTTACTCCAACCAAACAAAGGAAAATCATAAATCATATTTTCCTCTCCCCTTTCCACCTTCTCCCCTTTTCACCCAAGCAAACACAACATAAGAAAAAAGAGAATTCCTTCTTATAAGAAAACTTCCATGCCTGTTTGGCTTTCCGTTTTTAAACCACCCTTTTCTAGGTACAGTTTTTCAAATAACCCATTTTCAAATAGCCGAAAAAAATAAACGGTACCAAATGGGCACTAAAAGTCCAAAATAACTCCAATGAACAGCACAGTAATGCACAAGCATCTAAACAAAAAGCAGCAACTGAACCAAAGAATATAAACTCATTAGGACAAGGAAAAACATACCTAAAAATTGAATTGCATCATCAAAAGGCAAAGTTTTGTCCTCTTGCAAGCAGTGATAGGTGAACGAATTCTTGTAGAGATTTTGACAAGCAGGTACTGTCTGCATATATACGAAAATAAAAAAATAAAAGTAATAAGAGAATGTCAGCCCTTTTATTGTACTAGATCGACTAAGTCATTGTTTTACATGAACAGATGAATACAAGATATAGTTTCTGGTATGATTCATTTTCTCATATCTCCAATAAATCCATCCTTCTCCACAAAAGTTTTACGAGATGCAACCCAAAAGAAGGTATTTGAAATTGATAAATGCAACTAAAAAGTGTAGAAATATGGACAGCCACAAACAAGCACTCTCCTAGACACCCTTAGCTAAATCTAGATAAACTCATTCTCTTTGTTATATCCGCATTTCATAAAACTTCCCATGCTTATGTACAGTATTGGACTACCTCAAGAATCACATGACAAATATTAGTCCACCTATTAATTTATGAAATACTACCGATTGTAAAAATAACTAAACAACCTCCTTATTTTAACTACTTGGATTTGAATAAATAAACTGTCATTTGTCATTCAATTCTAAACAAGGCTAAATTTTCAGTTATAAGTCACATGCCTATTGGTATAAACCCCATTCACCTTCATCTAGCCTTCACATTGTACTTTATAGCTCCTTAACCATTTAAGTTGTTTCACCCATCTTGTCCTCAATTCATGTTGTTTCCATTTAAACGGCATGTTACTTCTTAGCCCCAAACTTTTGACATAAAAAAATCATGAATACGTTATAGCTCTATAGATGAGTTGTTTGATGTTCTAGGGAGTAGGGTGTAAGCAAGGTTCGTTCCCCATGAAATATCTGGGTCTCCCTTTGGGTGCCAAATTCAAAGAAAAGACAATTTGGAACCCAATTCTTGAGAAGGTGGAAAGGAGGTTAGCAGGATGGAAACATTTATATCTCTCTAAGGGCTTACAATTACTTTAAAAATTAAAAGTACTCTATCCAATTTACCAACCCATTTCCCGTCCTTATTTCCTATCCCTATTGTTGTGGCCAATCGTATTGAGCAACTTCAACAGACCTTTCTTAGTTTCTTTGGAGTGGTTGGGGAGACGATTTCCATTTGGTAAAGCGGTCTAAGACTTGTGCTCCTCCCCAATATGGGGGGTCTGGCTATTAGGAGTTTGAGATGTTTTAATGAAGCTTTGTTGGGGAAATGGCTGTGGATATTTGGGATTGAGAGAGAGGTGTTGTGAAGGACAGTGATAGGGGTTAAGTATGGCTAAGAGGAAGGTGGTTGGCGCTCTAATTCAGTTACTAGTCCTAATGGGGTGAGTCTGCGGAATACTATAAGATATGGCTGTACTACCTTTTCTTGCTACATTCAGTTTGAGGTTGGGGATGGGTATAGAGTGAAGTTTTGGCATGATATTTGGTGTGGGGAGAGCCCTCTAAAAATGAGTTTCCTAGAGTTATTCAGAATTAGTTGGGATAAGGAGGCTAATGTGGCAGCTGTAATGAAGTTTTCCAAGGGGATTCTTTATTGGGATCCCAATTTCATGAGAGCTGTTCTAGAAGTCTTTGTTCAATTTTATGGACATTATTTATGGCGTTTCTTTGAGTAAAATGGTGGGGAGGATATGATGTGTTGGAAGACAGCCAAGTGTGGTTTTGACGTGTTAATGATCACTCCTTCCTTTGGAAGAGCATTTGTCAGCCAAAGGTCTCACAGCTTTGGAGAAAATTCTGACAAATTAATCATTTACAAAAAAAGAATGTTCGGATTTTGAATTGGTGTTATTTGTGTAAAGGTAGCGGGGAATCAGTAGACCATCTTTTATTTCATTGTCCTGTTGTCACTAAGTTGTGGTCTGTGGTTTTCATCTTGTTTGGAATCCATTGGGTGATGCCAAGGACTGTAGTTGATCTATTAGCTTGTTGGCAAGGAAAGCTTGTGCGTCATCATAATGAGGCTGTTTGGAAGGCTGTCCCTCATTGTTCGATGTGGTGTATTTGGTGGGAAAGGAACAACGGAGCTTTGAGGATTTAGAAAGGAATTTACCGGAACTGAAATTGTTTTTCTCTAGAACTTTATTGGATTTGATGTCAGCTGTGGGAAGTCACTGTTTATTTCGGTTTGTGATTTGATTGATGTTTGTAATTGGTATGTTTGATTGTTTTTGGTCCCTAGTTGTATACAACCTGTATACTTGGTGACTCTTCCTTGGGATCAATAAAATTTCATTAGTTATGAAATACACACATGTATTTGTGAACAAATACGACAACTAAATCCAATTCCAAATCACAAATTCAATCAAGGTGATAATTTCATTGAACACTCAAATAGACTAGCACTAACACAATGTATAAAACAACCAAAACATTCATAACCTTAATAAACCAATTCCAAATCAAATATTAGAATACCAACTTACATTGAGAACACGAGAGATTCCCTGAGTCTTGAGAAGTTCCGAGCGTGAAGCGTTATCATAGCTACCTAGATAGAGAAACTCAGGCAAGATCTCTGATGGAAAGGCGCTGACTTGAATCGAAGTTTTCTCAGCCGAAGCCGGAATCCGGTGGCCACATATCCCACATACCTCTCCTTCTTCGTATTTGTGATAGTGCCCACAAACCCCACAAGGGTTCTCTCTCTCCCTCTTCCTCATAGCCCAAAACACAAAATAAGCGTAAATCACAAAACAATAAAGACCCAGATGAGGAAACGGTTTCTATATCAGAAAACAATGAAGACCCAGATTAGATAACAGGGAATAAAGTCTAAACCAATAAGGAATTTCAACAAAAGAAGTGAAAATATTAAAGATTTGTGCTTGCCTAAAGTGTGCAAAGAGAGAGATAGAGAGAGTGATGTAGCTTCTTCCTAGTTCTCTCCTTTCTCTGATCAGATTGTGGACTTGGATTTGTTATTTTGCTCTCTTGGGTGTAACCAGGTTGTCCTTGTTTAGGCGGTACAGCTACTAAGTTAAAGAGATCGAGCACGTATTTATTTGTGACTTATGAGAAATATAAATAGAGTCATATATATTGGGTTTTGAGAAAAAAAAAAAACTAATAAATAAGAGGGTTCTTGATTCTTTGACGGGGGCATGGGCATTTTGTTAATGAATAGCCCAGATTTTGTAATTGTTCTGCTCTTTTGATCGCATACGACTTTGCCAAAAACCCTTAGGTCCACCATCCATAATTACCCAATCATGCAGTGCCACATAATTACCCTTTACAAATTTTTCTTTATTGGTACCTTTTACTATTATATGCCATATCATTTCATTTGGTATTGGATTAAACAAAAAAAAATAAACTAAATTCAATGGATGGTTTTTTTTTTTTTTTTTTTTTTGGGGCCCATAGGCACAGGTAATTTTAGGCTATGTTTTCAGTTAGGCCAAATAATTAAAAGTAGGAAGAGGAGGAGAAAATCTAAAAATAGCCAAATTGGGATTTCCAATGGGGGCCATGGTAAGAGGGAAACTAATAATATCTTCAGTTTGTAAGTATAGTTCATCATGCATATCAAATTTGTACTCTTCTCCAAGAAAATTTGTCAAAGGTTTAAAATTAAAATCGAACTCCTTAGGAATGTAAATTCTCTATCTCACTTTTTGTGTTCCACTATATATTTCATCAATCACAATTTACTATGTATTCATTTAATTTTCCTTATAAAATTACCTAAGTTTAAAATGGAAAAAAAAAAATACACATAACATATCATAATTGGTGGAGCATAAAATGAAATAATAAAGAGGGGATTGAAGACCCATAGCCCCTCCTCAATATTCATAAGAAAAATTATTTTTGGTCAAAATACATTGTTGAACCTTTAAAAAGTTTACCTTCTAAACGTTTTTTGGCCCCTAACGTTTCAAGAGAGCTACGTTAGTCTTTGAAGTTTAAAAAATGTGCACTATTGGTATTTGAAATTGTTAGGGTACATTTTTTTTTACACCTAATTTTATTTAATTACCACCTATTTATTTTCAAACACCACTAATAAGTTATTGGACTTTTCCAAATATTTTTGCCATATTATTATGTTAACCACAAATATTTGATATCTTATTATCTAAATTGGGTCATGATATAAACTATCACAAAAAGCCCAAAAATCTTATATCTTATCCAAATTTATTATTATTATTTAGTAAAGCCCAAAACCGGCCCTATGAGCCCAATACACACACCCCATTCAATTTAAAGCCTAAGAATATTTATGCTTGACAATATTTAAAAACCCATGATTCAAGTCCATGGCAAAACAATTTTATCAATGGAATTCAAATCCATAATCAAAGCTTATGATTTAAACCCATGGCAATTTTATCTATCAAAAGCCCAATTCACATTGGCAATATCATCAAAAGCCCAGTTCTAGCTGGCAATATTAGAAAGCCAAATTCTCATTAGCAACATCAAAAACTCAATTCTCATTGACAACATCAAAAACCCAGTTTTCGCTGACAATATCAAAAACCCAACTTACATTGGCACCATTAAAAGCCTAAGTTAACTACTTTGCACTACTTTATCAAAAGCCCAAAGTTATTAATACTTGGCAAAATACTTTATCATAATTATTTCGCTTAAAAGTCCAATAATGAACAATACTTTAAGTTCTTAAACCTATTACTATATTGTTACTCATGGAATTTGTGGAAATTATCTATTCTCAACTCATGACAATCATCTTATAAAAACTCATGGAAAGTTATGATCATCTTAAATGCATGACATTTGTTTGTCTATACCATATTATAAACCCATGGAATTTATATGAAAACCCATGGTCACTATTTATATGATACATTCTTAATATTTATTTCCAAAACTCATGATAATTATTCCCCTTATTATGATTATCTCTGGAAAAAACCCATGAGAATATCACATTATTCCACTATAGTGGTTACCATATTTTATTTGAAACCGATGGATATTGCCTCTATTTAAAACCCATGGTAAATATTATTCTCAAGAAATATTGGAGGTCATTATTTAAAAGCCCCAAAGAAAATATCATTTACAAAAATAATCCATAGCAAAAATTATGAGAAACTGTACAATTTGTTATTTAAAGCCCATGAAAATTAATACCCAAAACCTATCATAAATATTTATTAAAGCTCATTGATTCATTTTATTTCTACTAACAAGTAAAGCCCATGTGGAATAAAAATCCATGACAATATATTGTAGCTTTGTCCATTTTGTAGGGCTCACAATGAGAAAGCACAAGGATAGGCTCAAGTGAAGAGATCTACCAAGTTAGAGGCCCACCAAAATACTCAGCACTCATGGCCAAGCCCAACATGAAATCTCAGCCAAAACAGCCCATGTATGCAAACTAACCTCGCTTTAAAAACTTCATTTAGTTCTGCCTTTCGCTAGAGGTCACCTCAAGAAACAACCAAGCTCCCAAACCAAATTAGGAGTTGGCCACCTGTGCCACTGCCAACTCTGACGTGAACAGTACCAGAGGCTGACACGTAAAAGCTAACGGGCAATAAATACCCTTCTTCCCCAAGTTTTGGTCACAACTCAAGGAAGTCATAACCAAGACCTCCAAGCTCATGAAATCCTTATTTAGATAGTTTATTTTATTACTAATTATGTATGTAATTGGTTCATGAACCAAGCCCATGAATCCTAAAGGGGAAAATTTGGAAACATGTGGTTTGAAGGTCATAAAATGATCTCTAAGTATGGGCGGGTTTGGGCAGGTTTGGGGTGGACATAATTGGGTTGGGCATATAAAACTTTGACACCTAACGGAACCCTCTGAAGTGGACTTAAACTTTGACACCTAGCTTGGGGTGTTGAATCCTACTTCCTAGGGTTCAAATCTTAGTTGCAGCACTAGAATTCCTCCTTAATACCTACCTTAATCTCACTGGCTGAACACAATCTCAGAATTCTTAGCATTTAATGCAAAATTATGCTGATTTTTACCCATGTGTGACATTGCTCAAAAAAGCAAAACAGCCCCAAAAGCAAATCTCTCATTTTAGGCCAAATCCTAGGATAATTATATCAGCTATTTTGCCCCTAAATCAGTCCTACGTTTTGGACTTTTGCTAATTAATAATCCCTTGAACTCCCCTATAAAAGCCTAAGCATACCAGCCCACGAGACACACCAACCCCTCTGAAATTTCTGATTTTCTTGTCAATTTGCATGTGGTTTAGCTCTCCCCAAGCTCATAAATCATTCCCCTTAGCCCACACTCACTTAGCTTCAAACATTCCCTTTCCTTCAAACATTCCCTTTCCTTTTCTGCATATTCACAGCCCATAAATGCTTCATAATTAGTCACAAACAACCTTTTACCCATTAAATACTTAGTTTCAACATTAACTCTATCATACTATCACAAGTTTACATACCCACTCACTCAAAACAGCCTATACTACCCTATTCATGCCTCACATATATATTCCCCAAGAATCTTAGTTCAACATTTGCTGCACTGAGCTGGAATCTCTCTCTCCCTACATTCCATCCTATTTTTTCATCTTTTACTTATAATTATGAAGCCTTTAATCCTCATTTATTGTTATTATGATGAAAGCCATAATGTTTTGGATACTATGGAAGTTTTCCCTTATGTTGACTTAATAATAATAAGGAAAACATATGATTTTTATCATGTAAACACACTTATTAACCTGTTAAATGTCTACCGCTAGAGGTCTGTCATATTCATTGTCAGACCATTTTTCCTCGTGTACTTGTAATGATGGGCCCACTTTTACATTAACCAACTATGGAGGAAATGCATAATTTTTACTATGCAAATTCATTTATTGATTTTCCAAACATCTACCTTTAGACGTTTCTCTTGCTTACCGCTAGACTATTATTTAAGAACTTGTTGTGGTGGTTCATACTTTGTGCTAACTTATCTTTGTAGGAAGTATTTTTCGGCCTTATTATAATTTTTGTAAAAATGCAACCTAGACCTTGAGCAAAATGGGTCTTTCACACTTCATCGATAGCCTTTGGGCCATGTTTCAAACCTAAAGTCGAGTCTCGATCTTGACTCCCCTAACATCATGTAGGCGATGAAAAACGCCCCCAACAAAAATTTAAAAAATAATAATAATAAACGTTGTTGTTCTGTTAGACATATAAGCAAAAAAAAAAAAAAAAAAAAAAAACACTAACGAAAGTTGATGGAGAGACCAATAATGCTCATCTTTCTAAACTTTATGAACCAAAAGTGCTATTTTTTAAACTTCAGAGGCCAAAAAGACTAGGTAAATTTAGATACCAATAATGTATTTATGACATTATTGGGTAAAACTTAGATACAGTACCTTATGTCTTGTACCTTAGGTTCCCCTTTTAAAATTATGACATGTAGCAACTTAACCAAATTCCTAAACGGCGTTAACTTAAAAACATTTATCTTTCTTGGTGAGAAAATAAAACTCAATCTCTCTTTCATTTGCTAGAGAATAGAGATTTAAAAAAAAAAAAAAAAAAAGTTTCTTTCAATTCTATAATGGCAGAAATCTTTGCAGAACCTCCAAATCCAACACCTCCGCAACACACACACCAAAAATCTGAATCAAACTTAGACCCTAAACCTAGGCTTTACAAAACCTCCAAATCCAACACCTCCACAACATTCATTCCCTCTGTCTTCATCTTCTCCTTCCCTTTCTTAGGAAATCTGAAATCCATTGCCCTCCATGTCCATTTTGCAAATTCAACTCCCTCTCGTCCCAAATTAGATCCAAAGCGCTCCACTTGTTTCGCGAAATTTATTATGGTGTTATTTGGTCTTTAATTAGCACTGTTGATTTTAGTAATGATGATAGCGTAATGTTGATGAGGTTTTAATGGGTGTATTGGGTGGTGGGAAGGTGCAGTATAACTCTAGCAAAGAGCGAAGAAGAGGGCTGAAGAGAAAGGTTCCTCACGCGAAGAAGGGGGTTGCGAAAGATGGGTTTCTCACGCAATGAAATTGTTTTAAATTAACACCGTTTAGGAATTTGGTTAAATAGCCACGTGTCAGGATTTTAAAAGGGGGAACCTAAGGTACAAGACATAAGATATTATATCTAAGTTTTGCCCACACACACACACACACATATAGGGTTGGGTTCAAGTTACACTTGGTGTAACTTTGAGTAATGTTACACCACTCAATATTTTTTAATTGGATGTGAATTTTGATAAATTCACCATTAGATTACATTATCTTCGTATATTCTCAATGCTTGCAAAATTTCAAGGTGATTAAAGATTAATAACTATGTCATCAATCAATTGTTTAAATTCAAGTTTTTGTAGTTTAAAATAATGCATAAAATATGAGTTTATGGATCGAATGGTAAATAACATCTAATTGACATGAAAATTGGCATGAATGTTAAGAACATATAGAATATGTAATTCTACGGTGGGATTTTCAAAATATAAATTTCATAACAAATTATTGGTTGGTGTAACATTATTTAGAGTTACACCTGGTATAACTTGAACCCAACTCATATGTGTGTGTGTGTGTGTGAAGGTGTCCCCAAATGGCTAGCTCAATGTATTTGGTGGCCTAAGGCGACAACTTTAATATGGCATTTTTTATTATTTAAATATTAATTAACTCATATTTATTTAACTTTTAATATCTTTTTTTTTCTTTACTTGAAATATATATTTCTTGCCTTTGGAGATGCAAATTATTAATTAAGTTTTTGTGTTTAAGTTCTGCTAACATTTTATTTTCAATTGATAATATGGCTAAGGGTCTGATTGGTAGGAAGATTTTTGTTTTTGTTTTCAAAACAGTATAAAAACAATTTTCAAAAAATTGAACTTGAACCTAGTTTTTAGATAATAATTTTTATAATTTACGTGTTTGGTTCTTACTTTTAAGAACAATTTTCAAAATACTAAAAACAAAAATAATTGTTTGGGAGACCATTTCTATTTTTGATATTTCTAAAAAAAAATTACAAAAAGTAATGTGTAGAATTTGTAGATTACTTTTTTTTGTGGATAATAATAAGGGAACAGAACTCGTCATGTTTTTTTTTTTAATGGTAAGTTTCAAATTTGAAGTATGAGAATCCTTTTTGTGATAAAGATAAACACTTAATTTAAGAGATAAAAAAGTTTGGACAAATATGTGGAGTCCACTGTTTTCAATTTATTTACAACTATGTCATTAAAAACATTTTCTGTATCATGAAAATACTCCCTTAGCCGTCTTCAAAATCCTATTTTAAATCAAGAAAATAGGATACAGTTTTTTGAAAATTGTATTTTGAAATATTAGCCGAACAATAAATTCAAGTGTAGGACCCACCATTTTATGGATTACAAAACAAAAAACTATATTTAAATACTCTTACCAAATAGCCCTTAATATGCTCAAATAGGATGTAATCAATATCAATTTTGAAAAAATAATCTATTATGTTTTTGTAGGGCGGGCTTTGGTTCTTAAGTCCAAAACATGAATGGATTAAGGTCCAAAGAGCCTAATACAATAAATTTGTAGAGAGTGGGCTAAAAAGTTAGGCTTCTCTACATAAATGCAGTTAGGAGGTTTGGTGGGATTCATTAAATGTGGGGGCAGCCACCATTCCTTCAGTCATGTTAGGGCTAACCACCTGTCTAAAGCTTTTTCTCAACTGTAGGACCTCTTCTGGCAATGTGCCACTGACGTGGTCTTACTATCCGAGCGTGTGACCTCCTCAACATGATAATGGACTCCTCAGCCATAGATACGACACGTGGTACATGTATCTAATTTAAATTCTTGTGCCCCACAATAGCCCCTAAAAACTCCAGTTTTTTCCTCTTATCTGAGGAGAAAAATGGGGTTTTGACTTTGGAATACTAATTTCACATGTTTCTTTGATTTCCACACGTAAAAGTGTCACTTCGCGTGTCTCGTAACTGTTCTAGCGCTTTGGAGTCTGCAACGTCTCATTAAATGCTCCAGGCGACACTTTGTTCCCCACATCCTACGATGAGATGAAAATCTTATGATTGGCGTTTCTCCTCAAATTTTGGGCAGGATAACTCCCACCCAATTCTGCCCCCTATATAAGGTGCCTGGGGAAATCATTTTCCCCACTTTACAAATCTTCGAGCTCTGCAGACTTCCCAAACTTTCAAACCTTCAGGGCTTTCCAAATTTATAAGTCTTCTAAATCTTTCAAAAAAAAATTTAAACCATTAAGAAGTTCCGGAAGCAACTCTTGTGCTTATTCTTGTAAGTTCTTTCACTTTTAGGTTCTTTTCTCCTTGGTCAGTTTCCTTGGCCTTCTGTTCTTTACTTCCTTTCCTTGAAAATTTCTTTCACTTCACCTTAGTCTGCTTAAATAGGTAGATTCGCTCACCTCGTAGACTCCCACCAGTATGGAGGGATTTAGGGTTAAGTACCACATTCCCTAGGGAGTTTCCCTGCAGTACTGTGCTCCAGGTTAATGGCTTACCCACAGAGGGGAATGGGAGGTCGTCATTCCCATGATTGCCTTCATAGGAGGGGGAATGACGGTTCCCATGGGTAGAGTAACTAGGAACTACCTGATCGCCCATAGGCTGAGCCCCCACCAATGTGCGCCTAACCTGTTTAGGGTCTTGGGTAGTGTGGACACTCTTAACGAGCAAATGGGGCTAAACCTCACCTGGCACGACGTTGTTTGGATGTACGAGTGCCACCTGCTCGGAGACGCAGAGTATTACCTTAAGTCTAGATTTTCGGTTGTTAGGCTCATCTCATGCCTCCCCAAATCCAATAAGGGCATAAAGGATGACTTTCTGATAGTCTCGGGTGAATGGCACGAATGTCTTCACTGCCCAGTCCGGGAGTGAGAGCTAGATGGGGTACCCTAGGTTTAGGTCTTTTTTTTTTTTTTTTTTTTTTTTAATAACATGGGCATTATTTTCTTTGTTTTGCTGCCTTCTCTTTTCCTTTAGTATTTGTTTCTTTTTAATGGAGGGCTTCATCATTTTGACCATGGTTTACTTCTCGACTATTTTTGTAGATAAAAGGCACATGGCCCCTAACATCAATTTCATCAATGTCACGGACCTCAACAAAGTACTAAGGTCCGAGGTGTTCGTGAGCGAGGGCAAACAATTAAGAGTCATCCACCTCATCCTCGACTTCAAGCCCTTATTAGACAAGTTTCAGGATGTGGGCCATGCGATAAGTGCAGGCGATCCTCGGTTGGCACAGATAGACTTCTCGGTGCCTAGGTTCTTTGCCCAAAAAGACATTGTGCAAGTTGACTTGCCTGCTCATCGCTCTCCCTGTGAAGCGGCAGTTCAAAGAGAAGAAACTGCTTCCTCGCGGCTGCCGCTCAAGACTGATATAGACTAGTCTCATCTCGAGGATGAGAGAGAGAAGCAAGGAGAACCGGTGGTTCAAGTCTCGGACTCAGAAGACGAGCTCGACAGATTTTCAGGTGTTTTCACCTCCGGTCTTGTCATCGCACGCATTGACGACTGCTCCGAGGAAGAAGAAGGAATGGCCCTAAATAGAAAAAAAATGCCTAAATGAGCTCCTTACGGAAAGGAATAAGGGGTCGACATCTAAAGGTGCCCTAAGGTCCCAGCCCTTTCCTACTCTTCCCCCTACCCCATCTTCCTACAATTAACCTACTCTCCATGCCTAACCTGAAGAAGAAGAGGAAGGAGAAGGAGGGAGCCAAAGAGGGGGAGGTGGTCCTCCAAGAGGAGCCCAAGTAGTAGAAGATGACCAAAGGCAAAAGGCGGGCTTTCTCAGTTAAGAGTAAGGAGGCCAAGCACTCAACCAACGTGCACCATCTAACTTGGAACCCCTAATTGGAGTTGGATGACACAGCGGTACCTTAGAGCTCTTCCATCAGGGAGTTCCAAAGAGGCCATGCCCATTACATGGCCGAGGCCCTAGAGAGGCCTCTCTTTCTACCTAAGGATATGGACACCTTGAAGAACATGAGGCAATAGGATCTCTTTCTGTCCTTGAAGAGGGACTTACCCTTGGTGAGTTTCTCAACTTGGTCCCACTGATCCTGTGCTAGTCTCTTTGTTTACTTATCTCACGAAGTATTTTTGTTGTCTTTGCGCTGGCCATCCAAGAGGTTTTTGCTGCCGAGGTGTAGGTGAAGGATGCAAGCAACAAGGCTTGGTTTGCAGATAACCTCTGCGCAGAGGCTAGTAAGTCCCTCGCCGTTGCCGAGGGCAGGAATAAAGAGCTAGCTTTGAAGCTAGCCATTGCGGACAGGAACCGAAAGAGTGTGGAGGCTGGCCTTAGGAACGCCAAGGCGCAAACGGAGGAGCAGTGCCAAAGGCTCCATTACACCAAGATAGAGCTGGCCACGACTAAGCAGCAAGTGGTGGAGCTGAATGCAGAGCTGTCTAAGGCTAAGGAGGCTGCCCAGGTGGCCCAGGCAACTACTGACACTGTAAGGTAGAAGTTTTATGACCTTAGAGTGCAGGAAACTGAGGCCCGGCTGACTGAAGAGTTGGTTGGGGTCTGTAAGGAGTACTGCCTCGAGGTTTGGACTGAGGCCCTGAATATAGCTAGAGCTCCTACGGACTCAAAGTGGAGGAAAGCCAAGAACGTCTTCTATCTTGAAGACCTCCGAGAAGTCTCTGAGGCAGCCCCCAAGGAAGCCGTCCTTGCTCTAACTACAACTGAGCAGTCTCCTCCCACCTAGGCCTTTCTTCCCCTTCTCGTGTTCACCAAAGAGCCTAGCAAGGCTGGTAACCAAGGTAGAGGGGTAGAGGTGGCCAAGGGTAAAGAGGCTGGCCAGAGCAGAGCCTGGTCAGAGGACAAAGGCAAGGGCAAGGAAGCCGTTCTTAAGGCGAAGGAGTCCGAGCTAGCCAAGCCTCAAGTCGTGGCCTAGAAGAAGAAGGTCGTTGATCCTCCTGTTCCTCCACCGGTCAGCAAAGAAGACCCTCCCCCGGGGAAGGCTTAATTTAAAATTTTTCTTTTTTTCTTTGTATTCTTAGTTTAGGATCTTTCTTTCTTTCTTTGTACTTTTTTTTCTCTTTGGTTAGGGCAGTTCGCCCCAGTTCATGATGTACTTTTTCCTTTTGTTGAATGAAAAGATGTTACTTTTTGCCTTCGTGGACTTTTGTTTTTCCTGCAATGTTTGTCTTTGGTTGGCTATAATCATTGTTTTTCCCTTTGCTGAGATTTTTAGATTGAGGCTGCTTCCAAGGATAAACATCCACGTTTTAACAAAAGTGAGTAGTAATAATATGTTGCTAGCTAAAATAAATTAAATCTATGTAAACGGTGAGAAAAAATGACTGTGCTGGTACTGAAAACTGTGTAATCACCATGGAGGTCTAAGTCTTTTAGAGATAATCAAAACACTTGGTAGGAAAAGGGATAAACAAGTGTCAATTTATCCAAGGCATATGATCCGAGGAATCAGACGTAGTCCAGGTTTTGATTAACACTAAAACAAATAACCCAGAATATTAATTTACCCAAGGTATGTGGTCCGAGGAGCCAAGCATAACCAAGGTTCTGCTGGTATTGAAAATTATGTAATCAACATGGAGGTCTAAGTCTTTTAGAGATAATCAAAACGCTTAGTAGGAAAAGGGATAAACAAGTGTTAATTTATCCAAGGCATGTGATCCGAGGAACCAGACATAGTCCAGGTTCTGATTAACACTAAAACAAATAACCTAGAATATTAATTTACTCAAGATACGTGGTCCAAGAAGCCAAGCATAACCAAGATTCTGTTTAATATTCACACAAGTACTAGAGAGTGTTAATTTACCTACAGCATGTGGTCTGAAGAGTTAGGCATAACCAAGATTCTGTTTAACACTAAAGCAAATAAACAAGAATATTAAGTTACCCAAAGTATGTGATCCGAAAAGCCAAGCATAACCAAGGTTCTGTTTAATATTCACATAAGTACTAGAGAGTGTTAATTTACCCAAGACATGTGGTCTGAAGAGCCAAGCATAACCAATGTTCTGTTTAACACTTAAGCAAATAACCAAGAATATTAATTTATCCAAGGTATGTGGTCCGAGGAGCCAGGCATAACCAAGGTTCTATTTAATATTCACACAAGTACTAAAGAGTGTTAATTTACCCAAGTCATGTGGTCTAAAAAGCCAGACATAACCAAGGTTCTATTTAACACTTAAGCAAATAACCAAGAATATTAATTTACCCAAGGTATGTGGTCCAAGGAGTTAGACATAACCAAGGTTCTGTTTAATATTCACACAAATACTAGAGAATGTTAATTTACCCAAGGCATGCGGTCTGAGGAGCTAGGCATAACCAAGGTTCTAGTTAATATTCACACAAGTACTAGAAAACGTTAATTTACCCAAGGCATGTGGTCTAAGGAGCCAGGCATAACCAAGGTTCTGGTTAATATTCACACAAGTGATTAATGCAACACATAATGTTCTAAATAAAAACATGGCAAAGTTGCCTTTCATTAATAATAGTACCTTTGTAGGTTATTTACATTCCAAGGTTGCGGCACAATTTTTTCATCTAGATCTTCTAAGAAGTATGCTTCTATGTCCTGCTACCAAGGTGATACAGTATGAGCATTCCCAATTGGGCCCTAACTTCTCCCATGCTGGGATTTTTTGCAATGCCCACCACCTTCTTCAATACCAAGCTCCTTGGGTTCAATAGTCTTAACTTCACACCGGAATCATACCCTTGTTTGAGTTTCTGCTGGTCATATGCTAATTGAACCATGGCATTTTCCTCTGCTGCTCAACTAGGTCCAGGCTCTTTTCTAGTAGGTTGTCATTGCTGTTTAGAGCGAATAAGCTAGTCCTCAGTGTTGGGAATCCAATCTCTAAAGGAATCACAACCTCGGCCCCATAGGTCATTGAAAAGGGTTCTCTCCTGTCGACCTACGAGGGGTAGTCTGATATGTTCAGAGGACACGTGGAAGCTCGTCCACGCATTTGCCCTTTGCATCATTCAACCTCTTCTTGAGTCCATTCACTATAACCTTATTAACAGCCTCGGCTTACCCATTCCCCTAGAGGTAAGCTGGAGTGGAATATCTATTCGTGATACCCAATACAGCCTCCCCCTTCTCCTCAGGCAAGATGTCATCCTTAAGGAATAGGACAATAGGATCCATCCAACTAGGTCTTACCCTCAGTTGATGAATCTGGACCTTCTTCCTCTCCATCTCGGTAGAGTTGCATAGATCTTCGACCGGATGACCCGAGGTAGACCCCGCGCTAAGGAGGTTGCAAGAGTGGCAAGGGAATCAGCATGCATATTTCTGCTTCTAGGGATTTGGTGTAAGGAAAAAGAGTCAAATCTTGATTGCAAGTGCCTAGCCTGGTTTAGGTATTCTTGCATTCTAATATCCGTGGCTTCTAGTTCCCCCTTTATTTAGCCTACAACCAACCTCGAATCTGAAAACATCTCCACTACTCTTCCTCCCATTTTTTGAACCATAGCTATCCCCACCAACAAAGCCTCGTACTCGGCCTCGTTGTTCGAGGTTGAGAAGCCCAGCCTTAACGATTTCTCAATGGTGATCCTTTAAGGAGATACAACAACCAGCCCCACTCCTGATCCCCTTTGGTTTACTGCGCTGTCAATATACACCTTCCAAGGTAGGGGCTCCATCAAGGAGACCATCCCAACTGATTTTCCATCCATGCTCGGCCTTTCACCGTTTTCTTCAAACAAAGGCTCAGCAAACTTAGCCACTAAGTCGGCGAGGACCTGGCCCTTTATAGAGGTGTGAGGCATGTATTTAATATCGAAGGCTCATTTTGCAACCCTCCTTGTGTAATTAGCTTTCCTAAGTAGTGATTGGAGAGGGAATTGGGTTAGAACCACAACAGTATGAGCCTAGAAGTAATGTGGGAGCTTCCGTGTAGTATGCACTACTGCCAAGATGGCCCTTTCCAGTGGTAAATAGCGAACCTCTACCTCATGTAATGATTTGCTCACATAATAAACTGGTCTCTGCACCCCATTCTTATCCTACACCAGTACCAGACTCACCGCATGTGAGGCTACAGCAATGTAAATGAATAAAACCTCATCCTCCTCGTGTTTGGACATAATGGGTGGCTGAGAAAGATATTCCTTTAATTGTTGGAAGGCTGAGGAACACTCCTCTGTCCATTCGAATTCCTTCTACTTATGCAACAACTGGAAGAAGGGCCTACAACTGTTCGTTAACCGAGAAATGAATCGATTAAAAGCGGTAGTCATTCTTGTCAACTTTTGGACCTCTTTGGGATTTCAAGAAGGCTACAAGTTGTGGATTGCTCTAATCTGATCTGGGTCGAGTTCAATTCCACAGTAGGTAACCATGTAACCCAGAAACTTGCCAGAGCTAACTCCAAAAGAACACTTAGTGGCATTAAGGCACAGTTTGTGTCTCCTCAGTATCTCGAAAATATTTCTGAGATCATTTATGTGCTCTGACTCCACCTTACTCTTTACCACCATATCGTTTATGTAGACCTCGATGTTCTTGCCTAGTTGTGGTTTGAACATCCTAGTCATCATTCTCTAATAAGTCAACCCCACATTCTTCAGCCTAAAGAGTATCACTTTGTAATGATAATTCTCTGTGGGCGTAATGAAAAAAGTCTTCTCTTGATCACCCAGAGCTAAGGGTATCTAGTGATATCCCTAGAAAGCATCCAAGAAGCTCATCTGAGGATGGCCCGTGGTTAAATCCACCAGCTGATCTATCCAAGGTAGGGGGAAAGGATCCTTTGGGCAAGCCTTATTTAAATTCGTGAAGTCTACACACACCCACCATTTGCCACTTCTCTTCTTCATCACCACTATGTTGGCCAATCACTCAGGGTAAAACACCTTCTTTATGGCCCCAGCTCGCTTAAGTTTGAGCACTTCTTCCTTGATAGCATCAAAATGTTCTTTGGATGAGTGCCGAGGTGGTTACTTTTTGGGGAGGAAGATAGATTGAAGTTTAAATGGTGACAAATGAAGTCCGAATCCACCCCGGAGGCCTCGTAAGCGCTCCATGCAAATACATCAATATTTTTTCTGTGAAAATCTATCAACTCTTCCTTCTCTCGAGGAGGCAGCTGAACTCTGATCTGGAAAAATTTCTCCTCATCATTGCCAATGACAACTTTTTCCTATTACTTACGCTTAGCCCCTTCTACCACTGTCCCCGTAGACAACTCCGGCACCTTTGATTGCTATAAGTCCCTCGCCGCAGAGGCTAAGGACTCAACCCCGGTCTGATGTCTAATTGCGGCCACCATGCATTGCCTGACCATGGATTGGCTCCCTACCAATTCCTCAACCCATCCCCCGGATGGATACTTCACCTTCAGGTGCAAGGTGGGAGGTATGGCCCCCATAGCGTGAAGCCAAGGCCTTGCCACAATGATAGTGTAGAGGGAATAGGCACCTACCACAATGAAGTTCACTTTTACAACCTTTGTCCTTGTCTGAACTAGTAGTCGGATTTGACCTTTTAGAAAGACAATCTTACTGTCAAAACTTATTAGAGGGGAATCATAGCATGTCAAGTCCTCAAACCTTAGCTTTAGTCCTTTAAATAGGTTAGGGTACATGATCTCAACGCCACTGCCTTGATCTACCAGCACCCTCTTCACATCATACCCTCCTATCCTAAGGGTAACTATTAGGGCATCATTGTGTGGCTGCAAGGTTCCCATTTTGTCTTCGTCTGAAAAGTTCAAAGCTAGTCAGGCCTTCATACTCCTCTTCGGATCAGGGGACGAGTCATCTGCAGATGGCCAAGCTACAGACATCAACCTGGATGGTTGAGAACTAGTTCTTCTCAGGGCAGCTAGGATGACGCTGATTGTACCTAAAGGTGGTCTTGCGGAAGCATCCCTCTAAACCGCTAACCCTGCTTGACCACCCTGTCTGTTGGGCTAATGCAAGAATTGCTTTAACTTTCCTGCCTTAACTAATTACTCCAAGTGGCTCCACAAAGTCTTGCAATCCTCGGTAGTGTGCCCTCGTTCCTGGTGGTACTGGCAATGAAGACTTTGGTTGCACTTCGTGGAGTCTCTCCCCATCCTGTAAGGCCATTGAAAGTATGACTGATTCTTGATTTTTTCTAGGATTTGGTGTACTGGTTCTCGAAACACAGTACTGACTACCTGAGTAGAAGTAGATCCAGAATGCCCTGCAAAATCTCTTCGAGGTCGGTTGTCATTATACTTGTTCGACCTGAGATCCCTTCTGTTCTGTGGGACTACCTTAGCCTTCTCCTTTTCCTATTGCTGGTCATCCTCGACCCGCTTATACTCATCAATATGATCCAGGCACTGTTTTAAAAATCGGACCGGACTGGTCGGTCCAACCGATTCAACCGGGAACCGGGAGCCAATTCGGTCCGATTAAAACCCCAAAAACTGGTCAACAACCAGTCAAAAACCAGAAAACCGGGTAAAAACCGAGGTTGAACCAGAAATTTTCAAAAAAACGGTTTGATGTCCAGTTCGGTTTTTAAAACCATGGATCCAAGAGCCTACGCACACTTCTGACCAGTTTCCTGGTCAAAGACTTTCTCAGATCATGCTTGGAATGCACAGCTATTCTTTGGTTGAAGTGGCTCACATGCTCCACAGGATCCGTTCTTCCATTGTACATGGTGAATGTTGGCTGAGCAAAGTGATTTAAAGATCTGATTAAGAGCCCTGCTCATAGCAACATTGCCCAGACCTTTACGAGGTGGACTTTTACTCCTCCGTTTGTAGTGACCGTCTTCATCGTACGGAAAAGACTCACTGGGAGGAGCCCTGGACCTAGGCCTGTAGCTACCATCTCCTTCATTATCAAAAGAAGGGTCAAAATCTGAGGGAGTCCTTCTTCATCGCTCGCGGCGTAGCCTCCTGTGAAGATGGTAATCTCCAACTACAAGCTTCTGGTATTCTCCTCGTGGGAGATGTGACTCTCTCCCCGAGATTGGCTCCTGCTAGTATGCGTGGTGTGCACACTAACCTTACGGTCCCTCCTCCGCTTAAGGTTAAGGAACTGATCCTGACATTGGGAACCAATAGACTCCTCCCGGTCTTGCCCTAATCCTGCCATTGTTGGAGGTCGAACTCACTAAAGCTTAAGTCTTTCCCATAGACGGCGCCAATTGTAGGGGCGGGTTTTAGTTCTTAAGTCCAAAAGATGAATGGATTAAGGCCCAAAGAGCCCAATACAATAAATTTATAGAGAGTGAGCTAAAAAGCTAGGCTTCAATGAAGTGGACAACGCCATCAATGGGCTAAAGATGGTAAGAGAGCAAGGAAAAACAATGAACAGACAAATGTGGTGCAAATAAATTCTTTCTCGGCAATGTCCGGAAGAGTAGTTCTTAAATATATTTCTCTTAGATTTGATTACAATTGCTGTTCTTAATGCTACAATGTTTTCTCTATAGATTTTCTGCCTCCCCTCCCCCCTCCTTAGAGGATCTCTCACATTATATAGCTCACTTCAAGCGATCTTAGTCCTCAATTTGTTGATCGTCCAGTCCACTACTTGAGTGCTTGTCCCATTAGACACCTTCTCAAACCCCTTGTGAGTTGTGGCGGCCAAGGTAGCACTATTCAGGGGTCTTTTCCACATAAATGCAGTTAGGAGGTTTTGTGAGATGCATTAAATGTGAGGGCAGCCACCATCCCCTTAGTCATGTTAGGGCTAACCCCCTCTCTGAAATTTTTTCTTAATAGTAGGACCTCCTCTGGCAATGTGCCACTAACGTGGCCTTACTGTCCGAGCGTGTGGCCTCCTCAGCACGATAATGGACTCTTCGGCCATAGATATGACATGTGGCACATGTACCTTATTTAAATTCTTGTGCCCCACAGTTTTGTTTATTACTAGTAAGAAGTTTATCCAAAGATATTTTTTGAGATTCAAGTAGTTTTTCAAATTTTCTCTTCTTTTCTTAAAAATTTTTCATATCCAAATAGAATTTTTCTAGTAGACATTTATATTAAAAAATATTTAGCAATAAATGAAACTATATCTATAATATAAAATTATAACTAATTAGAAGAAAATTAATTTTAAAGTATAGAATAGTAAAGCCTAATTTATCAAAAACAAAATTGCATCTTTACCAAACGGTATGATCACTTTATACTCTAAACTATACAAATAAAAATTTATCAATTACATGTTAAAGGACATGCTTATCAAATTGAAAAGGGCATGCCTAGTGTACATAATTTAAAAAAAAAAATTAATTTCTTTTATTATACTATTAAGTATTAAGTGTATTTCCTTCTATTAAAAAAAGGAATTAAGTGTATTCTTCACAAAAGAAAAAGCATTAAGTGTATTAAATTTTTTTATTTTTTATTTTTATAAGTGTATTAAAAGTTGAATTATAAAAAAAATATAAAAAATAAAAGTAAAAAAACTAAATGAAATTATAGCCTTGAAGGCTCACATGGGTGGCTACGCTAATATGATGGTGACGTGATAATTCATTCTAACTATTAAAAAAAAAAAGGAAAGTGGTTAGGATAAAAATAATATAGATAAAGATGAAAAGTATAAAATGCCTTTTCACTTCCTTTTATTTTATTTTTTGTTTTGTTTTGTTTCGGGAGACTTGGTTTTAGGATACATTTGGTACATTATAATAGTGATTTATAATGTAATAGGAATTGTTGAGAGAGAATTTAATTAGATCTTAAATTGGAGTATAAGTTTAAGTCATGTTTCCCATTCAATTTTTATAATTTTATCACTGTGCACCTTTGGCGCGATGGTTAATCCACAAGTATAAGTACTTGTGGGGTGTAAGGTGCAAGGGCCAGGGTCACTTCACAAGTATATGATTTAGAATTTAATAGATTTTAGACTCTTCGGTTTTTGCACCTAATAATTTACTTGCCACAAAAATTAAAAACTTAGATGGATATGTGGCGGAAAATTGGACTCCAATTTAGAATCTAATTGGATTTGGACTCTTTGATTTCTACACTTAATAATTCACTTGGTACAAAATTAAAAATTAAATGGGACATATGGCACAAAATTGAGAATCCAATTAAAATCTAATTGAATTTTCTCTGAGCCTTGGTTATAAATATATACTAGTATGTAGCTCTATGCATATGTATTAACTTAAAATCTAATTATACATAGTATTAACTTACACTTTTTCTAAACCATACATTTCTAAAATATGTAATGATTTCTCATTTTATATATATATATATATATATATATATATAATGGTATATGATTTAGAGTTTAATTGGTTTTAGACTCTTCGGTTTTTGCACCTAATAATTCACTTGCTACAAAAATAAAAAACTTAGATAGACACGTGATGAAAAATTGGATTCCAATTAAAATCCAATTTAGAATTTAATTAGATTTGGACTCTTCGATTTTTATACTCAATAATTCACTTGATGCAAATTAAAAGTTAAATGGGACACGTGGCGCAAAATTGAGAATTCAATTTAAATCTAATTGGATTTTTTCTGAGCTTTGGCTATATATATATATATATAGATATATAAATAATTCACTTGGCACAAAAAATTAAAATTTTTTATATGTCAAGTGAGATTTGTTGTGCAACATCTAACGGCTTGTGATAAGCTATTTAGTTATAACCTTTAATCATTTATGATAGGTTTGGTACATTGTACTGATAATTACACGGGAATAAGAAAACGTGTTACAAGGTATACAAGATGTTATTATGGAATAACTATTACTATTCATTTGTTTGGTTACAACACATGAATAAAACCCTAACTCTAGTTAAATGAAAACATATTTAAATCAAATTCTCTAAAATGCCCATATTTATAAAATTACATTTTAAAATCTAACTTAACATTATAATCGTATAAATTGAACAATTTTATAATTAATATATATATTTCTTTTTTTCAAACTTCAAAATTAATAACTCCATAAATGTTATAAAAAAAGAGGTAAAAATGATAACACCTTAAATTTTAACTCGTACTTCTATGCAAGATGTATTATTTTGATAATTAAAGTTCAGTTGTTGGAGCCGAGCCATAGACTGACTAGCGAAAAATCTTTTTAATATAGAAATTATGGCCTAAAGAACCACAGATTGATTCTCAAAAAAAAAAAAATAATAATAATAAAATAAAAAAGAAAAAAGAAAAAAGAAAGAAAGAAGAAGAAGATGAACAACAACAATGATAGCTTAATAAAGAAATATTGTTTTATGAAAAACATAGTCTCTGATTTTCAGATTTTGGCAAGTTGTGGTTTTCAGATTTTCGCAAGTCCTTATTGAATTTGAAAACCATTGATTAATATGGCAGAGAGAGAGAATAAAAAGGTTGAGGGCAGCGGCAGGTAGGGGGCTTTTTGAGATTTTACTTTTAAGTGAATTAGGTTGGGTTAAGGAATAGAAATTACATAGGTTTTGATAAGGAATGATTATTCTTCATTTTTAAGAATAACTAGTCGCTAACCCGTGCGATGCATGAGATTCTTTAAAAATAAAAAAATAATATTGCAATTATCATTTGCTGCACTAAATCAAAATGTCTCAAAACTCACCAATCAAATAATACAACTAAATGGAGAAGACCCAAGCATAACATAAAATCTTCACTAATTCAAATATTAAACATTGTCAAACCTAGTACACAATATGCTTGTGCCCAATAAAAAATTATAAAGACAAATAATTGATAAAGAAATCTTGTATATCGTCTCCATAAAAATACATACACGCCAAAAAGATTAATACCACTACCATAGGTCCATTGGCAATGAAGTTATTTTCATAGTTACATATATATTGTGAATAAACAAATAAACAAATTGTAATAATGATTGCAATCTTATTTTCATAATAAATAAATAGAATATAGTTACCAATGTCAAATTCTTTTGCTATGACTCAAAAAGTGTAGAGAAAGAACATAATATAACAAATCTGCATTATATAGAAGAGTACATCATCTATTTATTCAACATATTCAACATAAAACATTGATTTTTATAAATCTTCTTTGCTTGCTCACATTCCCAACCACATCTCTTGTGCTAAGATACCATAGATATTGCTTTTTCAAAATCATGAATAGACTTTGCCAATAAAACCTTCTCCATGTCAAAACCTTTTGCTTTGCCTTGAAATAGTTCCTAGAAAATAGCTGCTTTACCCAAGTTAGGGGCTTTGAGAACAGAAGAAGAATTATAGTATTTGAGAAAGTGCGATAACCACAACATATTGGTGTTATTTTCATATATAACAGATAACGAAATCTGAAAACACCATTAATAAACAAAACCTGTTCTTTAAACTTAGAAAGTATCATTAACAGACAATTCTGTCAACTTCTTCTCTCTTTTTCTTAAGGGGAAAAAAAATTGCTTTTCACCTACCATAGGCAAAAGGACCACAATCCAAAGCTCTACCCAAAAACAATTTAGGATAGTTACGGACAACCAATATGAGAATCAACTTCAAAATAAAGTGACACCAGTCTACAAACTAATAATCAATATGGTAAATCATTGTTACAATAGTGCAGCCAAAAACAAAAAACATTTGTACAATACTATCAACTATTACCAAAACTATCTAAATGTTGTTTTCTACTATATATACCTATCTCACCATCAATGCCAATAAAACTTTCTAAAAGCTTTGATTCCTTTGAAGTTATTAAGGGTAACATACTCTAATCTTAATGCACAAACCCACCATGAAATAAATCATTAAAAAAATCAAACCTACTTCTCAAAGGGAATCATATCAAAATCTCACCATCAATACCAATCCCAATATCAAACATACGACATTGAGAAAATAAGGCCAACAAAACATCTCATCCTGATTAAATCAACAACACAACATCACATTCCCTAGTTATCTTCCTCCTTACCACTCTCCATGTATTATGACTTCTAGAACAATAACAAAAAATCACTAAGGAATTTTATCAAACAACTTGTATACGTGTAAGAGAAACAACACTTAATGAAAGTGGACATCAATGAGAATGATCTTTTACTCTACTTTAAAATAGTAGGACAATAGTCATGAATCATTCCAAAACTTCCAAAAGACTCTATAAAAGAGAGAATTTTAAAAAGAAAAGAGAGTACCATGTTGTAGCAACACCAGCTTCAATATAACCAAGGGTTGTTTTTTCTCTCTCAAGGCCTGCGCAAGCTCCTTTGTGCCTAAAAATTGAAAACATGTAATGAGGTTTTTATAGGAACCTATGTATTTTTGATACCATATAAACAGGTAAGTTTGATTATGAAGTTAAAAGATTTCATGTACATACTCCAAATTAAAAGGATATGTTTCACCTTCTATTTACAATATGGCTCAAAGCATATTATATTTTTTTTTTCTTCATCATTTTAATCCAGAATAGTAAAAGTTAACAAAGAACATTTGTGTATATAAATCTTTCTATTTAAGATGAGAGAAAAATTGCCGCCATAGTTTTCAGTCCATGAAACGGAAAAATTATCCTCATCAAATACCTTGCATATCGAATTGCTGGATTGAAAGCTAATGAAACGATCTATGCTTGATCTGCCAAAAAAAAAAAAAAAAAAAAAAAGAGATTAAAGCCTAGCCAAAAACAAAAAAATTTGTACAATAGTATCAACTATTACCAAGACCATCTAAATGTTGTTTTCTACTATATAAACCTATCTCACCATCAATGCCAATAAAACTTTCTAAAAGCTTTGATTCCTTTGAAGTTATTAAGGGTAACATACTCTAATCTTAATGCACAAACCCACCATGAAATAAATCATTAAAAAAATCAAACCTACTTCTCAAAGGGAATCATATCAAAATCTCACCATCAATACCAAGCCCAATATCAAACATATGACATTGAGAAAATAAGGCCAACAAAACATCTCACCCTGATTAAATCAACAACACAACATCACATTCCCTACTTATCTTCCTCCTTACCACTCTCCATGTATTATGACTTCTAGAACAACAACAAAAAATCACATAGGAATTTCATCAAACAACTTGTGTACGTGTAAGAGAAACAACACTTAATGAAAGTGGACATCAATGAGAATGTCAGAATGATCTTTTACTCTGCAATTCTTTAACTTTAGCTATCTTCTGCCTTTTACATGCATTTAGATGTATATTATTGCCTACACAACAAAGCAAAAACCTAACCCTGATCTGAATATGCTTACAAAACAGAGATAAAAGAAACAACTTTAGCTGTCTTCTGCCTTTTACATGGATTTAGAGGTATATTATTGCCTGCACAACAAAGCAAAAAACCCAACCCTAATCTGAATATGCTTAATTTCTGTATTCTTGCTAATTAATATATAAAGAAAAAACAAAACAGAGACTTACCTTGGGACTGTGACAATGGTTTAGAACAATCATCGCTTTCGCTTTGGCTCTTCCTCGGCTTCGAGAGAGACAGCCTTAGCCCCAGCCCCAGCCTCAGCCCCTTCTTCGCACCTACGAACTGTGGCAAAGGTTCACAATAATCATCGCCCGTTCCGCTCCTCTCTTGCTTCCCATAAGGGCCATAAAATCCTCCTTTCCTCTCATCCAATAATTCCAATTCTCCAACACTACCAACCATGAACGGCTAAATAAAAACAAATCTCAAGAAAAACCCAAAACCTAAATCATAATGTCCAAATTTTTAAAACAAAAAATAATTACCAGCAGCGGTCTGACGGTGGCAAAATGCATGCCTAACAGTGGGTGGTGGCTTTCTGCCTTATGGACTTGCTTCTCTCGATCTCTCTTTACCCAATGACTTTCACTCTCAGAATCTGAGTTTTGGGTTTTGATTTTGGAGGAAGGAAAGGGTGAGTTTTAGGTTTAGGGGAAGGAGATAGCGTCTGAGGAGAGAAGAGACGTTTTTTGGTCTTTTGGTTTTAAAGAGGTATTGGGTTTTGTAACGTGAATTTGGTGCGGAAAAATGAGATTTATTTCTTATTTTTAATAATGCTGATGTGAGTAAATGGGTTGGAAAAAAAATTAAAACATATAAATCAAATTTAAAATAGTAGAAAAAAAAAAATAAATGATGACGTAGAAAATTGTGGGAGTTTCAAAAGTTTCCGTTTTATATATATATATATATATATAGATTATTCATGTTATTTCCTGTAATAAAAACATAACCAAATAACTGAATAGTTATTATTCCTTAAGAATATCTATTACTTTACCATGTTTATTACAGTCTACCAGACGTGCATTTAGTGAAATCCTCATTTAGCAACGAAGCAACTCATTACCAGAAATAAAATTCACTCAATAGCAACCATTTTCATTACGTGACAACTGGACTTGTTCAGATGCAAAGTATTACTCATTTAGCAATGTTCTTAGACATTTAGCCCATAGTACTCATCTATGGCAACCTTGTACATCCAATGATAACCCAAAATAAACATGAACTCAATGGTACAAGATAAAGACATTGGTGCCGTTTGGATTGCGCGTCTACGTTTCCTCTTTCTGCGTTTTGCCTTTTGTTTTTTTATTTGTTCAGCCGTAACATTTGACTAAGTCAGCAGTGAACAGTGCACTAGTGCACTGTTCATGGACCCACAAATACCACTTTTCAGCAACTTTTTTATTAAAAATGAGTCCCACAGCACTATTCACACATTTAAAAATTATTTTGTTACAGTGTTTTCAGTTTTCAGTTTCCAGCTGTATCCAAACGGACCCATTGAGAATGAGTGTTGTAGTTGTTTCACGTAGAGTTCATGGGTTGTGATAGATGTCTAGAGCTTCTCTTTACCAAGTATTGGTCAAATTTAACATTCCCTTTACGTTGGACATATAACTTCACCATTGTTGCATCTTCAAGCTACAACTAACCATGCTTTTGACCATAATGCAAAGCAAAAAAAGATATCATAATCAACACAAAAGCATAATTTTTTTATAAGCAAGGGTATCAAAATCATTTCAAGAATTTGACTATTCTCTCTGGTTGGCGTAATCTTAAGTGTCAATGATGGTTTTTTTTTGGTCTTGACTATTTTAATAATATTCTAATTAGATTGGTGGGAGAAGAAAAGGAAGAGTACTTGTAGGACTATCCAAGCAACCAATGGAACCAACCCACCCAACCCAACTGACCAGATCTGACTCGACACCAGTGTGGTTAGGGGCAGGTCGTCTTTGCCTTCAAAATCTAATTCCGGAGACTCAATTGGTGGGTCGTTGCATGAAAACCCGATTCCAACCGACTTGACCAATCTCCACCATTACAAGTAGTCATTCTCTGTTGATACAAGGCTTTCTCAACTGAAATGAGGCTTTCTTAATCAATATAAGGCTTTCTTTGGTCAGATTTGGTCCATATTTGATGAGATATGGTGAGATCTTGCTAGACTAAGCAAGATTTTGACAAGATCCAGTGAGTTTCCACCATATATGCTCTTTGTGAATCTGACCGACATCCAACTGATAACTGAAGAGACTTGACTCATCTAAACTGAAGCTTCTTCTTGATTTACAACTAGTGCCATTCTTGGGGACTTAAAGTGATCAGATTGGGCACAAACCCTACCCGTGGACAACCATAAGTACTTGGATAATGCTTCTAAATAAAGTATGATTACTTTTTGATCTACTAAATTAGAAAGAATGGATATTGGAAATTTTAAGTAAAATGATTATTGAAATTCCTTTTTTGAATAGGAACTTTGGGGGGGGGGGGGGGGGGGTTGCAATGTCTTTGTTGGTGTTTGTGGATGGAAGTCTCAAAAGTGTGCTGATCACATATGTAATATATTCTCTCTTTCCCTCTTTTCTTCTTCTTCTTCTTCTATCATTATTTCACGCTCTTTCTCACTTTGTCTCTTATCAATCCCATTTTGGCTTTTCATTTTGTTAATAGAAGGAAACTGTAACTTCATGTACTTTGGTTGTTTTTTTCTTGTGTGATTTCATGTACTTTGGTTTTTTTTTTTTGATGTATTTAAGTTCTCTTTTTATTTGATTTTGTATAATTTAAAGTTCTTAATGATTAGCCTAGAAAAATTTCTTAGAGTTGTCATTGAGTTCTAGATATTGATTGCTTGACAAGAGCATTTTAGCTCAACTGGCATCTCCAATTGAATCCAACCGAGACATCCAAAGTTTAAATACATCAAACTTGAACATAGATCCCTTATTTGAGGGAAAATTCTTAGGTATTTTTGAAACACGGAGAAATGATATTTCATTTTCTCACATTCATAGTAGATTTCACCATAAATTTAATGAGTGAACTCCACCATTAATGTGAGAGGAAGAAGTACCATTTTTCGTACTCCGAGAGTACCAAAAAATTTCTCTTACCAAAGCGTAAAATTTCTATCCTATAAAATGTAAAATCAAATTGACAATAATGACTCAAAATGCAAGGATGAAAAATGGTATTTTAGCGCTAAAAAAACAACCATCCTATAAAGTCTTTAAAAAAAAAGAAGGCGTAAATACACTTTTGGTCCCTACATTTTGGGCAATTTCTCGATTTGGTCCCTAAACTGATTTTGCTCTTAGGTCAGTCATTGATTTTTTAAAATTGTTTTTAAAATGGTTCCTGTCGTCAACCTAGTAACAGAAAAATCCGAGGTGGCAAACAGAATGTATAGGTGGCATGTTAATCACTGACGTGGCAAATAAAATAATATTAAAAAAATTTATTTTGCTTTTATAAATGACAAGTTAGCATTTTAATTAATAAAAAAATAAAAATAATTTTAAAAAATTAAACTGAAAAGATTCAAAAAAAAAAAAAACCTTTTTTCAATTTTAAATATTGAGAAAACAATTTGTAGCAACTATTTCAATTTTTCTTGAACTTTCTTAAGAAACAAACATTAAGTTAACACCCCTTCTCATTCTACGTTGGCGTGTCTGTGTTTGTGTTTGTATCTATTTCATTTTCTTCTTTCTTTTAAGATAAACCAAAAAAAAAAAAACTTAATAAATAAATATTATCGGTGAGTGTTTGTGTCTGTATCTTTTTTTTTTTTTAGATCCTCTCTTTCTCTGTCTCTTGGTGCGTATATGTGCTTTTATCTTTCTTTTTCTTCTTTCTTTGTTCAAGCTTTCAATCCCTCTCTCTCTCTCTCTCTAAACCTGACTCTCTAATCTTTGGGTTTTTCTAGTTTTCCGTGGGGTGGTCGGTAATGGAGGTGGAGATCGGTGATCGGGGTAGAGATTGGTGTGGTTGGGTGGAGATCGGTGGTCGGGGTGGAGATCGGTAATCCATGGGTCTTGGATTATGGGTTTGGTTGGAGATGGAGATGGAGATGATTGGGTTTGGTTGGAGAGGGCTGGGTTTTTCTGGGTTTCAGTGGGGGTGGGCTGTACTTCTGCTGAGTCGGAATCGGAAGACCACCGACTCCGGCGTACTTGGCGGTAGAAAGTTATCGTTTCCATCTCAATTGAATGCGACGTCGTTTTTGTACCGTTTAGTTGACCGTGACTCGAACTGGGCTTCAACTAGGTGGATTTGATGCTGTTGATGGTGAGTTGATGGTGGATTTGGGTTTGTTGATGTTGGATTTGGTGTTGTTGATGGCGGATTTGGTGTTGTTGATTGGCGGGGTGTTGTTTGATGAAGTTCTGGGTTGGAGGTTTCTGGGTTGGAGGTTTGATGATTTTTTTGGGTTGGTTTTCTCATGTGGGTTTGGGTTTGATGAATTTTCATGTTTTAGAGGTTTCGGTGGAGGATAGAGATTTTGTATGAAATTTTGCATTGTTTTGGGTTTGATTGTGCTCTTGTTCTGGGTTTGATTGTTCTTGGATTCGAGAAGAACATGAAGAACAAGTTCTTGTGTTCTTAGCTAAAAAATAATGAAAAGCAATAATAATAATAATAATAATAATAATAATAAAATCAGATTTAAAAGTTTTTTTTTTTAATTTAGTTTGAATTAAATTGAAATTGAAAAATATAAATTATTTTTATTTTTTAATTAAACTGATATGGCTTTTTTAATTCAAAAATGTTGACGTGGCATTTAAAAAATATCAAATAAAATATTTTATTAGCCACGTCAGTGATTAACATGCCACCTATGCACTCTGTTTGCCACCTCAAATTTTTCTGTTATTGAGTTGACGGCAAGGACCATTTTAAAAACGATTTAAAAAAATCAAGGACTGGCCTAAGAGCAAAATCAGTTTAGGGACTAAATTGAAAAATGACCCAAAATATAGGAACTAAAAGTGCATTTACACCAAAAAAGAAATGTCACCACTTATTGTGTAGAGAGTAGAGACAGTTGAGAGCTGAGATGAGACAGCTAAAAGAAATTTTTTTTAGAGAGAGTTTCAACCTATATATCTATTCTTGATGATAGTTTTTTATTATCAGATCAAGATACATATTAGTTTTTGGTATAAGCAGAGATTGAATCCAGATCTGTTATACCACTATTAAAACCTTTATTAATTGAGCTAGACAATCCATGGAAAATTAAAAACGCAGTTTCGCGGAGTATCGCAGTCCCGTACCCACTCTCGTATCAGCCTTAAACGAAACAAAAAAACAGTATGCACTGCTAAAATTAAAAACCCAAAACAAAGAAGCAAAAATTCAGAAGGGTCTTGGAAGCCATGGCAGGCCCTCCTTTTCCTTGGCGTAAACTTGTAGTTCCCTCTCGTTTCCATTTCAGTCGTCGCATATCTTCTTCTTCTTCTTCTCCTGGTTTCGGAGCTTTTGATTCCCCTCCTGTAGTTCATTCTCGAAGAGTAGTTGTTACCGGTAACTCTCTCTCTCTCTCTCTCACACACACACACACAAATGCAGAAACTCATTAAAGATTAGACCTTGAAGCGTGTAATTTGACTGTATATATATGCGTGTGTGTTGGTTATGCGTGTATTTTGCATATGCATAGATACAAATACATAGAGATATCTGAACTATATATAGCTTTCAAGCTTCAATTTTGTTGGTTTTTTTATTTTTATTTTTAATTTCTACTGTTGATTTTGAAGTGGTTATTGCATTTTTAGTGTTAATTTGTAAGTGATTATTGTATTGTCTCTCTGTCTTTGGCCAGTACTTGCTATCGTCATTTCCTACTACAATCTCCATTGTTAGATTAGCTATGTTTCGGTATTAAATTTTATTGTTAAAGTACTTTTTTTTAAAAAAAAATTTAAGGTTTAGGCATGGTGACTCCACTTGGCTGTGGAGTGGAGACCACGTGGAAGAGTCTAATAGAGGGGGGATGTGGGATAAGAGCAATAACACCTGAAGATATCAAGATGAATTCCTTTGACAGGGAAACCGAGTTGCATACTTTTGATCAGTTGACATCGAAGGTTGCAGCAATTGTACCTTGTGGAACTAATCCGGGTGAATTCAATCAGGATTTGTGGCTTAATTCTAAGGTAAATTTCTCCTCTAATATATTGCATTGAGGCTCAGTGCTTGCTTTGCCTTTGAGTTGCTTTTTAGTCTTTTGTATAATTGGGTTCTTAAGTTTTATAGTGGGTGTGGTAACTAGGGAATCAATTTGTTTGGTTGGAATCTGAATTTTACATTGTGTAATCTATGAAAAGGTATGGTTTTGATGATTTGAGATATGTGTGTGATATATAGATGAAAAGAGGAACTGTGGGATATCGGTTGTGCTAAATTCTATATATCTGTTAGCAAAAGACTTTGAGGGTGACAATATGAGTGAGTACATATTGAGTGCAGCTGAAGTACGAATTACTTCTGGATGGATTGAAGATGGGTAAAAACCACTGCTTTACTACAAGAAAATCATTTTAACCTTGTCAATCATTTGGGGTTGAACTTGAAAATGGTAGTTTGTTTGAAAAAAATGAGGGAGCTCCATTGACAAGAAAAGGGATTTGGTTGATTTCTTGCATGATTTTACTTTCAGTTGTCAGGTTGGATATATTCTGCTCTGCTCTATTTCTTTTAACTGGTCTCTAGTGTCTAACATTGATGGTGGATGACTTTGGTTAGGTTATAAAGAATAGTACTGCATTTATTATTTTCTTCTTACTGTTCATCTATTCATGCTGTAATTTCTAATTCATTTATATAGTCTATTTTTTCATCTCTTCAAGTTGATCACAATGATAATTCTCAGGAGCATCGATCAATTGCAAGATTTATAGGCTATGCACTGTGCGCTGCTGATGAAGCTCTAAAAGATGCAAAATGGGTGCCCTCTGAGCGGGAACAGAAGGAAAGAACGGTAAATATTCTTCATATGTGAATAATACATGACATTTTTTTTTTTCCATACCATGATTATATGCCTTCTTAAAAAAAAAAAAAAAAACTTGAAGAACACCAGGGAGTCTCCATTGGTGGGGGAATTGGAAGCATCACTGACATATTGGATGCAGCACAAATGATTTGTGAGAAGGTTTGTTTGTCCTACACTGTTCTAATATTTACCAGCTCTTAGAACATGTTTCATGGTTATTGGTTTCTCCTGATGGTCATAACTGTAGCTTGGAACCATCCTGATAGCTCCATAAACGATTAACTCTATATGTATTTTTCCCCCCTTAATGCAGCGCCTTCGTCGGCTTAGTCCATTTTTCATCCCACGGATATTAATTAACATGGCATCTGGTCATGTGAGCATGAAATATGGATTTCAGGTGCGTAGATAACTTTAATCATGGAAAAATATCTTTTTTAGAAATTGGGGGAAGGGGGAGTTGTGTGTCCATGTTTGTGTGAGCTTATGAGGACAAAGGGCCAGTCATGGAACTACAACCTCATGTGGCAAATTGATGCATGGATCACAACTCCCTGGTTGGGGCTTTATCTCCCTAAAGTCAACTTCTTGAGGCTGAGCTTGAAATAACCTTTGCTTTCAAGAAAATTATGCAAGTGTAGGCAATTACTTGTCATGTTGGTCCAGTTTCTAGGTTACTTATTATGAAAGATTGGGATAATTAATTGAACCATCAGAATGATGAGTTGGCAAGTTCTTCTGCACAAAAAAGTGGTAGAGCTCATTGTCCTCAATAAGCTCATGAACGCTTCCCCATTTTCAGTTACTCCAACCAATGATACTCTGTAATTTGGAGGACTCATTCATTCTTATTTTTGCAATAAAAGATATTATTGTCTGGTCTGGTCTTGTTTCTGAATATAGGGACCAAACCATGCTGCAGTGACAGCATGTGCCACTGGGGCACATTCTATTGGCGATGCTGCTAGGATGATTCAATTTGGAGATTCTGATGTTATGTTGGCCGGAGGCACAGAGTCTAGCATTGATGCTTTATCAATAGCGGGATTTTGCAGGTAATTAGTGCATTGAATTTTGTGCCTTATCTAGAGCCTATTTACTGCAACAAAGTCTGCTAAGGCAGTTAGTTTTTTATTTTTATTATTTTTTTTTTTGGGGGGAGGGGGGTGTTATTACTTTTTTTTTTATTTAGAAAAACATTTCTTGTCAAGTCCAGGTCAAGGGCTTTGACAACCAAGTACAATTCTGCTCCACAAGAAGCTTCAAGACCTTTTGATTGTGGCCGAGATGGGTTTGTGTAAGCATATTCTCATAGCCTCCCTGTTTTTCAAATTTATGTTTTGTTCTGTTTTGATATGCTTTCATTATGCTGTCTAAATTTTACATTGAACTCAGGATAGGAGAAGGCTCTGGAGTCTTGGTGTTGGAAGTGAGTTGAAACATCTCTTTTTTGAACATTAGATTTTTTTCCCCTTTCCTATCCTTATTGAGTGGTTTTCACTGTTTTTCATTGGGATTGGTATTTTTCTTTTTTCTTTGTGAAGGAACTTGAGCATGCAAAAAAAAGAGGTGCAAAAATCTATGCTGAGATTCGTGGCTATGGGATGTCAGGTTATTTATCATGGACATAATAACTATTAAATTTCTCATTATAATGTTTTTGTGGATTATTGGTTTCTGAAGATTATAATGTAGTTTAGGTGATGCATATCATATTACTCAACCACATACTGATGGAAGAGGTGCCATTTTGGCCATGAAGCGTGCCTTAAGTCAGGTAACAATCTAATTGATTGCATTAAACCTTTTATGTAATGTACACTAACTTTTGGCATGCATGTGTATTCTTGTATATGCATATATTATCATTAGCTGATTGTGCAAATGATATAGGTAGATCAATATATGTTGGACCTGATCAACGAATTCTATTTTTATTTTGGTACTCTTTTGTGGTGGCAGCACATATCTAGGGTGCTGTAGACTTTTAGTGGATATTTTTTTATGATAAGAAAGATGTATATTCAAAAGGCTACTTTTTGCATGAAAAGCACAAAGCAAACCAAAATTTACAAAGAAAAGAAAGAAAACAAAGAAGAGAAGAAAAAAAAGAAGAAAATTAAAGAGTTGGTAGTACTTTCTATTGAGTTGGTGAATGATGAATGTTTTCAAAATTTAATAGCTATGAAGCTTTCTTTAAGGTTTGTGTGGTGCAACCTTCTCCGAGGTGTGATGCCAAGGAATCCTAGGTGTGATGCTTAGGAAGTTTAGGTGTGATTCCTCGAATTGATCTATCTTCTTAATTTTACTATTCACGGTTACTGTTCACATTATTGTTCACAGCAGCCCAAATCTTGATTTTCACATTTGTTTTCATTCCCAAACCCTATTAATCCTTGTTCCCTTTGGAAACCCTGTAATCCATATTATTTTCTAGCCTATTCCATACCAAAACCTAACCCTAATTCTTCAAAACCCAAACTATACCAAATCTGCCCCTGGTGTTCTAAATCAAATTTTGTTGTTTGGTTGCATTGTAATTCTTGTTATTTTTTAGACTCAAGTCTCATAGATTAGGAGTTATGCAGAAGAAATAGATTTTTTTGGAGAGTCCCGGCTACTTCAAATTAGTCAGAAATACTGTTTTAGTTTAATTCTTTGGATCGGTATGGGTGGTTTCCAAAGTTTTTTTTTTTTTTTTATTGAATCTAAGCTGTTTCAGTTGGTGGTTGAGTTCGAACGGGAAAAATACTACATGCAATCAGTTTTTATGGGCAAGAGTGCAGCACTTTGGTTAATGCAAAACCTGGAACACACCTTCATTGGGGTCAATCCCAAGCAGTTTTTCATGCTTAGGGTAGGAGATACTGCCTACACATTGCAACGGTGGTCCAACTCGTTTGGTTAGTACTTATCAGTGACTGAGCTTAAAGTAGGTGTGTTGCGGAGATCTATCATTATCCCTGCCAGAAAGTTACAACAAGGCTGGAGGGCCTTTGGGATTGAATTAAGAAGAATGTTAGAACCTTCTCAATATGCGTCGGGTGGCCTGAAATTTGTACTGTACAAGTCTAAGTAGTTCTCGGAGTTTCATTCTTCCCAGTCCTTTGTTGAAACCGTAAAAGCTCCAGTGCAGGCAAGTTTGAAGCACGCTCAACAGTCTTTCATTAGAGAAAAGGATAAGAATAGAGTCATAGAGAAAATAGCGGAGCCTCTGGGAGACAAATCTTGCACACAGGTAGTAGTTTTCAAAGCTTAGGCCAGGAGAATAATACTGAGGCGAAAATCCCGGAAGGAAATAATCTCATATTTCTGTTGAATTTTTATTCGAATTTAAAAACTTTTGATTTTGGAAAGGTGGGTGATATTAGGAAGTCACGTTGGTTAGGGAAAGGGCCGATTGTGGACGTGAATGAGAATGGTAAGAGGCGGGTATCTTGGAATCGCTCTAATAAGTGCGGTGAGCAAGTTGGCAAATGGGTAGCACAGAAGGGAATTGTTTTTCAGAATAAAAAAGTGGGGTGGGCCCCTTCGATCAGAAAGCCCAAGTATCTCTTTTGGGCAGTAAACAAACATACTTGGGCCCGTGTTTGTCAAGCCCAAGTGTCTTTGAGGCTGGCAACTGTTCCAAATATGCTCAGGCAAACTTTGGGCCTTCTTTTACGGGCCAAATTGTTCTGGAATCATCTAACTTGAAGTGCCACTTTGACCTGAGCTCAAATACAAGTTGTTCGATAGCTACGGAGCAACCCGTGAGCTCGGTGGTCTTGCCTACACCATGGGGGAAGCTTGCGATGGTGCCGATGGTGCCCTTGGTCACGATTTCCCCCATCCACCATGCCGATCTTGCCAGTGGTGGTGGCTCAGGCATTCCTCGAACCGATATCGGCTTCTAGTGCTCTGATAGGGTCGGCGATAGGGTTGGGGATGGTGTTGTTGGTGCCTTTGGCCACGGTTTCCTCCATAATGGCGTCGGAAGTGACATGTGATGATGGTTTTGGTGATCAGAGAAGCCGGAGTCGGCATACCCAGTCCTCCACCATGCCGGTCTTGCCAGTGGTGGTGGCTAGCCATCACTCGAACCGGTATAGGCTTCTAGTGCTCCGATAGGGTCGGTGATGGTGACGGAAGATGGGGATGAGGATTTTGTGGGTTCAAGTATCGGCCACTACTAATGAGGATTCTGATCTTGAGGGGGGTTCATCAATCTTGGCCCACAATTAGGGAATTGGTTGGAGACTTGGATAAGTCTTGGGGTAACTCCAAAGAATGGATGCTACAATTGCGTGATGGACGACAGTTAGTGCTCCCTTTGTCACTATATCGATCTCTAGAATGCATGTCGGTTTGCTCAGGCATGGAGGGAGAGTCTGTACCAGGTGTTAGTTTTATTATTAATGAAGGGCAGAGGGTTAGTTGGGCAAATGAGGGTGATGGGCTAGTAGATTCCTTGTCTGTGGTTCCTGGGTTAGAGGATGAGATTTGGGAGTTTGATGAAAGGTTGATGACTTGGGAGAGAGGTGGCGAGCCATTAGTTGTGGTACCTTTGGCCATTGAAGGTCCTTTGGATTTGGAATCTAGTCCTGTGAAGGAGCTTGGGTGTAAGGAGAGTGTTGATAACAATCAGCTTTCACAATGGGTAACCAATCGTTTAAAGGCTTTTAAGAAATCTTTGGGAACTTCATTGGAAGGTTTTAAGGTGCAAATTACAGGATTGTTGTTAGCAATAGAGGCCAGAAAAAAAAAAAAAATAGCAACATGTGATAGGTGATCAGACGAAGTTGGTCAAGTCGGGGCAAAAAGGTCAGCGGGAGTTGAAAAATTTATTGTTGTCTTTGAATGTTGAGTATGATTCAAAGAAATTAAGGAGTGCAAGTATGGAGTATGGAGTGGCTGTTGTGTCTCATCAATGAGTTTGAAGATTATTTCTTGGAATGTTAGAGGGTTGAATGAGTAGGATAAAAGGCTCTGGGTTAGAAATTTGATTAGGAAATGGGGGCCAGATGTTGTCTATCTTCAAGAAACCAAAATGGAGTTGATAAATAGAGCTGTGATTTGCAGTTTGTGGGGTGGTCAACATGTTGAATGGTCTTATTTAGGCTCTTGTGGAGCTTCTGGAGGGATGTTACTGATGCGGGACACACGGGTTGTGAATACAGTGGAGGAAGCAGTGGGGAGATTTTCGGTTTCTTGTAAATTTACAAGTGTGTTAGATCAATTTGTATGGGCGTTTATGGTCCTAATTTATAGAGCGAGAGAGAGAGAGAGAGAGAGAGAGAGAGGAGGTTTTACGGGAGGAACTCTGTGGTTTGAACAGTTGGTGGAGTGTTCCATGGTGTGTGGGTGGTGACTTTAGTGTGATAAGGTTTCCTTCCAAACGATTGGGTTCTAATTCTTTTATTGCTGCTATGTGGGAGTTTTCCAATTTTATTTTGGAGCAAGGCCTCATTGATCTCCCTTTGCAAGGGGGAGCTTTTACTTGGTCAAATTCTTGAGAAGTTGCTTTGAAGGCTAGGCTGGACAGATTCTTGTTCTCTGCAGATTGGGAGGACAAGATTCCAATGGTTTCTCAAAGACTAATGTCTAGGTTGTTCTCGGATCATTTTCCAATTGTCCTTGAGGGTGGATCTTTTCAGAGAGGGAGTAGGCTGTTTAGGTTTGAAAATATGTGGCTTAAGGATGAGGGTTTTGTGAATAGGGTACGATCTTGGTGGGAATCTTATTAGTTCCAAGGTGCTTCGAGTTTTGTTCTAGCCAATAAACTAAAACTTTTGAAAAATGACTTGAAAAGATGGAATGTGGAGGTTTTTGGTAATGTTGAAGATTGGGTTAACAAATTGTGGAAGGATATGAGTGTTCTGGAGAATATTGAGGATAGTTGGGGTCTATCGGCGGAGGAAAAACTAGAATTGGGAAGAATTCATGATGAGTTAGAAAAAGCTACTTTGATGGAAGAAATTTGTTGGAGGCAAAAATTTAGAGTTCTTTGTATTAGAGAAGGTGACAGGAATACTAAATTCTTCCATCGTATAGCTAACTCGCACAGGAGGTTTAACTCCATTGATAGGCTTATGGTGGAAGGAGATTTGTCTTCGGACCCAATAGCTATAGCAGATTGTATCTCTCGTTTCTATAGGTAGCTTTATTTTGAGGATGTGGCTCATAGACCTGTCTTAGATGATGTGCAATTTTCTAGTATCTCGATGGAAAATGCAATTTGGTTAGATAGGCCTTTTGAGGAGGAAGAGGTGTTTGGGGTGATTAATGATTTTAATGGTGATAAGACTCCTGTCCCGGATGGTTTTTCCATTGCGTTCTTCCAGTCTTGCTGGTGTTCTGAAAACAAAAATTGTGGCTGTGTTTCACAACTTTCATACTTAGGCAGTGTTTGAGATGAATCTTAATGTTTTTTTCCTTGCATTTATTCCCAAGAAGGTGGATGCTGTGGAGGTCAAGGATTTTTGGCCAATTAGCTTAGTTGGTGGGTTTTACAAGATTATTTGTAAGGCATTGGCTAATAGGCTTCGTAGGGTGGCTCATGGGCTTATTTCAGATTCATAGAATGCCTTTGCGAAAGGTAGACAAATTTTGGACTCTAGATAGCCTCTAAATGTATTGATAGTAGATTGAAGTTAGGAATTCTAGGTGTGTTGTGTAAGTTGGATGTGGAGAAGGCGTATGATCATGTGAGCTGAGATTTTTTAATGTATCTGTTTCAGCACTGTGGGATTTTAGAGAAATGGAGAAAATGGCAAATGCACTACAATTCAACTGTAAAATTTTCCTTTCTCCTCAATGGTAGCTCATCTAATTTCTTTGGAAGTTCTAGGGGTGTTCGGCAAGGGGATCCTTTATCTCTGTTGCTTTTTGATATTGTTATGGAGGTGTTGAGTCGTATGTTGGATGTGGCTGCTTCTGCTGGGCAGTTCTCCGGCTTTTATATAGGTAGTACGGCTGGTACATCGTTGATGGTGTCTCATCTTTTATTTGCTGATGACACTACTGAACCTACTCAAATTGCTAATTTGAGGGCGATTCTTGCTAGATTTGAGGAGGCATTAGGGTTAAGTACTAATTTGGGAAAATCTGAGTTGGTATCTGAATTGGTACCTGTTGGTGTGGTGCACAATCTGGAGGCTTTGGTGGGGCTATTGGGGTGTAGGCAGTCTTCTCTTCCCTTGAAATATTTGGGCCTACCATTAGGTGCTAAGTTTAAGGATTTATCTATTTGGAATCTTATCTTAGAGAAGATGGAGCGGAGATTAGCAAGTTGGAAGAGACTGTATTTATCTAAGGGAGGTAAGGCAACTTTTATTAAAAGCACGCTCTCATCTTTACCTACATATTTTCTTTCCCTTCTACTTTTACCTGGAAAGGTGGCAAAGCGTATGGAGAAATTATAGAGAGATTTTATGTGGAGTGGAATTAGTGGTGAATCTAAAATACATCTGGTTAAATGGGCCAAGGTTTGTAAACCTTTGCAGGTTGGGGGGCTAGGTATAAGATGATTGGGGAGCTTTAATTCTGCCTTGCTAGGAAAATGGTTGTGGAGGTATGGCATGGTTATAGAGGCAAAATATGAGAATACTTGGGGTGGTTGGTGTACGAAAAAGATGACAAGTCCTTGTGGGGTCAATCTGTGGAGATTCATTAGAAGTGGCTGGTTGAACTTTTCTAAACTCCTTGTATATGATGTGGGGGATGGTACTAGAGTGAAGTTTTGGAAGCATGTGTAGTGTGGGGACTGTACTTTCCAAAAGGCTTTTCCAGAGCTTTATTTTCTTAATAGGTCAAAGGATTCTTCGGTGGCTGAAGTTATAGGTTGGTCTGTTGGGAGGATTCATTGGAATGTATAATTTCCTTGTCCACCACAAGATTGGGAAGGTTTGGTCTATTCTTCGACTGCGAGGGGATTTGGTCCTGATAAGGTTTGTTGGAAACTAGCAAGGAGCAGAGGTTTTGAGGTTAGAGGATTTTATCGTTCCTTCTACCCTCCTACTTCTTTATCCTTCCCTTGGAGAATGATGTGGCAATCGAAGGTTCCTCCAAGGGTAGCTTTCTTTTCTTGGTTTGCTTCCTTAGGTAAGATCTTAACAACAGATAACCTTCGTAAAAGATGCGTAATAGATGTGGGGAGTCAGTGGATCACCTCCTGCTTCATTGCTCCATAGCTTGGGAGTTGTGATCACTAGTTTGCTGTTTGTTTGGTATTCATTGAGTTATGCCGCATACAGTTATTGAGTTGTTTTGAGTCTTGGTAGGGAAAGTTTGGGCAACATTGTAACATGGATGTTTGGAGATTAGTGCCTCATTGTTTGATATGGTGCATTTGGCGTGAAAGGAATGCTAGAAGTTTTGAGGGTTGTGAATGTTCTTTGCTAGAGATTAAATCTTTTTTCTTGCACACTCTCTTTGAGTGGAGTGGTCTCTCCTCATTTTTCTTGATCGTTGTAATTTTGGTTCTCGATTTGTGCCCCCATAGCAGATCCCCAATGTACTCGGTTTGACACTTTTATTAATAATATTTTTACGTTATCTATCAAAAAAAAAAGAAGATTTTGTTGTTCCCTCTTGTCCTATGTCACAGATTCATTTGAATTCAAACTGAACCTTAATGGAAATCTCTTTTTATTGCCTACCAGGATTGTCTCCCCTAATTTAGCATCCACATTAAGGCACCGAGGTCCCATGTCTCCCCCTCCTACGGCTCTTGGACATGGGTTGCCTGCCAGAATTACACTTGGCACCACCTGTGCATGTTCTGCAATTGGCTTCACCACCCTCTCATCACCTGATCGAGTATTCCCCTTATCTGTGGTACCCAGCTACTGTGATTGATTCCTATCTCTAATGATCAGTGGTTTGAATCTCAGAATTTGGCTGAGCAGTAAATTTCGAGTGGCCTGAACCACCCACAACATATTGGTTAGGTTCCAACATCTTTCTTAATTTAAGCCTGAAAATCCTTAAACCATGTTTTGCTTGGCCTCCTGGGATAATAACAGACATCCTAGACCCGCTAGTCTTAAGTTCAGTCAATAATAAGAAGTGGCCAAAGGAGTTGGTGCTCCGTTGAAGAGTGTATGCAATGTCACCTTCCATGAACGTAAAAAATTGCTTGGGATTAACCCCAACGAAAGTGTGTTAAATATTCTTCATCAGCCATTGTGCTGCATTCTTACCCATAAAAACTGATTTCATGAAAAATTTGCCCCGTTCAAAAATCCTTAAGGAGAAATAATGGCCCCCTTCCTGTATCACCAACTGAAAGAGTTTGGATTCAATAAAAAAACTGCGAAAACCTCCCATGCTTGATCGGAAAAGATGAAAAAGGAAGAAAGAAAAAAATTTCCTGCTAATCAGAGGTTGCCGGGCCCCATATCTTGCCACAAGTATTTTTCAACCAATTTAGAAGAGGAATTTCAGACTGTTGCTCTACTGGGAACTCATAGGTTTTGGTTATGCTTGGTTTAGCTGCATTGGTGGATATGTATTCAAATCTAACAAATTGTTATATGCCTACAATTGATTTCAATGATTGTTTTAACCATCCAAATCTCATGCAATCAGTTTCACATGAGAGCACAGAAAAATCGGTGGATGTATGGTCATAATGTGTGTGGGGCTAAATTGTCTTGGCGACTAACTTCATTGCTGTTTCACTCTTTTCATTTGCCATCTTAGTATGACCCTTAAATAGTTCTTTTGTAAGGATGATATAATACCTGCCTCAACAAAATGCTTTTGATTAAGTTAAATTTTATGCCAATATGCATTAAAGGATAATTGTGGTTTGTTATAATATGCTCACTTTTTTATGACCTGCAGTCCGGCCTTCATCCTAACCAGGTGGATTATGTAAATGCCCATGCTACTTCTACACTTTTGGGTAAATCATATGGACCTTCACAACTTGTTGCATTCTGATTCCATAAAGCTGGCTTAGAATGTTATTTGCTCAAACTGATGCATGTGGTCCTGTCTCTGAATCCCTTATTCAGGTGATGCGATAGAAGCCAATGCTATCAAAAATGTATTCTCAGAACATGCAACATCAGGTGCTTTGGCCCTATCCTCCACAAAGGTAAGCTTTGGCACTTCAAATAGGTTGATAACCTATACATGATATCCATCCATTTTATTAGCTTAATTTATGTTCAGAATGTTGGCTGGCCTCCACAAGCCCAGTTTCATCTTCCCCTCAGTGGTCACAGAGGAGTGGCATAATTTGTAGATGATTATAGAAGTAGGAAGCCTTCAGTCCTACACAAGTATTTATGTCCATTAAAGAATATTTTTCTTATAGTTTCTAGCTTTGTTTTAAGATTTTTTATTTAAGCCTGTGTTGATTTTTCTGGAGGAATCTTTGTCTCAATACATATTTTCTGTTGCAAGTTCAAAATTTGGTGGGCTTTGACGTCCTCACCTATATATTATGCTGCTTTGAGAAAAAAATTTATCATCCTTTATTGTTGAAATGCATACCAATATACAACATATACATCTGCTATTACTTGGTTTTCTTACTGACTGGTTCTTTTGGTGGTTTTATGTAATTACAATAACTTTCAGGGTGCCATAGGCCATCTCCTTGGAGCAGCTGGAGCTGTTGAAGCAATTTTTGCAGTTTTAGCCATACACCATGTGAGTAATTGTGATTACCTTACTCCTTGGAAAATTGACGTGAAAACCCTAAATCCATTGTATGAATTCCTGATTGATAGTATAGAGCTTTTTGGAGATCTCATGATGAGAAGAGCATGCTAAGCTGGTCTACTTGAGCATGAATTAATAATGAAACACGACAATTTTTAGTGAGCATAAATTGAGAAAGAAGCAAGGCTTTTTTTATATTTTTTTATTGGTAAGTTATACACACACTCAGTGGGCCTTGAACTTAAAGACCTCACCCTCCAACCAAGTATTATGAGAGAAGGAAGCTCATTGGCATGAAGCAAGACATTTTTTTTTCATTGAAACTTTTTCTTACCGGATTTTTCATGAGTATATGAAATGATTCATGGGGTAAGATATATTCTTGAAAAAGAAAAGATTTGTGGAGATTTCCTCAAGTACCTGAAACTTAAAAGAAATTACTTTGAGCTTTCTTAACATGCAAATTAGTTATCAGCCTTACTAAGTTTGCAATCATGACTAAGTGGCTTGTGTTCCATTGCAGGGAGTTGCGCCATTAACACTTAATCTTACTAAACCTGATATCATATTTAATGATGCTTTCATGCCTTTGACTGCTTCAAAGAAAATGCCAATCAGGGCAGTTCTGTCAAACTCATTTGGCTTTGGAGGAACAAATGCATCACTGCTGTTCACTTCTGAACCGTAAACAATATCGGTTGGCTGCATTTTTTTTCTCTGGACTTCTGAAGATGCAAATCTCATTGGTCTCAACTCTCAAGTACGTCCATGACTTTTCAAAGCCACGGCTTATTGGAAATGACCATAGGGTCACGACAGAATAGCCCCCCAATCCCCCCTCTCCCCTTTTCTCTCCTTGATATTGTTGTAGTATCTTTTATATTCTGTTTTAGATAGGGTCACGTTTTTTGGAATTTTGAAATGTTGATTAGTTGAGCTTGGTAGTAAGGAACAGGTAGGTTTGCAGAGAAAGTATCATAACCACGAGGTTTATACAGAGATAAGAAATTGTTGTTCCCTCATTAATATCCGGCAATTTAAGATTACCTACTTAAAAGAGAAAGGAGGGATTTGATAACATTTATAAAACATGCTGTGTTGAGAAGTAGTGTCTTGGTGATGTAATCTTGACCATTATCAATTACTCTTATTTTGTACATATGCACATGTACTTCCCACGGAAGATAGTATTTTGTTTCAATATTTATTTTTGGAAAAAGTTTTTGAAGCTTATCTTCGCCCAGTACACCATGTGACGATTGAATATTGTCTTGGTGATGAAATCTCTTGACCATTATCAATGTACTCGTGTTGGTGATGTAATCTTGACCATTATCAATGTACTCTTATTTGTGTATATGCATATATATTTCTCATCGAAGATAGTATTTTCATATTTTTGTTTCAATAATTTATTTTTGGAAAAAGTTTTTAGAGCTATCTTCCTTCAACGCACCATGCGACGATTGAAGAGATAATTCATGTATAGTTTTAGTCGCACGGTTTTTTAATAATTAATGTTACTTGTTTTAATAATAAACGTGAATTGTCTTATAAATTGTCACGTAGTGGGTTAGAGGAGATTCCTCCAAACTGGTTTAGAGTTAAAATTTGTCATTTATTTTTCTCATTAAGGGCTGGTAGTTTTGATGTTTCAAGTCAATTTATTTTTCTCATTAAGGGCCGGTGGTTCTGATGTTTCAAGTCAAGTGAAATATGTAAACATCATCAGTACACATTTGGTCTAGTCTTCACTGTTAAGAACGAGGTTTATACAGAGATAAGAAATTGTTGTTCCCTCATTAATATCCGGCAATTTAGGATTACCTACTTAAAAGAGAAAGGAGGGATTTGATAACATTTATAAAACATGCTTTGTGTTAAGAAGTAGTGTCTTGGTGATGTAATCTTGACCATTATCAATTACTCTTATTTTGTATACATATGCACATGTACTTCCCACGGAAGATAGTATTTTGTTTCAATATTTATTTTTGGAAAAAGTTTTTGAAGCTATCTTATAAGTATAATAAGCAAACAATTTAGAACAATAGTAAGGCAGTAGAACCGGCCAAACAGTATATATCAAAACAATTTAAAGTAAATGAAAGCAATTTAGAACCGTCCGTTATGGCGGTAATCTGTCCAAGGTGGCGGTAGCAACAAATAGTATAATGAACAGAATACTGAAAATACTTGTTATTGAAAGTAGAACAAAACACTTACAGTAGTAGTAGTAAATACAAGATCTCAACAGTAGAAGTTAATAGTTACAAAGCTTGAACTAGTCCTAATTACAAGGTTTGTAGGGAAAGTAGTAGTAGTAGTAGGAACAAGGAATTCTCTCTCAAAGAAGGCTTCTAAGGAAAGAAAACTCTCTCTAGAGAAAATTCTATCAAAGTCAGAGATTTTTCTGGTCTTATGCCCATGCCACCTCAATTGCTGGAGATTTCAAGTCATAAAGCTCCTACACCACTATTCCAATACGATGCTTCTGAAGATTCCCAATAATGGTGCTCACTTGGTTTCCTTTGGCACAAAAGGACAACAATGATGAGGTCTAGATCCTTGAATTGAAGGATTTTGAACTCCATGTATCCTCCTCATGATTCCCCAAAAATTTGAGTCATAAAGTGGAAAAATTCACTTTTACTATTCCTCTATCACTATTCATCTGTCACTATTCACCTGGCACTATTCATCCGTTACTGTTCACCTGTTACTATTCATGACACTGTTCACTTCGAATTTTTGCCTATTTAAGGGGGGTTGTCCCTTAAGTTTAAAACATAATTTTTCTTAGAATTTTTTGATAGAATTTTCTCTAGAGAGAGTTTTCTTTCCTTAGAAGCCTTCTTTGAGAGAGAATTCCTTGTTCCTACTACTACTACTACTACTTTCCTTACAAACCTTGTAATTAGGACTAGTTCAAGCTTTGTAACTTTTAACTTCTACTGTTGAGATCTTGTATTTACTATTACTACTGTAAGTGTTTTGTTTTACTTTCAATAACAAGTATTTTTAGTATTCTGTTTATTATACTATTTGTTGCTATTGCCACCTTGGACGAATTACCGCCATAACAGATGGTTCTAAATTGCTTTCATTTACTTTAAATTGTTTTGATATATAATGCTTGGCTGGTTCTACTGCCTTACTATTGTTCTAAATTATTTGCTTATTATACTTTTACTATATTATACTGTACTTCCGTCTCTTCCCTTCAGCTGTGCGTCTCTTCCCTTGGCGGTAGCAACAAGTAGTATAATGAACAGAAAATTGAAAATACTTGTTATTGAAAGTAGAACAAAACACTTACAGTAGTAGTAGTAAATACAAGATCTCAATAGTAGAGGTTAATAGTTACAAAGCTTGAACTAGTTCTAGTTACAAGATTTGTAGGGATAGTAGTAGTAGGAACAAGGTAGTAGTAGAAACAAGGAATTCTCTCTCAAAGAAGGCTTCTATGGAAAGAAAACTCTCTCTAGAGAAAATTCTATCAAAAAATTCTGTCTTAAACTTAAGGGACAACCCCTCTTAAATAGGCAAAAATTCAGAGTGAACAGTGTCATGAATAGTAACAGGTGAACAGTAACGGGTGAATAGTGACAGGTGAATAGTGACAGGTGAATAGTGACAGGTGAATAGTAAAAGTGAAATTTTCCACTTTATGACTCAAATTTTTGGAGAATCATGAGGAGGATACGTAGAGTTCAGAAGCTTTCAATTCAAGGGTCTAGACCTCACCATTGTTGTCCTTTTGTGCCAAACGAAACTATTAGGAATATGAAATAATTGTTGTAACAATTGTTGTAATCCCTTTAGTTAGTTAGTTAGTTGAGATAAGGATGAGTTAGTTAGGATTTGAGCACATGTAGCTCATTTAACACATGGTTTAATTCATAGGGCATATGTTGAATTAATTAGCCAATTATCTTAAGCCATGTGGGCCAATGAGATTAGAGCTAATCTCCTATAAATACATGATTGTAATTCAATATTAGATCAATGAAGAATAAACCAATTTGTTAGTGCATTAGTGCATCTCTCTCTCTTAATCTCTCTCTTTCTCTATGGAGGGTGACTACCTCGAATTAAGTTAATTTCCCTACAATTCCCATCCATTCCCCTATAATTCCCATAAATTCCCTTATAATTCATACCCATCCCCATTAGGAACCTCTAGGTTCCTAACAGAAACCAAGTGAGTACCATTATTGGGAATCTTCAGAAGCATCATGTTAGAATAGTGGTGTAGGAGCTTTATGACTTAAAATCTCCAGCAATTAAGGCTTTGGCATGGGCATAAGACCAGAAGAATCTCTGACTTTGAAAGGACAAAAAGCCAAAAGGAACTTCTTTGAACATCACATAAGGAACTTTGAACACCATCATTTGCGCATGTAGTGGAATAGTGGTGTAGGAGCTTTACCAAGGAATAGACATTGTAATATTTTAGCTATTGTGCAAGCTAGACAAATAGGGAAATCAACTATTAGTCAACTGCAAGATCATGAGTAGCATGGGAGAGTAACTTTATCAGTGAGAACAAGAATTTCAAAACAATAAGTGCTTTAATAGTAACCTGAGGGGGCCACGCATTTAATCAGATAGATAACCATCAAACGGATCAAAAGGACCTTGTGGAGAATCATATTCGTGTTCATGGTAAATAGTATATTGATTGCAGAATCCGTAGTATAGAAGTGGCTCAAACTTTGGAGTTTTCCTTGGAGTGATAAAACTTCTTGGATTACAATGATCTGCTATGTGCATATGAGTGATGGTAGGAGCATAAGGTCTGGGACCAAAAACAAAAATTCTATCTGTACTTCCCATGAAATGATAATGTTTCCATAGGTGTTGAATGACTTCAAGAATTTGATTATTGAAATAGAATCTCAATAAATTTCATGTTAAGACACTGCCATGTCTTGGTATTCCCACCGTTGATGCTTTCAAAATTGTTGAAACCGATGCCTCTGACATTGGTTATGGTGGTATTTTGAAACAAAGAGTTTCTCCAGAGTCCTCTAAACAAATTGTCTGCTTTTACTCAGGAATCTGGAATAATGCACAGTTAAACTATAATACTATTAAAAAAGAGATTTTATCTATAGTACTATGTATTTCAAAATTTCAAAGTGATTTATTAAATCAAAAGTTTTTATTGCGTATTGATTGCAAAAGTGCTAAATATGTTATTGAAAAAGATGTTGAAAATATTGCTTCAAAACACATTTTTGCTAGATGGCAAGCTATTTTTAGTGTTTTTGATTTTGATATTGAGTATATTAAAGGATCTCAAAATTCCATCCCTGATTTCCTTACCCGTGAATTTCTGTAGTGTCCCAATGGCAAGTAGAAGGTCGAATGACAAGACACCTGCCACTGCTAATCCAATTGTTAAAAAAGAACTTGTTTCCTCTTTGGACATTGTTAACCGTTTCACCCCACTAGGGACTATTCCCAAACCTAATTATTCTTCTGTTCTAGCTGCTCCTTATGATCCCTATACTCATGCTTTAACCAATGTTTCCCAACCTGTTAAAACTGTTTACCCCAAGGCTTCCAATGCTTCACAATATGTTAAAAAACAATATGTTCAAAACCTATTTTCCATAGAGCCAAATAGGGCTTCCATTACTAATCCCTTTTCACTTGCTACTAGCTACTTTCCCCCACAATTTCATTGGATCCCTGAGCATGGTGAGAAAACTGTGCAATATTATTCTGATATCCTGCGCACTGAAAATTCAATCACTATTAAAGCCATAACTGATAAGACCAACACTTCTAAGATAATCTATCACAGTGTTTTTCTGAATCATATTATTTCTGAAGAAATGTGGGGCCCCAACCCTGCCGCCACAAGAAGACTACCAAAATCTCATATTCCCTATTCATATCATGATTATATTACTGCCTGGTTCAGGTTCATGCTCCACCAAAATGAAAATATGTCTTATTCATGGTTTGTTAATTTTGATAAAGATTTTAATTCTGATTTCCCCCTCTGGTTCATCCGCTGGTGATCCTAGTTTGGTTCAACTGTTGAAATATTCCCTGCACCATTGAAGAATTCCTTTCAAAATTTTACACTAAGGTTCAAAATTGATGCTCATGGAGCTAAGTTCACTCCCTTGCTCCATTTTATTAAGAAATATAAGGTTCCTTGGATTCTGAAATGACAGTATGCTAAGGAAGGTGATGTTCTCACTCGCTGCTGGTATGTTAAGTGGTGGGATAAATTTCCTCACACTCAATCAGTTATTAACAATGTTTCCAGAGATTTCCCTTCCCTAAGTGCCTCTCCAGCATTAAGAATCATAACTCCAGTGCAGAAAGCTGAACTGGCTGATGCACCTGCTTCCTCATCTTCTAAATCTGTTAAACCATCTGCTAAACCTAGAAAGAAGGGTTCTCATTTGGATGAAATTCGCAAGGACCCTGATGCTCTATATGCTCTTATCAAAATGATTTCAAAAGGTGCTGGTTCAGACGATGAACGGTTCTCTGAAGCCTCTGTTACAAGAGACCCTTACTACCCCTACAATCAGGAGTAGTTTGGCCATGATGAAGATGATGACCCTGAGGAATGTCTTCCTTCGTTGATCCTCAAGGGTTGATTATTTTGAAAACTTATTTTAACAGTACCATCAAAATATTGTTGAATATGAGTGAGATTTAGCTCATCAAAAACAAGTTTAGCAACAGGGGATTCTTGTTCCAACAACCATTCAGTGGGAAGCTTGACATCTTGCCATTGAATCATTTTTGGAACTTGAACTTTAGCATCAGGAGTTGAACATGTGATTAACATTGTTTTACCAGAAGGTTCTCTATGATTCAAACAACCAGGATTTAACTGAGTACCCAAAAGTCTATAATAAATATGATAAATCAAAGCAAAAGGTTTACTACCTTCGTCCATGTGATAACCAGATGAAGCAATATTCAAAGTCAAAGCTTTAACAATATTAGGATCATCCAAAGTAAGAGTAATATTAGGATAACAGTTGCAATAAACAGGACCATCATACAAAGAAGCAGTAATCATACCAAGAATGCTATCTTTAAAGTGCTTAAATCTAGCATCTCTTAAACATATGAGAACAGAAGCATTTATTCCTTTTCTAGTGAGTGGTTTAATAGCAACTTGAACCATACCAATATGCAAATAACTAAGTTTTTTAGCAATGAAATCATTAATATTTCTTTTGGAAAACAAGCAACATTTTTCATGAGTTTTTAAAATAGAAAATATTTGTTCAATAGTTCTCACTTTGTAAATGGGATGAAAAGTGGTTTCAGCCCAACTAATTTGTAAATAGTTTTAGTATCAACTTTAGGAATGTTCCATTTTCGAAAATCAGGGAACTCATTATCTTCAACAGTGTGATCTTCTTCATTTACAATATCAGGAGGATAACCAGTCTTGGAGCTGACAGAGGAGTTGGATCTCCACAACTTATCCATACTATCCTAGGTTTAACACTCAATTATCATGTTTTTCTCACAATCGTTGCATTTCGTAACACATACCCTAAGCAACCCTATACCACACACATGCCCTACACGCCCTCTCTTGGCTCAAACGAGACTTATAGTCAGGTTCTGGGAATTCACTTTACGTCTAGGGTGGCGCCAACGACGGTAAGAAGGGAACACAACAACGGAGTACCAAAGGTTTGGGCTATCATTCTGCTGATGATTCCTCTAATTCACCAAATATTAAAATTGGTTCTAGAGATTCCTGTTGCAATGTTATTAAATCTATTAATACTCTCACTAAAGGTGAAGAAAATGAAAGTTTATTGGTTAAATTGATAGGTCAAATTGAAAATCCTGAATTACAAAAAGAATACTTGGATAAGTTTGAGAAAAACTTATTAAAAGATGAAACTAGTAAAAAACTTAAATCAACGATAAGTTTTGAAGAAACCTTGGAAAGATTTAATGAAAAGAAATCCAAAGATTTAACTGTTAGTGATTTACAACAAGAAATTAATATTGTTAAACAAGAGATAAGTGAATTAAAACATGAATTTAAAAGCATTAAAAATGATAACAATAATCTTAAACAAGAATTGGTATTGTTAAAAATTGATCAAAATATTGATTAAAATAAGTCTGATAATGAATAAGATGAGCACAAGGATGGAGATGAATACAGTCAACAAGCTCTTCTTTTTGATAAAGGTATTGCTGATTCTCAACCTAGTCTTGTTAATATCAATAAAATACTTCCTCCAAAATGGTTCACAAAAGTTAAAATTGTTGTTTCCCATGATTATCATTTCATTGTTATTGCTATGATTGATTCTGGTGCGGAAATGAATTGTATCCAGGAAGGATTGATTCCTTCAAAATATTTTGAAAAATCAACTGAAAGATTGGTTTCTGCTAATGGTTCTCAAATGAAGATTAAATATGAATTGAACAGTGCTCATATTTGCCATGATAATATTTGTTTCAAGATTCCTTCTGTTCTTGTCAAAAACATGACTGATAAAGTGATTCTTAGTTTGCCGTTTATAAATGCTTTGTATCCCTTTCTTGTTGAACATGATGGAATTACTACTGATCATTTTGGATAGAAAGTAAAATTCAAATTTGCTTAAAAGCTTGAAATTGATATTGATGATGCTTTAGATCTGATTCATACTAGAACCAAACATCTTGACTTTCTCCAACAAGAAGATCAAGAAATTGCTGAACAACCTTCTGAAAAATTGTTACAATAAAAAATTGATAATATTCAGAAAATTCTGATTAATGATGATTGCTCTGATGTTCCTAATGCTTTTTGGCATAAGGAAAGACACATGGTTAATCTGTCTTATGATTTTCCTACTAATATATTTGTTCATGAACCAAGGATGGGTTTTTGCCAATGTTTCACAGACAATTTTAAAGGTAATACTAGTAGTGCCAAATTGTCAACTATTACCAATTACCCTAATATTCTCAATGATTCTTTGCGGGAATCAGGCAATGATGCGTGGATAAATACCACTAATAAGTGGGATCATAATAATATTTATATTTATACCACTAGTAAGTGGATTATTATGGCTCCCTTAGCAGAGAAGAAAAACAAGGGAAAAGCTCCTACACATGATTATTCTTAAAACAAAAGGCTCCCAGCGGGACAACCTTTTAAAATGCATGAAGGCGCATCTTCTGGGATAAAACCCAGCGGATCAACATCCCTTCAGGGATATGTCCTAGCAGAAATGACATATTCCAGTGGTGATATGATGATTGCTTTACAGGAAGTCTTATCCAGATCCTTGCAATTTCATAATGGAGTCTATAGAGAATTACCAGATTCCATAAAATTTATTCTTGATAATCTCTATGCTACCTTCACTAGAAACCACCGTTCCCTGTTTGAAAAAACCCTCCAAGCTCTCGTAATCCACCTTGTTAACCTTATTGCTCAAAATGAGGCTTATATGAGCCACTATGCCAACCTTATTTCCAAAAACAACCCTGTTTCAGAAAATGACATTGATTCAAAAAATGACCTTGTTACACAAAATAATCTTGTTTCAGAAAATGAGGCTCTCAGGACTTGTCTTGGAGCCTACATTAGTCAACTCTTTGGCAAAGAGGATATCCATTCAAAGGATAAAATGACTATAATGGGCACTGATTATGCTAGATTGAGCCTTAAGACCCAATCTCTGTTAAGAAGTGCTCTTGCCAACTTGCCTTCAGATATACAATCCCGTATTCTGAATTGCAAGGCTATGTTTAGGTCTTTCGACCTATGGTTCAAATGTTTCAAAAAACTTGTTACAGCCACTATTCCTGATCTTGATGAACTAGATGAAGGTGATAACGTGTTTATTCAGTTGGAATGGGAAGAACACTTTGGGAGTACTCTCAGAGTATATGAAAAGAAACACCCATTTCCTGGTCTCTTAATTAATTATGATGATGATTCATATATTGCTGATGAACCAGATGATGATGATGATAGAGATCCCAACTGGCTTTCCCAAATGTTTGAATATAGCTTTATCAGGTTCATAAGATTAACAAGCCATTTTCAAGCTAGCTGAAAGTAGAACAAAACACTTACAGTAGTAGTAGTAAATACAAGATCTCAACAGTAGAGGTTAATATTTACAAAACTTGAGCTAGTCCTAGATACAAGGTTTGTAGGGAAAGTAGTAGTAGTAGTAGGAACAAGGAATTCTCTCTCAAAGAAGGCTTCTAAGGAAAGAAAACTCTCTCTAGAGAAAATTCTATCAAAAATTCTGTCCTAAACTTAAGGGACAACCCCCCTTAAATAGGCAAAAATTCGGAGTGAACAGTGTCATGGATAGTAACAGGTGAATAGTAACGGATGAATAGTGACAGGTGAATAGTGATAGATAGATAGTAAAAGTGAATTTTTCTACTTTATGACTCAAATTTTTGGGGAATCATGAGGATACGTAGAGTTCAGAAGCCTTCAATTCAAGGGTCTAGACCTCATCATTGTTGTCCTTTTGTACCAAAAGAAACCAAGTGAGCACCATTATTGGGAATCTTCAGAAGCATCGTATTGGAATAGTGGTGTAGGAGTTTTATGACTTGAAATCTCTAGCAATTGAGGCTTTGGCAAGGGCATAAGACTAGAAGAATCTCTAACTTTGAAAGGACAAAAAGCCAAAAGGAACTTCTTTGAACATCACATAAGGAACTTCTTTGAACATCATCATTTATGCATGTAGTGGAATAGTGGTGTAGGAGCTTTACCAAGGAGTAGACATTGTAGCATTTTGGCTATTGTGCAAGCTAGACAAATAAGGTGAGTCAATTAATTAGTAGAAGGAGCATCAGATGGATAACCATCAAAAGGACCTTGTGGAGAATCACAATCATGTTCATGGTTAATACCATATTGATTACAGAATCCACAATATAAAATTGGGTTCAACACCGGAGTTCTTCCCAGGATGAGAAGGCTTCTTAGATTACGATGATCAACTATCCGCAATTGAGCAATGACATCAGCATATGGTCTGGGGACCAAAAACAAAAATTCTATCTATGCTCCCTATGAAATGATAATCTTTCCATAGATTCTGAGCAACCTCAATAATTTGGTTATTAAAATAATTTCTCCAACATTCTGCAAGATCATAAGGATCATCAAAGGACAATTGAGAATTTCCTTCAAGCCATGGTCCTTGGTGAGTATGATGAGAATGAGATACTTTGAGGGCTGGACATTCATCCAGTTATCTCTTTCCCATTTTGGCAGAGTGCTCCAGCATTTGATGGTAACAAAAGGACCTTTATATCCTTTAATGGCATCCTGAATTATTTGTGGAAGCTGGCTAGCTTGAAAATGACTTGTTAATCTTATGAACCTGATAAAGCCATATTCAAACATTTGGAAAAGCCAGTTGGGATCTCTATCATCATCATCATCTGGTTCATCAGCAATATATGAACCATCATCATAATTACTTAAAAGACCAGGAAATTGGTGTTTCTTTTCATATACTCTGAGAGTACTCCTAAAGTGTTCTTCCCAATCTAACTGGATAAACACGTTATCACCTTCATCTAGTTCATCAGGATCAGGAATAATGGCTGTAACAAGTTTCTTGAATCATTTGAACCATAGGTCGAAGGACCTAAACATAGCCTTGCTTTCCAGAATACGAGATTGTATATCTATAGGCAAGTTGGCAATAACACTTCTTAACAAAGATTGGGTCTTAAGACTCAATCTAGCATAATCAGTGCCCATTATAGTAGTCATTTTATCCTTTGAATGGATATCCTCTTTGCCAAAGAGTTGACTAATGTAGGTTTCAAGACGAATTCTAAGAGCCTCATTTTCTGAAACAAGATTATTTTCTGTAACAAGGTCATTTTCTAAAACAAAGTCATTTTCTGAAACAGGGTTGTTTTCGGAAATAAGGTTGGCATAGTGGTTCATATAAGCCTCATTTTGAGCTGTAAGGTTAACAAGGTGGATTTTGAGAGCTTGGAGGGTTTTTTCAAACAGGGAACGGTGGTTTCTAGTAAAAGCAGCATAGAGATTATCAAGAATAAATTTTACCGAATCTGGTAATTCACTATAATGAGCTCAATGATTTACGGAAATGGAACATTCCTAAAATTGATACTAAAACTATTTACAAAACTAGTTGGGCTGAAACCACTTTTCATCCCATTTACAAAGTGAGAACTGTTGAACAAATAATTTTTATTTCAAAAACTCATGAAAAATGTTGTTTGTTTTCTAAAAAAAATATTAATGATTTCATTGCTAAAAAACTCAGTTATTTGCATATTGGTATGGTTCAAGTTGCTATTAAACCACTCACTAGAAAAGGAATAAATGCTTCTATTCTCATGAGTTTAAGAGATGCTAGATTTAAGCACTTTAAAGATAGCATTCTTGGTATGATTACTGCTTCTTTGTATGATGGTCCTATTTATTTCAACTGTATCTTGATATTACTCTTGCTTTGGATGATCCTAATATTATTAAAGCTTTGACTTTGAATATTGCTTCCTCTGGTTATCACATGGATGAAGGTAGTAAACCTTTTGCTTTGATTTATCGTATTTATTACAGACTTTTGGGTACTCAGTTAAATCCCGATTGTTTGAATCATAGAGAACCTTCTAGTAAAACAATGTTAATCACATGTTCAACTCCTGATGCTAAAGTTCAAGTTCCAAAAATGATTCAATGGCAAGATGTTAAGCTTCCCACTAAATGGTTGTTGGAATAAGAATCCCCTGTTGCTAAACCTGTTTTTGTCACTATTCACCTGTCACTATTCATCCGTTACTGTTCACCTGTTACTATTCATGACACTGTTCACTCCGAATTTTTACCTATTTAAGGGGGGTTGTCCCTTAAGTTTAGGACATAATTTTTGATAGAATTTTCTCTAGAGAGAGTTTTCTTTCCTTAGAAGCCTTCTTTGAGAGATACTTCCTTACCATTCAGTGGAAAGCTTAACATCTTGCCATTGAATCATTTTTGGAACTTGAACTTTAGCATCAGGAGTTGAACATGTGATTAACATTGTTTTACCAAAAGGTTCTCTATGATTTAAACAACCGGGATTTAACTGAGTACCCAAAAGTCTGTAATAAATATGATAAATTAAAGCAAAAGGTTTACTTACTTCATCCATGTGATAACCAGAGGAAGTAATATTTAAAGTCAAAGCTTTAACAATATTAGGATCATCCAAAGCAAGAGTAATATCAGGATAACAGTAAAAATAAACAGGACCATCATACAAAGAAGCAGTAATCATACCAAGAATGCTATCTTTAAAGTGCTTAAATCTAGCATCTCTTAAACACATGAGAATAGGGCATTTATTCCTTTTCTAGTGAGTGGTTTAACAGCAACTTGAACCATTCCAATATGCAAATAACTGAGTTTTTTAGCAATGAAATCATTAATATTTCTTTTAGAAAACAAACAACATTTTTCATGAGTTTTTGAAATAGAAAATATTTGCTCAACCGTTCTCACTTTGTAAATGGGATGAAAAGTGGTTTCAGTCCAACTAGTTTTGTAAATAGTTTTAGTATCAACTTTAGAAATGTTCCATTTCCGTAAATCAGGGAGCTCATTATCTTCAACAGTGTGATCTTCTTCATTTACAATATCAGGAGGACAACTAGTCTTGGAGCTGACAGAGGAGTTGGATCTCCATAACTTATCCATACTATCCTAGGTTTAACACTCAATTATCATGTTTTTCTCACAACCGTTGCATTTCGTAACACATACCTTAAGCAACCCTATACCACACACATGCCCTACACGCCCTCTCTTGGCTCAAACGGGCCTTACAGTCAGGTTCTGGGAATTCACTTTACCTCTAGGGTGGCGCTAATGACGGTAAGAAGGGAACACAACAACGAAGCACCAAAGGTTTGGGTAAGCACAGACAAGAGATAAAGACACAATAACACTATCACCAGCTAGAAAAGAATGGCTTTGATACCATAAAGGGGGAAGGGGACGCACAACTGAAGGGAAGAGACGGAAACACAATATAATATAGTAAAAATATAATAAGCAAATAATTTAGAACAATAGTAAGGCAGTAGAACCAGCCAAGTAGTATATATCAAAACAATTTAAAGTAAATGAAAGCAATTTAGAACCGTCCGTTATGGCGGTAATCCGTCCAAGGTGGCGGTAGCAACAAATAGTATAATGAACAGAATACTGAAAATACTTGTTATTGAAAGTAGAACAAAACACTTATAGTAGTAGTAGTAAATACAAGATCTCAATAGTAGAGGTTAATAGTTACAAAGCTTGAACTAGTCCTAGTTACAAGGTTTGTAGGGAAAGTAGTAGTAGTAGTAGGAACAAGGAATTCTCTCTCAAAGAAGGCTTCTAAGGAAAGAAAACTCTCTCTAGAGAAAATTCTATCAAAAAAAAATTATGTCCTTAAACTTAAGGGACAACCCCCCTTAAATAGGCAAAGTTCTGAATAAACAGTAAAAGGAAAAGTGACATGAATAGTAAAAGTAAATATTGAACAGTAGATTCTCTGTCCAAAGCATGTCGAAAGTGGACTCGGAATACTTGAAAGCAGTCTTGGAAACATGAGGAATCTTCTTTTCAGAACACCATTATAGCATGGAAAACAACAGTAGCATTTTGGCCGTTGTGCAGGCCAGACAAATAAGGGAATCTATCATCAGTTATTTGCTAAATCAGGGTCATCATCTTCATCATGGCCAAACCACTCCTGATTGTAGGGGTAGTAAGGGTCTTTTGTAACAGAGGCTTCAGAGGACCGTTCATCATCTGAACCAGCACCTTTTGAAATCATTTTGATAAGAGCATATAGAGCATTAGGGTCCTTGCGAATTTCATTCAAAGGAGAACCCTTCTTTCTAGGTTTAGCAGATGGTTTAATAGATTTAGAAGATGAGGAAGCAGGTGCATCAGCCAGTTCAGCTTTCTGCACTGGGGTTATGATTCTTAATGCTGGAGAGGCACTTGGGGAAGGGAAATCTATGGAAACATTGTTAATAACTGATTGAGTGTGAGGAAATTTATCCCACCACTTAACATACCAGCAGCGAGTGAGAACATCACCTTCCTTAGCACATTGCCATTTCAGAATCCAAGGAACCTTATATTTCTTAATAAAATGGAGCAGGGGAGTGAACTTAGCTCCATGAGCATCAATTTTGAACCTTAGTGTAAAATTTTGAAAGGAATCCTTCAATGGTGCAGGGAATTTTTCAACAGTTGAACCAAACTGGGACCACCAGCGGATGAACTAGAGGGGGAAATTAGAATTGAAATCTTTATCAAAATTAACAAACCATGAATGAGACATATTTTCATTTTGGTGGAGCATGAACCTGAACCAGGCAGTAATATAATCATGATATGAATAAGGAATATGAGATTTTGGTAGTCTTCTTGTGGTGGCAGGGTTGGGGCCCCACATTTCTTCAGAAATAATATGATTCAGAAAAACACTATGAATATAAAAAAAGGCTTATTTTCACATTTGGTGGTGTTTGGTAAGTTGTTTTTAATATATAATTTAGGTATAGAATACATCATACCTGAGTTTGGTTATTGTTTTCTATTAAAAAAAAAAAAGTAACTTTTCTCACTCACACACATAACATCATTCAAAAAAGAGTAACTTTTTGTTTTCATAATATTTATGAATATATCAATGTATTCGTATTCATAGAAAACGAAAATGCAGAAAAGTTTTATTCATTTTTTTGTATTCAAATCAAACTTTTAGGATACTGAAAATGAAAAGTGAATACAAATGCTAAAACCAAACCAGTTTTTTTAGTGGTGGGACCCACTAAAAACTGAAAATGAAAACAAAAAATTTTCCTTTTTCCAACTAACCAAACAAGCCCTTAAGGGCCTATTTGGTTTGTGATGAGATTGTATTTATTTTCTATACTCAAATCTTGTACTCATCTTTTGTTTCCATCTATTTTTTTGTTTGGTATTATTTTTTGCTTTGTTTTCCCCTTCACTTTTTTTTTTTTTTTTTTTTTTTTATGACACACACACACACACAGAGTTCTTTGATGTGACAAGTTAGTGATGATGGGACCCACAGATTTGTTTTTTTTACAAAAATACCACTGTATTCATTTTTAAGAAAATGAAAACACCAAAAAGTTGTATTTAGTTTTTGTATTCAAATCCCTTTTTCTTTTGGATACTAAAAATGAAAATTGAATACAAATATAAAGCTAAATAAGCTTTTTAGTGGTGGGTCCCACAAAAAACTGAAAATAAATACAAAATACACAACTTTTTTGCTCAAACCAAACAGGCCCTAAAGTTTTGGGTATGTTTCTTAAACTTTCAAAATGTTTATTTTGAACCTCAAAAGCTTCCGAACATGTTCCATACTTTCATTTAGAGCTTACAATTCTGAGAGTTTCATTTAAACCTACCTTAGAGTTTGGGGTAACTTTTATTTAAACTATGAAGTGTGAAATAAATTTCATTATTACCAACTAATCATGTGATGTTTACATGAAACATTTTTAAAACTTTAAGGTTTAAATGAAACATTTTGAAAGTTTGAAGTTCAAATAAAATATATCCAAGACTCTAAAATTTAGAATGTAATTTACCATAGTATTTATCTTCCTATTTACTCATAAAAAAGTCTATATTCCTATATTAAATTATAATGGTTGCAGACTATTTTATGTTGATTATATAGTTGGTTTATAAAATATACATGTTATGAATGAGAGTTTTCCTTCATATAATTGTTTTAAATTACAAGAAATATTATTGATTTTCTACACATATCATGATAAGGACTGAAAAATTGGTAAGGTCATCCGACGATCTTGTGTCACCAATTAGCCATCAAAGAAAATGATGTAACTGTTCATGCACATTCAACACATTAAATAACGACCGTTACTCAAAAGCTTTAAACTCCTATCAAGATGGTGATAGTTACACCTAAGGTAATAACCGCCTTCAATTATGCGAGGGAAGGAATTTATGAGCACAATGACTACCATGACTACCTATAAAAGGGACAATTTGCCTCATTTGTTAAGGTATGAGAAAAAAGCTATAAAATACTATTTACATACAAAATATAGAGATTGATACTAACTTAAGCATTGGAGGCTCCCCCATCGAAGCACACCTCAATGGTCTATTTGATCAGCTTTCTTTTTTTGCAGATCTTAAAAGACCTTCTAAAACTCTAGATTTGGACAATTAACCTGACAATTAACCTAATTGATGATTTTTAGCATCGACATACCGTATACCAAAAAAAAAATTTCTAGCTCATTTTCAAGGTCACTACCAAACCTAGGAAATAAAAATTGATTAATTTTTTGTAAAATATTTTCTTGAAAACTAGTCATTAAAAAAAAAAAAAAGTTTTCATCAAAACGAACCTAGTGTTAGTAACTGTTGATGCCCACTTTGGCAGAAAGGCCCAATAGCAGGAAGAAGCCCAACAATATGGGAGGAAAAGAGTTAGTAAATTAGGAAGAAAGCCATTATGCCCGAATGGCAGGAATAATGGATCATACGCCTAGAAAATAATAAATGGGCCTCAAAGAAAGCAAGCGGGCCTAAAGAGCCTAGAGAAAAGAAGTGGTAAACCCATGGGCATTATATGAAAAAGAAAGCAAGCAAGAATGGATCAAAGAGGCCCGAAGTAATGAATTAAGTGAGTAAGGGGTTGATGGAAAGCCCATGAACCCCAAAAGTAAAGGATATGGTAATTTGGGTCGGGCAAGCCCAAAAGACTTAGCAAAAGCCCATGGGAACGGGCCAAGGATGCCCAAGAAAAGGAAACGGGCCGCAGATGCCCAAGGAAAGGAAATGGGCCGAGGATGCCCAAAAGGATGAGATGGGCCAAGGAAGCCCAGAAGTAATGGAATGGGTCAAGGAAGCCCAAAATAGTATGAGTACTAGCCCAATGGTAATACTGGGCCACGAGAATTAAGCAAAGGGAAAGTATATAGCAGGCCCAAAAGGAACCCAACAGGCACAGGTCATACAATAACACAGCAGGAATAACAGAATGGCATGACAGAAGTGCTAGCAGACCTACGAAAGGGGCAAAAGATGGATTAAAGAAGGAAAAGCTCACAATCAAGCAAGGCCCAGCCCAGGAAGAAAGTGAGATGTAAAGAACAAAGGCTCAAAGAACCATTCACGCCACAAAAGGTCAAGAGCGAGCAGTAGAATGAACAGACGAGCCTTCAGGTCATGGCAAATGTATGAGCAACAGAAAAGCCATGGACACACATGGAAGTGGAGCATGCACAAGTCTCAGGCACCACCAACTTGTACCCAGCCAATCTAGAGTGGTGGGCCATGGGTCAGAGGTAAGAGAGGGTATGGTTTGGCGGTGGGGAGAAGGGGAGAGCCTATTCTAGGTTTCCCGCTCAAACTCTTTTGGGGGAAATGTCCTGCTAGGATGACATACCACCCAAAAGAGGAAAATATGAATTGGAATCACTAGGTGCATGCCATGAGGGATAGTGAGAAAGAATGCCCATCCTTATCCGGATGGGAATGCCACGGTGAGCAAGGAAACAAAATAAGACTCTTTGTCTGGTAATGGGAAGTGGCACGGCTAGCACACGTATGTGGTGGTGGTTGGGCAGCTGACAGACTAGTGGGTGGTCTGGAAGGACACCTACACCTAGACAAAAGCAGTTAAGGGGCAAAATAGACAGTATAAAAAGGGTTCTCCGTCGTGCACAGAAAAAAAAAAGAAGGAGGAACAAGAACACGGAAGCAAAGAGATAACATAACAACACTACAAAAGAAGAGAGTGGAAAACAGAGTAGCAAAACGTAGAAGAGAAAGAGAGTTAGAAGGAAAAACAGAGAGTAGGCAAGAGTGAGACGTCAGGCATGCACCAATAGGCTAATCCGTTCTCTCCTTCTAAAAGCCTACCCTCTATTAAGGATTAAGGAATCTGAGCAAAAGCCATTTAGGCCCATTATCTTAAAGTGGGTAATTTCCATGACAGGATCTCCCTGTGAGGTTACCTACATTGAAGAAGTGGTTCCCTTCTTGGACTTAACTCCATAAGACAACCAAGCACAGTAGACTAACCTTTTCTTCTTTCATTTTATTGATTAAGCATTGGTGTTATCTCCCTCTTATTATTATCATCTTATTTATATTACATTTATACCGCTGCATTGCTTTACCTTTTATTTCATTCAACATTTTCGCTTTTCAGCTGACAGTAGCATACCCCCTTTTATTGTTGTTATATTATATCTGTTTGCCATAACTCTTTTGTAACAGTTTCCTTTGTCATGGACATGTCACCAAAGTTTTAGCAAAGGGGCCTTAGTTTGTGCACAAGCCGGTTTGGGGTGTGTTGCAACCAAGCCGGTCCTGACTCTCCTACCCAGAACCTTTGGGCCATAGCGTGGCAAGAGGCAGGTTAGCCTGCAGTTGCAAAAAGGCCCACCACAGTAACTTATTGCATAATCATGAACGAGCCAAAACTACACATCTTTGGACAACTTACAGCGATGAATTTAACAATTTAGTCTTTCAACTTTTTGGACAAAGTTTTAATGATAAAAGCCAAAAGTTAGGATACTTGAAATTTGGCAATTCTAATTAAAAAATTCAAATGTCACAGAAACTCAATACCCTTGTAATTAACCTAATCTACTCATCCAGCAAGTCTGAAATTCAACGAGATATACACACTTCAAGTCAAACATCAATTCTCCTAACTTGAAAAACTATTTTATATTAAAACTATTATATACCTAGCAAATCTAGGTAGAAAAAGCATAATAAACCTACCATGCTGAACAGAGAACTTCTAGAAGAGGCTAAAACTTGTAGTAGGATCCTTGTGTGATGTTACTAATAGCTATGAACCGTACTTTTCCATCAAATGTCCCGATTTTTTTATTTTTTAGACTGATATCTAACAAACAGAGAGAACAAAGATCAATTAGGAGTAAAAATTAGAACATTTAGGGTCCGTTTGGTTCCCGTAAAATATTTTCCGGAAAATACATATTTTCCAGAAATGCTATTTTTCGGAAAAGGAAAATATTTTTAAGTGTTTGGTTGTATTATGAAAATTGGTGTGGAAAATATTTTCATATGTTTGGTTCAATTAGGAAAATGCTATTTTCGTACAACAAATTCCGGCAGCAAATTCTGGCCACAACAACACAACAACAACAACAAAAAATTCCGGCAACCACAACACCACAACAACAACAACAACAATAATCAGTTCATCAAAAAAAAAAAAAAAAAAAAAACAACAACAGCAATCAAACTTAAAAAAAAAAAAAAAAAAAGCTGAGAGATCGAGGAAGAGGAAGCGATCGACGGCGCGGCGTGGCGACGACGATCGACGGCGAGGTGCGGTGCGAAGAGCGCTGGGTTCTTCGGGGATCGAGATCGAGATCGAGCGCTGGGTTCACGGCGAGTCGCGGTGCGAAGGCTAGATCGCGAGATCGAGCGGAGGTGATCGAAGGCGATCGCCGGGGAGATCGGTGGTGGTGCGATCGAAGGCGAGATCGGCGCGGTGCTCGGGGTTCGCCGGCGACGTCTCCGGCGTGTCTGGGCTCCTCGGCGGGGGGCTGAAGGTGCTCTCTTTCTCTCTTTCCCTCTCTCTGTCTTCATGCTCTCTCTTTCTCTCCATTTTCCGGAATTCATTTGAAGTGAAAATGATTCCGTAAATCATTTTCACCCTTGACCGTGAGTCAACTGAAAATGATTTCCGGAAAATTGCATTTTCCGGCACAACCAAACACCCGAAAATATAGAAAACCATTTCCGGAAATGAATTTCACCCAAAACAAACGCAGCCTTACACTTTAAAACAGATAAAAGATGAAACCTCAAAGTCATTACAACAAAATAAAATTAAGTTTATTTCAGAGAACAACAATTAGTGTATATTAATCCCACTTAAATTTATTACCTATATGTTGCTAAATTTATTACCTATTTAAAGTGTATACTATTTCGTATAAGCTGTAACATTGATCCAAAGGACATAGAAAGAAACATGAGATAAGATTAACTCTAAACAGACTAATTGAATTTTGTAATTTTTTTTTATAATGTTTGTGGATTTTTTATTGGTGAAAATGCACTTTTGGTTCTTACATTTTTGGCCTATTTTCATTTTGGTCCCTATTTTGATTTCGCGCCTACCCCAGTCCCTAAAAACAGAAAATCACATCAATTTTGGCCTTGCTATTAATTTACTAACAGAAAATCTTACGTGACAAATAGAGTGTACTGTTTGGTTCTTACGTTTTTGGCCTATTTTCATTTTGGTCCCTATTTTGATTTCGCGCTTACCTCAGTCCTTAAATACGGAAAATCACATCCATTTTGGCCTTGCTATTAATTTATTAACAGAAAATCTTACGTGGCAAACAGAGTGTACTGTTTGTATAGTAAATGCTGACGTAGCTAATAAAATAATAATAAAAATTTTTATTTAGCATTTAAAAAATACCATGTTGGCAAATTAAAAAAAAAACATTAAATTTATTTCTCTTAAAAAATTAATTAATTTTTGTTAATTTTCATTGTTTATAAAAAAAAAAAGTTCTTCATCTACTTCCCCAAATCAAGACATTATAGGGCCCTCTAGCATTGCAGAAATCTCCCAACTGGGTTCAACTATGCTGGTTCAACTTGTTCCAGCCACACTGCCACACTATTAATTAATTACCACAAGTTTTTTTTTTTTTTTGATCGCTAATTACCATAAACCATGCTTCAAAGAAAGACTATAAACATTGAAATCATAACGCAATATCAGTTGCCAAACATCGAAAGCAGATGAGCTCCATTTTTTATATTCGCATCTTCTCTCCACTAGCTTAACATGAAAGAAAGAGGGAAACTCAATCATGGGCCATTCTGTTCAAAAGTAATTGCAGATAAAACTGGCATTGCTCACAAAATGCAGTCCGTTTTTTCGGGCAATATCCTGAAAAATTGCACCAAAAATGGGTCTACGTCAGAGCACCAAATATTGTAGCCTCTCCCCTTCTTCTTCCCTAAGACCCATGACCCAAAACCCATCTTCCCCACAGACCCATGTCCAGAAACACACGCACCGTGAGAGAGAAAGAGTGAGTCATGGATCTGAAAAGAAAGAAGAAAAAGAAAAATACAAACACAAGCACGCACCAAGAGAGAAATAGAGCAAGTCATGGATCTGGAGAGAATGAAGAAAAAGGATACAAAAAAAAAAAAAAAAAAAAAAAAACACACACACACACAAACCAAGAGAGAGAAAGAAGAGAGAATCATACCAAACACACGAACCAAGAGAGAGAGATAAAGATTTATTTAAAATTGAATTTTTTTTGTTGAATTTTTTTAGTTTAAATTAAAAAATGTTTATTATATATTTTTTTTATTAATTATATACTGATGTGAATTTTTTAAAATGCCAAATAAAATTTATTATTATTATTTTATTAATCACGTCAGTATTTATTGTGCCAATAGTATATTCTGTCTATCACGTAAGAATTTTCTGTTAATAGGTTGATGGTAGAGAACAAAATATGTGTGATTTTCTAATTTCAAAAGCTGAGGTAGGTGTGAAATTAAGTTAGAGATCAAAATGAAAATAAACCTAAAATGTAAGGACAAAAAATATATTTTAGCCATTATTTTTTGTTGATTGTGTAGTTGGTTTACAAAATACAAGTTATGAACGAGAGTTTTGCTTAATTTTTTCTCCCAAAAAGTTTACGGTTTTCAATTGGGTTGGATTTTTGTTGGTATATTATATTGGAGACTTTTTCGGTGGTAAGAAAAATAGTACACAAGTCTTTATTTTAACTATTTATTATCATATAATCTTGAAAAATACTAAAAATATTATAAATTTTACTACATAAAGTATACAAATTAACGTGGTAATGAATGTAATTGGTGAATTTCAATTACCAAATTAATAAATGAATGTTCAATTTTTTAAAATTTTTTTAATATATATATATATATATTTATATTTTTTTTTGTGATTAGTGATACAATAATTTGTAATATCTTTAATATCATGCAACCATTTTGGGCATTTTCAAGGGTAAAATCTTTAAAAATTGGGGCCTTAGGTTTCGGCCTAAGTTGCCTAGGCCTTGAGTGGACCTGCTTGTCCAATGTCAAATAGACGTGTTGAGGTCAAAGGAAGGAAGAAAAAAAAAATCTTGTACTATGGGTTTCCTTAAGTTAAAGTTTTTAAGTTTGTAAATGTGAGCTTATTAATATTATATCAATTAATCAATGTTGTGAACACGAGTGTACGATTTAGTCTCTTAATCACTTAGCCACTCATATATAAATTACTTCAACAATAAGAGTAGGCCAATATTATATCTTATTCACAACTTTATCAATATACTATAAGTGGATGTAACGATAGATTGAATGCAGAAATGGTCGATATAAGATTATGTTGTAAATCAAAGTAATAGATTATATATACTGGCTAGAAATTGAAGGGATGAAAAACAAGACTGGTTGAGATCAGAGCTGATGGTATCCAATATTATGTGTCACACAATATCGTGGAACGATATCATTTATAGAACATGTGTAACTATATATATATAGAGCAAGAGCAAGAAAGTCATAGTCGACGTTCAGTCACGGTTTTATTTCTACACCTCTTGAAGCTTTATTCACAACATTAAAAAGTATCAAAGCACCATAACTTAGATAATTATTGCGTTAGTTTTAAGGTTTGGCTTCGGTTTCAACATCAACAGCTTCACCAGCATAAGAGCAGCACCTTCTGCAGCCATTTCCATAGTAACCCTCACGACAACAGCCATAGTAGCAACGCCCTCCCCCGTGTCCACCACCTCCATAGCCACCATGGCCAGGGTTTCCTCCATATCCGCCACCCTGGTTTCCACCATATCCTCCACCGTGGTTTCCACCATATCCTTCATGTCCACCGTACTTGGCATCATCTACCTCATTGGTCTTTGTGGAGACCTCCGCTGCATGTATGATGAAACATATTAGATGATGTAATTATGCTATTGTGATAATTAAAGCCACTATGTACTTAACACACACTATGTGGCATGTGCTCATAAAAAAGACAGTAAATATTCTCTTACATTCATTTTAAACATTTTTTTATCACACAATAGATACAATTGCATGTATTGTGTACACATTTTAAAATATGAAAAATAATGTCTACATTTAAAATACGAAAAGTAGATATGAAATATATTATGTGAGAGAATCATTATCCTAAACAGGAAACACACAAATTATGTGCCTCTATTGCCGCAAATTAACACGTCAAAATGCTACTCTTTATATGCTGACCTCAACGTGCAAACAATGTTCAATAATTCTTTAACATGTTTTACAGTGCTACAAAAGCTTGTTCTATTTTTCAGAAAACTCAATTATTTCAGTAACATGGGTACTGGTCATTGTAAGACAGAAAAAGATTCATGCACCATACCTTCATTAATTATTGCTACACAAATAAACTAGAAATTAAATGTAAATTTCTAACATGAAAAAATGTTACCAAGGGGACAAAATCTAGAACCCAACGTACCGTTTTTCAGGTTAGCGGAAGTCTCAGCCAACTCCCTAGCTGCCACGTCCGAAGAGATGAGAAGAACAATGGCCAACATAAGAGCTAGCAAAAGGAAAGCCTTGGAAGCCATTTTTCTTAGCAAACACTATTATCAAAGAAACTATTATTGGAGAAGGATGATATAAAACCAACGTCTTTCTTTTCTCTCTACATATAGGGATGGAAAGAGCGAAGCAATTAATTAGGAAGTATGTAAGTAAAGATATGACCCCACATTGTGGTTGGCTGTTGAGGAGGAGTTCTCTTCAACTTATTCAATCTTATCTTTTGTTTAAAATACCCACATGATCAAATGCACATCTTTCTTCTTCTTAATTTTTAATTTTTTTAGTATATAGTAATAAAGGATGGAAGGCGATTAAAGAGCAAGTTGTTTATTTAGTCAAAATGGCTATGCCTAAAGTTCACCGACTTCCTGATCAATCAGTGCCCATTAATTGCACTGAGACTTTTGTGGTATGTATAGTATATAAATAAATAAAACTTTCCCTTTTCTACCCCCCCAAAAAAAAAAAAAAAAAATCATCGGCACCCCATAAAAATAAATATATCAATGGCACCCAATTAATAGGATGTATTAATACTAGAAGACACTATCAAATAAAGGAGGAGGAAGACACAAGAAAGCTTGTATAATGCAAATAGTACTTCGTACGCATGGGGATTTCTGAAAATTGAAAATTCACAAAACGTTGATTAAAACATTAATGATGAGACTTCGAGAAATTCTAGATACACAAAATTTAACAACAAATTTGACACTTGTTGATATGGTAGATTATTAGTGGTAGATGAAAAAAATGATATTAATGATGGGTTGAAATAAGAATCAATACAAACTTGCAAATTCAAATGATGTAAAAAATGTAATTGTCAAATATACGTAACATTGCTTATGATACTTCAAATCCACTTTCTAGTCAACCCCGTAGAACTAATTGTCAAGCCTCTTAAGGCCTTAGAGAGAGAAGTTGCTATTTTGAATTAGTTTTGACACAAAGTCAAGTATGTGAACTACCATCTAGTTCGTTATTGTTGATCATTAATTTACTGTCCACTTAATTCAAATCATTTGCTAAAAACTCTAATGTCAATAGGAGTATCATGTTTTTGAATTTTGAGATAACCCCTTATTAAATTTTATTATCCATATTCCTCGAAGGAAATGAAATTTGTAAGTGGCTAAAATTTTAAACAATGTGGAACCATCACAAGGTCAATGATAAGATTGAGCAATGGTAAATCATTGCAACTGGATGGGTCCCTTGCTAAGAAAGAGAAACCCTACTTCGTCCCAAACCAGCGCAGAAGGGTGGGGTATTAATTTATAATTTTATAGAGAGCATGGGGGTGTTGTATTTGGTGGGAAATTACCTTGAAAATGGGCAGTACATCTCTGATAGCTGTCCGCTCAGGAATAAATTCAATGACTTTCGGGCTTAATCAATGGTAATGTGTAGGAAGCTAGTGCGCAATGCTTTTAAGGGTACTTGTAGCAATGGACGACCAACAAGGAGGAAGGGATCCAAAAGTTGGTGGCCATGTCTTACTAAGATTGATGATTGCTCTAGTTGAATGACCTGAAGGAAAGAGATCCAAAGGTCGGTAGCTAGATCACCCAAGATGATTATGTGCATATATTAGTTCTTAGACAATTCGGTCTTTGGTCTGGGGTCAATCATCTCTTTCCTCCTCCCCCCACATACACACCTAGTAATTTGTTTATCATTGAATATGAGTTTCTAATCTTTTTAACTTTTGTTTCATTCATCTCTTTCCTCCCCCCACCCCACACCTAGTAATTTGTATATCATTGAATATGAGTTTCTAATCACTTTAACTTTTGTTTCTTTGGGAGGATTATTTGATTGAAAAGGAACAAATTTTGAAGTTTGAAGCAAAGATAAACAAAGTGCCGTGAAGGGATTTACAGTTGGTGTTCTTGATGAACCCCAACAAAATTCATACAAAGCAGAATATTTAACAAGGTGTTTAACAAAGTAGATAAATGATAGGGTTTAGAGGTGCATGAGTTGTTGGACTATGTGGAGCCTAGTTTGTGTTTGATCTAGATTATAACCCGACTCGATATAAAATTATTTTGGTTTTTTAATGGGAGATTTTATGAGGTTTAATCCATGGAACGAAGGCTTGGGCTAGCAGGCCCAAGCTGGAGTGCTCATCCGCTGTATGTGATATAAATACTGTTATTTCAAATTAGGGTTGGGTTGTTGTTTTAGATAGAAAAATTGTACTGCCGCATATTGTATTTTCCCATGAAAATAATGAAACCACTGCAACTCTATAGACGTATGCAAATTGCCGAACCACATAATTTCTTGTGTCATGTGATTATATTGCCTTTTGAGTGTATGTTATTTTCTTTTTGTTTTTTGCATCTCATAGATCTGGGAATTCATATATATTCTCAATAGGAGCTACACTTGTAAATGCCTACCTTTCTTATCTCAAATTATATCTAATTTTTTAGTGATGCATCCTCCTTTTTCCTATTTATGTACATAAGCTATTTTATTTATTGTTTACTTTTGTTGTTTTTAAAAAGATGAAAACCTTTTGATTATGTCATAGGACAAACTCTACAAACTTAGTTGTAGCTTAAAGCTACAACTTCCATTAAAATAATTAACATGGATACATATTTTGAAAATCTAATTGTTAGATTGCATGTTCTTTACGCTCTTAACACACAAGTCAAATTTTGTGCCAATAGGATTTATTTACTATATGATCCATAAACTTATTTTTTATGCATAATTTTAGACTACAAAAACTTGTAATTTAAAAAATTGATTGATGACATAACTATTAATTTTTAATCTTCGAGAAATTTTGCAAGATATTTGTTAAAATTGAGGACATAAAAAGTAAATGCAATTCAATGGTAGATTTGTTAAAATTCACATAAAAAGAAGAAGAAGATATTTAGTGAAATTGTAGTTTTTGATTTCAACTAAGTTTGTAGCTAAATTTTGTCCTATGATATATAGGTAATATTATAGGCATTACATATTTTACTACATAAATCTCTTAAAAACTATTATGTCAACTTTCAAACACAACATAAAATCAATTCAGCAGTTTATGTGATAATTAAAAATCACATTCATTATCATTTTATTTATAAACCTTTAATAATAAAATTGATAATAACTCTTTTGTATTTTTTGGAGAAAGAATTGATAATTGATAATAACTCTAGTATTCTCCATTCCATATAAGTTCGTAAATTTTCATATATTTAAGGTATGTTGAATCTCAGGCCTCCTTGAATCCCATAAGTCATGCATTTTCAACTGTTCAACTTTATGGATGAACAAACAGAGATAACATCAATCATCCTCTTTGATCGTTAGCTGTGTCCGGTGCTAGACTGTAGCCATCCATTAGAGGTGGGATTTAATGTGGATCTCACTTTCACAAAACAGTCGCCATCCATGCCAGTCGATCTAATGACTCAAAAGATTTTAATATTGGATAAAATTACGTGCCAAAATAGTGGTCATTCGTTAGTTACTAATTTATTTATTTATTTATGAAAATCATGCATTACTTACTACTCACTATATGTTGACGCAGATCACAATCACATGGTAGGTTATGGCATCCCATTCCCATATCAGTTATACTCGCGGGGACAGCGCAAAAATCTAGGCACTTAAATCATTGACAATCACAAGAAAACGACAAGTTGTTTATTGTTTTTTTTTTTTTTTAAAAGAGTACAAACTTGCAATATTGCATGCGATAATTATTGGGACTTACAAGTTACAACAGATTAAATTATCTATCAAGGTTTTCAGATTCGGACCGTTCATTGAATCGTAAAAGGTAGAAGTTTAAGGTTTTTGAGGTAGAACAGAAATCGAATTGGGGTCGAACCGTGATAACATCATAATTAATTTAATAATTAATTAAAGCCTAAATATAGATATTAAATTTATAAAACTAGCAAAATTGACTAATATATCTATATATGTAAGGGAAATTTAATGATTTTCAAGCATATATTTAATAATTAAATAAGAAAGTTAATAAAATAAAATAATAACCATGAAAACATTAAAATTTATAATTAATTTTTGAAGTAAAGTTGAATATTTTTGAAGGATTTTAATTATAATTTTTTTTATTTCTTGTAAGAGATGGATAATTTAATTAAGTAAAATAAAATTGTACTAAGTTGTTTTTATAAAAAAAAAAAAAAAATTGCTAAGGGGTTGGACCGCATGGTTCTCACCGGTTTGTGCAGTCCAACCACGGTTTTAGGGGTTCACGGAATTTACAAAAAATCTGGTTCCTTAGGATTAAAAAACCGGTTTACATCCTGGTTCCCGGTTTTCACGGTCTGACCTCCCGGTCCGGTCCGATTCTGAGAACCATGTTATCTATCTAGGCCTTTTTTTTTTTAATTATTATTTTTAATTAGTTAGAAAAATTATTATAAGTGCCTGAGGACTGAGGACGAAATTGAAGAGTTGCAGTACTGATATGGGGATATCACATGCCCAAAGAGGAAATTCGCCCTAGGAGAGGAGGGGATGAGATAAAGGACTTTGAAGTGTTCCAGGTGGGAAGAATGGCCTGAAGGGAGAGAATCGGTGAAAATAGAGGAAGTTTCCAGTTTGGAGTAGCCTGTTGCCTCCGCATTAAATGGTGGGCAACAGTTTTATTAGTTGCATTGATGAAGAAGTGACATGAACAGTGTAAGTTACAGCTAAGTAAACTTCTTCTACCACCTTCTTTAGATGTAAAAAGAGACAAGTGTCATTAGGAGAGATTTGTTAGGTAATGATGGGAGGTCAAGATGTGAAGAAGGGAGCAGTATATAAGAAAGATAGTGTTTTTAGAGAAAAGGAGAAGCAGACACAAGTATCAAGAAAAGAAAAAGAAACAAGAAGAACATTAAGATAAGAGAGTGAACAGTGTCACTCTTTGTATAATATTGGCCTCCTCAGGCAGGCTTGTGGGGAGACATTTGCTCATCTATTCCATAACATCAGCCATTTCTTCCTTATTTTCATCCTTGGACAAAACCCTCTCTTGTTGTTTGTTTCCATTTCTTACACATTTTATTGACTTGGGCCAAGGCTGAGTTGTACAACTCACTGTTCTAAGTGGGTTTGGGTCGCCAGTTTATCTGGTCCTTACAAATTATCTAGAGTTTTATCATAGATTTTTTTTTCTTTTAAAAAAAATTGTCTATAAATAAATAAGTAAATTATAATATACTACTTTATCTATAAATTAAATAGGACACCCGTTGAGTTCTTAATTATTTATACTAGCATATAACCCATGCAAACGCATTGATGCATTTAAAATTAAACATAAATTTTATTATAAAAATATAAATAATTAATCAAAATTTAAAAAATAGCATGTAACACATGCATACGTATGGATACATTTAAAATTAAATACAATTTTTATCATAAAAATATAAATAATTAATCAATTTTTTAAAAAAGTAAATGCAATTAGTCACATAATAAAATTTTTACCCAAATTTAATACTACTTATGATCATTATTTTTTTCTAATTTTTAATAAGATAGAATGTGTGGTGATCTTTGTTGTGTGATGATTTTTATTGAGTATATGTGATTTTTCTTTTTTTAATTTTATAGTTCATTAATATTAGATTCTTAGTATTTTGCGCTCATTAACTCATTTGACACAAAGATTAAAAAATTTAAGTGGAAACATGGCACAAACTTAAGTGGATAAATATGGTGTGTTCTCCACATAAATTTAGACACATGAAGCAAAATTGGATTCTAATTTCAAATTCTAATTAAACTTCGTGCTAACGAGTGCCCTTATGGTATTATTTAACAATCTAGTTAAAGAAAGTTTTTATGGGAAAAGAAAAAAAAAGCAATTAATGTTTTGACAGCTTTTTTCATTTTCTATAAAAGTGATGTCAAAACTTTCCTAAAATGGATTGTTAACCAATGCCTTAAGGGCACTTGTTAGCATTTTCCTTAAAATTTTTTTGAGTTTTACCTATATGTATATATATAGACCAACTTGTAGCCCCATACATATGCATGGGGTTACTTAAAAGATATACATTAATATGCATAATATAATTCTTACATATATAATTTAAATATTATTGATAGTCATTCTTATATTTTTTTTAACTCTTTAAAAAGTCTTGTAAGAATATTTAGATAGAAAATATAAATTATCCATTTTTTTTATGTTCATTAATTCTAAACTCGTTGGTTTTTATACGCAATAACTCACTCAAATAGATATTTATGATGTGGTCTCACATTTGAATCCTAAATTAAGAAATAAATCTCTCTCTAAAATAAATAATTTAGGATACATGACGCAAAATTAGACTTCAATTGTAGAATCTAATTAGATTTTCTCTCAACTTTACCTATTAATATATATATATATATATATACTACTATTTAAGGGGCTTTCCCTATTTGAGATCTTCAATTTAGATACCTAAAATACCCTCAAATTCATCCATTTCTAAGGCTTAAACCATAGGGTTAGACATATAAAATTAGTAATTTAAAAGCTCCTAATTTTTAGCTAAATTAAAAAAAAAAAAAAAAAACAGTTTTTTCTCTTACCTCCACATTTCTCTGTCACATTAGTTGTCAAGGGTAAATTGCAAATTACACACCTAAAGTTTAAGGGTGTTTAAATTTTATACCCTGAAATTTTAAAATTTGGAATTTACCTCCTGAAGTTTGGGGGTATTTGCATTTTACACCCTAACGTTTTAGAATTTAGATTTTACCCCCTAAAGTTTGAGATTATTTGAATTTTACACCATAAAATTCTAAAACTTTATGGTGTAAAATCAAAAGATCACCAAACTTTAGGGAGTAAAATCAAACTACTCTTTAAAGTTAGGGGGTTAAATCCAAATTTTTAAACATTTGGGTGTAAAATCCAGACGCCCCCAAACTTTAGAGGGTAAAATCCAAATTCTGAAATTTCAAAGTGTTTAGATTTTATACCCTGAAATTTCAAAATTTGGAATTTACCTCCTGAAGTTTGGGGGTGTTTGCATTTTACACTCTAACGTTTTAGAATTTGGATTTTACCCCCCTAAATTTTGAGATTGTTTGAATTTTACACCCTAAAATTCTAAAACTTTAGGGTGTAAAATCAAAATATCACCAAACTTTAAGGAGTAAAATCAAACTACTCTTTAAAGTTAGGGGGTTAAATCCAAATTTTTAAACGTTAGGGTGTAAAATCCAGACGCCCCCAAACTTTAGAGGGTAAAATCCAAGTTCTGAAACTTCAAGGTGTAAAATCCAAACACCTCCAAGCTTTAGGGGTGTAATTTGTAATTTACCATTTTTTTAATCACTAAATTATTTTTTTCTCACCTCTACATTTCTCTCTCACATTAGTAGTGAAGTACTAATACAACTTCTTATTAAAATACAAAATAAAATAAAACTGCCACGAGTAAAACATGTAAACCCAAAAAATAAAAAATAAAAAGTTTCATCACACGTGCGAAGTGCGTGTGATGAGGCTAGTTTTATTTATTTATTTACAAATTATCTCTCTCTCTCTCTCTCTAGACTTGAAGTCCAATATCCATAGTCAACCAACATGTCCATCCGCAAATATGAGCATATGCCCACTAAGTTGATATTCAATCTTTCTATCCTATTGCCCAAGCCCATTGACAATTCTTAAGCATGCAATAATAGGAAAAGTGGTCTTACAAGTAGGGGAGTGATTTTGTATTGCTGACAGACTTGGTAGCCATCCTCTCGGTCAATGTGTTTAGATTGGAGCCGTGAACCAAGTAATTGGCTCAAGCTCTGCTATGTGTACGTGCATGACGTTCATTTTATTTCCTCTTAGGGTATGTTTGGTTGGGGTGAAAATAGGGAGAATGAAAAATAGGGAGAGGAAAATAGGGTGAAAAATGGCATTTTCCACTGTTTGGTTCAGGAGAGAAAACAAAAGAGACAGAAAATGGGGAGGAAAATAATCTCTTCGGGCCCACATTTTTTTATCCTCTCAATTTGGGAGGAAAATGAGGAGGAAAAGATGTTGAATGATATAATTTATACAAATATCCTCACTTTATTGCACTCACTTACCCCTCTCACTTTCCCACTACACTTGTGACCTGATTAACCTTTTGCCTCTTCATCCTTATCACTTTCTTAGCACCTTCACAGCACAGCAACGTGAACTAGTCCAGGTTCTCTTCTCTCTTTTTTTTTTTTTTTTTTTTTTTGCCTTGTCCTCATTATATCCCTCATTCTATTGTTTCTTGTCCTCATTATATTCCTCATTAATCTATTGTTTCTTGTTGATTTTTTTGTTTCGTATGACATTCAATTTTTTTTTTTTAAATATCTTCTCACATAACAATGGTTATAAAAAGTTTTTTTTTTTTTTGAAAATATCTTCACAATCTATGTATGGTCATGTGGATAAAGTCTACATTATCAATTTTTGTTGCCCATAAACTTAAAATTATATATAATAATAAAGAAAAGTAATATAAATATATATGTATTTGTGTTAATTTTTATTTTATTTAATGAGTGTAAATATATCTATTTCTTATATATTATATAACAAGGACATAATAATCAATTTATATAAACTACATTTTTCATCCTCTCCTTTTACTCTCCAACAAAACAAAAAAGTTTTTCACCCTCCCACTTTTCCACCCCTCCAACTAAACACAAATGAGGGAAAACCAAATCTTTTCCATCCTTCCACTTTTCCATCATCCCACTAATTTTTCATTCTCCCACTTTTCCACTATTCCAACCAAACAGACCCTTAATGTTCCCATCAAAATGAGTTGTTATCTACTACATCAAATGCCCCTAAATACCCTTTGACATTCTAAGAAATCCTCTTTTCTTTTTTAACTAAAACCAAGTACTTCTTTCCTCTTAACAAATTTTCTAACTAAGAAATAAAACCAAGTTAGCTAAGAGCATCTCTAGCAGCTTATCTAAATTTTTGTATTGTTTGGACAGTGAACAGTGACATTTAGTTTTTTATTTACCTACTTTTTCAAATACAATTTTCAACAGATTCTCTATCATTTTCTCCACCTCATTTAAATATTATTTCTTCATTCATTCTTTATTATTTTTTTAATCATTATTTATTCTTCCTATGTTTATTCCCAATAACTATATTTTTCAATGAGAAGTGTTATATCCACAACATTTTTAGCAATATTTTCACAAGAATCACAACAAAATCTTATGTAAAAAGTTGTTACTAATTCTAATTTAAACCCACCATTGAAATTATTTTTTTACTCACCAATATTAGCTAATAACAATTTGTTACTTAAGATTTATTGTGTATTGTGTTAGCATTTCTTAATTGTCATTTCTTATTCTTTATATCCTTTCAATTTCATCCATACGTTTTTTTTTTCTTTTTTTTTTCTCCACCACACACGTATACCCACTCTAGCTCCCTTCTTTTTCTTTTTCTACTTGATTCTAGATCACTTTCTCCAGCTCTCTCTCTCTCTCTCTCTCTCTCTCTCTTTCTCTAGCTCTCTCATTTTCTACTTGATTCTAGAACACTCTCTAGCTCTCTATGTGATAAGAAACAAAGAAAGAACAAGCAAGAGGCTTGCTCCACTGTTGATCGAAGGAAATAGGTAGGCGCAGAATCAGTGTTTATTGTTCCAAGCCGTGCCTTCCGCTCCGCTATCGCTCGTCTTCCTCCCCAACGCAGCCTAAATGGGTTAGATGGCTTTTTTTTTCTTTTTTTCTTTTTTGCTTTTTCTTTTTTTATGATTTGATTCATTTTAAGATTGTGTTTTTGAGTTTGTATTTTGATTATACTTGAGTTTAGAGATGTTTAAGAGAAAGGATTGTTGTATTTGTAGTCGTTGTGAATGTTTGTAGTTGTTGTGAGAGGAGAGAGAAAGAATTGTTTTTTATTGAGTTGTATGATTTTTTTTAAGGAGAAAAATTTATTTGGAGTTGCTATTGTGTTTTCTATATCTAGAGAAGCATTGTAGCAACTTCAAAATTTTTTTGGAAAAGTTTTGCATTTGGAGAATCTGTTGGAGTTGATTTTTGGGGTTTGTTCTCCAAAAAATAGATTTAGCTAATCTATTAGAGATGCTCTAAGGGACGGAATTAGGATCTAAACTTTTTGTGGGGGGGGGGGGGGGGGGGGGAGCCTCAATAAAAAATTAAAAAAAAATATTTAAAATCCAAATTAGCATGTATGTTAAGAAAATATCAACAAAAGAGAGAAGAAACAGAATAAACGTTTCTTAATACATTGTAACTTAATCATCTAAAAATAGAATCCAACATTCTTTTAAATAACAAAAATCATCTATGGTTGATTTTGTATTAAAATTTGCAACAATATCCTTTTCAATTTATAAAATTAAAGTTAAAAAATATTTAAACAAATGATTTACATTGGTCAATCCTAATTTTTGTTAATTAATGATACATCAATTTATAAAATTTATGTAATAAAATTTGTAAATTCTTATAGCTACACACTGCACATTAGCATAAATTTATTAACACAACTGTTCAATTCCATAACGTCCCACATGAAAGTAAGAAAAATGCTATGTACATAACATTTTCACAACACTTTTACAAAAAAAATCCTAAGTGGCAGATTGCTATTAATTGTTATTGGTGGATAAAATAATAATTTCAATTGTGGGTTCATATTAGAACCAATAACAACTTACTACCTATGATTTCTTATGAAATATTATGGAAATATCGTAGACGTGACACTTCTCTAAAATTAACACTAATTTACTAACAAACAACCATAAAAAACTTTTAAGTTAAAAAAAAAAAAAAAGAGATTTAAATATTTTAAGTTAAAAATTAATAGCCACACACACCTGCCACCCTATCCCACACACTGATTAATGGCCACACACGCACCCCACTCTCACTCACTACAAGTACGTAAACTTGGTTTGTAATTTGTATTCATCTCTCTTTCTATTCAGCAAAAATAGTCATATCTCATTCACAAATTCAAATAGCCAATCTTAGCACTCATAAAAAAAATAGCTTGGGTCTGTGAATAATGAGTGAGAGACAGTTGTTTGGGACCGATATTTGCTGCATGACCATGTGTTGTCCATTTGAAGGGTGACTTTGCTAAGGCCTAGATTTGTCTGGGGAGTTGAGTTTGAAACTCGACATTGGACCGCAAAGTCCAATGGCTTCCAATGTATTTTTAGGCCTACAAAATGGGTAAAGACCAAAGTCTAAGAATCATGATAATGATTGAAATAAATAAATAATATGTGTTTGATATAATAGTTTTGATTAATGGTTGTAATAATAGTTGAAATAAAGTAATATGTATTTAGTGTAATAGCATTGTTCAAGTTATGAGTTAAAGTTCTTAATAATGTATATTGGGTGATGTCAAATATTAGGGAGTAATTAATTAAGTGTCATATGTCCAGCAATGGGATGGGTCTTGTTTAACATAATAAGATATGACCAGCAAGGGTTTATGTTCAAATAATGTATGTCCAGTAGAGGTTTATGATCAAATTATATGTGTCTAGTAGTGACAGATTAATTTATTAATATATGTGTTTATTAGTAAAACACTAGTGAGATCGTGTTTATTGAATAGTAATGTAATATTAAAGTAATTTTTATTTAAAGGTGAAGTAATCATGTATTCAATAATGTAAATTTAGAGACGTGGAAACATGGTCATTTATCTTTGTATGGTTTATAACTCTAGCTGTAAAGTATCAATGAGCTGATAATATTCCAGCAGAATGAATCCAGCGGTGGAGAGGCAGTATGCCATAATAAGTCCTTCCATGATGACTTCAAGATTAAATGGGAAAAATGGGTGTAGCTGGAGGGAGAGAGAGTATGTCCAGCTGTGTGTAGAGGCTGGTTAAGTTTGTCCCTTTTATCATGCAATTAAATGAATTTTCCCTTGATAATGCTATTTTAGTTATTGTGAAGTTATAAATAGTATTGCCTTCCATGAAAATGGCTTTTGTAAGATAGGTTGGTGCCTTTCATGAGAAGGGCTTTGGTATGAGGTCTTTTTACCTTCTAGGAGAACTTTATGTATTAGAAGTCCATGCCTTCCATGAGAAGGGCTTTTGCAAGAAGTCTTTGTGCCTTCTAAGAGAAGGGCTTTAGTATTAGAAGTTTATGCCTTCCATGAGAAAGGCTTTTAGTATGAATGTTTGATATCTTTTGAGAAGTATGGAGATGGTACAAGATATAGATGTTTTGTGGATTGTAGTATTTGTAATAGGTATAGATAATTAGTATGTGTACTTGGCGAGAGATGGATTTGTAATATATATGAGGAATATGTATGCATAATTTGTGAGAGATAATTTGTAAGATGTGTGAGAGATATTATGGATATTTTGTGAGATTTGTAATTTGTAAGATGTATGAGAGATATGTATAAGTATGTTGTGAGATACGTAATTTGTATATAGATACTTTGTGAGTTGCGGAGTTTAAAGATATGGGAAGTATGTATGGATATTTAGTGAAGAATGAGTTTGTAAGATATATGGAAGTATGAGAGATATAAATGTTAAAGATAGTAAAGATATGAGATTATAGCCATTGGAGAGGTTGTAGTAGATAATATAAGGTATGGTGGTGGCTTATGTTGCTTTCTAAGAGAAGAGGTTTTGTAAGAGAAGTAAACATGGAGATGTGTTTAGAGGATATGAGTAGCAAGATGATAAAGTTTCAGAATTAGGGAGTGAGAGAGTGAGTATAAGATGGGTAATAGTATGTGGAATAGTGTGTGGCTTGGTCCTCTTTATATAGAGCCAAGTTTGAAACTAAATCAATCCACTTGGAGGAAAAACCAGCAAAAAAGGAAAGGATTTTAGTAAGAAAAAGATAGTTTCTTTTGTTGGTTTTGGTTTTTAGTCAAGTAAGAAAATTTTGTAATGTCAAGGCTGCTAAGTTAGCTGTCACATATGTTCTAAAACAGCTATCATAGCTATCTGAAAAAGTTGTCACACTGTCATAAGACAACTGTTGCTTGGAGCTAAAGTAGATGAGGTTAGCTAAATGATGTCAAACTACTAGAGAGAATATTCAGAATTTATTTCTTGGATTTAGCTGAAAATGGTAAGATATCTTTTGAGGATATCTTGCTATTTTGGGTATAGTAGCTGGCTGTTGGGATTAAGCATTAAATAGCTAGTGATGTCACTTTCAGCCAAGTATCAAGTGTTGAACACGCTGCTAGTGTTTTGCTAGAAATATTTTCTTTTTTGGGTATTTATATTTTTGGTCCATGATTCTATTATAATACATTTTTAGTAAGTAATAAGATGATTGATTGATAATTAAAGAGAACTAATCAAGGTCTCATTGTGTTGTGACTCAATCTTGGTGAACAAGAAGAGCATTTAATGCTCTTCTCAGGTAGTTGGCAGGGGAATATTTGCTCTGATTATGGCAGATGGTAGTTGGGTATTAAAGATATTATGAATATTTATATTTGAATATTAAAGATAGCCAATCAGATTTAGCAATGTGTTTGAGTTGGATTTTAGCTGAAAATAGTAATGTAGTTTATGTGAAATAATATGATTAGGTTTCCAAATTCGTATAGGAACAGCTGGAGATTAAATAAATAGTTATTTGATCAGCATTTAGATGTCTAGAGCTATTGAGTATTTGTTATATGATGAGTATTAAGTTTTAGGTGAAGAGCAATGAAGAGTTCTATCATTTTAAGTGTTATGTGATAAGAGAAGCTTACCAGATGTTATCCATTACACATTGACTCGTTAGAATTCAGGGAGTTGGAGAAGACATGCCAAACAACGTGTTTCTTTACTTTAAATTGCTGGAGCTTTACTAAACTTACTTCTTGGCCTTCCAAACCATGACTTCCAAAGTTTCTCTGATGAGACTCATGATCTTGGACCATGAGCTGAAGATGAGATGATTTACCTTGGGATTTGATGAGATAACATGTCATGAGCTTTGATGAGATAATATTGCCATGGAATTTGAACCATGGGCTTTGACATTGTTTTGTGTAAATATGGGCTAAGCCTTGAATCATCATTAGCATGAGAGAGATAATATGGGCTGAGCCTTGAATCATTGCTTGAGCTTAATCCATATATTGATGTTGACGATGTCGTGGGTCATGAGCCCAATTGATGATGAGAAAATGTGGACCATGAATCCGCCTCTTAAAGTGAAGATCTTGTGGGCCATGTGAGCCCAATTAATGCAATTGAATAAAATATGAGCCTTTTTGGGTTTTAAAGGAGATTTACCCAAAATCCATGATAATGTTGATGTGGCTCGGTTCGCCAATGAAATAATTCCATATGGTGTGAAAAAATAGTCCTCAACAACAGCCAACACTGTAACATAGAAACGCTACAGATGTTATAGTATGGGTGTTTGCCTATTACGTTTTATCATTTTCATGAGCCTTTTTGTAACTTCTTGGGAAGAGGGAGGCCAAAAATAATTATTTTGTGTTCAATTGTTAAAATATAAATTTTACACACACGTACACGCCTTATCACATGTGCTTTGTGCTCCTCAACCCCTTAGTAGTTCCGTCTCTGGCTATAAGACTCAAGGTAACCCTCTACTCAACATAATAGAATTTTGAACTCTTCAGATTTACATAAGCACGCCTTCAACAGAAAACCATGATTTTTCCAACATACTAAAAGGAGTTATAGATTCTATAGGAATCAAACCATACCTAATGTAAAAGGGGCAATTAAAGAGTAGGAAAGGGTAGAAGAGTGGCAATCAAAGAACACCAATCTATCTTGCCCCATTTATGGTTGTCACATTATCTATCTGTTGAGGACCAAAATGTGACAAGGAAGCCTATTCCATGAAAAGCAAGGAAAGACTATGGGCCTTAACAAAAGAAGGCCCAAATTGTGAAGTTAAGAAGGACCATGAAGGCCCAAATGCCTAAAAAGAAGGAAAAAGTAAAAAAGAAGAGGACCCAGACTTAGGCCACGAGTGGGATCTCCATCACCTAAGAAGCGGATCCTTTGAGGGAAAGCTTAAGGGATCCTAAGAAGGACGTGGACGGCTTAGAAGATCCTGAGAAGGACGTGGGCAACCCAGAAGATAGAACAAGTCACTCACAAGTATCCTTGAAAGAAGGAAAGATTCGTTAGATGTCCTATCGAAATTAAGAGGTAGAGAGAAGTGAAAGGGACGAGTGGTATCCTCGGGTTTAGTACTTGATGTAGGAATCGAGGGATCCCAGTCAATGCAGAGGACATGAAGCAAATGGGAGGATGGTCAGAGACTTTCCAAGCTCACCCATTGCAAGGAGGAATCTATGCCATTTTTGGAAAAAGGCCAAATTAGGAAGAGTCAACATCAAGGCCCTAGGACCTTGATGTGTCCTTTTAAAGCCTTGAGAAGAGGATCTTGCTGACACATGGGAAAGCCAAGGTGTATGTTCAGATTCCCAACAAAAGTCATTAAAAAATCCAACAAAACTAGGTATCCTCTTCGTAACCCATGGCTCAAGCCCATAGGATCTCAAATTGGTAGTAAAGGAGAAGTGGTTTGGTCAGTAGGGGAGTGATTTCTAATGAAAGGATGATCTTGAAGTTTTCCCTTGGTAAATGTATTTGCTTGGAATGCATGAACCAAAGGCCTAACTCGGTTCCTCCATGTGCATAGCATCTCCCCATAACTTTCTCTTAGTTGTCCTTATCAATCAAAACTGTCATCCATTACATTGAATATCCCACTTATTCCTTTGACTTTCCAGGAAGGCATCTTCCATTTGTAGCTAAAGCAAAATAATCTTTTGAGTTATAATTTCCAAACTCAGCTAAAACTCTACCTAAGGAACTCCTTCAGATTCTGTCAGAGGACATGGTTTTACCTAGCAGACTGAGGAGATCCTCGCTTAGGGTACTAGACCATGTCTACTATAAAAGGAGCACCAAAGCATAGCAGAAGAAAGGGGGCGGGTGGGGGGGGGGGGGGAAGGGAGAGTTCCAGGGGGTTCCAAAGGTTTAAAAGAATAATTTTTAGAGTTTTAAGAGTTCAGCAAGAGAGACAGGGGAGAAAAAGAACAAAACGAGAGAGCCTAGTGTTAGGACATATGTGTTTCACTTGTTAAGAACATATGTTATTCTTTTATGTAATTGGCTAATCCTTTGACCAAAACGCACTCAACTTGTAATTGGGTAATTCTAGGTGTTTTTAATACTTCAAGAAATAAGGTTTCAAGATCAAGTGTTGAGGTCATCAAGTCTATCCAAGAAACAAGCTGAAGAAGTGCACAATCATTAAATCTCGACACTTGCTCGACACCTTGCTATTTGTCGAGATTTATAAAATCAGATTTTCTGATCTGATTTCTTGGGATCCGTGAATGTGTCTTTGGGCCTTCTTTTCTCCTAACCCTAGACATATAAAAGGATTGTTTTAAGGGCCGTCAAAGAGTTCACAAGTTGCGCAAGCATTGAGCAAACTCTATTCAAGCAAATTATAACTAGAGACAAAGTTTTGCCCTAGTTCATCTCTTCTGAAGAAGTTGCTATGTATGTGCACCTTTGGGTTTTGTGACCAAGCATCTTCTTGATCTTCATCATATATGAATTGAAGAACTTTGCAGTCAACAACTCTTTCTAGTTGGTGATTGAAGTCGCGTACTGGGATCCGCGCATTGGTTAGTCACGTACTTGGGAGCCGTGCATCAAAAGGGGAGACTGTCACTACAAAACAAGTCCAATTGGGTATTGGGGTAAGGGTTCAACTATAGGTTGGTAAGGTAGTTGGGATTCCTTTACTTGTAACCGCTTGTTGTGATAATAGTGGAGTTTTGGAAGTGGTGACCTGAAAATCACCCGGTGGGGTTTTTGCCGTCAGGTTTTCCTCATTCGTAAACAAATCACCGTGTTATTTATTTTCTGCTACATAATTAGTTTATTGGTGATTTGTTTGTGCTACCACGCGTTTGCATGTTAAATTGATTAATTAATAACTTGGCTAATTAATTAATTAATTTAATCACAAGGGGTCAATACATTTTTGGCCTATCAAGTGGTATCAGAGCAGGCATACTCTGATTACGTTTAATCTTTGCTGTGTTGATCCATTGACCCCTGTTTGTCATGGATAGAGGACAGTCATTAATCATACCTCCTTTATTTGATGGCACTAACTATGCATACTAGAAAGTACGCATGAGAGCTTTCTTGCAGTCTTTAAATGAGAAGGTGTGGCAAGCTATAGAGATTGGCTGGACCAAGCCAAAAGAAGCGCCGGCCGATTGGGATGAAGCCAAGATCAAGGCGGCAAACTTCAACAGCAGAGCGTTGAATGCCTTATTTAGCGCAGTCACCAATGAGGAGTTCAAGAAGATATCCTCTACTAAAACTGCAAAGGAAGCATGGACCATCCTTCAGACAACCTATGAGGGTACAAAGGCTGTCAAGGATTCAAAGCTTCAAAGGCTCACTACGAGCTTTGAAGAAATAAAGATGGAGGAGGATGAGTCGTTCGATGAGTTCTATGCCAAGCTTAAGGACATAGTGAACTCAGCCTTCAATCTTGGGGAAACCATTCCTGAACCCAAAATTATGAGGAAAGTGCTCAGATCTCTACCCGAAAGATTCCATGCAAAGATTAATGCAATCGAGGAATCAAAGGATATTGACAAGATTCCTTTGACTGAGCTGGTTGGAAACTTGCAGACCTACGAGCTAGGACTATCTAGGATTGGTAAGTCGGGTAAAGGCAGGAGCATGGCCTTGAAGGCAAAGAGCAGTGACACAGATGATTCTTTCGATGATGAAGACTCCAAGATGAAGTCCTACATTACAAGGCAGTTCAAGAAGTTTATGAAGAATGCCAATGGGAGGAACTTCGACAAGGACCACAGACAATCCAGTTCTTCTCAGTCTAAGGGCCAAGACAAAGGGAAGAAGGATGCAAGGGATGGCGGTACACTGTTCCCACAGGACCTAAGTGCTTTGGGTGCCATGACTTCTGTCACATGAAGCAAGAGTGTCCCACATATCTCAAGAGTGTTGGGAAGAGCAAAGCACTTGCTGCTACGTTAAGTGACACTGAGCTTGAAGATGATTTCGACAATGAAGATGACGAAATCTTAAATGCATTCATTACCACAATCAATCCTATTGAAGGGATTGTTGAAGAAGTGGATGAAGAAGAAGAACTGGTGGAGTCCAAATTTGAGAAGATGGATGATCAAGATGATATCCATACAGCCTATGAGAAACTTTACAAGCTCTCTGAGAAGCATGAGAAACTGTATAGGCTGACCACCAAGAAGCTCAGTGATGTGGAACTTGATCGTGAAGAGCTTTCCACAAAGTTTGATGAAGCTAATCAAACAATTGGTGCACTGAGGTTTGAGAACAATTTCTTGGCTGAGAAGACCAAGAAGCTTGAAGCAGAGCTGTTTCAAGTCAGTGCTCAATTGGAGAGGACTTCGAGTGCAAAGCTTGATGAGATGCTCAGCATTCAGAAATCTGCTTCGGATCGTATGGGTTTAGGGTATGGTCTTTCTTCCTCTAATATTGCTTCTACTAGTGCTACTGTATTTGTTCCTCCTGCTAATAAAACTGATATTGAGAACACTGATGTTAAAACTGAATTAGCTAGTGAGAACCTAGACAAGGGCAAATCTACCATAGAAGCACTCCCTAAGCAGGATAAGAAAGATATTAAGAACCCTAGGGCTAAGAAGGCTAACTCTCAAAAGCCCAAACAGAAGAAGCAGCATCTCTATCATCATTGTGGAGCTGCCGGTCATACTCGACCAAATTGCTATAAGTGGTTAGCCACTCAACAGAGCAACGACATGATCGCATCTGGAAGCCAGAATTAGCTTCAATCCTCTCTTGCTCCTCTCGGTGATCTTCTCAAAGCCCTCATGTTCCTTTCAAACTTGAACGGTTTCAATTCTTCCCCCTCACAGTCAGTTCAAGGGTTTAATCAAAGGAAAGGTTCTTCCAAGGTGTGGAAGAAAAAAGACTCTGTGTGATTTTATCACTTTCTTCTATCTTCTTGTTTTTGTTTGTTGCATTACTTATGTGTTTTGCATTTTTTTTTAGTCAGTCTAGTTTTATACTTTGTTTTGTTTAACATGTTTTTGTTTGCTTGTTTTCAGTTTTGTTTGTTTTGTTTCTAAAATAAAAATAAATAAAAAAAATTGAAAAATCAGAAAAATACAAAAACAGTGTGTGTTTTGTGTACTTTGGTACTTGTGTACCTTGGATGGCCATTGGAACAAAGTTTTCTAAACTTTGTATCATTTGTAGTTTAGACGAGCATTCTTATGCACAACTAAGCAAGTGAGATTTGTGGCTCTTGTTTGTGATGAGTAAGATTAAGTTATCTCTTGAACTTAACACTCGTATCACTCTTTTTGACGGGTAGGACTAGAAAATCCTAAGAGAAAGGCATAAATAACCATCTCATCACTGTTGCCCGCCAATCATGAATGACACATGTATGCTTCGACATAGCAAAAGTGCAGTGTCAAAGACACCTGTATGCTTTGGCATAGCAAAAGTGCAGTGTCAAAGACATCTGTATGCTTCGGCGTAGCAAAAGTGCAATGTCAAATGCTTACCATCTTGGGTATTTCTTTTCTCTCTCTTATATACCCATGCATAATATGCTAAATAAAAGAAAATATGCAAAGAAAATAAAAAGCAAAAAGATCAAAATGCTTTAAATATGATTGCAAGCGTGTTTTCTAGGAGATGTGGGAGTTATAGGATGTACCTCAAAGGTGATAGTCCCCATCAAACAGTTATGATTGTGTGTGAGTTAAAGTGATTTTCTCATATCTCAAATTGTTATAACATGTATACACTTATGCAATTTTGCGATATTTTTCACACACAACACGCAATATTCTTTGCTACTCTTGATACATGTGCAGGTACAATGTGATTTGACCATCACAAGGTTTTACATGTGCTAATGTATACTCACTAAACTGTCTTGACTTGTTTTTGAAATATAAAATTGGTTAGACTTGTTTAGTGTGTGTGTGTTTTTGAGGATCCATGTGCTTAAATTTTCTGTTGAGAGATATTTTTGAGAGCTTAATATGTTGTTTGAATCATTGGTTGAGTTGTATGTTAGATTGCATTCATGTTTGTGTTTTTCTCTTCTTGAAAAACTGTTTTGGAAAGCTGTCTCGACACCTCCTCGATACCTAGCTATTTGTCGAGCTTCTCAAGCTTTTTCTTATCGCAATCTTGACACCTCCTCGACACTTGGTGGATCGATTGAGAAAGTTCCTGCCTCCTCGATAGCTTCTTGACACCTGGTGGATTGATCGAGAAAGTTCCTGCCTCCTTGATAGGTTCTCGACACCTGGTGGATCGATTGAGATTCTATTCTTTGTCAGGTGTTTCTTGTTCTACGATACCTCTCGACACCTGCAACTGTCGACGTCCATCTTTCTCGACACCTTAGTTGTCGAGATTTACTAAGGTTTCTATATAAACCCCTCGTGCAATTCGCCTCTCATTTCTCTCGATCTCTCTCTCGATAGCTCTCTCTTTTCTCTCCCAAACACTCTCATCTCACTCCAATCTTGTTCCTCAAAGGTTTCCTCAAGCTTTTTCAAGTTTTTCTACACTTGGTAAGCTTCTTATCTCTTCATTCTTCATGCATTTCATGTTTTGAAACCTAGGTTTTGGGGTTTTTGAAATTTTTTTGGGGTTTTTCAAAATTGATGAGTGTTTATTGAAATTTTAAGATGGGTTTCACTTACATGTGTTTAAAATCTCATGCATTGCATAACATTAGCATTATAACAGTATTTTCATGCATTTTGATGTGTGTAATATGCTTGTGTGCAGGTAGGATTGGATTGGGCTGAGCCCATGATGTATTTTCTTTTGCATGTCACATGTTCATGCATTTCCCATGCATACGTACTCTCTTTTCAATATATCTGATATATTTGAATTGCTTGGGACTTTTCTGATTGTCTTTCTTTCTCTCCCTCTCTTTTTGTTTACGTTAGTTGTGTCTATGGTACCTAAACGTAAGTCTGCTCCGTCCCAGAACCCTCTGCTTTCTAGGACATCTTCATCTTCTGATCCTACTCCTTCTAACATTCGGTTCCGTGATGAGGATGCTTGTAAGGCTTTCTCGGAGAACTTCTCTAGACGAGGTGTTCATTCGGAATGCCAAGTCATTTTGGCGGACTTCGCCGACACTGACCTTCCCTCTGTCATTCACAGTCGGGGATGGGAGTCACTGTGTGACGTCCCGATCACCTGTCCTCTCGTGCTTATTCAGGAGTTCTACTCCAACATGCACGGGATTGATCGTTCAGTACCTCTTTTCTTCACTCGCGTTCGAGGTACGCGCATTCCTGTCACATTGCAGCTTGTTGCGGATGTGCTTTGGGTTCCTAGGATAGAGTTTCCTGACTATCCTAGTTGTGAGCGTCTGCAGACTGTGTCCAAAGATGAGCTCATGGCTGCTTTTTATGAGCGCCCTACTGATTGGGGTGAGCGTCAGTATACACCATGTAAGGCTTTTGCTAAAGGCCCTCGCTTCATGAACATGGTGATGACCTTTGTACTCCATCCTCGCTCTCACTACAACTCCATCACAGAGCCTCGTGCTCGGTTTTTGTTGTCTCTTATTGAGCATCTTACTATAGACTTTCCTTCTCATTTCATTCTCTCTATCATAGATGTTCATTTAGATTCGGCGTCCCATGATAAGCTCATCTTTCCTTCCGCTATCACGAGGATCTTACGCCATTTTTTTGTCTCTTTTCCTGTGTCTTACCACTTCACACACATTTGTGCCATAGACGCCGCTACCGTAAAACGTAGTGAGGCGCAGTTTAGGTCACGACAGCCGGATTCCACTCCTCCCTCCCTTCCGGCTCCATCTCGTTCAGCTCTATCCACATCTGTCCCCTCCTCTTCCATGGGCGATGTCTCACTTGGAGACATCATGGCGTAGCTGCAGCACATGGATGCTCGCCTTGATACACTCTCTGCTGAGTTGTATCAGGTGAACGTTCGTGTCGGTCGTATTACACGACGGCAGGCAACTATGGGTGGCTTTGCTCCTGAGGCTTCTCCTCCACTACCTCCTCTAATGGCTTCTGATTCTGATGCTGAGGATGATGATGATGATGGTGATGACGATGACGTTTCGGATGATGATGGAGATGCTAGCTCTACCGATGAGATGTCTACTTGACACTCTTACCCTTTGTCACTCGTGACAAAAAGGGGGAGTAGTTTTGGGGATATTGAGAGTAGTCATTCTTAGGGGGAGAGTTAGTGTAGGACATTTTTGTTAGAGAGAGGGTGCTGATATGAGGGATGTAGTGAGGATATGATGTATCTTTTTCTTGTGACCAGTTTTTACATACATTGTACTTATTTTCTCTATATGTGGATGTATGTTTCTTTCACCTACCTCTACATGTGTTGTTTCTTCTCTATCTTTATACACTTGTTTCTTATACTTGTATGCAATCTATTATTTCTGTTTCACACTAAGATGCCTTGATGAGTTTTGTTTAAAGTGTTTCAGAAGTACAAGTTGTCAAAGTCTACTTGTCATAAACTCTCTTCTTGCAAAGTTTTTCAAGAGTTTGCGTTAGGATAGATTTTATTGTATTCAACAAGTGAATATGAGTTGAGTGATTTATGACTTCTCTCATATGTTCATTTGTTTGTTGTGGTTTTGTCACGGATTGCCAAATGGGGAGATTGTTAGGACATATGTGTTTCACTTGTTAAGAACATATGTCATTCTTTTATGTAATTGGCTAATCCTTTGACCAAAACGCACTCAACTTGTAATTGGGTAGTTCTAGGTGTTTTAATACTTCAAGAAACAAGGTTTCAAGATCAAGTGTTGAGGTCATCAAGTCTGTCCAAGAAACAAGCTGAAGAAGTGCACAATCATTAAATCTCAACACCTGCTCGACACCTTGCTATCTGTCGAGGTTTATAAAGTCAGATTTTCTGATATGATTTCTTGGGATCCGTGAATGTGTCTTTGGGCATTCTTTTCTCCTAATCTTAGACATATAAAAGGATTGTTTTAAGTGCCGTCAAAGAGTTCACAAGTTGCGCAAGCATTGAGCAAACTCTGTTTAAGCAAATTGTGACCGGAGACAAAGTTTTGCCCTAGTTCATCTCTTCTGAAGAAGTTACTGTGTATGTGCACCTTTAAGTTTTGTGACCGAACATCTTCTTGATCTTCATCGTGTACGAACTGAAGAACTTTGCAGCCAACAACTCTTTCTAGTTGGTGATTGAAGTCGCGTACTGGGATCCGCGCATTGGTTAGTCACGTACTTGGGAGCCGTGCATCAAAAGGGGAAACTGTCACTACAGAACAAGTCCAATTAGGTATTGGGGTAAGGGTTCAACTGTAAGTTGGTAAGGTACTTGAGATTCCTTTACTTGTAACCATTTGTTGTGATAATAGTGGAGTTTCGGGAGTGGTGACCTGAAAATCACCTGGTGGGGTTTTTGCCGTCAGGTTTTCCCCATTCGTAAACAAATCACCATGTTATTTATTTTCCGCTGCATAATTAGTTTATTGGTGATTTGTTTGTGCTACCACGCGTTTGCATGTTAAATTGATTAATTAACAACTTGGCTAATTAATTAATTAATTTAATCACAAGGGGTCAATACGTTTCACCTAGGAGGAGGACTTCGTCCCATATCCTTAAGATCATTCAAAATATCACTTAGCCTCCAAAGAAACATATGCAAAAACATGCACACATCAGATATCACTCTCTCCCACAAAATCCCCCTCACTTGACTGGCTTGGAAGGAAATGTCCATGCAAAACTACTTGGACTTGAGGTCCAAATCCCACAAGTCTTGTACAAAAGCACTAAGTCTGTGAGAATTGGGGCCAAGGACCTCGTGGCTAACCCATATTTTTGAAGTTCATTCATACATATATGTATATGTTTTAGAATGCATATCCTAACCTGAGGAACTAACAATTACTTGAGAATATTTATATTGTATAGTTCTTATGCAGGACTTACAAAGGTAAAGGGAAATGCCAAAATCTAGTAAACATGGAGGAAGATCCTGTGGTCAGGGACCAGCATTTCGAGTTCCCAGATTAAAAGGCCTCGTTGGTTCTAGGAACCAACATTTTGGGTTCCATAGATTAAAGACCTAGTATCCTTGAGAACCACAACATCACGCTTGGGGAACCATGAACCCATGTCTTGGGAACCACTAGTGGAGGAACCACTAGTAGAGGAACCATGTCTTGAGAACCATTGGTGGAGAAACTACTGCAACATCTTTACCAAGGAACCATCATGGAGGAACCGAGTGAAAGAACTCTTTTAAATGTTCACCAATAAAATATAAGCCTTAAATATTCTATTTTAATCTCTTTCTTATTGTGAATATTATAAATAATTCTTTTACTCATTTTGTAAGAATAAAATGTCATTTTACAACATTAAAACACTTACAATAATATTTTATAGCTTAGGAGGAAATCACATTTTTTGCCTTATGAAGTTCTATGTGACTTGCGCACAAACCGGTTCATATAACGACCCCAATAGACCGTAAAGAACCGGACCTAGTTCACCCCACATTTTATCATCCTTTCTTTGGTGGCCCAGGATCCCCCATCATCACTGGGCCTGAGAAGCATATAAAAAAATAAAAAATAAAAAGGAACTCACACTATCTCATTAACTTAAACTTCCAAAAACATCACATAAGTATGCGCCCATCAAATTCCACTCCCCTTCCAAATAAATTCTTCTCTTACTTTATTATCTTATCATGGACATGATTTTACTTTCCTGTACCTACAGTAGAATTAAGCTCATGCAGACCAAGGCAAGGCCACTTATTGATTTTAACATGTTTCTGGTAGAAGCTTCCGCAAACTTATAAGTTTCCATCTCCTATGCTCATCTGACTAAATTTTTTTGACTTTAACAACTTAAGCACTAATTTGCAGATTATGTTCTCAAGAGCCTGTATGCTGCTGAATATCTCAGAGTGCCGGCGTGCCGCTAAGTGACTCATACTAAACGCTTTCCACCACAGCAAAACACTTCATCATATTTCCTCCAAATGCTTTCAACCAATGTTGGACCTTATATTGGATTTATTGCAAAAGCAACTACCAAAAAACTACAAGATAAGTTTTGATCATTATTATTTTCACTTTTCTTTATATTATGAATATTATTGTTTCTCGTTTACGTATAGTTCCTTAGCTGCAGTATATTAGATTCTCTAATTTAATTTAAATACACAATTGTATTGACTATTAAAGTACAAATAATGTAATGTTATTTTTTTATTAACAAAAAAAAAAAAAATCCTTTTTATTAACAAAACAATTTTTTTTTTTTAAGTCCGCCCAAAAAAAAAAAAAAATGCAAATAACTTATACATTATAACTGAATGTTTCGTATGACGTAACTTTAAAATTGATAACATAACTTTAGAATTGAGCATTATTATTAATTAAATTTTTTTTTATTCTTATGAATTCTCAATCACAATAATTAAATCATTAGTTCAGCAAACATAGAGTCGATTCTTTGTCGTTGTCGTTGTTGTTGTTGTTGTTTTTATTTTTATTTTTTTTTTATATATATTATAAACAAAGAACACGTAAGTTCTTAGACCACAATTTTTTTCATGTACTTAATAAAATGCTAAGCCCCATTAGTACTTGAGGTGTGTCACACTATTCATGCCATGTTGTCCCAGTATAAGCACGGTGAATACATTACGTTTGTTTTGATGAAAAATTTTGCGTCAAAATAGTTTTTTGTGTTTTCAAATGTTTAATAGCATCAGAAAAAAATGAGAAAGTTATACTATACACAACACACTCTTTTAAGCAATGTGGGACAATTACTTATTCTTTTTTTTGAGAAACAAATACACACACACACAAGAGAAAGGGAAAGTGGTTCTAACACAAAGACACACTACAACTCTGCTCAAAAGCCATGGTAACTTTTAAAGGAGGGTGAGGCAAGTTATACTACACACAACATACTCTCTTAAGCAATGTGGGACAATTACCCATTCTTTTTTTTTGAAAAACAAACACACACACAAGAGAGAGGGAAAGGGGTTCTAACACAAAGGCACACCACAACGATCCACTCTCCCTTGTGTGTGTGTGTGTGTGTGTGTGTGTCTCCAAAAAAAAATGAGAAAAGAAAATTATTTTTAGTTAATAGAAAAAAGTATGACTTATTTTTTAGAGATTGTTTTCTACTGAAATTTTTTGAAAAACAATTCAATTTCATAACAAGCTAAATAAGAAAAGTTAAGAAAATATTTTCCAAATTAAAACCAATATTGGAAAATGAGATAACTTTTTTTTTAAAAATAATTTTTGAAAAAGAACTCGTTAATTTTCTAAAAAACATTAACGTTGAAATAAACAAAGTCGTGTATCTAGTTAATTTATGAATTTTATTAATTGTTCAAGTAAAGGAAGTTGTTTTGTTAAAGTCAAGAGAAGTTCTACATTCATAACAATTTCACAATAAATTATAGGTGGTAAATTGTTATTGATTCTAATTTGAACCCATATTGAAATTAATTACTTTTAAGTTTTTATCCACTAGTAATTACCAATAATAATTTGTCACTTAAAATTTGTGAAAGTGTTATAAAAATATTGTGAACATAACATTTCTCTAATGTTAAAACTAACTGGTATTTTGAAGCCTTATGTTGCGGTGTCAATGTATATATGCACCTCATGGGATGACGATGTAGATGCTAAATCAATGTTGCATCGCTTTGTGTTGGCAAATATGGCCACCCGTATGAACTATGAAACTGCATATACATGCAGAAGTCTCCAAATTCATTTGCCACTTGCCACTACTTCACCCTTTGCTGAGCTAAATTGATACACGTCTTTGTTCAATCTGAGTATCTGTCAACAATGGGAAGTGTTGAGAATTTGAAAATGCATACCATGAACCAACATATATCATTAACAGCCAACTATGTTTCGTTTTTTAGTACTGCTCCAGCACTACAAATAATGGCTAAGGAAACCCGACAGTTCCCATCCTTCCCAAAACTTTCATTAGTTTGATTTCTGAATAACGTTTTGTCTGGAAAAATAATGATTTCGAAGGCTTTTATATTTTTAGTTCTTCTGTTTGCGTTTGTTCTGCTCATCTCCTCAGCTGTAGCGACCGAGACATTCAACGATGAGGAAAAAAGTTAGTCTAGCACCCATTTTATACCTCACCAAAAATAATAAAAAAAACTTTCATTTTCTTTCTACATATTCACTGAAAAACGTAAGAGAGATTATTATTATTATTTTTTTAAGTTGAATATCATGATATCTTAGAAGTAATCATGAACCCTGCAGGCTGCAGCAACAAATATATTTAAAAGGACGACTATTATGTGATTCCATTTTCACAAGTAAGAACTTAATAATATATAAAAATTATACACTGATCAGAAGTATGTCTTTCTACCAAAATAATGGTGGAGGAAGGGGGAAACAAACCTAGGTTCTTCCTATATATAAAAAGAATCAGATTCAGACAATGCCATTTGAGTCAAAAGTCCTTTTGCAACTAGTATATATATATATATCTTGTTTTGTCATGATAGAGAATGTTACAAACTTGAACAAGAAAAGAGTAGTTTACTTATGTCTTGTTTCCACTTTTTTTTTTTTTTTTTAAATTAAATTTTTTAAAATTCAAATATATATATATATACGCCTCTATGTTTTTCATGTTCTGAAACTCATTAATTATACAATTATTTCTAAGTTTATAAACATGTACAGTATTGGAAGCAAACTTGGTAGATGACGCAAAGTATGGTGGACGCAGAGGAGGGGATGGTCATGGTGATGGTGGATGTTAAGACACACGTGGTTCACTTGTTAAGAAAATATGTCATTCTTTTATGTAATTGGCTAATCCTTTGACAAAATGCACTTTACTTGTATTTGGGTAGATCTAGGATGTGTTGAAATACTTCAAGAAACTATGTTTTAAGATCAAGTGTTGAAGCCTTCAAGTCTGTTCAAGAAAACAAGCTGAAAGTGCAAAGTTACTAAAGCTCGACAGCTAGCATGTGTCGAGGTTTAAGGAAGCTGTTTTGCCTGTGGCTCGACAGCTATCTCGACAGATGCTCAATAGCTTCTATCTGTCGAGGTTTACAAAATCAGAATTTCTAATCTGATTTCTTGGGATCCGTGGATGTGTCTTTGGGCCTTCTTTTCTCCTAACCCTAGACATATAAAAGGATTATTTTAAGAGCCGTCAAAGTGTTCACAAGTTGCACAAGCATTGAGCAAAGTTTGTTCAAGCAAATTGTGATCGGAGACAAAGTTTTGACCTAGTTCATCACTATTGAAGAAGTTGTTGTGTATTTGCACCAAAGGGTTTTGTGACCAAGCATCTTCTTGATCTTCATCATTGGGATGAACTGAAGAACTTTGCAGCCAACAAACTTTCTCTAGTTTATGATTGAAGTCGCATACTGGGATTCACGCAATTGGTTAGTTACGTACTTGGGAGCCATGCATTAAAAGGGAAAATTGTCACTACAGAACAAGTCCAATTGGGTATTGGGGTAAGGGTTCAACTGTAGGTTGGTAAGGTACTTGAGATTCCTTTACTTGTAACCTCTTGTTGTGATAATAGTGGAATTTCGTGAGTGGTGACCTGAAAATCACCCGGTGAGGTTTTTGCCGTCAGGTTTTCTCCATTCGTAAACAAATCACTGTATTTTTTATTTTCTGCTGCATAATTAGTTTATTGGTGATTTGTTTGTGCTACCATGCTTTGCATGTTAATTTGTTTAATTAATAACTAGGCTAATTAATCAATTAATTTAATCACAAGGGGTCAATTCGTTTTTGGCCTATCAAGTGGTATCAGAGCAAGCACACTGTGATTAGGTTTAATCTTTGCTGTGTTGATTCGTTGACCCCCTGTTTGTCATGGATAGAGGACAGTCATTAATCATACCTCCTTTATTTGATGGCATTAACTATGCATACTGGAAAGTACGCATAAGAGCTTTCTTGCAGTCTTTAGATGAAAATGTGTGGCAAGCTGTGGAGATTGGCTGGACCAAGCCAAAGGAAGCACCAGCCGATTGGGATGAAGCCAAGATTAAGGCAGCAAACTTCAACAGCAGAGTATTGAATGTCTTATTCAATGCAGTCACCAATGAGGAGTTTAAGAAGATATCCTCCACAAAAACCGCTAAGGAAACATGGACCATCCTTCAGACAACCTATGAGGGTACAAAGGCTGTAAAGGATTCAAAGCTTCAAAGGCTCACTACAAGCTTTGAAGAAATAAAGATGGAGGAGGATGAGTCGTTTGATGAGTTCTATGCCAAGTTCAAGGACATAGTGAACTCAGCCTTCAATCTTGGAGAAACCATTCCAAAACCTAAGATTGTAAGGAAGGTGCTCAGATCTCTACCCAAGAGATTCCATGCCAAGATTACAGCGATAGAAGAATCGAAGGATATTGACAAGATTCCTTTGACAGAGCTGATCGGTAATCTACAGACTTACGAGCTAGGATTATCACGGATTGGTAAGTCGGGTAAAGGCAAGAGTATGGCCTTGAAGGCAAAGAGCAGTGACACAGATGAGTCTTCTGATGATGAAGATTCCAAGATGAAGTCCTACATTACAAGGCAGTTCAAGAAGTTTATGAAGAATGCCAATGGGAGGAACTTTGACAAGGACCGCAGACAATCCAGTTCTTCTCAGTCTAAGAGCCAAGACAAAGGAAAAAATGATGCTAAAGATGGCGGTCAGTACACTGTTCCTGCAGGACCAAAGTGTTTTAGGTGTCATGGATTCAGTCACATGAAGTAAGAATGCCCCACATATCTCAAGAGCATTGGGAAGAGTAAGGCACTTGCTGCAATCTTGAGTGACACTGAGCCTGAGGATGATTTTGACGATGAGGATGACGGAATCTTGAATGCCTTCACTGCCACAGTCAATCCTACTGAAGGGATTGTTGAAGACGTGGAAGAAGAAGAAGAATTGGTGGATTCTAAGTGTGAGAAGATGGATGATCAAGATGATATCCATACAACCTATGAGAAACTGTACAAGCTTTCTGAGAAGCATGAAAAATTGTATAGACTGGCCACCAAGAAACTCAGTGATGTGGAACTTGATCGTGAAGAGTTGTCCACAAAGTTTGATGAAGCTAATCAGACTATTGGAGCACTGAGGTTTGAGAACAATTTCTTGGCTGAGAAGACCAAAAAGCTTGAAGCGGAGTTGTTTCAAGTCAGAGCTCAATTGGAAAGGACTTCAAGTGCAAAGCTTGAAGAGATGCTCAGCATTCAGAAATTTGCTTCGGATCGAACAAGTTTAGCGTATGGTCTTTCTTCCTCTAATATTGCTTCTACTAGTACTACTGTGTTTGTTCCACCTGCTAATAAAACTGAAATTGAGAACACTGATGTGAAAATTGAATTAGCTAGTGAGAACTTAGACAAGGATAAATCTATCTTAGGAGCACCCCTAAGCAGGATAAGAAAGATGTTAAAAACCCTAGGGCTAAGATGGTTAACTCTCAAAAGCCTAAACAGAAGAATCAACATCTTTGTCATCATTGTGGAGCTGCCGGTCATACTTGACCAAATTGCTATAAGTGGTTAGCCACTCAACAGAGCAACGACATGATCGCATCTAGAAGCCAGAATTAGCTTCAATCCTTTCTTGCTCCTCTTGGTGATCTTCTCCAAGCCCTCATGTTCCTTTCGAACTTGAATGGTTTCAATTAATCCCCCTCACCGCACGTTCAAGGGTTTAATAAAAGGAAAGGTTCTTCCAAGGTGTGGAAGAAAAAGGACTCTAAGTGATTATATCACTTTTTTCTATCTTCTTGTTTTTGTGTGTCGTATTACTTGTGTGTTTTACTTTTCTTTTGAGTCAGTCTAGTTTTATGCTTTGCCTTATTTAACATGTTTTTGTTGTTTGTTTCAGTTTTGTTTATTTTTTGTTTTTCATAAAAAAAAAATTTGAAAAATTGAAAAATACAAAAACAGTGTGTGTTATGTGTACTTTGGTACTTGTGTACCTTGGATGGCCATTGAAACAAAGTTTTCTGAACTTTGTATCTTTTGTAGTTTAGATGAGCATCTCTATGCACAACTAAGCAAGTGAGCTTTGTTGATCTTGTTTGTGATGAGTAAGATTAAGTTATCTCTTGAACTTAACACTCGTATCACTCTTTTTGACGGGTAGGACTAGAAAATCTTAAGAGAAAAGCATAAATAACCATCTCACCACTGTTGCCCGCCAATCATAATATGACATCTGTATGCTTCGGCATAGCATAAGTGCAGTGTCAAAGACACCTGTATGCTTCGACATAGCAAAAGTGCAGTGTCAAAGACATCCGTATGCTTCGGCATAGCAAAAGTGCAATGTCAAATGTTTAACATCTTGGGTATTTCTTTTCTCTCTTTTATATGCCCATGCATGATATGCTAAATAAAAAAAAAATATGCAAAGAAAATAAAAAGCAAAAAGATCAAAAATGCTTTAATTATGATTGCAAGCGTGTATTCTAGGACATGTGAGAGTTATAGGATGTACCTCAAAGGTGATAGTCCCCATCAAACAGTTATGATTGTGTGTGAGTTAAAGTGATTTTCTCATATCTCAAATCATCATAACATGTATACACTTATGCAATCTTGCGATATTTTTCACACACAACACGCAATATTCTTTGCTACTCTTAATACATGTGCAGGTACAATGTGATTTGGTCATCACAAGGTTTTACATGTGCTAATGTATGCTCACTAAACTGTCTTGACTTGTTTTTGAAATATAAAATTTGTTAGACTTGTTTAGTGTGTGTGTGTGTGTGTGTGTTTTTGGGGATCCATGTGCTTAAAATTACTGTTGAGAGATGATTTTGAAAGCTTAATATGTTGATTGGATCATTGGTTGAGTTGCATGTCTGTGTTTTTCTCTTCTTGAAAAACTGTTTTTAAAAGCAAGCTCGACACCTCCTCGATACCTCCTCGATACCTAGCTATCTGTCGAGCTTCTCAAGCTTTTTCTTATCGCAATCCCGACACCTCCTCGACACCTGGTGGATTGATCGAGAAATCTCCTGCCTCCTCGATAGCTTCTCGACACCTTGTCTATCGATCGAGCTTATGTCCTCAATCTGGTGTTTTATCCCCCAATACCTCCTCGACACCTTCAGCTGTCGACGTTCTTTTTCTCGACACCTACCTCGATAGCTGTCTCGACATCTCTCGATACCTTCATCTATCGAGCTTTACTGAACTCCTATATATTTGTTCAGCGTGATCCGGTTCTCACTTTTCTTGATCTCTCTCTCGACAGATTCTCTCTTTTCTCTCCCAAACACTATTTTCTCACTCAAAACCTTTAATCCACGTGATTTTCGGCTCTTCCTTGCTCCAAATCACTTGGTATGCTCTCTTATCTTTTCATTCTTCATGCATTTCATGATTTAAAACCTAGGTTTTGGGGTTTTTGAAAAATTTTGGGGTTTTTCAAAATTGATGAGTGTTTATTGTTATTTTGGGATGGGTTTTCATTTACATGTGTTTAAAATCTCATGCATTGCATCACATTAGCATTATAACAGTATTTTCATTCATTTAAATGTGTGCAATATGTTTGTGTGCTAATAGGATTGGATTGGGCTGAGCCCATGATGTTTTTTTTTTCTTTTGCATGTCATATGTTCATGCATTTCCCATGCATACGTACTCTCTTTTCAATATATCTTGATATATTTGAAATGTTTTGGGATTTTTCTGATTGTCTCCCTTTCTCCCTCTCTCTCTCTATTTACGTTAGTCGTGTCTATGGCACCTAAACTTAAGTTTGCTCCGTCTCGGAACCCTCTTCGTTCCGGGGCATCATCTTCTTCTAATCCTACTCCTTCTAACATTCGGTTTCGTGATGAGAATGCCCGGAAGGCTTTCTCGGAGAACTTTTCTCAACGAGCTGTTCATTCGGAACGCCGAGTCATTTTGGCGAACTTCACCGACACTGACCTTCCTGATGTCATTCACAATCGGGGATGGGAGTCACTGTGTGACGTCTCGGTCACTTGTCCTCTCGTGCTTATTCAGGAGTTTTACTCCAACATGCACGAGATTGATTCTTTAGTACCTCTCTTTCACACTCGCGTTTAAGGTACGCGCTTTGCTGCCACATCGCAACTTGTTGCGAATGTGCTTCAAGTTCCTAGGGTAGAGCATCCTAACTACCTCGGTTGTGAGCGTCTGAGGATTGTGTCCAAAGACGAGATGATGTCTGCTTTCTGTGAGCACCCATTTGTTTGGGGTGAGCGTCAGTTTACACCATGTCAGCCTTTTGCTAAAGGTCCTAGATTCATGAACATGGTGATGACTTTTGTTTTGCACCCACTCTCTCACTATAACTCTATCACAGAGCCTCGTGCTCGATTTTTGCTTTCTTTGTTAGAGCACCTCACTATAGATTTTCCTTCACATTTTATTCTTTCGATCATAGATGTGTTTAGGGATACGGCTACCCGTGATAAGCTTATCTTTCCTTCCGCTATTGCGACCCCATTTTTCCATCCCTTTTCCTGTGTCCGACCATTTCACCTTCATGTGTGCCATAGACGCCGCTACCGTAAAACGTAGTGAGGCTTAGTTTAGGTCGCGACAGGAGTCAACAACTCCTCCCTCCGGTTCGACTCCATCTTGTTCGGCACCCTCTCGGTCTGCTCCATCTACATCTACTCCCTCCTCTTCCATGGGCGATGTATCTCTTGGAGACATCATGGCGCAGCTGCAGCGTATGGATGCTCGCCTTGATACACTCTCTACGGAGTTGTATCACGTGAACGTTCGTGTTGGTCGAATTGCACGATGGCAGGCAGCTATGGGTGGCTATGCTTCTAAGGCTACTCCTTCACCACCTCCTCCAGTGGCTTCTGATTCTGATGCTGAGGATGATGATGATGATGATGGTGATGACGATGATGTTTTGGATGATGATGATGGAGATGCTAGCTCTACTGATGAGATGTCTACTTGACACTCTACCCTTTGTCACTCGTGACAAAAAGGGGGAGTAATTTTGGGATATGACAGTAGTCATCTTAGGGGGAGAGTTAGTATAGGACATTTTGTTAGGGGGAGTGTTGATACTTGAGGGATGTAGTGAGGATATGATGTATCTTTTCTTTTCTTTATATTATAGATACATTGTTCTTGTACATTGGGTCTTGTGATCATTTTTTTTTTCACCTACCTTACATGTGTTGTTTCTTTTCTCTCTTTATACACATGCTTCTTATACTTATATGCAATCTATTATCTCTGTTTCACACAAAGATGCTTTGATGAGTTTTGTTTAAAGTGTTTCAGAAATACAGGTTGTCAAAGTCTACTTACCATAAACTCTCTTCTTGCAAAGTTTTTCAAGAGTTTGTGTTAGGATAGATTTTATTGTATTCAACAAGTGAATATGAGTTAAGTGATTTATGACTTCTCTCATATCTCATTTGTTTGTTGTGGTTTTGTCACGGATTGCCAAATGGGGAGATTGTTAGGACATATGTGTTTCACTTGTTAAGAACATATGTCATTCTTTTATGTAATTGGCTAATCCTTTGACAAAACGCACTTTACTTGTATTTGGGTAGATCTAGGATGTGTTGAAATACTTCAAGAAACCATATTTCAAGATCAAGTGTTGAAGCCTTCAAGTTTGTTCAAGAAAACAAGCTGAAAGTGCAAAGTTACTAAAGCTCGACAGCTAGCATGTGTCGAGGTTTAAGGAAGATGTTCTGCCCGTGGCTCAACAGCTAGCTCGACAGCTAACATGTGTCGAGGTTTAAGGAAGATGTTCTGCCTGTGGCTCGACAGCTATCTCGACAGCTTCTATCTGTCGAGGTTTACAAAATCAGAATTTCTGATATGATTTCTTGGGATCCGTGGATGTGTCTTTGGGCCTTCTTTTCTCTTAACCCTAGACATATAAAAGGATTGTTTTAAGAGCCGTCAAAGTGTTCACAAGTTGCACAAGCATTGAGCAAACTCTGTTCAAGCAAATTGTGACCGGAGACAAAGTTTTGACCTAGTTCATCACTATTGAAGAAGTTGCTGTGTATTTGCACCAAAGGGTTTTGTGACCAAGCATCTTCTTGATTGTCATCATTGGGATGAACTGAAGAACTTTGCAGCCAACAAACTTTCTCTAGTTTGTGATTGAAGTCGCGTACTGGGATCTGTGCAATTGGTTAGTCATGTACTTGGGAGCCGTGCATCAAAAGGGGAAATTGTCACTACAGAACAAGTCCAATTGGGTATTGGGGTAAGGGTTCAACTGTAGGTTGTTAAGGTACTTGGGATTCCTTTACTTATAACCGTTTGTTGTGATAATAGTGGAATTTCGGGAGTAGTAACCTGAAAATCATCCGGTGGGGTTTTTGCGGTCAGGTTTTCCCCATTTGTAAACAAATCACCGTGTTATTTATTTTCCGCTGTATAATTAGTTTATTGGTAATTTGTTTGTGCTACCACGCTTTGCATGTTAATTTGATTAATTAATAACTTGACTAATTAAATAATTAATTTAATAACAAGTGGTAAATTCGTTTTTGGCCTATCAGTGGACATGAAGGACATAGTGGTGGACATGGAGGGCATGGTGGCAGCCCACAAGGAAATGAAGCCAAGCCCTAGAACTAGAGTTTTTAAGAAATGCATCTATTAGCAAAAATGTTAAATATAAACTCTTTTTTGAGTATGTTAATTGTATACTCTGTAGTGTGTGTATATATATATATATATATATATATAAATGTAAACTCCGGAGCAGGAGAAAAAATATAAAATGCAAGCATGCAACTTTTGGTAAAACTTTCTAATTGTTGACCGCTGACAAGTGATTACTCCTTCTGCCTCCAATTATACTCTTGAGTGAGGTTATCAAACTCGGTTATTTCCAACGATAGAAAGGTCAAATATGGGTGTTCAACCCAACTCCTACCTATAGCTACAGTTGGTAAACATATCAAACAACTCGGATTCGGGTCAATAAATCATTGTCTCAAAAGTTTATTGGACTAAAAGAGGTTGCAATTATTATATTCTTTACAAGGATGTTCACCAAACCGCACAAATCGCACTAAAACCACCCATAAAATGGCATAACCGCACCGCACCAAAAGTAACAATACACCGCACCGCATGATGCAGTGCAGTTTGTGGTTTTATAATAAGAAAATCGCACAAACCACACCGCACTGTACCTTCTCTATATATTAATATATTAATTTTTTTAATATTAAATATATTATTAATTAATAGTTTAATACTTCTAAAAAAAATTAATAGTTTAATAACCCTAGTTTTCAAAAAAAAAAAAAAATTAATAACCCTTGTAAGTGTTAATTAGGAAAACCAACCCAAATTAAAGAAAAACTAGCTCAATATTTTAAGACTTAGCCCAAAACAAAGGGGAAAATCAGTTTTTTGCTAGACAATTAAAGCCCAAAATTTGAAAAATATATTAGTTTCAAACCGCATTTTATACACCGCACCACACAAGTGACCACAAAAATGAGGTGCAGTGCGGTTATGGGTTTTGCTAACTCTAAACCGTACCGCACCACACCGCATCACACATGTGACGGCAAAAATGATGTGCGGTGCAGTTATGATTTTGCCTAAACCGCACTGCAAAGTGCAGTGCTAAAAATGGCTCAAAACCGCACTGCACCATGAACACCCCTACTTACACAATCTTCGTTGAAGCAGATCGAATCAACCCATAATGACTTGTATTTTTTGTCATAAAAAAAAAATTTTAACATGCGTTTGGATTATTTTTTCTGTATTTATTTCAATACAGTAAAAAAAAAAAAAAAAAAAAAAAAAAAAAAAAAAAAAAAAAAACACACACACACACACATAGAGATAAAAGTTGAATAATACGGAAATCTTTAAATTTATAATCTGATAATTAATTTTAATTGCATACTAGTCTAATAATTCAATGAAAAAAGAAAAGAAAAGAAAAACTCTCATACATGTTATAAATGATATATGAAGTAAAGTGAAATCATCTATAACGTAAGTGTGCTTTTAGATTAATTTTTTTAAACGAACTTAAAGTTTATTAAACTTTGCTTATTGGCTGAAAATTGGTATTATTATAGTTTTAACTTAGAAAAAAATTGAGATTTTTAAAAAGCTGTGTATAAGCAAATAATCTAAAAAATTAAAGGGAAAAAACTAATCCAACCTCATACAATATATATAACTTTAAGAATAAAATATCACAAATTAGGTAAAGAAAAAAAAAGTTAATAATTATGATGAAATCAATAATGAATTGTAAGGACTAGATTTAAACTTATTGCCCACTGCTTGGATGGATTCAAGCCCAAAAAAACCAAAACAATAAATTTGTAGAGAGTGGTTGGAAAACACTAGGCCTTAGTTAATCAAACAAACATTAGAATAGACTCAGATGATTGGAGAATGAACAGAAAAAGGGTTATACTAAAAGAAAATAGTCCTCGGCAGAATCCGAGGTGCACTATTTTTGTATATTATTCTTGAATTGGGTTACAAGTTTGGTTTCTGGATTCTATAGTCTCTTTTTTTTCTCCCCCCTCGATCCCCTATTATGGTTGCCATCCTTCCCTTATATACTCCCTTTCTTTTTCATTTCCACCTTCCACGTGTATGCAGGATGGTCGGTGTTGATACTTGTCCCATCAACCCCTCCCATAAGTCTTCATGTAGTAGCTGTAAGACTAAAATGCACTGTTCAGGTATCACCTCCACATTAATGTGGCTAGGGAGTTAGCTGCAGAGCATTTAATGCGTAGATAGCAACTTTTGTAGATATTTGTTGCCTTCCTCTATTCTTCTCCTATCCAATGTCTAACTTCTAACCGTGATGCAACCTGGTAGGATGTTCAGGACGGTAGGCCATTCCTACTGATCTCGAATCCACATTCCCGATATGACTTCTCTCCTCGGACATTTTTTGGACTATCATGTACAATCCTTATCTCTTCCTCATCTACCATTCCCATAATAACATTGTTTGACCATCCTCGGATAAGTAAATATCCTCAAACTGGGCCATAGAGCCAATATATACAGTTTTAACAATACCTTCTGGCTATCTGGCCCCCACAATAGCCCCTCGAAATCTTGCTTTTTGACTCCTTGGGAAGAAAGAAGGATTTTGATATCATCAGCCCTCTCTGTTTATGGTTACACCCCGTCTATACGAACTCCCAAATGCCTTTTTACCTGCTCAAGGCAAGCTCCTGACGCTTTGGCGTCTAGAGCGCGCCCTCATTAAATTTTGACGGCACTTTTGTCCGCCACGTTCAACGGCACGATGCAAATCTAACGGTGGAGAATTTCCTAGGATTACAAGCGGGAATTTTCCCGCTTGTAACTTCTGTGCCATTATAAATAGCTTCTCAAATTAACTTTGTTTCCCTACTTCCATCAATCACACAGTTCTAGAGTTCATATGCTAAACCTGCCACTCTTTCTCACTTCCTCATGTGTCTACAAATACCAAAAATTTACCCGAGGACCTTCTTTTCAAACCTGTAAGTTTCCTCCAACCCTCTTAGTTTCGTTTCTTTCCATATATTCTCTTTTCATCACACTTTTTTCTTCTCGATTCTATTTTTCGTTTCAAACTTGTTGATTTCTCTTCAAAACTTCTTACAAAATGGGTAGGTTCAAGCGTTTAGTTGAATCCGAGGAGGATATAGAGAGATTTAGGGCTGAGTACAGGATCCCACCAACAGTGAGCATGAGATACGCTACCGGGGAATGGGCAGACGATAGGAAAGAAGGAGAGGTAGTCATCCCAATGATCGCCTTCATAGAGGTAGGAATGACCATCCCCATGGGTAATATTACAAGGAACTACCTTAGGTTCTTTAGACTATCCCCCACACAATGCGCCCCAAATATGTTCAGAGTGTTAGGGAGTATAGAAGCCCTAAATGAGAGAATGAACCTGGAATTGACACACCATAATGTCAACTGGTATACAACCTACATCATTTAAAAGGGCAGGGATACTATCTTAAATCAAGGTATCCCGAAGTAAGGCTAATCCAATGCCTCCCTACGTCAAACAAGGGGTTAAAGGAAGATTTTTTAATCTTTTCTGGGGAATGGCATGATGGCCTACCCTATCCGACTAAGGAGGGAACACCAGGTGGGGGCCTAGTCGTAAATTTATGCACCTTGGCTTACATTTCCCTTTTATTTCACACTATCTCTGCTTCTGACAAATTTTCCTTCCGTTTTAATGAATTTGCAGATAGACGTTCTACCAAACCTCGACTCAACTTAGTCAACAGAGAGAGTCTAGATAAAATTCTACGGTCCGAGGTGTTTGTAAACGAAGCTGACGGTCAATTACAAGCAGCACACATAATCCTTGGGTATAAACCTATTTCCCTTGGATTCCAAGCTCCCAAGTGCGTAATAAAAGCCAACGATCCTCGTCTTCCCCGTCTTAGTGTGGCCTTCGAAGGATTCGTTGTTCCTGAGGGCATTCCAATCCCAAAGGGTACACCCTTTACTCAGCCACTCTTTGTGGGCATCCCTTCAGTAGGAGCATCCCCATCCCAACCCATTGTTAAGGAAGGAGAGGAAGAAAAAGAAGAGGAAGAAGAAGAAGAACCAGAGGGGATTGTAAATTTTTCAGACTCCCAAGACGAATTTGAGATGTTCAACCGACCTTTATCCCCCGAGAGTACATCAACTAACCTTGACCATCAACAAGTAGGCACTAGCGCTTTGGATGAGATGGGTATCCAAAGGAAATCTAAGAGGAGTCTACTAGACTTAATAGAGTCCCAGCCAGGAAAGGATGCACCTGGGGAGCCAACTCAGCCCAAACTTCCTCCTCCTCCTCCTAAGCTTCCTCTTCCTCCTCCTCAGCCATCTCTGCCATCCAGAGTTGAACCTGTTGACTCGAAAAGAAAGAGAGAGCAGAAGGGCAAAGAGGTATTGGAGGTTGGGAGATCTTGCCCTATGCCTGAAGAAGAGACCCAACGGGCTGCAAAGCAGCAAAAGACTGGACAGTCAGGGCAGAGGGGCTCAAAAAGGAGAGGCAATCAACCATTTGAGCCTCAGGCCTGGCTTCCAGCACCAATGCTCAATGGTGAGCCCTTGAGGGATAATGCATCCATCAAGGATTTCCATGGAGGCAATGGATGCCACGTGGCCTCGGCTTTGGAGGAAGCTTTACTACTCCCCAATGATATGGCCAAGCTGCTGTCTATCAGGAGGTAGGAGGTTTTCCTTAACCTCAAAAGATATCTGGGCATGGTACGTAACCATCCCCCTTCTCTTCTTCTTCTTTTTTTTTTTTTTTTTTTTTTTTTTTTTCTTATCATTATTGTTATTTGTAAAATTACTACCCCTTTTCTTTCAGGCTGTCCAAGCTACTTTTAGGGTCGAGGAGATAATCAATTCCTGCTACCGGCAGTTGGATGATGAGAGGACTAGGCGCGTGGCGGCTGTGGAGTCGTTTAACATCACTGATCAGTCCAACAAGGACTTGAGGAAGAAACTGAAAGAGGAGGAATAAGCGAGAAGAAGTGTTGACTTGGCTCTGGCGGGCGCTCAAAAGCAAGCCGAGGATCAAAGGTTGCTCTTGCGTGATGCCAATGAACAGTTGGCTTCTTCTAAAGAGCAAATAGCGGCCCTTCAGAAGAAGTTAGTAGAAGTCCAAAAATTGAGGGATCAAGCTGAGAAGTCTAAAGATGAGGTCGAGAAAGCTAAGAAGGAGGTCGAGAAGGCTAGGGATGAGGCTGAGCAGCACGGTTACGACGTCGAAGTAGCCGAGACCGAGGAAACCCTTAGGGCAGAGGTCCCAACAGTGTGTCGAACCTATTACGCTCAGACTTGGGGTGAAGCCCTCAACTAAGCTGGGGTTAAGGCTTCTTCTGAACTAAGAAAACCAGAAAAAATCTACTACCCACTAGCCATATGAGCTTCAGACCTTCCTCCCACTCAAGGTGAAGTAGTCTCTACAATTGCTGACCCTATTGGAGAGACACAACCTTAGGATCCTCCTATTCACAATCAGCAGGAGCAAGCAAAAGAATCTGAAGCTCCTAAGGAAACCTCCTCTGATAAGGGTAGGCCCTCGGATAAAGCTATAGAGACTCCATAAGATGGGGCAGCTTCCCAAGGTTTTGAACTGGTCTTAGCTTCAGTTACCATGCCTGCGAAGGAAGATCCTAAGGAGAAAGAAAAAGTGATTCCTACTAAAGCAGCTAATCAAGCTGACAAGACCTCCAAGGGTGGACTTCAGATAAAGTTGAAACGATGAATCCTCTTTTTTATAATGTAGTTGCAATTTCTGTAATGGACTTTCCCTTTTCTAAGATATGTTTTAATGAAATATGCATTTTACTTTCCCAAATTTATACGGGTTATTTTTTTTTACTTATGCAATTTTCATTTTGACTATTCCTTGATTGAACATAGCCATATCCTATAAATGTGCGAGGTTGCTTACACAAGGGAAAACACAGTTTTCACATATTTTTAATTGAGAATTTGAGTAGATCAAGACTACTAAATCCACAGTACTGCCAATACATACCTTGGATCTACCAACTTTAACAAGTTTTCTAACTTTGAGAAAAATATTCAAGCGTTGATCAAACAACAGCCAAGTCCAGGGTACCCTAAAATGCTTTAAGTGATGCTCACTTCGGTTTACATCTTTGCTGGGTGATAACAAACCATGTGATCCAAGAAGGAAATCAGGAGTTTGCTTCTTTTTAATGCTTGGGCTAATGTTTGACCAACACTTCAATAGATGCCATAGTGTATTAATTTCCTCTGAGTTTATGGTCCAAGGAACCTGACATGATTTAGTTTCTATTAAATACTTCAATAAATATCAAAGGGTATTAATTTCCATCAAGTTTGTGGTCCGAGGAACCTGACATAGCTCGGGTTCTGTTTAACACTTAGAAAATTAATTAAAAGATATCAATATTCCCAAGGTATGTGGTCCGAGGATCCAGGCACAACCAAGATTCTGTTTGATATTTAGAATAATACTATACTATGTTAATTTTTCCAAAGCAGATGGTTCGAGGAACTAGGCATAGCTAAGGTTCTATTTAACACTTAGAAAATTAATTAAAAGATATCAATTTTCCCAAGGTATGTGGTCCGAGGAGCTAGGCATGACCAAGGTTCTGTTTGATATTTAAAATAATGCTATACTGTGTTAATTTTCCCAAAGCATATGGTCCAAGGAACCAGGCATAGCTAAGGTTCTGTTTAACACTTAGAAAATTAATTAAAGGATATCAATTTTCCCAAGGTATGTGGTCTGAGGAGCTAGACATGACCAAGATTCTGTTTGATATTTAGAATAATGTTATACTGTGTTAATTTTCCCAAAGTAAATGGTCCAAGGAACCAGGCATAGCTAAGGTTCTGTTTAACACTTAGAAAATTAATTAAAGGATATCAATTTTCCCAAGGTATGTGGTCCGAGGAGCCAGGCATGACCAAGGTTTTGTTTGATATTTAGATTGATGGTAAAGACGCCCAATAAGTTATATCACAAACCCGAAGAAGATGAAGAAAACTTGTATTAATAATAATATCTTTTAAGATTATTTACATTCCAGGGAAGAGGTACAACCCTTTCCTCTAGATCTTCAAGATAATACGCACCTATACCAGCCACTGATGTTATACAATATGACCCTTCCCAGTTAGGTCCTAACTTCCCCCATGCTGGGTTCTTGGCAACTCTCACAACCTTTCTTAAGGCCAAATCTCCTACCGTTAGCGGCCTTAGCTTCACGTTAGCATCATGCCCCTGTTTGAGCTTATGTTGATAATATGCCAAACGGACCATGGCATTTTCTCTTCATTCTTCAATTAAATCTAGACTCTTCTCCAATAGTCCATTGTTGCTGCTCGGAGTGAAAGAACTTGTTCTTAGAGTAGGAAATCCAGTTTCCAGAGGAATAACAGCCTCGGCCCCATATGTCATTGAAAAAGGTGTCTCCCCTGTGGACCTATGAGGCGTGGTCCGATAAGTCCATAGGATGTGTGGCAGCTCTTCGACCCATTTCCCCTTGGCATCATCCAGCCTCTTTTTAAGTCCATTTACTATGACCTTATTGACAGCTTCAGCTTGTCCATTCCCCTGTGGATACGCCGGTGTGGAATATCTATTCGTTATGCCCAAGTCGCAGTAATATCTCCTAAAGGCCTTGCTATCAAATTGCAAACCATTGTCCGAGATGAGGGTGCGAGGGACTCCGAACCTAGTTACAATGTTTTTCCAAATAAATCATATGGCATCCACATCCCTAATATTGGACAGTGGTTCAGCTTCAACCCACTTGGTGAAGTAGTCTGTGCTGACCAGTAAATACCTCTTATTCCCTGCTGTCTTAGGGAAAAGTCCAACAATATCCAAGCCCCACTGAGCGAAAGGCCAAGGACTGGAGAGAGGATTAAGGACTCCACCAAGTTGGTGAATGTTTGGGGCAAACCTTTGACACTGGTCACACTTCTTTACGTAATCTTCTGCTTCTTTCTGCATCCTCGGCCACCAATAGCCTTGCGTTAGGGCTCTATGTGATAAAGACCTACCCTACGTATGACTTCCACAAATTCCTTCATGCAATTCTTCCAGGATTGGTTAAACCGCCTCCGGGTGTACACACAACAGATAACGGCCAGAAAAAACCTCTTATACAACTTCTAGTCCTTGGACAGCCAGAACCGAGGAGCTTTCCTTCGCACTTTGTCAGCTTCAGACTTATCTTCTGGCAAAACATCTTCCCTGGGGAACAACACAATAGTGTCCATCTAGCTAGGAGCAGCCCTTATTTGATAAACATGAGCTACAGTCCTTCCTACCTCGGTAGGTCTACATAGGTATTCTACGAGAATTACCCGAGGTAAACTTTGAGCCGAGGAGGTTGCCAATGTAGCCAAAGAGTCCGCATGTGTATTTTTACTTCTAGGGACTTGTGATAAATTGAAAGATTTAAACTTAGACTGTAAATATCTAACCTGGTTTAAGTACTCTTGCATTCTGGGATCTCTAGCTTCTAACTCTCCTTGGACTTGGCCAACAACCAATCTTGAATCAGAGATCAATTCCACTGCCTTTCCACCCATTTTTCGTACCATTATCATCCCCTCCAGTAGAGCTTCGTATTCAGCTTCATTGTTTGTAGCCGAGAAGCCCAATCTTAAGGATTTTTCAATCGTAATGCTCTCTAGAGATATCAAGACTGGCCCCACAGCAGATCCCCTATGGTTTGCTGCACCATCAACGTAGACTTTCCAAGATACAGGTTCTTGTACAGAGATCATTCCAACTGATTTTCCATCCATGGTTTGCTTTTCTGTCTTTTCTTCCTCCGAGGATTCAGCGAACTCAGCAACCAAGTCGGCAAGAATCTGACCCTTAATAGAGGTGCGTGGCATGTACTTGATGTCAAAAGCCCCTAAAATCGTCCCCCACTTTGCAATTCTTCCTGTGAAATCCGCACTCCATAGTAAAGATTTAAATGGGAGCTGGGTTAGGACGATGACTATGTGTGACTGAAAATAGTGGAGAAACTTACGTGTAGCATGCACCACTACCAGAATAGCCCTCTCTAGCGATAAGTAACGAATCTCGGCCTCATGCAATGACTTACTCACGTAGTAGACTGGCCTCTGTACGCCATTATCAACACAAATTAACACCAGACTCACCGCATGGGAGGCCACCGCAATGTAGGCAAACAAAACCTCATCTACCTCGGGTCTGGACATAATGGGAGGCCAAGACAGATATTCTTTCAACTGCTGGAAAGCCAGAACACACTCTTCGGTCCATTCAAACTCCTTCCACTTGTTTAATAATTGAAAGAAAGGTCTACACCTATCAGCTGACCGAAAGATGAATCAGTTTAAAGCAACAGTCATCCCTGTAAGCCTTTGAACTTCCTTGGGATTCCAAGGTGGTTGCAGGTTGTTAATTGCCTTAATCTGGTCAGAGTTGACTTCAATCCCACAGTGAGTAACCATATAACCCAAGAATTTCCCTGATCCGACGCCAAATGAACACTTGGAAGCATTAAGTCGTAGCCTTTGCTTCCTCAAGGTATCAAAAGTATCTCCGAGATCAACAATATGGTCGGACTTTACTTTGCTCTTAACCACCATATTATCGATGTAGATTTCCATTTTTTTTCCTAATTGAGGCTCAAACATCCTGGTCATCATTCTTTGATAGGTAGCCCCTGCATTTTTTAAACCAAATGGCATCACCTTGTAATGATAATTACCTATAGGGGTGACAAAAGCCGTCCTCTCTTGGTTGTCAACAACTAGAGGTATCTGGTGGTACCCTTGGAAGGCATCCAAGAAACTCATCTGAGTATGACCTACAGTTGCATCCACCAGCTGGTCAATCCGAGGCATAGGGAAGGGGTCCTTTGGGCAGGCTTTATTCAAGTCTGTGAAATCTACACATACGTGCCACTTTTCACTCTTCTTTTTTACCACCACTGTGTTAGCCAACCATTTAGGATAAAAAAAAAAAAAAAAAAACCTCTTTAATAGCCCCAGCTCGTTTAAGTTTCATCACCTCATCCTTCACAGCGTCAGAATGTTCTTTGGACGAACGCCAAAGTGGCTGCTTCCTTGGGGTAACGGCTGGATTGACATTCAAATGATGGCAGATGAAGTTTGGATCTACCCCTGGAGCTTCGTATGCGTCCCAGGCGAACATATCAACGTTCTTCTTAAGAAATTCCATTAACTCTTCTTTTTCTTATGGGAGTAACTGAATTCCAACCTGAAAAAACTTCTCTGAATCATCGTCTATGACAAATTTCTCCAAATTTTCACTTTTATCCTCCTCGGCTGGCCCCTTATCAAGTAAGACTGTAGACTTTGAATGCTATAAACCTTTATTAACTGAGGTTGAAGACTCAACTACTGGCTGATGCGAAATGGCAAATACAAGGCACTACCGAGCTACGGATTGATCCCCTACCAATTCCTAAATCCGATATCCTGACAAATACTTTACTTTTTGGTGCAGAATTGATGAAACAGCCTCTAGAATGTGAAGCCAAGGCCTGGCCACGATGGCCGTGTAAGGGGAGTATGCATCCATCACTATGAAGTCTACTTCTACCACCTCTAAGCCTGCCTACATAGGTAACCTGATCTGGCCTTTTGGGATAACCACCTTCCCATCAAAACTCACCAAAGGGAAATCATAGGCGGTTAGATCCTCAGGTTTCAGGTGCAACCCTTTATACAAATCAGGGTACATGATCTTTGCACAACTGCCCTGGTTAACCGTTACCCTTTTCACATCATACCCACTTATTCTGAAGGTTACCACTAAAGCATCATCATGCAGTTGGATGGTTTTTGCCTTATCTTCATCTGAGAAACTCAACGCTGGTCGAATTTCTACTCTGACCCTCTTCAGCCCAGAGCTTGTATCCTCAGCTGGGAACCGTGCTACAGACATCACCTTTGAGGGCTGTTAACCGGTCCTCCCAGGAGCAGCAAAGATGACATTGATTGTGCCTATTAAGGGCCTTGAAGAAGCATTCCCCTGAGTCCTAGACCTCAGCTGGTCACCTTGCCCGTTGGGGCGGTATAGGAGATGCTGTAATTTCCCTTCCTTGACCAATTGCTCTAGATGGCTCCACAATGTCCGGCAGTCCTCGGTGGTATGTCCTCGCTCCTGGTGGTACTGATAATGAAGGCTTTGGTTGTGTCTCAAGGGATCTTCACTCATCTTTTTCGGCCATTTGAAATATGGTTCAGTCTTAATTTCCTCTAAAACTTGATGCACTGGCTCTCTAAACACCGTGTTTACAACTTGAGGAGCTACAGGTGAAGATTGCCCAGCAAAATCTCTCCGAGGTCTGTTATTGTTGTAGCGGTCCGACCTGAAATCTCTTCTCTCCTGAGGGATAAACTTGCCCTTGCCCCTATCTTGTTGGTGGTCCTCTTCAACCCTCTTGTATTTGTCAATCCGATCCATGAGTTGACGTATATTGGTAGCGGGTTTCCCAGTCAAAGATTTCCTTAAGCCATGCTCGGTAGGTAGGCCGAGCTTAAAAGTGCTAATGGCAACGTCGTCGAAATCACCATCTATCTCGTTGAACATCTCCTAGTATCTGTTTGAATACGTCTTCAAGGTCTCTCCTTCTCTCATGGACAAGGACAATAAAGAAGCCAAAGGCCGAGGAGCCCTTCTACACGTGACAAACCGGGAACCAAATGCTTGAGTAAGCTCCTTGAAAGAATCGATGAACCCTGCCCTCAAACCATCAAACCACTTCATCGCCACAGGCCCCAAACTGGATGGGAATACTTTGCACATCAGAGGCTCGTTTTTGGAATGTATAGCCATCTTTTGATTAAAGTGGCTAACATGTTCCACATGGTCTGTTCTTCCATTGTACATGGTGAACGTGGGTTGGAAAATCACTGAGGGAGTCTTCCTTTCTCAATCCAACGTGTGAAAGGTGACCTTGCAATCTGATTCAGTGCTCTACTCATAGCATCATTTCCCAGGCCATCCGAGGACGACTTTCTATCTTTACGTTCATGATGATAGTCCTCATCATACGAGAAAGTCTCACTAGGGGGAGTTCTCGATCTGTGCCTATAGCTTTCATCATTCTCGTTGTCAGAAGGGAACTCAAGATTGGATGGGGTTCGCCTTCGCCGTTCATGACGTAGGCTTCTTCTCAGATGGTCAATCTCCCTCTGCATGTTTCTGGTATTATCCTCCTGAGAGACATGGCCTTTACCCCTAGCTTGGCTTTTATTAGGATTGGTAGTATGTACACTTTCCTCCCGGTCTCTTTGCCGTTCAAGATCACGGAAATGATCTTGACGCTGAGACCCCATAGACTCAGGCTAATGTGGGCCTGAACCTACCATTATCGAAAGTTGGATAAACTTAAACACCAGTCTTTTCCACAGACGACGCCAATTGTAAGGATCAAATTTGAACTTATTGCCCACTGCTTGGATGGATTCAAGCCCAAAAAGCCCAAAACAATAAATTTGTAGAGAGTGGGTTGGAAAACACTAGACTTTAGTTAATCAAACAAACGTTAGAATAGACTCAGATTATTGGAGAATGAACAAAAATAAGGTTATATTGAAAGAAAATAGTCATCGGCAGAATCTGAGGTGCACTATTTTTGTATATTATTCTCGAATTGGGTTACAAGTTTGGTTTCTAGATTCTACAGTCTCTTTTTTTTTCTCCCCCCTCGATCCCCTATTCTGGTTGTCATCCTTCCCTTATATACTCTCTTTCTTTTTCATTTCCACCTTCCACGTGTATGCAGGATGGTCGATGTTGATACTTGTCCCATCAACCCCTCCCATAAGTCTTCATGTAGTAGCTGTAAGGCTGAAATGCATTGTTCAAGTATCACCTCCACATTAATGCGGCCAGAGAGTTAGCTGCAGAGCATTTAATGCGGATATAGCAGTTTTTGTAGATATTTGTTGCCTTCCTCTACTCCTCTCCTATCCAATGTCTGACTTCTAACCGTGATGCAATCTGGTAGGATGTTCAGGACGGTAGGCCATTCCTACTGATCTCGGATCCACATTCTCGATATGACTTCTCTCCTCGGACATCTTTTGGACTATCATGTACAATCCTTATCTCTTCCTCTTCTACCATTCCCATAATAACATTGTTTGACCATCCTCGGACAAGTAAATATCCTCGGACTGGGCCATAGGCCCAATATATGCAGTTTTAACAGTACCTTTTGGCTATCTGGCCCCCACATGAACTTTAAAAAAAAATTTAAAAAAATTCAATGTTAGTAGTAAAATTCGACGTTGAAAACATTTATATGTGAGCATTGTTCATCAAGTTGACAAGTAAAATTATTAGTATTTTCATTTATAAAGTAGAAAATTTAATATAACTTTAGTATAAAAATATAATGAGCCAATAGAAAAACTAATTAAAAATTTTATAACAAAGGCATTTTGAGCATCCCCTCATAAAAAATTTAAAAAAGAAAAGAAAAGAAAAAAAAAAAAAAGGGCATTATGAGCAGGCTACTAGTTTGCCTTGACAGGTCAGGTCAAAATTGGGTATGGGTCAGAAATTTACCAGGTCAAAATTGGTTTGATTTGGGTTCAATCATACTTACATAAAAAGCCAATTTGTTTCTTAACCTAATGGTAAACCAACATGGTGTCCGTAAGATGTCGTTCACATCATTAAGCAAATCCTCTATAAGAACCCCCCTAGGTTTTAAATCATAACTACATGTTGCTACACTGTATCCCCATCCCACACCCACCCACCACCCCCCCCCCCCCCCCCCCCCCCCCGGCGGCAAAAGAAAAACATGAGCAAATCACCGTTTGTATGTGAAATATGAAAATCCTTGATTTCAATCAAGAAATGAACCGTGACCACTACATCCTTCCAAACCCTTTAACTCAACTAATATTAGTCAAATTAGGCCAAACTCAAAGAGATCCGAAGAAAAATATGGGGTTTGATTAACTTTGACTGAAATTTAACCAAATTTGACAAGAAAATCTGATTGTTCAATTGAGACAATTCTTGCATCAACACAAAGACGTTTCAATTCCTCTAAGACATGAGCTAGTTCACTAAGATCGAAATAAAAAGAACAAGATATGGCAACCAAATTTTAGAAAAACTCACATATTATGAAACCGTGTCAAGTGTCATGTTCGTGCCTTTTCCTATGCACAAGAACACCGGAAGTAAGTCACTTGTATTTTTTTGTCTTCTTCGTTGGAATATACAATAAAAGTTTGGACTTCCATTGAAGAAGGCAATTTAGAAGTTATCTATACCCACAATGACAAGTTCATTTTCATGTATTTATTTGCTTTGTGTGATGCGTGACACTAGTTTTGCCATGTTAATGAACTAGTGTCTAGTTAATACAGGAATTTGATTACTTTCCTATAATGATAGTTGTATTGTAAAAGTCAAATGCAGAATAGGCATGGTCGTATCTAGTTGCAGTGTCATGTAGCAAGTCTTTTATGCATTTTCTATTAAAATTTGTCTCAAATTTCTACTTTGACATGGTTTGAAAGATTGTTTTGTGACTTTGAAGTAAGGAAGAAATTTTTTAAATCTTGTCTTAAATTCTTAATTTGAATCGATTAGGTTTTTTTTTTTTTTTTTTTTTTTTTTTTTTTTTTGTTGTTGTGGTGAGGAAGGAATGTTGTCTATTCCTTGTCCACCAAGGATGGCATTCTTTTTCCACCAAGAATATTATTCCTTGTTCACCAAGGAATAGATATTGAACTCTTACATATTGATAAAACTATGTACAAAGGGATTTGTGGCTTTGACCCAAAGGTATTCCCATATGGGAGATACTTTGAATTAGTTTGTGAGAAGCTCTCTCTTGGTAGTGAGCAATTTTTCATATGATTTGGGTAGCGCAACTTGGTATTTGTTTGTGGGTTATTGCTTGTTTTGTGTGTGGCATTGCAGCTTGGTATTGTGAACTTTTGGTTTATTGATTCGAGTTAGAGCAAAATCTCTTTGAGGGTGGTGTGCAATAGATAAAATTTTCTTTTTATTTTATAAGTGAAGTCCCTAATCTTTGTATTTGTAAGGAAAATCCATTTGGATATATTAGGGTTTGGGTTATGTGAGAGTGTTTTTACACCAATTTTATATTCTCCCTTACTAGCTATGGACGTAGGCTATTGTTAAACCACCTAAATTTTTAGTGTTTTAGTGATTTGGTCTATTTTCTTTTTAAATTCTCTTTGTTTCTATTATATGTTTTAAAAATCTTTCTCGAAGTCCATAATATTTTCATAATTACTTTTACTACACTACAACATAAAGGGATGACTTATGTGACGATAAACCAATCTTATATAGCTCGTGTTGGCAAATTTGTCCACCTGTATGAACTGTTATCTACATGCAGAAGTCTCCAAAATTATTTGACACTAGCCAAAACTTCACCCTTGGCTGAGCTCAACTGATACCCGTCTTTGTTCAATCTGAATGTCAATCAATGGGAAGTGCTGAGAATTTGAAAATGCAAACTAAGAAACAACATATATATACTTAACAACCAACTAAGCTTTTGGTTATGAATGATGCATCACTTTAAATTGCTAGTGTCTTATTCTTTATCCCTTTCGTTTTTTAGTACTGCTCCAGCACTGTAAATAATGGTTAGGACAATTCAACAGTTCTCATCCTCCCCAAAATCTTTTAGTGTTATTTCTGAATAGCGTTTTCTCAAGAAAAATGAATCCGAAGGCTTTTATATACTTAGCTCTTCTGTTTGTGTCTGTTCTTCTCATCTCCTCAGCCTTGGCGATTGAGACATCTATAGATGAGGGAAAACGTTAGTCTAGCACCCATTATTACTGTTAAATTTCTTCCATTTTCATTATATATTTTCACCCATCTTTCTGAAAAACGTAAGAAAAGATTTCTCTTTCTTATAGTTTTTTTTTTTTTTTTTTTTTTTTGGGGGAGAAAATTATAGTTTTTCTTTTAAAGATAAATATCATGAACATGTAGCCACAAATATGTAAAAGGAAGAAGAATTAATTAATTTTTTCCCTTTTCACAATCAAGAATTTAATAATATATCAATTATATACTAATCAAGATTATATATGTATCTTTCTAGCTAAAAAAAAAATAGTATTTTATGTATCAAGTAATGCGACCGAGTCATTTGAGTGGTCATAATTAAGTATTTTGCAAGAACAAATGAAGAGTATTTTACATATGTTTTTGATGTTCTAGAACACATTAAACGATTGTTTCTAAGCTTATAAACCTTTACAGTGGAAGCAATGGAAGAAACAAACCCAGTGTATGATGCAAAGCCTCACTGCAAATGCCGAAGATGCTGCATCAATCATGGTGGATCTCAAGTCACCAAGGCTGAAATCATGCCTGAAAAGTGTAAGTTGAGGCAAACTCTAAGATGGGATTAATGTATCTAGAAGTATGTTGCACAAACATAATAAGTGGTACCTTTAAAGACATGAAAATTGAACCAAGAAACAAATGAAGAAAAACTGATTTAGTGAAGCTCGACACTAGCATCTATCGAGACTTAATGAAGAATTCTTGTCACAAGCTCAATCTATTGAGCTCTATGATTTTAGAATTCTTAGATCTAAATCTCGGCCCATGATGACTTGGCTTGCTAGGGTTTTGTTCTCTAAACCCCTAGACCATATATAATGTTTAGTTTAAAGTCATCAAACACATAGAGATTCAAAAACAGAACTCATACACTCTATGAGAAGCTACTGCGTTTTGTGTGCCTTAGAGTTTTGTAATAAAGTGTTTCCAGATCTTCAACATGCTTTGAAGTGAAGAACTTTGCAACCAACAACAATCATTCAGTTGTTAGGAGTTAGTCACGTACTGAGATCTGTGCTATGGAAGAAGTCTCTATAAGACCAAGTTCAATTTGAGATTAGAGTAAAGGTTCAATTGTAGGTTTGTATTTTGGGATAGCCTAGAGTAGTGGTAAGATTCCTCATACTTATAACCGCTTGTTCTTAATTAGTGGATTCTTAGGAGTAGTGACCTGAAAATCACCCGGTGGGAGTTTTTGCCTTGCAAGAGGTTTTTCCCATTCGTCAACAAATCACCGTGTTATTTAATTTCCGTTGCACATTAGTTTATTTGGTGATTTGTTGGTGCCTCTGCGATTTGCATATAATTTAACCTAATTAATCAACTTGAGTAATTAAATTAATTAATTGGGATCAATCTATAACTCAACAATAACCAATGGACAAAATTTTTCATTCTGTGTCGTTTTGGCCAGAATTGACGAAATTTTTTATTCTGGCGTGTAGACTAGTGCAAGTAATACCTTTGTTTTCTCTTGCTTCAAATTCTGGCTTGAACCGGTGTGCCAATTGAAATACTTGTTCCGGAATGAAGTTATAACACAGTGAGAGAGTGAAAAATTAGGAAGAGACATGGAAGTGAGAGACAGAAAATGAAATGACTAAGTGGTTTTGCAACCAAAATGCAGAAGATGACAACGGTGATGGTGTTAGACGAGGAAGACGAGAGCTTGGCTCACTTGCTGGCTCCAAAAAACTAAAGAGAGATAAAGGGTTATTATTATTATTAAGTATCAATAATTTTATAAAACAAAGATATTATTATTATTATTATTATTATTATTATATTTACACCATGCATAATAATATTATTATTATTAATATATAAATAGTGATTGGATAAAAAAAAAATGAAAATTTCATCCATAGATAGGAATTTAAATATACATATCTGGTGTGTAATCTCAAAATGACTCACCGGTACACTTTTGTACTGAAATATTCTGTTCTAATAACCAATCCGGAATGGAATTCAAAACCCTATTTATAGCAACCTTCAAAAAAAAAAAAAAAAAAAAAGCGGAAACATAAATTATTTTCTTATATTCTTCTTGTTTCGGATCTGGGATGCTGAAAATTTGTCGTGTATTAGGGCACTGAATGGCCATGATGATGTCCTAAAGTCTTTTATTTTGCTATAATCAGTATTTGTTGTCATGTTCGTTGGATTGCATAACAAAGGTTTGGGCTTCTGCAGAAGAAGACAATTTGAACCACAATCAATTTATTGAACTTGTTTGCTTTACCCTCTTTAGTACTTAAGGTCTGTGACACAAGGGCGGCGCCACGTTGAGTCTAGGGTGTTCCCAGGAACACCCTGAATTGGGGAAAAAAAAAAATTATATATAATAATTAAAAATTTTTATTTGTTTACCCTTTAAAAAAAAATTAGGAACACCCTCAATCAAAATTAGGAACACTCTCAAATTAAATATATATATATATATATATATATATATATGTTCTACTTTCAAGCAACAAAATTAAAAAATTAAAAAAAAAAAAACGCCAAAAAAAAAATTGTAACAGAGCAAGCCCACCAGGAAAAATAGCCCAACATCAATCGGTAAAGCAAACCCATTCTAAAGAAAAAAAAAAAAAAAACAAGGTAAAGCAAACCCAACAGATTACAGTGGCAAACGCGCGTTTGTGAAACGCCAGATTCTTAATAAAAAATAAAAAATAAAAAATAAAACCCAATATATTGAAATCAGAAACCAATGGACAACACTTGAAAGAAAGAAAGAAACCTAACCTAAATTCTAAAGAAAAAAAATCTAACCCATAAACCCAATATACTGAGCTCTAGAACGGTAGAACGCCAAAACCAATGGATCGCCGGATCGGAGAAGGAGATCGGAGATCGGATCGGTCTTTCTCGCCTCGACGTGCTGCTCGAGTCTTGACGACGCCGCCCCTTAGCCTCAGGCCTCCTTGCTCCCTCAACCTTAAGGTATTTCATCTTTGTCTCAATCTCTCTCTCTCTTCATCTCAATCTCTCTTTATTAATATTTACCTTATTTTTGGCTTTATTCGGTGTTGGTGTTGGTGAGATTATTAATTATCTTTTAGTGTTGGTGTTGGTGTCTTTTGGTGAGATACAATAAATTGGCTTTATTTGATTGGCTCTAATCTTGTGATTGGGGGCGATGGGGCACTGGGGCTTGTCTGTTGAATTGGGGGGTGGATGGAGGCATGGGCCCGGGTAGTGTTGTGTGCTAGTGCTAGTGCAAGTGTGCAACTAATAATTAATAAATATGGCTATGTGATGTGTGCTAGTTGATTAGATCAACTAATAGTCATAAAATATGTAATAAATCACTCTTTTTTAGACTTGGACTTAAGCTATACGGCCTATATATTTTTGTGCTGCACAATTTATTGACTTTTTTTTTTTTTTTTTTTTTGGTTAAGTAATAGTGTGATATTCCAAGTATCAAACAACCATAGTAATTAGTTGAACTAATTAATTTTGTTTGTTTGGGATATTAATTAACCAATAATTAATTGGGAAAAACAACTAATAAACAATAATTAATAATTTAATTAACCAATATATTATAAAAGACAAACAAATTAAATTATGTTAGGCTAAACAACAATTAATAATTTCATAATTAACGAAACAACAATATAACAAATTATAGTTTATAAAAGACAAACAAATTAATGAAACAACTAAATAGCAATACATTTGGGAAAAATTCCTGGAGCCACCACTGCTGTGACACTAGCTATTTATGCTATGTCGTTGTCCCAGTGTAAGAATCTTGAAAGGAAAATAAAATTTGTTATATTGTTAATGTAAAGTTGTCGTTTTTGTTGGCTAATTCCATGCCATTTTTTCTTGTAATTGTGCTTAATTTTCATGTATTTTTTAGGTTTATTTGTAATTGGGTAAATGTAGTTGAACCTTGGTCATTGTTTTTCTAAAGAGGAGAGACCTTTTCAAGAGCAACTCACTCTCATGAGTTACTTGACAACAACGTTCTAGTCTTACATTCATATCTTTTGGCTAGCCCATTTGAATCAACCCCAACCCACTTCAATATGATCCTATGCATGTGAAACACCCTAGAGAACTAGATTGTGAGTTTTAGAGGGTAATATTGAGATTTTACCTTTGAGAGAGAAAGAGAGAGAGAGTGAGAGAACCACGTCCATTGAGTAAACCATAGCCATTCTTTCATCTCTTTCCCTCTCACCATTTTCATATCCATGAGAGGAAATTTAAACTATCACTACTTGCACCTTATTTGAGTGTTAGAGATTTGATTAGTATTGGAAGCTATTTGAAGCAACACCACAAATCCAAGGGTTCTCGGTGGCTTGTGGTTGGCCGCTCAATGCGCACTTTCTAGATGCTAGTTGAAGAAAGGAATTGGCATAGTGCGGGAATTTAAGGTCTCAAGTACTAGGCTAGCTAGCTTTATGTTGAGGGCTTACTATAAACCTGTACTACAACTATTCACTAGTGGAGGTTTCGATGTCAGTGCCATAGAAAGGTTTTTTCGTTTGGGTGCTCGGGTGTTTCTCTTCAATAACATATCGGTGTTATTGTGTGGTTTGCATTTCTTTACTGCTATTTTTATTACTTCGCTAGTGGAGGTTTTGGTATTGATACAATGAATTGTGAATTTGGTTAATAACGTATATTTGAGTTTAATGCTAGTTTAGGGTGAAATTAATTAAGCCATAAAATTGGTTGATTAGGGGTTTAAATTTAATACCTAGACCTAGGATGCTAGGTAAAATTTATTGATTAGGGGTCTAAATTTAATACCTAGGCCTAGGGTATTATGTAAAGGTGATTAAGCCGTAAAATTGGTTGATTTGGGTTGTAAATTTAATACCTAGCCTAGGGTGTTAGACTATTAGTATTACTCTCAGTTGATATAGGAATTTCATTAACTACTGGTCTTGTAATTAGGGTTGAGCATAAACCCGGCCAACCTGACCCACCCGACCCGACTTGAAGGCTCTTGGGCGGGTTGGATGGATGCTTGGGTCGGGTTCGGGTCAATATTTGGATCTACCTTGGGTTCGAGTCAGTTTTGGGTCCAACCCAACCCTACTGATCTTTTAAAAAAAAAAAAATAAACACCTAATGTATCAAACAAGCACTACATTATGGTTGAGAATCTTGTACCATTTTTTAGTAAAAATATGATATAGACCCTAGAGAGAGAGAGATTCCCCTAAAAAAAAAAAAAAGAGAGAGAGAGAGAGAGAGAGAGGTAGAGAGATATGTAAATGTGTCTAACTCTCTAGGCTACTTTATAAGTATAGGTTATGTTTAGTGTAGTGTTTTTTTTTTTTTTTTTTTTTTTTTTTTTTCTTTGGTGGGGTTGAGCTAGAGAAAATAGGACAGTATTTATGATGATAGAAACAAATGAGAAAATGATAAAGAAAATAGTACAGATTCCACTATTCCATACTCGTTTGTTAGACTTAGCACCTAATTGGGTAATGGAATTTAATATTCTTATTTCTTAATTTATTGTTTAAATGGGTGTTTTTCAATAGTTTTTAATGAGTTTCCATATATTAACTCTACTATTTAATATTCGAAATTTAATATTTTTAATAGATCTTTTCCATAATTTTCAATGTCAAATGTTGTTTTTATATATTGCTTTTATTTAAATAGTAATGGTCTTATCTTGCAATATTTCCAAATATAATTTTTAGCATAATTACAAAGCTCTTAACGACTTCCAATATATATTAGTATATGTGTGAGATAAAAATAAATTGAATTTGAATAAGCTTGTGTTTTAGATTAACTAAATTTGTAAAGCAAGAGAAAATAAGACATCCTTTCTCAAAAAAAAAAAAGAAAAAAGAAAAAGAGAGAGAGAGAGAGAGAATATGACATTAATTCGTAAAGCAAGTCCTTACAACGTATTAATATTTCGTGTTTGCCACACTATGACCACATTTTAACTGCAGAGGGAATGTACTAATGTTGCATCAAACTAACCTATTGTTAGTAAATCTGGTTTTGTATCTCATACAAAATACACAGTTGAAGCAACAATCACGAATCTACTTCATTCATGAAAGATAACGTGTAACCTTGAATTCTAGAACAAAGAATAGAAAGCGTACCTTGGTGCGGTGAAATTCAAAACAAAATATTAGAAGTACTTGGGAACACTTTTAATCTTCACTCCAATTCTACTTTACACCCAAGAAGTGTGGTCTCTCAATCAGTTTTCAAGGGAGAATAATCGAGTGGCTTCACTCACACATACACACCATTTCACAATGATGTCTCTCTTAAATAAAATTTTGTATGTTTCTCCCTTTATAACTAACTGATTATCTAATTGGGCTGGCCTATTGAGCCTTTCCAATTGGGCTTTAGTGTGTGGTTTGGAATGGAACCAAAAGGGACCAATAAGACACTAGCTCCAATGGGCCTTAAGCTTTTCTGTCAACTCTTGACAAGTCCAAAGTTACCATTAATTATATTTAATACCACTATATAAATATAATTGCACTCTAGGCCTTATTAATAAATTATATCCCAAGACTCTAATGATATCATACGACCCCTCCATGAAATATCCATAGTGAACAAAGTCATAAAGAACTGTCACTTTGTAAACAACTATTTTATCCTTGAGTACCCGGTTTAATCTATTAGTTATTCACATTTATTGAAATCCAATTTCAATATATATATAAGCTTTAGTAACTCCTTACTAAAGTGGGCGCCCTGAATAACTAGTTCCCATTAAACTTATCTCAAGGGGATATTTCGTGTCTCTATAAAAAGAGATTATGGATTCCATCTTGAGAATATATGTTCCCTCAACATTACGTGTGGTTACCTAACATACTAAAGTTTTGACCGTGAATATTATATCTCACTCCTGATATATCAAAATAACTTATATTTCATGATCGGGTTCACTATCCTCTCAGGATTAAGAGTATATGAAATTAGAAGTCATTAGATTAATTATTCAGGAGACAGTTGTTGATTGAATAATTAATCTCACAGCGGTCCAGTTCAATATGTCTTAACTCTTAAGACACATCAACACATCAACTAGAAGTCTACACTTCCATGATCAAGACAAACCATTTTAGTTGATGTGTGTTCGGGGCCATTTTTCGGTTGCCCAGCCACGTGTGATTTGTTGGAGGGATGACCTTACTAGGCCCGAGTTCTTTTTTGGGGAGTTGTGCCCGGAACTCAACATTGGGCCACGCGGTCCAACGGCTACCGGTGTATTATTAATCCTAACAATCATTAAGGCCAAAATCTAAGAATCACGATAATTGTTGAGTAAATATGTAATATGTGTTTGATATGGTAGCTTTGATTAGCTATAATAACAGTTGAAATAAAGTAGTATTTATTTAGAGGTAAAGTAATCGTGTACTCAACGATGTAAATTTAAAGATAAGGAAGCAAAGCCACTTATCTTTGTATGGTTTGTAACCCCAGTTGTACAACTTCTGTGAGTTGATAATATCCCAGCAAAGTGCCAGCAGTAGAGAGGCAGTTTGCCAGCAGTTGAATGAGTTTAAGCCCTTTGTATGGTTTATAGCTCCAGCTGTGTAGCATCAGTGAGCTGACAGGATTCCAGCAAGATGCCAGCGGTAGAGGCTAGTTAAGTTTGCCCCTCTTGTCATGCATTTAAATGAGTTTAAGCCTTGGTTAATAGTTGTAATAGTAATTGGAATAAAGTAATATGTATTTAAATGTGAAGTAATCATGTAATGATATAAATTTAAAGGTAAGGAAACAGAGTCACTTATCTTTGATAGTTTGCAGCCCAGCTATGTAGCATCAGTGAGCTGATAAGATTCCAGCAGAATGCCAGTGGTAGTTTGCCATGATGATTTCAAGATTGAAGGGAAAAAATGGGTGCAACTTGAGGGAGAGAGAGTATGCCCAGCTGTGTGTAGGGGCTGGTTAAGCTTGCTCCTCTTATCATGCACTTAAATGAGTTTTCCCCTTAACAATGCTCTTTTAGTTTTTGTGAAGTTATGAGTAGTATTGCCTTCCATGAGAAGGGCTTTTATATTGAGTATATATGCCTTCTAAGAGAAGCGCTTTATGTAAGAAGTAGTGGTGCCTTCTAAGAGAAGGGCTTTGATATGAGATCTTAGTGCCTTCTAGGAGAAGGGCTTTAGTAATAGAAGTTCATGCATTCTATGAGAAGAGCTTTTAGTATGAGTGTTTGGCATCTCTTGAGAAGTATTGACATGGTAAAATATATAGATCTGTTGTGAGATATGAGAGATATGGTGGTTAAAGATAGTAAAAATATGAGATCATAACTGCTAGAGAAGTTGTTGAGATGGCTTTCCAAGATGAAAGACTTTTGTAAAAGAAGAGCATGGAGATGTATTTAGGTATTTGGAGATAAGAGCAGTGAGATAGGTGTATTTTCTGAGTATCGAGAATGAGAGAATGAGTATATGAGGAGTAATAGTGTAGTAGTGTGTTTAGCAAAGCTGCAGGGATTTTCTGCTGAGATTGTATGAAAGCTTATGAAGGGCATTTATGAGCTAAGAGCTGAAGAGTTTAGTTCCTAATTTTGGAAACTAAAAACTCAGAAGTTCCCCCCTTTCATTCAGAGCTTCCTCCGGTCATTGGAGGGAGAGAGAAGTTTATGAGTGAGTTTTTTTTCCCTTGGTGTCCCCCCTTGAGGTGTTTTTCAAAGGTCCCCTTTAGCTAAGTTTAAGGGGTATTTTAGTAAAGAATATCAAACAAAATATGTCCCCTACAGCAATAAATTTTCAGAGAATCCATTTTAAGATTTGGCCAAAAATGGTATGTTTAGCTTTAAGGTATTCTTGCTATTCCAGGTAAGAATTGCTGGGAAAAAAAGCAACAGAAAAGGAAGGTATTTTGGCAAGAGAAAGGTAATTTTAGTAGTTGGTTTTGGTTTTAGCCAAAGGCTGCTGGTTCAACTGTCACAGCTACTCTGAAAAGGCTGTCCCAGCTGTCAGGAAAAGCTGTAAAAAGCTGTTTGCTTTGGGTAGAACCAATGAGGTCAGATAGGTCATTTCAGACTGCTGGAGAGGTCATTTCAAGGATTTGGCTGAAAAATGGTAAGATCTCTTTGGAGGATATCTTGCTATTTTGGGTATAACAGCTGGCTGCTGGGATTTTAGCATTAAATGGCTGATGATGTCACTCCCAGCCAGGTGTCAAGTTCTGAATACACTGCTGGGATTCAGCTGGAAATGCTTCCTTTTTTGGGTGTTTGTGTTTTTGGTGCAAGGTTCCATTACAACACATAATAGAAGGATTGGTTGAAAGGTAATGAAGCCTTAGAGATTTAGTCAATGTCTCATTGTGTTGTGACATAATCTTGGTGAGGAAGAAGAGTATTTAATGCTCTGCTCTGGCAGCTGGCAGAGAAATATATGGTCAAATTGTGGCAGACAGCAGCTGGGTATTCAGAGATATTATGAATATTTTGTATAGAGAGAGATTAAAGATAGCCAATCAAATTAGGCCACGTGTTTGAGCTGGATTTTAGCTGAAAGAAGTAATGAGATTCATGTAGAATAATATAATGAAGTTTTTGAATATGTATAGCAACAGCTGGGGATTGAATGAACAGTAATCTTCCCAGCAGTTAGATGGCTGGGGATATTGAGCATTTGTCATATGATGAATATTAAGCATAGAAAAAGAGCAATAGGGAATTTTATCATTTTAGGTGCTACGTGATAAGAGATGCTTACCATACGTTACCCGCTACACACGGACTCGTCAGAGTTTAGGGAGTTGAAGAAGACACGCCAAGCAACATGTTTATTTTATCAACTTTAAACCACTGGAGCTTTACTGAACATACCTCTTGGCCCTCCAAACCACGACTCCCAAAGTTTCCCCAAAGTGACTTATGAGCTTGGATCATAAGCCGAAGATGAGATGACGTACCTCGGGTTTTGTTGTCATTTTGTGTAAATATGGGCTCTTGTTGAAGAAGCCGCTTGCCATGAGTGTAAGAGAGGTAATATGGGCCATGAGCTTTGATTCATTGCTTAAGCCCGATCCATACGTTGACGTTGATAATGTCATGGGGTTATGATCTCAATTGATGAATAGGAAATTTGGACCATGGACCCGTCTCTTGAATTAAGGATCTCGTGGGCCATGTGAGCCCAATCCATGTAGTTGAATGAGATATGAGCTTATTTTGGGCTTTAAATAGATTTACCCATAAAATCAATAATATGTTGATGTGGCATGGGTTGCCAATGAAGTAATGCCACGTGGGCCGAAAAAATGGTTCTCAACAATGTGTTATAATCTTTGCAGATGAAACGCCTAATTTCATCACCGACTACGAACTATATTTTAAGTTTACAAGAAACTTGTGATTTATATCTTTTGTGACCAAATCACATAAACCACATACAATGCATCTCAAGGACTATGATAATGTCCCATTAGTTCATAAATAGTCTCATATAATTAAACAACTTAATTATTTATAACATGCCAATAAATTGGATTTTAGGGCATAAACCCCAACAATCTCCCACTTGCCCTCAAAGACAATTTGCCATATATCCGATACTTATTTCCCTCTAAAGTAATTCATAATCACTCTAAGGCAAGGTTTGGAAACAAGATCCAGTCAGATTTATTGCATAAATTATCTTTTCTACTACTACTTCTCAAGTACTCATATCTCTCTAATGAGATAATACTTACGCTTAATGTGTATCTTGACCACTTAGGATGAACACATATCTTGAAGTCCAACTTCATGAATCACAATCAAACTACAAGTCAGTGTTTGTACAACCAGTAACCATCAAATCTTCACTTTTGTGGACAAGCATATAATCCCTCATTTTCTTAAGATATTTGAGTATATGCTTTACTCCCACTAAATTAAGTGATCTTAGATTCAATTTGATATTTGCTTACCATGCCCACCGCAAAATAGATATTTAGCCTAGTATATAGCATAGCATAAAGACTTCCTATTGATGTGGTATAAGGAACCGTCTTAATATGCTCTTCCTTTTATATGTCTTAGGACTATAGTCCTATATAAAGGAACTTCGAACTTAAAAAGAAAAGAATCCTTTCTTGAAGTGTTACATGATATACTTGGCTAGAATCTAATCTATTTAAGCAGTTTGAGATAGACTCAACATCCTAATTTTTGAATTTTTAACAAAGTTTAATTCTTAGGATGTGACTAGTCTTTTCCAAGTATTTTATATTAAACTGGACTAGACAACAAAAAACTCCATTGACAACAATAACTCTACATCATTCTAAATGATTAGAATGTCATCAACATACATCAAGAAATTTATTATTCTATATAGCTTTTACACACATAAGGCTTTTTAAATACTTGATCAAAATCAAACAATTTGATTGCTTGATCAAATATGATATTTTATGATTTAGATGCTTGCTTTAGTCCATAAATGGACTTTAAGCAACTTGCATACTAAACACTACTGGTTCTTTGCTATGAACAAGTCTAGTTACATCATATAGATGTCTTCTTCAAGATTGCTACTAAAAGAAACTTTCTTGATATTCATTATCATATTTCATCCAAATGAAATATAATGAATAAGAGAATCTAGATAGAGTCAAACTTAACTATTGGTGAAAAAATCTTTTCATAGTAGAACCATTTCTTTCTAAATAAATCTTTTCACCACTAGTCTTGACTTTGAAGATTTGCACCTTCAAATCTATCAATCACATTTACTTGTAGACCTATTTGAAAACAATAGGCTTAATGCCTTGTAGACCTATTTGAAAACAATAGGCTTAATGCCATTAGGCATCTTTACAAGCTCTAGACTTTAAATATAATCTAATTCTATTCACATAACCTTGATCCAGTCATCCATATTCATATCATCTATTGCCTTTATGTAGGACTGAGGATCAAATTCATATCCTTATGGAATGACTTCAAAAGTTTATTCCAAAAGTATGAATTTATTTGGTAATTGATAATCCTCCCACTACGATATTGAACCGGTGTAATAGTTATCTACAGAATAATGTCTTGTGGTGTATCTAATACAACCATCTCATTTCTAAATGTATTTTATAGTTGTCTAACAAAATTCTGACATTTTTCTTCTAGAACATTTTACCTTTAAAAGAGCCCTATTCCTCCTTTATGTATGCACTGACTTAAAGAAGTCATTGGAACTTTATTCCTTTACAAAAAAGACCCCTAGATCATATTATCCTCTAAATATAATTCATAGACTAGGAATATAACAAAATAATGATTCTAAAAGCTCATCTTTCACCAATCTTGAATATCATTTAGATTAATAAAATTTAGACATAAGTGCCAAAACATACAATACCAAAGGATGGAAACTTTCTCTTTAAAAAGTAAGACATGTAAATTTCCATCTAGAAGATAATTATGGACAATGCTTATCTTTACCAAAATGGAAACACTTTCCTTTTGGTCAAACTTTTGGGTCTAATTTCCTTTTGGCAACTTATAGGGCAAATAACTTGTCCAACTGTTTGGTATTATAATTCATCATCTTACCACCCTTACCTTTCGGTTTAGGTTAAGAATTTGAATTAAATCATATTAATTTTAGTCTTAGCTTTTAGGATGTCTTCCATTGTGTAGAACTCACTCATTAATTCAAATAATATAAAAGGAATTTATTTTCAAAACAATCTGAATTGATCAAATGATTCTAACAAGGACTTGTGGATCATATCAAAGAATTCCAATTCATTTAAAAAATAAAATATTTTCATAAAATGATGTAGAATTGGAACTCCTTAAGCCTTTCTTAGCACTCAATATAATTCATACCAAACATCTCATTTAGACTTAATATAAAGTCTAAGTCTAGTACTAACTCTTGCATCTCATGCTGTAACACAATTGAGATAGAAGCCAATGTAACATTTTAACATTTCAATGGAGACTATGATCACATCATAAGCTATCTTCCATAAATGCATCATGTATAGGAAATTATGACAATTCTGAATTAAAACATAAATATGTAATTCAGCTCCTTTAAGCACCATGTCCAAAATTATTTCTTAGTTAATGTGATTCTATTAAAATAGTAGTTAGAGAACAAAAATTTATGACAACTTTATTTTGAAACTATGAACTTAAATACCAGGACATTATATTTTGCAACCACTACCATATAATATGGAACCCATAAAAACATATTATATTAGGTGCAACGACAACCCAATCCATGTCTATAATTCCTTGGTAGCAAGTATATTATAAACACCATGATTGATTGAGAATTATTCTCATTATTAGTGCTATAATGATAACTCTTATCAAACACTAATAATATGCCGTATTAACTTTAGCCTCTAGGTAATAATGACATAGCTCCTTTGGGAGGTTAACATTACACTTAGTCTAGTGTACACCATTATCTAGAATCATGTGTAGCCACATTTCATCTCCCTTATAATGTTTAAACTTGTAGTACCATGAAACAAAACACCCTCCTTTGGGATCGCGAGGCATATACGCCATGACGAGGTCCTTGTTCACATTACTTTAAACGGGTAATTCAATCTTGTAGTACTATGAAGTAAACACCCTCCTTTGAGATCGTGAGGCATATACGCCAAGACGAGGTGCTTACCCACACTACTATGAACCGATAATGGAGGCCGTGAGATCCAACCCTTGTATCTCTCTCCCACTAAAAATTTTAAAAACAAGTGGATTGTCCTGAAAACATTGTGATCTCATCAAAATTTTAACCCTACACATTAAAAGTGTTTAATTGTTTAAATTCGATGTGATCTTACTAAGTCACATCACAATAGCGTAACGAACATTTGCACAATCACGAAGAAGTTTAATCATGTAATCCATGAAGTAAATACCCTCTGCGTGGAATGCAAGACTCGAAGTCAAGACAAGGTATCTATTCACATTACAATAAACTTTAACAAAAAGAGTCATTTCAGCACTCCCACTCATTATTTGGGTTTTTCTTAAATAATTGTGATCCCATCACAACTAATAACCTTGCACTTAATAAAGACTCTAATCTTATTAGAATCACTAACTAAAATGGAAGTCCTAAACTATTTAGGATTCCTTAAACTCTAATGGATCAAAAATTAGTTATAAAGAACTCTATCCTTAATTTACTAGATAAAAGATTCTAATCTTATTAGAAACTATATACCTTTTAATTAGAATTTTAATCTCATTAAAAACCTCTAATTAAAATAAATTAAGGACTTTTAATCATAAAACAAATTTAGGACTAAGAGTTCTACTTAACTAACATCTTTGATCTCATTAGGTCTTCTAGTTAGATAATGATTAATAAATGTCCATAACTTTTAAGGACTATAAAATTAATCACATAGCCTTGCTTTTTATCAAAGTTTTAACACTTAGTCAAAAACAAGTGAAAATTCAAAATTCAGTGCCTTCGATCGGTTGAACCTATTACTCAATCGATCGAAAAATGAAGAAATTCATCACAAAGTTTCTACCTCGTTCAATTGATTCTCGATTCCTATTTGATCGATCGAAATCAACATTCGATCGATCGAAAGGAATTCTCGATCGATCAAGACAATGAAGAATTTCATCATGGAGTTTCTGCCTAACTCGATCGGTTCTCGATTCCTCTTCGATCAATTGAAAAGTACATTCAATCGATCAAAAGGAATTCCCGATCGATCGAAACTCGTACAACTGAATTTTTTCAGAATTTTCCATCAACCGTTTTTTATAGTTTTTGCAATTTTCCATCAAAAACACCTTTTGATTTTATGAATGAAGATTCACAGATCAAACATTAAGGTTTTCAAGATCAAGATCAAGAACCATAATAATGCTAGAAACCCTTGAAAACATAATTCTAATTCATTAGGAATAAATTTTATAATCCTAGCATTAACATGATAGCATATATATCCATATATCTCCATATAAATTGCAACATATGAAACATTCTTTAATATACGGATCCAAGACATCCAAGGCATATAACACATGCTAGAAACATTGTATCACTACATTCTATCAATAATCCGAATGCTTATGAATCCATATATATTTATATATTGGATGAATCCTTTATAAACTATTAACACATGCAAGATGGCCATCAAGGCAATTAACATTAAATTGTCTTTCTATAGCCAAACGGTGCAAAACATAATTCACATGCATGTGTCATCCAATCCGTATAAACAATTAACATTAAATTGTCTTATGCTTATAAGATGGCCAAGCGGTGCAAAAATAGTCCAAGCGGTGCAATAACTAAATACATGCACATGACGATTATTTCAATACCATTCAATAACTACTCACAACGGCAAATAATATCCAAGCCGTGCATAACAAAAGTAAACCCATTCGCAAGATGTGTAGATGGTGTCCTTGATGAATACAAACACCAAAAACATACGGCACAAAACAAAAGTTACAGCCGTGTCCTCTTGGAACCATGCAAAACAATATATCGCATATATTGATCAATGCACACAGGGTTTATGGAACAATAACTTTATGCAGAAATTTGAAAACACAAAGATAATGGTTTTCTTAAATTCTAAAACTCAATCACATGTTATACAAACATGATATTGAAGACTGCTCTGATACCAATTCTTGGTAAATTTGGTTTTGTATCTCATACAAAACGCACAGCGGAAGCAACAATCATGGATCTACTTCATTCATGAAAGATAATGTGTAACCTTGAATTCTAGAACAAAAAATAGAAAATGCACCTTGGTGCGGTGAAATTCAAAACAAAATATTAAAAGTTCTTAAGAAAACTTTTAATCTTCACTACAATTCCACTTTACGCCCAAGAAGTGTGGTCTCTCAATCAGTTTCCAATGGAGAATAATCGAGTGGCTTCACTCACACATACACACCATTTCACAATGATGTCTCTCTTAAATAAAATTTTGTATATTTCTTCCTTTATAACTAACTGATTATCTAATTGGGCTGGCCTACTGGGCCTTTCCAATTGGGCTTTAGTGTGTGGCTTGGAATGGGACCAAAAGGGACCAATAAGACACTAGCTCCAATGGGCCTTGGACTTTTCTTTCAACTCTTGACAAGTCCAAAGTTACCATTAATTATATTTAATACCACTATATAAATATAATTGCACTCTAGGCCTTATTAATAAATTATATCCCAAAACTCTAATGATATCATATAACCCCTCCATGAAATATCCATAGTGAACAAAGTCATAAAGAACTGTCACTTTGTAAACAACTATTTTATCCTTGAGTACCCGGTTTAATCTATTAGTTATTCACATTTATTGAAATCCAATTTCAATAAATATAAGCTTTAGTAATTCCTTACTAAAGTGGGTGCCCTGAATAACCAGTTCCCATTAAACTTATCTCAATGAGATATTTTGTGTTTCTATAAAAAGAGATTATGGATTCCATCTTGAGAATATGTGTTCCCTCAACACTACGTGTGGTTACTCAACATACTGAAGTTTTAACCGTGAATATTAAATCTCACTCCTGATATATCAAAGTAACCTACATTTCATGATCGGGTTCACTGTCCTTTCAGGATTAAGAGTCTATGAAATTAGAAGTCATGAGATCAATTATTCAAGTGACAGTTGTTGATTGAATAATTAATCTCACAACGGTCCAGTTCAATATGTCTTAACTCTTAAGACACATCAATACATCAACTAGAAGTCTACACTTCCATGATCAAGACAAACCATCTTAGTTGATATGTTATAGTCTTCACAGATGAAAAGCCCAATTTCATCACCGACTGCGAACTATATTTTGAGTTTACAAGGAACTTGTGATTTATATTTTCTGTGACTAAATCACAAAAACCACATACAATGCATCTCAAGTACTATGATAATGTCTCATTAGTTCATAAATAGTCTCATATAATTAAACAACTTAATTATTTATAACATGCCAATAAATTGGATTTTAGGGCATAAACCCCAACACCTATTTGCTTCTATTCTTAGATAAGACTAGAATACATACAAAGTTAGTATGTTTCCTTCATTCCACCAAATGACATTTTTTCGCCAAAAAAAGAAATTGTAAAAGTTATATTTAAATACAAACATACATTCCATTTGTTTCGATGGAAAACCTTGTGTAAAAATAGTTTTCCGTGTTTTTCAGCGTTTGGAAGCATAAAAAAAATGAGTTAAAGGAAAATTATTTTTTGTCAACATAAAAAGTATGACTTATTTTTAGAGATTGTTTTCCATTAATTTTTTTTTGGAAAACAGCTCTATCTCATAGCAAACTAAATACGGGATTAGGAGGTTTTTTTTCAACTCATTTAAAGTTGTTACCAAACATTGAAAAATGAGATAGTTCAATAGAAAATGCTTCTTGGAAAATGATTTATTTTCTAGAAAATATCATTACTGAAACAAACATCATTGGCATTTTCCTGTAACTTTCAATGCCAAATGTTGTTTTTTATATATTGCTTTTATTTAAATAGTAATGGTCTTTTCTTGCAATATTTCCAAATATAATTTTTAGCATAATTTAGTTTATTGTAGCATAATTTTCTAATGACAACAATTTCCATCCAAATGAAGGTTAAAATGATAATAAAATAATTTGACTTTACAAAAAAGGAATAACTCTAACAATAATATTTTCCATAGTGAAAGTCAAATTGTTGTTTAAAAAGGATTTTATTTCAGTCCTAATTATATAAAGGATCTTGTTTCTTATTGGAAAGTATATTTCCAAACTAAGCCTATTGCTAATGTAAACAAAAATGGTAAATTTTATTTTCTCATTCAATGAGGAGCGGGTCAAGATATACACAAGGAAAAAAAATTGTAAAAGTTTGTTGCCTAATCAAGAAATCACGACCATTAAACCTATATACGACAATAAATAAATTATTGAATTTAATTTTTCACATTAATGTAAATCACTAAATTAGTAAAATAACTTCAAAAAAATATTGCCTAAACAAACATGCATTAACTTGATAAAGAAAAAGGCATTAATATTTTATTATCATAAAAAGTGGAGATCCTTCAAACATGGAAGTTTAAAAATAAAAATAAAACCATGACAACTTTTAAATGGCAAGTTTGAGTAATAGAGTAAGTAATTTTTTCCCCATTAATAGCTCATTAAAGTGGTAGCTATTTCAATGTTTCTTTTAGGCCTTTCATGGTTTCACCTTCACACAATTTGAAAAAAAAAAAAAAAAAAAAAAGATAGACCCGACCTAATACCCAATCACCCGACTCGACCAGAGACCTGTACTTTTTGGGTTGGGTCGGGTTTCTCCTTGATAAACCCGATTGTTATCGGGTCAGGTTGCGGGTGATAGTGAAACCGACCCAACCCGACCCGATCTCAGTCCTTGTAGTGACAGTTGTATTGTTAAAGTCTCATGCATGTAGTTAATTTCACAAGGACGTTATGCACTTAATTTGTGGATGACTAATGTGAGAAAGTATACAATGTTTCGGTAATACCAACTTAGCATCTGTTTTGGTATTTTCTACTCAATAATTGAGTGACACCTGTTTCAAAAAATCACATCAGACTACTCCAATAAATGATTAATTTATCTTTTCGATAGTATAGAAGATTGTGATTAATTTATTGAAGTAGTCTAATGTGGTTTTTTGAAATAATTGTGACTCATTTATTAGATAGAAAATACCAAAACAGATACTGAGTTGGTATTATCAAAACATGGTATACTTTCTCGTCTAATGCGGATGCTAAACCAATCTTCCATTACTATTGTGTTGACAAATCTGCCCACATTTATGAACTACTATCTTGAGTACGTGCAGAAATCTCCAAATTTATTTGCTACTTGGCACCACTTCACACTTTGCTGAGCTCAACTAATACACGTCTTTATTCAATCTGAATGTCTGTCAATGGAAAGTATTAAGAATTAGATAATTAATGCATACTAAAGAGCCAACGTCCAACAGCCAACTAAACTTTTGGATATGAATTAATGACGCAAGACTTTAATAATCTATTGTCTTTTACGTTTACACCCTTTCGGTTTTTGGCATTGCTCCACCACTATAAATAACGGTTAAGGAAACCTAACAGTTCTCATCCTTCCTAAAATCTTTGAGTGTGATTTCTGAATAGCGTTTTGTCAAGAAAAATGAATCCGAAGGCTTTTATATTCTTAGCTCTTCTATTTGCGTCTGTTCTTCTTATCTCCTCAGCCGTGGCTACTGAGACATCTAAAGATGAAGAAAAACGTTAGTCTAACACCCATTATTATTGTTAAATTTCTTTCATTTTCTCTTTTTACATTTTTCACTCATATTTCTGAAAAAAGGTAGGACAGCTTTCTTTTATTTATTTTTTATTCAATTTTTTTTTTTAATATGTATATCATGATATCTTAATATTAATCATGAACCTGCAGCCACAAATACTTAAAAAGAATGACGAATGTGATTTTATTTTTACAATTAAGAACTGTACATTATATACCGATCATGATTATATGCTCCAGCAAGAAGTTAGTGTATGTATCGTTTCTTTTATTATTTATTTACAAGTAAAGGATAAGGGAAATAAACCTAGGTTTTTCCTATGAAAAGAATGAGACAGTACTATTAACCAGAACACTCTTTGTGTATATATTTCTTGATCTGTCGTGACCAAGTATTTTGCACTGAGTTATTTAACTTTTGCATTGCACGCAGCAGAAGAATCAGAGCCTGTAGAAGACGCAAAGTATGGTGGTTACGGAGGAGGGTATGGCGGTGGACGTGGTGGGTATGGTGGTGGTGGTGGTGGACGTGGAGGGTATGGTGGTGGACCTGGAGGGTATGGCGGCGGTGGACGCGGAGAGTATGGTGGTGGACATGGAGGGTATGGCGGCGGACATGGAGGATATGGAGGAGGCCATGGTGGAGGAGGCCATGGAGGCCGTGGAGGTGGTGGCCCAGATGGAAACTGAAGCCAAGCCCTAGAGAACTAGAGTGGAAAAAAGTATTATGCATGTATTTGTTTGAATAATGTAGAATGTAAGCTTTGAAGTATGAGAAAATATAAATAAGCATGCATGCATGTGCTTTTTTTTTTTTTTTTTTGGTTTCAACTAGTAGTCTAAACTTTTCCACAGTATCACCCTCAAAAAAAAAAAAGGAGCTATGGGCCTTTTGTTGTAACAAACTGAATAAAGAGGATATGAATTTGGTTTTAGTTCGAGGAAAAATCTGACTTCCCAATTAGCAAATTTGCTGAATAATATTCTGATTGATTTTTATTGATATAACGTGCTTGGATAAAAAATAAAAAACTCCAATATTCCTAAACAACTTAGCAACTAGATAAGGATAAGCAAAACTCCTAAACCAAACTCCCTAGTACTTCAATCCGATAACTATTCAGATTGTTATTATAAAACCAAACTCCAAATACTTTAATCTGATAAGTATTCAGATTGTCATTATTATCTTCCCTGACTCTACTAGCACAGAGAGAGTAAAAAAACAAATACGAATAAAAGGTAACCGATAAAGTAATTCAAAACAAATGAACATCCAATAGAGCGTGTGAACCCAGTAGCTCTAGCCACTTCTCTTTGGGCATAACATTCCTTCCCCCTTAAATTTGACCCTTGTCCTCAAGGGTAATTATATTAGGAAAACGAAGCCACATTGTGCAAGCATCCTCCCAAGTAGCTTCTACTGGTGATAGCCCCTGCCAATGGATCAAAACTTCTTATTTGTTTCTCTGAGTTCACCTATCCAAAACAGCTTGTGGAAGAGGACCAACAACACCATTGCTCCCATGAATTTCTGGCAAAGTAGAACCCTGTTGGTCATTGTGGCCAAGTGACTATTTGAGGTTGGAAACATGAAATATAGGGTGAATCTTGCAATTTTCTGGCAATTTAAGCTTATAGGCAACATCACCAACTTTTTGTATGATCTGGAAACGTCCAAAGAATTGAGGAGAAAGCTTCAAATTCCTACGCAAGGCCACAGATAAATGGCGGTAAGGTTGTAACCTCAAGTACACCCATTCCCCCACTATCTCTCTCTACGCTTCTTATTTGCATAAAAATTCATCCTCGACTGTGCCAACAAAATATTTTCACAAAGCTCCTTCAAAACCTCATCCCGTGTTATCAATTCGTTCTCCACTGCTTCAGTTCTAGCTGTACCTGCAACATATGACAATAAATTTGGTGGGGGCCTGTTAAGAACAGAGTATTTAGTAGTTGAATTCAAGGACAACTAGACCTCCAAGAACAGGGATAGAGAGAATAGAGACTAGAGATAGAGGGAAGAGCAGAGAAAAGAGAGTATTCAATTAACAAAATGGTTCTATGAAATGCTTACAATCTGTTACCCCTCTTATAATACTCCTAGCCTTTCCCTCCAAGCTTAACCGTGTGACTAACTTGTAAAAACCTTGACAACTAATCAATCCAACTAACTCTTACATCAGCTAACACACACACACATCTGCCACATCATCCTTACACGTGTTACAGATACAAAATGCCACTACATGCAACATAGTCCTACTCACTCAGCTGCCCACACAGCTGCACTGGAAGCCCCCCCTTTCATCAACCCAGCACACCCCACATCATCAGCCCAAGCATACCTTGTAACACTCCTTTATGCAACACCACATGCACTGACCAACAACATCACATGCCTTACATACACTTGAATTCCTAACATTGCCCCCTCCTTTAAAACACCTTGCCCACAAGGTGTGGGAATTTCTGCTGTAATTCAAACAAACTTTCCCAGGTAGCATCATCCTTGCTCTTATCCTGCCACTGCACAAGCACCTGAGTGATGAGTCTACTCCTTAATTGATGAGTTCTGGTATCCAAAATAGCCACTGGCTCAGGGGCAAGGATCTGCTCTACAGTCACAGCTGGTAAAGCAGGTCTAGGACTCACATTAGTACCTAGTTTAGCCTTGAGGTTTGAGACATGGAACATAGGATGGATTTGGGACCCTTCAGGCAAATTAAGCTTGTAAGAAACCTAACCAACCTTTTGCACAATTTGGAAGGGACCATAAAAACAAGGAGCAAGCTTTCCACATTGTTTGGGCTGCATTGAGGCTTGCTTGTATGGTTGAAGCCTGAGATAAACCCAATCCCCTACCTCAAAGGACCTATCCACTCTCTTTTTATTTGCAAACCACTTCATTCTCTCCTGAGCTGCATTTAAATTGTGTTTCAACAAGGAAAAGAGTTGCTGCCTATCCTGCAAATAAGAATCCACAGCTGCAACCCTTGTCACACCTGGCACATACTCCATAACCTTGGGAGAAGGATAACCATAAAGTGCTTCAAATGGAGTGAGCTTAATGGCAGTGTGGAAGTTAGTATTGGACCAAAACTCAGCCATGGGCAGCCAATTTACCCAAGAAAGAGGTCTGTCAGTAGCAAAGGCTCTCAGGTAGTGCTCCAGACTTTTGTTGACCACTTCAGTCTGCCCATCGGATTGAGGATGATATAAGGAAGACATAGCTAAGTTAGTGCCCTGTAGTTTCATCAATTCTGACCAAAATTTGGAAGTGAACACTGGGTCTCTGTTACTCACAATTATAGATGGCATACCATGTAACCTGAAAACATACTGCATGAACACTTGGGCCACCTTAGCAGCAGTGTAGGGATGAGCCAAGGGAATAAAATACACATACTTGGTGAACCTATCTACCACCACAAAAACCACTGACTTCTGTTGAGACTTAGGCAACCCCTCCACAAAATCCATGCTAATGTCTAACCAAGGTCTATCTGGTACAGCTAATGGCTATAACAAACCAGCAGGTAAGCAAGTCTCACTCTTCAACCTTTGGCATGTATCACACTCCCTCACAAACTGTTTCAAGTCCCCTACCATACCAGTCCAGTAAAAATCCTTCTTAAGCCTCTGAAAGGACTTTAAATAACCAGAATGACCCCCTAAAGGGCTAGCCGTACCTGTTGCAGCACTTGAGCCTCCAATTCCTTAGCTGAAATACCTAAAAACAACCTTCCTTTGTAAAACAATAAGTCATTAGACAAGGTAAACCTAGCTGGAATGTCACCACCTGACTGGATAGCAAGAATTATCTTCTGAGTAGTAGCATCAGTTGTGTAAGCCAACTTAAGTTCATCCAACCAAGTAGGAGTGGGAAAGGAAATGATACAAAGAGTTCCCACCTCAACACCCTCAAACTCCCCTTCCTCAACAACTTCTTTTCTTGAAAGTGCATCTACTACCAAATTTTCTTTCCCATGTTTATATTCCACCAAAAATGCATAGCCAAGGAGCTTAGTTATCCATTTTTGCTGAGCAGGGGTCCCAATCTTCTGCTCAAGCAAGTATTTAAGGCTTTGATGATCTGCTTTAATCACAAAGGGTCTGCCAAGGAGATATGGTCTCCTTTTCTTCACTGCAACTACCAGAGCCAGCAACTCCTTCTCATATGTTGAAAGGGCAAGGTTTTTACCCTTCAAGGCTTGGCTGTGGTAAGCAATTGGCCTTTGGTCTTGCATTAGGACAGCCCCAACACCAACACCAGATGCATCACACTCCACCACAAATGACTTAGTGAAATCAGGTAAAGCCAAAACAGGAGGGTTTGACGTTGCATCCTTAAGGAGTTGGAAAGCTTGAGAAGCCTCAGAGGTCCAATTAAATGAGTCTTTCCTCAACAAAGCTGTTAAAGGTGCAACAATTTGTCCATACCCCTTGACAAACTTCCTGTAATAGCCTGTCAACCCCAAGAATCCCTTAAAGCCTTCACATCTCTAGGAATTGGCCATTGCTGCATAGCAGCAGTCTTCCTTGGATCTGTCCTAACTCCATCACCAGAAATAAGATGTCCTAGATACTCCACTTCCTTACAAGCAAACACACACTTTGATTGTTTGGCATACAATTGATGTTTCACCAAAACTTCCAAGACCACATGAAGGTGATGCACATGATCACTCACATTCTTACTATATATCAAGATGTCATCAAAAAATACTAACACAAATCTCCTTAAGTAAGGCTTAAAAATGGAATTCATGAGGGATTGCAAAGTTGAAGGTGCATTGGTTAAGCCAAATGGCATTACCAAAAACTCATAGTGCCCTTCATGAGTCCTAAAGGAAGTTTTAGGAATATCCTCCCCCCTCATTCTAATTTGATGGTACCCGGACCTTAAATCCAATTTAGAAAAGACAGTTGCACCAAACAACTCATCCAATAGGTCATCTATGATAGGTATAGGGTATTTATCTTTAATGGTTACTTGATTTAAGGCCCTATAATCAATGCACATTCTCCATTAACCATCTGCCTTCCTAACTAAGAGGACTGGTGAAGCAAAAGGGCTGTTACTGTTTCTAATTAAACCAGCAGATAGTAAATCCTTAACAATCTTCTTAATTTCATTTTTTTGATAGTAAGGGTACCTATAAGGCCTCTGACAAATAGCTTGGGCTCCCTCCTTCAAGGTGATTTGGTGTTCATGATCCCTTAAGGGTGGCAGCCCCTCTGGTGTAGCAAAAACTGATTTGAACTCCTCCAACAAAGCAGCTACTTCTTCAGGTAACTGATCTGTGCCTTCTGTAGATAACAATTGAGACTGGAATGCAATGTGAAGAACTAGCCCTTTCTTAACAGATTGTTTCAAAAACGTATTCCCATCCTGCAATTGAAACCTTGTACTCCTCAAACCTTGTAGCAGCACCTGCCTATGATTATATCCAAAGCTCATTGTAAGCATCTTGAAATCCCACTGAATTACTCCCAAAGTTCCCAACCATTGAGTCCCTAAAACCAAATCGTACCCCCCCCATTGGCAAAATATGCAGATGCACCACAAATTCATGCCCTTGTAACCAGATTGGTACATCCTCACAAACACCTTGAGTCTTGATCACTTCACCATTGGCAACCTTGACTTCCAGGACTTGAGAAGCATCAATATTCATGTGCAGATGTGATACCAATGCAGCATCAATAAAGTTGTGAGTACTCCCTGAATCAATAAGAATGACAAAGGAATTATGCTTAATCCTTCCCATGACCCTCATAGTGCCCAAAGTGGGGGTGCCACTCAATGCATAAAGAGTAATCTCAGCATCTTCTTGATCCTGTCCAACCTGATCTGCATAGCCATTCTCCTCCAATTCAGGGATGTTAACTCCACAATTAGTATTTTCCTGAGTAAACTCCACACAATCCAACAAAAATAGCACAGCATTCTTGCACTTGTGGCCAAGAGCCCACTTCTCATCACAGTTGTAACATAATCCTTTCTTCTTCCTCTCTTCCATTTGAGCAGGAGAAATTCTCTTGAGAGGTAGCCTTGGTTTAGTCTCTAATAGAGAAGGAATTTTTGGAGGGGCTCCCAAAATGGAAGGCTTGCCTTGATCCCCCTGAGCCTTGGCAAATTTCTTACAACTCCAATTATATTCCTCCTGAATCTTTGCCAAACCAAAAGCCTCATTCAATGATTTTGGACTAAGCATTCTCACTGGCAACCTTATCTCATCTCGTAAACCACTTAAGAAGCAGCTTAACTTGTGATTAGCAGACAAACCCTTAATCCTATTAGATAACACCTCAAATTGGGCTTTATACAAGGACACTGAAGCAGTCTGTCTCAGCCTAGTCAGTGTTTCCATGGGATTGTCATAAGTTGTGGCACCAAATCGAATGTGCAATGCTTGAATCAATGATTCCCAATCCACAAAAGACCTACCTCTTCACTGTCTTAAAACCATATTAGAGCCTCACCATCCAGATGAAACGAGGCTAGCATCAATTTCTCTGCATCTGGTGTATTATAATACTTGAAATATTGGTTGGCTTTGTAAACCCAACTTGCAGGGTCTTCACCAAAGAACCTTGGAAATTCCAATCTCACAGGACGAGCCAGAGCCATTGTTGAAGAATTAGCATTCCTAGGTTCACCATAGGTTGGAGATTAAGGCAATCCACCTTGATCAGAACTATTATGCCTCTATACCAGAATTGCAAATTGTTGATTCATTTCGTTTATAGTACGTGTGTGCACTTCTTGGATAGTACGCATTTCTTGGATTTCTTTACCATGATGATCACTTGCAGTCCTCAGTGAAGCCAGAGCCTCCTGAGTCGCAACAGTAGTTGAACGTGTTTTAGCCATGGCCGAGGAAGGCCTTGCTCTGATACCAAATGTTAAGAACAGGGTATTTAGGAGTTGAATTCAAGGACAACTAGACCTCCAAGAACAGGGATAGAGAGAATAGAGACTAGAGATAGAGGGAAGAGCAGAGAAAAGAGAGTATTCAATTAACAAAATGGTTCTATGAAATGCTTACAATCTGTTACCCCTCTTATAATACTCCTAGCCTTTCCCTCCAAGCTTAACCGTGTAACTAACTTGTAACAACCTTGACAGCTAATCAATCCAACTAACTCTTACATCAGCTAACACACACACACATCTGCCACATCATCCTTACACGTGTTACAGATACAAAATGCCACTACATGCAACATAGTCCTACTCACTCAGCTGCCCACACAGCTGCACTGGAAGCCCCCCCTTTCATCAGCCCAGCACGCCCCACATCATCAGCCCAAGCATACCTTGTAACACTCCTTTATGCAACACCACATGCACTGACCAACAACATCACATGCCTTACATACACTTGAATTCCTAACAGGGCCTACCATACACAATTTCAAATGGGGTCTTTTTGGTGGTCGTATGAATGCTTGTATTTTTACAATATTCAGCCCAAGAAGTCCATTTAACCCACTCCTTGGATCAAGGACTTGAGAAACACCGCAAGTACATCTCCAAAGTGCGATTAACTACCTCCGTTTGCCCATCGGTTTGCGGATGATAAGCAGAGATGAAATTAAAGCTTCATTAAGGAGAAATAATTCCTCCCAAAACTTACTTATGAATGTAGTAGTATCACGATCACACACTATCGATTCAAGTAGCCCATGCAATGGGTGAGAAAGGGGTATAAAATGTTCACATTTGGAAAGCCGATCCACAACCACAAAAATGGTTTATTTACCCATAGAAGTTGCAAACCTTCTACAAAATCCATAGATATATCAGACCATACCTTAGTTGGAATAGGTAGAGGTTGGAAAAGACCGGCTGGGCTAGTGCATTCCATCTTATGTCTTTGGCACACATCACAATGCCAGATATAGTCTTGTGTCTCTAGAATGAAACTCCAGGATTATATCTTGAAGCAATGGAGAATCAGAATCAAGATAAATCTGATTCTTAAAAAATAATACTCCCTCCTTGAAGTCCCACGGTCCAACAACCTCCCCTTCTTGAAAAAGCTTGACAATGTGTTGTAGTTTTAGATTAGTTTGCACCTCCTCCTTAATGGTATCAAGCCATCTAGGAACTCAAGTAGAGATTGTAGCAAATTCTGCATTTTCTTCCTTTCTAGAGAGTGCATCTGCCACTTGATCCTCAATTCCCTTCCTGTATTCCACTTGGAAATCATACCCCATTAACTTGGACAACCACTTCTGTTGTGCATATGTTGTGATTCGCTGCTCCCATAGAAATTTAAGGCTTTGGTGATCGGTTCTCACTACAAAGGTTTGACCAAGGAGATAAGACTGCCACTTTTGAATAGCCAATACCAAGGCTAGCATTTCTTTTTCATTCTTAGAGAGCAATAAGTTCCTTCCATGCAATGCTTGACTGAAAAAAGCAATGGGTCGTCCATCACAAATATGTTGGCAAAATTGGTAAGGGCCAACACCGGTGCTTGAGTCATTGCCTCCTTCAGATCTTAGAAGGCTTTTTTGGATACAGGAGTCCATGTGAAAGAATCTCTTTTTAACATATTGGTGAGTGGCGACGCAATCCTTCCATACTCACAAATGAATTTTCAATAGTAATTGTAGACACCTCATTTTGTACCTATTAATAAATTTTGGTCTCCGGCCCCAAAGATGAGCTTGAGATATGTCAACCAAGGGTATTTAAAGAGTTCACAATAGTTTGGAAGTAATCACAACTCAAAAGTGCTCAAATCGCGTTAAAAACGATTTTGAAAAATGACATTTGCTCCCTATTTTGACCCTAAATTTTTCTCCAGAAATAATATTTGAGTGAGGTTTATTTCATTGGAAAGTAGACATCCTGGGCTTCAATTTGAACACAAATATTGCCTACTTTGAATTTATATTAAGTAAGTTATGACTGTTTGAAGTTGGGCCATCAAAACTGTCAGGAATTAGGGCATGCGTGCGCATGAATCAAGGGTACGTGCACACCCTCAAAAGATGTGAACGCAGGCCAATTTTATGGGCAGTGGAACTTCATTTTTAAGGGCCTATAGTATCATTCTTTGATGTGGTCCGGCCCCTAGATCCTTGGAAACGTCCAAAGACCATTTAAAATCCTTGAAAACCCTAATTTTAACTGATAAATACTTATCTTATGTCTCCAATCAAAACCCTTGCAAGAGAGAGTTATTTTTTGGCTTCCATCTTCTCTAAAACCCTATTTTCTCTTTTCAAAACCCTAGGGCAGCAGCTAGCACTTTTCTTTTCTTTTTTTACAAAGATTCAAAGCCTTTTTCTAGCACAAAACAAAGGCAGAAACTTTTTTTTAACTGGATTTCTCAAAACCTTTTCAAAACCTTTTATTCTTGAATTGTGATTACTAACTATTGTTGTGTTCTTTAATTATTCTTGTTCCCTCAATCTAATCTTTATGTTGTAGGCAACAATCTCAAATCTATGATTCTAAAGCAAGGTGAGTCTCTATCCCATGATTTCCACTTTGCTACATAGGATTCACATGTTTCTTTGTTTAATATTATATTAAGTGTTCTAACTTGTTTTAGTTGACTTTATGATCTTTTTTGTTTATTAATCTGACCATGGCTTAGTTATATTTTGTTTTTTGTTCCCTTTTGTTTCTTTAATTCAATCTTACATATTTCCTCTTAAGTTTAACACGTTTATTTATGTTACGTTAGTTTAGTATATTTACTTGATTTTGTTTCATGTTTATTTGTTTATATGGATGTTTGTTTTATTTGCTTTATGTTAGTTTAGTGTTTAGGGTTCTAACATGCTTGTTTGATCTCACATGTTACATCTTTATTTGATTAATCTCTAAAAATGTAATTTTTCGGATCTATGCTAAATGATGCGTACGCATCCATTGAGTATGTGTGCGCATGGTTCAACCATGCGTACGTTGAGTATGCGTGCACACATCGAACCCAAATAAGGGAAAATTTCTTGTTTTTGTTTGTTTAGTTATTTTTCACATGATATTTGATTTTGTTTGACTATGTTTAGGTTAATTAATCGTGTTTAATTATTTTCCATGTTTGTTTGAATCTTTTTGCCATGTTTGGTTTATTTTGTAATCTTTCCTTATGCGTGTGATTTAATTGTTATCTTTTCCTTTTTAGTATATGTTTGATTGTGTTTTATTGTGTTTCCTTTTATACTGTGATGTGATCTTTAATATGTTGTGTGTGTTATTTTCTTATGTGCATGATGTATATTTAAGTTAAGGATTAGGGCTCTCTTAATAAACTCTTTAATTAAATATAGTCTAACAGCACATAATGGAGGCCGGCCCACAAGCTGGGCGGTCTTGGGTGCCTAACACTTTCCCAAATCGTACTTAAACTCTGGACCCATAATCTGGTATGCAGACCTATGCATGTAAGTAATTGGCCCAAAATGCCCAATATAATGCATAGACCTAATCTTGGTGGCGACTCCATTTTTCCTCTGCCACAGTCCACTCGGCCTAGATGTACTCCCTTGCGCCCACAGTTGCGACTCCGCTAGGGATAGAAATGAAGTTTAACTCCGACGTGTTGTTAGGCCATAATTAAATAAAGATTTTATTAATTAAGCCCAATCCTATTTTACATTTTTTTTTTTTTCACACACATGCACTTTGTACCCATGTAACCTTGGTTGGTGATGAGTGGGAAAGTGGAGGCTCCATTCAGGCTAAGACTTTTCGAAGTTCATCCCACCAACTCACAATCTGTGCCATTGCCTGTGATGGGCTTTGAGTACGTTAACGGTTTGGATCCATTTAGGCCTAAGGTTGGAACAATGGCCTACCTAGTTGTGAGTGACCTACTGATTTGTCTCTTTAGCTTTTAAGGAGCTTACCACATGTTGATGAGCTTAAAACCCAATCATGTAGGGTTACCCAATTGTGTGTGCATTGTGTGCTTTGTTTGAATTGTTTGTTGGGCTAATAAAATTGGTCAATCTTTTTTTTTAGTCTTTTATGGTTCTTCAATATTATCAAGTTTTGAGGGAAATTGAAGTGAGGTTGAAAGTGAAGATGGATTGAAAAAGGTAAGAACGTCTTTAGCGTGTACTACAATAAGAATAAGGATAATTGAATTCATCATTGCCACCAAAAGTTTTCTCATAAATTCATTTGCCATCGATTTTCTTCTATTTCGGAAATCTTCTTGTTTTGAAGATAAATTCAAAATAATAATGAGGGCTTAAACCCTTATGTCTTATATATAATTGAATGATCAAACACAATTAATTGAATCATAATTTAATTTATAAATGTACTTATTCATATAATATTTCTTTATAAAATAAGTCTTGCTCAAGAATTGTGACTCTTGGAACAATGAGAATCTCAAAGTTAAGTGGTTCCTAGTTTTTAAATGTAGCCATGACACAAGGTATCATAATAGGTTTTATGTTAGCATGCAATTTTTTACAAAATTCAAGTATACTTGTAAAATTGCAATTAGATTCAAACAAACATGTGACAAGGGATGATCCAATTCTCAAAATAATCTACATTAAGGAACCCATTTTAAAAGTTTTTGAAGAAAGGTGTTGATTTAACAATTATGATAAACAAATTATATCATCTGATTATTAATTAATGATAAAATATATATGGTAAAAGTAATATGTGTTTAAAGAGAAGAAAAGTTATTGGAAACAAAATGGATTGGTCCAAATATCACCGAATATTTAATTGAAAAAAATAGAATAAACAAACTCATTAAAATATATGACTTGGGAGGGAAGTTTTTTTTTTTTTTTTTTTTTTTTTTTTTTTTTTTATGAGAAGGGAAGTAATTTGTTGATTCAATGCATAAGGCAAAATACCGCATTTCCCTAAACAAAGTTTACTTAAATAAAGAGCTATTTAAAAGTGGCGACTTAGATAGATCGATAACTTTGTTTCTTAAAATTATGTCACAGAGTCACTGTATAATATATGTGTGTGTGTGTGTGTGTGTGTGTGTGTGTGTAAAACTTAAAGAAAATTCAATTAGAATCCAATTTTGCGTCATATGTCTAAATTTATGTGAGAACCACACCATAATTATCCACTTAAGTTTTTTTAATCTTTGTACAAAGTGAGTTAATGAGTGCAAAATACTAACAATTTATTAATAAACTATCAAATTTAAAAATAAAAAATAAAAAATAAAAATAAAAACCAATCACATATACTCAATAAAAATCACCACACAACAAAGATCACCACACATTCTATCTTATCAAAAATTAGAAGAAGAAAAAATCATATGTAGTATTAAATTTAGGTAAAAATTCTAATATGTGACTAATTACCTTTATTTTTTTTTTAAATGACTAATTATTTATATTTTTATGATAAAAATTGTGTTTAATTTTAAATGTATCTATACGTATGCATGTGTTACATGCTATTTTTTAAAAAATAATTTGACTAATTATTTATATTTTTATAATAAAAATTGTATTTAATTTTAAATGTATCCATGCGTTTTTTAGTTATTATGTAATTAGTAGATAACTTTTAGCCAGAGTTATCTAAACTTTTCTTTTGAGAATGAAGAGCTATCTAAGGGTTATCCATATTAACATGTGAAGAGTTGCTCTCCAAAAATCAAATGTCCAATTATTATAATAAAAATTGACCTCTCAAATCAAAAAGGGTTGAAGCTCCACCACTAACCACAATATTAAATAACACCTTTATTTTTTCTGATAACATAATTAAGATGATGTTGTTTGGCTAGGAAATTCTAGGACCCCTTAACCTAGGATTGGTAATAAAACCAAGACCAAAATGTAAAATTCACCCTTTAAGTTTCACCGTTTTTCATTTCAGTCCTTTAAATTTGCATTTTGTCATTTCAGTTCTCTAAGTTTCAATAATCCTTAATTCAGTCATCTGTTAACAATCCGTCCAATGCTGCCGTTAATTTACCCAAACGATGCCGTTTTGCACTTTATTTAATATATTTTTTATTTTTTTATTTAATTCTTAATTTAGAAATAAACTTTAATTAAAAAAATAAAATCCAGAAATTAAATTAGAGGGTGGACATTGCTCTCTCCACACATCTAAAGAACACAAAACCCACCCGATAACTGAGGCCTGTTTAAAATTACTGAATCAGAAAAAAAAAAATTAAATAGAAACTAACTACTAATTCAGCAATTTTAAACAAGTAGAAGTCTTTTAGTGGAATAGTAGATAAATGATACGGTTCACCATGAGGATATCATAATTTCTCGAGATAGAGGGGGAAAGAGAGATCGAGAGGGAAAAAGAGAGAGAAAGAGATCTTTCTGAGCAGAAAACGAGGATAAACTTCTTATATTTTGGTTCCACGTGTTCATTTCTCATAGGTGGTCGTGTTCTACTCCAACATCCTCTGAGATTTCCATTCCATATATCACGGTAACATTTGAATATATATTATTCTTTGTTGCTTGGTTTAAATTAGATATGGTGATCTTGAAAATGAGGAAATCTTGTTGTTTTCTAAATTCTCTCTTCTGGGTTTGTTTCCTTTTGTGGTATATTAAACAAAGATTTATGGATTTTTTTCAATGTTTTGACAGAAATAAAAAAAATGTTCAAGTGCAAAAAAGTTTCAAAAAGAGGACCTGGTGTGGCTGAACTAGAGAAGATTTTGCGTGAACTAGAGAAGATTTTGCGTGAATAGGAAAACAAAGACACTAGCTTTTCTCTCCCTTTCTCCCTCCCGATCTCTTTTTCTCTCTCTTTCCCCCTCTTTCACCCTCTCAGTCTCTCAATTATTGGGTGGGTGGAGTTTCAATTCGTGTTCTTCAAATGTGGGGAAGGGAGCAACATCCACCCTCTAATTTAATTTCTGGGTTTTATTATTTTTTAATTAAGAAATAAAAATAAAAATAATAAATCAATATTAAATAAAGTGCAAAATGGCGTCGTTTGGGTAAGTTAACGACAGCATTGGACGAATTGTTAACGAATGATTGAATTGGGGATGATTGAAATTTAGATGACTGAAATGACAAAATGCAAACTTAGAAAACTACGGTGAAACTTAGAGGGTGGGTTTTGTATTTTGGCCTAAAATTAATTAGATATAAGTAACATAGCATAACGTAGAATCGCATTGATTGGTGGCCATTTCATTTAACAAAAAATCATGCACTGTGCACTAGCAAAAATCTGTGTGCTCACATGGAACGAGTACTCAAAGCAAGTGTGTAAAAAAAATCATATGATACAAAGAATGACCTTTGTTTACTTTTTTTACTATAACTTTTGATACACAAAGAATTTTTAAGTGGGGTTTGTTTGTCTGGAAATTAGATATCCTAGTCTTCAATTTCAACATAACTTTTGCATGATTTGGATTTAAATTGATTGGGTAATGACCGTTTGAAGTTGGACCAAAAGTGCAGTCAAAATTAGGATTTTTGGGAAGCATGCATACGCATGAGTCTAGCATGCGTACGCATGCTAGAAACCTCTGTATGCAAGCTTGTTACCAGATGCTTAGAACTTGAGTTTTTGGCCCCCAAAACATCATTCTTTGTGGGCCAGCCCCTAAACCCTTGAGAACGTTCAAAGGCCTCTAAAAAACTCTAAATTCCTAATTTTAATGTATAAATACTCACCTTTTGTCTCTAATCAAAACCCAAGCTAAAAGAATGCCTCCATCTTTTCTAAACCTTAGTTCATCTTTTCTAATCTCACCACAACACCTTTGCACATTTTTTCTAAGTATTCAAAACCTCTTTCTAGCACAAAACTAAGGCAGAAACTAGTTTGTTCTTGTTTAAGTTTAATGATTATGATGTTTTCTTGATGTTGTCAAATCTAACCTTGTGATTTAATTTGCTTTGTGTTTAGTATTTTCTTTTGTGAGAGTGCTTTTTTTCTTAGCACACAAGCCCAAGTAGAGACAAGGATCCCGCGCCAAATCCTTGTTGTTTGGTGGACTGGGTTTGGTTCACCGCAGCTAAATGGAGGCCGATTATGAACCAAGTTTTGCGCAAGTCACATAAATCTCCTCAAGGAAAAAATGTGATTCCTTCTATGCAATAGAATACCATTACAAGTGTTTTAGTGTCGTAAAATGACCATTTACTCTTACGAAATAAGTAAAATAAGTATTCATAATATTCACAATGAGAAGGAGATTAAAATAGAGTATTTAAGGCTTATCTTTTATTGTATAAACATTTAAAAGAGTTCCTTCACTTGGTACCCCGGGCATACTGTAGTGGTACCCCGGGGGCATTGTCGTGGTACCCCGGACGTACTGTCGTGGTTCCTAGGGGTACTAGGCCTGTAAGAACCCAAAATGCTGATTCTCTGAACTATACGATCTTTCTTCATGCTTATTATGCAGTAGAGTTTTGTCATTTCCCTTTACCTCTATATGTCATGCATAAGAACACGCTACACAATACACATATCTTTAAATAATTGTTAGTTTCTTAGATTAGGATATACATTTTAATAGATATACATATATGTAAATGAATTTCATGAGAATGATTCGGCCACGAGGATCCTAACCCCAATTCTCACAGACTTAGTGCTTTTGCACAAGACTTGTGGGATTTGGAACTCAAATCCAAGTGGCTTTGCTTGAGTATTGCCTTCCAAGATAGTTAGGTGAGGAGGATTTTTGTGGGAGAGAATGATATCTGATGTATGCATGTTTTGGCATATGTTTCTTTGGAGGCTAAGTGATATTTTGAATGATCTCAAGGATATGGCACCTTGGCTCTCTTATTTTGTTTCTTTCTTTCTCTTCCTTGCTGGGCTTTTAAAGCTCTAAGAATATATGTTTTAAACCCCTAAAATCTTCCCCTGAATCCTCATTTTTCTCCCTTCCCAATCCCCCTTTCTGCTATGCCTTAGCGTTCTTTTTATAGCAAACTTGGTTTGGTACCCCAGGCGAGGATGCCCCAAGTCTGCTGGTAAAACCATGTCCTCTAGCACCTAAAAAGGTGCATTGGGCAAAGATTTAGCTTATTTAGGTAATTATAACTCAAAATGGGCATTTGGCTTTAGCTATAAATAAAAGATTCCTTCTTGGAAAGTCAAAGGAATGGGTGGGCTACTCAGTGTACTGTGACAACTTTGTTGAAAATGACAATTGAGAGGAAATTGTGGGGAGGTGTCATGCACATGGGGGAACTGAGTTTTTTCATTGGTTCATGCATTCCAAGCAAATATATGAACCAATGGAAACCCTCGGGATCCTCCTTTCACCAAAAATTACTCCCCTACCGACCAAACCATTCCTCCCTTACTATCCACTCGGGATCTCACGGGCTTGGACCATGGGTTACAAAGATAATACATGATTTTTTGCTGGATTTTTAATGGCTTTTTTTTGCTGGAATTTGAACATACATAGGGCCTTAATGTTGATTCTTTTTGCTGCATATCCTCTGGCCTAGCCGAGATCCTTGCTACATATCCTCTGACCGAGATCCTCTTCTTTTTTCTTTATTATTTCTTTCTTTTTCCTTCTTTTTGGGACTTTGGGCCTTCATGTTCCTTCTTAACTTCATGAATTGGGCCTCCTTTTGTTAAGGCCCATGGTCTTTCCTTACTTTTCATTGAATGGGCTTTCTTGTGAAATTTTGGCCCTCAACATTATATTTGTTTGATGTATATTAATCTAACCATGATGTAATTATTTATTTGTTCTAGTGTTTATCTTGTTAATCTCTTTGATTTAAACTCAAGCATATACTTGATTCAATAAAAATGTGATTTTACAGTTTTTGTGCTAAGGATGCATAACGCATGGTTAAGTATGCGTACGCACCCCAAACCCAAATTAGGGCAAAATCTAGTTTTTATTTAATTTAGTTATTTTTCATTTGTTCTTTGATCCTATTTGACTCAGTTTTAGGTTAATAGTTGTGTTTATTTGTTTTCCATGTTTGTTATAGTATTTTTGCCATGTTTGTTTTATTTGTGATATTTTTCCTTTTGTGTTTAATTAATTGTTATCTTTTCCTTTTTAGCATAATATGTTTGATTTGTGTTTTAATGTGTTTCCTTTTCTGTTATTGTGTGATATTTAACATGTTGTGTGTGTTATTTTATCTAAGTGCATGATGAGTGTTTAGGTTAAGGATTATGACCCTCTTAATAAACTCTTTAATTAAATATGGCTTAGCAACACATAATGGAGTCGGGCTACAAGCCGAGCAGTCTTGGGTGATTAACACCTTCCCAAGTTGTACCTCAACTCAAACCCATATCTAGTATGCAAACCTATGCATGTAAGTAAGTAGCCCAAAAAGCCCAATTTGGTTCTTGGACCTAAATCAGGTGGCATCTCCATTTTCACCCTCCGCCCGATCCACTCCAGGCTAAGGCATACTTTCCACGAGTAGCCCCCTCTCGTTTATGAGTAGCTCTATCCCTGGCTATGTATTGAAATCGTGGCCCCAAGACATTATTTTTCTCGTTGATATAATCCTCTATCACACCCCTCAGGTTTTTTATCCTAGAATATTATACAATATTTTGGAAATACAATAATATCATATTCTCTCCTCTTACATAAATTGTGAGTCCTATAATGAATCTAAGATAGTTATCATAATATCGTACGATATTATTTTACCCTAAAATATTGCACAATTACCCTTTTGACCCTAAGATAGTTAGCACTTAGCACTAAATCATTACAAATGTAGCATAGTCTATAACATAGGGTACTGTACCCAAGCAACACTCATTTATTCAATAAGCTTAAAAATTAGTATTTTGCTTAAAGGTAGCCAAAATACGTAATTGGTTTTCTAAAGTTTACCTATTGATAACTTTTGGTTCCAAAAGTTTCAAGTGACTGCTATTAGTCCCTGAAGTTTAAAAACATGAGTGGAACTTCTGTTAGTTCCTTTGTCTATTTGCCTAACAGAGTAATGATATGTAATTTTTTAAGTGACATGACAATTTTTTGCTATTAAAAAATTAACATTAGCCCCCAAATAAACCCCAATTAACTTGTTTTTAAACCCACTCAAATCAAATATGTTTCTAATGAGTCTCTCTTTCCCTAAATCAAACTCATGTTTTTTTTTTTTTTTTCTTTTGAGAAAAAACACACACATATACATACACAAAAGAGAGAGAATGAGGTTCTAATACAAAAGCACACCGCAAACTCCACTCAAAAGTGAAAGTAACCTTTAAAGGAGAGAGAGGCAAGTTATACTACACACAACAAAATCTCTTAAATAACGTGAGACAATTACTCATCTTTTTTTGAAAAGCATGCACATACATAAGAGTAAACATCAAGATTTTAAAAATCAGACCAGACCGGCCGTTTCAACCAGTTCAACCGAGAACTGAACATCAATCTACTCCAATATACTTACAAAACTGGAAATTACACCCAAAAAAAAAAAAAAAGGTTCAACCTTGAAAACTGGAAACCAGTACGATTCAACCGGTTTTAAGACGGTTTGATCAAATGTCAAAAACACAGTCGTTTCAAAAAAGAAAGAAAAAAAAACTTGTCCCAAACTAGCTCCAATGCTTGTGTGGTGGTCGATCGGCACAGTGATAAGCTAATAGGCTGTACAAAGTAGATGCTCTCTCAGTCTCCTGTGTGTGTGAAAGACTGAAACTACGAGGTAGAAGTAAGAAGTTGAAAAAATAGAAAATTAAAAGAGTTAAAAAAGCGTGCAAAGTACGCTAAAGTAATATGTGTTGTAAGAGATTTTTGTTTTGTTTTGTTTTTTTTTTTTTTTTTTAAGGAGAATAACGTGTGGCCGTGTATGGGATGTGGGAATTGGGAATGGGAGAGTGGGGTTTTCTTTGACTAGTTTGTTTAGTGTTTTGTTTTTTTGTTTTTGTTTATGTTTTTTTTAAGTGCAATTTAAAAAGAACGAAAAAAGAAAAGTGAAGTAACGTCTAAGTATGTATTATATGCTCTTTATAGAAGAAGGTAACAAACTATTATGAGATAGATATATATATATATATAATATCATTTCCACAAAAGTAACAAATAAATAAATAAATGTCATGGACCATGTCAAATTATCATTCTCTTTAAGTACACTTCTTTCTGTTGCATTTAAAATATTAATAATGTTAGATTATTTAGAAAGATTATTTAGGAGGAGCTGGAGTAGTGGAGGCGTAGAGCACTAAGTGAGAGGATGGAAAGCTCTTAGGTTTGCTGGTTTGGACTTTTTCTTTTAGTTTAGTAACTTCAACTTATGTTTTGTCACTTTGTGTAAGTAGACAAGTAGTGTTAGTAACTTGTTTTAATGTTAGCCTGATTTTAATGTTTTTCTATTTGCTTTGTTTATTTGTTTTCCTTTCATTTTAACTTCTTTTTTTTTAATAAAATAAATAGGTTGTCATGTGACTCATGTCACTATTTACTCTTATTGGCTACTGGCTAGGCAGTAGGCTGCCAACTTGCCATACTTTGTGTTTTATGCACCTAGCCCCCAAGGGCCTAGTCTAAATATTTTTTAGTGATTTTTTTTTTAACTGGTCAGATCACGGGTTGGCCAGGTCGGGTCGAGTTGACCTACAAAAAATCAGGGTCACAGGTTAATTTGTTTTTACTTCGAGTCAAAAAATTTGAGTTGGGTCAGAAATTTCTGACCCGTTTTGCCATGTCTACTTATTTCCTCCTCTTCAAATTTGGGGATTATGTGCTTCAGGTTTATTTTAGGATTGATTTTAGAAAAGAGAGATTTGAGTTTGATAAAGGAAAAGAGACACCCATTCGAAATAGCATTGAATTGGATAGCTTAAAAAACGAATTGCTCTAAGTTTGTATGGTCTGTTGTGTAATTTTTTACTATTAAAAGAGTTGCTATGTCACATAAAAGAAAATGACATATCATTAATTATTTAGACAAATAAGCAAGGAAACAAACGGATGTTGACAAATAGACCAATAACACTCATTTTTTAAATTTTAGAGGCCAAATAATACTCACATGAAACTTATAGGACTAAAAGCGCCCAATAGGTAAAGTTCTAGGACTATGACTAATAGTATATTTAGGCCAAAAAAATATAGTTTCACACTCGTCTTTTAAACTCTTGTACACATAACTTCTACAATTACACAGATGATGAACACATCTTTATTGATATTTATTCACGTGAAATGAGATGTTTAAAATGAGAAACAATAATGTATTATACACATGTTTTCCTCTTACATCTCATCACTCTTAGGCACTCAGCTGAGTCAGCTAACTGTTTTGGTTTTGGCTTGGACCATTCCCATCCAGGATTCCCAAAAAGTTCTATTTTACAACCTGTTGAGGTCTAAAAAAAGTCACCATGTTGCACCAAGGCCCAAAGTGGCACAGAGAGTTGAACTCCATGAGAAAATAAAAGACTTGAGCCCGTAATAAAGGAAAAAAGATGGCAGGCCCAACTCCATTAAGGGATTTAAGAAAGAACCTAGACCCACGAATGGATAGGCCTTAGAATTCATGAAACAAAGGGAAGAAGAAAAAGACCCAGCCCACCAAGGGAATAAAACCACTAGGTAGTTTAGTGGTAAGAACTAGACTGGGATACCCAGGGATAGCTAGGGGCTCGGGATCCTCGAGACGTGCAGCAAAGCCAGGATGAGATTAGGACATCTCAAAAGGAGTGCCAAGAAACACAAGGAACAAGAATAGATATATCTCTATCAGCCACCCAATGATGCAGAAGGAAACCAAAAAGCTTGGAAACCAACAATTCATGAGCAAGGAGCTGGTACCTTGGAGAACCCAGAATGAAGAACCATGAAGGGAAGTAGCTGGGAAGACTTTCAACCTAGTAGGAAGGAATCAGCTCACTTGGGAAAAATGACAAGAGGAAAGGCAACCAAAAGCTGAGTCTGAAAAAGGTAAGAGGCCTTGAAGGAAGAAGGACCAAAGGTCAGCTCTTTAAGGGCACCCCAGAATGGAAAGTCAGCGGGAGACTTTTGGGGAAGAAGAATCAAAAGAAGGAAATTATGAGAAATAAGGAAGGGACCAGCCACCAATGTTGCTGGCACAACATTGATTCTAGTACTCAGGAGAGCAAATGGGGGGAATCAATCCATTTAGCTGCGGTGAACCAAGCCCAGTCCCTTAAAACAACAACTAAAAGGCCCAGGGTCCTTGCTTTTACTTAAGCCTATACACCGTCCAAAAAGGACCCTCACACAATCTTAAAACCTACTTTATCTATTTTACTATCTTATTTACAACTCACCCGATATCCCAGTTTCTATTTTTATATACAATTCATTAAAATAATATAAATTACAACATTAAATAATATAAACAATTCACTCTCATCTCTTTCCTCTCTTCCCTTTCCTCTCTCTCTCTCTCTCCGGTAAAGCCACACAACCACCTCCCACCAAAACTCAGCCACAAACACCAATTCTTCACCACCAAAATTACCCAAAAAAAAAAAAAAAAAAACAATTGCCACCACCACCATAGTTAATACCTATCCCAAAATCAAACCCCATACAACCACCACCACCATCAACGACCACCAAAATCACAGAAAGGGAGACCCAAATGAGATAGAGAGAAAAGTCAGCAATAACTATTGCAAAATCCACCACTGCTGCCAAACCCAACCACCACCGAAACCAACCATCACCAAAACCCACTCAAACAACCACCACACACCGCCACAATTACAAATATATATATATATATATATCCATCAATCCCACAGTCCCCACCACCACCACCACCTCTAATACACAAAAACCCATAAAACCAACCCAACTGCACTCAACCAATCTACAAAAACCCACAAAACCAATCTACACCGACCCAACCACGCTTAACCAACAGACCCAAACCTCACTCAGCCCAGGGACCCACCACCACCCACCTCCACGAACCCACCTCACGTTCAACCTCCGCCAATCTACACCTGTCTGAGGGAGAGAGCAAGGTCTGAGAGAGAGAGGAGAGAGAGGGAGAAAGAGAGAGTAAGGTCAGAGAAAGGGAGAGAAAGAGAACAATTGGCAAGAGAGAGAGAGAGAGAGAGAGAGAGATAAGATAGAGAATGAGGAGAGAGAATGTATTTTTTAAAATATATAAAGAGAGTGAGTAAAGATAAAATATTATTTTCGGTTTTACATCCATTGCTATTGTAAGTTCTATATTTAAGAACTGACTGTTCATGGGTTGTAGATTTTTTTAGAAATACATACCTGGATGGAGCTGTTTTAGCTTGTTGGTGGGCAAAATAGCAACTAGGGGGTGTTTACACCCCCCAATGCTAATGCTCTTATGCAAGTCATTTCCCACAATGGATAAGATCCTCCTTTTTCATCTTTCAACTCTTTTCAATTTTTACTCACATGTGACATACGTGGCATTATTTGATTTTATATTGTTTACATGGATATTTCAAGATTGTTAAGATTTTTTTAATGTACCATGTCTTATATCTAAGTAAAATTAGAGAATTTAAAAGGAAGGGAATCCCATTCCTATCCCTAAATTTTAAAGAGAAATTTCAATAAGATAAAAATTAACGAAAAGAGAAAGAATGACAAAAGAATTAATATTTTCAATAATTAAAAAAATAAATTTTAGGGATGGATATATGAAACTACAAAACATGATCTGTGGATTTCCTTGTTTTTGACCCGACCTACCTCAAGGAGCCAGGTATTGAAGTTGGTCCTCTTGGATGCATTTAAAGTTATTTTCTTTTGATTTTGACTTTCTAGAGACATACTAAGCCAATGGATTTTTAACAGAGGCCCATGGATTCACGAGGAAACTATAATATTAATATTAATATACAAATACAAGCCTACCTTTCTTGCATAGACCCATTTCAAAAAATAGGACCGGATCGGACTTATCACACCGTACAATCAAAGAGCAATGACTCGAAACGTGCAAAAATAGTTTGAACAGATGTTCCTCTTGCATCAAACCTCAGTGATAGATATTTCATGGAGCAAATATACGCAACATCTTTCTTACATGATATATGATCGAAGTTCCATATGTGATACAAAGTTAATTATTAAATAGTAATAAATACCAAAAGAGAAACCTAATTTTAGTTAGAACTTGTTTAATGAAGACCAAACCTAATTTTATAAGAATTTTTTTAATGTTAGATTGTTCTATCCCAAAAGGCAGTGAGTTATTATTATTTTAAACTAACATAATTTAGTATTATCTATAATTCTAAAAAGAAAATGGTAACAAATACTTTTAGGGTATTGGTTAATAATCCATTTAAATAAAGTTTTTATGAAAAATGAAAAAAAAATGTTTTGACAGCCTTTTTCATTTCCCATACAAATGGTGTCAAAATTTTCCTAAAATGAATTGTTAACTAATGTCCTAAGGGCACTTGTTAGTATAATCCATTCTAAAAACCGAATTAAAAAATATATACCAAAAGGATGTGGTGTAAAAATGTAGGTTTCAAAAATAGGTAAGACTTAACTATAGTATTTATGTGCTATTTTTTAGATTTTCTTCTTCAGATTCTGTCATGTAGCCTTTTTCTCATGAGATTGGAAGTGTATTTTTTAGTTAAATAGCCACATGTCAAAATCTTAAGAGGGAAACCTAAGAAACAATACCTAAGGTACTGTACATAAATTTTTTCCTTCAAAAATTTATGTGACAAGCTGCATTAAACTAAATTATTTAAAAATCAAAATCCTTTCATTTATATTCCGTTAGATAAAAATAATTCTAATGATAATCAGCTTTACACAGTGCATCATAGACCAATATTATTACCATTAAAGTAGAAGGCATTAGCCTACCATGCACGATGATGCCTCCCGGAACCATCAAAATTGGTCGGTTTGCATAAGAAATCACAAAAACAAAGGCAAAGAGAAACCACAGGCTAAAAACTTGGGAGTGTTCGAAACTGCATACATGTGTACACAATTCACTATTTCAACAATCTAACGCCACTAGACATGGTTATATATATATATATATATATGAGGACACCACCTTTTTCATCAAAACTTCAAAATCAAAATATACTTATTCCTAAGTTCAAAGCTACCTTTTATCTTTTCATTTCAAGGCTAAGAAAAAAAATGAGTGTAGAAGTCTTGGATGCTGCCACCATCTTCAACTTTGTGGAAGACGAAGAAGCATTTAATGTCTCAATATGTGACCGTTTTGCTAACCTCGACACCGACCATGACGGCCTTCTCTCATATGCAGAGATGTTGAAGGAGCTGCAGAGTTTGAGGGTCTTTGAGACCCACTATGGCATTGATGTGAAGCCAGATCCCGGTGAGCTTGCTCATGTATATGACTCCCTATTCATGCAGTTTGATCATGACTCTAATGGGACAGTTGATCTGGAGGAGTTCAAAGGGGAAACCAAGCAAATGATGCTTGCTATGGCCAATGGAATGGGGTTCTTACCAGTTCAGATGGTCCTTGAAGAGGACAGCTTCCTCAAGAAAGCCGTGGACCGAGAGTCCATAATGACAAGGGTGACCACCATTTAAGTTTGCAACCTAAATACCTAATGCTAATGCATCCTCCATGTATTACTTTCACCAAGTGAAACAGTTTTATTTTAGGTTTTGTTCTCCTATTTCCTAAATTTGGATCATAGTAGTAACGGAAATAAATACACTTTCTTTTGTCAGTCAACATGGTAAGAGTTCTACAGGTTATTACTATTCTTAGTGCAATGGTTATTTGTGATCAGTAACTATTATGGATGACTACATAACATGGATTTCTAAAAATTACAACTACTCATATATTGTCGAACACATCCAAATTCCAAATAATCTAACACATGATCAAGATCAACAATAACAATGAATGCCATAAAAATTTCGCAGAATTTTACTGAAAATTTGATCTTGAGATCTCTATCATTCAATCTTCAAATCCGTATACATAACCATAAAAATGGAAGCTTCCATCTTTGTACAAATGGTCACAAGAACAAAGACATCTCGGGAGCTGGAATGAAGGATAAAATACCTTCACCAAACAGCTCAAGCAACGATACCAGGAGATGCCCAGAATCCAAGTCATTTTTCCATATCTGATTGAGGAGAGCTGACTTCTTCAGAGCTTGTTTATCACCTTTGTCTCTCTTACCCCTGCCATCAACTATCTCATTAGGTGTCTGTCCAAAGGATGAGGATGGACCCATGTTAGAATCACCAGGAACTGGAACCACAGATATCCCTTCCATGTGAGATGGAGAGGAATTGGTAAAAACTGGAATAATTGGACCATCAGTTGCTGTTTTCTTGTGGGGTGGCTGCTCTTCCAAGTGCTCCATGCTCTCCTTGCGCTTATCTTGGTGATTTAAATAAAGGTTAAAAAGCTGTTATAGTATGACCTCAAGTATAGGAATGTTGATCAAATATTAAGTCAAAGGTTGAAAGAGGTGGATCCTGCTCAGAAATAGAATAAAACAGTTCAGCTATACTGCATTTTGCAGTTCTCCCCTTGAACATGAGCCAATTGTACGGGATCATATCCCCTACAATTGATGAACCTACAATGTCTTGAAATGAGCAAATAACAGTAAGCCACATCAATAAAAAAAAATGCAAAGTCAGTAATCAATAGGCCAACTCAGCTCTTAAAAATTCAACTCAGAAAATCTGACAAAATTACAACCTTTGCACCTCCCACCATAACCCCACCTCCCATAGATGCCGCCACAGTGCCATCAAGTCCAAGGCCGGAGCAGTGAGATCTCGACCTCAATCTTCACCATCTCAAAGCTGCAGCAAAAACATTAAACGAACCATGAATCTTCTCATCAATGCAATGGACACCTTTTCCCCTCACTTTTCCTCCACAAAGCCACCTTTCCCCAATCCACCAAACTATGAATCTGCTCATAAATGAATCCAGGGACCTTCCATTCCTCTTAGTCTCCCCTTCCTCAATTACTCAATCAATTTCAACAACAGACATGCTTCAAAATCCACATCTCAATCCATCACCCCTAGCCATTTCCAAACCTAGTGTAGGGAACGTGTGTAGGCTGAACTGTTTTGGGTTTGTTTAGCAATGAGGGTTGCTTAGAACATTTAGTAGGTGGTTAGGCACCTCTACAAGAACACTAAGTTCCAAAGAAAAGCACACAAAGGCTTAAAATCACTAATTCTCAAAAATTGGTTACAAAATGAGAGTACAAGAGTACTTTACAATCTATTCTACAACTAACAACCATTAGTATCTTGCCAAGTGTCAAACTAACACTGGTTACATCTAATACAAGTAACTAACTCATTATCAAGACTTAACTAATTCAGATAAGAATGAATTCCATATAAGCTAACTGCCTTAAGGCTCTTGTTTGGACACAAAGATAGTTGTAACTAACTGTTCTCAACAGCTAAGGCTGCTAACTAGAAATCAAACAAAGACATCTTCAAACAGCTTAGAAGATGCTCCTGCATCAAAACCAAAGACTCATTCTTGGCCTCAAACGGCACCATATCTGCTGCGACCTCCAAAATCGACATGGCAAGGAACAAGGCATCTACACGCCGAAACACGTCCCCAGATTTCATCATTCTGGACTTGGATGCAGTGGGGGTGTCCGATGGAGAGGGGGTTATTAAGGGAGGGGCAAAGGTTGTAATTTTGTTTGATTTGCTGAGTTGGCATATTGATTAATGGCTTAGCATTTTTTATAGATGTTACTCATTGTTATGGGCTCATTGCAGAACATTGTAGGTTCATCAATTGCAGCGGAAATAGTCCCCAATTCTACCCCCAATAGAAGAATCATTACAAAACACCTTTCCTTTGCATCATAAGGTGGCAAAATCTTATTACAAGTAAGAAGCACGTAACATGCATGTAGCTAAGAGCTAACAACCTGACCCTTGAATATATTTGTGACCATATATGTGTGCCCAATCCTAGTATTACAAAGAAATCTTAAACACCATTTATTCAATCTTGCCCTAATTGCAATTCACTTGAAAGTTGAAACCCTACATACTTTTTTTTTTGATAAGTAAGAAAAGAATATTATTAATAAAAGAATAGCAAGAAAAGCAAACAAAGTTAACGGTAGTGAACAAAGGAAAAAAAAAACAAAAAGACATAAGCAGGTGTAAACACTTGAGGTAAGTACAAATGGATTATTCAATTTAAGCCAATAAAAAAAAAAACAGTATATTTCTTACTTGGCACTGTGGTAATAACTCTTGCATTGGACCTCCATACTGCATGTGCTGGCAGGGATGTCAGAGGTGGAAACATCTTGAGCAGATCATATATACATTGACCTGCTGCATGCTGGCAAAAGCAAGGTCTTATTACACCCATGCATCCAACTTAAAACTTCCGTCAATGTAGAATCATTTTTTTTTTTTGATAAGTAACGAAAATTTTATTAAAAAAAAAACAGCCAACCCGAGTACATTGGAAATGTACTATGGGGGCAAAAATCAAAAACCAAGATTACAACAATCAAGTAAAACAGGAAGGGAAGAACAAGAAAAATGACAAAAGACCACACTCCAATCAAGGAGAGTGTGTAAAAAGAAACACTTAATCTCTAAGAAACACTTAATCTCTAACATAGAGCATTCACATCCCTCAAAACTTCTAGCATTCTTTTCGCGCCAAATACACCATAACAAGCAATGAGGCACAATTCTCCACAACTCAAAATTTCTATGTCGACCAAACTTACCCTTCCAAGACTCAAACAACTCAATAACCTTCTGGGGCATAACCCAATGAATACCAAACAAACAAAACACCAATGACCACAACTCACAAGCAATGGGGCAATGAAGAAGAAGATGATCCACTGACTCCCCACACTTCTTACACGTATAGCACCAATCAAGAACTAGCACACGTCGTTTGCGAAGGTTATCTGTTGTTAAAATCTTACCTAAGGAAGCAGACCATGAAAAGAAAGCTACCCTTGGAGGAACCTTCATTTTCCAAATCATCTTCCAAGGGAAGGATAAGATGGTAGGAGGGTAGAAAGAAAGATAGAATCCCCTAACCTCAAAACCTCAACCCCTTGCTGGCTTCCAACACACCCGATCAGGACCCAATCCCCGTACCTCGAAGAGTAGACCATATCCATAAATAGATTAAAGGATTCTTGTTCCCAATCTTGTGGAGGACGACGAAATTTAGCATCCTAATGAATCCTCCCACCAGACCAACACATTACCTCCGCTACTGAAGAATCCTTTGTTCGACTAATACAATAAAGTTCCGGAAAAGCCTCTTGTAGAGTACGATCTCCACACCACACATGCTTCCAAAACTTCACTCTAGTACCATCCCTCACATCATACAGAAGTAGTTTAGAAAAATTCACCCAACCACTCCTAATATGTCTCCACAAACTAACACCATAAGCACTGATCACCTTTTTCGTGCACCAACCACCCCAATCATTCCCATATTTTACCTCAATAACCCTCCTCCATAGAGCATCGGTCTCCATGCCATACCTCCATAACCATTTTCCTAATAAGGCAGAATTAAAACTCCTCAATCGTCTAACACCCAACCCTCCAACCTGCAGCAGCTTACAAACCTGAGCCCAATTGACTAAGTGTAATTTAGGATCACCATTAATACCACTCCACAAAAAATCTCGTTGTAACTTCTCCATACGATTTGCCACCTTCCCAGGTAAAGGCAGAAGGGAAAGGAAGTATGTAGGTAAGGAGGAAAGAGTACTTTTAATAAGAGTTACCTTACCCCCCTTAGATAGAAACAACTTCTTCCACCCTGCTAATCTCCTTTCCATCTTATCCAAAATAGGATTCCAAACTGACAACTCCTTAAATTTTGCCCCTAACGGTAGCCCCAAATATCTCAATGGAAGAGAGGCTTGCCTACAACCCAACATCCCCACCAAAACATCCATATTATGCACCACCCCTATAGGAACCAACTCAGATTTCCCCAAGTTAATCCTTAAACCTGAGACCTCCTCAAATCTAGCCAAAATAGCTCTCAAACTAGCTATTTGCGTAGGAACAGCATCACAAAAAATAAGAGTGTCGTCAGCAAATAAAAGATGAGACACCATCACCGAATTACTAGCCGTATTACCTACAGAGAAGCCTGAGAACTGACTAGTAGTAGCAACCACATCCAACATACGACTCAAACCCTCCATAACAATATCAAATAGCAACGGAGACAAGGGATCCCCTTGCCGAATCCCCCTAGAACTACCAAAAAAATCAGAAGGACTACCATTGATCTCAATGTAGAATCATACAAGGATTGGATAAGATGAGAATCTCACCAGCAGGGCTCCATAAACACGCCAAGCTTCATTCCTCTTCATCTCATTCTTTTGCTTCTCAAGAAGCATCTCTGGTTCAAGAAGTCGCATATATGGCTCAAGATTTGGAAGTATAAGAATGCGAACCTACTTGTAAAGCACGGAAGCATAAAAAACAACTCAAAAACCCTGTAGATAAGTACAAATATGATGAAGAAACTCAAACATAACATAGATTCAGATATATAACAATCACCCACATCTATAAAGAGGGAAATATAGGTACAAAATGACTCAAATGAGAGAGTTCAGATACTGCCCCAGGTTTTCATGTTTACTTTTTTTTAAAGAAAGTTACTTTAGAGTTTAGACTGCGAAAGCCTCATTGCAAATGGAATTAAGTATTGTGTGACTTTCCTTAAACCAATTTTGGTATAAGAATTTGGGAAGAAACACTAAATACAATTTGAATCATAGTGGAAAAGAAACCTATGCAGAGACTGAGGGAGATTACTTGCAACATCATTTTTAGGGTTCAAAATTGAGAATTTCTTAAGGTTGGACCAATAAACTTCCTTGCCTGATATTACCAAATCTTAAATCTCTCATTGGGTTGCAAAGAAAATTGTTAAAGGAAAAATCAAAGAGAAAATCGTGTGAACCAAATCCTCTTTTCAAGATAAATCTTATTTGAACAAAAGATAAAAATTAATTTTAGAAAATTGAGAACTTCTCAAGACTGGACCAAGAAACCTCCTTCCTGATATTACAAATCTTAAATCTCTCATTTGGTTTTAAATAGAAAATGGTTAATAGAGAAAATAGAAAAAAAATATCTTTTGCAGGTCTACAGTGATTCAGATAGAAACTAAACAAGAGGAACAAGAGTTATGAAACATAATGTGAACTACATCTTCTTTTCACAATAAATCTTATTCAAACAAAGACAAAATTTAAATCTCTCTTCTTCTATTCCATTGTCCTCTACAAGTCTGATTCCTCTTTTCACTCCCTCCGCTTATCTTAAGCCAACAACTTAATCAGTTAAATTGGGTTCTAAAAGATAAAGCATGGACAACAATCTGTGAATTACTTTCAAACATGCATTTAATAGAAAATAAGATTTGTTTTCATCCTCAATTTCAAGGAGCATGGGAGTTGAGAATACCACATTGGGTCCTAAGGCTGCTAAGCCTTGAATTGCACCATACTGTTGAGTCAATGACCGTTTTGGGTCCAAAAATGCATTGAGCAAAGTTTTTGTCAGACGTGTCTGGAGATTGTTATAAACATGCCCAAATCTGCAATGGAATTTGACCCCAAAAAAAAAAAAAAAAAAAAAAAAAAAAAAAAAAAAAAAGATGTCAAATCTACAATAAAGTGTCTGCATGGACCATGTAATAACAAGGAAAAAATTGAAAATCTCTATTTGTACATATGCAGAGTAACACTTTCATAACCGGAACAGTTGTAATCAGCATATTGGATTAATAGACAAATCAATTCCATTGGCAGGTCAGTCCAGGTCACCTAGAGTGAAGTCAAGTTATAGCTAAGTTACTTTTCAAACTATTTAGATGTGCAGCAGAAACCCAAAATAATCCATTTGAACAACTTGTGTTGATCTGGTCACAATGGTTGCTTTCTTTATATATAGGTATAAAAAGTTGCAGCAGGTTTGTCAGTGATCCAAATCTTGGTCTGGGAATGTCCAAGGCATCAGCCCAATAGTTTAAACAAGGAGATTGAATTGGAACGTAACACTACTGCAATGTTAGTCACATCAACCAACTTGGCAGAAAGTGGAATATGAATAAACAACGGGGTCTTCCAGTATAACATGCTTTTGAATATTATGCACAAAATAATAGCATATTGATCACATACTTGTTGCGACCATATCATCATGAGAAAGGTAATCACAACTGCACAGAAAGGAAGCCTCTTCTATTACATGTTCAACATATAACACAAGGGAAAATCTCACCTTTTGCATATTGAAGCAACCAGATTAGCTGTGAAGTCTCTAAGTTCCCAGTGGTCGTCTGCAAACCTATTTCCCAACCTTTTTGCAACAAGGCATGTTACCACAGAAGGCATCAATTGGTGTAGCTGACAAGAAAACCAATAAAATTTTCAGATTCACAAATATAAGACCCTTCATAAACATTGTACAACAAATTTCATAATGATAAATCACAGTCACAAAAATAGGGTAACAAATGAACAACTTGTATTGATTTATATGTAAGTGGGTACATTTCTCTGTATGACTCTTTACAATGAAAGAATACAATAAATTCCTCTGATTTAATCTCCAAGAAGATTTACGATCCGAAGAGCTATGAAGCTTGATCTTGGATCGTGCATTGATGTCTCCATGTTGAATGTGTTGTTGAACATATTTGATTTGATGCCAAGGGCTATTAGCTTAGTCTTGAACCAAATTGAAGGAACTTGAAGGAAAATCCCTACTTTGATTTGAAGTAGGAAGTGGCCTTAGTTTTGAATGAGAAAGAAAGCATTTTTTTTACTTAGAGATGACTCTCTATTTCAGTAGTGATGCAGGAGGCAATAGGAAGACAGATTTACTATATTTTATTTGATTTTATGTATCAAGGGCAGTTTTGTAATTTCATAATATACTGGAATGGGCTGTGCTAACAGTCCATTAGATCTTCTTTTGGGCTTATTTTAAGTTTGGTTATTTAGTTGGGCTTAGTAGTAAAAGCCTAAGTCCAAGTCCAAGTCTTATTAGGGTTTTAAGAAATCCTAGTTCAACTAGGATTAGCTATTAGTTTTCTATTTAAAGAGTTATAGTACTTTCTATTGAGTTGGTTAATAATTAATGTTCTTAGAATTTAAGAGCTATGAAGTTTTCTTATGATTTGTGTGATGCAAGCTTTCTCCGAGGTGTAATACCAAGGAACCCTAGGTGTGATGCTTAGGAAGTCTAGATGTGATTCCTAAAATTTATCTATTTTCTTTAATTTTACTATTCACGGTAACTATTTACATCACTGTTCACAGCAACCCAAATCTTAATTTTCACTTTTGTTTTCATTCTAAAGCCCTATTAATCCTTGTCCCCTTTGAAAACCCTATAACCCCTATTATTTTCTACCCTATTCCCCACCAAAACCTAACCCTAATCCTTCAAAACCCAAGTTATACCAGATCTGCCCCTGGTGTTCTAAATCAGATTTTGTTGTTCCTCCTTGTCCTACATCAGGTAGTCTATATGATTTTTCTCTCTAAGTGTTTGTCCCCTTTCTCATATGAGAAGCTTCTATTTATAGACCGCTCAATGGTATTTAATTAGGAATTTTCTCTCAACATTTATTGAGATTTGAGAATTAATTACAAATTTTGAATTTAATTTGGTCTTACATTTAATAAGAACCTTCCATATGAGTCTTTTCTTTTGACTCTTCATTTGAAGCTGCCACATGGCTTTATGTGGCTTGTGACACATCATTCTTATGTGAGTCGGGGACAATTCAAAGGCTTGAAATGTGGCTTGATTTCATTGGGTTGAGACTTGTTAATTGTCCACTATTGACACATCATCAATTATAAGTTAACTTGATCACAAATATTTGATCATGATCAATCAAATGACTGTAAATACATCATGAAAATTTTGATGTCTACATCCATATCTTTATTGTATAATTAAAAAGAATTCCCTCTTAGATAAACCAATAAAAGGCCCTTCACACAAATTACAAGATAAATTCATATATGTTATATTAAAAATGTGTTCAACTCAACATTTGCTTGAATTCATTGAGGAATTGCTGCATCTGAATGAGGGAATCTCTTTGGTATTATTGAAAAATTATTAATTTTTTTTTTTAAGTAAAATTTCATTCAAGAAGCTGAAAGGGCACACCACCCAGGTACACAGAACGTGTACAATAGGTACACCAAAATTAAACACTATAAGTACAACAATCAAGCAAGTCAAGCAAAGAAGCAACAACAACAAAAAAAAAAAAAAAAAAAAAACCCAAAGCATTTATCCACTCAAACAAAGACTTAAATAAAGTTTCAGGTCATGAACTGATCTTTGACAACCTTCAAAAGCCCGAGCATTCCTCTATATACCCCACCCATGAGGCAATGAGGGATCATGCTCCAAATCTCAACATTACCACACCTCCTGATCTTGCCTTTCCAAAATTCCAACTGGCTGAAAGCTCCAAACACCTTTCGGCATAACCCAATAAATCCCAAACAATGAAAATACCATGGTCCAAAGCTCTCCAACAAATGTGCAATGGAGAAGTAGATCATCAATAGTCCATCTGCAACACAAATTTATCACATCTCCACTTCCAGAGGTTATCAGTAATACAATATTCCCCAATGCTGCTGTCCAGAAGAAAAAACTGACCTTTGTTGGAACTTTAGGCTTCCACAAACTCTTCCAAGGAAAGGAAGGGTTATCCACAATTACTCAGCCATGGACAATGAAAGTCTATGAATATACAGAATGCGGTTTTATTATTGAAGAGCCAAAACTTTGACAAGGCCAAAAAGGATGAGGGTAGGGGCAATGTGAAAAGACATAGTTGCCAAGCATTCGAAGGAGGTTGTAGGTCTAGAGTCTAGATAGTGCTGATTGGCAAAGGAATCATGCAGCCACCCCGTGTAGTTGGGAATATCTAACAGATTGGATATGGAATCAGATAGTCCTCTTTTCATTGTAAGTTTTTTAAGAGAGCTTTGTGTACACACCCTGTGTATACAAAGCCTCTCCTCTTTCTTCAATAAAGTTATTATTTATCCACACAAAAAATAAAGAAGGTTATGCTGCTTTTGTCCTCTAAAAGGATATCTCCTTCTGCAATTCAATTTCATTGTTGAAATTTCAGAATGTTCATTCCTGTTGGATCTATCATTGCTTCTTGCTCCACTATTTCTTAAAATAAAAAATAAAAATCCTTCCACTGTAAACTCACAATCCAATTTTGATCCACACCAGAGATTATTAGATCAAATGCTTTCAAAATAGGCAGAAGATTCAGGAATATGACTGGTTAGAAGCCAGTTTCATTTGAATCAGTGGCTGAGGTCTAGGTGGTCTTCTTTGAATAACCTAGTGCCAGCCTAACAGGTCAACAGATGCTACATCCACATTAAAATGCATGTTTAATGGGACTGTTCTTTTGAACAACCCCACCCCCCCCCCCCTTCTCCCCCCCTCAAATGGTCTACCAATAATCTTGAGGCAGAAATTAATAATGATAATCAATTTAAACAAAATTTAATCTTTATGTACATAATAAAAAAAATTCCCCCCACTAAATCATAGGTAAACTTACATAAGGCTCTATGTGAATATGAGGATTTTGAAGAAGACTCCGCACAACACGCATCAAAGCAAACAGAAGGGAATAATCACTTAAACCACGAGATACCTGAAAATATTGGATAATTTAAAGGTGGAATTAGCAACAAAAGGCTAATATTTACATCTATCAGTTTTGTTGATACCATAATCACAGAGTATTTACCTCATCAGCTATAAAGTATGTGAAATACGGAACTAATGGATGAAGTCCTGAGTCTGTTGCCAAACTCACTAATGCTTGTTTAAAAAGGACCGAATCAGACCTACTCATGGTTAGCTCAGTGATTTTGTCAAAGTAAAGCTGCAAAGACAACAACAGAGGACACCTAACAAACTGCAGGATGAGATAAAGAATAAATTGAAAATGCACATAACATATCATATACCTGAAGCTCCCTAGACAATATGTGCTTAACTGGTAATTTAATATCAACAGGAAGTCCATCATCCTTTTGTTCATAATCTTTGACATTAGAAGGAGCTGTAATTACTGCAGACAAGGAACAGAAAAGTGCAGGTAAAAAGTTTTTATTGAAGAACTGACTGATTCTCTAATTTGAATTTTTAGATCTAATCCCACAAGACAAAGCACAGATCCCAATCCATCCAAAAACCACATCATATCACACCATTCATGAAAAATCTTGTGCTATGAATGGGTAAAAAGCATGTCAGCCCCTGACACAAGTTAAACATAGAAGGGGACTCTATAAACCCAGTAAAATGCTTAGTTTTCACTCCAATCATCTACTAAAGACTTCTCGAAGATAGATCCTAATTAGTCAAAATAACAAGTCCAACAATGTTGTGATTGCAAGCTGTAACTATGCATATACCAACCTTCTACAGAAGCATTTTCCGGAATAGCAGGTTGTACACCTTCAATGGCTAGCCAGTGACAAAGAACAGCAGCATCAAGAGGTGCTTTTGGTAAAGGAGCCTCAATCACCTAAAAGTCAAACAGAATTACTAAACCTAATAAGGTGCTGCACCCAATTAATCTGAAATGGCAATAAAAATTACCAGAAAATCCTTACATCTTTAAGATCCACATCCTTGTCATCTATGTAAAACAAATCCCTATGTCCAATAGCTCTTTTGAACCGTAGAGGACCCCCAGAGGCAAAGCCATATATTGGCTGATGCAAGAAGATTAAACAAAATGAGATTGAACAAAAGAAGTTTTCTAAAACAATGAAAATAACAATTAACAAAGTTATGCTATCATATTCATCAATAATTTCATTCAGCATCACAAGCACTAGCTAGAGTAATGATAGAATTTACAATTTGTAGCCTTAGTCATGCAACTTTAAAAAGTTCTTTAAGCCTGTGAACAAAGGCAGTATTACATTTTGGTGATACACAGGACTGACCCAACACCAACCCCCCCCCCCCTTTTCTCCAAAACCCTAAATGAAAAAACCTACAAAATACACTTCTTACTTTAACTAACATTTTGGAAGAAATACGTCTAAAATTAAGACATTTGACAAGAATGTATTGTCCTTACAATAACCTGCAAAAAAAGTGCAAAACCAATATATAAACTTCGGATCTGCTAATGAAGAATAAACCAAAGCGCCAAACATGCTGTAGCTATCTATCTTAAAGATGAAAAAATGTCATAAGAAAGCAACATATTAATAGGGCCAAAAGCCATACATTCTAATCATTCTGCAAGACTAACCTCAACATTTCTCAAGTTAAGTGCACCATCAACATCCTCTGCTGTCAATGTTGTTCTCTTAGAGTGACACATGCATTTGACGGCCTCCTGCAATTTGTGAGAAGAAATTTTACTAGGTCTTTGGGATCTTTATTTCCTTAAATAACTGTGTTATCTCCTCCAACTGTAAGAAAACTCCTCACATTATAAGTAAAATGCAGGGGGGAAAAACAATGAAACCTAAATTCCAATATTGACATTACTAGCCTCACTTTTACAGTATACCTCTCTTTTCAATTTTACTCCTATGAAATCTATACCATATTCCAAATGTTTGCTATTCTGACTTGAATTTAAGAGACAACATCCAAGGCTTCTTGTACAGTAACACTTCATATGATACATTCGCTAAACACAAACATCTGAGGCCACGCAATTTTGTTATAACGGGATTGCTTATTCATTTTCACAAACTGGCTCAAATGTACTTGATATCGATAATGAATCTAACTTAGCTTTATGATGGCAAATGCTTTCAACAAAAATGGAAAAGCCAACCATTACTTGATGATTTCTTACACAATTAGAAACACATACTAATTCCTATATCAAAAAAAAAAAAACAATGCCCAGGAACAACCAAGCAATGCAGCCTAGCAAATCACACTTACATGTATCAAAACAGCAGTGGCTAAACAAACTCATATCAATAATATTGCATAAAGCTGAAATCTACCTGCATGATCTCACGCATTCTATATTCCACATCGGGAGCAAGAGCAAGTGCAACATCTGGAGACAAGTTGTTAATCCCAATGCTTTGTGCAATGACCTCAATGGTCTCCTTGGGCACAATACTCATTTTTCTTGTCTTCAATATTTATCTCATTACTCAAGCACTTCAACTATCCACCCCATACAAAAAAAAAACCTTTCCTATAACAGAACACAGGCATGTAAACAAAACCCAACAATTATTTAAGGTTGTCATAACTCATAAACTAAAACTTAAAATAAAAAAGAACTTGCAAGCTAAATTGACATATTTGATAGTACCATATACAACTATGTGTGTATATCTATATGCGTATCCACATTGTTTATCTCATAATTCAAGAACCTCAAATATCAACAAAAAAAGACAGAACACAGGCATGTAAGAAAAACCCACCAATTATTTAAGGGGTAATAAGTCAGTTAACCATAAACAAGAAAGCAGGGACACGGCAATTTGCCTGCCGTGCCCGTGTCGTACGCGTACGGGACACGGCGAGGAGAGGGAAAAAAAGGGTAAAAATCCTAACCTGAAACGCTGCGTTTTGAGAGCATCCCTTGCACCCAAAATCAGTTTCCTCTCTCTCTCTCTCTCTCACTCTTTCTCTCTCGCCAATCTCCTCTGCCTCCTCTTCTTCTTCTTGTTCTTCTCCTTCTGCCAAATATGCCCTTACATATTTTACAGTTTTCCCCTTTTGCCCCGAATTGAATTTTTTTTCTAAATAACAATAAATATTAAAAAATTTAGTTAGTTGTGACGTTGCAAAAGAAAATTGAAAACTAGCATCTCGAGTTTCTAAAACTCGAGTTCCAAGATAAAAATCAAGTTTTTAAGGCTTGATTTGTAAAAAAAATCCAAGAGAAAATCGAGTTTTAAAAACTCGAGTTCGGAAAACGCCACTATAGGGCTTAAAAACGTCACTATAGGGATTAAAAATGGAGTTATAAAAAAATTTAGCAGAAAAACGCCGCTATAAGGCTTTAAAACGTCAGTATAGAGCATAAAAACGCCACTATAGGGCTACCCGAACCTGGTATTGAACACTTATGAAAAAATTTTGCATAAAAACGCCGCTATAGGGCTTTAAAACGTCACTATAGAACTTAAAAACGTCACTATAGAGGCGATAAAACTAAAAAAATTTTTGCATGAAACTCGAGTTTCTAAAACTCGAGTTTTATGTAAATAGATCTCGATCTTCTAAAACTCAAGATGTCTACTTTCCCTTATAGTTTCAAGCGTTGCCTAACTAACTATATATAAATCATTTTCACATTTATTTTGCCCATTCCCCCGCCCCGAATTGGGTACTTTGGGTTTGGGAGATGTAAGCCCACGCAGTCTAGGGGTTTGCAGAAAACCCGAGTCCTGCCAAATCCAACCCGCTGGATTGGGTTGGTTTTTAAGGTTTGGTGGGTTGAATTGGGTTACAAAAATTATTTTTATAGCGGGTCAGGTTGGGTTTGGGTCATAAAATTACAAACCCGTCAAATCCAATCTGACCCACCCATATTTAATATATATTTAAAATATATTATATATTTAATAAAAAATTTTAAAAAAACTAACTGTAGGGCACTTTTATATATATATATATATATATCTATATTTAAAAATATATTATATATTTAATCATTTTTAAAAAATCAGTTGTAGAGCAGCATTTCCTTAGTTCCTCCTACTAATACTAATTTAATATATATATATATATATATATATATATATATATATATATAAGATATTATATAATTAATAAATTTTTTAAAATAACTAGTTCTTCCTATCCCATATAAAAACCAATTACTTCACATAAACCCTAGTAAATTACTATTGTTGTTTAGTCATTAGTGTTGTTTGCCTTTAAAGAGTTACATTGATACTAATCTTTGGGTTTTTTTTTTTAATATGTTAATATTTATATTTTTTTCTACTCAATTTAATAATAATAATAATAAAATTTTGTCAAACCCATGGGTTCAACCCGACACAACCCGACCCATGTGAGTTGGGTTGGGTTAAATTTTTTTTGACCCACCATAGTGGGTTGGGTCAAAAAATTCCCTCAACCCGACCCATGCACACCCCTACCATGCACGGTAACCAAACAGGTTTTTCATATTTTGAGCGTCTACCCCTCCCTGTGTGTATGTTAAATTTTTTTTTTTTTTTTTGAGAAAGTGTGTGTATGTTAATATTGATTAATAAAAGAATAAATACATAACATAGTTTTTTTTTTTTTTTTAATTATCAAAGTAGATAGTAGACACATGAAAATATTATTAGTCGTTAGGCTTTTATATTCTTCTAAAAGAATTTTTAATAATTATTGGTTATAAAAAAAATTTATAAACTTTGAAAATATTTATATAATTAATTAATTAATTAATATACTTGATTCTATTTACTTAGAGAAAATTTTAAAAATATGGAACTTCTTAACTAGTTAACCTTCAAATTAATTGACCTTAATAACCAAATAAATGGATATATTGGGTAAACAATAAGTGAGACTTTCATTCTTTATTCAAATTTAGAGAGGGAAAGGGTTTAATTAACTAAATAAATAAATTAGACTCAATTTTTTTTTCTTTTGTTATATATATTTTCTGGGCATCCAAACAGCAAATTAAAAAAAAAAAAAAATCGAGGAGAGTTGATCTTCATAGGCTGAGCTTGGTTCTTCCATTAAAGAATTTAGGAAAGAGAGTTTGCTTTTGACTTTTGAGTGAGTGAATGTAGTTTGGGGAAAGAAGAGTTTAAGGACTAAACGTACGGTTTTGGGATTGAAATTTTGAATATAGCTTAACAACAGATATTAATTTGTCTGTGAGAGAGAAAGAGGTTTTGGAAGGAGGGTTTTTCAATTCGTGAAATATTTCACAACTTCTTTACTATTTTGGGTTCAGCTCTTTTTACAAGACTGCCGCTTTATGAGTCTTATGACTTGTTTAGTGAGTATCACATGTTTTTGGATTTTTTTTTTTCCCAAAAGTAAAGTTAAAACGAAACTTAAATAGCAAATTGCCCGCAAGTGGCATGTTGCAAAAGAACCATATTTAGAGTGCTAACTAGGCAAGTCGTGACTAGCCACGTCATGACAAGGTTGCGAACTACACGATCAGACTGCTCTATTTTTAGATCTTTTTTCTATCCATTGTGATTATGTCAACACGCACATTATGTTATAAAACAAATTTTATAAGCCTTGAAAAAAAAAATATATATATATATATATATAGATTAAATTTTATAAGGATGGGGTGTAAAACCTATATTTTACACATCCAATAAGTGATTACCACATCAGTATTTTACTTAAAATTTATTAAAATTCAATACATCCTACCACACCTAATAACATCTCAATAGATTCCCAATTTGGTTAGATTTATATATGGGTATTAGAATTGATTGAGTGTGATTGTGTTTATTCTTAAATATGTGATAAGGTGATATGGCATGTTGGGATTGGAGGAGTAAAACATAGGTTTTACACTACGCCCTTATAGAATTTAATCTCATATATATATATATATATATATATATATATAATTAATTAATAAACGTATCCTCATTATACCCATGTCCTATTTTTTTCAAAAATAGTCATGTTACTGTACTGTATCCTTACCTGTGTCTGTGTAGGTGCTTCTCATACCATAAACTATAGACATATAAGACTTCACAAGCTTAATTCACATGCCATAATGTACAACTGTGTATGTAACTGTGTACATATCTCTATATGCAAATTACAATTTCAAATGTGTGCAATCCTAAACAAATCAATTTTTTGACAAATTATGTTTAATAAATTATTGAAGTGGATCCTATCAAAAAAAAAAATTTATTGAAGTGGAACTAGAACTTGAGCATTTTAGGAGAGATGAAGAGGGTTTAAGAGTTGAAGAGAAGTGCTTAATATTACTAATTTTCTTTCCTATATTACTGTCAGAGTTCGAACCCAACCTAGATGTGAATTGGAGTTTAGTTCATACATATAGGAAGCCAAAGAAGCGGTTAGATCGATGGGCAATGTGGTTATAAGGGCATGGGAATCGGGTTCTGATGGCTGGACTTTTTTTCCTTTCTTTTGGTTTTTTTTTTTTTTTTCAAAGCTCAGCTAAAAACATTCACTCTCGTAAAAAAAAATAATAATAATAATAAAAGTATTTTTATAAGACAATTTTATGAGACTTATCTCTTACAACATATAGGTCTCAAATGTTGTGAGAGTGGTGTCACGAGCCGTCTCATAAGATATCATGATCATCTCCCTATAATTTTATGGGATATTTTAATTTTGGTTCTTTTTATATAAAATATATATGTGTGTGTGTGTTTCAATATAGGTTTTATATTTTTAGTGAAATTTTCATTTTCATCCTTATCATCATATCATTTACAAAATTAGATAATGTGATTGACAGATTGACCAATGTGACACATGACGTGTTATTTAAATGGCTTATTAGAGCTAACATGGCTATTGAAGCTAATTGCCACACTAATTCCCACATGATCCTTTCATTCCCGACTAACAACTAAAAGGAAACCCTACTCTTTAAATTGAACAATTCCAATTTCTTATGCCACGACCCTTACTGTCAAATAATGAAACAACCATCCCTAAATCCCTATCTTTCTCCTTCATACTCATCTATCTTAATGCAAAAAAACTATTTATTAATGCTTGGGGAAAGTTTAAGAACTCTATTTAGTGCTCCATTTTGAATTTAGTGTTTTTTTTTTTTAATCCTTTAAATGGCTTGAGTGTTTTTTTGAGGGTTTTTTTTTTTCTTTGTTTGTGTAACAAAGGGTTAAGTACTTTGTTTTTGAGTTTGTAGTGAGTTGTATAATAGTAGTTTAAAATTTTCTCTTTTTATTGGTTTTTGAAAAAAAAATTAATATTAACTTTAAACATTCAAAAATACATCCAAAATCTTGGACTTATAATTCCTCAACATTAAAGACCAAATGATTGTTCCAATACAAAAAATTCATCCAAAATGTATCAAAAGTTTACAACCTCCCAAAATACATCCAATTTTTTTTTTTAAATAAAACTTTCTAAATTGCATCCAAAATGTAACAAAACCCAAAAGTTTATAGCTTTCCAAAAAATGCTCCTATCCTATTCCACCAAAATTTGGGCCATGCACAAATTATTGGCTTACAACAACCTTAAATGCATCCATGTATTGTACCTAAATGCATTCCTAGTTGTCCTCAATGTCTTTGATGTTACAATTTTCTTTTTGGATTCTTAGGTCCTTTGTTGGTATTGCAACTAGGGGCTTCACATGTAGAAGTAGGTGCACTAGTGGTGGATGGTACACTTGTTGGAGTTGTTGCACTAATGGCTGGTACACTTGGAGTTATTCCGCTTGGTCCTTCCCTTTCTTCTTCTCCCTCCCCCCAACTCTTCTACTTTCTTTTCCTCTTTGCAATTCTCTCATCTTAAATAGGCTTCTTTAACAGGTAGTTTAGCCAATTTATTTGAGATATTAGAAGGGCTTGAAAATTAAGCATGTAATGTCTAAACTTTTAAGTAGCTTAGATAAGTGCAACACGAGATTTTTCTAAGCGTCATTTATAATAAGTTGACATCTCCTTGCTAAAATAGTATATGACACTCTTTTTGTGACTCATCGACATATTATGCCAATAGGGCTCCCACTATTGTATTTGTAGTGCTCAAATACAATAAAAAAGTATGGGCGTAAGCGCTCGCAACGAGTTATCTCCCCACTTTTTGGGTGAGTATGCCTTGGCCTAGGATAGATCATGGCAAATGATGTAAATAGAGTTGCCACCTAGTTTAGGTCTAGGAAGCATGAATATAGCGTCCTTCGTGGAATGACTAATTTTTACCAGAGCGCATGTCTGGAGTTTAGGTATGGAGATAGAAAGGTGTTAAACACCCTGTCACGACCCAAACTTGTACTTGAAAATTTAAAGCATAACCGGCATGTTAATATCAAGTTTACCTCAATACTAACACAAACCAACCCAAGTTGAAGGTGCTTATCAAAAATCGTTTCTTGAATTCCTTTTTATTTCCTTGCATGAAAGTCATAATTTACAAAATTTGTAAAAAATTTTGAAACTTCATTTCATTTTGAACTTTGCAATATTACAACTTGGCTGAACTTAAGATATTCGTATAAATGTTACATAACTAAATGTTTAGCAAAACTCTTATTTACAAACCTAACCTCAAAGACATACAATTGAGGTTCAAAACAAATTAAGATTTTGAATTACATCTGTGCTCAAAAGAATCAAGTACATCTTAATTCCTCCTAAACAACAAAAGAGCTAAACTACTATACAACAAAAACTCTAGATTCTAACAAACGAGAATCACAGAATCCTTGCCACCTCTAATTCTCGCTGCTTCCAGGAAAGAACCTATGCACTGAAATATAATAGGGTGAACTGTGAAGCCCAGTAAGATTTTAAGCTCCATGAGCATTTAAAAAGAATGCATGTAAATCAAATCATTTTATTTTATGAATATTCAGATAGGAGAACATCTTTTCATGCATAGTATTTTATACTATTCATAATAACAACTTACACATTTTTCATAGGGAAATAATTGTTCTCCTTTTCCTTATCAGATTAATACTACAAAATCTTTCAAACTAAATTCCTTTCATTTCTTACAAAGTCACTAAACTTTATATTGACTCTTTAAAATCATATAAAATAATCAATTCCTTCATAAACTTCTTATCATAAAATATTATGACTTTTAACATAAACTTATAATTTGATTGAGCGTAGACGCATCGCCATCCTCAGTACATGCGCGGACGTACCGCCATCCTCAATACATACTTTGATTGAGTGCAAACGAACCACCATTCTCAATACATACTTTGATCAAGTTCAAATTACCAAATGATATAACCCGAAAACATTTCTTACTTATATATCATACTAAAATTCATAGTTGCATAACATTTCATAATAATAGCATTTTCATTCTTTTCTTTAAACATCATGTTCGTGGAATAATAATAGCATCAATATATTCAAATCATATACATAAGTTTTCGAAAGCTCACGAACATATCTTTGTCTGAAACATGATTATATGGCATATCTCTAATCAGAAAACTTTTAATGCATTATATACTTTAAAATAACCTCATGACTTACTAAATGCCTATATAACTTATCCCTTACCTAAAAGCAGAAGACACGAGAGATCTGTATAAGAAGAGCTCAAATGTCCACGTTCTTGTTCTCGTTACCTAAATGAAAGACCAAAACTTATTACTAACAACTCTTCCTAAATATATAAACTTATACCTTAATCAAAACCTAACTCTCAAACTCAAGAAAATCTTAATTCCCATCACACAAAGTTTTTCCAAAAATAAAAGACATTCATCAAGCACATTATATATCAAAATATAGAGAAACCAAGGCATAAAAATTCATCTATGATCTAGACATAACAAAAGATAAGCATATAAAATTATGGCTCAAAACATTTACCCTAATTTTAGAATTAAATCCTCAAAGTCAGAGTTATCATTTACTGTTTACTACTCATTTCAGCAGCATATGCCTCATTTGTAAAATACAAATGGGCTATCTAAATACATCCAATCTTCATGCAATTTTACAGAGTCATTCCTCTAGATGTCTAGTAAATACCATATCAATTTTAGAGTCAAAGCATAAATCCATGATTTACTAATAATTATACAAGACAACATGTTTAAATCTGTCCTAACAGAATTTCATGAAATTTAGAAATTAAACCATTATTTTTATATCAATCCAGATGCAGTGAGACCACTTCCATTACAATCATATGTGTCTTAGAATTCATAAAAACTACTCCTAGCATCCTGATACACAAAAATTGATTTAATCCAGATTTTTCTTGTTGTAAACACCAAATCTGTCACAGTGACAGCTTTAACATATTTTCTGACAAAATCATCAAATAAATGCAATTGGCCTTCATTTCATTTGGGTATTTCTACACCTATACTATACATATTAAAATACATTAATAAGCATCCAATTGACCATAATATCCTCAATCTTTCAAATTACTAATACAGAATCACAATTTCAGCTTCTACAATCAGATTAGAGAATAAAGAAGGGAAAATAAACAAAACAATTATACTATCAAAATACTCAAAATAAGATAAGGTTTTATTTACTTACCCATAAACTTTAAAGCTGAAACTTTAATGTTAATCTTTTAGTTTCTTCTTTAGAGAGAGATATATGGTTTCAGTGAGAGAGGGAGGGTTATTGGCATGTGAGATGGTGCTGCCATGTAAAAGCAAAGGAAAATGAACAGAAAAGAGCAAAGAAAGATGAACCAAGAAACTGTTCTGAAGCAGCAAGGAAGACAAGAGAAATTAACTTAGGTGGAGCATGTGTTTGCTAAGGGAAGAGTGAGCTGATCACTCACATTTGCACTTTTTAAAATTTACTTACCACCCCCCCCCCCCCCCTCACAAGCTTATATCCTATAAAGGCCTAAACTATAAAATAAATTTGCATATAAACCCTTACCTTTATAAACTTCTTTCAATAACATTAAAATAGCATATATGTTTTATAACATCAAAATATTAAAGCCTTATGCACTTAAATTAATTAAGATAATACCAAGTATATAAATCCATAAAATTAGTAATGCAATTAGGCTAGGATGTTACACACCCAACCCCACCCAACCCGTGGTCAGCTTCCACTCATTTTGTTCCAAATCTTAATCTCATTAAAGGCAAATTTAACATGTTATTCTAACTCACACACACGCTAGCACGCATCTAAAGCAAGCAAACATAGCATAATTATCTCGAGCCTAGCATTCATCTATTGTGGCATTAAGCATACATTTTCCAGGGGCAGAAACATCATAAGGCAGATCTAGATAAGAATATCATAACATCTAAACATCAACAACATGAGATTCAACCAAGCATATTCATGTTCATCAACCATCATACTTATCACCCAAATCAAGTACATGTTCATGTGATTATGTGTGAATTACCTCACTTATCTCATTGCATTACAACACCTATACATCAATACACGCTCATGGTATATGCATGTTCAGGATATTTCAAATAAACAAAACCCTAATAAGCATCAAAGAGATCAAAACAAACAAAACAAAATAAAACAGAGAAGTTGAGACTTAAAGATGGATGGACTAAGTTAAAACAGAGACTAAATATGTAAATAAGACAAAGGAAAAACAAATAGAGACGAATTAGGGTTTCTAGGCAAGAGTATGCGTGCCCATCCCAATTGAATGCGTACGCATGCAAGGAGCATGCGCACGCATACACACCCGAAACCCTAAACCAGAAAACACAAAAAAGAAACACACAGAAAGCAAGAAATCTAACAACCTAAGTTAAAACAGAGGCTAAACATGTAAATAAGACAAAGGAAAAACAAACAGAGACAAATTAGGGTTTTTAGGCAAGAGTATGCGTGCCCACCCCAACTGTAGGCATATGCATACTTCGAGTATGCATATGCATGCAAGGAGCAATCGCACGCGTGCACATCCGAAACCTTAGACCAAAAAACACAAAAAAGAAACACACAAAAAGCAAGAAATCTAACAACCTAGCATGTTTCAAATATAAACACTATATAAATCTAAACTAAACAAACATGTTAAATCATCAAAACATATATGCAAACAACCATAAACAAAGAAAAGTAAAGAAAAGTGAAGAGACAAAGTTAGAAACTTTACCTCAACATTAGAACTCTTTAGAGCTTGATTTTGACCATTCCTTCTATTCACAATCAAATCAAATATGGATTAGTAAACTTAGAACTTGAAGATCAAGACTAGAAAAGGTCTTAATCAAGCAAAATTTGACTTGATGATGTTTTGTATAAAACTTCCTCTTTGATTCACTATTTTCTAGACATGGCAATACGAGTTAGAAAATTCTGACCCGACTTGAAAAATACCTGACTCGAACCCGATTTTTTTTTACCCAAAGCAAAAACGGGTTGACTTGACCCAAATAACCCGTGACTTGACCCGTTAAAAAAAAATCGCTAATTTTTTTTTTAATTACGTCCTGATACTATGTGCATAAAGCACAAAGTACCAAAACTAGTAATAATATATTCAATATTTATCACAACCAATAAGAAGAGCTTCAGTGCTACTGTGCTTGACAGTAGACAAGACATCACAACACTACACAAGGGCCAAGGCCATCACAACCATTAAAAAATAAAAAATAAAATCTCATTCAATGCTTGCTAGCTATAGTCCATCACTCGATTCACTCCATTGTCCAAAGCCAAAGCACAAAATGCACAATACAATTATACAAACAAACCTGAAACCTGAAAGTTGAGTTCCACTACTTCTTTTGCGCCTCCAGAGTTCGGCCTATGCCCTTCTTCAGTCTTCACACATTCGGCATTCCACACTTTTTTAGTTTCACACAAAGCAGTCAAAGCTTGCACCTCTGCCCTTCTACACTGCTCTGCTTTCTTACTTCTCTGTCTCTCGCCACCCACGGGCCATACAGCCCACACAGCTGCTGACCCATTTAAAAGGAGCACAACCATAAATCATCAACTATGGTGAAGGAAAGTTAAATCATTTTCATCATTCTCTTAAATCCCTAAATGTTTTTAGTTTTTGGATTGATTTTTTAATATTATGAATTTATGATTTAGCAATAATAATATAGTATACTGCTCTGCCTCTGCTAACATTATATTTAATTGTTTGTGTGTTTGATTGTTGAATGTTTGTGTCATTTGGATGAATGTGTCATCAAATATATTATACTGCTCTGCCTCTGCCTCTACTCTACCTCTGTATCATTTGGATGAATGTCTTATGTAGTTATGTTTACAGTTTCTTTAGATGTTTTAAATAGACTAGAATTTTAATTTTAACTATATATTTTGCTTTGATAATTAGAGTACAGTGGCTTCTTCTGTTGTAAATTTAGAAAGTGATGATGATGCTGTGATTATGGATATTTCTACTGATCCTTCACCATCTTTAAGAGTTCATTCAAAATCAAAGTTTAAGAAACCAAAAAGAGTTTCAAGGAAAAAAACAAAGGAAAAACTACACACTTCTACAGTTTGGACTGAATTTGTGAAATTGCTTATTGATGAAGAAGGGTTAAGTAAGGCTACTTGTCAATGGTGTGGGAAAATATTTTTGGCGGATAGTCATCATGGAACATCAAATTCACATCATCATCTTCTTAAATGCTTAAAACGAAATGAAGTAAAACAAGATGGTGAAGAAGAGGGTAGGGTGTTACAAAACAAGATAACTCAAGAAGAGTTTCGTGAGATGTTAGCGGAGGCAATTATTAAACATAATTTACCATTTAGCTTTGTTGAGTATGAGGGCATTAGAAAAGTTTTCAGCTATTTAAATTCAGATATTAAACATATTTCTAGGAATACTTCAAAAGCTGATGTTCTAAAACTTTACAAGAATGAGAAGGATGATGTTAAAAATAAGTTGAAATCAATTCTTGGTAGAATATGTTTGACTTCGGATTTATAGACCTCTATTACAAGTGAAGGATATATTTGTCTTACGGCACATTATGTGGATGAGAATTGGAAATTGAAAAACATCATCTTGAATTTTTGTCATATGCCATCTCCACACACGAGAACTTTTTTATCGGAGAAAATTTTAAGTTTCTTAGAAGAATGGGGTATTGAGAAGAAAATATTTTCCATTACTTTAGATAATGCATCTAATAATGATAATTGCCAAGATTTCATAAAGCAAAAGCTTAATGAGGGGGGTTTATTGTTATGTGATATATCTTTTTCCATGTGCGTTGTGGTGCTCATATATTGAATCTTATTGTTCAAGAAGAATTGAAAGTAATAGATGACTTGGTGATTAAGATCCGAAAAACTATGAAATATTTTAAAGGATCAGAGAGTAGAATGTGCAGATTTGATGAATGTGCCAAGATAGTTGGTATGAAGAGAACAAAGGGTTTACGTTTGGATGGGTGTACAAGATGGAATGCAACATATGACATGATTAATAATGCTATAAGATATCATTCTGTATTGAATCGTTTAGCAGAGGAAGATGCTAATTTCAAGCATTGTCCATCAAGAGATGAATGGAATACAGTTGAAAGGATAACTCGGTTTTTGAAACCTTTCAATGACATTACAACTCTATTTTTTGAAACTGATTACCCTACAGCAAATCTATATTTTCAAGGAGTGTCTCGAATTGAATTGCTCTTACTTGAAGAAATGGAGAGCTAAGATTCATTTATTAATAATATGGAAAATAGATTAAAGTTAAATTTGACAAATATTGGGATTGTTATAGTGTGGTGCTAGCTTGTGTCATTGTTCTTGATCCAAGGTATAAGTTGGATTATGTGGACTATATTTTCAAGAAAATAGAGCCAATTAAGCACATTGCTAAAATGAAGGTGGAGAGCATTGAGACTACATTGTATAAGCTTTTTTTTTCAGAATATGAACGCCCCAAGCCTATGGCCACTACAAATGTTTCATCTTGTGTTGGGAGTTCTAGTCATACTAGCGGTGCTGTGGATGATCCTGATGATAATGAAGATAAAGAAGATGATGTAAGTGAATTGCATTTTGTTTGATATATGTTGTGCTATGTTTTTTTAATAATAAAGATTGTAATGTTGTGTGGTATTATTTTTCATTGCAATTTTTTTTAATGACTAGGAATTTGCTCATTATGAAAGTGGTTGTGGTACCAAAACAAAAAAAAAAATCTCAGTTAGACTTGTATTTAGAAGAGCCTAGACTTGACAAAAAACAAAATTCAAAGTTGGAAGTTCTCTCTTGGTGGAAAGAGTATTACAATCGATTTCCAGAGCTCTCTTTAATGGCACGGGATCTCATGAGCATTTTGATAACCACTGTTACTTCTGAATCAGTTTTAGCACTGGAAAAAAAAATTCTTACTCCGTATCGATCACGTCTTTTACCTGAGAATGTGGAAGCTATGTTATGTACTAAAAGTTGGCTATATGGATTTGAAGGTAATTTAATTTTTTTATAGTCATCATTATACAATTTTAATTCTTTATTGATTTGCTTTTATGGTACATTAAGTTATATTAAAATATTGTATTATAGATGAAGATGCTGGCGAAATTGGCCAACTTGAGCTACAATTTGCAAGTATGAATATTTGCAGTACTGAATTTGCTACCAATGTTGAGTAGATTGAGGTGTAATTCTTATAAAATATTTACTTATTCTTCTTTACTTAATACGTTATGTTTATTTTTAAATCTTTTTTTTTTTTGTTTAGTTTATCTTTCTAAGTAATCTAACTTTACTATTATTTTAAATGCAACAGGAACATGTGCACTTAAGAAGACCAATAACTTGCTACTTTACTGGCTTACTTGTTTTATTTGTTTTAAGATCTATCTCTTTTTAAAGTTGTAAACTTGTAATTATATGCATTTTGACAGTGAACTATTAACATTGAAGACTTTTTCCATCAAGAATTTATGATTATAAATAATTGGATAAACTACGTATTTAGTCCTTATTCTATACATCATATTTCAATTTGATCTCTAACCTTTCAATTGTGTCAATTTGGTCCTTAACCTTTCAATACCGTGTCAATTTAGTCCTAGCAATCATTTTTTAGAAGAAAATTGATGACGTTTCTAATGGCCAAAATAAAAAATTAGCTTTCGTTAATGTGACAATACACTGAAATTTTATTTTGATCATTTGTCATGTCATCAATTTTCATCCAAGATATAACGACAGGAACTAAATTGACATGACACTAAAAGGTTAAGGACCAAATTAACACAATTGAAAAGTTAGGGATCAAATTGAAATATAGTGTAAAAGATAGGGATCAAATATGTAGTTTACCCTAAATAATTTTTGTTATGCTCAAAAGTCAAAACTGTCAAAATTGGAAGAATATTAACAAGTGGCATTAAGTGCAATTCATTTGCTTAACTGATTTTATTCATTCCCTCTAAAAAAGTTGTCATTGATAGTTTTTGTAATTGAAAAAAAAAAATTTTGAAAAATATGGGTCAACCCGACCTGACCCGCAACCTGATTGACTCGTTTAAAAATGACCCGTGACTCGTTTGACCTGCCAACCCGATTGACCCGACACGAACCCGACCCGCCCGTTTTGCCACGTCTACTATTTTCTAGTGAATCTTGTGTGTTTTTACCAATATTTTATCTGCCTTTGAAAAAGTGTCTTTTATGGCTTTATATAGTCGAAAAATAAGGGTTTAGGGTGGCTCCTATACGATGTGGGATTCGTTCCAAGCCAATTTTATTACAAAAAAAGTTTTCCTTACATAGTTTCTGGAACCCTAGTTGCGTACGCATGCCCGTAAATTCGTGCGCATGCAATAAGCATGCGTATGCATGGCTTATACGCACCTATGCACACTTAGGGTTTCTTCCAGCCCTTATTTTCCAAAAATAGTTTTATTTTTCAAAAAATAAGTTATATTTTCCACAAATATTTTCCTCAAGTCAATTTTCATATGATTGGGCCTTAAACCAACCTTGGACTTTAGAGTACTACCATCATTGGGAAACGGGGGCTCAAGTCATAAGGGGTACAAAATGCAGTGTCTACACAATGGCTTCCTTGATGTGGTGACAATAGCATTGAAGGATTAGCAAATACTCTTTGGTCTTGTCAAAGGCTACTTGGCATTATTTATTCTATTTTACCGACATTTTTCTTAAGCAACTTGAATGGTTAGTTGTGCAATGAAACAAGTGATATATTGAAATCAACCCTAGAAAACTTGGATCTTCTTCTCATTCCTAGGTTTTTTCATCTTTGGAATAGCCTTATCTTATCCAGGTCAACTTCTATTCCTCTGTAACCGACAATAAAACCTAGTAGCTTCCTAGAAAGTACACTTCTTTCGATTTAGCATTTACTTGTAATGACAAATTCTTTCAAAGAACTTCCAAAGTATTCACATGCCACTCATTATCTTTGTACTTCACTATCATGTCATCAATATAGGCTTCTATTTCTTTATGTATCATTTCATGTAGCAACGTGGTAGCTACACGTTGATAAGTGGTTCCAGCATTCTTCAATCCAAAATGCATATCTTATAACAGTAAATGTCCTATGGAGTGATGAAAGACGTCATTTCCATATCTTCATGTGCCATATTAATCTGATTGAAAACAAGATAATTCATCCATAAAAGGAAAGAAGTGCATGCCTTTTTGTGTTGTCTACTAACATGTCAATGTGTGGTAACGAAAAGTCGTCCTTCAAACTAAATTTGTTGAGATCTTTCTGACTTTTTATCCTTATTTGGCACGAGTACCACATTAACCAACCAGGCAACCACTCAAGTAATTGGCTCCCTTGAGAAATCCAGCATTGTACTATTTGTCAACTTCTTCCAAGATCTTGAGTGTCCATATCGGCTTCATTTGACATAGTGGGAATCTGACGTTGAACGATATCTATATCAATCTTAGGCATGTCTTTGTAGGACCATTCAAATATTTGAACTCTTTTAGAAGTGCAATCGATTCTTCCTTTACTTCCAAGGTTAAAGTTTGATCAATATGTACCATTTTAGGTTCATTTTCAAATTCAAAATTAACAAATTCAATTTCTACTTTAATTGGTTTGACATAACTTTTTTCACTTTATAAACAAACCGAGGTGTTTCTTCATTGTTGTTACAATTATATTATGTATTAATGCAACAATGAAAAACGCCAAGATATAAGCGAAATCAAACTTCCTCTTATTGGAATCTTCAAATGGTAACAAACCGAGGTGTTTCTTCATTGTTGTTACAATTATATTATGTATTAATGCAACAATGAAAAACGCCAAGATATAAGCAAAATCAAACTTCCTCTTATTGGAATCTTCAAATGGTTCAACGAACTTGGACTTAGGGTGAGTTTGGTTCAACTTTTTGTAAAAGTGCATAATGAAAAAGTAGAGTTTTCAAAAAGTGCATAATGAAAAAGTGCATTTTCAAAAAGCGGTTAAAAAGTGCTTTTTAAAAAAGCTGAGTGTTTGGCTAGCACTTATAAAAGTGGCAGTTTGAGGGATAAATTACCAAAAATGACAATGTATATATAAGGGAGTTTATTTCATACTTTTTTTTTTATTTTTTTATGTGAGTTTGGTTCATACTTAAATCAACTACTTCATCATACTTAAATCAATTTTTCTCTTTCTAAAAAAATTATTTTTTTCTCACCAATATTAGCTAATAATAACTTACCACTTAAGATTTATTGTGAAAGTATTGTAAAAATATTGTGATAAAAATTGATACTGATTTTAATTTTAACGTACTATTAAAATTATTTTTTTCTCTTTCTAAAAAATTATTTTTTCTCACCAATATTAGCTAATAATAATTTACCACTTAAAATTTATTGTGAAAATATTGTAATAAAATTTCCTTCCTTTTTCCTTTTTTTTTTTTTTCCCTCTTTCTTTCTCCTCCACTCACTTACCGCATTTCCTTTTTTTTTTCCTCTTTTTTTCTCCTCCACACACGTACCCTCACTCTTTTCCTTTTTTCCTTCTTTCCTCTCTTTTTCCATACCACTTCTTCCTCCAAGCTCCAGAACGTTCCACTGCGCTCTTCTTCTTCCTCTTTCTTTTTTCTTTTTTCTTTTTCTTTTTTTTTTTCCTTCTTTCCTCTTTTTCCCCTCCACAACATTCCACTTTTCATTTTGTGTTCTTTCTTTCCCCTTTTTCTCTTTCACTTCCTCCAGAACGTTCCACCGCTAGCTCTTTTTTTTTTTTTTTTTTTTTTTTTTTGACAATTCGAAAGCTGAGAGGAAGAGAGAAGATGAAGGTGATTGAAACATTGGGTTTGTATTTGATTTTGATTTTGGGTTTGAGTTATGGGTTTTCAGTTAATGGTTTAATTTTGAGTTGATTTTCTGTGGATTTTGGGTTTGATTTTGAGTTGATTTTGTTTTAGGTTGCTTTTGAGTTGGGTTTGGGATGGGTTTTCCAATGGAGGAGATGGAAGTGTCGGACTTGGCGAAGGAAACGACGAATTTGGCAAGCCTTGCGATGGAAGATACAGACTTTTTGGGTCCTGTGGTGGCTGAGGAGACTGACGGCGAAGGTAGAGCTGAGAGGCGTGAGGGAGCTGGCTTTGCGCAGAGCAGAGAGATGAGATGAGATGAGAGGAATGAGGAACTGTGCGTGATCTGAAGACATGAGCATCCTTTATTTGAGGGCAATTTGGTAATTGCCCAACTCACCCCAACGGATATATCAAAACGCGCACTGACGTTTTGCAAAATGGACCTGAAGATAGCTTTTAAGGATTGTGCGTTTTCTTCACAGTTATAAAACGCAACATTTTAATAAAAGTTGCGTTTTTTTTACTAGCCAAACGGACTTTTGGGCCAGCTTTTTTCAAAACGTGACTTTTGGGCTCAAAACGTTGAAACAAACGGACACTTAGACTCAGAGGTGGACTCGAAATTAGAGACAAACAAAATTAGACTTAAAGTATAGACTCGTTTGAGACACACTCTGTATTTAACAGACTCAATGAACTTGGTCTTGACAGCATCTTGGTGATTATCTTAGGAATCATCTCCTTCCCAAGTCCAATTCTTGGAGAAATTATAAGATCCACATTGTGAACAAGTGATGTGGTCCACCATTCCACTAAAAAACTTCCACCTGTTTAAAATTGTTAGCTAGAAAATTTTTTTAAACAGAAATTAATTGCTGACTCAGCAATTTTAAACAAGTGGAAGTTTTTTAGTGGAATAGTGAACCACATCATTTGTCCACTAGAGGACTCTATAATTTCTCCAATTCTTGAGAGTGGCTTCTGTAGGAACAACCAGATCTATTGGATCAAGTGTGTGTTTCCTCCATTTAGCATTCCGACGGTATCTCCAAGTAAATTCTTCATGGCTTCAGCATCAAGCTTTTGATCCAATATCCAGTCTTTACCTTCCTTATTCCTTGGACCAAATCCTCAATCTCAATCTTACAATTTGAAAAGTTTTCCCAAGCAGGTAGTCTTTTCGTAGTATTTTGATTATACTAAGGTTTAGAAAATCTATAGTAACACCATTAAGTATTAAAGTATATAGTAGTATATAGTTTCATAGAGATGGGCTCATAAGGGAGTCCCCGAGCTTAGGCTAAAGCACGGTTTCGAACCTTTCATTATTGCATCAACAGGCCTTCTTCAGTGGGCTTGTATCCAAGGCCCAATGGAGGTGTGGCCATAGGTAAGTCAGGAAATTCAGGGATGCCATGTTTCTTCTTCCATATTCCCATGCCAGAAAAGTCATTCGTGTTCTTCATTGTCACAGGCATAAGAAAATATTCCACTCGTCCTCGAAAAAATTGAGGAAATGAACCTCATCAAACTCAAATCCAAAGAGTATTAAATCCCCATTTTTGAGATGGACCACAAGGACTGGCCCGCTGGCATTTATAACTAGGCTGTCTCCATGGATTGTTTACCACAAACTTTTTGTAAGGAAATTTCACTTTTTGATACAATGATGAGGTATGCCTTTTTTTGATAACCTGATGAGGTATGCTTTGTACACGCACACACATGCGTCCAAGTCCTACTTTGAAGAAAATGGTTTTGGGCTTTTGAGAGGGCTCATCAGGATAGAAATGGTGATTTGGTTCATTGAGTGCTGATCAGTATCACTACCATTTGTTGAATTAATATTTTTTTTGTATTTGCCTTCTTGGCCACTTTCAGGTGCATCATCAATACAATACACGACTATGATAACAAATAATGTCATGTTCAGTAGTATTCTTCATGTTGAAGAGTGAGGACTATAGCACAAACCTTTACTTCCTGAAGGAAAATTGTTGATAAAGAAAGGCACCAGCTCTCATAATTATAAGCATAGACAAGCTTCAAGAAAAATCCATCATCCTCAATTATTTCCACGTGAGATATCCGGCCAGGTACATACATACATACATATGAATATGATGGACCACTTCTGGAATGATGATGAATAATTAATGAAGCTCAGCATTCTTATCCTCCTCAACTACAAGCCACAAGGCCTTCCACCGTAAGACTAACCCCTCATTCTATCTACGCATAGTAAAACTAAACCCCCTTTTATTTTATAGCAAGTGTATAGCACATGCCACCCTTTTATTTTATCGTGTAATGTCAGCCCAAAGAACGACCAAAACAAAAATAAATAATAGAACTAACAGCCTTGTGTATTTAACTGGATCCATATTTGCAGGACAAAGTGAAAATTTAGACGTGAGCAAGAGCAACGCTATACTTAGGCATAACTCAATAGTGTTGGCAACACCAAGATTTCGAGTCGAATAAAAAAATGCTGATTAGGACCACGATTGAGCTGATAATGACCTTCACATGTCTGATGCATCAATGGCTGGCACCACCTATATCTAATGATTTTCTTGCACCCTAAAATATCAATTTTTAGATTGGCAGTGTTTGTCCATAATCCATATGATCTTATTGAGCTGGCAGACAGAGGTTTCCTGGCACTGAAAATTCAATGGTCCTGAAGTGCATGCGTAGTAGTATGTCACCATCACCCATCCTGATCCTAGTATCACAATAGTTTATTAAGACGCACCAATCTTTGCAAAAATAGCCTTAAAAAATATTAAACATTTCATCATAATTAAACAAATGGTAGCTAATTTGGCATATGACCATTAGTTTATTCCTAATGTGCAAGCGTGTCAAGTCATAGTCACCCATCCTAGAATCACAAGAACTTATTAATTTGCTCCAATATTTGCAACCAAAAAAAAAAAAAAAAGCCTTGATTTTACCACTTCAGCACGATAACAAATGGTGGCTAGTTAATAGTTAAAGGGCATATTTGACATCATCTAAGTCCATCTGAGGTCAATAGCAAGATTTTGGCATTTGCTATTGCTTAGAGCATTTTTTTTATATTAAAAAAAATCAGGCTAAACGGTCCCTGACCAAAAATTTTGGCTTCCTAAACAGTCCCTAAGATTGTTTGTTGTGCTTTTCATTTTCAGGATCGACAAACTAATAAACTGCAGAAACCCAAAAGAATCAACTTAAGGGTAGGTGCAGTAAGCTGAAAGGAATAGACAACCCCAATAACAAGCAAACTTTTTATTAGGCCAATCTTCTGCAAGCCATGTGCAAAAAGTATATGCAAAAGTGATAAATATATGTACTCTCAAATATATGCTTTTCTATCTAAACTTTACTTTTCAGCTTGCATTATTTTTGTAAATTAAAGGTCTAAATCCAGCTCTAAAGCTCTGCAATCCCTGAAGATCCTCTGATCTAATTCTAGCGTAACATGTTGCATTACTCTATTTATTAAAACGTGTTAGCTATTTTCTTTATCTTATTAAGTACTATTATCCAGTAAAGCATATTAGGTACTACTACTGAAAGAGAACGTCACTTGCACTTTCCAACTTTCATTTGCAATCATATATAGACGAAACTCAGCAGTTTTAATGGTTTTCATTATAATTGAGGACAATTTTCTTGAGAATTCTTCTTGAAATTGCTCATTTGAGATGGGTATCACTGGAGAGTTGGTACGGAGTGTCTTCTCTAGAAACCGGTCTGTTGGGACTCATGAAAGCAATGTGAGTGTCTAGTTCTACTACTGCAGTTTTACAGTTTTCTTGAAGCTATCATGGTCTAGATTCTAGTTATAGAAAATGCCTATTCTTTGCATTCTTGTCGCTTGTTATCAAGTATGCCATATGCATCAAACAAACTTTATGGGTCGTGCTTAGTCATATGTCTACACTAGTCTGGTTTTCCTAGTCTACTTGGTTGATCACGTTGTTTTTTTATTCGAGTAAAATACCTATCTGGTTTTCTATTTTAATTCTATTTAGGTAAGGAGCAATGTGGTGGAAAAGAAACGATGGAGCTCTGTTAGAGCATACCTTTGTGGTGATGAATTCAATTCAGTTGTTGCAGAGGAGGATTCAGCTTCAGTTAAAAGCTCTGAGGCCACTGTTACACAGCCCATACTAGAAGACTTGACAGACAAAGTAGATATCCGAAGTGAAGAAACCAAGGAAGATATACCAGAGGAAGAGCAGGATTCAACCCATAATTTCTTGTGTGAAGAAAATGCCGCAACCATCATTCAGTCAGCATTTAGAGGCTTTCTGGTTAATTCATACTGTTAAAAATACATCAATTTTATTATTCAAAAGCTTTAGTTCTCTTCAAATTTGGATATCATGTTGAATGGAATTTATCTTGATTAATTAAATTACACATGAAAGTATCTTGGGATCTTTAATTTTGAAGAATAAGTTTACATGCATGCACTCAGTTCAATTTTACCTGAAAAACCTACCTTCCAATGGAAAACATTATCAGAAAATGCCAATTTTCAAAACAAGAACTGAACGTGCATTAAATATCTATGTACCTTTACATTACCTGCATTTGACAACCAATGAATCCGCTTTATGGCACTTGCAATTCTTGAACTTTACGGTCATTGGGGTGCTCAAATTTCAGGTTAGGCATCAAATTGAAGGAATAAAACTGAAAGATGGTAACCAGGATCTTATTGTGGAAACAGAAAGTCCAAGTAGGGAGTCTGTGGGCACATCAGTTGAAGTTCAAACAGGAAATTCTGCTGCAGTCTTCTCATTACAAGAAGAGAGAGAGGAAATTCCCCACCGAATGCAACAGAGGGCCAGAACTCAAGTTCTACAGCTGAAGGTAGAACAAAAATCAATTCTAACTTCTGTGCTTTAGTTCTTAGAGCCAGATATACTAAAAATAAGTAGTGACAAATTTTAATCAGAGGAAAATATGGAAATCATAAATAGCTTTAAAAATAAATTAATCAAGAATAAATGGAATGAACAAAGATGACTTTAAGAGTATTGCTCCAGAGGTGTTTTCAAGATTGGATGTGTTCTTGCAAAACAGATCCTTGCACAAATTCACTTGAAATCTGACGGATGTATAATTATTGAAATGACTAAACTTGGAGCAGAATTGCTGATTCACTCAGTTAGGATTTATGGTTAGAAACACTCAAAACTTCAAACAGCTAGTTCTCATTTCACTATTTCTACTTTTTATGCTAAGATTTGAACCTGACCCTCCCAACCCCTGACCAATTGCGCCAAAAAGTACAATATTTATCTATTTTACCTCATGAAATGTACAGGAAGACTGGGATGATAGCACAGTGAGTAGCAACATATCTAAAAGGAGGATTCAGAACAGACTGGAGGCAACAACTAGGCGTGAGAAAGCACTAGCTTATGCTTTCTCACAACAGGTACATCTGAAATATTTTTCTGATGTAAGTTTAGAGCTGATATAAATCTACTTGAACCTATTTGTTTGTAGCTTCGAATTTGTTCAAAGAGAAAACAGTCCAAAGCCAGTGGCGAAGAACCAGACATGGGTTGGAGCTGGCTAGAGCGGTGGATGGCAACCCGCCTTCCAGAAAGCTCCTCAGTTGAAAGCCATATAAACAAGCAGATTGAACCATTTGACAGTAATCAAAGACTCATGCTCAGCAAACGATTTTTTGACGTAGCAGGAGAAGAAAAAGAAAGCTGTGGCTCAAATGAGGTGTCTGTCCAATTTGACAGCTTTAAAGTAGCTGCACCAAAAGTGAAAGATGGATTGAAGCCTAACAAAAACAGGCTTAAGGCTCCCAGAACTGTGTCTAGGCGGAAAACTGTGCCAAGCTACCATAGCACAAAAGAATACACCAAGGTAGGATGTTCTGGCTAGAGTTATAGTAATATAAAAATACATACAGTTTTGAATCATGAGCGATGATCCAAATCAACTTATAAATCTGAAGACTTCAATGGTCAAAGAATTTTCGTTAAGCATGATATAAAATTCTTGGATTTTTGCATGACTTTTGACACTCAATCTAATACTACATAGTACAACAATCAAAGTTGATCGATATCTGCTAATGGAAAATTTAAGAATGAGACTATGAGTCATTGTGTCGTCTTCTTTCTTTCAGTTCATTGACACTTCTTTCAAACTGGGATATTTTATGATGCTGTAGGTGAGTATGAAGGATGGCTCAAGGGAGACTGAAAAGGAAATAAAGAGCAATCAAAACCAAGCGGGCAGCAAAAGAGAAATTAAATGCAAAAGTAATTCATCTTAACAGTCTCCTGATTTCCTGATCAGTAACTTGCCCAAAGTGGTTCTAAAATATGTCAAGACAACCCATGTTTGTTTTTACAGTCTAGAATGTATTCTATCAATTATGTGGATTCTAAATGTCTCTAAATTCCCTTGTAAATGTCAAGACTCAAAATCATTATCTTATATGCTAAACTGCTACCAACAAGCATCCAAGAACACATATCTTAATGTTTCCTTCTTCTTTTTTCATTTCAATCCTTTAACTTTAATCTATTTTCAATTTAATCCTTCCATCTGGTTCCGTTCAATCTTCCATCTAATTCGACTTAACGGTGTGAAATGGACAGGGAAAGGACTACATTGGAAACAAATGGAAGTTAAAGAACTGGAATGAAAAGAATAAAACTTAAAAGTACTAAATTGAAACATGTCAAACTTAGAGGGTGTAAATTGTAATGTAGCCTAAAAATTATGTTTCTCAATAATCATACATGCTTCAAGTTTCTCAAATTTTGAACACAAAATAATTGCACATGTCTGCCCATGTAAAATTTATAACCAGTGTATAAAGCACCTTCAAAATTTTATACCCTTCAAAATTCATACTCCATTGAGCAACCAAGAACAGGTGAGTATAACAAAACATTAACAATCAGTCCAAAAGGCAACGATAGCCATAGTAGTCTAGCAAAGGCAAACATAACTGACATTAATTAGTAAGAGGTGTTAATTGAATACATCCAATTCACCCCAGAGATCCAAACTCACAAAGTGAGTTTCAAAGTTTTGACTTATATGTGCCATTAACCGCAACACTTAAAAAATGAAGATAAAATCCACACAGATTTGATTCCTAAACCCTATATCTTATCAATATCTTCATCCTCAAACTCAATATAATCATCACCACCACCATCCTCCTCATCATCAATGATGCCTTCATTGAGACGCGTATTCTCAGGAAGCTCTCCATATGCCTTCAGAAGCCTTGCTTCATCTGGCATGTACTTGAGGATCACATCAGCCTTGTCATCCTGGTAATCACGAAGACCAACGAGTATGATATCACCAGCTGCAATCCATACTTTCTTATGCATCTTCCCCCGAATATGGCAAAGGCGCTTGGAGCCATCAATGCACATTGCTTCGCACCGGCCATTGCCCAGCATGCGAAGCACTTGGGCATACTCCTGCCCATCTTCCTTGAACACAAGCTCACGCTTTTCATCATCTGCTTCGTTCTTTCCCCTCTTCCTATTCTTTCCTCCCTTTCCCTTGTTCTTTGGCATGTCTACTGACTCTGTTGCTGCATCAGAGAAACCCAACAACATAGGTTCATGAGTGGCTGTCTTTTAGACAGTTTAAAAATTAAAAAGCTATCATCGAACTCTATGCTTAGTGATACAAGGAAACATCCAGGAGGGGGAAGCCCTAATTACAACTTCTATTAAAAAAAAGTTCATATAAAGACACAAATAAACGCTACTAATCCAACTTCAGAGCATAATCAGTTGGTGTGAATGTGCAAGTTGGTGTACTATGAGAGAAAACCAGTAAAAGAAAACCAAAAAAAATGGCTTGATTGATGGGTTTAAATAGTAAGCTCATATTCAGATTGTAAAATTACCCTTGACAGTTAGAAATTTCATTACTCCATACATCTGATCTCTATGTCATTCCAATTATCTGAAATGTCTCCACCACCAGTCAACCAATTAGAAGAACTTGATTTTCAAATTCTAACATGGTTTCTACACACACACACACACACACACACACACATATATATGAAGCCATAACACTAATTGAAGCCATTTAAGTATAACATATCAATAAAGCTTAGCATAGTGATTATTAATGGCCTAACGGGTTATGAAATGTCTGGCTACGACTTGATCTAGTCTAAAACAAAAACAAAGACATTAAAGATGAACATCATTCATTCTTGTGACTGTGAGAACGCAACAAAAGAGATGTCAGATGTGAAAGCAGCGATTTTTTACTGCCTGTAATTGGTTGTGTTGAATTAAATGGCTGAACAGACAACATAATATAACATATAGCAAGCAGTTCAAGTCAAGTCATGCAAAAAATAATAATAATAATAATTTGAAACATGTATGTAACTCAAATTTCTCCACAAACAACAACCAAGTGCAAAGTGTATAAGCATTAAGCAAGCAACTGCCATATGAAAATTTTCAGTCTTGTCTTGTCTAACCAGTAGTACATTATCTGATTAATTTAAAGAAACCCTAATTTGGAACATATTTATTACTATTAGTAAAAACAAAAACAAGTTAAACATCAGATGAAGTGAGACAAAATTCGCACCAAACAAAGAAGATAGAGAAGAGAGAGAGTGTGTTACCTTCAGCTTCAGGCTCCAACTAGTCTTAAGTGTTTTTCTCTACAAATTAGATTGAGAAACAAAAGATAACAAACTGCTCTGCTGGCTGCTGCGAATGCGATCGCAACAACTCTACGTTGAGACGATAGCTACCGCCGTTTATATTTGTATTGTGTCTGTGGATTCTTCTGGCTATTTTTCTGTAGACCAAATATATAACTTTTTTATATTAATAAATAAAATCCATAACGGGAATGTTTGGTTTATTTTTTCTGTAGACCAATTTAGTTTTTGGATTCTTCTGGTTATGATGTTTGGATATAACTTATCCAGCTGAAAGTAAAAATTTATTACTAAAAGTATGATAAATAAAGATAAAAGTTAGTTGAAATAGTATAATGAAGCCATGAATAGTAATAAAAATAAGCTGAATAGTAAAATAATTTATTTTTCTATCCCAATCCAAATGCACACTTAAAATTAGTCATCATGGATGTTCTTGTTGGAAACTAGGGACTGCTTTTAAATGCTAACCAGTAAGCTATTTGTATACACATTTCCATTATAATTATTCAATTAAAGTAATAAAAAAAAAACTTTGGAGAAAAATTATAGAATAAAAGTTAATATAAAATATGTGTTTCTCTTTCTCTTTAATTCTAAAACAAAATACACATCTCAAATACCTACCTTAATCATATTATTTACAAAACCCACATATTTACAACGTCTAACCTTGACATCAATATAAAATGCAAGTCTTCATTCCTTAGAGAATTATTTAGCAACTTCAAGTTGAGAAAGTAAAATTTATTTATTTATTTCACGTGACTATGGTGACCTTTCATGATGGCCAGTGATACTTTTAATCTAAGCGTAAATGCACTTTTGGTCCCTATATTTTGCACATTTTCTATTTTGGTCATTACATTTCTATTTTACCACTTTTAGTCCCTAAAACTAAAAACGCGTTTTATTTTGGTCCTTACCGTCACTCACTTAACAAAAATATCCTATGTCGCAAATAGAGTGCACTGTTGGCACAGTAAATGCTGACATGTCTATTAAAATAATATTAAAAAAATGCTACATTAGCATCTACGTCAGCTTCCATATTAGCATCCACATCAGCTTTCATATCAGCATCTAACCTTAAAAAATAAATTTATCAATTAAAAATATTATAAAAAACAAAAAAACATAATTAAAAACAAAAAAATGGTGGAACTTATATCTGTTATGTTTGTGCCTAATTTCTTTTTCTTCTTTATTTTTCTTCTTCTTCCCCAGATCTTTCTCTCAGTTTCTCTGCCTCCCTTTCTTTCTTTAGTCTTCTTTCTTTCTTCCTCTTTTTCTTCTTTCTCCCTCTATCTTGATGCTTAGCCTTCTTAAACTCTTTAAGCAACATTTTTGAAGTTTTAAATGTAAAATAGCAACTGGGGGTGTTTACACTCCCAATGCTAGTGCTAACAATATAAATTCCATCATACCTTTCTCTGTGTACAATTCCAGAGAAACATTATTAATTTAATTATTTCTTCTTCTTTTTTTGCTGAACTAAAAAATGGATTGGGGGGAGACAATTTAATTATTTCTTTTAATTGTTTTGCATGTCTTCCAAAACATTAGATCAATTTTTTTTCGATTCTTATAATTACGAGGGATATCCATAATTCTAACTTCAAATTTCATTACATAACACACTTTCTCGTATACTTACAATTTTTTTTTTTTTTATAATAATCATATACTTTCAATTATTTATTTCTCTAATTTAACATTTCCTATGTACCATATATCACAAAACATTACGGTGAGTCCTGACTTGGAAATAGGGATATGACTTGAAAGGAAGCTGTGCTGTTAACTTTAAATAGCACTACACCAAACTAGTGAGCAAAACAGTTCTATCACATGAAATCAATTTGATAATTATGGCCTCCTTTGATCTTTTGATACAAGATTGCAAAAATTTTAACATTCTTTTCATAGTATTAGCTTTTCTCATGTCGAGGAAGGAATCTCTATAACTCACAAACTTGCTAGAAATGTAATTCATGTCACAAGTTTTCTTTTGTGGATGAAAAATGTCCCTCCACACATTTCTACTGAAATTCAAGTTGATTTAGCTATTGTTTCTACTCAGCTTGATAAGAATTTTTCTAATAAATTCATGTGAATGAACTCTTTTTTAGTATTTTTCATTATTATTATTATTATTTGAGAACATGTGAATAAACTTAAGATTACACCAACAAACAGTTTCCGCAGGTATGGCTGATAACTGCCATTATTTTCTACTTTCATGTATGGCTGAAGTTTTTCCCCATATCTGAATTGCATAGCCTTCTGCTAAATTCTAAAAATATCCAGTAAATCTTTTTTAATGAGGAAAATTTGAATAGTTTCTTTTGAGTTAATTTTATATATGCTATTGATAACTTCCCAAATTTATGTACTAAAACTAACTAAATTGATTGCCAAATTACAATCTTCTAAAACAAAAATAATACAGTAGTAATTTATTCAATTCAGAATGGATAAGAAAGAACTTTAGGAACTTCAAAGCCACTCTTCACACATGGGAAGGTTAAGAAAGAACTCTAAAGGACTTCAAAGCCACTCACTCCTCAATCTTCACCCAGGTGGTTTCCGTGCAAAGGAAACTTTCAAAATGCAGCCTAAACCCAATGATTTCATTATCTTTTTCCCAGGAATTTATGTTGTGTTGTGCCAATCTAACATACCATACTAGGACAACTGCACAAAGTATAACATAGATCTGGCCTTGGATGGATTTTCGACAATGGCTAAATGAAAATTGAACTATTGAACATGCTATTCTTAAATTGGTCATTGAAAAATACGATGTCATCAGCACCATTGAGATTATGATGCTTTATTTTGAGAAAGAATAGCATTGAAATTTACACTTGTACCAAAATGCTATCACTCTATACTCTCCCAGCTGGGGATGTACAAATCAAACACTCAGAACACATTTATCACTGGAAAAGAATTAAGGAATCCCATAGAGCCATATACATCTATGGAATCAATACAAAAATGTTCAGCTCACAAAATCAATGATATATTGAAGACAACAAAATCATGTATATGAATTCATAATATCTCAGCCAAAGACATTCCAACTGGATATGACCTGTGAATTCTATTTTTCAGTGTTGGAGCTTTTTCCCCAGGGAAGTTGTCAAGATCAATTTTCTTTGCGGTTCTTGTCAATTTATCAATCACAACTGAGTCCTTCGTTTCAGCAATGAATTGGAGTCCCTGAAATAAAATCATTACACCATGTAATCGGTGAATTAAAATAGAATTATACTGAAGAATGAGACTCAAGATACCTTGAGCGAGTTCTCCTCGAATGTGATTGTTGAATGATTTGCTACTGTATCACTGACATCCTGCCGAGACACAAGGAAGCAAAAATTAGTAACATTTAAGAACTAGAGAAAATGAGTCCATGAAAAAATAGTTACCCATCCCTCAGCAATTGTGATCAAGAATCACTATTATAAATATAGGCCACACAATTGGCTGTCACCTAAATCAGTAGACACTGCTGATTTTTGGCATGAAGTGTTCATCTAAATCCCACTTATTAGCCACAGCTTTAGATGCTTAGCTATCCATCCCATATAGGCATAAATATAACACACAGATCTAATTTCTGACCTTAAAAAGTTTAGCATTAAGCCCATCTTTGAAGCCTCCAGCCACTTGGCATAGATACCATAGGCCTGAGTTGGTCATATCCTGTACGATGTTGGGAAGAAGATAAAGGAATATATCAACCACCATAGAAACATTAAGTGAACACATACAGCAAAAGGCACTAAATTTAATTTACATTAGCAGAAATATACCTGTTTGCTTTCAAGAAGCTCAATCTTTCCTTCCTGTCAAGTTAATTGACATATAAAACATCAGTAGCCCCAAAAGCTTAGTTGAAATTAGCATGCCAGATAGAGAGACTAAATTTATAATTTGAAAAAAGGAAAAGAACAACTCACCAACCCAGAGAGCATTTGATGGATCGATTCAACATCAAACCCAATTTGAGAAAGGTTTGACTTCACCTCATTAACCTTCAAGCATAAAAGATTGAAAATGAATATAAGCATAGTTCAATATGTACCCCAAGCACCAGTGGTGCCACTATCACCTGAATGTATTTATTGTGAACCCAAATCCAGATGGCACAAGCGACACAGATATCAAAAGTTAGAAGTATCTATTGTGATCTCAGCAAGGATAACAAACTAAAATAGGTGGTAATTTGATCCTCTGATGATCGTGAATTGTGATGCTGATGATCGTGAATTGTGATGCTTCAAACAAGGGAAAAGGAAGAGCAAGGTGATTTGCAAATTGAAACGCGAATCTAGAGAGAGAGAGAGAGAGAGAGAGAGGAGAAGAATAGTTCAGTACATCATTTGCAATAAGCTTGGATGTTTCCTTATGCTCCTCAACCTTCCAGTCCAAGTTTTCTAGCTTCTGGGTTAGATGCCTCTTTGTCGCCTGCACAAATTGATATTTAAAACAGAGGTGAACTCTAAACACTGTAAAGGAAAGAATTACTATTTGTCAAGGGAAATTCTGTAATTTCCTAGTTTCTGGACATGGCCTGTTCTAATAGTGTTGGGTCTTATTTTGGATTTATTTGAGTTTAGTTATTTAGTTTGGGCATAGTAATAAAAGCCCGAGGGGTCCAAGTCTAACTCTTAGTCTGGGTTCAAAAAGGTGCAAGTTCTAACAGGAATAGGTATTTTCATCTATTTATATGGATGCAATACTTCTATTAAAGGGAAGAAGAATAAGTTTTATAAAGCATACAGAAGCTATAAAGTTTTGTTTCAGGTTTGTGTGATACAACCTACTCTGACGTGTGATGCCAAGTAAATCCTAGATGTGATGTCTAGAAATTTATTACTTTTTTTTTTCTTTCTTAAATTTCCGGCAACTTAATACCTTGCAACCACACATTGATTTGTCATCTTTTAAAACCCTATCCAAAACTTCATAACCGTAAACCACCCACCCATCAAATAGCCTCAAATAATCAACAAACAGCCCAATTACAGGGCACAGCCCTGGAATAGTAACCCAGACCTTGGTTTTTTCCCTGTATGTCATCCACAAATCCTACTATTTCTTTTCACCTTTAGAAATCACATACTCCCTAATATATTCCAGCCTTTTCCCACCAAATCTTAACCCTAATTCCTCGAAATCAAAGCTGCCCAGGAACTGCTAAACCTGATTTGGTTTTGCTCCCTTTGTTTTATGTCAGGAACTTACTACGAGATGGCAAAGCAAATAAGCAATGCTACTTACAGACAGTGCTTCATTGACATTCTCTAATTGCTTGGAGACAGTTGCAACAGCATTTGCCATATTGTGCTTTGTTACAAACATTACATCAGAAAGCGACCATCCCTGCACAACAAAAGAAAGAAATATTACAAATTCACCCATAAATAAGCAAGAATAGCTTACCATAAATGCAGTACCAAATACAACACTTTGTTACAAACAAAATCTATGGGTTTGGGTAACAAAAGCTTACCTTCCACCACATGTAACAATATCCCATTGCTCCAAGTGCAGCAGCAGGCACTAAGTAAGAAGCATAACTCCCTGTGTGCACATAAAAATATATATGCATCTCTATATAATTAACCCCCTCTAATAAAAACCATACATATTCTACTTGTAAAAAAAAAAAACCATACATATTTTGTAACACGGCAAATAATATCCTTTGAAAGATAAATGTTAACTAGAATAAAACTACATAAGATAGTAGAGAGTTACTGAGGAATTCCTTCTGGTAAACAACTAAGGAGCAACAATGGCGATGATAGAAATGAAAAGGGAAAGGGCAAAACTTAAGTACAGTACCTTATGTCCTGTACCTTAGGTTTTCTCGTTAAAATTCAGCCATGTGGCTATTTAAATAAATCACTAAACAGCGTTAAAACTTAAAACACCTTCTACTATCCCCATTGATAAAACTTACTTGCATTGAACTCAAGAGGCACTTTCTCTCTCAGTCCCACTCATCTCTCTTTGCTAGTAATCAAGCACCCAAGCCCTCTTGAATAGAAATCAAGCACTTTTGGTGGGTGTTTTCTGCTGAAAGTTACCAAAGGCTATTCTAAAAAATGGAAATTGGAAGGTGGCAGAGGACAAAAGGGTTGAAAATTGTAGTGGAAAGACAGATCTGTTCGTCTTTCCTTGTCTGATTAAACCCTCATCAATTTTACGAACATTCATACAAAAAAATTTATATAACATTCCATAATCTTTTCCAGAAAACTTTAATTATGAAGAAATACTTCATGTTAACCAAAAAAATACCTTGGTTTTCAAAAAAAAAATTCTGGGGAAATATCCTTCAATTTGGTGGCATTATAGTGGTCAACCAAGGCAAGAATTTCAGCAACAGAATTGATAGAGATATCCTTGTAGAGGTGAGACTCGCACACCAGTATAGGCCTCTCCAAACCATACCGATTGGCCACAACTTAGCTGTCAACATGTCGGATTCCGGAGATTTACAAGATAAACTTGGCGATATAGACACTACTTTTTCTGTAAGTGAATCTATGTATATAAAATGCAGCCCCATCATCCTCTTCCACAACAGAGGGCCTGGATGCTTGATATTTGCAAAGAGAGAAGGGGGCAGAGAGAGAGTCTCTTGAATTCAATGCAAGTGGGTTTTCTCATGGGAAGGTAGAAATTGTTGTAATGCCGTATAGTGATTTAGTTAAATAGCCACGTGGCTGAATTTTAATAAGGGAACCTAAGGTACCTGTATGTAAATTTTTCCCAAAGGGAAGAACTATACTTTGTTGACTTTGAAAATATTTTTATCCACACGCTCATATAGAAATATTTAGGTCCTTTTTCCTTTGTTCTAGAGAGATGTTCTGATTTATATGTTGACAATTGATCAACTGATGTAATCTGTAAAGAAACACAGAACAAAAAGTTTATTCTTAATTGCTCAAATCAAGTCTATCAAACTTGATCATCTGATTCACTAAATTCAAGTGCTCAGATGAGTGAATCAATTCACTATCACCCATATCCAAAAGCAATCCATTTAATCGAACCCTCCATAAATCTCACCTAGAAGCTCTGCAAAGCAGGGTGGCAAAAACTAGACAAAGATATTGATAGACTTGTTGACACTATAACAATTGTTTGCCAGCCTAACCACCTTGTAGAAACACTAAGATTTTTGTTTTTGCTTTCTTTTGTTTCTTTCTTTTCCAATATTAGAAAATATGATTCAACTAAAGGGAGTGAAGGAAAAGTAACAAAATATGCCAAATCAGGGTGTCAAAAAGATGGAATAGAAAAAATTAAACCATACTAAGAATCCACATTTTTCAGAGAAAGAAGATACAATACAATTAATCTACATACCACTGGAGGCAGAGTTCCCATTGAAAACAGTTACAGGATGGGAAGCAGCTAACTCCCTGATCTCTTGAGCCAATTGTCGAATCTGACAATGAGAGCACACAAATATGAGCATATATAATATAACTAAATACCAAATTTGTGAAGCTGAATATATACATAGGACAAAAATTAGGTATACTTTCTTAGATGTTCTACCTTAGGTTTTCCAATTAAGTTTAACCATGTGACTGAATTGACCAATGAGTCAAGTTGAATTTAATTGTCCTTGAGGTAAGATAACACTTTTTGTGCGGCATTGATCAAATATAGCCACATGGTTGAATTCAATTGAGGAATATATATATATAAAAGGTATTGTAACTAAGTTTTGCCATCCCTCATCATATAGTAAGCATGTTAAAGGCAATGCAATGACATTCAGGAATTTGAGACCAAGCAACCTGAGCTGTAAGAGCCGCACTGTCATACTTGTCAGAGGAGATTTCAGCTTCATCTACACCTCTGAGTAATACTTGAAGTTGCGCAATGAGCTCAGACAATCGCCCGCTTCTCAAAACAACCGAAACAGTCCAACCTAAATCACGAAACACATCACAAAACCAAAAAATAAAAATAAAGCAATTCCAGTACTAGCGATAATAAGAGATAATCTGCTTTGCTGTGTCAAATGTAAGAGTCATAACCGATTCTAGCATTAGAACGGTGATTTGTTTTGAATCGTTTTGCATATTTGCTATCTAGTAAGTTTGCATATCTTTACCAGCTTAGATTGAGTGGTAGACTACAAATAAGAAAGAGCTAGCTTCTAACTTTAGTAGGTTAGTTGTGGTCTATGACAATCAAAAGGTGAGTGTAATGCATCTTTGTTTACTTTTATTAGGCCATAGGATTTTGATTTTATTGCCTCGTCTCTTTTGTTTTGGATTATAGTTTAGGAAGTTATCTTTCATGATTATATATAAAGCTTCCTATCAATTGCAAAAGTAGGCAAGTGAAACAAGAAGCAAAGAGTGGCTCAACTGGGTGTTTCCAACGGAGAAATCCCCTCTCTCCCGTTGTAACTATCTCAAAAAGAAAGAGAAGTGTGGTGTGAAATGTTTTTAAGTATCAACATAAAACTTCTCTTTCATTCATCGAGAATTGTGGGTTTTTCTAGAGTGTGGTGAGATTGATTGTTACAAAAGATTTTATTTTGCCAAAAAATTCGGCAACAAAGAATGCGCCATATCATATACAATTGAACAGCACATATGAAAACAAGAAGAAGGAAACTAATTACAGCATGAATAATAATAATAATAATAATAATGAAAACCTGGAAAGTGAATTACAGCCAGCAAATAAAAATAAAAGTCAATATGGGTCTAAACTAAAAAAACCCAGAACAAAACAAATTAAGATTGAAACCCAGAACAGAAGCCAGTAACCAAAGAAAAAAAATGAAAACGATGATGGGTTTGACCTGCTCCGGCAAGAACAAGAACCTTGGAGGTTGAAATCCCAGCCTGTAAGGCCATTTTGCCTGGTCTGTCTGAAGAAGAAGAGAGAACAATTTAATAAGTATTTGGATTGGTGGCGAGGGAATTGACCTTTTCGACTTCGATCCTGCTAGGCTGCTACCGTGTTTGTTACGATTTACATTTACCAAGGGATAATTGCATTTTTTCTTACACCAATTCTTTTCTTTTCAGACCACTACACTCGCTATAATTTATAAGTTTTTGTTATAAATTTGTTTCTGGTTAATTTTTTTTAACCTTTATTTTATGTTACATTTTTCAATTTATAAATCATAAAATAGGATAATAATAATAATTTACATGAAAATAAGGTAAAAATGTAGAGTGGATTCGAGTGATAATCTAGTGCGTGACTTTCTTTGTAATATCATATGTTTGTGGTTCTAAACTCACATCTCCCTTCTTTAATATCCACCTATCTAAGAAAAATGTGTAAGGCTTTTCAACTGTTACATTATATTCACATTGGAATCTTGTTTATTTAAATAATCAAAAGATGAAAAAATTGATTTATTAATAGAAGATTTGAAAAGAAATTTTAAGATATACCTAAATAAGAAAAAAAAAAGTATAATCTAGTTCTTGTGCAATCAAATAAGGAGGAAAAATTTCATCAAAAAATAATAATATGGAGGGAAAAAAAAAACTTGAATTAATTTATATAAGACTGTGGTGGGCCTTTTGTGATTTTGGGCTGGACTGCTTTCTGCTGTATTGAAGCCCAAGTGTTCTGGATAAGAGAGTTGGGACCAGTCCAATTGCAACTCATCTTGGTCCAACTTGTGCACAAACTATACCCCGTTTCCTGAAACTTTGGTCACATACCTATGGCAGGCGAAGCTGTTACAAAAGAGTTATGGCAGACACATACAATATGACAATAAAGGCAATATGCTTCCCGTTAGACAAAATAAATAAGGAATCCTTAAGTAAAGTAGGAAAAGAACAATATAAGAAACTCGTTATAAGTGAAATTGCAAAGACAAGAAAAGAAATAATTTCGATAAATAGTGAAATCAAAAGGAAAAGGTTAGTCTGCCGTGTTCAACTATGCAACAGGACTAATACCAAAGAGGGAACCACTTCCTCAACATGGATAACCTAGCAGGAGAATCCTGCTGTAAAAATTATCCACTTTGAGGGAACGGACATGAATGGCTTATGCCCAAACAAATTCTTTATCCTCAACAAATGGTAGGCTTTTAGAGGGAGAGAAGGGATTAGCCTATTAGTGCATGCCTGCCATTTTACACTCTCTATTTCTCTTCTTTCTCTTTTCTCTCTGTTTTGTTATTTTGATTCTTTCCCTACTCCTATTATTTCTTTCTTAGCACTTACTTGTGTAGTGTTATGGTGAAGGTGGTGTTGTGATTCTTTACTCGTGATTGCTATTGTTGCGATAATCCTACTATGCACGGCGAGTGCCTTTTATATACTGCCTGCCGTGATTGGTTTTTACCATTTTAGCCTTTAACTACTTTTATCTGGATTTGGGTGTCCTTCTCGACCATCCATTGGTTTGTTTGTCAACTGGCCAGCTACCACCACTTACCTGTGTTGGCTCTGCCATTCCTTATTACCAGATAAAGAAGGCTATTTTGTTTGCTTGTTCATCGTGGCATTCTTATCCACCACAGTGTGGGTTTTCTCTCTTGATATCTCTCAAGGCATGCACTTAGTGATTCTAACTCATCCTTCCTTTTTTTGGGTGGTATGTCATCTCAACAGGACATCTCCCCCAAAAGAATCTGAGTGGGAACCCCAGAATAGGCTTTCCCTTCTCCCCACCGCCAGACCACATTGTCTTTTACCTTTGACCCATGACCCACCACTCTTGTATTGGCTAGGTACAGGTTGGTGGTGCATGGGCCTTGCGCATGCTCCACTTCCATGTACGTCCAAAACTTGTCTGCTACTCATGCGTTTGCCATGACCTGGAGGTTCATCTATGCATTCTGCCACTCATCCTTGACCTCTTATAACGTAAACTATTTTCTAATTTTTCATTCTTTATTGGCTTGCTTCTTTCAAGGGTTGGGCCTTGCTTGATTGTGGGTTTTCCTCTCTTTAGCCCACTCTTTGCTCCTTCCGCAAATCCTGCTACCATTCCGGCCATGTCACTCTGCTATTTCTGCTGTGGTGTTATTTGACCCATGCTTGCTGGGCCTCTTTTGGGTCAGCTGCATGTTCTTCTTTCAATAGGTTATAATGACCCAGTATAGTCATTGGATTTATACTCGTGCTACTTTGGGCTTTCTTGACCCATTACATTGCTTGGGGGCTCCTTTCGCCCATTTCTTTCTCCTTGGGCATCCTTGGCCCATTTTCTAATTCTGCATTCCCTTGGCTTTTACTAACTCTTTTGAGTTTTCCTGGCCTAATTACCATATCCTTCATCATTGGGGCTCATAGGCTTTCTATCAACCCCTTAATTTCTTACTTCATTACTTCGGGCCTGTTGTAGTCCATTCATATTTTTACATCACGTAATGCCCATAGGTTTACTACTTCTTTCTCTAGACGCCTTTAGACCCATTTGCTTTCCTCAAGACCCATTTATTTACTTTATGGGCTTATGATCCATTTTCCTACCATTCAGCCTTAATGGTTTTTTTCTCTTAATCCACTAACTCTTTTCTGCCCCTATTGTTGGGCTTCTCCCTACTATTGGGCTTCTCCAAAATGAGCCTCAACAAAGACTAACATCTTTCACTCACACTTTAAGTGTATTTAGAGAATTTGGCTTTTTTACATGATTTTAAATTTAAGAATTTCATTTTATTAAAGAGTTTAAGAATAATATGGAAATTAAACGTTAATATTAAGAGAGGGAGAGAGAGATTTTGACTCTATTTTAACTCTTATGATATACTATTGTACTTTTTATTTTTTGAAAGATAGAATATAATCTTTCTTTTATTAACTTTTAAGAGTTTTTTTAATTTTATTTTATGCCATGTTAAAAATAGTTACAGTTTTTTATTTTATTTTAAAACATGTTAAAAATAGTTACAAGAATGTAAAGCAAATACCAGGAAAGCATTTACAAAAATGGCTGGGTGAACCCAGCAGTAGTGTGGGTAGGGTATTTAAAGGCAATGCAGGCCCTTTCTTAAAATTGGACATAATACTTGTTGCCTAAGGTAATGCAGGTCATTCATTGTCACTTGTTCATGCCACTGAGGTCTTCTTCTTTGATACTAGATGATGGGTAATCAAAAAGTGTTTATCGTCCATATGAGTCATCCATAAGAAGAAGGTTCTCCAAGATAATAGTCTGGAAGGAAAAGGTAAAAACAGTAATACCAAGGAGAAAGGTCATCCAAGAAAGATAGATAGTCTATGCAATGAAAAACTATAGACGACCAATGAACACTCAGTAAATTCTAAGGTGTTCTCTGCAAACTAAGAACGGTTGCACCACGATCCACTATTCCAAGATGTCTCCGAAATTCGCTCCATTCTCTCCATTAAGTCAACACATCTCCCACGATGTTAATGGCACCTAACAAGTAGACCCAATCCAAACTCTCTATAAAAGGGACTAAGCCTCTCCAAACCAAGGGGCATTTTACTATTCATCCACTCACTATACTTGAGTCTTAGAGAGAAATTTGACTTAACCGTCAGAGGGTCCTTGGCCGGTTCACCCTGGTCACCTTCGATAGTCTCTTTCTTTCTTTTCAAGTCATCCATCTATCGTTGAAGTTCAGTGCATACAGCTTACTGATTTCACACATCATCACTAAATATGCTCTATATTTCTGTGCTTAATCAAAAAAATGACATGTTGATAGCCTAGCTCGGTAGCTTTCAAAATGGCTACCCCTAACACTTCCTGGCTTGCCATAAACACAGTACTAGCTCCGCTACTATTACAAGCTTCAAATTAAAGATGGTTGTTACTTGTTACTACCTTGTCTTTTGCTACAAAAGCATATCCACACCTTCTGGTCCTCAGGTGTCTTGCTCCAGCTATCAAAATAATCACATGCCAATGAGTGTGGTAACTGTTGCCTTCTTTTCTTTATTTTGGTTTGGTACTTGCAAATAAGATTCTGGGATGTGAGAATAATTTCATAGGGATTTGGAATCTTCCTCTCATGGAACCTGGTTCCTACGAGTCCAGATTGTCTAAAGAGTGGTGAAAACAATTGGTAGATAGCACATGATAGGGACTAAGTTAAGGATATTCGTCCATGATGATCGTCCATAGTCACCGTGTCCATAACTTGACCCGTCCAGGAAACCTTACGAAAAGGAGAACAAGAACATTGTACTTAGGAACAATACAGGTCCCTTTATAACAAGACCAGGTAGGTCGTCCATAGTATAAACATAAGAACGACCAAATAACACTTGGTGAATTCTACAAAAGGACTTCTCATAAATTTCCTTATGATCTAACCATAGTGTACTACTCTCAAAACGTGGAAGGAGTTCCTCATAATTCGCTCCACATACACCATTTACCCATTTTCTCCATTAACTACTCACATCACCCACAAGAAATTATAAGGTTCTCATGGTGGACAAGTGATGTGGTCCACCATTCCACAAAAAGACTCCCACCTGTTTAAAATTGCTGAGTCAGAAATTTTTTTTAAACAGATGATGTGGTCCACCATGAGGACTGTATAATTTCTCCATCACCCACAATGATCGTGGATCTGAACAAGTAGACCCACTTCTAACTCTCTATAAAAGGAATAAGTCCTATTCACCTAAAGTAAGTCCTACCATTTTACTATTTTCCTTTCCTTGTGTTCTAGAGAGAAAACTGACTTAACCATTGGAGGGTTCTTGGCCGGGTTAAACCGGTCACCCTTGACTGTTCTTTCTTTCTTTTCAAGACCTGTAGCCATTACCATAATCCGAAGCATTCTAGCCCACTGATTTCCGTGCATCTATGGGAAAGAATAAGGAAAAAGTTTCTAAGTGTTAACTTCTGTGCTTTCCAAGACAAAAAGGTTGCATAGTTCGAACTAGGTCAATGGCCACTAATCCAGGACACCAGGAGAGTGGAAACGCCTCCAATCACCCAAATTGTGCACAAGTACCCTCGATGACCGTTCAGTAACAATTGCAGTCCATGGCCGCTATAATGGCAGACTTGAGGCAACAAAACCAAGAGTTAACCAGAGAAGTTAATAGACACCATCGACAATGTCGTGGCGAGGAGCATAGGCAAAATTTAGAGAATAGAGGGGCTGAAAACAATGTTGAAGGAGACCAGTCCAAAGGTACCATTACTCATAGGGTACCACATTTAGAAATTGAGATGGACCAAATGAAAAAAGCCATGGAAGAGATGAAGGATTCCATGAAGAGAGCAAATCACGTGGATGACCTCATCCACAGGATTGATTCCCCTTTTATTGCGTCCATCACAAGTCATCCTCTACCTTCCAAGTTCAAAATGTCTACCCTGGACTCATATGATGGGACGCATGATCCTTGTAATCACATTGCTACATTCAAGACAACCATGCATCTCCAAGGTGTTCTAGATGAAATCATGTGTAGAGCCTTCCCTACCACCTTGAAAGGCCTAGCCAGAGTATGGTTTGGTAAGTTACCACCAAACACCATAACTTCGTTCCGAGAGTTAAGTAAGTTGTTCATCAACAACTTTGTAGGGGGACAAATGCAGAAGCGTTCCTCGTCCAGCCTGTGAAACATAGAATAAGGAGAGAACAAAAGCCTACATACTTTCATTAGCTGTTTTAATAAAGAAGCCTTGTTGGTGGACAAGATGGATGAAAAGATCCTCGTAGCAACTTTCTACAATGGTGTCAGTTCAGACTTGTTTATCCATAAGCTGTATGACTAGGAGCCGTAGACGATGGCTGAATAGATACGTTCAACTCAAAGTTTCATGAAAGCAAAAGACACGATAATTGCCAAGAAAAAGAAGAAAAGCGAACGGCTAGACAATGGTTATATACACCATCCAAAGCAAGGTCCTTGTCCAAAGAAAGCCAAAGTAGGGGAGAAAAGGGATTGTGATGGCAAGAAGGCAGGGTCATCCTCGGGACGATACTCCAACTACACTCCCTTGAATACCCCACTTGACCAAGTGTTAATGCAGATCAAAGACGATCCATCCTTGAAGTGGCCCGAAAGGATGAAAGGAGATCCTAGCAAGCAGACAAAAGCAAGTATTGTCGTTCACCATGACCATGGACATGATACGGACGAATGCTATGACTTAAAGCAACAAATTGAAACTCTCATTAAGCAGGGAAAGTTAAAAAATTTTATTAGGCGAGACCACAAGGACGAGAGACAACCAATGAAAGGCAAAGCAGAAGAGCTAGTACGCCAACCTCTTGGAGAAATAAGGATCATTGTAAGAGGTACATCAAGAAGAAGCTCGTCCAAAGCTAAGAAAACCTACCAGCGGGAAGTCTAGAATGTGCAAATATCTGGACGACCGCCAAGGATGATCAGAGAAGATGAGCCGGCCATTATTTTCACGGATGAAAATGCAAGGCAACTGCACCATTCTCATGACGATGTAATTGTCATTACTTTGGCAATTGCAAATTATACAACTATAAAGGTGTTAATAGACAATGGGAGTTCAGCAGACATCCTCTACTATCCAGCCTTCCAGCAAATGAGGATTAATAAGGAGTTACTTCATCCAGTGAATGTGCCATTGATCGGATTTAGAGGAATAAAGGTTCTATTAGTAGGAACCATCTCTTTGCCAGTTGTAGTCAGCTCTTATCCACGACAAATTAATAAGGAAGTGAATTTCCTTGTTGTAAATTGTTCGTCCTCATACATTGTCATTATTGGATGACCAACTTTGAACAGTTGGAGGGCTACAACATCCACCTACCACTTGTCTGTCAAGTTCCCAACAGAGTATGGTTTTGGAGAAGTACATGGAGATCAATTAGCGGCTAGAGAATGTTACTTAGCAATGTTGGTCATGGACGAGCAAATGCAAACACTGAACATTGAAGAAAGAAGATCACTGGCTGAGCCAATTGAAGTATTGGAAGATGTATCGTTGCACGAGTCCAACCCGGAGAAGTTTACCAGGATTAGGACGAGTATGGGGGAGAAGACGAAGCAAGATCTCGTTGGATTTCTCAAAAAGAGCACAAATGTTTTTGCTTGGAGCCATGAAAACATGCCAGCGATTGACCCAAGTGTGATTACTCATCGTTTAAACGTGTCTCCCTCCTATAAGCCTGTCCGACAAAAGAAGAGAGTATTTACCCCAAAACGATATAATCCCATCAAAGAACAAGTTCATAAGTTAGTCACCGTTGAATTCATCCGCGAACTTTACTACCCTAATTAGCTAGCTAATGTAGTGATGGTCAAAAAGGCTAATGGCAAATGGAAGATGTGCATGGACTTCACAGATTTAAATAAGGCATGCCCAAAAGAAAGCTACCATTTTTCACACATTGATCAGTTGGTGGATTCAACAGCTGGACACCAGTTGCTAAGTTTCATGAACGCGTTCTCAGGTTACAACCAGATTAAAATGGATGAGGCAAACCAGGAAAAAACATCTTTCATCACAAAGCCAATGTTTGTTTTGTTATAAAGTGATGTCATTTGGTTTGAAAAATGCATGAGCTACCTACTAGAGGCTGATCAACCATATGTTTCGTCCACAAATTGGGAGAAACATTGAAGTGTACATCGATGACATGCTGGTCAAGAGTGCGAGGGAGACATAGCATTTGGACGACCTTTAAGAAACTTTTGATACACTTAGGCGGAATAAGATGAAGCTGAATCCAAGCAAATGTGCCTTGGAGTTGCATCAAGGAAATTCCTTCGATTTATGGTTTCACAAAGAGGGATTGAAGCAAACCCTAATAAAATTCAAGTGATTTTGAACATAGAGCCCTTAAAGAATATCAAAGACGTCCAGAGCCTCACTGGATGAGTAGTTGCCCTTAATAGGTTTGTTTCGAAAGCTACTGACAAATGTTTACCATTTTTCAAAGTACTAAGGAAAGCATTCAAATGAACGGACGAGTGCCAACAAGCATTTAAAGACTTGAAAGCTTATCCCGCTTCAACTCTGCTGCTGAGCTCGTCTCAACTAGGAGAAGAGTTGTATCTCTACCTAGCAGTGCCCCCTCATGTAGTAAGTTCAGCCTTGATCAGAGAGGAGGGAAAGGTACAGAAACTCGTCTACTAAACCAGTAAAGCTTTAAAGGGAGCTGAAGGACGATATTCGCCCATGGAAAAGCTTGCATTTTCATTAGTAACAGCAGCAAGGAAGCTTAGGCCTTATTTTCAAGCTCATGTAATCAACGTCCTGATAGATCACCCACTAAAAAAGACCATGAATAAGTTGGAGGCTACTAGACGACTAATCCAGTGGGCAGTAAAACTTAGTGAGTTTGATGTACAATACAAACCAAGAGAAGCGATAAAAGCTCAAGTCTTAGTGGACTTCATTGCCGAATTCACTCCTGCTAGTAGTCAGCAAAATGAAGACAAGGGGGCAAAGTAGTGGGTCGTCCATGTGGATGACTCGTCCACACAGCATGCAGGAGGAATTAGGATAGTTTTATGCTCACCAAAAGGGGATCATCTAGAGTGTGCAGTCTATCTACAGTTCCAAACAACCAATAATGAAGCTAAATATGAAGCCTTGCTTTAGGGCTTGGAGTAGATTCAGTCCTCTTCTAGGGAGACTCACAGTTAGTGATAGGCCAAGTAAATGGAACGTGTGAAGCTAAGGAAAAACGGATGAAAAAGTACTTGGGTAAAGTTAAGTAGTGCATCAAAAGCTTCACAATAGCTCAATTTCAGCAGATACCAAGGGAGGATAATATGGAAGCTTACGTCCTAACCAAAATAGCATCTACAGATGAAATGAGGAGTGATCAAATCAAAATTCAGTACATCCCAAGTATTGACATTCCAGAGGTACATCAGATAGACTGAGTATCCAACTGGACCACTACAATTGTGTCTTATCTTAAAGACGGACTCCTCCTAAAGGATAAGGAAAAAGCAAGGAAGCTAAGGGTGAGGGCAACGAGGCTCATCCTTATGGATGAGGTGTTATACAAAAGGGGTTTTTCTCAACCCTACCTGAGGTGTTTAAATCCAAACAAATCCCTATACATCCTGAGAGACATCCATGAATGAGCTTGTGAAAACCATTCAAGGGCCAAGTCCCTTGTCTATAAGATAGTCCGCGCAGGATATTATTGGTCATCCATACAAGCAAATGCTAAAGTTATGTTAAAGCGTGTGACAAGTGTCAACGCTATAGTAACATATCTAGACAACCATCAAAGTATCTCACCCCCAATGGTGGCCCCTTGGCCATTTGCTTAATGGAGATTGGACATCCTTGGCCCCTTTCCCATGGACGAGACAAATGAAGTTCTTAGTGGTAGGAATTGATTATTTCACTAAATGAGTGGAAACAGTGCCATTTGCAAAGATCACGGAGCAGAACGTCAAAAGTTTCATCTAGAAGAACATTATCTGCCATTTTGGAGTCCCTAGGGTGCTCGTCTCAGACATTAGATGCCAATTTAATAACACACTCTTCAGAGAATTCTGCGAGCACTTGGGAATCAGGAATCACTACTCCTCACCATCCCACCCACAAGCTAATGGACAAGCAAAAGTTACAAACCGATCCTTACTAAAGATCATCAAAACTCGGCTTGAAAAGGCAAAAGGGATATGGCCAGATGAATTACCCAGTGTCATTTTGGCATACAGGACGACAGTAAGGACTCCAACTGGAGAGACTCCTTTTAAGTTAGCATATGGAAGTGATGCAGTGATACCTGCAAAGGTTGGTTTAACTAGCTATAAGGTGGCCCATTATAACAATGAGGAGAATGAAAAATAGCTTTGTGTAAGCCTTAATCTTATTGACAAGGTAAGGATGGATGCGAAACAAAGGGTGGCACGTTACAAGAACCTGATGACTAAGCACCATGACGCATTGGAAAAGCCAAGACAATTCAATGTCGAAAATTTTGTCCTGAAAAAGGTGTCCCTGGCTACAAAGGATCCCGCTCATGGAAAGTTAGGGCCTAATTGGAAATGACCATATAGAGTCATCAATTCCAAAAGACGAGGTTCATACTACTTGGAAGCCTTGGATGGATGAAAGCTGGAGCACCTGTGGAATGTGGAGCACTTGAGGAAGTATTTCCAGTGAAGAAGACTTGTCAGGAAGGTCAGCATGGACGAGACTAAAGATTCCTAGTGATTTCTAGTAGTTTATCTATGTTATCTTTTAGCACTTATATTTTTCAACAGTATCTTATGTTTTCTAACATTTGAATTCCCTAAAAAGTACTAGCTACTAACATGTGTTATGGACGATGTCATGAACAAAGTTCTTGTATATACAGTAATTTGAATTCCCTAAAAAAGGACTAAGTACTAGCATGGACGATGTCTTTGGACAATGCTACGTACTAAGTTCTCTGATATTTATGGACGATGTTATGTACAGTTATTGTATAAAAAGTAGCTTGAATTCTCTAATTTAAGTGTTGATTGTGAAATTAACGTCCATATTAAATTAAAGACATTTAAAATCTCTAGACACGAAGATGTACTGTCATAAGCCATCTTTAGACGAGGAAAAGACAAATTGCCATAAAACCTAAGGCAATAATGATAAGTGCAAAGGGAAGGAATAAACCTCCCAATACACTTGTCCAAAAATAAAGGACAAAGAAAAGCATGCATGCAATACATTTTATATGGACGACACGTCTAATTTGCTGGGCAATCCAAACTATATGAAAATATATAGCTAAGTAAAACTCCAGGAACAAATCTAAGGACGAGGAAAATATTCATACAAAATAAAGTCCTATCGATAGATGAAGAATACTTGGAATGGAAATTGGCAATAAAAATATGGACAAAAACATGTTCATAAATAAAAAGGTAGACGACTATCGTCTAAAAACCCTACTGTATCAAGCCCAAAAAAGGCAATTGTATAAAATACTCATCCTTAAACATGGATGCGTTAATGTACTTGCAGAAAATTAAAATGGTCCAAAACAATAGACCCTCTAAAAAAAAAGGAAAAAAAAAAAGAACAAAACAACAAACAAGGAAATAGATAAAATAGATATCATTTCAAGGGGATAAACCATTGAGGGCATCGCCACCAGACTTAGAGTCGTCTTTAGCAGGAAAAGGAGTGGAAGCATCGTCTTCAATATTCAAATCTTCCGAACTCGTCTAAAGCAGGGAAATCTCAATTGTAGTACGAAACTTGGTGGAATCAAAGTTCATTTCAGAGGACAGCTCAAGAACGCCCATACAAAAATCTTCAAAGCCTGCTACATAGTTTGCATCCAAAAGATCAGTGAACACTTTGGACGACTTGAACCCCCTGTTCACTTCGTCTAAGGCTTGACTCAAGGACGATTTGAGCTCTTCGTTTTGCTTCTGCAAATGGTCCAAACAAGTGTCCTTTTCCACTATTTCCTTCTTTAATTCTTCTGCTAAATTCTTCAACTCCTCCACCTCAGCCTCAAGCTTCATCCTTTCCCCCTTCTTGCGGCTTGACACCTTCTCCATATCACGAATTTTTGCCTCAAGACTAACCCTGGTATGGTCCAGCTCATAGGCTTGCTTGGATGCTGCCATAAACTTTGACATAACTTGTATAAAAGGAATATAGACAAAAGAAAGTGATGAAACTTAGACCCAAAGAAACAAACATTAGGCTAAGGACGAGTTACAATACCTTGAAGAGGTCATGAACAGTGGAATGTTCAAACTCTTTCATAGACATGTTGTAGCAAATAGCAACGTCTTCATCAATGACTGCCTGATTGAATTTCTCCCAAGCCAGGTCTTCACTTTCAAGAAGAGTCATGGGGGCAGCGTTGGAAGGCTTAGATATGTTAACACCAGGACGAGCAAAAGAAGTACCAGCTCTAGATTTGGTCATAGGGGCAGGATGGTCGAGAACCATGACAGGGGTGGACTTTGTTGAAGGGTTAACCTTTTGCTTCTTGTTGCCCTGACAACTAGGAAGGTTCCGAGTATCCACTCTTTTGGACATCGTCTTCTTCCGCTCAGACGAGGCATAAGGGATGACCTTCACTGTGGATGAAACTGGAGGACGAGATTGGTTAATAACCTCTTCCTCAATCTCATCTCCAGCAACGCCCTTCCCTTTGTTCTCCTTCATGGTTGCCATTCCTAAAAAAAAAAAAAGGGTTCAGTATTTGGACAACTTAAATAAATAAAATAAAATAAAGAAAAAGGGAGAAAACTCACGTCTTTGGGTGGTAAGCTCGTAGGCAAGCTCACGTCTTTGGGTGGTAAGCTCGTAGGCAAGCTCTTTTTCAGTGGGTTCAGTGCTAAGTCCCCAACTCGCAAGATGGCGAAGTGCCACTAAGCAGTGAAACACCCTATCCGCAAAAGAACGAGCTCGCTGGACGCAGTCTAGATGGAATTTGGATAGAGCAGGTCGTCTCACAGCTGTAAAATTTTTTTTTTTTTTTTATAAATAGACAAGTATGATAAAGAGAAATAAAGCAAAGGGTGGGAAATAACATACCTTCTGGACGAAAATGACCCATTTCACCAGTATAGGGAGGAAATAGATCCCTGCCTACTTCAACAGGGTTCCCTGCCTAGAACCCAAAGATGAAGAAAAACTTCGTCTTCCACCTTTTATCAGATGTGGAGAGAGACCTAACCAACCTACAGTTAGAACCCCTCGCTGGAAACTGATAAAAGCCCAAAGACTAACTAATCTCAGAGGGCTTATAATAGTAAAGAAACTTGTCCACAGTAAGAGGACAGTTTCCCTCAAAAACTTCTCTCCACAGCACTTACATAGACACAATGAGCCTCCATGCATTGGGGTTAAGTTGGTTTATACCTATGCCTAGCTTGTGAAGAATTTCCCTAGCAAAAGAGTTGAGAGGCAACCTAAGACCCCCCAACAAAAAAGCCTTGTAAATACCAACCCCAAGACGGGGGCACAGCACCATTCACCTAGGACAACTAGACGAGTATTCAGATCGTCTAGGATCTGATACCAACTCTTAATGGAACCTACTTTTTTCTCGTCTGTCTTAGAAGGAATACCTACTGTGCAATAATATAAGATATCCTCCTTTTCATCTAAAGAAGGGATGGGCGCTGGTATGCGAGAGGACGGGCCAGTTGATGAACTTGATGCCGTCCTTTGCCTTAACTCTTTCTGGAAAACCTCTAATGGGACCTTAGGAACCCTAGACAAGTAGTGCTCGTCCGAAGAGCTACTTGCATTACTGTCACTTCCACTACTACTATTATTATTACTCTCATCATGATATTCATCTATCTCTCTCTCATCGTTGTTGCTAGATGAGGAAACTATGATAGCCATTTTGTAAAAGAATAACTTAAGAAGAAAACCTATAAACAAAGAAAGGAGGATACCTGATTCTAGACGAAGACGACTAAGGACGGGAGGAAACTTCTAGACGATGTGCAAGACGGCTGATGTCAAGGAAGGAAATATGAAAAATGTGAAGGTATTCTCCTATTTATAGCCAACAAGATGGAACATTGAAGTGACATAGACCAATTAAAACATGGCACATTTTTTAAAAACGAAGTGACGCAACTTGAAGGCCTCTAAGATTGAGCCACGTGTCAACTTCCTTGGCACATCCCCTGAATATTCCTCTAATAAATAATTAATGGTTAAAGAAAAAGATAATGGCATTGATGACATAAGGACAAGGGGGCAATTGATGTGGATTAAGTTAAGGATATTCATCCATGATGATCGTCCACAGTCACCGTGTCCATAACTTGACCACGTTTAGGAAACCTTAAGAAGAGGAGAACAAGAACATTGTACTTAGAAACAATACAAGTCCTTTTATAACAAGACCAGGTAGGTCGTCCATGGCATAAACATAAGGACGACCAAATAACACATGGTGAATTCTACAAAAGGACTTCTCATAAATTTCCTTATGATCTAATTATAGTGTACTACTCTCAAAACATGGAAGGAGTTCCTCGTAATTCGCTCCACATACTCCATTTACCCATTTTCTCCATTAACTACTGACATCACCCACGATGGTGGTGGATCTAAACAAGTAAACCCACTTCTAACTCTCTATAAAAGGAACAAGTCCTATTCACCCAAGGTAAGTCCTACCATTTTACTATTTTCATTTCCTTGTGTTCTAGAGAGAAAACTGACTTAACCGTTGGAGGGTCCTTGGCCGAGTTAAACAGATCACCCTTGACTGTTCTTTCTTTCTTTTTTGGACTTGTAGCCATTACCATAATCTGAAGCATTCAAGCTTACTGATTTTCGTGCATCATCGGCACACATTACTTTATCCTAAATCTTTGTTTCTAAATATACAAGGAGCTAGTCAAATCCTTAATGAGCAATAGTTAAAATTCAAGGTTCCTATTGAAAAAGTAGATCCCAACAGCTCTAGCTAATGAGTGAAAAAAGATATGTGAGATGGATTCATTCATCCTCCACTGAGCAAGAGGACAAATGTCGGTAGCTTGGATTCCTCTATTAGGGAGGCATTCATGTAGAATCCTCCATACCAATGTAATGATTTTGGTAGGTAACTACACTTTCCAAATCAAACTCTAGACTTCCGCTAGACTATTACTAAACAAAAGATCATAAGCTTGCTTGACTTGGTACTCTCCCAAAGTAGAGGCAGGGGAGTTGCAAGAATTTTAGCACTAAACTCTACTCTACTCTCTACTCTCTACTCTCCTTCTCTCCTCATCATCCAATCCAGCCATAAGGTCTGATTGGAACCCAATTTCGTCCAACTCTCCTGTGCTCTCCTCCATTCCTTCCATCCAATCTTTCTAAACTAACTAATAAGAAAGAAGTGAAGTGAAGCCATGACAAGATAAGAAACCTGATCGAAAAAGTGAGAAACAGCAAAAAGGCACCACTATTACAAAAACTATACATTATTATATATATTTGCAATGACCCATTGTTTGGTTTATATAGGGCTTTAGTGTAAAAGGTCAATTAACTTGTTTCCTTGTACACATACTATCCACATGTATGTGACAGCAAGGTTCCACTAAATTTTTCAGTGATTAATGCTAGGATTTGAGTAATTTTGCTAATGTATGCCCTTAATGCTAAAGCTAATGCTAATGGGTCACAAAACAATAGGTGTAAAATTCAACAGTGAAATCTGACGACAAGGAAAGTAATTATAGACTTATAATATGAATAATAATAACAATGATAATAATATTGATGATGATGAAAACCTAGAAATTGAATTATAACTGACAAAGACAAAACAAAGGTAAATAACATTATATTGTCTAAAATAAGGGTATGTTTGGTTGTGATGAAAAAAAGGGGAGTGGAAAATAGGAAAGAAAATGGGTGGGAGGTGGAGAGGGAGAGAAAAATGATGGGAGTCCAACTGTTTTCTCTCTGGGCACACCAAAACTCAATTTCCCCACCGATATCGTGTTTGTTGTTTTGCCTTTTTTTAAGGTGCTATTTGTTCCTCTTTTTTCATTTCATCAATTTTGGTTTTTTGTGTTTCTAGGCGTTATTTGTTTCTTTTCTTCCCCATTTTTTTAATGAAGTGCCTATATATATGTGTGTGTGTGTGTGTGTGTGTATAATAAAATATTAAAAAAAATGTTATTTTTTGCTTTATCTAATAGGGACATGATTGTAAATATATACAAACTACATTTTCCATCTTCTCATTTTTCTTCTCAGCCAAATACAAAAATTTTTCATCCTTCTAACTTTTTCGCTCTTCTAGCCAAATACAAATGAGGAAAATTAAAATATTTTCTATCCTCCCATTCATCATCTCCCCATTTCCATCTGGTTGGAGTGAAATAGGGAGAATTGAAAATGGGGAAGAGAAAATAAGAGAGAAAATTGAGAGATGTGTGTTTGGTGGGGAGAGGAAATTGAGGAAAAATTTGATGGGAGTTGACAATTTTCTCCCCAAGCCACTAAAACACTATCTCCCCAAATTTAGAGAAAATTGATTGGAAAACAAGCTTTACAATTTCGGACAAAATTCCCCCCAAGTCTAGATGTGATGCCCCAATTTGATTGATTGTGTGATGTGTGTGGGTGTGTGATGAGTCTCACATCGGGTATTTACTGGGTTAAACTGGGCTTTATTAACAACTACAAGGAGTCTCAACTGTGACTAGTCCTTTTGAGGTATAGCGCAAATGTGGCTAGCGCTTTTCCTTGGGTCGTTACATATGGTATCAAAGCCGGCCCGATAACCCCATGTGGGCTCGGAGACACTACCCGACAAAGTGGATCCTAATGAGGACGTTAGGGATTTAAGTGGAAGAGATTGTGATGCCCCAATTTGATTGATTGTGTGATGTGTGTGGGTGTGTGATGAGTCTCATATCGGGTATTTACTAAGTTGAACTGAGCTTTATTAACAACTACAAGAAGTCTCAATTGTGACTAGTCCTTTTGAGGTATAGCGCAGATGTGGCTAGCACTTTTCCTTGGGTCGTTACACTAGGAATGGCAACGGGGTGGGTTTCCTATTCCCCGCCCTCATTCCACTTCCGCTTCAGGGCGGGTTTTTTTTTCCTACCTCATTCTAGCGGGTGCCTACAGGTACCCATCCCGCTACACCCAATTTTTTGTATATATATATATATATATAATATATATATAATTTATTAAAAATTGATTTTAAATGCATTAAATTAAAACTCATAAATCATTAAAAAAAAAGTTCTAACATTACAAAACATTCTCAAAGCATAACAATACAACAATTCAAGTAATTAGAAATACTAAAACAATTCAAACATAGCAATACAACAATTAAAAAAATATAAACAACATAAATATTAAAACATAAAAGTATAAATTCAATAATACAATCTAAAAAAATCGTAAATTTAAAGTTAGAATTCTAAAAACACATATGTATAACTTATAAAAAAAAACCTATAAAAATATTTTTTTAATTATTTAAATATAAATAGGATGGGTGCGGGAGAAAATGTTAACTTCCATCCCCATCCCATTTGTTATACGGGGCAGGTAAAACTCATCCATTAAGGATGGGTGAGAAGGGTATCCGCGGGTGTGGGTTTAAACATTTTTGAACATCCATTAAGGACGGATAACATTCATTGGGGTGTAAAGTTTTTAAGTTATTTATTTGATGTGGATTTATTATATCCATATGTCATATTTTAATTGAATCAACTAGTACACTTCATCAATTTATGTGGCACTTAACGACCAAGTCAGCAACCCACTAACAGAGGGGCTGATTTTGCTAACGAAAGTAAACTTCAGTGTGTAAAATCCAATTTTTCAAACTTTAGGACGTAAAATCTAAGCAACTTCAAACATTATGGGTGTACTTTGTAATTTACCATTTTTTTTAAATGAAGTCTCCATTTGTATACAATTTTTTAAATAAAAATATAGTGGGTAACTTTTTATTTTATCTAATAAGGGCACAATAATAAATTTAAACTCTATTTTCTATCCTCTCATTTTTCCTCTCAACCAAACAAATGTGTGTTTCATCTTTTTTTTTTTTTTCATTCTCCCAATCAAATACATTTGAGAAAAATCTTTTTATTTTTATTTTTAATCTTTCTACTTTTTTATCACTTCCCGATTTTCTATTCTCTCAATTTTTTTTCATTTCTCAAACCAAGTGGAAGATTGAATTGAACCCAAAAGCCAGTAATGAAAGAAAACAACCAAAAAAAAGTGACCTGCTCCAGCAAGGACGAGAATCTTGGAATTTGAAATCCTAGCCTGTAACGCCATTTTCCCTGGGGATTCATCTCTGAGGGATTTATCATTTATGATTATGATTTATGAAGCCTTGGAAGGTTTTTCATTTGTGAATGTTCAAATAGCGTATAAAACACTATGAACGTTTAGACCCCCAATTACACAATTATCAATTCAAGCTAAATGTCAAACAATATATGTGCAGAAAATGAACATAAGCTAATAACAAAATTGATAAACAATCTAAACCAATTAAAATCACATCCACGGCAGAAATTAAATGGCAAAAATTAAGGAAAGAGAGATGCAAACACAAGGACAACACAACGATGTATTATCGAAGAGGAAACCGAATCATTCGGTGTAAAACCTCTCTATCACCCTCCAAGTGGTCAATAATCTACTAGAAAATAAAGTTAGAATACATGAACAGCAGAAGACCCTCCAAGCCTAATCTACCTAGTGTACCTAAGCTCTTCAAGCTTCTTGCTCTAATGAGGTTACGCCGAACCTTTGTCTTTTCTAGCTTACCAGATTCCACTATAGCCCATAGCATGAACCAATATCCATTGGTCCCTTCTTAACTACTTCCTAAAGCACCAAAAAGCCTTCTCACAGGTGTGGGTATGGTGAGAAAAGGATTTGGGTAATGAACATCTCAAGGATGTATTAATGGAGAGGATGAGAGTAGAGGAATTTGAAGAGTCTCTATGTAAAAATTGTGGATGAGTCAATCTTGTTTTTTTCTAGGGTTTCTCTCTCAAAATTATCTCTGGAAGCTCTCTATATTTCGTGGGTATAAGGGGTATTTATACTGAGGTGAGAAAGGAATGCGAAGAGTCAGTTTTTCCAAAACAGAGCTCGCTGGCAACTTGGCCTTGCGACTTGACTGAGTCGAGAGTTCAAGCTGCAAGCTAATTGAATGGCCAGACTGGACTTTTTGTCCTGTAGTGCTATAGCTGGCATGACAGTTCAGCTTCTCTGCATGCTTCACTCGTGTGCATCTTCTAGCGGCTTGCCAGTTATGAGCCACCCGCAAGATCCAGTCGCGAGTCCCTACTTCACTGCACAGTCTTAAGCATTTCTTCACACTCTCTCACACACTATCCTTACATGATTCCCACCTAAATACAGGGTTTCTAAATGCTGAATTACAAACAAATTTGGCACGGAATAAAGCCAACAAGATAGTTGATTAAATTCAACCTTACAATTTGTTTTTATTTTTTGGTCTGAATAACAATTTTACTGATGTTGATGCAGTTATGCCAAAGCCTATTTCTTTTTTTGATGGAAGATGCCAAAGCATATTGGCCATTGACCAACCTACCCAAAACAAATTAAAAAACAAAAGTCTTTGTATGCTAGCCTCCAGGATTATTTTTTAGGGTTTTAATAAGAAATATAAATTATACAAAATTTAAAATAAAAGAAATCTTGAATATATCAACATCATAAACACAATGAAAAAAAAAAACTAAAATACATAAAATTTTACAATTACTTTCTACGATGTTTCATATTTTAAAATCATTGTATAATATCTTTATTATCAATTATATGAGCTACATCTCTTTCAATGTACATACTTGTAGGTACTTGACTCCGCATTAGCAGGATTTTGTTCGCTTTGGGGAGCCAGGCCCTCACGAATTTGTCCTCTTCGACCAAGTGCAGGCAAGCTTGGAGGGTTTCATAGTCTCAGCCCCAAGACTTGGAATCCCACATCGGAAGGAGAACCCTTCCACTAGTGCAAGCTCCAAGCTTGCCTGCATTCGGTTGAAGAGGACAAATTCGTGAGGGCCTGACTCCCCAAAGCGAACAAAATCCTGCTAATGCGGAGTCAAGTACCCACAATACTATATAACCAAACAAACATCCATCCATTGATCTCTCTTTTGATTGATTTATTTCAAATTTATTAAGATCTATATGGATTTTTTGTAAGGTTTAAGATTAACAAATTTCTAATTTTGTTGTTAGGCTTAGTAATTTTTTTTTCCATATTTTAGATTAAATTGGTTTATTATTGAGCTTTTTTCAGTATTGTTTAAAAAGATCAAAATATTGTTAAGAATATCATATTCAAACTTATTTCAGTTGGATTTAAAAAAAAAATTTAGGACCAGAGTGTTCAATTTATTTATTTATTTATTTTAGGGGGTAAAAAAAGGAGTAAAACATATTTTATATATACATACATACATACATACATATATATATATATATATATATATATTGGGCCAGTTTAGTGGGTTCATTGGCTCTGAGTGGATAGCAAGCAAAGACAAACCCGAAATTATCTCGGGATGAATACACTATCTATAATAAGTTTTGTTAGAAAAATTTGTTAGAGCATTTACTTTAGTTCGTGCACATTTCTGTCTATTTTAGTATAAAAAATTATTTTTTCTATTTTACATACTTATTTTTAACATCCCATATCAAATTATCTATTTTACACCACATTTTATTAAATTAATTTTTTTTGATTTTTTAAATTGTTTATTTTTTTTCACATACAACAATTACTATCCACTCTCTTTCTTCATCCTCGAGATACATAAAAAAATAATAAACAACTAAATACAAAATGAATAGTGAAAATTTAAACGATTATTATAGCAAACTCGTAAATTTACACAATTATACACAGATTGATATGAGTATTTTTTAGTTAAAATTATGTAAATTAAATACAATTTTCTATTATACACGTATTGATGTGAAGGTTCTAAAAGATTAATTTTTTTCTTTTATTTTATGTTACTTTTATGAATCTATGAATACTAAATAGAATAATGATCTACACGAAAATCAAATAGGAAAAGTAGAGAGGATTAAAACTGAACAATCCAACGGAATGACACATGTTTGTGGATTGGCGTAAATGCAATTTTAGTCCCTACATTTTGGGGTCATTTCTATTTTGGTCCTTACATTTCTATTTTACCACTTTTAGTCCCTAAACCAATTAAAGCTTGTTATTTTAGTCCTTTCCGTCAGCCATCAGACGAAAATAGCTAACGTGGCTAACGGACTGATTAAAATATTATTAAAATTTTACTGTAGCACTTATTAGATAAAATAATAATAATAAAAATCTAACAACAGATTAAAAATTGAGAAAAAACAAAATTAAAATCCAAAAATATATCAAGATCTATGTTCATCTTCACCAAGAACACCAAAGAACACAAACCCAGATTTTAAACAGAAGTCCAGATTTTCTTGCCCTTTCTTGTCAACCAAACACAAATCGATCTCCAGCAAGTACACAAACACAAACCTAGCAGCATATCTTCACAGATTTTCTCAAACCACAAAACCCAGATATACAAAATCACAACTCAAACTCAGATTTTCTCATCTTTCAATCAAAACCTCCAACAAATAAAATTCATAAATCCAGAAACCAAATTCATAAACCCAGATCTTCTCCTTCTTAGAACTACAACAACTATCTTTCTTTCTCTCCCTCAGTCCCAACACACCTCCCCACCCTCACTTAGTGCTACCGCTTCCCATTCCCTAAGCATTGCCTTCTAAGCTCTTCGCCACCGTGTAGCAAGGCGATCCTCCTGTCCACGGCGCCCGATCCCGCCACGCTCACGACCCGGTGGTCGGATCTCGGAGTCGGCACGTCGCAGTGGATCTGGGTGCCCAGCTCTCACTCTCACCTCTTTGTCTCACTGCCGCCGGCCTTAACGTCACCTCTCTGTCTCACTGCCACCGACCTCAACATCATCGGCCCACCACTGACCTACTTCGTTGAAGTCCCAAGCTAACCCAAGCTCCAAGCCGCCGATCCACGCCTCCGACCAGTCCTCCATCTCACCACTCACCCAACGCCAACAAGCCTAGGTTTCTCTGGATTTTGTGGGTTTCATCGTTGATTTGATTTGTGCTGAGTGAGATCAATGGGAAATTGCTACTGTTGTTGCTGTGTGCAATGTGTTATAGGTAGTTCGTGATGAAATGGATGCATTTTGGGTGTTGATTTAGGTAGATCTGGGGTTTTGGGGTGTTGGGAATGGTTGATCTTGGGTTGTGTTTGGTTGCTGGGAAAATGTGGGATGAGAATTTTAAATTTTTGTGAATGAGAATTCCCTTTTTTTGGGGGGACTAGAATTGAGCTTCTTGGTGACCAAATAATAGTTGGTTGTAATGAATTGAGGTTAATCTGCGTGTCAAATTGAGTATCAATGTGTGTGGAATGTTTGACTGGTGAAATATTCTTAGTGTTATTTTATTTTTCTAATGACGAATTGTTTGTTTAATTTGCAATTGTGGCGAACTTACTTGTTTCGTGAATTCAAGAATCTGTTTGATGAGTATCAGTGTGTGTCAGAGTGATTGCTTGGTGAATCTTCTTAGTGTTTTTTTAATTTTTAATGAGGAATTGTTTATTTGATTCATAATTGTTCTTATGTTCTGGGTTCTTATTTTTTTTAAAAATTTTTAACTCATATTTTTTCCTTTTGTTAAAATTGAGAAATAAATATTTTAAATTATAATCTAACAATGAATATTTTAATAATATTTTAATCAGTTCGTTAGCCACGTCACCTATTTCTGTCTGATGGCTAACGGAAAGGATTAAAATAACAAGCATTAATTGGTTTAAGCATTAAAAGTGATAAAATAAAAATGTAAGGAACAAAATAAAAATGACCTCAAAATATAAGGATTAAAAGTGTATTTACGCCTTGTAGGTTAAAACTCACGTCTTTCCAATATATAGAGTGACTTTGAATGAATAAAGTGTACCAAAAAAAAAATTGTTTCTCAAAAAGAAAAGAAAAGAAAAGTGTACTAAAACATATTATATTATATACAACATATATTATACGGGCATTCCTGACATTTGAAAAAAGGAGTTTGATACTTGTACTGCACAAAAAACACAGGTGTCTTGAATTGAATCTTTGATTACTTGGCAAACCAAAACTACACTTTGATCAATAAAAGTCTTCCTTTCAACCCACAAAAACCCAAATCCACAACAGTTTTGACACCTCCGAGTCTCAATCTCAAATATGAAAAATCCAATGGCACCCGCTACTATTCTCTACATACTCATAGGCATAGCCTCTCTCTTCTTTCCCAGTCCCACACAATCCCATCTCCAACCTAACACCGACGAAGCCTTCACCTCCATAACCATATCCCAACGAGGCCTTGATTTTGTCAAAGACTTGCTCATAGAAAAGGCCGTTTCTTCAATAGTCCCACTCCAACTGCCCAAGATTGAGAAATCTATAAAGATCCCATTTGTGGGTAGCGTTAATATGGTCCTCTCAAATACTACAATATACCAAATCAATGTTTCCGAGTCGTATGCGAAGCTTGGTGATGCAGGGGTTTCGATTATTGTGTCAGGGGCTACTTGTAATTTGAGTATGAATTGGTATTATTCTTATAGTACGTGGCTTGTGCCGGTTGAGATTTCGGATAGAGGGACTGCTTCTGTTCAGGTATTGCTCAAGTTCTAGATTTTTGAGCAATTGGGATTTGTTCATTGGGTGAGTTTGAACGGGAATTGGTGGCTTTACAGTGCTTTGTCTCATTGTTGGAATTAATTGTAGCTAAATTTGATGCAAATATTGAGATTTGCATCTGGGTTTCATTTGTTAGGTGCGTTTGAATGTTAATTAGGCAGCTTCATAGTGTTATTATTTAATAATAATATTGTCATGACTGGTCTCTTAAACTTAGAAAATTCAGAATTGTTTGGGAGACTATATTCAATTAGGGCATGATTTCTATCAGTAGGTTGTGCTTCTGTTTTGGTATATGGTAGTTGTCTGGCTGGTTTTTTCTTGTTTATTAGTTGGCTTGGATTTATCAGATCTTTTTTTCCTGATGGGTTAATTTCATGCAAATCTTTTAGAACATGACATATGGTTTAATTCATTAAATGTACTTGGAAGGGAACTTAGTTTCTTTATTGTGTGTTATATAGTTGGAATTATTGGGAACTTTCAAATTGGTTATCATCGTGACAATAATGCTGCTTACCAGCATTAGGTAGTTACCCTTTTTATTGTGTGGCAATTACCTGGAATCTGAGGATGAATTGTTGTTCCTAGAGTAATTGGCTGGTTCTCATTGAGTTTACTTTAGACATAGGACATGCCCTTTATATCTACGAATTTGAAAGTTTTCCCCTTGAATTTTGGGTTATAAAAGTTGTCTATGAGTTTTCCCTGCAGTAATGATGTCCTTCGTGGCACCCCATGTTTGTGGTTTGAATCCCACCTCCCCTTTCCCCTACTATCTACCTATAAAAAAAAAAATGCTGTCTTATGAATTTGAAAGATATTGACATTGATGTACTTTCTTTCTTTTTCTCTGAATTCAGTTATCTTAGGGAGTTCATCTTTGGGTTCATGTTTGTCAGTCAACCTACCACAACCCTCCTTAATCTAGGACTGGTTTGTGAAATTATAACCAAAAAAAAAAAAGTGCTTCATAGGACTCTTAGCCTGTTTGGTTTGTCTTTTGTATTTATTTGCTCATTTCTCATGTGCCCATTAACAAAGGGAATTTGATGGGTGCTGCTCCTGGGTAAGGTTGAAGGCTTGGAAGTGGGGCTTACTTTAGGCTTGGGCAACCAGGAAGGGACTCTAAAGCTTTCCCTTTTGGACTGTGGTTGTTATGTTAAAGATATTTCAATTAAATTGGATGGAGGAGCGTCCTGGCTCTATCAAGGGTATGTAATTTTTTCTTATAACTCAATTTGTTTATTAGGCATTGGTGTATCATATTTATCCTAGTTGTTTTGAATTTCGTTTAATTATCAGGAAAAAAAAAACTGGTAATTTTGCTCATAGTGTACTAGAATCTGGCAGTTTTTCTTTCCAATGATCTAGTACTAATGTTTAAATTCCTTTTTTGTGTGCATGTTCTAGCACTTCCTCTCATTAAAGTGATAAGTGTGTGTGCACTCGCACATACCCTTCAAATTTCAAATAGTATTTATGGTTCAGCTTTTGGCCTTTCTGATGAGTGACTAGAAAGCTAAATATGAAAGACAAACTGTCATTTAAGATTTAGCTACTACTGCTTAAGTACAAAATCTCTTTTTTTCCTGCCGACTTTCAGGGCCATGATTTGGGTAGCATCATTTCATCGCCTAATCTTGATTTAATAGATTTTTGAACCCTAGTTTGTAATTCTTTAGGAGTGGTTTAAATGCATGCATTGTACATTTGATATCTCTCCCCTTTTGAATAAAATTATTATTTATCAATGGCAAGTGCCTTCCATCAAAGTGACATATCAGGTTCAAGTCCGGGAAGCAGCCTCTCCCAAAAATTGGGGGTGAGGCTGCCTACTATGATCTCTCCTAGACCCTACAAAAGTGGGAGTTTTGTGCATTGGGTATGGCCTTCTATTCTCGTAGCGTTGACCAATATTTTCATTTTTCTTTTCAAACTTCCTTTCTTTCCTGCTGCCCTTTTCTTATTATTTTTGTAATCATCGGTCTTCATTCACGATTAAATCTTTTCTTCTTCTTCTTCTTCTTCTTCTTCTTTTTTTTTTTTTTTTTGTTGGCTGAATCATAATGGTTAAATCATCTAAACTACCATACCTCCCAGCCTTCCCCTGGTGTTACTTCCTGCTATACATTAGTACTATGTATTCTTATTTGGTCTCTCCATTGAATCTCTTCTTTGCAAACTTTACTATACAATGATTCCTACAAAATAAAAAATAAAAAAAACTATACAATGAGGTTTGTCCCTGAAATCAGTACTCTATAATTTGGAAAGCTGATGGGCTAACTTGATAGTTCCAGATGGAAAAACTGTCAGTCAGGTTTGACGTTGAAAATACTGCTTCCTCATGCAGACATCTAGAAGGAAGATTAGCATTTTTTTTCACAGGCAACGCTCCACTCCCCCTTAATACTACAAAAAGCCATAGTTTGAAAATTATTGCCTTCTTACGGCTTTAATGATAATGGAGAACAGATTGCTCTCTCTCTCTCTCCCCCCTTTTTCCCCATTATAATTTTCCTGTGGTTTTAAATATTTTCATTTTTTTTAGACAGCATCTTGGGGCCAACCCCAAGGGATTCCTCCGGGTAATTACCTGGCGTGTATAGGACAAGAGGACTAGTATTTACATTTCTAGGAGAATAGTCAGATGCTCGAATAGCTCTAGACACCCTTGTTAGCAACAACCAAAAAAAAAAAATCTTTTGTTTTGTATGGGTAGGTAAAACTAAAATAATGCTAGGTGCCTTGCTTCTCCACACAAGCAATTTTGGATTGCTTTTTTTTCCCCCTTTATTTTATTTCTCTGTATGATGTGCATTATTATTGTGGCAGCATTGTGGATGTTATTACTCCTTTAAATTCCAATTGTCCTTTGGCCTCTTGAGCTGGGGTCACTAGTTTGATTCCCCCCTTACCTGCCCTTTTTTCCCTCGGAGTGACTCACTCACAAAAAATGAAAGAACTCAGTACATACTTTGCGGATGAATTTGCTTTGCATACATTTCAGACAAAAACGAGGGTCGTCTGCTTACTCACCGTTCTTTAACATTTTTTTTCTTGTAATCTGGCAGGATGATTGACGCTTTTGAAGAGCAAATAGGGTCTGCGGTGGAAAGTGCTATTACTAAGAAACTTAAAGAAGGGGTTTTGAAGCTTGATACCTTTCTGCAAGCTCTTCCAAAAGAAATCCCAGTGGATGATAATGCTTCTCTGAATGTAACTTTTGTAAATGACCCTTTGTTGAGTAATGCTTTTGTTGGATTTGAGATCAATGGGTTGTTCACAGAAAGAAAAAGAGATCCAGTCCTTGGATACCATCATGAAAATTCAAAACCATCAGTTTTCTGCCCAGATTCATCTAAAATGGTTGGAATTTCATTAGATGAGGCTGTCTTTAACTCTGCGTCAGCTTTGTACTATAATGTAAGTCTGGAACTTCTGCAAAGATTATGTTTCTGTATGATCCATCTTAAAGATTCTTGCTTATATTGTTGAAATGAGTAAGCATGTGCTCTTTTGTAATATCCTTCTTTACTATATCTATTAAACATTTATTGTAACAACAATATATTGCTATTACTTATAGTTGTTGTTCTTGATGTATATTCTCTTGTTAAATAAACATGTTTTCTCTGTTTAGGCAACATTTATGCAATGGATTGTGGATAAAGTGCCGGATCAGTCTCTTTTGAACACTGCCGAATGGAGATTCATTGTTCCCCAACTGTACAAGAAATACCCCAATGATGATATGACTTTGAATATTTCTTTATCTTCTCCTCCAGTTGTAATTATTTCAGAGAAAAATATTGATGCAACTATTAATGTAGACTTGATAATAGATGTTTTGGAAGCAGGTGAAGTAGTGCCAGTTGCATGCATCTCATTGGTAAGCTTTTTGATGGATGAAATAACAATTTTGATCTTTGTCTTCGATGTTTTTTTATTATGTTCTTTTATTTGCTTCTGTTTTCCTATCTTGTTGCTGATTGATGCGCTAATCGTTTCTCAAATCCTTCTCGTCTCCATCATTCTGTAATGCTTGAATTTTGCATAATCATTATCAATGGTAATATGATGAAAGTAAGTGGCTGATTTGGTCATGGACATGAGGTTGGCACTGGTTTTTGAAATGAAGGGCACAGCTGAGAGGAGTGCTGAGGGACATATGCATATGTCTCTTTAAATTACGTTATCAACAGTATTAAAATTTTATAATTCATCTTAGGCAATGTGTTTCTATTTTATGAGATATAAGTAGTAGATGGTCATTAACATTTAGCATATTCACCTATGGGAAAAATTAAACTGAAGAAGTTGCCTCTTGCTAAGCGTGGACACCATAAACTTAGTTCGTTACCTTTTTTTCTTTTTTGACAAAGCGATAGAACCTTGATGCACTGAAATCAGGCATTAACGAGCACCATGCCAAGATGCAATCCTTCTTTCACCTTTGTACATTTGGAAACTGGATTAATCCCAGTTTTTCTCTGTAACTTCTAAGTCCTATGTAAAATTACAACATAGAAAGGAGCACCTGTTGGTTTCTGTCAAACATGATCAGTTGAAGCTATATGGATTTTCAATTATATGGTTTGCACACTGTTGTGAGATGTGTAGTTTATGCATGTAAAATCGCAAGTTACATTTGTAATATATGGCTTTTTTTTCTTGTTCATGTGTATCTTTTTGTAGTTCCTTTTCCAAATTTGTGCAACTTGATAAGTGTTCGCCTCCACCCCTTTCACCTTCTCTTCTTCTTTTTTTGGGTCTCTTAAACAGTAAATATGAAGAATGTGATGCTCTTTCATTATTTTTTAATATTCATTTTCATGAGTGGAATTGCCCTATTGCTATCTATTGGTGCAGGTAATTCGGGCCTCAGGTTTAGTTAAAGTTGCAGGGAATAACCTTGCTGGAAGTGTGAAATTAAATGACTTCACAATGTCATTAAAGTGGAGCAATATTGGTAATCTGCGGTTATATCTAGTTCAGGTACTTTTAAACATAGCAATTACTCAAAATAAAATTTTATTTTGCATGTTTATTAATAAAAAGTTTCAATATCGTCCTGTTGCAGCCTGTGATGTGGACAATTATTCAAACGGTTTTCTTGCCATATGCAAACTCACACCTTGTACAAGGTTTTCCTTTGCCCGTCATTCATGGTTTCACCCTTCACAATGCTAACATTATCTGCTCAGATTCAAGAATTATGGTTTGCAGTGATGTAATATATACAGAAACAAACAATCTTAGTCAGCTTTTGTCCATTTGGGTAGATAAATATAGGCTACTCTTCTGAAATGTCTTGGAAATGTTTATAGGAAGGGGAATTAAGAATCAGTTTCCCCTTCTTGTACTTGTACATGTTTAACATATATATATGGTCTAGATTGAACCTTTCACCATTTGGATGTGTGCATTGTGATAAAACTCTTTGAACAGAAAATTTGAGTGTACATTGTGATTACAACAGGTATGTTCATATCGTTTTTTTATTTTTTGAGTCACAAATTTATATGCCATTTGTGCTAATGCTTTTGCATAATTTTACATATATTTTAAGCATGAATATTCCTAAGAGCATAACCTATCATCAAAAGAAATTCCCAAGAGCATGTGCTAAACCTGATTCTAAAATCAGTCCCATACATTCTTTAAAAATGCCGCATGAACCACTCCCCTAATGATTTATTTTTCTTGAATATGACCTATTTTCATTGAAGATGCACATTGGCTGAGTGTTGGAAATTGAGTGCCTTGATTATATGCCATTTGTGCTATTTTCACTGAAATGTTGAGGAAATTGCTTCACTGAACTCCAAAGAATTTGACCGGTGCTCATTCGACCACTGCGCCAATTTGACCACTCACCCTCAATGCCCACCCATGCCCACACGTTGCCGACTTGATCCAGTGTGAGAGGTACCTTGAGTTAAAGAGAGTGAGAGATAGATACATAGTACAGAGAGATGCAAGAGCTGTGATTACAGTACAGAAGCAGAAGATTGTTTTTTTTTTTTTTTTTTGAGAGACAGGAATGACATAAAAAGGTGTTTTAATATTATACAAACACTATCGTACTCTTGAATTAGAGCATTTACATCCAGTTTTTTAGAGAGAGAGAGAGAGAGAGAGAGTACAAAGAGATTTGTGATGAGTTTTCTTCCTTAGGAGAGAGAGAGAGAGTACAGAGTGATGCAGAAGATGATTTTTTTTTTTTTTTTTGGATACAAGAAGAGAGTTTAATATAATGGAGAAAGGTGTATTAATCTTATACAAAAGCTATCATACTCCTGTATTAGAGAATTCACATCTGATACTTCAATGCCTAAAAAAACCAACATAAAGAACACTTTAAACAATATTATTCTTAAAAAGTCTAAAATCCAGCTTTTTATTACTACTCAAATTTTACAAAAAAATGCTACAATTCCCTCTCAAATTTGAAGGAGCTAGCTATTTGTATAAAAACTATATTAACTTCTAAGAGAATCTTCATAAAGATATGCAAAATTCTTTCATTTTGCATCAAGAAAGTCTTCGTTTTTTTTTTTTTTTTACATAACCACTAACAATAAACCCTACATTTGATTCTTCATTTTACAACAGGGAAAAGTCAAAGGACATTGGTTTATGAAATATTTTTAGAAATTTTTGGGGAAAAAAAACTTTTTTTTTTTTTTTTTATATTTCCCATGAAAGTATCAAAACTTATTTAAAATGGTTCATTAACAAATACCCTATAGACACTCGTTATTTGGACATTTTACAATATACCGCACTAAATAATCAAAAGTGAGAGAAAAGGGAGAATGGAAGGAGAGAGAAAGGGATTATAATATACAAAAAAAAAAGAAAAAAGTGTTTTATACAATGCTATTTACATAAGCACTATAGCAAATTGTAAATTTTTTATAAAATGCATAACCAGGTGAATTAGTTTTTGTTCAGCATTATCTATTAAAAGAACCATTTTTATGGTTTTTTTAAATGAACATTTTTATGGGTTTCAACTACTTTTACTTCTTTTATAAATTAAAAAAAAAAAAAAACTTTTACTTTAGAATGCTATAAAGTATAAACATTTACACTTGCAGTCTTTCTTTTTAGTTTTATTTTAAACTTTATTGGAACATACTACTCTCGCTAAAGAATAGTATTTAACTAAAAAAAAAAATCTTAATATTTTATAAAGAAAAAATTAACAAATGATGGAATTTACTAAAGATTAGGTTCAGTGTCATCGTCTAGTATTATTATTTATATATATATATATATATATATATATATATTCTATACTACTATTTAAGGAGTTTTCTCTGTTTGGAATCTTCAATTTCGATACTCAAAATACCTTCAAATTCACCGGTTCGTAAAACTTAAATAATAGGGTTATATATGTAAAATTGCTAATTTAAAAACTCCTAAATTTTAGCTAAATTTTAAAAAACAATTTACAAACTATTTGGTCCTAAATTTTAGCTCCAACTCTCTAAAATATCTTACGGTTAAGCAATTTACCAACTACACAAATAAAACCACTCACAAATAAATAAATAAATAAATAAAAACCCAACTCCTTCCGTTTTCCTCTCTTCCTTCCCACTAATCTACTTATCTATTTTCCTCTATCATCGCGTCTCACCACTCTTATTTAAAATTTAAAATTTAAAATTAACCACAACTACTCAAATATAACTTCCACAAATTGAAAACTTATCACTTATACCATTAAAATGTCACTAGCCGCACGCATTCATCTATTTCTCTTCTTTTTTATTTTTTTTGGTTTATTTATTTATTTTTATGGACACCAATTTCTCTCTTGCTAGAAGGAACGGCCTATATAGAAACTTCCAAGGCTTATATCTCCAATCCAGGTTGGAAATTCTCTAATTTTTTTTTTAATGTAATTTGATGATGCATGGAAATCAGTAGGCTGGAATGTTTCAAACTATGACGATGGCTGTAAATCCTGAAAAGAAAAAAAGATTTATCAAATGTGACTGGTGTGATTCGGGCAAGGATCCTCCGACAATTTAATCAGTTTTCTCTCTAGAATACAAGGATGGGAAATAGTAAACGGTCAGAACTTACCTTTGGTAGATGAGGCCTGTTCACTTTTATAGAGATTTTTATGTGGATTTACTTGTTTGGGACCTATCACCATCGTGGGTGATGATGGTAGTTGATAAAGAAAATGGGGCGTGTGGAACGGAGTGTATGGAATTCCTTCTACGTGTTAAGCAACGTGTTATGTTTTGCTTATGTAGAACCTTTGGAGAATTTCTTGTAGAATTTATCAAGTATAATTTTATTGTCCATGTGTATGGCCGTCTAAATAAACTTGCCCGTGAAAGACTCTCTTCATCATATCACTTGGTTATCAACGGATGTGTATGTTCTCGTTCTTAGATGCCTTGGTACGGGCATGGTTGAACTTTGGACGATGACACAAGGACAAGTAATACTTGTGTTGAGTTCGTGAGCTAAGGCTTCGACAAACGGTTCAGGCCCAAGTCCCTAAGTGGCAAGACGTTGAAGAGTGACTAAAGAATGGAAGCTTATATAAGTGAATAGACGAGCCTGTTGGACACGCTCAAGATAGAATCTGCTCAGAGAAGGTCGTCTTCAACTGTAATAATAAAAAAATAATAATAATAATAAAAAGAAAAAAAAGAGAGGAGGTTAAACTAATACAATAAAAGATAGAAAATGTTAAGCAAAAAAAAAAGCATACATTCTGGACGAAGGTTCCCCACCTCACCAGTATAGGGAGGAAATGGATCCCTGCCTATCTTGACAGGGTTCCCAGCCCAAAAACCAGAGACGACAAAGAACTCTGTCTTCAAGTTCCTATCAGACGTGAGGAGGGACTTAATCAATCTACAATCTGTACCCCTAGCTGAGAATTGATAAAAGCCCAAGAATTGACTAATTTCAGAAGGCTTGTAGCAATAGAGGAATCGTCCACAGTAAGAGGACGATCTAACTCAAATACTTCCCTCCAAAAAACTTGCATAAGACGATGAGCCTCTATGCATTGGGGTTAAGCTGAAAAACTCCTAAACCTAACCTAGTGAGTAACTCTCTGACAAAGGCATTGAGAAGCAACCTAAGTCCCCCCAGAAAGTAAGCCTCGTAAATACCTATTCCAAAACGAGGTTCACAGCACCATTCACCACAGACGACCAATCTAGGATTAAGGTCGTCAGGAATTTGGTACCAACTCCTAAGTGATGTAAGTCTTTTTCATCAGTTTTAGAGGAGACCCCAATTGCATAACTAAACACGGTCTCCTCCTCACTAGAAGAAGAGGACGAAAGGGCATTTGCAGACGTGCTAGTCTGTGACCCAAAAGCCACTCTCGTCCTTTACGTTTCCTAGAGAACCTCTAATGGGACCCTAGGAACTCCGGACGTGTATTGCTTGTTTGTCGTATTTCCTCCACTACTACTATCACTACTATTGCTATTACTAGAGCTTCTACTAGAAGTATCGTGATATTTGTCTATTTCCCTATCATCACTATTACTAGATGAGAATATTATGATTTTAGACATTGTGAAAAACTGAAGGAAAACGTAAAGACAAGATGGAGAGGGTACCTGACTCTAAACGAAGGAGGCCTAAAGACGGAGGAGGACTGCTAGAAGAGGCGCTGGACGACAGAGGTCAGAGAAGAAAATTTGAGAAATGTGAGGGGCAGGAGAGGAATTCTACTATTTATAGGCAACAGGCTTGGTCATCTGAAACGACGTAACCGACTAGAAGAAACCATGTGGTACATTTCTTGAAGGACAAAACGACATGATGGATCAACCTTAGGATTGTACCACGTGTCAATAGTTAAAGATATATATATATATATATATATATATAAGAGGCACAAGAGTTGTATTGATAGACAAGGGGGCAGTTGATGGGAATCAACACAAGTATTACTCGTCCTTGTGTCGCCGTCCAGAGTTCAACCATGCCCATACCAAGTCATTTGAGAACGAGAACATACACATCCGTTGATAACCAAGTGATACGATGAATGGAGTCTTTCATGGACAAGTTTATTTAGACGGCCATACACATGGATGATAAAATTATACTAGATAAATTCTATAAGAAATTCTCCAAAGGTTCTACATAAGTAAAACATGACACGTTGCTTAACACGTGGAAGGAATTCCATACACTCCGTTTCACACACCCCATTTTCTTTATCAACTACCAACATCACCCACGATGGTGATAGGTTCCAAACAAGTACACCCACGTAAAAATCTCTATAAAAGTGAACAAGCCTCATTTACCAAAGGTAAGTTCTGACCATTTACTATTTCCCATCCTTGTGTTCTAGAGAGAAAACTGATTTAACCGTCGGAGGGTCTGTGGCCGGGTCACACCAGTCACCTTTGATAGGTTTTTTTTTTTTTTTTTTTTTTTTTTTTTTTTTTTTCCAGGATTTACAGCCATCATCATAGTTCGAAGCATTCCAACCTACTGATTTTCATGCATCATCATAATTATTCATTTTCCAGGTTGGTAATTCTTTGATTTAAAAAAAAATTTAATTATTCATTTTCTTCCCCGATATGAAGTTGGTGTTTATTTGATTCTCTTTCATTGGTTTTCTCAGTGATGAGACTGTAATTTCATTTGGTTTGGTGGAGAGGCTATGATCAAAGACAACAGTTCGCAACTAGTATAACATATTTTTTTCTCTCTCACACACCCTCTTTCTTTTACTTTTTTTTTGTTCATGTACAAGATAAAATTCTCATTCTCAATATTTTTGGGATTATATTTGTATTTGTTGGCAATATCATTCCAATTGATATTTATCGTTAACAAAAATTAACTTGGATGAATGATTTATTGGTTCTAATTGATGCTATAGTCCGTTGCATTGGGTGTTGTTGGTCACATTTCAGGTGAAGTGCAAGAATAGTTTCATCTTACATCATTTTTTTGAATTAATTTGTGTGAAATTAATTTTGTACCAACTATGGGTTAGTTTTGTCTTCCCATAATTCTGTTTTAAATTTTTTATCTTATGCAATTTTTTTTTTCCCTTCAGCAACCGAGATTACCATTAGTGACCCACTGTTTGACGTATTTGCAAGTTGAGCAAGTAGAATAAGAAGAGTAGTTTTGGTTGTGCTTCACCAAATTATCAATGACACGTCATTCTTCTTCCTTGATAGGTTGATGTTGTTATATGTGTAGTATTGTTGAAAACATTGATTACAAAGCTTTCACATTGTAAATAATTTTTCAAATTGATGTAAAAAAAAAAAAATTTATCAGATTGAATGTGAAAGATTTATATGATTTTTTTGCATGTGTATTAGTTTCATGTTGTGATTCAATAGGCGATATCAAAAGTGATGTCCCCACCCCAATGAGTAAAATCATATATATGTGTGTGTGTATGACATACATAAATTTGAAGGTGGTACTAAAATTTAAAATTTATGAGTTATTGAATAAAATCTCTAATTTGCTATAATTTGTTTCGTTTTTTAATTTATAATTTAAGGAATCATTAGTTAAGTATGATGGTGCCACTACGTACTCTAGATTCATCCATGAAGGTCGTCCTGATCCAGAGTAGCGAGCTGCATGGAATGCTCGTCCTGGGCAATCTCATCCTTGGGAAGCTCGTCGTGGATGAAAAGATCGAAGTTCATTAGTTGCAAACCGTTGCCAACAACGGTTAAAGAAAATAAGGCCAAAAAATAAAACTTCCATGGTAGTTATGGGAGTTATTTCCATGCTTTCGGGACTCCTCAACAATAGGAGAAGTTACTAAAATGAAATAACCGTTTCATGTGCGCTATATAAGCATTCATCTACGAGAAGGTAATTCATTCAGACACTTCCATTATACTTGGAATCACAAAAATACAAATTTAGCCATCGGAGGATTCTTGGCCGGCCTCCACCAGTCCCCTCTGATTTTCTTGTTTGCTTTTTCAGAATTCACAACAGCTTTAAGATCGTTCACGCCCGAGATTTTCAGCCTACTGATTTTCGAGGACTCATCAGTTGGTGCTGTCTGTGGGGAAGAATTTTTTGCACTCGAATTTCATTTTTGAGTTTTGTGATTTCTTTCTCCGACAAAGGGCTGAAATGGTTCGGATAAGATCAAGGGCTACTAGTCCAGGCCCTCAAGAGAGTAGGGACGCCTCTAGTAACCCCCATCATGACCGCCAATCGGCGCCTGCTATGCAACCAACTTCTTTCCAACACGTGCAGTCCATGGCTGCCACCATGGCGGAGTTAACGTGTCAGAACCAAGAATTGACCAGGGAACTTAACTTAAGAAGGCAGCGTTATGAAGGGAATACTGAAGGACAAGCCTATAGTCAAGAAGATAGAAGGAATGTTGAACCCGAAATCCAGTCCAGGGGTACCACTTCCCGAAGGGTGCCACATTTGGAGAGGGAGATGGACCAAATGAGGAAGGTCGTGGATGAAATGAGGGAGAATATGAGAAGGACAAACCTCGTAAAAGACTTGGTTCACAGAACTAATTCTCTCTTTACGGCTTCCATCAATGGTCATCCCTTGTCACAAAAGTTCAAGATGCCTTCTTTAGATTCGTATGATGGGACGCGTGACCCTTTTGACCACATTGCCACCTTCAAGACTACCATGCACCTTCAAGGGGTTCTAGATGAGATAATGTGTAGAACCTTCCCCACCACCCTCAAAGGGCCCGCGGGAGTATGGTTCAGCAAGATACCTCCAAATTCGGTAAGTTCCTTTGAAGAGTTGAACAAATTATTTGTTAATAATTTCATTGGAGGACAAAGGCACAAACGTTCCTCGTCTAGCCTATTAACCATAGAACAAGGAGAGAATGAGAGCTTGGGGTACTTCATTACTCATTTCAATAGAGAAGCCTTGACGGTGGACGAGATAGACGACAAGCTATTGTTAGCAGCCTTTCACAATGGGATTAATTATGACCAGTTTATCCACAAGCTTTATGAACAAAAGCCTCAAACTATGGCCGAACTCGTTCATTCGGCCTAAAACTTCATGAATGTAGAAGACACAATCATTGCCAAGAAGAGGAAAAGAATGGAAGCAAACGCTTAGCGCCACCCCGAACAAGGTCCTCGTCCAAAGAAGGGACGAACAGAAGACAAGAAAGACTGAGACAATAAGAAGGTAGGTCCTTCAGCGCGGAATCAACAGTACACGCTGTTGAACATCCCGCTTGAGCAAGTCTTTATGCAAATCGGACGACCCTTCCTTGAAATGGCCGGAGAAAATGAAGGGAGATCCTAACAAGCGTAACAGGAACAAGTATTGTCGTTTCCATAGAGACCATAGGCATGACACAGATGAATGTTTGGATTTAAAACAGCAAACTAAGAATCTCATCAAACAAGGGAAATTGAGAAATTTCCTTGGACAAGATCACAAAGATGAGAAGTTGAAAGAGAAAGTAGAAGATTCGTCGTGGCCTCCACTTGGAGAGATAAGAGTTATTATAGGAGGTGGTTCAACAGGCTAGTCGTCTAAATCAAGAAAGACATACCTAAAGGTAGTGCAGAATGTTCAATTCTCTGGACGATCTCCCAGGACGAGAAACATAGACGAGCAGGTGATCACTTTTATGGACGAGGATGCGGAGAGAGTTCACCATCCTCATGACGATGCTATTGTCATCACCTTGGTTATTGCTGACTACACAACCAGAAGAGTGTTGATAGATAATGGAAGCTCGGCAGACATTTTGTATTATCCAGCTTTTCAACAAATAAGGATTAGATGAGACCATCTCCATCCAGTACACTCACCTCTAGTAAGTTTCGGAGGAATGAAGGTACAGCCTGTAGGTACTGTTACGTTACTAGTGGTGGTAGGGGCATATCCGCAACAGGTAACCAAGGATGTGAATTTCCTTGTGGTAGATTGCTCGTCCTCTTACAATGCCATAATTGGAAGGCCGACTCTAAATAGTTGGAAGGTGGTTACATCTACCTACCACCTGTCAGTCAAGTTCCCAACAGAGTATGGGGTAGGACAAGTGCAGGGAGACCAATTGGCAGCAAGATAATGCTACTTGGCCCTGTTGGCCATGGACGAGCAAGTGCAGGCAATGAACATTGAGGAAAGGAGAATTATGGCGGAGCCTACAGAAATGTTAGAAGAAATTCCTTTTGACAACGACAATCCTAAAAGGTACACTCAGGTTGGCGCAGATTTGGAAGGGAAGACAAAGAGGAATCTTGTTCGTTTCTTGAAGAATAATATTGATGTATTTGCCTGGAGTCACGAGGATATGTCGAGTATAGACCCTAGCGTCGTTACTCACCGTGTGAATGTATGTCCCTCCTCTAAAGCCGTGCGACAAAAGAAACGAGTATTCGCCCCCGAAAGAGATAATGCCAATAAGGACAAGATCCAAAAGTTGATCACGATGAAGTTTATTTGAGAGGCTTATTATCCAGATTGGTTGGCCAATGTATTAATGGTTAAGAAAGCCAATGGCAAGTGGAGGATGTGTGTAGATTTCACCGATCTGAATAAGGCTTGCCCCAAAGATAGCTATCCGTTGCCACGTATCGACCAATTGGTGGACTCTACAGTAAGGCATAAGTTACTCAGTTTTATGGATGCCTTCTCCGGATACAACCAAATAAGGATGGACGAGGCAGACTAGGAGAAGACGTCCTTTGTTACCAGTCAAGGTTTATTCTGTTATAAGGTGATGCCCTTCGGTTTGAAGAACGCAGGGGCTACATATCAGAGGTTGGTTAACCATATGTTTCATCTGCAGATTGGGCATAATGTGGAAGTATATGTCGATGATAAGCTGGTGAAAAGCCTGGACGAGGAGAAGCATCTGGACGATCTACAAGAGACTTTTGATACGCTCAGGTAATACAACATGAAGTTAAACCCCAACAAATGTGCTTTCAGAGTATCATCAGGGAAGTTCCTTGGATTTATGGTTTCACATAGGAGAATCGACATAAATCCTGATAAGATCCAGGCAATACTGAATATGAAGCCTCCATAAAACATTAAAGAGGTCCAGTCCCTTACTGGACGAGTTACAGCTCTCAACAGGTTTGTATCTAAAGCCACTGATAAATGTTTGTCATTTTTCAAGGTTCTTAAAAAGGCGTTCGAATGGACGGACGAGTGTCAGAAAAGTTTCCAAGACCTGAAGGCATACCTCACAACCGCCCCATTGTTAAGTCCGTCCGTGTTGGGAGAAGAGTTATATCTGTACTTAGCCGTCACCCCACATGCTATAAGCTTAACATTGATTAGGGAAGAAGAAAGAGTGCAGAAACCGGTGTACTATACCAGTCGAACGCTGAGAGGGGCGGAAGGACGAGACCCGCAGATAGAGAAGTTGGCTTTTGCACTGATCACAGCATCTAGGAAGCAAAGGCACTGCTTCCAAGCTCATGTCATCAACTTCATGACGGACCACCCGCTCAAGAAAGCAATGAACAAGTTGGAAGCCGCAGGATGACTGATCCAATGGGCTGTCGAGCTTAGTGAGTTTGACATCAAGTACCAGCCGAGGCACGCAATAAAGGCTCAAGCCCTAACAGATTTCATTGCGGAGTTTACTCTAAATTATGATGACTTAAAAGTAATGGAAGACAAGAAATGGATCATCCATGTGGATGGCTCGTCTACACAGCATGCGAGGGAATATGAGTTGTTTTACAATCCCTAGAGGGAGATAGGCTGAAGCATAAGGTACATTTGCAATATCAAACAACCAACAATGAAGTTGAATATGAAGCCCTTCTCAAGGGGCTTGAGTTGGCCAGATCTATAGAAGCAAAATCAATACTCATTTTGAGGGATTCTCAGTTGGTCATGGGCCAAATAAATAGGACGTATGAGGCCAAGGAAGAATGAATGAAGAAATACCTTGAAAAGGTATTACAGCTTGTGAAGAAATTCAAAGAAACTGACTTCGTTCAAATCCCGAAGGAAGAGAACATGGAGGCAGATGCCTTAGCGAAGGAAGCTTTAGCTAATGAAGCCGTGGACGAGTTTGATGAAGTTCAGTATGTCCCAAGTATAAATCTTCCAAAAGTACAGCAAGTAAACAATGAAGGAAACTGGATGACCCCAATAATATCATACCTGAAAGACGGGAAGCTTCTGGAAGGGAAGGACGAGAAGCTTCTGGAAGGGAAGGACGAGGCCAGAAAGCTCAGGGTTAGGGCAGCCAGGTATGTCCTTTTGAACAAAGTACTGTACAAGAGAGGTTTTTCTCAACCTTATCTCAGATGTCTGGCTCCAGACGAGGCAAACTATGTGTTCAGGGAGGTTCATGAAAGAGCCTGTAGAAACCATTTAGGAGCCAGGTCACTCATCCACAAGGTTGTTCATGCAGGGTATTACTGGCCAACTAGAGATTTAGTAATGTCCCCAGACAGCCGTCAGAGTATCTCACCCCTATGATGGCCTCGTGGCCATTTGCTCAATGGGGCCTAGATATCTTGGGTCCTTTTCCACTTGAAACTAGACAGATAAAATTCCTGGTAGTAGGGATAGACTATTTCACCAAATGGGTGAAAGCAGAACCCTTAACAAGTATCACGCAACAGAATGTAAAGAACTTCGTTTGGAAGAACATCATGTGCAGATTTGAGGTGCCCAGAGTATTGGTATCCGACAACGGACGACAATTTGATAATGCATTTTTTAAGGACTTCTATAAACACTTTGGAATTCAAAATCATTATTCCTCACTCGCCCACCCCCAAGCAAACGGTCAAGCTGAAGTTGCAAACCGATCCTTGTTGAAAATCATCAAGACTCGGCTTGAGGGGGCAAAGGGAGTATGGCCAGATGAGCTACCAAGTGTTTTATGGGCATACAGGACGACGGTGAGGACCCCTACAGGAGAAACTCTTTTCAAGCTAGCCTATGGAAACGAGGCAGTTATACTTGCAAAAGTGCACATGGCCAACCACAGGGTGACGATGTATCAAGATAAGGATAACAAGGAGCAACTCCATTTGAACCTCGATCTGATAGACGAGGTAAGGACGGATGCAGAACAAAGGACGGCAAGGTACAAGAACCTCATGACTAGGCAATATGATGTAATGGTGAAGCCGAGACGATTCAACATAGGAGACCTTGTCTTGAAAAGAGTTTCTTTGACGACCAAGAATCCAGCTCATGGGAAATTGGGACCTAATTGGGAAGGACCCTACAGAGTTATTAACTGCAAGAGACAAGGTTCCTATTACTTGGAGGCCCTGGACGGGAGGAAATTAGAGCATCCCTGGAATGTTGAACACCTAAGGAGGTATTACCAGTAGAATGCAACCTGGGTGAGTGTTATCCTGGACGAGCCTGTTTATATAAGGAGCTTGTTTATCTATGTATCTTTAGTATTATTTTATTGTTATTATGATGTGGTTATGGACGAAGTTATGGATCTGCCTGTATTTATTTAACTCCTTAAAAGGCACTAGCTCATGAGCATGTGCCTCGTCTGTGAACAATATTTATGCTATGTACATAATGTTGTGTGAATTCCTGATTTTCATACTACTTTTGTTCAAATCAACCCATAAGAAGGCTGAAAAGCCCAAGACGAGAAAATTCTCTGGACGCGGAGATGTAACATCAATAAGCTTTCCTAAGGGCAAAGCAAGGCATGCTCGTCCAAGTAAAGGACGAGGTAAAACCTTAGCTTCACTGAACAAAACAAAGTTCAGAGGATGTCCGTCCGTATAACGGACGAAGTAAAGCGTAATGCATGTCCAACCCATGGACGAGGAAATGCATAAGCAAGTGTTTAACTTATTGATTAAGACGCCTACTAAAACAATCCAATTTATTGGACGAGTGAAAAGTTGTGTCTTATCTTCATTAAAGGTGAAAACCAGCTAAGTTTAAGGACGGTAATGCTGATAGTCACCATTTCACAAAGACGAGTTATACTTGCGAAATTCAAAGTATGACAAGAAAATGTATATAAAACAAGAGGGAATTACTTCTATGGACAAGTAAAAATTTGAAAAAAAATAACATAAAAAGGAACTTTCGTCCATACAATAATAGAAAAGAAAATCAAGCAATTGTTTAAGGGCGGACAACCAACGTCCAAACACCCTGACAAATAATTGTTCAGTAGCTCGTCCTAAAACCATGGACGAGCTTAATGTACTTGATTTACATTTAAAAAAAAAAAAAAAAAAGAAAGCGAAAAAGTACAAGAAACTTCAACACTTAGATCTCGTCTCTAGGCAGGAGGGGCATTATCCTTAGGGTCCTCCTGAGGTGGAAGGGTGCTAGCATTGTCCTCAATATTAACGTCCTCCGAGCTTGTCTGGATGATGGAGCTTGTAGCAGCACCAAGGTTGAGCTTTATAGAACTGAAGTCAAGGTTAGGAAAGTTCTCAATGGCGTTTAGCCTGAAGTCCTCGAACCCAGCTGCATAGTTCCTGTCCAGCATATCAGTGAATTGCTTGGACGCTTGAAACTTTGCAACTGTGTCTCCCTTGGCCTTTTCAAGAAGGGCACTCAGCTCGTTGTTCCTTTTTTGGAGGTGGTCAAGACGAGTGTCCTTCTCGAGGACGTCAGTCCTTAGCTCTTCATTAAGGTTCTGTAGCTCCTTTGGCTCTTCCTTAGCTTTAGCAGCCACCTCAACCCACTTCTTGCTCTCATCCTTCACCTCCTTGATCCTCTTCTCTAGTAAGATCCTTGTCTTGTCTAGATCAGTTGCCTGCCTGGACACGGCAATGAACTTAGACATTGCCTATAAGGATCAAGATTTGGTTAGAACCAAACAAATACATATGTCTGCATTATTGACAAAGACGAGATATATGTATGTATAAAAAAAAAAAAAATTTTAACTTACCTTGAAGAGATCATGAACACTAGAGTGTTAAAATCCTTCAAAGACATGTTGTAGCAGGCTGCCACATCCACGTCTGTCACTGCCGTTGTGAACCTCTCTCAAGCCAGGTCCTCGTTCCCCAGAAGGTGTTGAGAAACTTCTTTAGAAGGCTGAGACGGGGTGGGTGCGTGGATTGTGGACGGGATCTTCTTAGACGGAGGGTCCTTAGGCTCCGAGTTAAGTATCTGCACTAGGGGCTCTTGATCAGGGATGAGAGGAGGAGTGGATTGGACGTCTTGAGGTTTGGACGACCTGTGTTTTTTCTCCCTACCACGCCTACTTGGGAGATCACCTAAGTCAACCCTCGATGATATGTTTTTTCGCTTTTCGCCTGCTGATGGACGAGGCTGAGATTGCACCCCTTGCTTGACTGCCTCATCCATCGCCTCCTTGCCTTTGTTTTCTTTCATCGTTGCCATTCCTAAAAGGGAGGACGTCAATTACAAAAAATAATAATAATGAACAAATAGATAAATAAAAGGGAGGAGGGAAAGAGAAAACTTACGTCTACGGACGGTGATCTCGTGTGCGAGAGCTTCAACGGAAGGCTTAGGGCCTAAACCCCAGGTGGCAAGACGTTGAAGACTTACCAAAGAATGAAGCATCCTGTCGGTGTATAGACGAGCTTTTTGAACACGTTCGATATAAAATCTACTCAAGTGAGGCCGTCTAGCACCTAAAAAAAAAAAAAAAAAAGGAGACGAAGGATCAAGAATTATAATTTTTAAACAACTACAAATAAGAATAAAGACAATAGATGACAAAGTTAGGACAAGCATACCTTCAGGACGAAGGTTCCCTAACTCCCTTGTGTAGGGAGGAAATGGGTCCCTGTCAACCTCAATGGGGCATCTAGCCCAGGAACCTGAGACGAAGAAGAACTCTGTCTTCCAGTTCCTATTTGAGGTGACTAAAGACTTGATTAATCTATAGTCTCTCCCTCTGGCTGTGAATTGATAAAAGCCAAGAGATTGGTTAATCTCGGAGGGCTCCCTCTGGCTGTGAATTGATAAAAGCCAAGAGATTGGTTAATCTCGGAGGGCTTATAACAGTAGAGGAACTCGTCCATGGTAAGAGGACAGTCCCCCTCAAACACCTCCCTCCACAAAACTTGCATGGAGACGACTAATCTCCATGCGTTAGGATTAAACTGACAAACTCCTAAACCTAGCCTAATCAACAACTCCCTAGCAAAAGTGTTTAAAGGTAACCTAAGCCCCCCTAGAAGATAAGCCTCATTAATACCTATCCCAAAATGAGGCTGACAACACCATTCTCTGTCGATGGTTAATCTAGGGTTAAGCTCGTCTGGGATTTGATACCATTTCTTGAGTAAATCTAACTTCCTATCGTCCGTTTTTGAAGCTACTCCTATAGCACAACTATAAACCACCTCAACCTCATCTTGGTCAGCGGACAAGGGAGCACTCGTGCCAGCCTTAGAGCCAGACTCAGATCTCGTCCTGAGCTCCTTTTGGAAAACTTCCAAAGGAATCCCAGGGACTCCAGACTCATACTCGTTCGTAGTGTTCGCCTCACTACTGTTACCACTATCATTATCACTACTGTTGCTATCGCTAGAACCACTAAAACTGCTAGGGTCATTATACTCGTCTATAGCCTTATCCACACTATCACTAGACGAGGAAAGCACAATCTCAGACATTTTTAAGAAAACTTAAGAACTAAGGGCGAAGATAAAGAAAATACCTGGATCTAGAATGAGGAAAGGCTATAGTCACAGGAAACTTCTAAACGAGGATCTAGGACGAGGAAGGAAATTTCATAAATGAGAAGGGTAACGGAGGTATTCTACTATTTATAGGCAATAAACCCTGGCACCTGAAATGACACAACCAATCAACGGAGGACACGTGGCATGCTCCTCAGTCAAATCAATCGACGTGATTTTTCACCAATGAGATCATGACACATGTCATACCAATTCGTTGACGAAAATATACACGTCCCAAGGAAGATCAAGCCATACATTACCCTGGACGACCCATGGACAAGGGGACAATTGATGGTGCCACAACATACTCCAGATTCGTCCATGAAGGTCGTCTTGATCCAGAGTAACGAGCTGCATGGAATGCTCATCCTGGGCAAGCTCGTCGTAGGGAAGCTCGTCCTGGATGAAAAGATCGAAGTTCATCAGTTGCGAACCGTTGCCAACGATGGTTAAAGAAAATAAGGCCAAAAAATACAACTTCCATGGAAGTTATGGGAGTTACTTCCATGCTTTCCAGACTCCTCAACAATAGGAGAAGTTACTAAAATGAAATAACAGTTTCATGTGCGCTATATAAGCATTCATCTACGAGAAGGTAATTCATTCAGACACTTTCATTATACTTGGAATCACAAAAATACTAATTTAGCCATCAGAGGATTCTTGGCCGACCTCCACCGGTCCCCTTTGATTTTCTTGTTTGCTTTTTCAGAATTCACCAACAGTCTTAAGATCGTTCACGCCCGAGATTTTCAGCCTACTGATTTCCGAGGACTCATCAAAGTATATCTAACTTCTGCAAGTTTAATTAATATTCAAAATCTTTGTTCAAATTATGTAGTTTTTCATTATCAGTTATTTCGCTTGGCTAAAAATGAATAAATCTACACATGACCATATCATTTCAATGCTATTTTGGTGTTCATTTTTTGGAGCTAGCTTTTTACAAATGAGTAATATTATTAGATAACGTGTAATTAAGAGCCCAAATATAGGCTGAGGCCGTTAAAGAATAATTGGGCACACACACGTGTAAATCTCAAACGAATTGTAAAAAATAATATTATAATTACGGAATACTAGCCTCTAAGCACCTGCTCATGTGCGTGCTTAGAGACTCTTCTATTTTTTCTTAAGATTCATAATTTTCATTCATCATAATTCGGGGTTGTTACATTCTTCCATCACAAAATATCTAAGAGTGTGATAAGATTTATGCCTTTATGGGTAAAATAAATTTTTTGTATGAAATCTCATCACACCCCTTCATATTTTGGGATTGAAAAATGCAGTAACTTCAAATTATGATGAATAAAAATTATTAACCTTAAAAAAAAAAAATTAGAATAACCTCTAAACACGTATAAGAAAATGGTTCAGTGTCTATTTGCATAGAAGTGTGTATCTAAGTTCGCGTGCAACAAGGTGATCGTTTTTTTATAAAAAGATAGAATCTCTGCTGGTTAGTGGTCAAAATTTGCCAAAGAGTATATTTTTCCAAAAAAATTAGGCGCGTGGCATGCGTTTAAAGTTAATTAGTAAGTTGGACTGTTTTTGAAAATCGAGTTTGGCAAAATCGATTTTGGGCTGGAAAACGAACACTATAGTAGCGTTTTTTTAGTGTCTATAGCAGCGTTTATAGAAAACGCCACTAAAAAAAACGCCACTATAGTGTTCATTTTCCAGCCCAAAGTCGATTTTGCCAAAGTCGATTTTTAAAAATAGTCTAACTTACTAAATAACTTTGAACTCATGCCATACGCCTAATTTTTTTTGGAAAAATATACTATTTGGCAAATTTTTCCTGGTTAGTGTGACTGTGTCCCTCCAAATATCTTCTCCCTCTCCAGCGAAACTGAAAAACCTCTAAAAAACCCATCTTCTCTCTCTTTCTCTCTGATGTGCTTCACTCTCACTCTCACTCTCACTGCCCAAAAATGCAAACATCTCTGACCCTTTTACCCTTCAAAACCCCCTTAATTTTCCCAATCCACCACCACAACCCCATTTCACCAAAGCCTATACCTTCTTCACCACAACCACAACACCACACCTTTTCCCAAAAACAAACCCAAACCCATGTCAGTCCTGTGAATTCCTTCAAAGGGTCGGGCTATATATCGACTATAAGCCAAGCTATCAAAGAAGAAGAGGAATACCGCAGAGCACGTGCCGAAGTTCTCCGCAAAGGACTTGACTTGGAGGGCTTTTCAATTGAGGGACTCTCCGTTGGTGGCCATGAGACCTGTGTTATCATTCCTGACTTCAAGTGTGCTTTCGATATCGGCCGCTGCCCCTCACGTGCCATTCAACAAAGCTTTGTCTTTATCACTCATGCTCATCTTGATCACATTGTATGACCTCCTCCTATTTCCTCTTTTGGTTTTGGTTTTGCCTCATTTGTTCATAATTTGGCAGTGGTAACAACAAAAGTGTGTTCAGTGTTGACTTTTGGTCTCTTTGTGAACAATGAACATTGGTTTTTAAGCATAAAGGATAAATATTAATATTAATGTATGTGGTGAATCCATGATTTCATTTTAGGTGGTGGACATTAGCATTTGATATGTAGTTGGAAATTAGTTCAATTTTTCTTGTCTTGGAAGTTGGAACCAAATTTAAGTTGATGTGGGGGTGAGTTTCAGTATAAAGATTAAAAGTGTGATTGTTTTTTCTAGTTCAATTTGATGTTTTTATTTCTACAGCACATGTCAGTTACTGAAATAATAGTGAATGACATGTTGAATCGATCAAAACGGTTATGAGTATAGAATGGAGGAAAAGAATATATGTGGCCAACCTTGACTAATCTTTTGAGAATCCATAATCAACCCAAAAAAATTTGGGACTATGGCTTCGTTGTTTTTGTTGTACTTCCCATCTGTTGGTTGGTCTTATTTTCCTTATGCTCAGAGTTATTTCCTTCAACTTGCTTATAACCCGTATTTACCAACTCAGGGTGGGCTGCCAATGTACGTAGCCAGCCGTGGTTTATACAACTTGAAACCTCCAACTGTATTTGTGCCTCCTTGCATCAAAGATGATGTTGAGAAGCTTTTTGAAATTCACAGATCCATGGGCCAAGTAGAACTGAACCTTGATTTGGTTGCATTGGATGTAGGTATGCAGCTCTAGTCTACTTGTTTGTCTTTGTGTGAAGAGTTTGTATCACTTTTTTCTGCAACTGATTTGTCAAGTTTGCCTTCAGGAGAAACATACGAAATGCGGAATAACCTTGTCGTCCGAGCGTTCAAAACTCAACATGTCATACCCAGTCAGGTGATCTTCATTCTAATGGTTCTTCATGTTATCATTATGTATAATTTACTAAAAGGAAAAGCATTAGTTAAAAGTACTGAGACTGTTGGAAGTAGCTCAGTTTCAGAGACAGTACTTCCTAAAAGAAGTGCTTAACTAGTTCCCTCAGGATATCTGATAAAATTGGAACGACGTAGAGAAGACAAAGAAGAGCTGATCCAACGATAAATTGGCTTGTAAATTCTTAGTTTCAACAGTGTGTTGAACTATTAGGATTCAAATATTGCATGGTCTAATGTTTTTGTCATTAATTGAGACAGGATAAATTATTCTAAAGAGATGCCAAGAAATTGAATGATTCTAAATTGTTCTATTGTGATTTTTAAAAGTTGGTCTTCCTAATGAGGTCTATTTTTGGACTTCTGAGCAGATTATGCAGCACTGAACACATGCCTTGTGTTCAATTTCTTTGCTAGAGCTAGAGAACTTTGGACCTGGGTTGAGACCTTGTTATAGATGATTATTGATGCTTATGTGAAATCATATCGAGTGTTTGCGACATAGGATTTAGAGTGTGTAATATGTTATTACTTGGTTTTGTTTAGGGTTATGTCATCTACTCAGTTAGGAAAAAGCTGAAGATGAAGTACATTAACATGAAAGGCAGACAAATTGAGAAATTGAAGAAGTCCGGTGTTGAGGTTTGTGATTTCTGCAATATAGTTTTGCTCTAATCTTCTGTTGAATCTACATATATCTGACTTGAATTCTGCTTTTTTAAAGATTACAAATACTATATTGTCTCCTGAGGTGGCCTTTACTGGCGACACAACTTCAGATTATATGCTTGATCCGCGTAATGCTGATGCACTGAGAGCCAAAGTTCTTATAACTGAGGTATGCAGTAGATAGACTCCTTGTGAAGTCGCTTGTTACCATTTACATAGTGGAAGTTTGTTTGATGTTGTCTTCATGTGGAGAGGACAGAACCTTGCTGAAATTTAAAAGCTAAATTTTCGTGCTCTAAATTTTGTTGGCAACAATTTGTTAACTTGTGATTATAAAACTCCAAAACCAGATTTATGATAAACTGTAATACTTCAAGAAATTCTACTGTACAGCAGACTGTGATAAGCCATGAGTTTCTTTTCTGATCTTTATTTTTTCAGTAGAATCAGAGTTTAAATCACTAAAGATAGGTCTTTGTACTCCTGAAAATTGGAATTCTTTTCATGCTACCTATTCGGTATTTAAAAAGTGCTATAAGATGTTGTATATAATTTTCCTACATGGTTACATATGCTATTGAAATGAATGGTCAGATCCTAGCCTTTGCATGGCTGCCATTCTTATTGCTGACCACACATTGGTAAAGGACCTCAGTTTATTTAATCCCATGTGTGTACAAACTCATCTATTAATAAATTGTTTCTACTGGCTCTCTTGATGTTCTTGTTCAGTAGTTTGTGTCTGATATCTGTGGTAGTCTAAGTGACCATTTTCTAGACACTGTATTTTCTGTCTCACCCAATATGAAAGAATGGAAATTTGAAAATTTTCAAAACAGAATATGCTCCATCTTATGTTGCACTGATTCGATGCTGGACTTAAATTAGTGTTCTGGAAAGTAAAATAATCTTGATTTTGCATCATTCATTGAGATTCCAGTTAAATGTCATATCTGATCGATGAAGCTTTACTAACAGGCAACTTTCCTAGATGAAGGGATCAGCATTGAGCATGCACGACAACATGGTCATACACATTTATTTGAGGTATGTTAAGCTTAGAGAGGAATTTTGTTTTCATTTTGTCTTTCCCTGAAACTTCATAACTATCGTCACATATATTGGGGCCAAGGAAAGAGTGAGGTGTTAATTGGTGAGAACAAAGATCAGAAAGAAATAAACTTAGCAACTTTTTTACACTTCCATTAGCATGCATAATTTATGGAATGACCCAAAAAAAAATAAATGGATGGTGATATGACCCAATGCATTGTTTGACTTGGATTAGTTTTTGGCTCTATAACTAAGATATGAATCCAGTCCACCTGAAATACCAACTCCTTGTCATCCTCCCCATTCTTGCCTAAATAACTTTTTTTTGATATTTAAGTATGACTACTGAATCTTTTATCGGATTAATTTTGTTTACTGAGGTAGTGTTCTTTTGAAACTGCAGATCATTGAACATGCTCAGTGGATTCGAAATAAAGCAGTTGTTTTGACTCATTTCTCTTCTCGCTACAGTATAGAGGTAATTATTTATTTGGACTAAATTGTCTGTTTCAGTGTTCAGTAGTAATAGCATTTAATTGTGGAATTTCCAATATGTAAAACACCTTGGTTTCCTGCCTATAAGAAAGACATTGACAATAATATGCCTCAGGCATTAGAATGTCTATGCTGAAATCAGTTCCTCCTCATTTTGAAAAACATTAGAATAGAATTTTAGATAATGCTTTTGTAATCCTTTTTCCTTTTTTTCACTTTTTATTTTTTTGGGTTCTTCCTTTTATACTCCCTGCATACTGGGATTGCGTCCCTTTTGGGGGCTCTTTTAATGGCATCAATTATAGTAACAATAACCAGGCCTTAGTATCAAAATTTTGGAATCAACTAGGATCCTCAATAGACTTGTCAGGGTCAACCACATGTATTCTTTTTTGCAATTCTATTTTATTCGAAGTCAATACACTCTGTTACTTTCTTAATTGACATGTAATCTTTTACTAGTTCTATTAATGTTAGAATTTTAATGGCATTGATTACTTATTTACACTAAAAAATTAGCCACTTAAAGGAATAGGGTAAAATGAGATGGTCCTGAATCATTTGATGATCATGGTCTTTTACCATATAATTCTTTTGAGTCGAGTGTATTATTGTGTTAAGATTTTACTTGTAACGTTTACAAACTGAGGGTAAATATTAATTTCTATTTTTGGGCATTATCTTCCACTGCTCACAAGAATGTTGCAGATAAGGGTTTTAATACAGATGGCAACTTGAAACCCAATTGCATGAGCAGCACATACATTAACATCAGGAAGCGTTTCATTTCTTAGGGATGACCCTTAGTTCTTCTCCTTCACAAATCATGTTTTGAGTGTTTGTCTGTCAATTGCAGGACATTCGTCAAGCTGTATCAAAGTTGCAGTCCAAGGTGTCACCAAAAGTGGTTCCTCTTACAGAAGGATTCAAATCAATGTACTCTTAGTTAGATTCCAGGGTTCAATTTATGTAGCAAATCAAATGTAATCAGAGAGAGAGAGAGAGAGAGAGAGAGAGAGAGAGTCAGTTTGTAACATATTGATGATTTAGTTGAGATGTATCATTTTGTCACTTATTCTTGTCTTTTTTGAAATGATCATGTTGCTAGCAAGAATCTGTTCATAATGTGCCTTGTTAATGCCAATAATTAGTTCTTTCAAACTGACAATGAGTGGCCTATTACCTAAGGGAAGCTTCTCAAGCCTGTTATGCTATCAAAATAAACTCGATGAAGCTTATGTTTCAATGAATTAGAATTTATTATGGGCTGTCTTACTCTGCTATTAGAGTTCCAACAAACTTTGTTAATTTGGTGCTAGTATTACAGCCCCAAATTTTCCATAGCATTAAATGGAAGATTGCTGAAAAGGGGGGAATTCTCAGTGAAAAGTGCGTATTATGTGGCCTTGACTGTGATTAACTCATCTGATTGTGGTGAGAGTTTTCATGTTGATCCTAGAACTCCCCTCTGGAAGCGGATTTGGCACCTAAAAATCCCCCCAAAAATAAGAATTTTCTCTTGGAAGGCTTGTGTTAATCCCTTACCAACTATGTTAAATTTAAGGAAAAGAGGGGTGATTACGGATGGAATGTGTCCCGTGTGTGGGCTGGAGGCTGAATCTATTTACCATGCTCTCTTCAAATGCAATGGTGTAAAGAAAATATGGGACTTGTGGAAGGAGTGTCCAATTGTTATTGGGGCTGAAAACATGGATTTTTCTGATTTGACATTAAAGCTGTTAGATGTTGGAACTCCTAGAGACATGGAGCTGTTGGTAGTGGCTGCTTGGGCAATTTGGTATAGTAGAAACTTGAGAGTGTTTGAGGCGGTCTGTCAGGGGGCTAATCAAGTCTGGAATCATGCAGTTAGTATGCTCTCTGATTATAAAGAAGCTGCGAAGCATTGCATGTTGGGTCCTGCGGCCTATGAGGTTAGCTGGAAAAAGCCTCAAACTGGGATTTTCAAGATAAATACTGATGGGGCAATGACTGATGATGGTAGGTGGTCAAGTATAGGAGTGGTAATAAGGGACTCTAAAGGAGAGGCGGTTGCTGCTCTTTGTAGAGTTCTCCCTAGGTGCTTCTCGGTAGATGAGACTGAAGTGCTTATTGTCGAGGCGGGAATCCTGCTTGCTAGAGAATTGGACCTGCGTCAAGTTATTGTGGAATCAGATTCACTCTCAGTTGTTTAGTGAATTTTGGCAAAGGACTTCAATGGAGGTCTAGGCCATATTGTCCATGGTATTCGGGGTTTCCTTGAAGAGTTTGGCAGCTGGCAAGTTCGGCAACTGAAACGGAATTTCAACAGGGTTGCACATGAGTTGCCTCATTTCGCTAAATGTTATGATATAAACCAGGTGTGGAGGGGTGTGACTCCTCCTGTTGTGCGAAACTTGATTCACTTGGACTGTTTGTAGCGGGGCTGCTATTTGTTCCCTGTTGTAGTTCTTTTTCTGGTTTAATGAAAGCTGTTCTCTTATCAAAAAAAAAAAAAAAAGGAAGATTGGTGGGCTCTATTGCTATTAGAGTTCCAATCTTAAGAACACCCGTTAAGAAAACTATTTTTCCATTAGGTAAAAGGCCGTTTAAGCAAATATGTAGTATTATTCCTATTCAATCAAAATTTTTGCTTAAAAAAAAAGTCCTTATTTATCTTTAATAAATTTTAAACTTAAAAAATAATTATAAATGATTTTTAAAATTAAATTTGTCATCTAAAAGAGATATATCAACAGAGGAATATATATATATATATATATATATATTTTTTTTTTTTGAAAACATATATATATATATATTAAATTGTGTAAACTCAAAAAACAAAGTACGGCAAATTTTGGTAGTGTAAAATAGTGACCGTTATGATTTAAGATATAAATAGGTCCAGAGGGGCGTAAAAAACAAAAAGCAACTCTTTTTTTGATTTCTCTCTCTCTCTGTATTTTTGAACGAACTTGCTATTATCATTATTCTGAACGTCTGTGGCAAATTGATCTGCGGTCTTTCGTTTCTCAGTCTCAGGTTTGCTTTGCTTCACGATGGAATTGTTATTGCTATTTCTAGTGTTTTGTTTTTCGCTTAGGGTTTCCTATAATATACTTGCCTATTCCCAACTTTTATTGGATTTCCGAGAATCTCCCACTCCTTAGGGTTTTTCTTCGCCATAACTCTGATTTTTTCCCCTTGAGAAATCAAACCCTAATGGTCATGGCCTTTGGTTTTCAAATAATGAAGAGGATTTAGGGTTTGGTTTCTTTAATGAATATCTTTAATCTGTATGGGTGGTTTATTTAGTTGCAACTTCAAACAATGAATCTGAATCTGAATCTGAATCTGTGTGAATTGGTTGTGTGAATCGGTGTGTTCTTTTTGGTTATATATGTATAGATAGTAGATACAACAACTAAGAATGGAGTTAAAGATAGCTAGAAGAGGGTCGGGATGCTCAGTTTTTGATCGTCTTGGAACACCAAACAACAGAGACACAAACAGAAACAGTGTTGGTAGTGTTGTTTGCATCTTTTGGCGTAATGGGAGATGCCGCAAGAACCCGTGTAGGTTCCTTCACAGTGTCAGTGAGAATGAAACTGAGGCAAAAAGGCCTGTAAACTATGGTTCTGGCGGTGTTCAAATTCAAATAGAACGTGTTTGTAATGGATCTGGGCACAACCCATGCCCTAGAAAGAAACTTGCCAACAACACTTGGGTTTTGAGCAAGTACCCAATTGTCAAAAATGTAGTAGAAGTAGTTGCTTCTGAGTCTGAACATCTCTACTGCCCTAGAAAGAGGCCTCACCATGTTGTTACCGACAAGACTTTGTTTTTGAGCAAGTACCCAGTTGTCGAAGATGAAGTAGAAGTAGTTGCTTTTGAATCTGAACACCTCTTCCCCCCTAGAAAGAGGCCTCACTGTGTTGTTACTGAAAACACTTTGGTTTTGAGCAAGTCCCCAGGCCCAGATCATGAAAATTGTCCACGCCCTAGAAAGAAGCCCCAAGTTCCAGATCATAACAAGTCTGAAGATGAACTTACTTTTGTTGAGCCTAACAATTCATTGCCAACTGTTGCTAACAACAACAGCAACAACAGCTCTTCTGAAGAGGAAGATATTACTCCCAGCAAGTCCCTGGGAATTTTTGTTGAGCCTAACAATTTATTGCCAACTGTTGCTAACAACAACAGCTCTTCCAAAGATGAAATTGTTACTCCCAGCAGGTCACTTGAAACTGTTTGTCAGTTCTGGGTTCATGGCAATTGTGCACAAGGGGTTCAGTGCCAGTACCTGCATTCATGGTTTCGCGCTAATGGGTTAGGGATTTTGGCAAACCTCCAAGGCCACAACAAGGTGCCTCTTCTCTTCTCTTCGTTGTTTTACATTGACATTATCCTTTGATTGCTCACTTCTATATCAAAGGCTTTAAAGCTTTCCTAACTTATAATCTGCAGTATCTATTTTATATGTCCAAGGTTATATTACTAGAGAATTCTGAAATTATGATTTTTGTAATAACGCAACAAGCAATTCATTGGAAAGCATGTTTTTTCATGATATGGAAATATTTCTCCTTGTCCCACTAGTACTAACCCTTAAAAAAATTAAAAGATCACAAAGAGTGTGGGTGGCTCTTTCACAGCAACAAGTTTAGCCAGTAAACAAGCGGAGAGCTGTCTGTCTACCTATAACAATAAAGACCTTTGTTCTATCTCTGTAAACAGAGTTCTTAGACATAAATATTATTTGATACTTACTTGGGACAACCGATATTCATGAGTTTTCTAATAACAGGCTGTCACGGGGATTGCACTTCCTGAAAACAGCAACAAGCTCTACTCAGGCAGTAGAGATGGAACCATTCGGGTTTGGGACTGTGATACAGGGCTGTGTGTTCATGTCAATGACCTTGGTACAGAGGTTGGATCCCTTATTTGTAGGGGCATATGGGTCTTTGTTGGCATGACAAATGTTGTTAAGGTAAGCTCTAAGCTGAGTATATTTTATTTTTGTTTTCTTTTCCTTTTGTTGTTGCCACTGTTGTGTTGCCATTAATATTAGTTTACTCAACTTCCTGCACAATTTGGTATGTTGATATGTTGCAGGCATGGAATACTGAGTCTGGTGCGGAATACAATCTTGATGGACCTGTTGGCCAAGTCTATGCCTTGGAAACAACTGATGATGTACTGTTTGCTGGGGGCCAGGTAACTATTTTGGTAACATTATTGCTTCCTCAAAATTTTCAGCCAACTTTAATTCTTTCATTGGTTTTAACTAAATTTTTTGTTTTTATTTTTATTTCTATTTAGTAGTTTGAGCAAGAGCTTCTCTCTTGTTGTAATGTAATTTCATATTTCTGTTGAAATCCCTGATGATGCTTGTAGATGTCTCTAGAATTTTCTGGGTTCGTTGTTTTATCTATTTTGTTGCTGTCCTTAGAATTATACAGGATTGCAATGGTGTTTATTGTTTACATGCTTTTAACACCATTGTTCTTAGTCACGTTCATATTCATATTATGACGACCTAAAATGAATTAATTGTTACTTCGAATTGCAGGATGGTGTTATTAAGGCATGGAAAGGCAGTTATGACAATCCCGCTTTCCATCTGGTTGCATCTCTTAAAGGCCACACAGGTGCAGTGTTATCTTTAGTTGTTGGATGCAACAACAAGAGACTGTACTCAAGTTCCAAGGACCATACAATGAGGGTAAGTTTGTGCCTATAAGATTGTTACCTGTTGTTATCTATTTTGTTAGTATTGATTGATGGTACTCTATTTTATTTCTCCTGGTGTGCTTGATGGAAACTCAAGCATAGTTATTGAATTCATTTCTAATTGGGTGAACTTAGTGCTGACCTTTTATTTCTGTTGCTTGACTGTTCCTTTCATTACACTTCTTGTCAGGTTTGGGACAATGAAACTTTTCAATGTATTGAGACGCTGAGTGGGCATACTGATATAGTGACGGCTCTTATCTGTTGCAATAATTATTTGTTGTCTTCTTCTTTGGACTGCACAATAAAGTTCTGGGCTCTTGGTAAAGAAGGCAACTTGGAAGTAGTATATACACGTACTGAAGAACATGTAAGTTATTGAACCACTACAATCCTTTCTCCGTATTTTTGCTTGTATTCATTTGTTATTTTTCTTGACCCTTTTTGTCTTTTTGATATTGGTTTCTGATGGTGGTTGAAGTGTACTACACATATTAGGCTGCCTTAGTCCTAGTGAACTTGGAAGTAGTAAATCGTTAAGGATTATGCTACATACCATCTTTGCCATGTTGATATCAAGGAATGTGTGTATATTTGGTTCTATTCCCAACTGAATGTTAGTATTACCTTAACGGCCCTGATATTGTGTCTGAAGTTCTGTGTGTGGTAATTTGAAGCTCATTTTGCAGTGCAATGTAGATGATATCATGGTCTTAGCTTTTGAACACTTTCATCAAATCTTTGCATAGATTTTGTAGGAATCCTCTTATACATTATTTTTAGATCTATACGAGTTATATGGATTAGCACTATTCTAAGGTTAACTATAACTTGATGGTACAATATTTTCCATGTGACAGGGTGTTCTAGCATTTTCTGGGATGACTCTTGCAGATAATAAGCATATCTTGTTTTGCTCTTATAATGACAACTCTGTCCAACTATATGAACTGCCATCGTGAGTACACTTCCCATTTTAATGATCTAAATCTCTTTTTTATGAATGAGCTTTCTTCTTTACTTGCTAGCCGTGACTAATTATTTATTATTACTGTTATAGATTCACTGACAGGGGCAGATTATTTGCAAAACAAGAAGTTAAAGCAATCCAAATAGGTCCCTCTGGACTCGGACTCTTTTTCACAGGCGATGAGACTGGTATGGTAACAGTGTGGAAATGGCTAGAAGAACTCCAAAACAGAGAGTAGCAGCTGAGACTCTCAGACCCCAAAACTAGGAGAGTAGCTGGTTGAGACTGAGACGGAAAAAATTGTGTACATGTGTAAATGTCTATATAATTTGTGGAACAATTCACTTAGTAATCCATTCTCACTTATCTTGTTTTTGATTGTATAAGATTTTCTTGTACCAATTTTCTGTATGTATATAACTTTTTCCTCAGTGATGCTGCTGCCTCACTCTCTCTCTCTCTCTCAAAAAAATAAAAAACTTTTAACCTTACTGAAAAAAGGAGTATTGCTTAAGGCTACGGCTTGGGAATTCATAAGGGAATGAAATGTATTTAAGTAAGGGAATGAAATGGAAAATAATGGAATGAAATGTAATTAAGTAACCTTGATTGAATGTTTTAAAATAAAGAAATGGAAAGAAATGAAAATGAATGGAATGTAAGTAATCTTGTTTGGGAGCAACATGGAGGGAATAGAATGAAATTATTTTATGATAATATTATTATTAGATCTCTATTTTAAAATAAAAGGAACAATATTATAAAATTATTCTTTTTATTCTTTTCTATTCTATTCCATTCCCTCCTCTCAAGCGGAGCGTAAGTGCTGGTTTGGATTCGGCGTCCACGTTTTCATTTCAGCGTTTTCACTTTTTTTTTTTTTTTCGCTCTTGAATAGTAACATTACATGGGTTCACTGTGCAGAGACAAAAATCACTGTTCACATACTGTTTATCACTGTTTATGTACTGTTCACGTAATAAAAAATATTAAAAATAGGTCTTACAGTACTATTCACATATTTAAAAATTATTTTGTTACAGTATTTTCAGTTTTCAGTTTCAGCAACAATAAGTTCAATCCAAACGGGCCCTAAGTCTCTCTCTCTCTCTCTCTCTCTCTCTCTCTCTCTCTCTCTCTCTCTCTCTCTCTAAAGAAATATTTCTTTTAACCTTACTGAATAAAGGAGTATTGTTCAAGTACTGTACCTTATACTCTTGTTCTGATAGACATTAGCTCCTTGACAAGAGCATTATCTTGGGGGTGTGGCTTCAATATGTAGGAGTTGAACATCCATGACATCGACATTTGTTTTGGGGTAATTTTTTTTATTTTTTTTTTGGGTATCTGTATCTATTTTTTCTGCTTTGGGAATTGGTTATGAGTAGACACAATTATTATCCTTGCACTTCGATTGTATTTGAAAAAACTTAATGAGGACTCAAGTATTGCGGTGATTATCCTAAAAATTACCCACCATGATGCAGATGACGCATTTTCAAGTTATGACGCAAGGCTTATCGTGTCAGTTTAAGACAAAGATTCAGTTTTAAGCTACTTTAGGGTGAATTTAAAATAAAGATTCTAAGGGAATTGAAAAAAAAGAAAAAGAAAAAGAAAAGTAACGAGTAAAACAAGTAAATTGGACTTGCCAACAAAAATGAGGTGGTACATTGGAAGTGTTCAAAGTGCTGACTGCTGTGTTCTGTAGACTTGCTAATTGTAGATGGTTTATATTTCCTCCCCCGAATGGAGGTTGTAGTAATGCAGGTCAATGACAACACGATTTAGGTTGCCCCAGTCGGTTTGAGTGGATCACATCAGCACTTGAAATGTACATGGCATCATAACAGGCTTTATAGTAGTTTTCATTGTTATCTAGAGGGGCACCTTGGGCAATAGGTTCGTTCATTAACTCAACCGCTGCAAGACTAGGATTGTTGGCTTATCTGCTCAAAAACAAGTTCTGTATTAGGATTTAAGATTTAGGCCACATCCAAAGTAGATCAATTACTTTTATTGGAGAGGTCTATATTGCATTACTCTCAGCCGTATTTATTAGACAGGATCAACTTCTCACATGTTTTTTTACTAGTACCTAAACATCCGACAAAAATAAGATTTGAGCTATATTAGTGGTGCTTAGCACTAGCATAGGTGTGTCAAATGCCAAATATTTGACATTTGACACACCAAACACCAAAAAAACTCCCACGTTACATGTTTCAAATTCTAAAACTTATAGCATGGGTGAATAGTACTGTTCTAAATTTGGAATAGCATAAGGTGTTTAATGCTAAATTTTTAGCATTTAGCACACCAAATACGCCAAATACCAAAAAAAAAATAATAATAACCTTCATGAGATGTGTTAAATGACAAATTTATTTAGCATTTACTACAGTAACATTCTAATAATAGTAGTGTACAAGCAGTGTGCTATTAATATTTTGGATGGTTTTTATTCCTACTTTTTCTCTCTTTTATTAGTTCTGTGACCGTTGGGCATTACTCTCTCTCTCTCTCTCTCTCTTATATATGACCGTTGGGACTTGGGAACCGAAGAGAAAGAAAGAATATTTAAATAAAACGGTAAAAAAATAAAATATGTGATATAGGGTGTATTGTAAAATAATGTGTTAAAATAGATAAATTTACTTTTTATATGTCAAAATAGATTTTTTTTAGCATATCTCCCAAAAAAAAAAAAAAAAAAGCACTTCATTAATTTTCTTAAAAATTGTGCAAACTAAAAATTCTAATCATTCTTGTTACACAATCATAATCGCCACACATAAACGCATTTTGTATAGACTATAGAGTAAGCAACAAACTTATGGGTCTAATTTTTCTTAAAGTTGTTTTGTATTTTAATGTTCAACTTTTTTTCTTTTTTTTTTAATATTTTGCTGCGAATTAATGTTCAACTATAATGATTACGAAAGCAAGCCCCAAAAATAAATATAATTAATTTATTTTATTTTATTTTATTTCAATCGTGACAAAAAACATAATTTCAATTAGTGTTGCAAAAACGTGTAACTTGCTACCCATAAACTTTGTAAGGCAAAATTATAATGTACTTTGTAATTACATATATATATATATATATATATATATATATATATATATATATGCATAGATACACTTAAAAATATATAATAAGATGTATAATATAATTCCTATATATATAATTTAAATACTATTGATTGTCATTTTTATATTTTGTTAACTCTTTAAAAAAATTTGTAAGAATATTATTAGGTATAAAATATAAATTATCTATTTAAAAAAAAAAAATTATTGTGAAGCATCTTTTTTTTTTTTATAATTTATTTATTCTAGACTCTTTGATTTTTGTACTTAATAACTCACGTGAATGAATATTTATGATGTGATCTCACATTTGATTCTAAAATTAAGAAATAAAACTCTTTAAGAATAAATAATTTAGCACACATGGTGCAAAATTGGAATTCTAATTTAGAATTCTAATTTGAGTTTATCTCAGTTTCACATATTATTATATATATAGATATATAGATTATACACATTTCGGTCGATTTCTCATTATCTTAAAGAAAACATAGTGTGTATAACCAAAATACACAGAATTTTCCCCTCCATTTCTTAAGGTTTTCAAGTTGTGATGGTCTAAGACATACTTACATTTAGTGTGAGTTTGGATGGCATTTTTCCCCTAGCGTTGCACGTTTGCGTTTTATTTCTGTGAGTCTCGTGCACTATTCACAAGACTTGCAAGTATGAAATTCGACAAATATAACTTTAAAACTGGGTCCCACGGCACTATTCATACATTTAAAAATTATTTTCCTAAGTGTTTTCAGTTTTCAGGAATAAGCGGTATCTAAACAGACCCTTAATCATCTATAGCTCATAACAAGACATTGAATAGGTTTCATAAGTACTTAGCAAGAAGTCTATGCAGCACTTTAATTTGGTTGCAAAACAATCTCTGATATTTCAAATCTTTCTAGGTTATTCAAACTTATTATCACTACAATAGTAGTTGTTAACCTTACCACACACATAATTTCTTACAAGTCACGAGATCAAAAATTTATTACGACTCATAATTATCTCTCATGAAGCAAGTAGTGCGATATCATTTTTAACAGTCTCTACTCAACCATAATCTCACTAAAAACAACATTTCTATGTAATTAATATATAAACTTAATTTTCAATTTCATGCTATTTTATCTTGCTAAAAACTTTCATGCAGAATTACATAGACTTTCAACATGCATTTCATCATTACAAAAATATATAAACATGAGCATATATCACATATTTCGCCAAAATGGAGTTAAAGCACATTAATATCAATAATATAATGCACTCCATGCATACATATATATGTAGAGAAATACTAACGAATGCCTTTAAAACATTGGTTAATAATCTATTTAAAGAAAGTTTTTATGGGAAGAGAAAAAAAAAAAAAAAAAACAATTAATGTTTTGACAGCATTTTTCATTTCTCATAAAAGTAATGTCAAAATTTTCCTAAAATGGATTGTTAACTAATGCCCTAAGAGCACTTGTTAGCATGACCCATAGATTTATATGTATATGCATTAGCCGCGGTTGACCATTTTTTGGGCTCTATTTTCCACGACTACAGCCCTTTTCCACTCCATTTTCAGCATAGATCTTAGTTTTGGGGGGTTTGTTGATGTTTGAGTTTGTGTTAATCTTAATTGGTATGATGTGTTTTAAAACTGGTTTATATGACCAAAGCGGACAATACAATATCATGCCAATGACAGGTTAGGGTGTGACATAATACTTTGTGATACCCCAAATTAGATTGTTTGAGTGTAAGTGTATGCAGCGTGGACATGTGCTAAATCCCACAAAGTGTTTACAAGGTGGATCTTAAGTTTATAAGTGGTTGTGAGAAGTTCCAATTGCAAATTGATGAGTAATCCTTTTGAAGTGTAGACATAGATGTAGATGTGGCTAACACTTTTGTTAGCTCAGCTAATTTAATTCTTATCCCTCTACATCATTTTATTTTCTTATTTTTATATTTTTGAATTATATTAACATTCAGAAATAGACCAAAGGGGAAGGGGAATGGAGACATGCTGATCTTGGATGGAAGTGGATAAATCTGAGAGGGAAAATAACTTTCTCCAAATTTTAATAGACCCCTATTTCCAAGGTTGATTTGTTCAACGTTGGTTATGGGTTTCCTAATTGCTTGTCGCAGCAACTGTGGTTAGTTCGTTGGCTTTGTGCAGTTTATTCGTTTTTCCATTGGGTAATTAAATTAGTAAACAATGTTCTTGATTTAATCTGTTCAGTAATGGATTATCCCACCAAAATCAAACTTATAATCCCCTATTACAAATGAAGCAATGTTGCATAGTATCACACTCAATCCAAGTCTCAGGATCAAATCTAGAACGTCACAACTCAATTCATTCGAATAATTCTTAGGTACTCCCAATTTACTAGGTAATTAATAATTAGTTCTATCAAAGTTCATAAAGATGATCCATGTAAAAAGATTTGCACTGACCAGCAACTAAATACATACATGAACATGGAGAGGTATTAAAGTTTATTATAATTGATTTCCAGTTCTTGTTTTGGTTGACTAATGGGGGGAAATCTTAAAACCAAACATCAGACCATTCCTATAATAGGAAAATCAAAAGCCTGCCAAAACAAACAGGAAGTTCAAGTTACATTACATTACACATTAGAGTTGATCAAGCATTGAAAGGAATTGGGATAACAAATTCAAGAACTATGCCACGGGATGGAAGAGGTGCAGTGGAATTGGTTCAGGAGGGTGAAGGAGTCATCAAACAACTTTTCAGAGGAAATTAAATTAAATTTTCATTTAACAATTACAAGGACTGAATTTTGATGTACTTAATCGTATATAATGTAACAATTCAAAATTTACATTTGTTAACTACAACATTCAAAAAACAACAGGCACTCTCTTCGCTTGGAAAAGAAAGGCATGAATTGATATTCTTCTCTGGGGGGCTACAGGGCCCCCCGCCCCCACTAGGATGACTTGACATATTACACATAGAACAACAACAAAAGTTATTTATCATCCAATTTAAGGGAATTTAGCCGTCTTAGTCTTTGATCAAGCTCTGCCATGACTGCTGGTTCTTGCTTTTTCCGTTGCTTAGATATAGTGTTGGTTGTCATAGAACCAATCTTATCAAATGCCACCTGCAAAGGTCAAGTTATTAAAAGCTTTATTAAACATTATCTTGGTGATCGAGAAAATCTTCAATGTAATAAGCCAATAAACTCAGGTAAGTAGGTGATTGATTCCATATATCAACTTAGCCAAGATAATGGGAAAAAGTTGGTAATCCATGTGCAAAGCTGATGTGTGCACACCAAATGGAAAAATATTTCAAAGCTGAATCAAATCTTTCATTATCAATGTTCATTCTAGGTTAAAATATTAATTTTGTCCATAAATGCAGCCTTGATTCTATTTTCTTACTTAAAATTTTAAAAGTTCTATTCCCATCCCTGAAAATTTAATATGTTCTACATTTGAACCTTTCGTCCATTTATTAAGTTTTTTTGTTGATGTTTGATGGAGAGGACAAAAATAGAACCTGGATGATATTTCAAGGACAAAAAAAGGGGGGGAAAAAAAAACTATACTTTCAGCCCTAAAATATGCATTTCGTTAGAAATGCCAACAAAAGACTTAATTAAAATGGACTGAAGGACGAAATGAGGAATATTTTTATTATTGGGGACAACAATATAACTTTTGAATTTTAAGGATGAAATATAAAACCATATCTTGGGGATGAAAATAACATTTTTTTCCCTTTTATTCTATTTGCACTACTCCAAATAAAGGGTAATACATTCCCAAACCCACCCCCCCAACCCAAAAAAAAGAGACTCTTTAAGTCATTCCAGATTATTGATTGATACCGATGAATGTGCAAAATAAGCAGCAGGAACTTGGAAAAATATTATAACTGAAAAGAGGGAGAGAGAATTGTTTCACCGTTAGTAATTCATCAGGATCAAAGAGGTGATGAGTGGTTTTCTGCAAAATGTTAATTACATCACCAACATGATGGGAGTGAATCAACTCCTCTTCTTTCATCTGCATTTGCAAATCACAACTTCAACAACCTACTCCCATAGTAATGTCTGATGTTTGAATTATAGCTCTAACAACCAACAATCAAGTATCTGATAAATATCAAGTAGGCAACATATAAAATGCAAAGAACCTAAAGGATAAAATATTTTCACCTTAAAGATTGCTAAAGCCACATGAAACAGAACCTTTGCCCCCTCATAGAAAAGAACATCCCACACCCGCAGAGTTGTCTGGAAAAAGAGCCAAAGGGAACAATTGTCAGTTATAAAACAATCTTAAATTATTCAACTGCTTTTGAACTATAGCATATATTAGGGAGAGAGAGAGAGATAACATTGTTCTAACCTCTGAAGGCAAGCTCTTAGAAAAGAGGCATAGGAACCACTCAGTGGCAACAAGGGAGACATCAAATTCCAAAGCTTCCAAATGAGTGGCTATCCTGCATTTTTCTTTTTCCAATTTTAAAAAATACTGACCAAAAAGAAAGGACGCATCTGCAAAGTCATCAGAAAGCAAAGTACCTTGGGCACTTTTTAGCAAGAAGATCTTTGAACACTCTTTGTTCAACATGGCATCCTGATAAGTTAGTTGTGTAGCAGTCACTAACTAATACATTTTCCAAGAGGACAGCTAGCATCCAAAATGCATCTTCCTCTGTTTTCATCACAAGCAACAATAATGCTGCGACATAATTTAAGCCCTGCACCAGGAATAACTCAAGATATTAGATAAAAAGTAGTAGTATTCCAAATTAGCTATTGAATTTCAGCAATTATCTAGAACAGCTTAAATTCGTCTTGCAACAAAGTTCAATAATTACTAGTAGAAACTTAAGAGAAGCCAGTTTTGGTGCTCCAGATCCATTATCTAGAATAAGATATACAATAAATAATAAATACTACCCAAAGAAATTAGATCAAAGTACAGCCAGTTCCCTGAGTTATTTTGTGATTGTTATTCTTGAGTAACAAAAGTGTCAGGTTAAGCGTTTGAGTCTGAGAATCATCTTCTCCAAAAGAAAAACAAAAACAAAACAAAAATTTGGGGTTAAGGCTGCCTACCAATTACCTCTCCCAAAACCACATTAAACTTAAATAAATTCAATTCCGGCATAAAGATATTTCTGTACAGGTCTAGGAGAAAGCAGACTCACCTGACAGTAGCCAACATCAGAATCACGGAAAGAATATCCAACAAGAACACGTCGGAGAGTAGCATGACCCTCTGGAGTGTCTAGCCATGAGTGACCAGGGAAGGTTCGCGGTAGGTCCTGCATGTATATAATTTTGTTAATGGCTCTTGAAAAGTAGGCCTTATATTTGTTCTGAAAGAAACTGGAATATGTCAACCTTGAAAATATATAATACAACCTTCAAAAAATTAAAGTGGGGGCTAAAATGCTAGATGTATAGAAATTTACTCCACAATCTCACTCCCTCAGTCATGCTACTCAAACATCACAGCGCTATTAAATAACCAACATCAAATTAAGATCAAGACACTGCATTAAAAGATTAAAGTCTTGATCTTACTCCCTATCTCCAAATTCAATGAGTTGAGATTTGTGGCAATAAATAAACAAGAAGGCCAGGTCAAAGCTCAAAACTAATTACCAAAATTGACCAATGGTCATACAAATGCATAGCATTTACAAACATCAGCTTCTAAATCGTCAAGAAAAAAACTAAAATACATTTATGGTCCATGGAATGTAACAGCAGCAAGATTATCAACCCAAGAATAACAATAAAAATGATTTTAAAAAATGTCGCATCTATTTAGAAACTGTTTTTCAAAAATCCTCATCCAAAAGCTTCATCTTAGGAAAAATTGATGTGTTTTCTAGAGATAAGGCTACTTAATCTTGATTACTTTAAAAAAATAAAAATAAAAACTGCATAAATCTTGCAAACCTCTTACCACCAAATACCAAAATTTAAGCTGCATATTTGGACAGGGAAAATAAATGGGCATTGTTATCATCCCTTTTAGTTCCAGAACAATATTTGTGACAATCTTGGCTTGAATAATGACATCGAAGGTGCTATAAAACTATCTAAGAATACTAGAATGCAGCTATTATAGCATCGTTATTGGGTGGCTCTGAGAATTCATACACGATGAAATGATAAAACAAGATTACTTCATAAGAGACGCAATTCCTAACATTAAAGCATAAAACAATGGATCATTTGTTTCAACAAAGTGCTGCAAAATAAGATTTCCCCAGTTATTCTCTAAGTCTAAGATCTCCAAATCAGCTTCAAATCTAAATGAGCATTTAGGATATAAGTCAACAGTACAAAAATAGATGTTTCAAAAGTACTTATCTATCAAAAGAAGCCTAACCCCAGAAGATGATATACCATTAATCTAATCAGAAAGTCCATGAAACCAATCCCACAAATGCTACAACCATCAATCAACCAAAAAAAAAAGGGTACCAATTCTACGATTTCTACAACCATGATTGCAATGTACTCACATGATCAATCTGCCTGGTGGCAGGAGTGACCTTCCCCTCGACCGCCTTGGTGAGGTCATTGTAATAGCTGTCTGGCACGGTGGACTTCTTCTTGGCAGCCCCAGATAAAGAAAACCAGATCTTGGGGCGTAGAACTGGTGGAATTCCCTTCCTAATGAGCCTTTTCAAAGTAATGGCATTTGCCATAGCTGATAACTTAAGGGAGGCCTTAAGGGATTGGCCTTCAGAGATAGAAGGCTGCAAATACCAATTAGCTCCTTTGCTGGCCTCCAATGCCCACCAAACCCTGCCCTGCTGCCTCACCTTCTCCCTCACCTCATTCAACACATTCACATCATCCACATTCCCTTCTACTGTGAAACCATAAAGATCTTGAAACTTCACAGTTAGGTTTGCCCTCCTAGCATGAATGCTAGGCCTCAAGATTGGTATTTGGGATTGAAATTCTAAGGCAAGGTCTCTCTTACTTTGTGTTCCATACATTTCTTGGGGTTGTAGGGGTAGATCAAGAAAGAAACTATAATAGATATAGATACAGAGATTAAAAAATAAAAAAGAAAAAGATGGTGTCTTTGATTAAAGAAACAAGAGGACCTTGTCAAATGAGAAAACCCCACAAGATTGAAACAATGAAATGGTCTATTTTGGAGCCTGCTGAGAGGTTGAAATTTGATTAGGGAGAAAGATGGAATTTTTTTGGATTTTCTTCAAATGGGTGTTTCAGATTTTAATGAAGAATAAAGAGTCAGGGACAAGAATTGTCACCAATGCCTCACATTTGTCACGGCCACGAAAGCCCCGTTTGTGCCATTGAAAAATAAAAATAAAAAAGCTTGAATATTTCCACTATATTGAATCAAACAACCAAAGAAAAAAAAAATTATATATATATATATATATATAGTATTCTTTAGTGTGCTCTAGAATAGCAGATGGTTAGGTATTCAACAACAACAGCAGAGAACAATAAAAGAGAAAGTGAGGGAAAAAACAGAAAACAGAAAAACAGAACCAAAACCCAGTAACAGATCCTACAAAAGCTGAGAGAGAGAGAAAAATGTATACCTGAAATGGGTTTTGTTTGAGGAACACAAAAATAAATTATTTTTGGGCAGATAAGAAATAAAAAGAAAGGGGGTTGCAAGAATCTAGAAAATCCTAAAACTATGGGTAGATAGAATTAACGGGAAAATAGGTTGTCTTGCCTGATGTGGGTTTTTCTTGGGTGGTAGTGGCAAAAGAAATAAATGGTGCAGAATTGTTAAAGCATTTTGCTTTATGTGGCTGCTTGTAACATTTGTGTTTCTATTATTATTTTTTTTTTAATTTCTTTGCATAACTGCATAAGTAATATTTTGGAACGTTATAGTGGACTAAAGCGGATTTAAGATGATGGTGATGATGTTTAGGACGTAGGAGAGAGATTTTTTTTTTTTTTTTTTTTGGTAGAAATGTTTTGGAGAGAGATGATAAGATTGGTTTGGGACTTTTGGGTAGGTTTTTAATCTTCCATCATTGCATGATTGATGGTAAAAAAATCTTGCACTTTTAAAATCACTATACTACCCTTTTACATGGGCTTTGGTTATTTTTGTGGATGTCCATATTTGCCCTTTATGGTTGACTTTCGGTTTTTGCCTTATTTTTTTTAAGGGGTTACCCTTTTCTTTTTGGAACTTTTTGTTGGCTTGATAACAAAATTTTAGGGTGGTGTTGGGTGTTGTTTGTTTTCCCTCTAGCGTTATTTGTTTCAAATTTCTTGAAACAATGGTTAAATTTGTGATTGGTCAACTTATTTATTAAAATCCTTCCTTTTATTTGTTTAATCTTTAAGTAAATAAATTGGTCATAGACAAATTGTTCACCATAAATGGATTTTTTATTATTATATAATTTTATAATTAAGAAAGAGGATGATTTGAATTTTGAATATCTCATTTTGAAAAGATTAGGAAGTATTAACTAATTGAGCTACAAGCATATAAAACTCTTGGCTCACCATAAATGGAAATTTGGTTATTATGGGAAAATATATGATGGATTAATTCCTTTCTACTTATCTAATTTTAAGAAATGTTAATAATGGGCTAATTCAGCTTTATGAAATATCCAAATATGTCTTGTTTCTAAATAAAAAAACAAAAATTTACAAATGTGTCTAAACGGATATCCCTTCTAGTTTTGCAATTATTTGAATAACTTTTGATGGGTTTGTAATGGGGGAATGAGACTGGTTTTTTTTCTCATCTCCTTTGCGCAGATTCTTTGAGTTTCTATGATAAGTTTTTTTTGGAAGGCTACATAGATTTTTCACAGGGTTTGTACGCAAACTACATACCAACCTTTATTATTCCAAACTATCACATCTTTATTTTACATAAAATTCAATAATAGAGACGAAGTTTGTAAAAATATAATTATTGGGAATTTGGGAGATTAATCAAATTATCTACCCTCAATTAAGTCTTATCCATCTACCTTGGGGTCGGTTGAGCAATGTTACCATGTCAATGCTGAAGCTGTTGTTGCTTTCTTTGTGGCATCATCATCAAAGTGTTTCAATAACACTAGGTCGGCACCTTGTATGCCTTGATCTTCTTGTATAACCTTTTTTTCAACTACTTAGCCGCTTTATTAACATAGTAACATTTTTATATATATAGATAATATTATTAATCTATTAACATAGTAACATGATCAGTCTATTTGATCCTGCCGTACCTTGAGAACTTTGGTCCTGGAGGCCTTTTTCATACAATGGATCCATGGAAACAGTTTTATATTTTTGCAAAATAAGAAAAGAAAAAAGGAAGATTTTTATTTTATATGTATGTTTTTAATAATCCATTGAAAGAGTTAAAAGAATTTTACATTATTATGCTATTAACGTTGTGGTATGTCTTTATTCGCTTGTTCCTTTGGTGTTATCTTTTAATATTATTGCTGCAATGCAGTAAAAATTTTTGTCTTTCTTTTACAAGCTTGGGCCGCAGGTCCTTCTTGTCGATCATGCTGTCTATAGGTGTGCTGTGTATTTGTCTTTTTACTCAAAATTTTGAATATAAATTTTGTGTTAATTCTACATTTTCAACATGGTGTGTGATGATACTTTTATTTATTTATTACAAATTGTATATCAAATATCTAGATTAATAACTTCATAGGATAACTTTAACATCTGACTTTTTGTTGATATCAACCATATTCTAATAATGCACATGTTTTTTCTCTAGAGTCTTTATAGTTTAACATATTGGTATTTTTAGTATTTTAAATTGAGACATTAAGGGTGTCCACGGATCAATCAAACTCAGTTTTAGGGTAAACCTGTAATCGACCCAATCATGTTAGCTAGCAGATCTTGAGACTTGCAATTGACCACTGAAACGATTGAAGCAGTCCATGTTCTCCTTTCGGATGAATGGTCAAATCTCGATCAGATTGACGATTAGGATTGCTTAAAGAAAATAACATAAAAAACCTCCACAAATCCCTTGATTGCTCAGTTTTCCCATGTTTTTTTTTTTAGAGAATTAAACATTACTACCACGAAAATCCTTCAATTTTTCATTTAAAAAGAAGAAGAAGAAAAAGGAAAGAAAACATGCCGATATATAACTTGGATGGTAACCTTTAACGAAGACCAAGAACAATCAAATCTCAAATTGAATTATTGTTGCCAGATGAGATTTTTAACCAAGTTATTTTAGTTTAATATGGGAGTGAGATTGAGAGAGATAGAGAGAGTGAGAAGGAGAGAGAACTTGAAAAAAGATGAAGAAAAAGGGGTTGGACGTGGCTGGTAAGTGCGTTGAAGAAAGTCAAATGTGGAGTAGATAATGTTTTGGTATGTGTCAATCAGTGAGGTTATGAAAGTCTAAAGGCCCAATAAGAATTGAACACCTACCATACATATGTTTAAAAGTAATTCAGGCGGGTCAGTTTTAATGGGTTTCATATATTTATATCCGACGTCCGACCCATTACAAATGGGTCTATTAGTTTTCAAAACATTGCCAATCAAATTTGCCTTTGGAGTCTATCATTTCAATTTGGATGGAGTTAGAGAAGACGATTTACTTTGAGTCATGGTTTACATGAACAGACCTATAAGACATTTAGGATTCAAATATCTCATGTCTAATTATAGATGTATCTAAAAAAATAATGCACATGCTGTTAACATTGTCATTTATTATATTTTTTGTCTAAGATGACAAAAATTACTCATAAATAAAACAGTCCAATTAAGTTCACAATTTGTTTAACTTGGCAAATCAATTATTAATTAATTTGTAATAGAATGTCCTAATTTGTTAAACTTGTAGTAGTATTTCATAATGTGGTAATTATGGATAGAAAATGTTAGGAAAGAAGATATTATTTCTAATTAAAAATAACTTCAAGATCAATGTACCTCCAGTTAAAATTTAAAAACACTAATTGCAACACTAGAAATACATTCTTCACATTACTCCATGTATATATGTACATTTTTAGGAGAATTTAGTGAAACAAAATGGAAGAAGGGCAAAATTGAGATTAAAAGTGAGTGTGACACGTTTTGGTTGACAATCAGACAATGTGGGTAGGATGTTTTGGTAAGTTTAGGTGGCATGTGAATGCTCTCTCTGGCCGCCCCACACTCATCAGAGTGACAGAATGAGAATGATTATCTGAAGTTGTGGTGAGCTGGCGAATAGTGTGGTCCACCTGGTGGGATGAAGATAATCACATGCGATGCGACCGCTCCTATATTTCTGAGTCTGGACTCTGTTCAAACACTAACACTAACACGGACTTCATTCCATTCCTGCTCTTTCAATTTAGCTCATCAACACTTTTTACACTACCTACTTGCTTCTCAATCTAAAACTAATGGTCCGTTTGATTTGAGAGAGAGAGAGAAAAGAAATAGAATAGATTTAGGACAAAATTAATTTATTTTTAACTAATTTTACTCTACTTCTCTGCACTTTCTCTCCTTTCTCTTTCTATCCAAATAGGCTATAAAACTCGATTATTATTACCTCTTTTTTGTTTTGCATAATTAGGTCACTTCAATCAATCAAATTTAAGTGGGAGTCAACTATTTTGTATACGTAAATGGCACCATCTTTTTTTTTCTCTTTCCCTAATATCATTAATTAATAAAAAGTTCACTTACACATTAAACCATCTAATGTATTTGTTTATAATATAACCCTTCTATAAACAAATAAAAAAAATAAAATAAAAAATAGAAGATATAATTTGTAATTTTACCTAAATAAAAATAAATCAACGGAGAAGAAACTATATATGACTTTCATGTCCTATAAATAAACCATATATTGGCTATGATATAGGGATATAGCTAGGCACCTCATGCACCTTGTTTACCCTACATATAAAGGACAACTCTTTCAAAGTGGAGTGGTTATACAAGCAACGCATAATAAATAATAATAAGTGTATCTATCTTGGAAACAAATTTCAAAAAAATTTGGCGTTGTTGACCCTTCTTTTATTTTACTAGGAAACAAAAGCTTAAAAGCTTCTAGAGTTAGTTCTTTAAATAAGCTGAAGACTTTTTAAATTGATACCTTAATTGACATGTGTATATATGGTAAGAGTGTAAGACCACCCGGCTACAATTCTAGGACAAAATGGGCATTTGCCCTTAATTTATAAATTATGAAGCAAAATATTATTATTTTAAAATTATTTAGCAAAAATTTTTATTTTTGAAACTTGATTTTAACAAAATTGAGTTATGTGTAAAACTCGATATTATTAATGTTAACATTGCTAATGTCGAGTTCCACCTGTAACTCAATTTTGTTACATGAACATTTTGCTAAATAATTTCAAAATATGGACATTTTGCTGCATAGTTTGTAAATGAGGAGAAAATGTCTATTTTCTCCTACAATCCTAATAGATATTTTCTAGCTTTATTTATTTATTTTAACTAATACATTAATTTATCATAAATAGATAGCAAAAGTCAATTAGGAGAGGGGAGAGATGGCCTGGAACCATCTTCATCTTCATGATCATCGTTTAAAACCAAAAACCCATTCAGGAATAACTAGTCCATTTGGGCAGGTATATTAGTATATATTTAGTATTTACAGACTTTGGATCATTTTTCTTTAACTTAAAAAAACCTAGTCGTCAAGAGTAAATACGTCTCCCTTATATAGAGAGATTCAAAGCCCTCGTTTCCCACTTGCTGTAGAGCCGATAATTATAATTTATAAGACAGAGAGATGACTTTAGGAGCAAGGGTTGAGGAAAGAAAAAACAAGAAGTCTCATAGTCATACTCATACGGGGTGGGTCCTTGGATGAGGCTCATCAATCATCATCCACGTCTCTTTTAATAGTTAATACTTAATAATACCATTACAGTTCACGTGCTCTCTCACCATCTTGTATGCTTCAATACAAAGACAAGACCATACCATGAGCACAACTGTACGTGTGGCTTTTAAGCAAAATCTCACTTCACTTCAGTGTCAAGTATTGTGTTTGTAGTAATACTTTATAATCTCTCACTACTACTATAAAGATTAAGTTCTTTTATAGTGATACTTTGATTATATAATATATTATAAGTTTGTTTAAAAAATTCTGTATAATATTTTTGTGTTCGTGTATTCTAATAAATATTACTTTTTTTTCCTTTAAAAAAATATATTTGTAGTAGTAGGCACTAATGTACAATAAATGAAAGAGTACCCCGTAAAGTTGAAGTAGCGCACACAGTTCACAATTGGTTGGCCTGGAACTTAACACCCTTTTAGAGCATCTCCAGCAAATTCATCAAATTTTTGTACTGTTTGAAGAATGAACAGTGACTTTTACTTTTATCTACCTATTTTTTCAAATACACTTTTCAACAGATTCTCTATCTCATTTAAATATTATTTCTTCATTCATTATTTATTCTTTTTTTAACAACTACACATCTTCCAACATTTTTTTATTCAACACCTAATTATTATAATATGAAAAAAGCATTTGAAGAATGAATAGTAGCCCATCAAGTCTGATGAGCTACTGTTCATTAGCCAAAAAAAAAAAATTTTGAGGTATAGAGAAGCTGTTGGAGCATGAACAATAGAGATTTGGAGCATATATTCTCTATATTTTGGCTATGCATACTCTATTGGAGATGCTCTATAGAAAAGCTTTTTCTTTTTTTCTTTTTGGATAACTTTTGCCAATGATCTTTCACCACTTGAAAATTTTACTTTCACCGCCCAATAAGGTGTCTTAATAGTAAGGCCCGTTTGGTAGAGAAATTTGAGTAATATTGTTTGTAATTTTTTAAAATACGTGTGAGTAAAAAAGTGTGTGAAAATGTGTGTAATGTTATTTAAAAGCTAAAAATAAGTTGTTTAACAACTCTACCAAACGCACCTAAATCCTTGCAGCTCATCGCCTTGTGAGTTTGAAATTATGAATTTTAGTATTGGTATGTCTCATTTAGTGCTTGGGTTCTCTCACGTCCATGGCGGAGCTAACTAATACCAAAATTTTTTAAATCCTCTCTAATTATAAGTAAAACTAGTTCTCAGGCCCCCACAAGATAAAAAAAAGCTTGGCCCCCCTCCTACACATCATCAGCCATAATAATCCCCTCCCTTACCTTAAATCCCAACTTTTCAGCCATAAATATTCACTCATTTTGTTTTTTCCACTCTCCGTTAAAAGCACAGTCACAGGCAAATCCTTTATTTATTTATTTCAAAATTTTTTTTTTTCTAAGAGCCTAAAACCCTGTCCTTTACTACAGTTTTACCCCCTCACTTTTACCACTTTTTAGTCATTCAATTTTCTTAATAGGATAAAGTCATAAAAACAAGGTGTAGTACATTATATTTCTAAATTAAGCTTTATATATATATATAGTTAAGACTTTACTTTGGATTTAATGTATGTATGAATGTCATTTTTTTTTTTAGAGAGTTTCAACCTATGGCGTCCGCTTTTGATAATTGCTCTCTATTATTAGACCAAGACACCAATCAGCTTTTGATGTAGGCGGGGATTGAACCCGAGATCTCTTATACAACTATCAGAGACTTTACCAGTTGAGCTAACTGGAACCCACGTATGAATGTCATATTTTGAATGTGTTCTTGAATTGCAAATTATTATGATTGTTTTATCTTGGCTCCAAGTAAAAATTTCTGGCTACGCCCCTGATCATGTCATGCATAGTAGAGTTTAAGTGAATTGTCTCATCTCCGAGTCCCCATTTATTTTTTTATCAGGCAATTTTATTTATTTATTATTACTTACTTTGGTATGCTTCTCATATGCTGGTTTTCCACATAAGAAAAGAAGATCCACTGTATGAAAGAGGAAGTGTGGAAACTGGAAACAATACTTTTAAAATTTAATTGTTTTTTTGTTTTTTGTTGATATGAAACGATAGTAAGCTTTATTTAATCAATATCATGTTATACAATGGGAAAGAGAAAATATGGGCATTCTTCTAACCAAACAATAGCCTTCTCATTCTCTTTTGCAGCACTAGCAAGAGCTAGAGCAACACGTTTATATTTTAAAGGAACAAAAACAAAGGATATACTAACAAATTGATCACATATAAGTATAATATCCTCCAAAATCCAAGCCACTTCTAGAGAGCAGATCCTATCCGAGTTAATGAAATCCATCAATTCAGCAAAGTTACTTTCAACGATGACCTTGAAGAAGCAAATGCTTTGACAGAACAATAGAGCCTTGCGCATGACAACATCAAATTCAGGAGAAATCAACTTGTGGATGGCAGCATCTATGATATCCATAGACTAAATCTGTAAGGGAAAATTGAAAGAGTTCCAACAAGGAGCTTGACGCCGAACGGCTTGAGCAAAGGAACACTCCCAAAAAAGATTATTGCTAGATTCCGCTGCATTAGAACACATTACGCAAGAGAAGGAACTGGAGAGATGTCGATCAAAAAGCTTGGTACGAAGGGGAAGACTATCAGTACAAGTTTCATTTCACAGAGAAATAAAACTTGGGGACCTTCTTCAACTGTTAAACAGCAAAGTTCCAAAACTGCCTCAGGGATCCCAAGCCCTCGACAGTTGAAACTGAGGATTTTCATGGACTATGAAGGGGCGGCAGAGAACCACCCCTAGTAATGGGCAAAGGAAAAGGATCAATAGTATAGTCAATGGCCAATTTTTTCTGATGAGGGTGCAGTTCAATGCAAGTATTAGGGTCACGGGTCACAGCAAATCTTTTGGATGAAAGTAGTTTGGGATTAGATACATTCTCAGAATTAGAAATTTTCTTGTTACGCATTATTCGTTTCCAAGTACGTAGGGAGGATTTTTCCAAATCTATATTCTCCACTGACTTATCCACCGATAATTCCATCTCCCTATCCTCCCAAATTTCAAATTGTTGTTCAGCTGATTCCCGGATAACTTTAGAAGAAATTGAGTTTGAGTAGGAATCTAATAGCATTACCTTATCAGGATACAGTTCAACTCCATGTTTCAGCGCACTGCAAAGTTCATCTTTATCTCTTCGTTCAAAAGTCAAATCTGGTATAGTAACTACCCTGTTAGCATCAGAATTGGACGGAGACATTATGGTGTTCTGGTCCAGAGTAACCTCTGATGAGTTTGAGCGGATTATGGAACCCGGCAAAGCAACAACCTTATCTTTAAGGGAAATTGAAATAGAATTAGGATAATGCTCTAACTCCGTTTCCCTCTCCAATAATTTTGAATTCTCCCTCTGATCCGTAACAGGCTGAATGGAGGTATCCACCACCGCAGACGGTGGCCCTGCTGGATTGTGGTGGTCTGGAAATTCCAACGCTTCCTCTCCAGAGACTGGATATCATCAGCTCCATCCTCATATCTTACATCCTTCCTAGACCGCTCTTCATCTTCTTTGTGAACTACCCTTGGAGCCAAAGAACAAAGCCAAGACCCGAATTGAAGCTCACCTCATCCAATGAAAAACATCCAGTTTTTAAAAGATGACATTCACGATCCTGGTGGCCAAGAATACCACATCGATAACAAAATATGGGAAGCCGCTCATATTTAAAATACACCCAACCTGCTTCCAAGCCTTCAATCTGTATCATCTTACCCCGCATAAGGGGTTTAGTGATGTCAATATTCACTCTAATTCGAAGAAAAGGGCCCCAAGCAAGGCCACTCTTCGGAGCATCAACTGTAATAAGTTCCCCCACTTCATTAGCTATCCGAGCCCCAACTTCTTTAGTCATGCTTTTAATAGGAATATTAAAAACACGAATCCAGGAAGGAGATGAATGAAAAGTGACCAAAACTGGACTGATATCCCCAGAAAATCGTTTCATCAAAATCAATTTCTTTTCAAACGTCCACGGGCTTTTATTCAAAATGACTTCCAGCTGCTCCTTCGATCCAAAAATGGACAAAAATAAATTATGTCCAACTTCTTTGATGGTTACCCCTTGAGAACCACGCCAAAGATTTCCACACGTAGCTTTGAACGCTTCCTTGTTGAAATCTCTATTTGTTTGCAATTTGAATAAAATGCTAAACTGGGCTTGTTGTTTGGACGCCGCAACCACATGAGACTCAACAGTCATAACCCCTTTCTCCTCATTAGATAATTTGAAATGCTTCCACAGTTCCTCAAAAGAGGCATCCATAGTAAGGAAAAGAAAAGAGTAAAAGGACGAAGTACAGAATAAGGAAAATAGGATAGGGTCAAGATAGGAAAAAACAAAATGAAAAGAAAGAAAAGGGAAGAAAGAAAGGACCTCTACAAAATTCTGAAGGACGATTAGAAAAGAGAGGTTTAAATCTCACAGAAATAGTGAGTTAAGAGCTTCTACTCTCTGAGACCACGAAGAGTCAGAGAGAGAGAAGTTTAAAATAGGAAATGGTTTGTCTCTAGAGTTGGGAACGAGAAAAAAGTGCAGTGAGTAAAATTTAATTGTTGAAATAGCATTTTTTTTTTTCCTTCTTCAAAATCATGAAAAAGTTTTTTTTTTTTTTTTTTTTTTTTTTTTTTTTTTTTTTTTTCATTATCTAGCCACATTTTCACTTTAGTTAACTGATTTGGGCGTGCTTAATCATGGACGAAATTTGTATATAATTCAAACAGGAAAAGACATTCTTGTTGCCAACAATAATTTACTTATCCTTTTTTTACTATGTCCACGATATTTTCACAATAAATTTTAAGCTGTAAATTGTTATTGATTTTAATTTGAACTCACTACTGAAATTACTTTTTTGCCCACTAATAACAAAATAATTTCAGTAGTGGCAGGTTCAAATTAGAACCAATAACAATTTAACATCTAAGATTTGTTATGAAAGTGTTATGAAAATGTTATGGATGAAACATTTCTCTAATGACAAAGCTATGCAAATACCAAGAACATTGCAAAGGATTTCCCAAATTTTTAACAAAATGTTTACAAATGTCCAAATTGTTTTTAGAACAACAATTCGCCAATTTTTTCCATTTATTTATTTGGGAGTGGGGTTGGGTTTCAAGTTTCTTGCAATTAATTTTTTTAAATGGTTTATAAATTTTCAATTTAAAAAAATTTACGTAATATTTATTTAACACATATTGTAAATTATTTACACTAATTTCAAAAGTCTCTAGGTGTTATAAAATGATGAATTTAAATATTTAATCATTATTTTAACACTTCCCCTTATATCAAAATTTTCTTATGCAACCCTGAGATCAATTATTATTCAAACAGTCATTACACCATTGTAAATTAAGCAATCATAGAGACACAAAAAACTTTCATTACTTTTTGCGCAACTTGTTAAGATGATAAGTTGTGAATAACTTGTGATTAAAAAAATGTTACTTTCACATAATTTCATCACTGACATTACTTTTATTAAACAACAATCCTAACAAACTACCCATGACTTTTTGTTTTTTGTCCCCTTAATATCATGACTTGGCAATTGGTAATTTAGCAGTGGCGATGCCACGTTGAGGGCAGGGTGTTCCCACGAACACCCTGACCCAAAAATAATTTTTTTTTTATATATAATAATTTAAATTTTTTTATTTGTTTACCCTAAAAAAAAAAAATAGGAACACCCTCAAGCAAAATCAAGAACACCCTCAAATAAGAGTCTCTCTCTCTCTCTCTCTCTCTCTCTTTTCTCTCTCTTTAAGACTAAAGACTTAATCTGATTGGCTGATTCTCTCTTTTTTTTCTTTTTTCTTTTTGGTGAAATTGCTTAGCTTTATTTTATTTTATTTTTTTGATAGGGGCTTGCTTAGCTTTATTGAACTGTAATTGCTTAGCTTTATTGTAACTTTATTAATATTTGTGATTGGCTGATTCTCTTTTTTGTCTTTTAGTGTATTGTCTATTGTGATGGGTGATTGTGAATTTCTGATTGGCTCTTGTGATTGGGGCTTGTCTGTTCAGTGGGGGGAGGGGTGAATGGGGCATGGGATCGGGTGGGAAGTAAAGGCATGAGAGGCAGGCAGTGGATAATGCACATGGGGTGTGTGCTTATAGTTAGTAAAGAAAAATAATGAAGCAACTAATAAACAATAATTAATAATTTAATTAACCAATACATTATAAAAGATAAACAAATTAAATTATGTTAGGCTAAACAACAATTAATAATTTTATAATTAATGAAACAACAATATAACAAATTATAGTTTATAAAAGACAAACAAATTAATGAAACAACTAAACAACAATAATTAATAATTTTATTAATATTTCAAATGAACTTATAGTTTATTGTATAGGTAACTTTGTTTATTTATTTTCTTTTCATTTTTTTTTCCTTTTGAGGTTTTTCGGTGTACATAATGCAAATTCGTTTTGGTTTTAAGAACATTTTTTTTTTAAGCACAAACTTCATGCCGGTCAAATCTTAAATTTCGGCTGGTATTCCCTGAAACACCCGAAATAAACCGAAATGACCCGAAATTTTTTCAAAGTAGAATAGGAACACCCTGGACAAAATTTCTGGAGTCGTAGCTGTAATTTAGGAGTGCTACCTGAACGTGACAAAGTGTATGACAGCCATTTATTTCCTAGATGATATAGAAATAGAACAAAACATTGTTTACTTCATAATGAAAACCAAATCGATTTCTTCTATCTTCCTTTTTGGGGTACGTGAGCCCACGACTCCGTCACCTAATTAATAAGACTTTGTGGTTGAGCAATCGATTATAATAAAATATGAAATCATCAAGCAGAGGGGTCCAAGCTACAGCCACGTACGTGACAGTGTGGCCTATGAGAGGCTTTTTAATTTTTTGGCTGAATCCATGTGGTGACTGTGGTCTATGAGAGGGATTGACGTTTGAAAATTGAAGATTCCAAACTTGTATTTAATTTGTGTCAAACAATGAAAGAGAAATGGATGATAAACTACTACGTAGGCTCCTATAGCTGTAACAAAATCTATCTATCTTTTCCGCATCAGAGCATATTAATTAGAGTTTCAGCTGCTCATGATTTCATTTCTAGGCTAACATTTTCATATGAAGACTGAAATTTGGAAAATAAACTTTATAGTTGCAGACTTGCAGGTTTCGAATTACAAAATTATGGGTTTTACAAAAATTTATGCCATGGTGATGTACTTAGAGACTTGTACCTGCTAGCTTAGAGACCCATGTTTGCAAATTAATCCTAAGTTACCTTATTTGGACTTCAGTGAACAAATAAAAATTTGGGGGTATAAGAGCGAGTCTTTTGGCTGAATATTACTGAATTTCGGGTTTATTTGCGTTATGGGCATTGTTCTAACTTATTTAGGGAATTGAGAAAAGAAAGTGAATTTCGGCAACGGTGTTGCCGAAATTCTAACAAAAGTATGAGAGAGAAAGAGAAAAAGTGGGAGAGAGAAAATTTTGAATTTCGGCAATGGCATTACCAAAATTCCTGCTGCCCAAACACGCTGATCGAGTGGGTGTGAAGTGCTCGAAGTGTGCATGTGCGGGTGCCCAAAGGAAACCAATTGTGGCAATGGCATTGCCGAAATAGGAAAAAAAAAATTTGTGGCAATGCCATTGCCGAAAATGGGAGGGGGAAAAAAATAGTGGTTGCCAAAATCTGAGGAGGAATTAAAAAAAAAAATAATAATGTGCTACGTCCACAATATTTTTACAACATTTTCACAACAAATCACAGGTGATTAATAATTAGTTCAAATTTGAATTTAATACTGAGATTACTTTTTTAATATAACAACTAGTAACAACCTGCTACTTAGAATTTGTTGTAAAAATGTTGTAAAAATTGTGTGCACATATCATTTCTCTAAAAAAAAAATGTGGAATGGATTTGTGGCAATGGCATTGCTGAAATAGGAGGGAAAAAAAAATTTGTTGCAATTGGGTTATGGCAATGGCATTGCCGAAATAGGGGGGAATTTGTGGCAATTGTGGCAATGCCAATTGCCGAAAATGGGGGGAAAAAAAAAACAATTATTGCAATTGATTTGTGGCAATGGCATTGCCGAAATAGGGGGGAAAATTTTGTGACAATTATGGCAATGCCATTGCCGAAAATGGGAGGAAAAAAAATGTTGCAATTGGTTTGTGGCAATGGCATTGCTGAAATAGGGCAGAAAAAAATTTGTGGCAATTGTGGCAATGCTATTGCCGAAAATGGGAGGAAAAAAAAATGTTGCAATTGGTTTGTGGCAATGGCATTGCCGAAATAGGGGGGGAAAAATTTTTGTGGCAATGCCATTGCCGAAAATGGGAGGAAAAAAAAATGTTGCAATTGGTTTATGGCAATGGCATTGCGGAAATAGAGGAAAGAGAAAATGTCTAAACATAAAAAAAAATACGCATATTCTTATTCTTCATTATTTTTTTGACCGAAGCAGTTTGGTTTGTGTGTATGTCATGTTCTTTCCTTTTGTATTGTAAAAGTACCATATGAAACAAATAAGGATAGATTTAAGTACAATGAGTACATTGATTTTTATTCTAAAAAAAGTACATAGATTCTTACAATACGAAATGGAAGAAAAAAATGGTTGATGTGCACGTTGTAAATAAAAACAAAAAACAAAAAAAGTACATAGATTCTTATAGAAGAAAAAAATGATTGATGTGCACGCTGTAAACAAAAAAAAAAAAAAAAAAACAAAGAAAGTATATAGATTCTTACAATAGGAAAGGAAAAAAATTGATTGATGTGTACACTATAAACCAAAAAAAGCAAAGAAAGTATCTAGATTCTTACAATATAGAAGAAAAAAAATGATTAATGTGCACACTGTAAACCAAAAAAAGCAAAGAAAGTACATAGATTTTTACAATTCGGAAGAAAAAAAAATTATTGATGCGCACGCTGTAAATAAAAAAAAAATGAAAGAAAGTATATAGATTCTTATGTGCACGCTATAAACAAAAAAAAGCAAAGAAAGTAAACAAAAAAACAAAGATTCAATCAACTAATCACCTCAACTCCTCATCTCATCTGATTCTTATTCTCTGCAGAGAATTTATTTACCTATTCATATCACGCCTAAATCTCTTTGAGAGATTCTTTTTTGTCTTTTTATTCTTTAGTATTGTAATAAAAGGCAAGGCAAGTGCCCTTGTCTTTTTATTTCTCCTCCTTCGCTGAAGAATTTATCTCCTCACAAAGGATTGTAAGTAATCCAATTATTCAGTTAGTCTTTTGCTTTGCTTCAGTGTGAACAACTAAGGATTGTAAGTTTTTTGTTAATGTAAGTTTTTTTGCTTTGTTTATTAACTTACAGCTCTAGAAATTAACAGATTTATTATTATTGTATAAACATGTGCTTTGTAAATATTAGAAGCTAATACATTGTAAAATATTATGTATTGTTGTAGTTGTAGTTAATATTATTTGTATGCCTATGATTATGATTATTGTTGTTGTCATTGTTGTTATTCAAATTTTAGATTAATGAATTATTTTTTATGGTTATCTGATTGTGTTTTTTTTTTTTTTTTTGCAAGTATTACTCTATAATTATCACTCTTTCAGTTGGTATCACAATTGTGGTAAGCATCTCAACTCTCTAATTAAATTTATATATGTGTTTTGTTAATTTTGAAATTATTTAATATTATTTATTGTTATTATTAGTATATGTTGTTGTTGTTATTATTATTCAATTTTTAGATTAATGAATTATATTTTATGGTTATTTGATTGTGTTTTTTTTTTTTTTTTTTTTTTTTTTTTTTTTTTTTTTGCAAGTATCACTCTATAATCCTCACTCTTTCAGTTGGTATCACAGTTGTGGTAAGCATCTCAACTCTCTAATTAAATTTGTGCTTGTTAATTTTAAAATTATTTAATATTATTTATTGTTATTATTAGTATATGACGACAAAAATTGTAATAAATTGTATTATTGTGATCTTTTTATAATCAATTTTATTTTGTTATTATCAATTATTACATCTATTACTTGGAAAAAATATATTGCATAATATGTTTGTTGGTTTATAATAAAGATATGTATGTGTATTATTATTATTATTATTTACTACAATAAATCATACATTTGTGTTTCTTTTTCTTTAAAGTTTAGTTGGTATAAAAATTTATTAAGTTTCTTGATTCTTTACTTTTTAGGGTGGTTATAGGCTGGGAAATGAAAATTAATTATATGCTTTATAAATATTATATATGGTTATATTATAGTTAATACTAATTATTGTGTGTATGATTATTTTTGCTAAAACTATTATTATTATTATTATTATTTAAAATTATGCTTCATAAATCCTTTATTTGAGTTTCTTTCAATTTTATTATGAACTATAAGTATTGTAAGTTATATTTAATGTGGGGGGTGAAAGCCCAGCCTAATGTATTGGGCCTAGGGCCCTATTCGAAGACCGCTGGATGTTCGAAGAGAGGAAAATATCTGGGAAATGGTCCATGTGGAAGAATCATACCTGAAATTTAATGAGGGATGCATTCCGAAGAGGTCATCAGTTGTTCGAAGAAGTCTTCCTCCTCGGATACGAATATTCTTGATCAATCAAATGTTTGGAGGGTCCGAATGATCTTCCTAACAGTTCCAATAACGAAGATAAACTCTGAGCATATTTGGAGATGATAAGAATGAAGAAATATCTAAAGGGAAAAGCTGCTACAACCATGTTTAATGCGTTACAGCTACTTTTTTGGCCGCATTTATGTGGAGAAGACTCCTAAACAGTGTAATCTCAGCTACCACCACTCACAGAAAACTAAAAAGGAGACTTGACATGATATATACTCAAGTGGGTCCTTAGATGAAGACCAAGTGGACGATGAAGATGAAGGGGAAGGTTGCTATATAAAGGGAAGAAACCTCTGATAATAAGAGGAGGGAGAAAAAAGAGAGAAAAAGAAGAAGAATACAATTTTATTGTGGCTTTAAGAATTGTAACCATCTTTTATTTAATAAAACACCTCTTTGGCTATTCATTGGTTCAATTGTTCAAGCCTGATTGCACATTAATTCATCCTTAACTATCTTAGTCGATCACTGTTTGATTCACAACTAGCCTAACTCTTTCACCCACTCTCTACAAATTCATTGTTCTGGGTTCATTGGGCTCATAATCCATACTTCTTGGGCTTGAGCTACAATTCCTAACCCTACAATTGGCGCCGTCTGTGGGAAGAGCTTGTGTAGAAGTAAAAACGATAACTAATAATGGCCGAATCAGGACAACAACCAACAGAATCTAGGGCATCCCAACATGTAGACCCTTTCCTCAATTTGGAGCGAAGACAAGATCGTGAAGGAAGTGTGCACGCTGCGCATACTAGTCGAAGCCAACCGCATGGGGGAAGTCACGTGTCTCATGCAGAAGAAAACCAAAATTTGCAACTAGAAATTGAAAAGCTAAAAAGGGAGTTGCGCCATGCAAAGAGGAAACAGATTTCTCCACACTCTGATGAAGATTCCGAAGACGAACGGGATGCCTCTTACAAGCAGAAATCTCGAACACCAGCTAGTGAATCCTTTTCCTATGAAAATGAGCATCATCATAAGAGGTAACTACGAAACCCATCACGCGGAGGAGTAGGGAACGATGCTATGAGCAGGGCCTTGAATCAAATCTCTAAGTCACCTTTTACACGTAAAATCGAAGAAGCAAGACTTCCTCGACATTTCAACCAGCCGACATTTACTATCTATGATGGTAAGATGGACCCTGTGGAACATGTGAGCCACTTTAATCAGAGGATGGCTATCTACTCCAGAGATGGGGCTCTAATGTGCAAGGTCTTTCCCTCCAGCCTCAGACCGGTCGCAATGAGATGGTTTGATAGCCTGGAAGAAAACTTCGTCAACTCCTTTAAGGAGCTCACTCAAGCTTTTGGTTCCCGTTTTGTCATATGCCGAAGAGCGGCCAGGCCCTTGTCTTCACTGTTATCCTTGAGCATGCAGGAGGGTGAGACCCTGAAGACATATTCAGATAGGTACTGGGAGATGTTTAATGATATAGAGGGCAACTCTGATGCAATGGCCCTCAGCACGTTCAAGCTCGGCCTCCCTACTGACCATGGTCTAAGGATATCCTTATCTGGCAAACTAGTTACTAACATGCGTCAACTCATGGACCGTATAGAAAAGTTTAAAAGAGTTGAGAAGATCAACAGCAAGGGAAGGGAAAGGACAAGGTTATCCCCTAGGAGATGAAGGATTTCAGGTCGGATCGTTACAATAGCAGCAAACCGCGTAGAGATTTTGCTGGGCAATCAGGATCGACCAATCCTCAAGCAGTCAACATTGTATTTAAAGAACCGGTACACCAGGTTTTGGAAAAGATAAAAAACGAGCCATTCTTCAGGTGGCCGAATAAGATGGTAGGAAACCCTGAGAGGCGTAATCATAATCTTTACTGCCAGTATCATCAAGACCATGGGCATACTATAGAGGATTGCAGGAGCTTGTGGGATCATTTAGATTAATTGGTCGGCGAGGGTAAACTAAGACACCTCCTGTACCATTCCAGTGGCCGAGAAGGGCAGATGAGTTCAGGGCCCCGAAGAGATGATTCTTCAAAACCACCATTGGGAACTATTAATGTCGTGTTCGCCGCACCGGGAAGAACAGGATCCTAGCCATCGAACGTTATGTCAATAGTCCAATCACCGACAGGGCATTTCGGCCATGGTTCAAAGAGATCTAAGTTGGATACTCCATTGGTTATAGGATTCTCGGACGAGGACAAGATCGGGACTATCCAGCCCCATGATGACGCTTTAGTAGTCACCCTCAGAATTGGAGGGTACGATATGAAGAGGGTAATGGTGGACCAGGGTAGTGCGGTGGAGATAATGTACCTCGATCTCTACAAGGGGCTAGGCCTAAAACCTCAGGATTTAACACCATACGATTCCCCCCTTGTAAGTTTCGAAGGAAGGTTGGTCACCCCGAAGGGCCAGGTACGATTACCCGTGCAGACCGGCTCAGAGGTAGTAGATGTGGACTTCATAGTTGTGGATGTGTATTCCCTTTATACGGCAATTGTAGCTAGGCCTTGGCTTCACACATTGGGGGCTGTTTCTTCTACCCTGCATTAGAAAGTTAAGTATCTATCTGAAGAACGAGTTTGTGAAATTCGGGGAGATCAGTTTACAGCCAGGCAGTGCGTAGTGGCTGCCATCCAGCATGAACCCGAAGTTGAGTCTTCGTCTAAGGCCGAAAGGGATTTATAGCAACTAAAGTCTCAGGTATTGCCTGTTAAAGATCCAGACGAGGGCGCTCGAAGCGAAGATCTAGTGAAGGTTGTTATCGGAGACGATCCTGAAAAGTTCTTTCAAGTTGGATCACAGCTACCTCTTCAGGAGAAGAAAGAGCTGATAGAGTTCCTCAAGAGGAATCTTGACGTATTTGCCTGGAATGCTTATGAAGCCCCAGGAGTGGATCCCCAGTTAATTTGTCACCATCTTAAAGTCAACCCATTGATTATCCCCAAGAACCAACCTCCTCGGCGCCCATCTAAGGAACATGCAGATGCAGTGAGAGAAGAGGTAACAAAACTCAAACAAGTTAGAGCTATTAAAGAAGTTTTTACCCGGAGTGCTTAGCGAATACTGTAGTGGTGAAGAAGAAAAACGGGAAGTGGCGAGTCTGTGTAGACTTCACTAACCTAAATAAGGCTTGTCCTAAGGATCCATTCCCTATGCCAAAAATTGATCAGCTTGTGGACGCCACTGTTGGCCAACCTCGGATGAGTTTCTTGGATGCTTTCCAAGGCTACCATTAGATACCACTAGCCCTGGAGTATTAGGAGAAGACTACTTTTGTCACCCCTATTGGTAATTACCACTATAAGGTGATGCCATTTGGTTTGAAAAACGCGGGATCTACCTATCAAAGAATGATGACAAGGATATTTGAACTACAGCTGGGTAAAAACATCGAAATTTACATAGATGACATGGTGGTGAAGAGCAAAATTGTTGCTGAACATGTGAAGGACTTTAAAAGTACATTTGAAGTTCTGAGGAAGTACAAGCTGCGCCTAAACGCTTCCAAGTGCTCATTCGATGTGGGGTCGGGCAAGTTTTTGGGGTACATGTTGACTCACAGGGAAATTGAGGTTAACTCTGACTAGATAAAGACCATCAACAATTTACAAGCTCCTCGAAATCCCAAGGAAGTCCAGAAACTGACTTGAATGACTGCTGCCCTGAACCGATTTATCTCTCGATCAGCAGACAGATGTCGGCCTTTCTTCTCTCTCATTAACAAGTGGAAGGGATTCGAGTGGACTGAAGAATGTGCTGTGGCCTTTCAGTGACTTAAAGATTATCTAGCTCGGCCACCAATCATGTCCAGTCCTGAGCCAGATGAAGTCCTGTTCGCCTACATTACCGTAGCTCCCTATGCTGTGAGTTTGGTGTTGATATGAGTAGATTGTGGTGTGCAAAGACCAGTTTATTACGTAAGTAAGTCGCTACATGAAGCTGAGATCTGTTATTTGCCGCTGGAGAAGGCTATCCAAGCAGTAGTGCTCGGTACACGAAAGTTACCTCACTATTTCCAAGCCCATACGGTCATTGTCCTCACTCAGCTCCCACTCAGGGCTATACTCCGAAATGCTGACTATACTGGAAGAATTGTTAAATGGGGTACGATCTTGGGGGTGTTCGATATCAAATATATGCCTTGTACGTCGGTCAAGGGCCAGGTACTTGCGGATTTGGTAGCCGAGTTCAGGAGCCCCATTTAGAAGAAGTATCGCCCATATCGAACATGGATAAAAAATTGATTGGCATGATTTCTCAACAAGGCATGTCCCATTGGGAAGTGTACGTGGACGGCGCAGCAAATCAGAAAGGTTCTGGAGTGAGGCTGGTGCTGATATCCCCCGAAAGAATCACCATTGAAAAGTCATTAAGGCTAGATTTCTCGGTGACAAAAAATGAGGCGGAGTATGAAGCCCTACTGATGGGAATGGCTATGGTCTGAAGAATGGGAGGAAAGACGGTGAAGCTATTCTCGGACTCAAGGTTAGTCATGGGTCAAGTGCAAGGTGAGTTTGAAGCGAAGGATGAAAGAATGCAGGGGTACTTGAGCCAAGTTAAATGCCTGCGGTCTGAGTTCGAATTTTTCAGTTTGCTACACATCCCCAGGAGCGGTAATGCACATGCTGATTCTCTGGCCACTATCGCTACTTCTTTGGCTCAAAATTTGCCGAGAGTCATCATTGTCGAGGACTTGCATAGGCCTACCGAGGCAAAAAGAGAAGCAGTTCAAGTTCACCAAGTTAGGATCGGGCTCTACTGGATGGACCCTATTATTAAATTCTTGAAAGAAGATATTTTGCCTGAAGAAAGGGGGGAAGCTGACAAAATTCAAAGGAAGGCGACCAGATTCTGGCTATCCGAGAACCAGAAATTATACAAACGCTCCTATTCAGGACCGTACCTGTTAAGCATGCATCCTGAAGTGGTTGAGTTGCTACTAGAGGAGTTGCATGAAGGAATCTGTGGGAGCCACACAGGAGGTAGGTCCTTGGCTCACCGAGTCATCACTCAAGGTTATTGGTGGCCGAACATGCAAAAAGAAGCCCACGAATACGTTAAAAAGTGCGATTAATGTCAGTGGTTTGCCCCAAACATTCATCAACCAGGGGAAACTCTTAATGCACTGTCTAGCCCATAGCCTTTCGCCCAGTGGGGCTTAGATATCGTGGAACCATTCCCTAAGGCTGCAGGAAACAGGAAATACCTTCTGGTCGGCACTGACTATTTCACCAAATGGGTCGAGGCTAAACCTTTGGCCAACATCAGAGATGTGGATGTGCAAAAATTTGTGTGGAAGAATATCGTCACTCGATTTGGGGTTCCTCATACTCTTATCTCGGATAATGGCTTACAATTTGATAGTAGGGCATTCAGGAAGTATTGTAGCGAATTGGGAATCATAAACAGATACTCCACTCCTGCTTATCCCCTGGGTAATGGGCAAGCAGAAGCTGTTAACAAGGTCATAATAAATGACTTAAAGAAAAGGCTAGACGACGCAAAGCGCAAGTGGGTGGAAGAATTGCCACACATACTCTGGGCCTACAGAACTACGCCTCGCAGATCTACAGGAGAGACCCTATACTCAATGATCTATGGGGCTGAAGTTGTCATACCTTTGGAAACTGGGTTCCCAACACTAAAAACCAGTTCGTTTAATCCGACCAGCAACAATGAGCAGCTAGAGAAGAGTTTGGACCTGATTGATGAAAAGAGAGAAAATACATTAGTTCGACTGGCACATTACCAGCAAAAGCTCAGGCAGGGCTATGATGCCAACGTAAGGCTAAGGCCTCTAGAACCCGGTGATTTAGTGCTGAGGAAAGTTGTCGACATCGCAAAGAACCCAACTTGGGGAAAGTTAGGACCCAATTGGGAATGACTATATCGTATTACTTTAGGGGTTGGCATTAGGGCGTATTTCTTAGAAGATCTGGATAGTCATGTAATACCACGCCCCTGGAATGTAAATAACTTCAAAACGTACTATTATTAATCGAATATTTTCTTCAATCAATATGCTGATTATGTACGTGAGTAGTGCTCCAAGTGTTTAAACTTAAATTCAATCATGCCTGTAGTCCTCGGACCAGATGTGTTGTGAAATTTTAAAATACTCGCAAGTGTACGAACTGTACCGAAGTATAGTTTGACAAGAACGAGGTCGAACCCATAGGGACTTGAATGAATGTAGGAAAATTAAATCAAATCTTAACCAAATTAATCCTAATCTAGTTTAATAAAAATTGATTGTTTTGAAATTAAATAAACTAAGCAAATAATAAAATTAAGCAAAAAGTTAAACTAAGCAAAAGATATAAAGCAATAAAAAGATGTAAACAATCAAGAGAAAGGAATTAAGGTTTTGGAATCCGCCTTGTAAGTCATATCAATATATATTTATGATCATTAATTTTTCCCAACTCACTACATGATAATCTAGAAATCAATCTTGCTATCATGGAAAATATTCTCATTAAAATCCTTATTTTAAAAATCAAAAGCATGTTCTTCTTCGCTTCTTAAGTATAAAATCAAATCATCAATTGTATCCGTAGCCAAACAAATCACAAGACATATCCAATTCTAAAAATCAAATCATAGCTTGTATCCATTGACAGACAAATCACAAATGATATCCAATTCTATAATCAAGAATTAATAAACCAAGCATTCAATTAATTAAGACAAATCCTAAATCATGAGAAAAACATGATTGAACTCATATCTAGAATCCCATCTTAGTCAATTGTTATGAAGCAAGAACAATTTAAATCATTAAAGAACAACTATTGTAGGAAAAATCAAATCACATAAATATTATTGATAATCCTTAACAAGGTTTCATCCTCAACCCTAATTATAAATTTAGCTACTCATGGTAATTGAAATAAAACAAAAGAATAAAATTCTAAACATTAAACTAGACAAATAAAATAGAGAAAGAAATAGTCACAATGCTATCATGGAGAAAAGTTACAGAGAAGCCACGTGCGGCACTGCCTCTTGCTCCAATTTTCTGTTTTGCATCTCAGCCCTAGCACTAGCCTTCCTGAATTTTGCCCTAAAAAGCCTTTAAATAAGTCAAGGAATCCTATTACAAGTTGAATTCCCGTTTGGAGAAAATCCCAGATTTTTAGGCTTCACTTAACCGACTATTTTGGCTCATTTAACTTCAGAATTCAGGCTCCTGGTAAACTACAAAGTTTTAGCCCTTTAAGTTAAGTTTCCAGCCCAACTTGAATCATCTCAATTGGATATCTGAGGCGAAAGTTATCCCAAAAATACTAACTGATGTGCAGGCTGGAATCCTAATCCGAATTGGACTTGGATTTAGTGCAAATTTCTTTTGATTCCTTACTCCAATTGGACTTAAATTTAATATTCATGCCTGGCTGGATGTAAGTTGGCTTGATTCAATTGGCCGAGCCCCACTTTGCATGTAAAGCCCTTCTTACCTGCAACACAAAGATATTACATAATCAGTCACAAAATAACATAAAAGTAAAGCTAAATATGTAGATATGTGAGTATTTTATTGTATATATTTCTTGCATATCAAATACCCCCAAACTTACATTTTGCTAGTCCTCGAGCAAAACAGATAAAGAGTAAAACTAAACAAAGAAATTAAAAACAAAGAAAAAGGAAATCCTAACTAATCCACTTTCGCTGGAATTTTCGATTGCATTTAGCGTATGCAACAAGCCTTTAAACCCCTAGCTTGCACTAGTGGACGAGTTGTAGTCTCGTGAGGGTTTGCAGGGAATATACCCACAAAATTCTGAGAATGAATACTAAAAACAAAATAAAGAAAACAAAGAAAATCAATTTTTTTTTTTTTTTTTCAATTGCCTTGTGCCAAGAGGATTAGTTCATGTTCAAAAACACTACAAATGCTAAAGAAATTTCTCATGCCATCAACACTCAATGTGAGTGAAAAGTGGTAGCCAACCCAAACATACTCTTAGTTTTAGAATAAACTTGACTCGAATTTCTATTTGAAAGTATGCTTCAACTCAAATCTTTCCGGTGTTATCACTCAACAAATGAAATCACTCTGAAATGGGGTGTAACACTCTCAACAACATATGTGAGCGGAATAATGTAAGCAAAATCAAACACCTCACATATAAATCACAAGAAAAACGCTTAATCAAGAAAGAACAAGTAGTCTCATGAAAGGATGCCAAAAATATTTATACCACACCTTTTTCTTCTCAGTCATATCAATATCTGAACTACACAATCTTCAAGATCAAATAAGGACTTTATTAGGACGTAATGTAGGGTAAAAGTAAATGGAATGAAATGAATATGGGTGAAGGTAAATAATAACAAGTGTTTTCAAGATTTGTTGGAATGTTAACTCTTTTTGGAATTTCCATTCAACATTTTTTTTTTTCAACTCTTCTTCTTCAAAGCAGTAATCCTTCCTTCACTTCTCAAAATTTGATGAGAACCCTTTTTATTTTCTTCTTTTTGACACTTTTCTTTTTCTTTTTTCTTTTTTTTTTTCTCTTTTTTTTTTCAATTCTTTTTTTCTTTCTTCTTTGAATTCTTGCACAAACCACCACATTGAAACAAACTGATCAAATTCCATCTTTAAACACTATGGAAAAGGGTTTTAAGAAAGAAAGGCTAATTAAAAGGCTCAACGGGGTGACTAGCGATAATGTATCAAGAAAGAAAATGAAAAACACATATATGGCTCAAAGTAGACAAAAATGGTCTAATCTCATCTCTCAAAGACTAGTATAGTTCATTCAACATCAATGACCTCAAAAAATTCAAGTGTGGCAAAAAATCATTTTTTTTTTCTTGGCCAAAAGAAAGAATAATGAGACTACAACAAGGGAAATATGTTACGCTCTTCCAAATGAACATTAAGATTAGAAACAATGAATAACCCTCAAAAATAATGATTGGCTCAAAACTCACAGGGGTTGCAGTCTCCACATTGTTATCATCAAGATTTTCTAATCACTTTTATCCTTCAACAACAAGTTGTGTTTGAATGGCTACGTGCATGTGCAATGAATTGAGCATGAAAGCAATGAAATTTTTTAAGCAAAAGTAGTATAATGAACTCAAAACATAAACCTCAAGCTAGGCAAAATAAATTTTTTTTTTTTTTTTAATCACAACTAAACAAAACAAAACAAAAAGATAGAAATCTATATACATCCCCCCCAAACCTAAACCAAACATTGTCCTTAATGTTAAAAATGATACTCTCAAATATATGTCTTGAATGAATATGCAACATGAGAACTAAGTAGAAACAAGTAAGGTAAGGAGAAGGAGGAGACATACCTTGATCAAGTTGATTGTTATAAATTTTAATTTCTGTCAAATATCAGCTAGAACAAAAGAGTATAAAACTAAACAAGAAAATAAACACAAATATTAATCTAAAAGCAGAAAATAAACAAGAAAATGTTTTTTTTTTTTTTTTTTTTTTTTTGCAAAAAAAAAATTTAACACAATTGGAGATCAATCCTGATAAACAGGACCATCCAAACCTCAACAACATCATGGAGATAAATAATGCATATTATGAATGGACTAGTCCAATGATATTGTAACTTACCTGGGTCAAAAACATGTTGGGAAGCTTTTGCAGTGTCTTCCAAGTGAATTCTTTGCACAACCATAGAAGCACCAATACCCTTAATATCAGCAAATTTCCAACCTATAGCTTCCTTATGCTCTTGAAGTATACTTATCAATTGGTGTTCCCAAAAGTCATCCAACTTTGGTGGTTCTACAATAGATAGGAATGGGGATGAAGAAAGTGGAAAAGGGACCACTTTTGGCTGCCAGCTATCGATACTTAAGAGAGGAACAGAATCCAACAATGCATTGACCTCCTCAATTGATTTTTCAGTATCCAAATTGCAATCAAACCAAGTTAAACAAGCCTTTAAGGGATCCTCACAACTTGATTGTAGGAAAGTATCATGGACTAGGCTCCCAATCGTGTTAACCTCACTTATATCCTCATTGTCTAGGTCTTGCTTACTTATGTCAAAGATATTAAGCTCAACAGTCATATTCCCAAAAGAGATCTTCATCACACCACTCCGACAATTGATCAAAGCATTGGATGTGGCTAAGAAAGGGCGACCCAAAATGACATGAATTTGTGTACTAGCATTTAGAGCAGGCTCAGTATCTAACACAACAAAATCAACAGGAAAATAGAATGCATCCACCTTAATTAGCACATCCTCAACAATACCTCTAGGGATTTTCACAGACCTATCAGCTAATTGAAGTGTCATGGTTGTGGGTTTCAACTCCCCCAAACCTAGCTGTAAATAAACTGAATATGGCATTAGGTTCACACTTGCCCCCAAATCTAGCAAAGCTCGCTCAATGAGATGATCCCCAATCTTGCATGAAATTGTAGGGGATCCTGGGTCCTTACATTTCACTGGATATTTATTCTGAATGATTGAACTGACTTGCTCTGTCAAAAATGCCTTTTTAGGGACATTTGTCTTTCTCTTCATTGTCACAAGATCTTTTAGAAACTTGGCATAAGCAGGAACTTGCTGAATTGCATCAAGAAATGGAATATTAATTTGCACTTGCTTAAAAACCTCTAAAATATCTCCAAATTGTGCACTTTTCTGAGGACTAATTAACCTTTGAGGGAATGGAGCTTTAGGAACAAACCTCTTATCAAGGGGGGAACTAAGATCCTGAATTGGAATTGAGGTTGAGATGCCCTTCTTTTCTTTATGATCATCCTGTGAACTGTGAATTCCTTTTTCCTTTAACACAATATTTTCATCATCCTCCACTTCTGGCATTTTCACTTGATTATCAACTTTCTTACCAGACCTAAGGGTAGTAATAGACTGAACATGTTCTTGTCCATGAGTAGAACTAGAAGAACCATTGATGGCATACTGTCCTTTTGGGTTAGGTATAGGTTGACTAGGAAACTTTCCTTTTTCCCTCTCTCCAACTTGGGTTGCTAACTGGCCAACTTGATTTTCCAACTTTGAAATAGCTTGAGTATTCAAATGGGTGGAACTTTTTATCTCTTGAATGGCTTGGCTCGTTGATTGCATGAAAGTTTTGAGAGACTCCTCCAAAGATGATTGTTGTCTTGGTGGTGCCATAAATTAAGGAGTTGATTGAGGAATGGAAGGAAATACTTGAGTAGGTGGACGAAATTGACTTTGTTGATGCATTTGTTGTCCACCTATATTTGTGGGGGAATGGTTCTGCCGCCAAGAGAAATTAGGATGATTTTGCCAATTTGGATTGTATGTCTCTGAAAATGGACTAGCAAGTGGCCTTCCATAATTATTCAGTGCATTTGCTTGCTCAGTATAGTATTCAGGGTAACCAATTGTGGAAGGACACATTTGTGTTGCATGCATAGGACTTGCACAAATAGAGCATGTTTCACTTTGAACTTGATTGACAGAATTCATCCCTCTGACCAAAGCTAAAGCTTCAACCTTACGAGTGAGATTGTCCAATCTAGCTTTTATGTCTAAATCTTCACTGACTTCATACAATCCTCCTTTCTTAATTGCAGGGGCAGATCTCTCTCTACGATTGGAAAAATCCCATTGTTGTGAGCTTTCTGATAAATTCTCAAGAAATTTGTATGCCTCATCATCTACAAGACTTAAAAATCCACCACCATTCATGGACTCAATCATGTTACGATTTGTCTGAGTCAAACCATTATAAAAATATTGTACTAGTCTCCATGTTTCAAAACCATGATGAGGACACTTTAAGATCAAGTCCTTAAATCTCTCCCAACTCTCATAAAATTTCTCTTGTTCATCCTGATAAAAATCTGCAATTTCTCTCCTCAAAGCATTGGTCTTGGCCATTGGGAAAAATTTAGAGAGGAATTTTGTAACCAACAGTTCCCATGAAGTGATTGATCTAGGTGACAAAGAATTAAGCCATGCTTTTGCCTTATCCTTCAAGGAAAAAGGGAATAAACGCAAGTGAACAGAGTCATCAGTGAAATTTTGGAACTTACAAGTAGCAAATCTCAAGAAAATCCTTTACATGAATATAAGGGTCTTCTCTATCCAATCCATGAAAAGTAGAAAGAAGGTGAATTATCTGTGGCTTCAACTCAAAATGTGTAGCAGTTGTTGCAGGCAATACTATGCAAGATGGAGGGTTGGTGGTTATGGGTGAGAACAACTCCCTAAGAGTTTTTGAATCATCTCCTGTTTCTCCTATTGTGGATGAATAATCAAAACTAACAAGACGATTTTCTTTATCACGTATCCAAGTTCTCAAACACCAAGCAAAAAGATTTTTTTTTTTTGTTTTTTTTTTAATTTTAATTTTTTTTTAAAAAATAAAAATTAACTACAACTAGTAGAAGGAAAAAATTCAATTAAGACCTAATTTATTTTCCTAACCAAGTCCCTGGCAACGGCGCCAAAAACTTGTTGTGAAATTTTAAAATACTCGCAAGTGTACGAACCGTACCGAAGTATAGTTTGACAAGAACGAGGTCGAACCCATAGGGACTTGAATGAATGTAGGAAAATTAAATCAAATCTTAACCAAATTAATCCTAATCTAGTTTAATAAAAATTGATTGTTTTGAAATTAAATAAACTAAGCAAATAATAAAATTAAGCAAAAAGTTAAACTAAGCAAAAGATATAAAGCAATAAAAAGATGTAAACAATCAAGAGAAAGGAATTAAGGTTTTGGAATCCACCTTGTAAGTCATATCAATATATATTTATGATCATTAATTTTTCCCAACTCACTACATGATAATCTAGAAATCAATCTTGCTATCATGGAAAATATTCTCATTAAAATCCTTATTTTAAAAATCAAAAGCATGTTCTTCTTCGCTTCTTAAGTATAAAATCAAATCATCAATTGTATCCGTAGCCAAACAAATCACAAGATATATCCAATTCTAAAAATCAAATCATAGCTTGTATCCATTGACAGACAAATCACAAATGATATCCAATTCTATAATCAAGAATTAATAAACCAAGCATTCAATTAATTAAGACAAATCCTAAATCATGAGAAAAACATGATTGAACTCATATCTAGAATCCCATCTTAGTCAATTGTTATGAAGCAAGAACAATTTAAATCATTAAAGAACAACTATTGTAGGAAAAATCAAATCACATAAATATTATTGATAATCCTTAACAAGGTTTCATCCTCAACCCTAATTATAAATTTAGCTACTCATGGTAATTGAAATAAAACAAAAGAATAAAATTCTAAACATTAAACTAGACAAATAAAATAGAGAAAGAAATAGTCACAATGCTATCATGGAGAAAAGTTACAGAGAAGCCACGTGCGGCACTGCCTCTTGCTCCAATTTTCTGTTTTGCATCTCAGCCCTAGCACTAGCCTTCCTGAATTTTGCCCTAAAAAGCCTTTAAATAAGTCAAGGAATCCTATTACAAGTTGAATTCCCGTTTGGAGAAAATCCCAGATTTTTAGGCTTCACTTAACCGACTATTTTGGCTCATTTAACTTCAGAATTCAGGCTCCTGGTAAACTACAAAGTTTTAGCCCTTTAAGTTAAGTTTCCAGCCCAACTTGAATCATCTCAATTGGATATCTGAGGCGAAAGTTATCCCAAAAATACTAACTGATGTGCAGGCTAGAATCCTAATCCGAATTGGACTTGGATTTAGTGCAAATTTCTTTTGATTCCTTACTCCAATTGGACTTAAATTTAATATTCATGCCTGGCTGGATGTAAGTTGGCTTGATTCAATTGGCCGAGCCCCACTTTGCATGTAAAGCCCTTCTTACTTGTAACACAAAGATATTACATAATCAGTCACAAAATAACATAAAAGTAAAGCTAAATATGTAGATATGTGAGTATTTTATTGTATATATTTCTTGCATATCAAGATGATTTGGGTTAGTTAACACTCGTTCCAAGTTCTCCAAGTGTTTAAACTTAAATTCAATCAAGTCTGTAGTCCTCGAACCAGATGATTTGGGTTAGTTAACACTCGTTCCAAGTTCTTCAAGTGTTTAAACTTAAATTCAATCATGCTTATAGTACTCGAACCAGATGATTTGGGTTAGTTAACACTCGTTCCAAGTTCTCTAAGTGTTTAAACTAAAATCCAATCATGCCTGTAGTTCTCGGATCAGATGATTTGGGTTAGTTAACACTCGTTCCAAGTTCTCTAAGTGTTTAAACTTAAATTCAATCATGTCTGTAGTCCTCGGACCAGATGATTTGGGTTAGTTAACACTCGTTCTAGATTCTCTAAGGGTTTAAACTTAAGATCCAATCATGCTTGTAGTCCTTGGACCAGATGATATTTGCTAGTCAGCACCTCCCTACAGTTATTATTATTGAAATTTAACCTTATAATGAATCGTGCTTGAAATTCTTAAATGCACTTGACTCTAGCTTACAACCAGACTCTTCATTTAAAATACGATTTGTACATCTTCCATAAGGCCTATGAAACTTCCATATCACTTATTATTTTCAATACTTACTAATAATTCTTATATAAACCACTCTCTTCGGTATTAAGTTAAGACTATTCGCTTCATCAGCCCGATATTACGGTTAAGTTTACCCACACTACTATGCTCACAAGTTATGGTTATTCACAATAACAGTAAGCCTGGTGATACAGGCAACAAGAACATCATAGAATGAAAGAGGAAGGATTTCATTAATTAAAATAGAGTGATATACAAGTCCTTACATAAAAAAAAAAAAAACTAACTATATAACAAAACAACTACTAGGGAAAAACTATTAGATATTTAAGCCTTGGTCTAAGTAGCCGAAGGATCAACTATCTGAGGGGGCTGAACAGCAGCAGCATCTGGCACTTGTTCTTTATCTTTTTCTTGGGGACCCTCAGGCTCTCTCGGTGCTTCAGCAGGAGCAGGAAGGCTCTGGCTGACTGCGGGTTGCTCTGGAGCTTCTGGGACTTCACGAATATCCGGGTCGTAATATATGCTCCCAGGCAATCTTAGGTGAGAGTCCGCAGGGACCCCAGCAGCATCCATTGGCTTCCCCCAAGTTATGTCGCAGTAGTCTCGGCCGACCGAAGCAAACTGCTCAGTGAGACTAATCTGGGTCTCCTCCACCCCTAGTTGATATGCTGCCTTTCTTTCAGCTTCAACTGCCTCTTTGGCCAGCTGAGCATCCTTCTCGGCCCTTTTGGCAGTTTCCTTGGCTTTCTTAAGCTCAGCTTGAAGATCCTTCACCAGTGCTTTCTCTGTGGCCAAATTGACCTCGGTCAAATTCAGCAGCTGGCGTTGGTCTTCGGCCTGCTTCTAAGCATTCTTCAGGCCCGCATCAAGACTATTTCTCTGCTTGATGATCTCCTTAAACTGCTCAGACAGTTGAAAATACTCCTCCTTCAGGCTACCCTAAGACTTTTTTGCCTCAGACCGAGAATGGGCCTCTGCTTGGGCTTCAATATACATCTTTTTATTCCACTCTTCAGCTACAAAGACTTGTTGGGTAATCTGCGTAGCAAAAATGATAAAGTTAACATAAAATAAGTAAAAAAAAAGCAACATCCTAAAAGAAATGGATTAACTCACTTACCATGGCTAAATCCCTTTTTAAGGACGAGAAGAGTTCATGCTGGTTGAAGCGCCGGTAAGACTCCATGTCCCGAGGGAGGAACAGTGGCTGCTCCAAAGCCTCGGCAACAAGACCTGCCCTCCCTCCATAGTAGTTCCTAAGGGAAGTTTCCCAAGGGATTGGAGCGCCATCCAATTCTAGCCTTAGGGATCAAGTGCGAGGTCCTCTGCTTACATCAGCAACGAGGGCCTCATCTCGACTCTCCATGGATGAAGCCCTCTTGCTCCGGTGGTCCTTCACCACCTTTTGCTGCTTGGTCCCTTTTGGGAGAACCACATCCCCTTCCTCCGGGACCACGAGGGGCCTTTTCTTTTTCAGATCTGGCAATGGCTTCAAGCCGAGATCAGAAGCCTGAGGAGGTGGTGGAGGAAGACTCGCAGCTGGTTGGGATGTGCTAGTCCCCTTGGGCTCCTACTTCTTACCCCTGTTCTTCATTAAGCTTATTAAATCAGCCAAGTCTTCTACCTCCGAAGACTCTTCTGGAAGGGTGGTTATTAAAACCAGAGGGCGAACACTGGACTGCCTATCAATTTCTTCCTCGGCGTCAGAAACTTGTATCACTCGGACCTCTCTTGAAACCTCCCCTTCAAATCTAAACTTATCAATCTGTTCTTCAAGTGAAGAGGCCGATGAGGCTACTCCTTCTTCTGCTGCAACTGGTTCCAAAGGAACTTGTTGAATTGGCTAGAGGAGCTGTGGCACACCCTGGGGATTTGGATGTGGCACGGGCTCAAGATTGAACGGAGCCAAAAAGAGTTTCTAAGCTACGTCGATGCGTTTGAGACGGTAATCTCCTTGTCTTATCGGGTTGCCGGCCGGCTGAAAATCCTTCAGATTTGCTGTATAGCCAAGAATTAGAGGCACCGACCGGAGCTGCCTGTCCTCACTTACGAAGATTTCTGATCTTAATAGATAATTAAGCGCGGCAGCGTTTGTGAAGCTGAGCCGAGGAGACACGTAGTCTTTATCTGTTAAAAATCACAGCAAAACTTAGTCAGAAACTTGAAAATAATGATACAAAAAGAAGTAAAAACTGTTTAAGGTCGGAGATCCTAAACCTACTGTTAGTGAACCTAAATCTAGCATATCCCACCTGGCTCTCCTGGCTTGGTTGGGCAATGAAGACCGTCATGCCACACACCCGAGACGATCACATTGTCGCCTTTCATCCCTTTGTTAGACTTGGGAAGGCAGGATAGGAGCCTAACAACGTCGGACCGGGATTTAAGATAATATCTCGCCCCTTGCTGGCTATGAGATTCGTACATGTGTACCACGTCGAGCTAGGTGAGTCCCAATCCTAAGTGACGGTTCAGATCCTCAACTGCTCCTAAGATCCAAAAGACATTAGGCGCACACTGTTCAGGGCTAAGCCTATGGTTTCGGAGGTAAGTTCTGGTGATGGGGCCCATGGGGATAGTCATCCCCCCTTATAGAAAAGCGATGATGGGGATTACAACTTCGCCCGTTTTTCGATCTGTTAGTATTCTTTCTGGTGGACAATACCTCAAACCCACATTTTGAGGTATGCGGTATGTCGCCTTAAACTCCTTTATTTGGGCGGGGCTATCTACCATATACTAAAATCTACCCATCGCAACTAAACAAAAAGATAGAATCACTAAGTGAAGTGACTAGGGAATGATTATTCGAAGGCCGAGGAGGTTGGCTGAAGAAGGAGACGAGAGGTTTAGAAGTCGAAACTTAAGCAAACCAAATCAGAATGTGATCCTTGAACTAGTAGAAAAATTCTTACGGATTTTGAAAGGGGCTAGGACCGGTGATTGGAAGAACTTGAAGGATTCGAATGCTTGAGTTTGCTAGGTGCTCTGAAAATTTGCGAAGTGAAGAAGAAGTAACCTGTTCTGAGGCTTTATATGGGGACAAGCGAAAGAGCAGGAGTCATCCTGCCCAAATTTTGAGGAAGGATCATGTCCGTTGGATCAATAGCCCACCGTTGGATACCAAAGACAAAACGCCGCCTAGAGTAATTGATAGTGCATTGGGAATACTGAAACGACAGCAGCATTAATGAAGCGCCTGCATCTATGCCTACACGTGGAAGTTCAGATGTTTTTAGTATTTCAAATTTCTATTTCGTGACAAGTTAAAATCCTATTTTTCCTCCTCGAATGCGAGGGAAAAACTAAAATTTTGAGGGGCTATTGTGGGGGGTGAAAGCCCAGCCTAATGTATTAGGCCTGGGGCCCTATTCGAAGACCGCTGGATGTCCAAAGAGAGGAAAATATCTGAAAAAGGGTCCATGTGGAAGAATCATACCTGGAATTGAATGAGGGATGCATTCCAAAGAGGTTATCAGTTGTCCGAAGAGGTCTTCCTCCTTGGATTCGAATATTCTTGATCAATCAAGTGTTTGGAGGGTTCGAATAATCTTCCTAACAGTTCCAATAACGAAGATAAATTCTGAGCATGTCTGGAAATGATAAGAACGAAGAAATATCTAAAGGGAAAAGCTGCTACAACCGTGTTTAATGTGTTACAGCTACTTTTCTGGCCGCATTTATGTGGAGAAGACTCCTGAACAGTGTAATCTCAGCTACCACCACTCACAGAAAACTAAAAAGGAGACTTGACATGACATATACTCAAGTGGGTGCTTAGATGAAGACCAAGTGGATGATGAAGATGAAGGGGAATGATGCTATATAAAGGGAAGAAGCCTCTGATAATAAGAGGAGGGAGAAAAAAGAGAGAAAAAGAAGAAGAATACAATTTTACTGTGGCTTTAAGAATTGTAACCATCTTTTATTCAATAAAACACCTCTTCGGATATTCATTGGTTCAGTTGTTCAAGCCTGATTGCACATTAATTCATCCTTAACTATCTTAGTCGATCACTGTTTGATTCACAACTAGCCTAGCTCTTTCACCCATTCTCTACAAATTCATTGTCCTGGGTTCATTGGGCTCATAATCCATACTTCTTGGGCTTGAGCTACAATTCCTAACCCTACATTTAATATTTAGCATAAAAAACTGTAGTAGTCAGTATATATTAATTTTATTATTTTTTATTATTGTTCTTTTATTTTTATTTAGGATTATATTTTTTTAGAAGATATTTATGAATATCTAATTGTATTTTTTTTTTTTGTTCTTTCTTTCTTTTCTTGTAAGTAGCACTTTATAATTCCTATATTCCTTCACTTCATATCGCAATTGTAGTAAGCTTCTCGGCCCCCTATTTTAATTGGAAATTATTTTCTTAGTTTGTAATTTTTTATATAGATGGTTTGTAAAAAATATACCTTCAAATGGAAGTTGCATAGTTTTAACTCATTGTAGCATTTAATGTAGGATATATTTGAAATGGAGCAACAACAATATCACATCTCTAATGATGCAATGGAAGGAAATGTACGTTGCGAGATCCAAATTTATTAATGTCTTAATAATATCTACAATTATTCAATTTACATGAAAATAATTTCAACATTAGCAATATAAATTTCAACATTAGCAATATAACATTGTACATTTAAAAAAAAAAAAAAGGTTTCCACCTTACGAGTGCGACCCCAACCGTTTGCACCCCCCTCTGCAATTAGGCAAGCGTATTATCCCATATTTGCATCAATGTAGACTATACCGTGTTACCCGCCTACCATGTATCTGCCAATGCTATAACTACCCAACAGTATGCTAGGGCATACATGTTCCAGGTTTTGGCTTTACTATTTGGAAATAAGAGCCAAAGTAGATTGTATTGCTGCTTTCTCAAGTTGTTAGACGACTTTGGTGAAGCTGGGGAATATAGCCGGGGTAGTGCCACACTTGCTTTCCTTTATAAAGAACTGTGTACTGCTGCTATTCAAAAAAGCACGGAGATTGCAGGTCCTGTTTTTATATTACAATTATGGGCGTGGGAGCATCTTCCATATCTGACCCCAATTCCAAAAAATCCAACAAATTTAAATGGCGACAACCTATACGATTGCAGGTATAATATTTACTTTCTATTTCTATACAATATTGTATACTTTAGCGTTTATCCTTGATACTTCCAAACCCTAAAATCAGTGGCAATCATTAATTTTGTATAGGTGGGATACCAAGAGAACGTTTACTCACACACCAACGAATGTTCTACGTGCGTACCGTTCTAATCACAACACACATAATAATGAACAGGTAATATATCACAATGCATCAATGGTTAATTTACTAGTTATATTATTGTCTTGATTGATTATAACATAGTTATTGTAATTGGAATTACAGGTTGTTTGGACACCGTACGATAATTATTTGCATCCATGGTGTCTTGCAGAAAAACATATATGGACTACAATAGTGTCATTGCTATGCTTCCAAATTGTAGAGTATTACCATCCAGAAAGAGTCATGTGACAGTTTGGGTTGTTGCAAAGATGTCCAAAGTGGCCTACTGACAATTTGGATAAATCTGTGCATTGTGTAAAGTTGACAGGAAAGTTCGGTGTCAATTGGCTTACAAAGCATGCACTATACTACCAGTTTTGGAATGCGCGAGCTAAACATGTAGTTGGGGATGACAATTTCGATTTAGGAGTAGACTACACAACATGGTACCATCAACATGGTCACCTATTCACGACACTAAAGGCTGTTGCTCATGTGTACCAGGTTATTATTTTAGCTTTTTCAATAATACTGCACTAATAAATGTTTTTTTTTCTTTTTCTATGGCATCAAACTGAGATCAATAATATGTTAAATTTAGTTGTTGCAAACCAACAGAGGAATGATCTCACTGCACAGCAAGTCCTTCCACCAATAGTAGAGGGTCTTACCCAAGTGAAGTTATCGATGGAAGCAAATATTTCCTCCGTTTCTACCGAGAGGGTGACACACTTCGGACGATAACAAAGGCACCAAAGAAGACAACCGCAAACCTCTACTGAAACCCGCTCATCCACCTCTACACAACGTGGACAACACTGAAATGATGAAGTCGGACCATTCACCTCTACACAGCATAATATGTACATCTTTATCCAACCAGGGCCGTCAACATCTGCCGGTAATGAGCCAACCACCTTCAGTGAGTATAATCCAATTAATGTCAACGAGTACTGCATGAATTTATATCAACAATGTTTGCACCTTACAGACCAACATGCTAGATCTGACTCTTTTACACAAAATATTTGGTTCCTCTTGATGTGATAGTGTTCAATAGCAGCTTGTAGTTCATCCTTATCAGCAAAAAGCAAGCCCACATAAAACTCTTGGGTAGGGTCCCAAATACTCTGAATGGGCTTTTCAAATGGTGGGGTTGGATCAATCATATTATCCCACGTGTTCTATGAAAAGCTTAGTGATGAAGGTTGATGGAATGCCATAGCTGGATTGCTTTCATGATTACCTTCATTTAGAGGCTCATGTTCATCTCCAACATCATCAAGGACCTCGTCGTCATCAAGTTGGTCATCACTATCCATGGCCCGCATCCTTTCTGATAATGTATGGACCGCATTTTCAGTAGTAGTAGCTATGCGATGTGTATCATTGGGATCATTAGCAGCTCTCTGAGTGGCGGTTTGGTCATACTGAGTTTCAAACTCAAAACAAGTAGTCTCTTGTGTGACATGCTCAGTTGGATTATCATAGTTAGCATCACTGGTGTTCATTGGCTGATAAGGAACATGTTGGTCCTCAGTTGCAACATGGGTATATGGAGCATGATAGTCAGCACCACCAATGTTGATTGGGGAATGAGCCACATCTTCAAAATAATGACCAGTATGAGTGGCATATGGATCATGGAAGTGCCCGCCATGTGAATAACTAAACGATACACTCGATCCTTCGTTGGCATATCGAATGGGAAAAACATCTTGGTGGCTTCTTATGGGCTTTACACCCATGTATAACTCTGCACCTACAAATCCATATTGATGGTCTAACATAATGAATATTACATTAACACCATTATCATCTTCTACCAAAACTTGCTGGTAAGTCACAGGATGTGGATGACATTGAAAAGGAAATCTATACCAAATAGTCAGTTTTGAATCTTCTCTATTTATATGAAGTGTGGATGCTACTCCATCACATAGATATTCAAATGTAACACCCCAGTTTAATGGAAGCATAGAAGGAGGTGGCCTTTTGTAATAAACCCCATTTTCTCCATGTTTAATTATTCCGCCGGAATGGATGAGAAAAATGAACAACTTTTCTGCCATCTACACTAAAACATAATAATAGTATTAATATATTAACACTACACAACCATTACAATGCAATGCAAGAAGGTAATCCATTAAAAATATTCAATGTTTAAATAGCTAGAGCTGAGAGAATTCTGTTAAAGAAGATTGTTTCACTGATAATAATAGCGTTAAATTATTTTTTATTAAGGTTTATAAGTGTATACTAACCTTTATTTTTTTGGTTTTCTTATAGCATACTTGTATATTATAGACTAACAAACTAAGTATTTCTTTAAGGAAATATATGTAAATTTTGAAATATATTTTTGCTATATGAAATTTTAGGCAAAAATTCATGAACAAATAATTTAAAACATATCATACAAATCAGTTCATGTTGCAAAACACATAATACAAAAACAAGATTTGCATGAACAAATAATTTAACATAAACAAGATTTTCATGATTAACTATGCCCCTAAAACATATCAACATGAATATTATAAAAAGAAAAGTAACTACTTAAGAAATGTAACTCACCTTTTAAGAGATAAAGAACGGATAGATATTTGCAAGTGTTGTTACTTATAGTTGTTTGTAGAATGTATGGCACGCATGAATTAAAAATGGTTGGTAGAATTATAAGGGGAATAAGAGTGGAGAAGAAGGTTGATGGAATTTATAGGGGAAAAAGAGTAGAAAATAAGAACTGTGAAAATTTCAGTAACATTAGTGCTGTTTAAATAGAATACAAGTTTCATATCAGTTAACTTCTTAGATTTTAAACTGTATAATTAGATACGCAATTGATCAAATACAACACAACACAGATGGGACACTCTGATATAAATAAATTACTTAACTATAAACATATATTCACCACAAAGAATCTCTGAAACAATCTCAATTTCTTTGTTTTTTTTGGTTTACAGTGTGCCTATCAATTATTTTTTTCTTTCGTATTGTAAGAATGTTTGTACTTTCTTTGCTTTTTTTGGTTTACAGTATGTACATCAATCATTTTTTTCTTTCCTATTGTAAGAATCTATATACTTTCTTTGTTTTTTGTTTTTTGTTTTGTTTTTTTTGTTTACAGCGTGCACATCAAGGGTACTTGCCTTGCCTTTTATTACGAAGAGGAGAAATAAAAAGACAGAAAAGAATCTTGAGATAGATTTAGGCATGATCTGAATATATTCGATTCAGAGAATAAGAATTAGATGAGATGAGGAGTTGAGTTGATTGGTTGATTGAATCTTTGTTTTTTTGTTTACGCCGTGCATATAAGAATCTACGTACTTTCTTTACTTTTTTTTGTTTACAGCGTGCACATCAATCATTTTTTTCTTCCGTATTGTAAGAATTTATGTACTTTCTTTACTTCTTTTTTGGTTTACAATGTGCACATCAATCATTTTTTTCTTCCATATTGTAAGAATCTATGTACTTTCTTTGCTTTTTTTGGTTTACAGTATGCACATCAATCATTTTTTTCTTTCCTATTGTAAGAATATATATACTTTCTTTGTTTTTTTTTTTTTTTTGTTTACATTGTGCACATCAATCATTTTTTTTTATAAGAATCTACGTACTTTTTTTGCTTTTTCTTTTTGTTTATAGCGTGCACATCAATTATTTTTTTCTTCAATTTCGTATTGTAAGAATTTATGTACATTTTTTTAGAATAAGAATCAATGTACTCATTGTACTTAAATCTATCATTATTTGTTTCATAGGGTACTTTTACAATACGAAATAAAATAACATGGCATACACACAAACCAAACTGCTTCGGTCAAAAAAATACTGAAGAATAAAAAGACAAAAAATGTACTCTAAGGAGTTGAGGTGAATATATTCGATGCAGAGAATAAGAATCAGATGAGATGAGGAGTTGAGGTGATTGGTTGATTGAAGCTTTGTTTTTTTGTTTACTTTCTTTGCTTTGTTTTTTTTTGTTTACAGCGTGCGCATAAGAATCTATGTACTTTCTTTGCTTTTTTTTTTTTTTTGTTTACAACCTGCAAATCAATCATTTTTTTCTTCCATATTGTAAAAATCTATGTACTTTCTTTGCTTTTTTTGGATTACAGTGTGCACATCAATCATTTTTTTCTTTCCTATTGTAAGAATCTATATACTTTATTCGTTTTTTTTTTGTTTATAGCGTGCACATCAATTATTTTTTTTTCTTTTATATAATCTATGTACTTTTTTTGTTTTTGTTTTGTTTTTATTTATAGTGTGCACATCAATTATTTTTTTCTTCCATTTCGTATTGTAAGAATCTATGTACTTTTTATAGAATAAGAATCAATGTACTCATTGTACTTGAATCTATCCTTATTTGTTTCATAGGGTATGATGCTGAACAGAATCAGTAGACTGGACAATTCGGTTTTGATGGGCTGAAGGTGGTAGCAAAGGCCTGAAAAAGAAACACAATATCAAAGGAGACCGGGGCGGACCAGCCTAAGATCCTCCGATGGCTAAGTTAGTATCTTTCCCACAAATGGAATTCTAACTGTATTAGAGTAATGTCAGAATACTCTCATACCTTTGCTTGATTCAGACCGGTCCTTATATAGGGAACTTTGAGGCGGTTATTGGTTCAATAACTTCCTCCAGATTTGTGGAATCCGGACATAACTTCCTCAACGGCTATAGAAGTTACAACCGCTGGTGGAAGTTACATACTTGGGAGGAATTGGTGGCGATGAACACGGGTTGATTAACCGCTCCAAAATTTGCCAAGTGTTGTGTGGTCGTCCATGTGCAATGCCCATGGACGACTCTTTGTTAGACTGTTGTGTGGTCGTCCATGCGCTTTGCCCATGGACGACTCTCTTGTCCAGAGATGACTGTTATGTGATCGTCCATCTGTTTTGCCCCTGGACGACTCTTTTGCTCAGACGACCCGATTGAACATTTGGATATACGATGCTCATGGACGACCGCTATGGACGAACAAGAGATGGTCATTTTTTGCTATCCCATCAGGGTACTTTTACAATAGGAAAGGAAAGAACATGACATACACACAAACCAAACTGCTTTGGTCAAAAAAATACTGAAGAATAAGAATATGCGTACTTTTCTTGACATTTCTCTCGCCTCTATTTCGGCAATGCCATTGCCACAAACCAATTGCAACTTTTTTTTTTCCCTCCCATTTTCAGCAATGGCATTGCCACAATTGCCACAAAATCCCCCCCTATTTCAGCAATACCATTGTCACAAACTAATTGCAATAATTTTTTTTCCTCCTATTTCGGCAATTCCATTGCCATAAATCCATTCCGCAATTTTTTTTTTTGGAGAAATGGTACACAATTTTTACAACAAATTCTAAGCGGCAGGTTGTTATTGTTGGATTAAAAAAGTAATCTCAGTGTTAAATTCAAATTTGAACTAATTATTAATCACTTGTGATTTGTTGTGAAAATGTTGTAAAAATATTGTGGATGTAGCACGCTTTTTTTTTTTTTTTTTAATTGCTCTCCAGATTTCGGCAACCACTTTTTTTTTTCCTCCCATTTTGCGGCAATGGCATTGCCACAATTGCACAAAATTTTCCTCCCTATTTCGGCAATGTCATTGCCACAAACCAATTGCAAAATTTTTTTTTTCCCTCCTATTTTGGTAATGCCATTGCCACAAATCAATTCCACATTTTTTTTGGGGAGAAATGATATGTGCACACAATTTTTACAATATTTTTACAACAAATTCTAAGTGGCAGGTTGTTACTGGTTGTTATTGTTGGATTAAAAAAGTAATCTTAGTGTAAAATTCAAATTTGAACTAATTATTAATCACCTGTGATTTGTTGTGAAAATGTTGTAAAAATATTGTGGACGTAGCACTTTTTTTTTTTTTTTTAATCCCTCCCCAGTTTTCGGCAACCACTATTTTTTTTTCCCTCCCATTTTCAGCAATGGCATTGCCACAATTTTTTTTCCCTATTTCGGCAATGCCATTGCCACAATTGGTTTCCTTTGGGCAACCGCACATGCGCACTTCGAGCACTTCACACCCACTCGGTCAGCGTGTTTGGGCAGCAGAAATTTCAGTAATGCCATTGCCGAAATTCAAAATTTTCTCTCTCCCACTTTTTCTCTTTCTCTCTCATACTTTTGTTAGAATTTCGGGAACACCGTTGCCGAAATTCACTTTCTTTCCTCAATTCCCTAAATAAGTTAGAACAGTGCCCATAACGCAAATAAACTCGAGATTCAACAATATTCAGTCAAAAGACTCGTATAAGAGCACTTGTAGTAGTGGAGGTAAAGCTATTTTTTTTTAGCTTCATTGCTACAGTGCATATCTATCTATGGATGTGCATTGTAGCTTAGAGCTAAAAAAAAAAAAAAAAAAAAAAAAAAAAAAAATTATTCCCTGCTCGGTTGTGTGTGTGGCTGTGATGTTTGTGTGTAGTGGATATATTATTTTATTTTAGTAGTTATTTATTTTATTGTAATGTTTATATTATTTTATTGTATTGAAAGCTAAAATAGATCCATTGTTGCAGCATGTGTATAGGTAAAATAGGTAAAGTAACTTTTTGCGGTGCCAAATAGCTAAATTTTTAGCTCCACTGCTGTGGATGCTCTAATGGTTACATTTGACATTAGCTGAAAATATAATCTTTTTTACTATTTAGTTTATTTTTGTTACTATCCATAAGTCTCATTGCATTTTTTGGTACTATTTATGAGTTTTATTGTATTATTTTAACTAGTTTTTTGCTTTATTTACAGTACTTTCAGTAAAAAGTTTTCAGTATAAGCTAAATAAGCTGTTCCCACTTAAATATTATTCGTAAAGAAGAAAGTAAATAATGCAAAATGATCAACCTAGCATCATCTCATTTAGTATTGTCCAAACATGAGGGAATTGAGGATATAAGCTGAAACAAGTTTCTCAAAAAAAAAGAAAAAAGCTTTAAAATGTGTATTTTATTCCTCAAAATCTCTTCAAATTCTTTTTTCTCTTGTACTTAAAAACACATTCAAACAAAAAGAACATCCATTCACGTTTCTTTTGTTAAGGGCATTTTTTTTTCCACTAGACTTTAAAAATACTTATAGACAAAGCTCACAATGTCAGTTCAAAGCCCATTCATATAAGCCTACACAACCCATGAATTTAGCCCATTCAAAGAAGCCCACGTGCTTAGCAAAAACGAACACAAATGGGTTTGACTAAATTAAGCCCAACAAAGTCAACCCAAAATATCCACTGACGTGGACAACCAAATCAAGAATACTTAAAGAGATCAGCCAAAAATTAGCACCACTCAAGGCCCAAGGGCCCACTGTCTTAGTCAGAGGCCATGTTACTAAAATCCTTAATTTTCATAATCTAAACTAAGCCCATATGTGAAAGAGGGCACAAGATGGCTCATTCGCAATGGCACCAAAATAAACTTCTGGCATGACAATTGGACAGGCAACGGCCCCCTCCGCAGGGCCATTCAAGGTCCTTTTAATTGTCACGACGCTGCCACCCTGTTACACGAAACTTGGGACCACAACGGAGATAGGGGCTTTGGACAACTTATCCTTTGTCTTCCCCCAGAACATCCTTAATACCATAAAAGCCACCCCCAAACCCTTCCACTCTGACCTTAAAGACCTCCCAACCTGGGAGCCTTCTCCTAATGGCATGTTTAGCACCCATTCCGCGTACACTCTCTCACAGGACCTCCCTACCCCCTTCCTGGAAATGGATTTGGAAAACTCCTACCATTCCAAGAATTCAAACCTTTCTCTAGTTAGCATCTCACGATAGACTCCCCACAAGAGCCCTTTTTCGCGCTAGACAAGTCATTCAAAATGACAAATGCCCATTATGCCACACCAACGCTGAAAACACGCTTCACATTCTAAGGGACTGCCCATGTGTCGCTTCCATCTGGTCCAAACTAACCAACTCTCTTTTCCCCTGCGACCCCATCTTTGCTTGGCTAACCGCTAGAGGCCATGGTCACCCATCAACACCCCCACCCCCCAAGCAATATTCCTTGGTCCGTGACCTTCCCTGTGATTGTTTGGTGCATTTGGTTGACCAGAAACAAGTTGCTCTGGGAAGCAACAAGCTTTGATACCAATACCATACCTAGAAAGATCACCTCTACAGCCACTGACCTCCTCCACGTTCTCCCTTCTAAACACCTTTCGCCTACAAAATCCATCCATCATATAGGTTGGACCGCCCCCTCCCTCGGGCCTTTTCAAGTTAAACACTGACGGATCCATTTCCAGGGTTGATTTTTCTCATCCTTATAATGCCATTATCGTTGATTGCAGGTACCTCTTCCAGCATTTTGAGGAAGCCCACATCAACCACGTCCACCGCGAAGGCAACCATTGTGCGGACTTGCTAGCTAAGGAAGGAATAAATTCCTCCTCAGATTTTGTTCTTCATCCCTCTCCCCCTTCCTATATTTTGTAGCAGCTTTTGGCTGATTCTTGGGGTGTTGTTTACCCTAGACATTGTATTTTGCCTTAGTCAATTAGGTTTACCAAAAAAAAAAAAAAAGTCATTTTGCATCCACTTGGATGCTCTTATTATCTTTATTATATATTGCTGCACATCATCGTATTATAATGTTGCATAACGCATTTATTGAAATTATTTAATGTTGAATATATTAAATTGGCATTGACGAATATGTGTTCATTTAATCATGCTAAATACATTTGTTTGAATTGTTAAACATATTTATTTATCCCAATTTCATATGCTTGACTACCTAATATTAGATATGGCAAACGGTCGGATCGGGTCATTTAGGTTGCTGGTCAAAACGGGCCAGGTTAAAAATGGGTTGGGTCAATTGGGTTACGGGTTGGGTTGAGATGGCCCATATTTTTCACATTAAAAAAAAAAACACACAACAAATAAATGCCAACTTTTTAGAGAGAATGAATCAAATCAAATAGTTAGACTATTTGTTACTAATTTACTATTATACATGTGAAGAGAAAAAAATAAATAAACCAAAAAACCAAAAGATTTTCATATCCTTACAATTTAGATGGTTTTGATTTTTGAGCATGGCTAAAATTCTTTACATACTTCAAATTCAAAGTTCACTAGTGATAAAAACTAAATGTTATGAACCATGTCAAGTTATTAGCCTTCTTAAATGCACAAATCCCTGTTGCATTTAAAATAATAATAATGTTAGATTATATATATATATATATATATATATATATATATAAAACCTTTGAAAATAAACATAACAATTTAAGTAAAGAAGAACAAGTAAATATTTTATAAGAATTATACCTTAATTTACTCAATGTTGGTAGTAGATTCAACACTACAAATATTCATACTTGTGAATGGAAGCTCAAGTTGGCCAATTTTATCAATATCTTCATCTACAGTACAATATTTTAATATAATGTAAGTGTACCATGAAAGCAAATCAAAGCTTATCAATAAAGAGTTAAAAATGTATAATTTCTATGACTCTATTGATAAATTAAAATACTTTCAAATCCATATAACCAACTATTAGTGCACAACATAACTTCCACGTTCTCAGGCAAAAGACATGATCAATATGGAGTAAGAATTTTTTTTCCTGTGTTAAAACTTGATTTAGATGCAACATTAGTTATAGAAATGCTCATGAGATCTCGTCCCATTAAAGAGTGTTCTAGAAACCGATTGTAATGTTCTTTCCACCAAGAGAGAACTTCCAACTTTGAATTTTGCTTTTGCTAAGTCTAGGCTATTCTAAATACACGTCCAATTGAGATTTTTATTTTGGCACTACGAGAACTTTCATAACTAATCATTAAAAAAAAATTGCAACTAAAAAAAATACCACACAACATTATTGATAATGCTCGAAAATCAGTAGATTGAATGCTCCAAGCTTTCATGACGGTTGGATGACTTGGAGAGGAAGAAAGAGGTTATTAAAGGTGACTGGGGTGAACCGGCCAAGGACTCTCCGATGGTTAAGTCAGTTTTTTCTCTAGAACACAAATGTAGTGAATGGATGAATAATAGTACGTACCTTGATTAGATTTTATAGAGCGTTTGAAAGTGGGTCTACTTGTTAGGTGCCACTAACATCGTGGGAGATGTGTGAACTTAATGGGGTGAGTGGAGCGAATTTCAGGGAATTCACCGTACGTTCCGAGAAGAGAGTTAGTGGTCTAACCATTTGAGATTGTGGAAAACACTTAGAAATTTACGAAGTGTTTATTCGTCGTCCATACCTTCTCCTGGTTTGGATGAGCTGGTGATATTCTTGGACGTCTGTATTCTATGATTGTGGTGCATATTTCTCATTTCTTATTTCTGAAGGCTGTTTTGGATGTTACTGGTCTTGGACAACCATTATGGACGAAGACTACTTGTTATTTCTCCATTCTTAACACCTTGCTGGTGTAGTAGATGGGCTTCTGTGTCTTCCCTTCTTTTCTGACTAAGGCTAAGCTTATTTCGTGAGGAGAGACTGCTAAATAGAGGTATAGTTCTTCACCTAGTTTGGATGGGCTCAATAAGGGAGTTGTTGTGAGATACATCTTGAATTCTTCAAATGCTTGTTGACACTTGTCTGTCCATTCGAATGCTTTTCTTAACACTTTGAAGAATGGAAAACATTTGTTAGTAGCTTTTGAGACAATTTTGTTGAAAGCTGCTACTAGTCCAGTGAGGTTTTGCACTTCTTTGACATTCGTTGGTGGTGGCTCCATGCTTAGTATTCCTTGGATCTTGTCAGAGTTTGCTTCAATCCACCTTTGTGAGACCATGAAACTAAGGAACTTCCCTCATGAAACTTCGAAGGCGCACTTTCTTGGGTTCAGCTTCATGTTGTATTGTCTAAGCATGCCAAAAGTCTCCTGGAAGTCGTCCAGGTGCTGTGTCTTCTTTACGCTTTTAACTAGCATGTCATCCATATATACTTCAACATTTCGCCCAATTTGTAGACAAAACATCTGATTGACTAACCTCTGATAGGGAGCCCTTGCATTTTTCAAACCAAAAGACATTACTTTGTAACAAAACAAACCTTGGCTTGTAACAAAGGATGTCTTCTCTTGGTCTGCCTAGTCCATCTTTATTTGGTTGTACCCTGAGAATGCATCCATGAAGCTTAGCAATTAATGTCCAGCTGTTGAGTCTACTAGTTGATCAATGTGTGGAAGGGGATAACTATCCTTGGGGCAAGCTTTGTTCAGATCTGTGAAGTCCACACACATCCTCCATTTGCCATTAGCTTTTCTAACCATCACTATGTTTGCTAGCCAATTGGGGTAGTAGACTTCGCGGACGAACTTCGATGTTACTAACTTCTCGACTTCTTCTTTAATGGCATCGTCTCACTTTGGGGCGAATGCTCTTTTATGGGCTTGTAGGACTGGAATACGTTTAGACGATGAGTTATCGCATTTGGGTCAATCCTAGGCATGTCTTCATGGCTCTAAGCAAACACATCCTTGCTCTTCTTGAGGAATTGGACTAGGTCTTGCTTTGTCTTTTCCTCCATACTTGTTCCAATCCTTGTGAACTTCTTCGAGTTGGATTCGTCCAAAGGAATATCTTCTAATATCTCAATCGGCTCGACTACTGTAATTCTTTCCTCGATATTTATTGTTGGCAATTACTCATCCATACGCAACATGGCTAGATAACATTCTCTAGCTGCTAATTGATCGCCTTAGACCTCTTCTACGCCATAGTCCATTGGGAAATTAAAGGAAAGGTGATAAGTGGACGTTACAGCTTTCCAACTATTCAAGGTTGGTCATCCTATGATAAAATTGTATGAGGACGAGCAGTCAACGACGAGGAAATTCACTTCTTTGGTAATCTGTTGCGGATAAGGCCTAACCATAATGGGTAGGGAGATAGTGCCTGCTGGTAGAACTTTCGTCCCTCCAAATCCAATCAAGGGGACATTTGTTGGATTCTTTATCAATCTTCATCAGCTGGAAGGCCGGGCAGTAGAGGATATCTACTGAGCTCTCGTTATCTATTAGCACTCTTTTTGTTGTATAATTAGCAATTGTCAAAGTGATGAAAATTGCATCGTGATAAGGATGGCGTAGTCTCCTTGCGTCTTCATCAGTGAAAGTTATGGCTGGTTCGTCCATCCTTGGTACTCTTGGTGGATGACCATTAAGTTGAACATTCTGAACCACTTAAAGGTAGGTCTTCATGGATCTGGACAAGTTGGCAGCTGATATTCCCCCAACAATAACCCTTATTTCTCCAAGTGGTGGACGAACTGGCTTTTCTACTTTACCATTTAGTGGTAATCTTTCGTCCTTATGCTCTTGTCCAATAAAATTTTTCAATTTCCCTTGTTTGATTAGGACTTCAATTTGATACTTTAGACCATAACATTCGTCAGTGTCGTGCCCATGGTCTCGGTGGAAACAATAATACTTGCTTCTATTCTGCTTGCCAGGATCTCCTTTTAGCTTTTTTGGCAATTTCAAGGACGGGTTGTCTTTGATCAACATCAACACTTAGTCAAGTGAAGTGTTCAAGGGTGTGTAATTGGAGTATCGCCCTGAGAACTATCCTGCCTTTTTGCCATCTTGATTATTTTTTTCTCTCGTTTTAGCCTTTTTTGGATGAGGGCCCTGTTCTGGATGATGCATTTATCTAGGCTCCACTCATTCAGCTTTCTTCTTCTTCTTCTTGGCAATGATTGTGTCCTTAGCATTTATGAAGCTTTGGGCTGAGTGTATCAACTCAGCCATTGTTTGTGGCTCTTGGTCATACAGTTTATGAATGAACAAATCGGAGGTAACTCCATTGTAGAAGGTCGCCAAAAATATTTTGTCGTCCATCTAGTCTACTAATAGAGCTTCCCTGTTAAAATGATTGATGAAAGTCTGTCGACTCTCATTCTCTCCTTGCTCTATGTTCAGCAAGTTGGACAAGGAGTACTTATGCCTTTGGCCTCTGAAGAAGTTGTTGACGAACAACTTGCTTAACTCCTAGAACGAAGTTATAGTGTTTGGTGGTAGTTTGTCAAACCATACCCTAGCTAGGTCTTTCAGCATAGTAGGGAAGACTCTGCATATGATCTCATCTGGAACGCCTTAGAGGTGCATTGTTGTCTTGAACGTGGCAATGTGATCACAAGGATCTCGCGTTCCATCATATGAGTCCAAGGTAGGCATTTTGAACTTAGAGGGTAAAAGATGACTTGTGATGGACGCAGTAAAGAGAGAATCGGTTTTGTGGACGAGTTCATCCACATGATTCATCCTCCTCATTGAGTCCCTCGTCTCTTCCATGGCTTTCTCCATCTAGTCCATCTCTTTCTCCAAGTGTGGTACCCTTCAAGTAATGGTGCCTTTGGACTGATCTCCTCCTTCAACGCTATTCTCCACCCCTCCATTTTTTGAGTTTTGCCCAAGCTCCTTTGCACATCGGTGTCGACGTTGCTTCTTTCTATTAACCTTTCTAGTTAATTCTTGGTTTTGTTGTGTCAAGTCCACCATTACAACTGCCATGGATTTCAACTGCTATTGGACGAATGCTAGTGGTGGTGTTGGTGCATGGTTTGGATGACTAGAAGCATTTCCACTCTCCGAGTATTCTAGACTTATGGCCATCGACCTTGTCTGGACCATGCAGCCTTTTGTCTTAGAAAGGAAAGTGGCTAACACTTAGAATCTTTCCCATAGACGACGCCAATTGATAATACTCGAAAATCAGTAGGTTGAATGTTCCGGGCTTCCATGATAGTTGGATGACCTGGAGAGGAAGAAAGAGGTTATCAAAGGTGACCGGGGTGAAATAGCCAAGGACCCTCTGACAGTTAAGTCAGTTCTCTCTCGAGAACACAAATGTAGTGAGTGTATGAATAGTAATACGTACCTTCATTAGATGAGGTTTGGTCCCTTTTACAGAGAGTTCGGAGTGGGTGTACTTATTAGATGTTACTAACATTGTGGGAGATGTGTGGACTTAATGGGGTGAGTGGAGCGAATTTCGGGGAATTCACCCCACGTTTCAAGATGAGGGTTAGTGGTTTAACCATTTGAGATTGTGGAAAACACTCAGAAATTTACTAAGTGTTTATTGGTCGTCCATACCTTATCATGGTTTGGACGACCTGGTTCTCTTTAGACGACAAGATCCTCTTTGGACGATTGGTGATATTCTAGTATGTCCGTATTCTATGTTTGTGGTGCATATTTCTCATTTCTCCTTTCTCCTTTCTAAAAGCTGTTTTGGATGTTACTGGTCTTGGATGACCATTATGGACGAAGACTACTTGTTGTTGATCACCATCAATTATAAATTCATTAAAAAAATACCACAACATATACCAAACAAAATTCAATATACTTACACCATCTTCCATATCTTCATCATGATCATCTATATCACCATGGCTAGAACTCCCAACACAATATGAAGCAATTGTAGTAGCCATAGGCTTGGGACATTCATATTCTGAATAAAGCTTATACAATTGTGCTTGAACTTGCTCCACCTTCATTTCGGCAATGTGTTCAATTGGTTTTATCTTCTTGAAAGTAAAGTCCGCAAAATCTAACTTATACCTTGGATCAAGAACAATAGCACAAGCTAGTATTACACTATAACAATCCCAATATTTGTCAAATTTACCTTGGATCAAAAAAAAAAAAAAAATTTGGACATGTTGTTAGATAATTAGATAGATATTAGTATACTACTATTCCTTTTGTATATATTTTTTTCCCTTTTCATTTAACTCTTTATTTTTTTTAGTAAATAGGGGGCAGGACACACAAGTTCATTATGCATTTAATAATAATGTTATGTACCTAGGAGTAGTCTATGACACCTTGCCATGTAGTTTTTAAATATTTTTTTATGGAAAAAAAAGTTAAAAAACAGGATGGCCGTGGGTCTGGTCGGGTTAGTCCACAAAAAAACGGGTGAGCCACGGGTTGGCCCTTATTTAATTCAGGCCAAAAAATGGGATTTGGGTGGGTTCGCAGCTCATTTTGCCATGTCTACCTAATATATTTCCTCTAGCTTAAATCATTTATACACGAGGAAACTATTTTTCTCATTTCTTGTTATTTCCATCGTTTATTATGTTATTTTTTGTCTAGAAGAAAATGTAATGATAGCTTTTAATGAACAATTCATTGGCATGACCGCATGAGTAGTAGAATTGACTATCCTAGAAATCCCAAGTCTGATCACTAAGTTATCAAAATACGACACATGTAATGGCCACAAAACGACCCTAAACACTGTCCAAGCACACCTATGACAATGATTTATGATAAAATTTCATTGCGATATTGAAAACATGGTTGAGATACTTGGGGCATGTTTGGTATCAGATTTTAAATATAGGTTTCTGTTTTCAAAACTTGAAAATGGTGGCTCTCACTTTTAAATTGTGTTTGGTATGAGTTCATAGAATATATTTTTCAAAATACAAGGTTAAAAACATGTATTGTGAAAACAAGTTTTTCAATAACTTTAAAAACAGGTATCAATGTTGTAATGGTAAATATTTTGAAAAATGTGGACTCCACAATGTGTCATAAAAAGTTAAATTTTCATTAAAAGTTCATCCTCCTACCAAACACCATATTTTGTGTTTAAGTAAGTTCTTAAAAAAACTGTCCTAGAAAAATAGTTTCAAACATAAATTTTTACATTATGAGTTTTTGAAATAAGTTTTCGAATCCATTTTTTGAAAATTTTTTAGAAAACTATTTTCACATTATTTTGAAAAATAAAAACATGAATGCTCTAAGTAAAGAGGACCTTATAGAACATCATAGTTCTTCTTTTCTTTTTCGTTTTTACCAATTAATTGTTGGTCTTAGTTGTGGTTAAAAGTGATAGCCAATGGTTTTTACCCACACATTCCCTTTCCCGTTATCTATCTCTTTATCTATGTATGTATCTAAAACATAAATAAAAAACAAGTTGGTCCTAGTTTTATTGGATGTCTTCGAATTAACCTCAAGACGTGACTCGTGAGGTACAGTACAGCGACGCAGTAGCATTGGGGATAAGATATAGGACATATGTGTGCTGTATCTCTAGGTTTCCAATTAAATGGGCCAAAAACATGAAAAATAAAAATCACTTGGGCCTGTCTTATGAGTTATGAATGATTTAAAATGTTCTAGTTATATATTGGGCTAAAATAGAATTTGATTGTAAAATAGACCATCAAAATACCCAATCAATCTGCCTTTATAAAAAAATGGGCCGAATTATTAGAGGGACCACTTGCAGATTTATGCCGGTTTGCAATAACGCTAGAAGTCTAGTACTATTCACTTTTTAGATTGCTTTGTCTGCGCTTCTCGTGGCATCCTATTATTCTTAGCTTGCTAGCTTATTTTTGTTATAATTTATAGGTCCCATTGCATTATTTAGTATTATTCATAAGTCTCACTGTGCTATTTCAACCACCTTTTAGCTTTATCTACAGTACTTTCAGCAAAAAGTTTTCAGTTTCAGCTAAATAAACTGTTTCCAAATGGACTCTTAGGGTCTACTAGGGTTGGGACCAAGCTGTTGGGTCCCAAATAATTTTATCACTAATATTACCAATTCCAAATAACAATCACATACAAAAACACAAATATTTACGTGTAAAATCTTTTCTCATTGGAAGAAAAAACTATGGAACAAATTCCGAATCAATTTCACTATTACCAAACTAGTTATAATAATTCTTAAATTTATGCCTAACTTGAGATCCACCAAATAAAATAACAAATCCTCTTGTGTGTGTCTCATAGCTAAAGAAAAATCTCATTGTTTTCTTTGCTCTCACATACACTCTCTTTGTGTCTCACGATTATAGAAAACTCTTTTTGTTTTTCTTTACTCTCTCACACACTAATTATTATTTATCTTGAAAGCGGCAACACTTTGCTCTCTCTTCTCTAGTTTTGTTCTCTTTTTCTTTCTCTTTTCCATGTGGCTTTCCTTGACTATCTTCTCGAAATGGGTAAAACTTTACTCTTTCCTCTCTAGATTTTTTCTTTGTCTTTCTCTTTTCCACGTAGCTCTCCTTGGCTATATGTTGTATCTTTCTCTCTCTTGGTTTCATGCTCTATTTTCTCTTTCCCCATTGGGAGGACCTTTGGGCCAAACCCATCAAATTCTTTGTAGAATTGTCTATTTATAAGACTCTTTTCAAAATTCCCTCTAGAATAAGGAATACATTAATTCTTTAACAAGGAATAGACTTTCTTTTCACACCAATGATTAGTCTTTCTAATGCAGGACAGAATCTACAATTTAATTTTTGTAATTGTTTAATTATGATATTTTTATGTAAAAAAACGTTATTTTAGGTTTAGGTGATTTATTTCCTTGTTTTTAGGTGCTTTTAAAGATTTTTAGGTCAAATTTGGTTCTTGTTATGCTTAGATATTAATTAGGAGTTATTTTTGAATCTATTTTTTTGTCTGTCAAGTTTTATGAAGCTCTTAAATAGGCCCTTAAGTCTGTTAACGTTTTTCAGTATTATTGATATTAATAAAAATTTAAACTTTGGTCTATTGTCTCTTTGGTGGATTCCAGAACCATTTCTCCTTGTAGATTCAAGAACCCTTGTAGATTCAAGGAACCCTTGTGGATTCGAGGTTATTTTCAGAATCAAATGTGTTTTGTTTCTTGTTTTCTAAAAGTAGATGTGTTTTGCTTTTTGACACTTCTGCATCCCGCATGAGTTGGTATCAGAGTCTTGACTTATCCTGATTTGGAGGCTGATGATGGTGCTGTTGGAGTATGGAAACAATAGGGATAACTGCCGCGAAAACGTAACTCATTGGAAACCTATTGGTAAGCAAATTTCATATAGGCCTTATAAGAGAATTGCAAGTTTTAATGGTTATTTTTGTAAAGAAGATTTTCTTGATTGACTATTTAGTCTAAAGGATTTATTTGACTTTGAGAATATTTCTTATGAGAGAAAAGTTAGACTTACTTTGTATAAACTTAGTGAGTATGCCTTACGTTGGCGGGAACGAGTACAATTTGATAGAACCCAACATGGTCAACACAAAATTCGTTCATAGTTAAGGATGAAAAAGACGCTTGCTATCAAATTTTATCATTTGAATTGTGATGAACTTTTGTCGTATACAAAACAATATTATTATTATTGGCCAAGAAATTCATACTTGAATTATTTTGAAGAGCCAAATATTCCACCATTAAGGGAAGAATTGCATGTTGAAAATAATATTTTTCTTGAAGAATATGTAGAAGTCAAAGAAGAAAATATAAAGATTTCTAAGGAAATTAATGAAAGCCTTATTATAGAAGAAAAACCTAAAATCAAGATTGTAGAAGAAATTGATAATACCCTGTTGGGAAATTTAGATTCCGGTTGATAGAATTAAAAAGTTTTAAACCCAAGTGGTTAATTAGATTTATTATAAATAAAACTTGTTAAAACAAACAAATATCAATATCATGTCAAAATCATGCAGCGAAAAAAAAAAAAAAAGACAAGATATGATGACCAAGAAAAACCAATTAAACACACTAGTTTCATAGTAAAAAATCTGGGGGGAAACCTTCCTGAAAAGTAATTCACTATAGTAAAGAGAAGTTTCAGATCTAGTACAAAACTTTTGTCCTTGGACTCTACAATTCCTGTAAATGAACTCACAGCAGAAATCTTCTACCGCTTTAGAACATCTGAACTCTTCAATATATGAACACCACCCTTTGATGATGCACGAATCCCAGTACGTGACTTACCAATTGCGCGGATCCTAGTACACAACTTCAATCACCAACTAGAAAAATATTGTTGGCTGCAAAGTTCTTTACCTCATCAACAATGAAGATCAAGAAACACTTGATTACAAAACCCTAAGGCGCAAAGACGCAGTAGCTTATTTTAGAGAGAATAAGGCATCGGTCACCTTTTGCATGTGTTCTCCTTGTATTCTCTTGTCTGACGGCCTCTAAAATAAACCTTATATAGGTATAGGATTGTGAGAAAAGAAACCCTACACATACATGTCAACATGGGCCGAAAATCAGATTTGAAAATCTGAATTCTCGTAACCTTGATCGATTGGGAGGTGTCAAGGAGGTGTTGATAAGGTGTCGAGCTTTAAACTTCGATAGATACAGCTATCGAGAAGCTATCGAGGAGCTGTCGAGGAGACATGAGCTTTCTCGATCGATTCACTAGCTGTTGAGAAGCTATCGAGATTGCGATAAGAAGAAATTGAAAAGCTCGAAAGATAGCCTAGTTATCGAGAGGTGTCGAGCAGCTATCAAGCTATCTGTTCGCAGGTGTCGAGGTATCTGTTCAGCTTTATTGAACGACTTTACTTCACTTGTTTCTTGGTCCAATTTTCATGACTTTAATACTAGACTTGAACAACATGTTTCTTAAAATATTAAACACATCATAGATCTACCTAATTACAAGTAAATTGAGTTTTGTCAAAAGATTAGCCAACTATATAAAATAGTGACATATGTTCCTAACAAGTGAATCACATACGTCCTAATAATCTCCCCCTTTGGCAATTCGTGACAAAACCACAACAAATAAATGAACATATGAGAGAAGTCATAAATCGCTCAACTCATATTCACTTGTTTAATACAATAAAATCTATCCTAACACAAACTCTTGAAATTTTTTGCAAGAAGAGAGTTTATGGCAAGTAGACTTTGACAACCTGTATTTCTAAAACACTTTAAATAAAACTCATCAAGGTATCTTTGTGTGAAGCAAAAATAATGGATTGCATACAAATAAAGAAACATGTGTATAAAGAAAGAAAAGAAACAACACATATAAAGATAGGTGAAGAAGAAGACATACATCAATAGATATAAACCAAATATAAATACAATGTATGTCAAACAGGATCACAAGATCGGTGTACAAGAAGAAGAAAATAAGCACTCTCCCTAATAAGATGAAACACATCTCCCTAACAAGATGAAACACATCTCCCCCTTACAGAGGCATGTATTTCTCCCCCTAACATGTAGAATCTTATAAAAAGAAACCATATTTTCTCCACAATTTCTCTTCCTTTTTGTCATGATTGACAAATGGTGCAAGAAGCTAGAAAGCTTCACCCAAGAAACATAAAAATGATTAAGGATGATCAAGGGGGCACAAGAAATCCATATAAATGCATGAATGTAATGAAATAAGATGCTATGGATGCTAAGGATGACAAGATAAAAGAACGATGCAAAACATGTGAAAAACAAATCTCTCAATAAGAAAAAAATGTTAAGCACATAGATCCCAAAACACACACACTCACTAAACAAGTCTAACCAATTTTATATTTCAAAAACAAGTTAAGACAATTTAGTGAGCATACATTAACACATGTAAAGCCTTGTGATAGCCAAATATCATTGTACCTGCACATGTATCAAAAGTAGCAAAGAATATTGCGTGTTGTGTGAAAAACATCGCAAGATTGCATAAGTGTATACATGTTATGACGATTTGAGATATGAGAAAATTACTTTAACTCACACACAATCATAACTGTTTGATGGGGACTGTCATCTTTGAGGTATATCCTATAACTCCCACATCTCCTAGAATACACGTTTGCAATCATATTTAAAAGCATTTTTGATCTTTTTGCTTTTTATTTTCTTTGCATTTTTCTTTTTAATTTAGCATATCATGCATGGGCATATAAGAGAGAGAAAATAAATACCCAATGATATTTGACATTCCAATTTTGCTATGCTGAAGCACACAAATGTCATTGACATCACACTTTTGCTATGCCGAAGCATACAGATGTCTTTTATAATTGGTAGGCAACAGTGGTGAGATGGTTATTTATGCCTTTCTCTTAGGATTTTCTAGTCCTACCCGTCAAAAAGAGTGATACGAGTGTTTAGTCCAAGAGATAACTTAATCTTACTCATCACAAACAAAAGCCACAAAACTCACTTGCTTAGTTGTGCATGGAGATGCTCATCTAAGCTACAAGAAATACAAAGTTTAGAAAACTTTGTTTCAATGGTCATCCAAGGTACACAAGTACCAATGTACACAAAACATACACTGTTTTTGTATTTTTTTGATTTTTCCTTTTTATTTTTATTTTGAAAACAAAAAAAAATAAAAGCTAAACAACCAAACAAAAACAAACAAAGAATCATCAAAGCATGAAAGAAAGATGCATATGCATGAAGACATGATAGAAAGGTGCAGATGCATGAAAGAATGATTCTAAAAACAAATAAGAAATCAAGCAAAAAGAGTCCTACTTTAGATAGAAAGAATTAAAATAGAGGACAAATAGAAAAGACAATTAAGTCTTATGCTCCTTTCTCACCTACACAGCACGAGTCTTTGGCCGTGAAGATAAAAAGACAGGTGTCCTAGTATGTCTACTAAAGGACATAGAAGAATTAAAATTCTCTTGAAATTGAGTTAAAAAGCTCAAGATTTTTAATAACTCTTCAAACAAAGGTGTAGGTCCTTGAGAGGAAACTTATGACCGTTTGAACAATTGCTTATAAGGATACAACTTAAAGCAATTAGGACGAATGTGTCCAGCAACACCACAATGGTGACAAACATGAGGTCTAATAAAAGATTTAGAATTAGACAGATCAGTTTTGGATTTCATACCTTTATTACCTTTCTCAGATTGGGGCACAAAGATAGTACTTGATCCAGAAGCCGTAGAAGAGGAGGGGCCGGAGGAAACAACATATCCTAAGTCAGTCTTATCAGAATTAGGCTTTTGAGCACTCAAGACCTCATCAAGTTTTGCACTAGACATCCTCTCTATTTGAGTTCTAGCTTGACTAAGCTTAACCTCAAGATTCTTGACCTTCTCTTCTACTGAGGTGTTCTCCATAACAAGAGTCTCAACTAACCTTGTAATCTCATCTAGCTTGACTAACAGAACAACTTTTTCAGTTTTTACCTCATTAAGCTCTTTTCTATAAAGATGAGAAGTCTTTTAAGATTTTATGAATTCAGTGCATAGCTTATCATAGGCTTCTTGAAGGGTCATATTCTTAGGTACTTCATCATTGGAAGAATCCTCACTGTCACTAGCACTCTCCACAATCACCTTATCAGTTGTGGCAGCAAAGGCCATAACGTGACTACATTCATTCACATACTCATCGAAAGAGTCATTCTCAGTATCACTCCAAGTGGCAATCAGCCCTTTATCTTTTGACTCCTTGGTCCTTTCTTTCATAAGATAGTTTGCACACTCTATCCTCATATGACCAAAACCTTTGCACTCATGGCATTGAATAAGGGGTTTATCATTCTTGCCCTTCCTAGAGGATTTAGATTTCTTAGAAAGTTTTCTCTTATCCTTTTTCCTAAATTAAAGAAGCTTGATAATCTCATCAATTATGAAAGTTAGATCATCATCCTCATCTTCATCTCTAGAGTCCTCAATATCTTCCTATATACATTTAAGAGCCAAGTTTTTACTCTTTCCACCTTTTCCCATTAAGCCTAATCCTATCTCATAAGTTTGAAAGTTCCTTACAAGCTCAGTCAAAGAAATTTGATCAATGTCCTTTGCTTCTTCAATGGCAGTGATCTTGGCATGGAATTTTTCAGGTAAGGACCTAAGCATTTTTCTAACAATCTTGGATTTTGCAATACATTCTCCAAGGTTAAAGGCAGAATTCACAATATCCTTGAGTTTATATCCTTGAGTTTGGCATAGAACTCATCAAAGGTCTCATCCTCCTCTATCCTTATTTCTTCAAAACTACTAGTGAGTCTTTAAAGTTTCACAGTCTATACTGCCTTGGTATCTTTATAGGTGGTATCAAGAATAGTCCATGCTTCCTTGGCAACTTGCATGGATGATATTTTATTGAATTCTTCATTGGTCACCCCACAGAACAAAGCATTCAAGGCCCTACTATTGAAATTTGCTGCAATGATTGTTGCATCATCCCAATCCACCGGCGCTTCCTTTGGCTTAATCCAGCCAACTTCAACAGCTTGCCATACATGTTCACCTAGAGCCTGCAAAAAAACTTTTATACAAACTTTCCAGTACGCATAATTAGTTCTATAAAATAAAGGAGGAATCAAAAGAGATTGTCCACGATCCATGACAACCGGAGTCAAGGATCACACTCAGGAAATTAATCCAATCAGAGTGTACCCGCTCTAATACCACTTGTTGAAAAATTTAGACCTCGGTTGATAGAATTAATAAGTTTTAAACCCAAGTTGTTAATTAGATTTATTATGAATAAAACTTGTTAAAACAAACAAACATCAATATTATGTCAAAATCATGCAGCAGAAAAAATAAATAAGACAAGATATGATGACCCAGGAAAACTAAAAAACTTGGGGGGAAACCTTCCCGAAAAGTAATTTACTATAGTAAAGAGAAGTATCAAATCTAGTACAAAACCTTTGTCCCTAGACTTTACAATTCCCGTAGATGAACTCACAACAAAAACCTTCTACCACTTCAAAACCTCTGAACTCTTCAATATATGAACGCCACCCTTTGATGATGCACGAATCCAGTATATGACTAACCAATTGCGCGGATCCTAGTACGCGACTTCAATCACCAACTAGAAAAAGATTGTTGGCTACAAAGTTCTTCATTTCATCAACAATGAAGATCAAGAAGTACTTGGTTACAAAACCCTAAGGCACAAAGACGCAATAGCTTCTTTCAGAGAGAATAAGGCATCGGTTACCTTTGGCACGTGTTCTCCTTGTATTCTCTTGAGTGACAACCTCTAAAATAAGCCTTATATAGGTCTAGGGTTGTGAGAAAAGAAACCCTACACATACATTTTAACATGGGCCGAAAATCAGATCTGAAAATCTGAATTCCTGTAACCTCGATCGATCGGGAGGTGTCGAGGAGGTGTCGAGCTTTAAACTTCGATAGATACAGCTATCGAGAAGCAATCGAGGAGCTGTCGAGGAGACAGAAGCTTTCTCGATCGATCCACCAACTGTCGAGAAACTATCGAGATTGTGATAAGAAGAAATTGAAAAGCTCGATAGATAACTTAGTTGTCGAGAGGTGTCGAGTATCTATCGAGCTACCTGTTCGTAGGTGTTGAGGTATCTGTCCAGCTTTATTGAACAGCTTTTCTTCACTTGTTTCTTGGTTCAATCTTCATGGCTTTAATACTTACATGTTTCTTAAAGTATTAAACACACCCTAGATCTACTAAATTACAAGTAAAGTACGTTTTGTTAAAGGATTAGCCAACTACATAAAATAGTGACATATGTTTCTAATAAGTGAATCACATATGTCCTAACAAACCCTATTATAGAGAAATATCTTGAAATCGAGATGGTAGAGACAATTGAAGAGGAAATTGTTAAGGAGTTCGACAAAATTAAATCAGGTGATTGTCAATATCAAGATCCTTTTATTTTGGTGGTAAGCAATACACCAAAGTTAATTGATTTTATTGGGGTTGATAGATTTGATTCAATTGCTAGTTTGTATTCGGTAAATCTCTACAATTACATGAAAACTAAGGAAAAAGAAATTCAAGTTGATTTATTTATTCTATTGATGAGTTGCTAGTATAGAAAGAAGATCAAGGGGCTCAAGCATTCAAAGTATTTGTTTATTTGGAGCAGAAGATTTTAGATTTCAAAGATGAACTCGAGGACGAGTTTGTTTCAAGTGGAGGGGTCTAATGTAGGACAGAATCTACAATTTAATTTTTGTAATTATTAAATTTTGATATTTTTATGTAAAAAAAGTTATTTTAGGTTTAAGTGATTTATTTACTTGTTTTTAGGTACTTTCAATATTTTTTAGGTCAAATTTGGTTTCTGTTATGCTTATATTAATCATGAATTATTTTAGAATATATTATTTTGTCTGTCAAGTTTTACAAAGCCCTTAAATATGCCCTTAAGTCTGTAAACATTTTTTAGTATTATTAATATTAATAAGAATTCAGACTTTTGTCTATTGTCTCTCTGGTGGATTCCAGAACCCTTTCTCCTTGTAGATTTAAGAAACCTCGTGGATTCAAGGAACCCTCATGGATTCGAGGTTATTTTCAGAAGCAAATGTATTTTGTTTCTTGTTTTCTAGAAGTAGACGTATTCTACTTTTTGACGCTTCTGCATCCCGTATCACTTTCCTTCCACAACAAAGAAACCCAAATTAATATTTCCTTCTTCAACTAAGAAACCTATTTGAAATTTCTAAGTTACAATCGGAATTTGAGGCAATTTCCCAACACTAGCCCAGCCAACTTTCCAACTAGATGCTTGATGTTTTTTTTTCCTCGAAATATACTTGTCTAAAAATCTATGTACAAAGTTTGGCTAAAACTTGCTTGGAGCCTTAGACTTTAACTCATAATAAAAATAGGAAGAAGACGTGTCTCTATCATGTGTAATGCATATGTTTTTAGTGACGCACATGATAAGAGCATAGGCTTTAACAAAATTTATAGCCAAACTTTGTTCTATATTTATATGGTTGGGTTATACAAATGAGAAGTATTGAACAAATAAAAAAGACATCAGAAAAAAGAAAGAAAGAAAGAAAGGAAAAGAAAGGAGACAAATGCATATGGAATGCAATGTTAAGATCCAATCCATTGAAGAGGTGAGATTTGAAGAAGGAAGACCTCTATTGTGTAACTTGCATACTATAACCATTTGAAATGTATAAAAATTATAATGATTCTCAACTTAAAAAATTGAAGATGTTTTATATAAACTAGTGGTTGAAGGAGTGCTAAGTTTCATAACAATTATGTCACCTTTAATTAGAGTTAAGAGATCATTTAATGAGAATAGGTGGAAGAGTGAGAATATGTATTGGGACCATGTTTAGAGTTTAAAGAAATTAAAAAGCATTTATTCAGTTGCAAGTTCTGTAATTGCAGCTGCACATGGCCTGACTTTTACCATTGCTCCTATACTTTAAATGGATACTCGTACTGTGCTATCCCTTCTTTGTTCATTACATTCAGAGGGTATCCTAGAACTAATTTTCACTTTTGTGAAATTATTTAAGACAGCAATAATTAAAGAGAAAGATTCAAAAGCTTTGCAGAGTCAGTCTACTGCAAACAAGCTAGCTGTGCTGAACTCAATAATACCTTGATCCCATTCCCATGCCTTAAAAAAGTAAAACAAGCTTGACTTATATTACGTAATTAGCTATGGTTGTGAAGCAATAAATCTGTGAGTGAGAGAGAGAAAGAGAGAGAGACATGATCCATGTGAAGGGGATGTTATAAGTAGTTATAACATGTCAAAGATAAACAATATCCTGTCCAAGCAATGTTGATCAAGTACAAAACTCCAAGGCATTCTTGTCGTTGAAGATTCAAAGTATCTGATTTAAATTCCCAATAATCATGGAGACTAGGTGAAAAGAGTTTATTAAACAATATGCAGACAGAAGAATGGTTAGTGGTTACATAATAATCAATGATTATTATAAGACCCGTAACTAAAATTGTTTATTATTTCTGAAAATACAACCTTGACGAGCAAGGTGAATAGTAGTATAGTACACAAATGCAGGTGGGAACAATCAAACATTTATTTCTTGGATGTTGTCATGCATGTGACTATTTATCTACTAAAGCTGAGGTAGTTTCTCAAAAAAAAAAAAAAAAAGCTGAGGTAGTTTCAAGTCTTAGTTGTACTTATTCATGTACCACGTCTTTTTTGAATGCTCAAGTCACGACCGTATTCGCATTAAAGTATCTTATCTTTATAATGTGAAAGCAAACAACCCCATTTCCTACAAAAGATGAATTGATCAACATTCAACCAAACTAATTAAGAAAAGTAAATTACGTATACTTGTACCCAACCTTCTCTATGGGTCTTAGAAAAAACTTGTATATAAAAGTAAAAACAGCTTTTGTGTTTCATGATTTAAATAGAGAAAGAAATACTCACAAGATTATAAATTTCTCAAAAAATTGGTGCTCTCTCCAACTGAAGACGTAAATTCCACAGAAAATTTGATAAGTAAAGCTACGAATAGGTAGAAGATGCCTAATTAATAGCCAAGCTTTGCTGATTAAGTGTCTGTTTGGTACGTGTGTTTAAACAACAGTTTTCAGTTTTTTTGAAAATACGTGTGGATGAAAAAGTGTGTAAAAACACGTATAATATTATTTAAAAATTGAAAACATATGTTTAAACAATCTTTAAGAAATAGGATAGGCCAAGAACCAATTGCTTGAAGTCAATGTCCATTTTCATTAAGAACCATTACGTTTTTGATTATGTAAGCCACTTCGTCTTTGATAATAAAAAAAATAAAAAAAAATGTTAACGAATGCCTTTAGGGCATTGGTTAATAATCAATTTAAAGAAAATTTTTATGGAAAAAAAAACAATTAATATTTTGACAGTTTTTTTTTATTTTTCATAAAAGTTGTGTCATAACTTTCCTAAAATTGATTGTTAATCAATACCCTAAGAGTACTCGTTAGCATAACAAAAAAAAAAAGCCAAAAGTAGTAGTAGTAAAAATTATATAAAATATTTTTACTATTAAAAAAGAGAGAGAGAGAAAAAAAAAAATTAGACATTAAAAAAGAAAGGTTAAAACGAGTGTTCTTAAGACATTAGTTAATAATTTATTTTAGAAAAATTTTGATACTATTTTAATAAAAAATAAAAAAAACTGTCAAAATATTAATTATTTTTTTTATTATAAAAATTTTCTTTAAATGAATTAATATTATTAACTAATACCCTAACGATATTTGTGAGCATTTCCTCTCGAAATAATATAATTAGAAAGCAGCGTTATTAAAAGTCAACAACTCACACTCGGGCGTAATGCAAGCCGTGTAATTTTGAAAGGGGCTTTTTCTCGGACACGGTTTACAAAACAAATCGTGTATTCCCGAACCTTAATTAATCTACCTATATAAATATAAATAAATTTCTTAAACCCATAAAAGGTGCGTATATAACACGCTGAATGCAAAGCCAAAAGACTAATGTGCACCTGCATCATCCTCAATTTCGTGACTCAAATGATCTTCACATTATAATATCATATTTCATGGAAAAATGGACTGTTTGAAACAAAAAATCAACCTACCACATTTTGAAACTTGTTTGGCTTAGATGGCCTCCATTGCTTACGTAGTTATATTTGATTTTACCATTGTAGAACATTTGCAAACATATGGTAATATTGTTGATTCTATATAGCATACACGTTCATAATTTTGTTGTTGTTGTTATTGTTGTTAGAAGCACATTCATATCCATAATAGGTTGAATCTGTAGCTATAATAATAATAACAATTCGGAAATATTATAGCAACATGAGCAAATGACCTGTATATATTTAAGTGCAAATATAATTATAAAAAAAAAGTGCAAATAAACTTGAGACAACTCTAAATGTACAGCCATAATGATGCGTCCAATGGGCACACGAAAATGGTTTTGCAATTATAGCATAATAATTTTGATGTCAATATCAAGGGTTGGATGCAGCCCCCTTTGTTTCAATTATAAATGTAATTAGAAGGAACCTTATTATGGCTTGGTGGAATATTGAGAATACCAAATCCAAATGTACCGAACGAAAATGTAGTACAATGGTTCCCATTTCAAATTCACGGGCTTGTACCTACCTACCGTCAATTGAAAAGGTGAAAGGTGTAGAATTTTATGCTTAATAAATCATCCAAAATTATAGTAGTATATAGTTCTATAATTACTATTTTAAGATGTTTAATTGTGGCGGTAGGAAAATGTTCTAAATGATGAAAACGACCTGCTGATGAAATGTAGTTTGAGTTTTTCAATTGACATGCCACTTTACCAACCGTGCAATAATGTAGGACAATTTTGAAGTAAAATGGCAAAATAAGTTAATAACTTCATTGGAAATGGGTTTAGATGAATAACCTAGCAACCAATTTTTTTTTTTTTTTTTAAGAAGAGAAGAAGATGGTTTTAGGCTTTTAACATAATTTGGTATTAATTAGGTAATTATTGACCACAATATTATCCTCTAGCAAATACATTTTAATTCATGATTGCTAACATTAACAACATGCTTCTCAAACAAAAATTACCATATCCTTATGTTATGCAAACGTTATATATATAAATCTTAGGAAAAAAAGAAGAAGTATAATTAGTAATTACTCCAATATATGTAAAACTTTTTCTCCGGTTCAGTTTACATGACAATCATGACATGTTTATCAGAAAATAAGGTAGATCCTTTTATGCCATGTCAGTGTTCAATCATGGTAATCACTCTCTCAGATAAGAGGGACTACGTAAACCCCTAATTTTGCAGCAAGAACTCATGAATTTTTAAGATGCTAAAAGAGTAAAAAGCATTAAGAAAAAACCAAGAGATATACCTGGAAAAACCAGCCAAATCTTGTTTCACTTATATCAATCTCCATTAAACAGTTTACATATGTAATTTTATAACTATTTTCTCATGACTATCCCCATTTTCCATATTTAAAAAGCAAAAAAAAAAAAAAAAAAAAAAAAGCATAAAAAAAAAGCAAGAAAACAAGAACAAGAACAAGAACAAGAACAAAATGCCTGGCTTTCCCATGTACGCCGCCAAATTTCTGACCAATGAATTCTTCACCGGAAACAAGTTCCTCATAAGCAAATTCCATACTGATGTAAACGAGAGAGACCAACAAATGAGTTCCAAAAAATCTTTTAGGAAACTCCAATGATGATGTAACATGAACAACAATAGGTTTGTTTGTAAGCAAGACCATGTTTTTTCTTCTTCTTCATAACTTCAGTCTTCAGCTCCTGGTTGCTACCAAAACCAAAGAGAAGAAAGAAACACTCAAAGAGATAGAAGAAGAGAGTGTAGGATTCAGTAGAAAAGAAGAATATAAAAAGGGAAGAGAGAGAGAGAGAGAGAGAGAGAGTTAGGAAGATGAAAGGTATTCCCAAGAAGATGACGAGTATTTCCCGTTACTGTTGTTTTCAAAAGGGGGGTTTAACTTTGTCAAGGGTGGGCCAAAGAACACAAGGGCTTTTTGTTTCACACGTTGGGGGTGTTCTCTTTGTCTTCCCCCACAACAACAACAGTCAATGATTTTAGGGCCCAATAAATTGACCAAAATGACTTTTTGTATGCGTGTTTCTTGGTAATTTTCTTTTTTGGTTTCTTAACGGAGTAGTAGTAATAATACTATTACCTTATAAGTTATACCCTTAATTCTGGGAACAATGTGAGGCCAAGTTTTTGAGATATAAATTAAATGTATGGGGGACCTTAATCACTTTAATTATAATAATATAGTATTAACTGCTATATATAATTTTCTGGACGTTAGAAATTGGAATTTAGTGTTTATATTGGACAAAATTTGATGCCTCTATGATTTTTATGGTATGGGGGTCCTAATCTGTCCTCCAATATATCGAATTAAATTCCAATAATTTAGGACATATTGTTGGAACAGCAAAATTGTACAATCAATGATTAGCTGGGGCCTGTGATGAATTGAAGCCTTGATTAAAAATCGCATCACTTTGTGCTGTTTACTTTAGTGATGAATGAAACAGTGTGGTTAGTTACTCGATGTCATGTGATTACAGTGTGTAATAATTTGTACTAACAATTTTTATGTGACTGCAGTCAAATCCGTACTCATGCAAAAAAAAGAAAAAAAAAAGTGATATGATAATATGTCATTTATTCAACAAAGAACATACACACACATGAAATACTATAGCATCAGATTATTGATGCACATCATTGTGTCTTGTTATAATTTTCTGATTCAAAGAACACACACACATGAAATCCTATAGCATCAAATTATTGATGCACATCATTGTGTCTTGTTATAATTTTCTGGTTTGTGATGTATGACATAATAATCATTCTTCTTAATTCTGATCACTGGTCTATCTCAAACCCTCCATTTTTCTAAATAAAGATGAGTTTTTATTTTTTATGCAACTGTTAATAATCTCTTTTTCTTAGTCCTTTCAACCTTATTTTATGAAGGAAAATTAATTTGAACTTTGAAGGATCAAATGACGGATTGAGTGACTGACTCTCTTATCTATATCAATATGTGTTATTTTTCTCGCTATATCAATTACAATTTACATTTTCGTTAGACCATTGGAAAATCAACTATCAAATTTATCAACACCATAACCATATACCTTGGTTCCTTGGGCACATCGCATATCGAAAAACGAAATGTCAATGAGGCTACGAGGCAAATCGTTGAAAATTGAAAGATTGGGAGATGCATGTTAATGTTGCCCTGTGGTGGTTAAATTTTGTTGACCATGATGTCAAACACACGTTTTGGTTTTTGGATGCTGCTTTATCATTGACATTACATTTTAGGTGAAAGGGGATAAAGTGAAAAATATATGGGAGAAATGTCCCCTTCATACGATCATCACAGTATCATGATGACATAAATGTTGACTTTTATTCTTTTCACACTTCATCTATGTGTTTGAAAAGGATGAAAAAAAAAATTTATATTTCAACTTATCACAATTTTTTTAACAAAAAAAAAAAAAAAACAAAAAATGAGATTGCAAATGGGTTCACTGTTCTCTCGACCTACTTGAAACCTACTCACAAATGACACGGGACATGCCGCACAATTAATAGGGCGTCAACCTTGGATTTGTAAAGCCAAGGGTTGGAGAGTTTCTTACCACAAGTACCTTCAATTCGCAGGTGGTTTGACTTTATTGCAATTTAGTCTAAAAACTTTCAATCCTTATATTTTATCATTTAAAGTTTGGATTAAAATAAAATCATTATAATTTTTCCAAGTAAAAATACATAATATCACAAAGAAAAACTAAATACTCTACCAGATCATACTCACCAACTATTGACTTGCCAAAAAAAAAAAAAAAAAAAAAAACATAATGTAGGGACACGTTCTACGGTCCAAGTCCAAAATGTAAGGGATGTTGGCCCGGTGAGCTTAATACAATAAATTTGTAGAGAGTTGGTCAAATAACTAGGCCCTAATAAGCTTAACAACGGCTAGTATGGACTTGGAGGATGATCAAGCAAGAATCATACACACAGGACTGAATGAATTCACGGTCCGAGGAGGCAAATCTAATTATAAATCAATAAAATTGATTACAAGTGCAACTTTGATTGCTACAGTATCCTTCATTTCCTCTTTTTTCCCCCTTTTTCCTTCAGGAGTCTTTTACATTATATACCTTCTTCCGGATGATCTTGGTTCTCCATTTGTCAATTGTCCAAGCCACTACTTGAGTGCCTGTCTCATCAGATACCCCTTCTGGCTCTCTGTGAGTTGCGGTAGCCAAGGAAGCACTGTTCAGGGGTCTTCTCCACATAAATGCGGCTAGAAAAGTAGCTGTAGTGCATTTAATGCGGAGGTAGCAGTTTTTCCTCAGATATTCTTGGGTTCCTTTCCTTCCCGTGTGGTCATGAGGCACGCTTTTGACATTGGAGTTTCTATGGAGGTCATTTTCATCGTTGGAATGCGTATCTGAGCTATATTTGTCATGGCCGAGGAGGAATTCCTTCTCGGACCGCCTTCTACTCCTTTCTTATTCATGAGACTCTAAATTGAAATCCCTCATAACTAATTGTCCCTTCTCGGACATGCCAACGTCCTCGGACAGGGCCTAATGCTCAATATATAATTTTGGGTCCTTATCCCTACACATAAATTTAACCATTTAGTTTTATTTATTTTCAATTTTTATATTGAATTTTATTTAGTCATCTATATTACTTAAAAAATTTCTAAGAAATTATCATATAAATTCTCCATATTTATAAAAAAAAAAAAATTAAATATGTCAAAGTCTTGGTTATATGAAAATTTTATATTATTTTTTTAGTGTTAATTATTTTCTATAAGAAATTATTGTCTTTCTCAACTCCTTTTGAAATTCTTTAAATTGATGTGTGTAGGGACTCGATTTTTGGAAGGACCCTCTGAACTTAGAAGGGATATCATCCTGTAGGCCCCAAACAATGAATTTGTAGAGAGTGGGTTGAAGAAATTAGCCCTTACAGGCGAACGGAGCTTCATCGTGGATTCATTGCCATTGAAGGCTAAGTGCCTTGATTCTTTGCTAAAATTACTCCTCGGCATTTGTCCGAGGAGCCTGGGCCTCTCTCCCTTCTTCTCAGGAGGGATTCCCTTACATTATATACCCTTCACCCAACCAATCCTAGCCCTACACTTGTTGAGCGATCAGGACATTACTCAGGTGCTTGTCCCATCAGCCGCCTTCCCATTCTCTTTGGGAGTCGCGGCAGCCAAGGTGGCACTGGTGCGGAGTCCTTTCCTCATTAATGCAGCCAGGGCGGTAGTCAGGTGCACTAAATGCGGAGGTGACAGTCTGTCATGAGCTTATTCCTCTTCCAGGCTTCCATTGCTAGCGCGTGGTACTGCCTCTCTGTTCTTGGAGTGGTTAGGAAGGTTCCCTTAAGTGTGCTACTGTCTGTCTGAAGGTATCGGATGCCCGAGGGTAGGGTCATCCTCGGCGTGGCAAGTTGGGCTCCTAGGCTTCTTGTTTTCCTCCTCGGACTTTGGGTGCCTCCTCGGCTCGGGTCTTTGGCCCAGGAACAAAGTGGGTTGGGCCGTAAGACTTGCTGGCCCCACAATAGCCTCTCAAAATCTTGTTGTCCGCATCCTCGGGCGGAGAGGAGGATTTTGATGTCCTCGGGCCTGTGACGCGTTCCATCGAGCTTGGCCCTCTGTTAGTACTGGAGTCTTTTCAACAGCCCCAGATGTGTTAATGGCGCCTCGAAGCGCGCAATGCGCCCTTCATTAAATCAAGACGGCTCTGTGCTCCCCACGTTCAACGGGAGGATGATAATCCAACGGTGGGGATTTTCCTAACATTTATGGGCGGGAAAACCCGCGCGGCTCCTTGATTTGGGGTATAAATACCCACTCGAAAGGCCGGTTCCTCTGTTTACTCGCATCCAAGAGTCTACATCTCCAGTATAAAAAGCTTGTCCGAGGAGCTTCTACTCATTTCTGTAAGTCGCTCTATCTCCCTTCGAACTTTCTTCTTCTCCATTTCTTCTTCTCTTTCATTTGCTCTCTCTTAGCTCACTTAGGCATCATTTGGGATGGGTAGATTTAAGAAATATGTTTATACCGAAGAGGCGATGGAGAAATTCATCGCCGACTATAATATACCAAGCAACGTGGGCTTGAGGTATTGTGAGGAGAGCGAGTGGCACCTTCGGAGGCAGGAGGGTGAGGTGGTGATTCCCAACGTTGCCTTCGTTGAAGGTGGCATGAGAATACCCATAGGGCCGGTGATGAGGGGCTACCTGATGTACTTCCGGCTAGCCTCCACCCAGTGTGCCATCAACGTCTTCAGAATTCTGGGTTGTGTGGACGCCTTGAACGAGAAGATGGGGTTGAGGTTGACCCACCACGACGTAAACTGGTGCTATAACCTTCAGTGCCTGAAGGGCAAGTTGTACTACCTGAAGACCAGGGATGACAGGGTCCGGCTTATCCAGTGCCTCCCTGAGTCTAGCAAAGGGCTGAACAAGGACTTCCTCGTCGTGTCTGGAGAGTGGCACGATGGCCTTCACAGCCCAACGATGGAGGGGACCCCAGGTGGGGCAGTGGGAAAATGGGGGGAGGGTTCTAGGACCCTAATCAGTTCCATTCTTTACTTCATCCGTTTCTCTTGCATCGTTTGGTTATTAATATGAACGTGTCTTCTTTTACAGATCCGCACGCCTTCACGCGCCACTTTAGTCTGATCAACCGGGAAGACTTGCAGAAGGCGCTGAGGGCGGAGATTTTCGTGAACGAAGCCGATAATCAAGTTAGGGCCACTTACTAGATCTTGGGGTACGACCTGGCTCAAAAATCATTTGCGGCGCCGAAGTACGTGATCAGAGCAAAGGATTCTCGGTTTCGAAAAATAACCGTGACCGAGGACGGGTTCCAGTTCCCCGAAGAGCCCTCCACATCAGAAGGCGTAACACCTGCAGGTCCCTCATCCTCCCTTAGACTCTCGGAGCCCGCCGAAGAAGGCCTAGAAAGGGAAGTGGAAGTCGCTAATTTTGGCCCTGCCAAGGACGAGTTTGGCATTTTTGGACGAGTTCACTAGTCCGAGGACCCTCCAGGAGACTTGGGTGACCCTCGTCTGACAGAAGCAGACTTCCCAGCGTCCAAGTCCCCTCCCCGGCAAGAAATGGGTTACAAGAAGAGGCCCCAATCTAGCCTGTTGGATCTGATCGAGGGCCAACCGGGGAAGTCAAAGCCAAAGCTTCCTCCTCCTTCTCATAAGACTCACTCTACCCAGGGCAGGTCGGCTCCCACACAGTGAAGGCCTCCTCCTTCTCCGCCTCAGACGAGTCTGCCTTCTAGGCACGAGCCCTCTGATCCTAAGCAGAGAAAGGACAAGGGCAAAAGGCCAGTTGAGGAAAAGTCCGGGTCCCCCTGGGAGGAGGGAGATACTCGGCGGCCGTCCAAACAGTTGAAGATAGGCTCCCGAGGCCAGGATAAACAGGTTGACGCCCAGCCCGAGGCTCAGGCCTGGCTTCCTGCCCCAATGCTCCATAGGGGGCCTCTGAGAGAAGACTCCTCCCTCAGGGATTTCAAAGAGGGCGAAGGCGCGTACGTGGCCGACGTGCTGGAAAGGTGCCTACTACTCCCGGCTGACATGGGGGAGCTGGGGACTATGAGGAGCAGGGAGGTCTTCCTCTACCTCAAGCGGTATTTGGGAATGGTAAGTCCCTCAACACTTATGATTCTTTCTAGTTTCAGCTTTTTCTTCCCCTTTCTCAGCTCGGCTGACTATGTACTCGTTTTGTTTGGCAGGCCGTTCAGGCCACTTATAGGTTGGAGGACGCAGCCCGTGACCAGGGGAAGGCCATGGACGTGGAGCGTGAGAAACGCCTGGAGGCCACACGGACCCTTAAAAATTCTGAGGCTGATCTTGCCAAGGCCCGGGAGGAGCTGAGGGCGATGACCAGTGCTCGGGACAATGCCCTGTCAGGCCTCGCTAGCTTCCAGAAGCAGGCCGAAGATCAGTCGAAGTGCCTGGACGAGGCAGAGGAGCAGCTGAAGATTGCAAAGGAGCTGCTTGCTGATCTGCCAAAGAAGGTGGCTGCCGCTGAGGAGGAAAAGAGGGTGGCTGAGTGGGCCAGGGACGAGGCCGTGAGGGCCAAGTTTGAGGCTGACCATGGCAGGGAGGACGCCCTGGCCACTAAGCATAAAGCCGAGGAGAAGGCCTATGCTGCGGGGATGGCCGAGACAGAAGCAGCCTTTAGGGCTCAAGTCCCCGGGCTGTGCAGGCGCTATTCTGCTGAGGTTTGGAGGGAGGCCAGTCATGGCAGCGATTGTAACAACGTGAAGGTACGTACGCATAAGCAGGCCTTTTATGTCTCTAGGACCAGGTGAGACTCTTGCTTTCCCAACATTCTAACACTTAGAATTTTCTGAAGTAGTTAGTTTCTCCGTAGGAGTGAGTCCGAGGACCACGCAGCGCTTTTGGTTCTGTCTAACACTTAGAATCCTCTGAAGCAGTTAGTTTCCCCATAGGCCTGAGTCCTAGGACCATGCAGTGCTTTTGGTTCTGTCTAACACTTAGAATCCTCTGAAGCAGTTAGTTTCCCCATAGGCCTGAGTCCTGGGACCATGCAGTGCCTTGGTTCTGTCTAACACTTAGGATTATCTGAGGTGGTTAGTTTCCCCATGAGCCTGAGTCCGAGGACCAAGCAGTGCCTTGGTTCCGTCTAACCCTTAGAATCATCTGAAGTGGTTAGTTTCCCCACAGGCCTGAGTCCGAGGACCATGCAGTACCTTGGTTCTGTCTAACACTTGGTCTTTGAAGTAGTTTGTTTCCCCATAGGCCTGAGTCCGAGGACCATGCAGTGCCTTGGTTTTGTCTAACACTTGGTCTTGTGAAGTAGTTAGTTTCCCTATAGGCCTGAGTCCGAGGACCATGCAGTGCCTTGGTTCTGTCTAACGCTTGGTCTTTGAAGTAGTTAGTTTCCCCATAGGTCTAAGTCCGAGTACCATGCAGTGCCTTGGTACTGTCTAACACTTAGGCCAGTCATGGCAGCGATTGTAACAACGTGAAGGTACGTACGCATAGGCAGGCCTTTTATGTCTCCAGGGCCAGGTGGGACTCTTGGTTTCCCAACATTCTAACACTTAGAATCTTCTGAAGTAGTTAGTTTCCCCGTAGGCGTGAGTCCGAGGACCATGCAGCGCTTTTGGTTCTGTCTAACACTTAGAATCCTCTGAAGCAGTTAGTTTCCCCATAGGCTTGAGTCCAAGGACCATGCAGTGCTTTTGGTTTTGTCTAACACTTAGAATCCTCTGAAGCAGTTAGTTTCCCCATAGGCCTGAGTCCTGGGACCGTGCAGTGCCTTGGTTCTGTCTAACACTTAGGATCATCTGAGGTGGTTAGTTTCCCCATGAGCTTGAGTCTGAGGACCATGCAGTGCCTTGGTTCCGTCTAACCCTTAGGATCATCTGAAGGGGTTAGTTTCCCCATAGGTCTAAGTCCGAGGACCATGCAGTGCCTTGGTTCTGTCTAACACTTGGTCTTATGAAGTAGTTAGTTTCCCCATAGGCCTGAGTCCGAGGACCATGCAGTGCCTTTGTTCTGTCTAACACTTGGTCTTGTGAAGTAGTTAGTTTCTCCATAGGCCTGAGTCCGAAGACCATGCAGTGCCTTGGTTCTGTCTAACACTTAGGATCATCTGAGGTGGTTAGTTTCCCCATAAGCCGGAGTCCGAGGACCAAGCAGTGCCTTGGTTCCGTCTAACCCTTAGAATCATCTGAAGTGGTTAGTTTCCCCACAGGCCTGAGTCCGAGGACCATGCAGTGCCTTGGTTCTGTCTAACACTTGGTCTTGTGAAGTAGTTAGTTTCCCCATAGGCCTGAGTCCGAGGACCATGCAGTGCCTTGGTTCTGTCTAACACTTTGTCTTTGAAGTAGTTAGTTTCCCCATAAGCCTGAGTCCGAGGACCGTGCAGTGCCTTGGTTCTGTCTAACACTTGGTCTTTGAAATAGTTAGTTTCCCCATAGGCCTGAGTCCGAGGACCATGCAGTGCCTTGGTTTTGTCTAACACTTGGTCTTTGAAGTAGTTAGTTTCCCCATAGGCCTGAGTCCGAGGACCAGGCAGTGCCTTGGTTCTGTCTAACACTTGGTCTTTGAAGTAGTTAGTTTCCCCATAGGCCTGAGTCCGAGGATCATGCAGTGCCTTGGTTCTGTCTAACACTTGGTTTTGTTAAGTAGTTAGTTTCCCCATAGGCCTGAGTTCGAGGACCATAGAGTGCCTTGGTTCTGTCTAACACTTGGTCTTTGAAGTAGTTAGTTTCCCCATAGGCTTGAGTCCGAGGACCATGCAGTGCCTTGGTTCTGTCTAACACTTGGTCTTGTGAAGTAGTTAGTTTCCCCATAGGCCTGAGTCCGAGAACCATGCAGTGTCTTGGTTCTGTCTAACACTTGGTCTTTGAAGTAGTTAGTTTCCCCATAGGCCTGAGTCCGAGGACCATGCAGTGCCTTGGTTCTGTCTAACACTTGGTCTTGTGAAGCAGTTAGTTTCCCCATAGGCCTGAATCCGAGGACCATGCAGTGCCTTGGTTCTGTCTAACACTTGGTCTTGTGAAGTAGTTAGTTTCCCCATAGGCCTGAGTCCGAGGACCATGCAGTGCCTTGGTTCTGTCTAACACTTGGTCTTTGAAGTAGTTAGTTTCCCCATAGGCCTGAGTCCGAGGACCATGCAGTGCCTTGGTTCTGTCTAACATTTGGTCTTGTGAAGTAGTTAGTTTCCCCATAGGCCTGAGTCCGAGGACCATGCATTGCCTTGGTTCTGTCTAACACTTGGTCTTTGAAGTAGTTAGTTTCCCCATAGGCCTGAGTTCGAGGACCATGCAGTGCCTTGGTTCTGTCTAACATTTGGTCTTGTGAAGTAGTTAGTTTCCCCATAGGCCTGAGTCCGAGGACCATGCAGTGCCTTGGTTCTGTCTGACACTTTGTCTTTGAAGTAGTTAGTTTCCCCATAAGCCTGAGTCCGAGGACCGTGCAGTGCCTTGGTTCTGTCTAACACTTGGTCTTTGAAGTAGTTAGTTTCCCCATAGGCCTGAGTCCGAGGACCATGCAGTGCCTTGGTTCTGTCTAACACTTGGTTTTTGAAGTAGTTAGTTTCCCCATAGGCCTGAGTCCGAGGACCATGCAGTGCCTTGGTTCTGTCTAACACTTGGTCTTCTGAAGCAGTTAGTTTCCCCATAGGCCTGAATCCGAGGACCATGCAGTGCCTTGGTTCTGTCTAACACTTGGTCTTGTGAAGTAATTAGTTTCCCCATAGGCCTGAGTCCGAGGACCATGCAGTGCCTTGGTTCTGTCTAACACTTGGTCTTTGAAGTAGTTGTTTCCCCATAGGCCTGAGTCCGAGGACCATGCAGTGCCTTGGTTCTATCTAACATTTGGTCTTGTGAAGTAGTTAGTTTCCCCATAGGCCTGAGTCCGAGGACCATGCAGTGCCTTGGTTCTGTCTAACACTTGGTCTTTGAAGTAGTTGGTTTCCCCATAGGCCTGAGTCCGAGGACCATGCAGTGCCTTGGTTCTGTCTAACACTTGGTCTTGTGAAGTAGGAGGTTATCCTCAGCGTTGGCCATACCATTCTTGGCGTGATGATGGGCTCGGCCTGGCCTCGTCGGAAGTGGGGCATCGTGCGCACCGGACTATTGACCCCGCCGTGCCCCGGGCCAGGCTGGTTTGTGAGTCTTAGCCTTATACGTGGTAGTGGCGCTGCCCTCCGTTCTAGTTTCTGCATTCATCAGTTACGAGGCGCCCCCTGACGGTTCGTGTTCCGCGCTTGACGTTTCGAGACACGAGGCGCGCTCTCATTAATATTCTTTCGGACTGATGAGGATCTGACAGCTGATAGGCATTTTGGAATTCGGTGAGGATTAATGTCACCGATAATCCACCTTTCGAATTCCGCGTAACTCCGTTCCTATCAATCTTCACCGCCTATTTAAGGCTACGTAGGAGAAATGACGTCCTACTCTTCGTGAAACCTCCAATACCTCAGGGAATATGTCCTCCCAACTCTCAGAGCCCCTTCAATGACCCAGCCATAAGTTGTGATAATAGTTTGGAGAAATGGGACAGCATCGGATAGGAGCGAAGGTGCGTAGGCCCAAGATCCTCCTCCCTCGACGGAGTATCGCCGTAGTAATGGCCTGCGTCAGTTCTCTGGTGTGGTCGAATTCGTGCGTCATCCTAATGGTGCCTCGCACAGCGGCCAAGAGGGAGCTCTCCATAGCACATAACGCTCTTCCCTAGGGCGCTGCCACGCCGGTGGAAGCGTGCAAGGATACGTCATATCTGGTGCCCGAGTGTTGCCGTCTCCAACGGCCAACCACCGTGGGGCTGGAAGAGAATCAAGGGAACAACATGAGGAAAGGCCGCCCAGCGCCTTTGCATCTGCTCCTCTCTTTGCGCCAGCGCCACCGCACCGGCTTGGGTGTTGTTGGTGGCCTTGAAGCAAGCCGGTCTCAGCCCCCTTCCCTTTAGTTAGCTTTAAAACAGGCCCGTCTGGGCCTTTGTTTATAGAGTTGGCTTTAAAACAAGCCTGTCTGAACCTTTGTTTGTACAATGTAACTCTCCTTTATCTAATAAAATAATGATGTTTTCTTCTTTCCTTCGAATCTTTTACTTTTCTGCAATGGTGTTTTTTTTTTTTTTTTTTGCTTTTTTTTTTTTTTATAAACGCGTTCTTGTGAGCTTTCCGTCAACTGACTTTCTAGGGGCGATTGTCCGTTGCGCCTGTTAGTGCACAAATTCTTCCCACAGACGGCGCCAATTGTAGGGACTCGATTTTTGGAAGGACCTTCTGAACTTAGAAGGGATATCATCCTGTAGGCCCCAAACAATGAATTTGTAGAGAGTGGGTTGAAGAAATTGGCCCTTACAGGCGAACGGAGCTTCATCGTGGATTCATTGCCATTGAAGGCTAAGTGCCTTGATTCTTTGCTAAAATTACTCCTCGGCACTTGTTCGAGGAGCCTGGGCCTCTCTCCCCTCTTCTCAGGAGGGATTCCCTTACATTATATACCCTTCACCCAACCAATCCTAGCCCTACACTTGTTGAGCGATCAGGACATTACTCAAGTGCTTGTCCCATCAGTCGCCTTCCCATTCTCTTTGGGAGTCGCGGCAGCCAAGGTGGCATTGGTGCGGAGTCCTTTCCTCATTAATGCGGACAGGGCGGTAGTCAGGTGCACTAAATGCGGAGGTGACAGTCTGTCATGAGCTTGTTCCTCTTCCAGGCTTCCATTGCTAGCGCGTGGTACTGCCTCTCTGTTCTTGGAGTGGTCAAGAAGGTTCCCTTAAGTGTGCTGCTGTCTGTCTGAAGGTATCGGACGCCCGAGGACAGGGTTATCCTCGGCGTGGCAAGTTGGGCTCCTGGGCTTCTTGTTTTCCTCCTCGGACTTTGGGTGCCTCCTCGGCTCGGGTCCTCGGCCCAGGAACGAAGTGGGCTGGGCCGTAAGACTTGCTGGCCCCACAATGTGCTAACCAAATATTATCCCACCTAGCCCTGTGTGATTCTACCATGATTATGTTTCTTGGGGTAAAATTTAAATGGTTGGTTATCATTTTGTTAACTTTATTACATATTTAATATAGTAAAAAATGGTTAAATCTATGTACTATTTAAATTTAAATTTTTAGTATTTTTGATTTTTTTTTAATTTATTTTTTTTATACAAAATAAAAATTCTACTCTAACCTAATCTAAGTGTATATGTATGTGAAATATCCTCTTGGAGACTTGAATCCTAACCTTTGTCTCCCTCCACACTCCACCACACCAAGGGTTTGTAGTGATTTTATTTTTTATTTTTTTTATTTATCTTATTTGTATTGAAAGGAAGAGAATGAATAACTTCAAATTTATTTATTTAATTGAAAAAATATAGATCATACCAAGTTAACCTAACTAATCAAATACTTGAACCTAATTTGACCCAAACTTGCTCGGATCAAGTTAACCTAACCAATCAAATACTTGAACCTAGTTTGACCCAAACTTGCTTGGATTGAACCTAAAACCGACTGACCTGACCTATTTGCCAAATCTGCCAAAACCCTTAAAATAATTCAAACCCATTTGGTTAATAATTCTTTTCATTTTATTCTAAATGGCTCAGTGAGTTCACCAGTGCTAATAATTCTTTGGTTGGGGATTTAATTTCTGTTCGGCCTACTCATCAAAAACCTTGGGTTTGTTGGTTTCCTCCTCCAACCAATCTTTTCAAAATTAGCTTTGATGGGGCGGTCTTTAAGGATGAAGGTCAGGCCAGTCTTAGTGTTATGATTCAGGATGGCAGAGGACTAATAATTGCTTCGATGGCCTAGAAGGTTACCCTCGCTAATTCTGTCGCAGATGTTGAGGCCATGACTGCTGCAAAGGCCCTCGAGTTTGCTTTGGATATAGGGATTTCTAAGGCTATCCTAGAGGGTGATTCAGAGGTGATTATTTACTCTTAGTTTTATCAAATGTACACTGTTCAAGTAATTCTGCTGCTCGCAACCTTATCAGGCTTACTAGATTGAAGTCATTCTCTAATTAGCTAGCCAAACGCTCCGAAAGTCGCAATTAACAATAAGACGCCTTAACCGAGCAGTTCATATATATATGTGGGTTGAATCACTGCCTCTCCTAGCTAGTACATGCCTATATAAAAAAAAAGTCCATTTACTTGCTTTACCAAAAAATAATAGTAGCAATAATAATGATGACTTTAACTGCGAAAGGGACGACGATGATGAAGGAATAAATTGTCACCAAAGTTGTTCTGGTTTAGAAATGAATCAAATGATGTAGGCAACGAATTTAGGTGGGAGTGAAGTTGTAAATAAGCACATCCAGAGGTGGATGGAGGCCTAGCTAGCTAGGACAAGATCGAGTGGTAATCCCCAAACATTAATTAATATGAGAAAGTTATGCATGATATTGCCCCAGCAATTTGATTATCACACGATCATGTTGACTCCATACACAAGTACATCTCAACTCGACAATTATATTGTGTTCATCAAGAGAGCTGCAAAAATCTGAAAGGAGAAAATTTTGAAGGTTGGCCTAGCTAACTGATCAATAAAGACACGACTTTTCATGGATCTAAAATTTGAAAGAAGAAAAAAAAAATTGAAGCTAGCAATCCATGGTACTTATATATATTGCACGTGTGTGTTTGTGAGAGAGAGAGAGAGAGAGAGAGAGAGAGAGAATGAACAATATATGAGAAGTGTTAAAGTTGAGCTGAGAAGCCAGCAACCGACATGATTCCCCTAACAATGGTAATGATGTTTGACCAGCATATGCATGAGCCGGCTGTGGTTGTGAGAGGGTTAGGACTTGGGAGTGGGACCCATGGGGGTTACTTGACCCAATGCTATAAATTTGTCGTCCCCATCTTCGAATGATTAATTGCAAACTTAATTGGAAATTGAAAAAAGGGGAGTAGTTAGAAGGAATCTTGCCCTCGTCGAAGGCATAAAAAGCCTGCAAAATCGCCATATCCAAATGCTATAATAGCCAAAGTCAAAAAGTACATGTGGGTCCATCCACTATCATTTTGGTGGGACAGGGAGCGAAGCTTCGGTGGGGAAGTGTGGGCACCTTCGCTAATTAATTTCTCTTACAGGGCAATAAAAAAAAAAAAAAATCTTATAACATCTTACTAAATGACTACCTAGAATTTTGAAGAAAAAAAAAACAATTTTAATTTCTCTTAAATATCATTTTGGCCTCCTCAAATCTTAGAATTGGTTCAAAAACACAAAAATACAAATGATACAAAAAAGAAAACCCAAAAACAAAAATAGCATCTGACCCATTATTTAGCCCATAGCTCCTCCAAATACAAACAACAATATTGTAGAGACTGAGTTTGAGCACTTCTACTGTTGAGTGAGTGAACTCAAGCCCAGCTAACCCAATACAATGAATTTGTAGAGAGTGAGTTCAAGAACTAGGCCCTAGCAAGCGGACAACGTCTAATGCAGTGTTCGCCACCATCAAACGCAGGTGAATCGAAATTATCCTCAAAAGTCTATCCTCGGCCCAGTCCGAGGAGCTTGATAGTAGTCTTTCTCCCATAAGAATGGTCCCCCTTTTTGATTTATTTCTTCCCCTTATATAGTCCTCCTCCAACGATCCCTTTTCTCCACTTGTTGATCATCCATGACTCTCTCTGACAACCCGTCCCATCAGTCACCTTATCAATCCCCCTGTGAGTTGCAGCAACTGAGGCAGCACTGCCCAGGGGTCATTTCTCCATTAATGCTGCCGGAACATCAGTTGTGCGCATTTAATGTGGAGGTGACAGTTCATCCTGGTCTTGCTCCTTGGCTATGCTTCCATGGCTAACATGTTGTACTTGTTCTTTCTCATTGGATGCCCTGGAAGGCTGCCCATGGGGGCCCGTTACTTCCTCCTCCCATGGTCTTGGTTGGCTGAGGACAGGGTTGTCCTCGGCAAGGTTCCTGGGCAATTTGGACCTTCATACTTCGTCCTCGGGCATTTCCTCTTCCTCAGCATGGGCCTTGGGCTTGGTATAAGGTGGACCGGGGTTGCTAAATTCTCTGACTCCACAATAGCCCCTCAAAATCCTGCTGTCCGGCTCCTCGAACGGGGAGGAGGATTTTGATGTCCTCGGGCCTATATCGTGGCTTGTCTAGTCTGGTCCCAAGTCAGCACTGAGAGTCTTTTCATCTGTCTAATGCACATTTCTGGCACTTCGATATGCGGTACGCACCCATATTAAATTTTGGCGGCTCCATACTCCCAACGTTCAACGGTGTGATGGTAATCTAACGGCGTGGATCTTTCGCCATTATAGGCGAGAAGCCTTGCACAGTTGTCCTTGGTGAGGGGGTAAACACCCATTTGAACCAGTTTACCTCTTCACTTCTGCATTCAAGAGTTCTTATGCGCACACCCCGAATCCGGTCAAGTCTCCAACCCAACTTGCGTCTCTTCGCAGCCTAAAAAGCCTGTTCTGAGCACTTTCCCTCATTTCTGTAAGTTTTCTTCTTACCCTATCTTGTGCTTTTCCCTTTCTGATTTTCTTCTCCCTTTATTCCTCTCTTCTTTTCGCTCTTCCCTGAGCCTCTTAGCCGTTCTTCAGGATGGGTAAGTTTAAGAAGTTGGTTGAGTTTGAGGAGGCGATGGAGGAATTCATCGCCACTCATAGTATACCTAGTAACGTGCGTCTGAGGTACTGCGAGGAGGGGGACTGGTATGTCAGGAGGGAGGTTTGTGAGGTAGTGATTCCCATAATCGCCTTCCTTGAAGGTGGTATGAGGATCCCTATGGGGCCAGTGATGAGGGGCTACCTTAGGCACTTCTGATTAGCCCTTACCCAGTCCGCCACCAATGTGTTTAGAATCTTGGGTTGTGTGGACGCCTTGAATGAGAAGATGGGGTTGAGGTTAACCCATCACGACGTGAATTGATGCTACAACCTCTAACACCTAACGGGTAAGTCCTACTACATGAAGACGAGGGATGATAGAGTTAGACTTATCCAGTGTCTCCCTGAGTCTAGTAATGGGTTGAATAAGGATTTTCTTATCGTGTCGGGGGAGTGGCACGACGGCCTTCACTGCCCGACAGTAGAGGGGGAGCCAGGTAGGGTACTCGAAATATGGGAAGGTTAATCTGCTATGTTTTCACAGTTTGCAATGTTTGGTTGTTAACAGGGACTAGCTTTTTCTTTTGCAGGTCCACACGCCTTCGAACGGCATTTCCATTTGGTCAACAAGGAAGACTTGGAAAAGGTCCTCAGGGCGGAAATCTTTGTAAACGAGGCTGACAACCAAGTTAGAGCCGCTCACAAGATTCTCGGGTACAAACCGATCCAGAAGTCTTTCTCGGCTCCCAGATACGTGATCAAAGCTAAGGACCCTAGGCTTCTCCAAATCACTGTGGTAGAGCACGGGTTCTTGTTTTCTAAAGGATCTTCTATCCCAGAGGGCATCCCATTAGCAGGCTCTTCCTCGTCCCACCAAGCTGCGGAGGCCGAGGGAGGAAGTTTGGAAAAAGAGGGAGAAGTAGTTGATCTGGGTTCATCCGAGGACGAATTTGGTGCATTCGACCAAGTCCATCTATCCAAGGATCCCTTTGGTGATTTGGATGATCCCCATTTATTTGAAGCAGACCTTCTGTCACCAAGGACTGGTACTCAGGCCGAGATGAGTTTCAAGAGACAACCTCAAACCAGCCTGTTCGACCTACTTGAGGGCCAGCTGGGGAAGGACACACTGGGGAAGTCACAATCCAAGCTTCCTCCTCCCCCACCTAAGTCTTTGCCTGCGCAGACTAAGTCGTCTTCCACTCTGCCGACCTCGGACCTATGGCTCAAGTCCACCGATCAGAAGAGGGAGAGGCCTTCCAAGGGCAAAGACCCAGTGGATGAGGGGAGATCTTGTTCCTCCCAAGAGGAAGATGAAGCCTGCCGACCTTCCAAGCAGCTGAGGATCGGTGGTCAGGACAAAGGAAAGAAGGTCATTCAGCAGTCCGAGCCCCAGGCCTGGCTGCTTGCCGCCATGCTTCATGGGAAGCCTTGGAGAGGTCCCTGCTTCTCCCTACTAACATGGCCGAGCTGGGGGGCATGAGGAGACAGGAAGTTGCCCGTAACCTCAAGAGGTACCTGGGTATGGTAAGAATTCTGATACTTGTGCCTTTGTTGAATTTTATTCCTTAGTACCCCACTTACGGTGTACTTGTTTTGATTGGTAGGCTGTCCATGCCACTTTTAGGCTGGACGAGGAGACCAATAACTAGGGTAGAGCCCTAGATCAGGAGCGCGACAAGTACTTGGATGCCGCGAATACCCTTAAGAAATCTGAGGCTGATCTCAAGAAGGCAAGGGAGGACCTAAAGGAGATGACGAGGGCTAGAGACAGCGCGGCATCTGACCTAGATGGCGCTAAAAAACAGGCCGAGGACCAGACAGGGCACCTGCGGGAGGTTGAGGGTTAGCTGCAGATTGCCAAAGAGCATATCGCCGACTTGAAGAAGAAACTGGTTAAGGCAGAAAGAGCCAGAGGTGTTGCCGAGTATGCCAAGAAAGAGGCCTCGAGGGCTAGAATAGAGGCAGAGTTTGCGAGGACAGAGGCTAAAAGCTCCAAAGAGTAGGCAGAGGAAGAGGCTTTTGCCAAGGGAGTGGCTAAGACCGAGGCTAGTCTCAAGGCTCAAGTGCCTGAGGTATGCAGACGCTACTGCTCCCAGACTTGGAATGAGGCCCTCAACCAAGTTGGGGTTGAGGTCTCGTCTGAGCTTAGGAGGGCTAAGAGGGTGTATTATCCCCCCGCCATTCGTGAGGCTGCCTCCGCTGACCCCGAAGTTGGCACCGCCTCTAAAGGGACTGATGAAAGCCAGGCCAGTGCTGCCAACGATCCAATGTCAACTGATAAGCCTACTGAGGAGACTAGGCACCAAGGGTCGTTGGGGAAAGAGGAAATCAGTAACCCAGCAGTGCCCCAGGACTTGGTGAAGCCTCCTGCTGACTCTCAGGCCACCCCTACTAACTCCCAGGCTCCCCCCGCCGAGAAGGAGTCCTTCGAAGTTGCACCTCCGAGCTAGGATCTCGAGGCATCAGATGAAACTTCTCGGCAGATCCCCAAGGACAAGCTGTCTATCAAGTTGAAGAAATAGGCAATCTTGTCAGGCTACCTTGCTTTGTTGACTTGTGCCGTCCTAGTCTTTTTTCCTCTTCGTCTTAATTTACTACTGTATATTTTGTTTTCAAAGCACTATAATGCTACTTTTAAGTTGAATGCATGAATCCTCTTTTTTACTTGGTGATTATTGTTATTGTGGTGAGTTTTGCTACTTATATAACCTGGGCTTTAATTATTAGCTTCACAATCTTAGATGCTCAACATATTTTTCATTCTAAATTGGCAACTAAAAAATGTAAAGCCCATAGTGATAGTTCCCACTTGGACCTTGGTCGATAATTGAACCACCTTAACACCACGACCTAGTTTTGCCGGATTGAATACTGAGGGAACAACTTCACAATATTGGTTCTACCTCTTATGAATTGGTTACTGTAAACAGTAAAAAATGTTTAAGAAAGCCGTTGGTTGTTGATTATGCTAAGGGGTTAGGTTCAATATGCCTCAGAATGCCTTAAGTGATGCTCATGGGCTTGTGTTTGTTTACGCCTTTGCTGAATGTAGCCAGTCTCTCCAGGGACCTGAGTTTGAGGACCATGCGAAACCTTGGCTCTGTCTAACACTTAGGTTCTTCTGTGAATAACTAGCTTCCCCATAGGTTTGAGTCCGAGGACCATGCAAGACCTTAGTTCAGCCTAGTACCCAGGTTTTTCTTGAAGTGGTTAGTTTCCCCATAGGTTTGAGTCTAAGGACTATGCAAGACATTGGTTCAGCCTAACACTTATGTTCTTCTGTAAGTAACTAGTTTCCCCATAGGTTTGAGTCCGAGGACCATGCAAGACCTTGGTTCAATCTAGTACCCAAGTTTTTCTTGAAGTGGTTAGTTTCCCCATAGGTTTGAGTTCGAGAACCATGCAAGACCTTGGTTCAGCCTAACACTTATGTTCTTCTGTAAGTAACTAGTTTTCCCATAGGTTTGAGTCCGAGGACCATGCAAGACCTTGGTTCAGTCTAGTACCCAGGTTTTTCTTGAAGTGGTTAGTTTCCCCATAGGTTTGAGTCTGAGGACCATGCAAGACTTTGGTTCAGCCTAACACTTATGTTCTTCTGTAAGTAACTAGTTTCCCCATAGATTTGAGTTCGAGGACCATGCAAGATCTTGGTTCAGTCTAGTATCCAGATTTTTCTTGAAGTGGTTAGTTTCCCCATAGGTTTGAGTCCGAGGACCATGCAAGACATTGGTTCAGCCTAACACTTCGTCGTCACTGTTTGGGGCGAAGGAACTTGTCCTCAATGCTAGAATGTTCGCTTCTAAAGCGATGACGATCTCGGCCTTGCCTTGCCGAGGAGGTACTCCTCCTTAGACTGGGCAATTGGCCCAATATTGACCTGGATAAGGGCGGCTTGTCCCTCTGCCTTTGTGCCCAATGGTAGCCCCGTTGCGCCAATCTTTTCGCCACTTCTGATTACGAGGCGTCTTTTGGCTATTCGGGTTGTGTGCTTGACGTTTCGATATGCGAGGCACGCCCTCATTAATATCTTTGTGGATTAACGCAGATCCAATGGCTGGTGGCCTTCTTGGAAATTGGTCGGGATTAATGTCGCTGGTAATTCTTCCTTTTGAATTCCGTGCGGATTAATTCCCACCAACCTTCGCCTTCTATATAAGGTTTTCTGGGGGAATTGTTCTTCCACACTTCACGAATCCTTGAGTTCAACAGGAACTCTGAGCCCCTAACCCTCTAAGCACCTCCGATAACCTTGCCAGGATTGTGATCAGGGCTTAGGGGAATGGGATGGCCCTGGATGAGGGCAAGGGCAAGGAAGCCAAGCCCCTTTCAGGAACCAGAGATGCCGCCCAGACCCTGGACGACGCAATTGAGGCAAAGGGGGCTGGGGCCAAAGGTGTCCCTACCTTTCAACCGAGCAAGAAGGGAGGTCCTCCTTCCTCAATCGAGGGTCGTAGCAGTTGTAGATCGCGTCAAACTTTCAGTGCGGCAAGGCTTGAGCGTCATCCTGATGGTAGTGCGTCTGGCAATTAGGAAGGAGGTCCATGACGAACATAATGTTTTTCTCCGGTACGCGTCCATGCTAGCCCTTCAAGCTGGTAGTGATTCGCGCCTAGCTTACCCGCCGATGGATTGCAAGATTTCGTCACGATCGGTGCCCGGGTGTTGCCGCCTCCAATGCTTAATTATCATGAGGCTGGGGGAGCATCAAGGGAACGCCCTGGAATGGGGCCGTCCGGCGTTTCCACTCCTTCTCCTTTCTCGTCGCTGGTACCATCCATACGGGCTCGGGAGTTGTTGGTAGCCTTAAAACAAGCCTGCCTCAGCCTCCCTTTCCTGCGATTAGCTTTAGAACAAGTCTGTCTAAGCCATTCTTTGTATTTTTAGCTTTAGGACCAGTTTGTCTAAGCCTTCGGGCGTATGATGTACTTTTTTCTTTATTTAATAAAAGGCTGTATTGTTTACTTGATTCATTCTCTGAACCTTTCATTCTTCTGCAACAACTATTTCTTGAGTGGGTGAGTTGTTTTCTTTTTCTTTTTTTTTTTAACGGGACTAGGAATCGGTGTCAGCGGTGGTGACAAAAATTTCGCCTAACTTTGTGCAAGCTAGCAACGTAGGGATAATTGACCATTGCGCTTGCTAACGCACAAGTTCTTCCCACAGACGATGCCAATTGTAGGGACTAGGTTTGAGCATTTCTATTGTTGAGTGAGTGAACTTAAGCCCAGCTAGCCCAATACAATGAATTTGTAGAGAGTGGGTTCAAGAACTAGGCCTTAGCAAGCGGACAACGTCCAATGCAGTGTTCGCCACTATCGAACGCAGATGAATCGAAATTATCCTCAAAAGTCTGTCCTCAGCCCAGTCCGAGGAGCTTGATAGTAGTCTTTCTCCCATGAGAATGGTCCCCCTTTTTGATCTGTTTCTTCCCCTTATATAGTCCTCTTCCAACGATCCCTTTCCTCCACTTGTTGATCATCCATGACTCTCTTTGACAACCCGTCCCATCAGTCACCTTATCAATCCCCCTGTGAGTTGCAGCAAATGAGGCAGCACTGCCCAGGGGTCATTTCTCCATTAATACTTCTGAAACATCAGTTGTGTGCATTTAATGTGGAGGTGACAGTTCATCCTGGTCTTGCTCCTTGGCTATGCTTCTATGGCTAACATGTTGTACTTGTTCTTTCTCCTTGGATGCCCTGGAAGGCTGCCTATGGGAGCTCGTTACTTCCTCCTCCCATGGTCTTGGTTGGCCGAGTACAGAGTTGTCCTCGGCAAGGTTCCTGGGCAATTTGGACATTCATACTTTGTCCTCGGGCATTTCCTCCTCCTCAGCATGGGCCTTGGGTTTGGTATAAGGTGGGCCGGGGTTGCCAAATTTTCTGACCCCACAAATATAATTTTAACAAATTTTCAATACCATAAAAAAGAATTAAAATAAAATAAAATATAGCTTCTAAATTAAGACTCCTCCAAAAAAAAATATAATGTATATATATAATTATAAAAAAAAAAAAAAAAAACCTAAACTCCACTTCCATTTACTCCAAAAAAGGGAAGAAATTATAAGGTACTCATGATGGATAAGTAACGGGGTCCACTATTTCACTAAAAGACTCAACCTGTTTAAAATTACTAAGTCAGAAATTTTTTTTAAGCAAAAACTGATTACTGACTCAGTAATTTTAAATAAGTGAGAGTTTTTTAGTGAAATGATTGACAAATGACATGGTCCACTATGAAAACTATATAATTTCTCCAAAAAAAGGATTTTTCCGTCATTTGAAAAATTCATTTTCCAAAATATCTAGGCAATATTCATTTTTATAAAAGAATCCAAAAAATAATTTTCTCTTAGAAGTCCAAAAACACTTATATGTATAAAGTATTTTCAAATACTCCAAAAATACATAAATGAAAACGCTTCCTTGATAATCTCTTCTTGAAATGCTTGTTTTCAATAAAAACACCCCTTTTTCGTCAAAATGATTTTCAAAAGATAAAAAAAATATCTCTCTGTCCTAGGCTTACATCAATTCAGTCCATGGACTCCAAGATCAAAGCCCACAGGCAGATTTAACCATTGTGTTTCTTCTTGTTTTTTGCACGAGAAGAACTTCTTGAAGATTAAATTACAATTTTAGCTTGCTAATGCTTTATAAAGGAGCAGAGGTTAGCTGTATTTGTTTCTAAATATAATTTATTCTTACATTAGATAGATAAAGTAAAGCATGCATGGTTCATTTACAAAAAGTGATTTTCAAACAAGCTTTTTTTCAAAACCATTGCCAAAATATTTAAGTTACTTTTTAAATAGTGAAAATCACAGGAATGAATCAAAACAAAGTACCGTTAAGAGATGATGAGTGTTGTGGGATACCTAATATATTCCCTACACATAACTAAACTTCTAAATTCATGATCTTTGGTTCAAGATACGATTTTGTCCTTAGTTCAGCTTAGGAACCCTTAGGATTTGTTAAATATTAGTTTTGATATATCATGTTGAATATGCTAGAATAGATGTGGTAAGAGGAAGCATATAGAGAACATAAGAACCTGAGGGTTACATGCTTCAATTTGATGGCCTACGTCCATAGAGAAAACCCTTAATGGTTATATTTTTATTATATGAGAGTGTAGTACAAATCCTATATTACAATGAATATAACATGAGTATATATAGGAGGCTAAACCTTAGACTTCTAGTACAAGTAGGAGACTTGCCTTAAACTTCTAGTACAAGTAGGAGACTTGCCTTAGACACAAAGTAGGAAGGACTTGGGCTTGTTACATATATTAGGCTAATATATCTCTAACATATCATCCCTTTGAAGATGCCTAAAGGAAAATGAGAAATGGGCCAATTGAGCCATTTTGGAGCTTAAAATGAAGAAACGGAGCCTAAAATCAGAATCTACATGAAAAAGAATGAGCAAGATAGGCCGTTTGGAAATTTTTTTGACTTTTATTCAAAAGTCAACGGTTAGCGGTTAAGCAATGGCCAATGATATCCGGGTTGGTCTAGGTTGATTCATAGATCTGGTTGGTAACTGATGACGTGGTGTGAATGCTAATGTGGAGTTGATGTGGATAGACCTGGCAATGAAGTCGACTAGGGCTGATGTGGTGAGACGTGGTCTACTGACATGAGCATGATGACATCAGGGATGTCGTTAGCCTATACACGTGGCAGGCGGCGACTGTACAACGCTTGAATCAGCATGCAAGATATTTGGGCGCATCGGTGTGCATGGCAAGCACGTGGCCCAACAGCAAAAATTCCAAGTTATGTGTGGAGGCACGTGCGGAAGTGTATGGTGGGCAGATTCCTCGATTTTACAGATCGGTGGACGATGAGGCCAACATGGAGGCATGTGTGATCAAAAGAGGATCTGTGCGTAAGGAATCCAAAGTGGCATGTGACGAATTGACGGAGCTTGAAGTCATATTTGGCGGTGCGTGTGGAGGAGAGAGGACACTAAGTTTCTGTGTTTTTCTTACAAGAGGCCAAGGAGGAGGTTGGTCTGATCAGTTTTTTCAAAAGAAGGCTATATTTGCACAAATTTGAGAAAAAAATAGCAAGTTGTAGAGTTTTTCAGATCTGTTGACGATGGCATTGGGATAATGGAGGTGACCTGGACTATTGGAGACGTTGTGGAGGCCTAGTGGCAATGCTCATGCAGGAGCAACAATGTATGAAGAGTCACGAGTTGATAATTGCAAGCTTGATTAAAGACTGGTTTTTTTAGAGGTTAAGAACGAAGTTTGGTTCTAATACCATATTAAATAATAGCTTTGATATACCATGTTGAATATACTAGAATAGATGTGGAAGAGGAAGCGTATAAGAAACATAAGAATATGAGGGTTACGTGGTTCAGCCTGATACCCTACGTCCATGTAGAAAATCCTTAAGAGTTACATCTTTATTATATGAAAGTGAAGTACAAATTTTGTGTTACGATGAATATAATAACATGGGTATATAAGAGGCTAAATCTTAGACTTCTAGTACAAGTAGGAGATTTTCCTTGCAAACAAAGTATGATAAACTTAGGCCTATTACATTGCACTAATATATCTCTCACTACAAGAAAAACGGATTATTGCGGCGGCCCAAAAGCGCCGCTAAAGCCCAAAAAAGCACCACTAAAAGTATATTTGACCTTTAGTAGCAGGTGCTATTGCGGCGGTTCTTCCTGCTATTGTTGCAGTGCCGCTATAGATCTATTGCAGCAGTAACAAAAAGCGCTGCAATAGATCTACCATTTAGCAGCGGTTTTGGTCTATTGCGGCGGGTAGAAAACTGCTGTCATATGAGGTTAGATTTCAAGTCAACTGACCTTTAGCGACAGGTGATAAGCGTCGCTATAGGGCTTCATGTACAATAGAACATATGCACCTTTTAGTGGCGGTTACGTCCGCTGCTATATTTGTGAAGCTTTAGTGACGGGTTATAAACACCGCTATAGGGCTTCATTTAAAACATAATTTTAGACCTTTAGCGGTGCTTTTTGCCCGCCGCTATAGGTTAAATTGTTTTTTTTTTTCCCTGAGTTTTAAAACCACAGACCTATTAAAAAAGAACCTATAATAATTTTAGCTCTGCTGAGACAATACCACGAATATAACTAATTAACAACACCACAAATATCTCCAAACTAACATTATATTAACATAGAAATATATTATCAAATACATAACATTGACTAAATTAAATGCCGATTCCTGCAAATAGGAAAATGGACAACAATCACAAAAAAATGGGAAACACATTGTTGGCTTGTGTAGAACTAGTTGTGGTGTTCACTAGCCTACATTTACAGTTAAATTCCGAGTAACATACTGCATTTCTTAATAACAATTGGCGATACTTGCACAACTTTCAAATTCATACATCTATATACACATTCATTAATTCTCACAATTAAAATAAAAATAAAATCCAAGAGCTCATACCCAAGGCTTCTATCAGCATATTTGCTTCAATGCCTTCAACTTTTGCATAGTCTCAGTAAAATGCCCACTCCCTTGGTCAGGCAAATCATCCCGGTTGACACTCGTAATCTTCACATACTCCAAACTCCACAACGCAATTGCCTTTGCCACATTCCCCGATTCATTCAGGTCAGGCGGGGGAGGTGTCCGTGACGTCTTCACATTGCAAAACCTGAGAATTTAACAATTTCAATTAAAGTTAATTCCAATATCAAACAAAGCAGACATCCATCACTCTTCACAAACTCGTAAAATAAATTCCACAGAAATGCCCAGCTCTATTATCAAAGAAAAGCAAGGGACAATTTAAAAAGTCACACTTTAGCCATATAAGGTCTAATTGTATTTGTTTTAGTTTAAAGTATTCATATTGTAATGAGATTACTAACGCATTTTCGTGGGTTGTTTTACAGATAAGAATTCTAATGAATGTGAGACTGAAAATAAAGTGTAAATTCGAAGTTGTCATTGCAAATCAAACTCTTAAATCAAAGCATATTTTCTAGGTAAAGTGGAATTCACTCAATAAAACTATGAATTGTTACTAGCAGTTGCGGGTGCAGGTATCACCGAGTATCTTAATAGTGGCGGCGGCGGTGGTGTTGCATATTTTGACACCTTCGAATTATGTCCTCCTGTTTGAATGAAACATAGGATTGAGTTACACAATGAAATCCAATACAACATCACTCACACTTTCTTAAACCCCAGAATATAAAGGGGAAAATATCATATGATGACATAGCAAGGCTACATATAATTAGAGATAGCAATTCCACCCTCAGTTTTTTTAGTATAATAATAAATTAATACTGCAAGCTTGATAAAGTTAGAAATTTAACACATAAGACAGACATATCTATACTGCAACATATATTTTTCACTAATCCAATTTAATCCAATACAATTCATTTGGGGTATTGCAATCTGCCCCGCTTAAATTCCTGACATATATATTACAACATATTACATCTGTTAGGACATATGTGAATTATATTAGGAACATATGTCATTTAGAATTGGCTAATCATTTGACAAAACACACTTTACTTATAATTGGATAGGTCTAGGATGTGTTTAATACTTTAATGAACAAAAGTTCAAATCCAAGTGTTAAAGCCATGCAAATCTGTCCAAGAAACAAGTGAAGAAGTGCTGGATTTTAAAACTCGACAGCTAGCTCGACGGATAGCATCTATCGAGGTTTAAAAGGCTTGTTTAGCCTGATGCTTGATAGCTGTTCAATAGATAACCTATCTATCGAGATTTATGAAAATCAGTTTTTCAGACCTGATTTCATACCAATCCGTGTATGTTTGTTTAGGCTTTTTTTTTCTCACAATCCTAAACATATATATGGATTATTTTAAGGGCCGTCACAGATGATGTAACTTAGTGCAAAAGTTTTTCACAAACATATTGTGACCGGAGACATATGCGCTAGTTCATCTCTTTCTTATAGAAGCTGCTGCGTTTGTATGCTGTAAGGTTTTGTAACCAAGGAGGTTCGTGATCTTCATCATATTGATGAACTGAAGAACTTTGCAGCCAACATCCTTCTCAAGTTGGTGGTTAGTCACGTACTTGGATCCGTGCATCAATTGGTTAATCACGTACTAGGAGCCATGCATTGAAAATGAGAGATTGTCATTATAGAACAAGTCCAATTGGGTATTGAGGTAAGGGTTCAACTGTAGGTTGGTATAAGGTATTGAGATTCATTTACTTGTAACCGCTTGTTTTGATAATAGTGGATTCTCGGGAGTGATTACCTTAAATTCACCCAATGGGGTTTTGTCTCGGTGGTTTTCCCCATTCGTAAACAAATCACAGTGTCAACTTTATTTTCCGTTACATATTAACTTAGTTGGTGATTTGTTTGTGCTACCATGCATATTGCATGTTAGTTGAATTAATTAATTTCACTTGACTAAATTAATTGGTTAATTTATCATAATGAGTCAATACATTCTTGGCCTATCAACATCCATGATACCAAACGCTATCCCTTGCTATGTGCTACTTTCCTAATCAAAATATAGAAGAGCAACTGCTCTTACAAAGTTAGGGAGTCATTTATGAAGCCTAGCTTATGGGCTAGGTGTGATGCAGGCAGCAGGAAATCAGCTTTATTTTAATTTAGTTTCATTTTCATTGATAGCTTTCAAGTTTCAAGTGAGGGAAATTTTGGCCTTTCAGTAATTTTCCCAGCAACAAGTTAATAGGGTTGGAGACTGTGTAAGGCCCATATAAGACATGGACTATGTGTAAGGCCTACATGAGGCATGTCCTAATGTATTGAATTAGGGTGCTCATGGGTTGGTTAGGCTAGAGTTAAGGGTCAAATCTGCAGCCCTCAACACCCAAACAATACCAAACCAACTCAAATACGGAGCCCCCAATTTCCAATGGCCAACTCTAAACTGTTTGACAACAAGGACTCTTTAGAAGCCCGTACTCCAAATACCATTTGAGACCATATTAAATAGGTCAAATAGCATGCAGAACTATAAACGGCCAAATTTATATGTCAAGCCCAGCATCCAACACCTTCTGCACTTTGAATAAGGCTCCTAGTTGCTGCAGGCACTAGATCCCTTGTGGGGTGGCATTACATGCATGTATGTTCATTATTTAATGTATGCGATATCTAGTGAAGAATTTAGAATAAATAGTGTCTAAAAAGAAAGCATTGGGGCTTTTGCTTCAATAGTTGATATAAACAATGGTACGAACAAACATATGATGCTAGATCAATTCTTCCCTGATTTAGATGTGAAACACTTTTGATGTTCTAGTTAGCATGGGGCTCTTACTTCAATAATTGAATCAAACATTTGGTGTTTAGAATTTAGATTTATTCTTTCCCTAACTCAGTTGCACAATACTTTTGATGTTTAACCAAAGTACGTATTATCCTATTGTATCTGTAAAGAATCAAAACACAAAAATTACCAAATTAGTTAACTACTATAGCAGTATATGTCAAGCAGCTTCATCTTAGACTTATCATATTTTTAGTTGTAATGTCAAAAGTATGGTGTATTCATTACATCAATTTACTAATTTACCTACAACAAGGGAACTTCCTCAATTGGAAGTTCAGCTCCAAGGTCTCCACGGGCAACCATTGTCTTCAAAGTCAAGAAAACTAGTAGTAAGCAGCAATTGGAGAGGATCATAATATGATGTTTGCTTCACAAATAAACGGTACCAACCTTTTTTTTCTTCCAAAATAAGAAAATTATCTATATCTAGATTACATAGTCTACACCTAGCACTTTAACAAAGAAAAAGAACTCTCACAGCATCTCATGATAAGCACCTTCTAAAACAAAATTTCCATTTAAAATCTAAAAATTGAGTGCATTATAGAAGGTTTGGTCATATTAGACAGGGCATAGGTAATCTATTCAAACGCCATTACTAAACCCTATTTTTGCATGAGAAAGTTTAAAGTTAAGGACTAGAAATTATTTTTGTTTAATTATTTTTGTTTCAAAAAAAATATTATATAAAGTATTTCACAAAACCTTCTAATTTTAATAAAGCCTAAAGAGCAAAGCCCAAACCTCTCTTGATGAGTTAGAAGACATCCAATACGCCTTTGACTGTTTGACAAGCTAAGAAATATATACATCTATAAGCTCAATAGTGGCACAGTACCATAATGTTAATATTTCACTCAAGAAAGTAATTTTCTTTTGCTTTAGACTTTTATCTCCCTAAGGCTTTTTAAATTTTTTTTTTTTTTAATTACCTATTAGAGATTTTTACTTTTAAGATATCTTTACCAGTTATATTTCTTCACCACGTCCAAAAATAAAGAAAAACTATAACCAATGCAAGACGCAAATAAGCACAACATGGTATATAAAATTTTCTTCCCTTGTTACTTTCTGCAGCAAACATATGTAACATACACAATACTTAAATCATAATATTAACACTAACCCCATCATTCGCCGAGGTTAGGACACCTGGCCTCTTCACAAACGGTGTGGAGTTTGAGCTCACAGAGCTTCTTCTTGATCTGGACGTACTTTTCGCCTCCTGGTACGGCCTCTTTCATCCATTTAGGCTTGGGTAGGGGTTTCTTCTTGGTACCGACTTCGACATAGTACATGAAGTCCGATAGTGTGGGAGATTCACGAGCCAGACAAGCCCGAAGGCCATCTAGGGTTTTGGGGAATTCAGAGGGTGGTTCTGTTATGGTGGTTAGGGCTCTCAATCTGCTGATTTTTTTTTTTTTTCATTTATGAGGAAAAGCGGTTGAAACTAATGGCATGCTTGGATATTTAAAAAAAGAGGGGGAGTAGAGTAGAGGGAGGGAGAGTAATCTAATTATCTTGTTTGGAAGTTTTTTAAGGAATGAGGGGGAGGGGTTTGAAGGGGTTTGGAGGGGTTTCAACTCCCTCTAACCCCTCATTTTTAATTCTCCCAAATTGGAGAGATTTGGAGGGAGAGTAGAGTAGATAAATTATTGTCCAAGTAAATTCCCTAATTTACCATTTCTAACAAATTAATCATAAACCAATGTTACAAGTCCATTTTCAAATAGGGGTAAATTTGTCTATTTTAATCATTTCCTTTTCTCCCCATCCTAATTTTTAAAACATCCAAATAAGGGGAATGACTAATTACTCAATTTCCCCTTACTAATTTTAAAAACATCCAAACAAGGTTGAGGGAAACCACTCACCTCTACTCTCCTCCCCGGTACTCTCCTCCCCTCTACTCTCCTCCCTTTCTAAACTTCCAAACAGGCCATAAGAGGCTAGGGTTTTGGAGTATTATATTATGTCTGCACTCTCTTTGGATGGTTGGATGGCATTTAAGGAGCATCCCACGGCTAAAATTTTGTATAGGGCTTATTCTATTTTTTTTATGGTAGTTTGAGCTCATTAGTATTAGCACAAGGTGAATAGGGCTCTTGTGTACTGAACTACCAACCAGCCCACCAATTTTAATCTTATTAAAAAAAAATATTTTACAAAAAGAAAAAAGAAAAAAGAAGAAGAAGGGTATTATATTTTGCTGAAGTGTTTGGCGGGAAGTGAAAAAAAGTGTGGGAAGTGAAAATTTATGCTGAAATTTATTTAAAATTTTTATTTTTAAAAATTTGTTTTAAGTTTTAACCCCCCAAAAAAAAAGGATATATTTTGCTGAAGTGTTTGGGGGGAAGTGAAAAAAAGTGTGGGAAGTAAAAATTATATGCTGAAATTTATTTAAAAATTTTATTTTTAAAGTGATTTTTTTAGCGACGAAAAAAATAATTAATATACCCTTGAAATCGCTAAAATGACCAAAAAAAAAAAAAAAGCCCCAAATCCTTTAGAATGAGAATTTTTTTTTTGAAACCTCTAAAATGACAAAAATTCCTCGAAATCAATAAAATGACCAAAATACCCCGAAACCTCTCAAATGACCAAAAATACTCTGAAACCTCTAAAATGACAAAAAAAAAAAAAAAAAAATCCCCTAAAACCTCTAGAAAGACAAAAATACTCCCAAAACCTAAAAAATGAGCAAAAGTACCTTGAAACCTCTAAGATGACTAGAAATAGCTCGAAATTGGTAAAATGACCAAAATACCCCCCCAAAATATCTATAACGACAATTTTGGTCATTTAAGAAGTTAAGGAGTATTTTGGTTATTTTAGAAATTTCAGTATATTTTGGTCATTTTAGATATTTCAAGGGTATTTGGGTCATTTTAGAGGTTTAGAGAATAGAGTCAATCAAAGTTTTTTACCATGCGAGTACACAACATATGTCTATCATGTGTTATACTTAGATTTGAAATCTAAACATTAGATTTGAAGAATGTAATGAAAGTTTAATTTTGGTATATTATGGTCATAATCAAATGGTTAGATTTAGAAAAAAGAGCGGTAAAAGTTTATTTAAAGTTGGTCAAACTCGGTCAAACTTAATAGATGGTCTCGAGACCACTAGATTTGGTGAAATTCATATTCAAATCTTGATCATTGGGATTGAAGAGTATGGTGACATATTGGTGTTGGTGAAATTTGAGACCAATTGGATGGTTAAATTGAAAGAACATAGCCATACAGGTACACAATACATGTCCATCACGTGCCATAATTAGATTTGAAATCTAACTGTTGGAATTGAAGAGTGTAATGAAATGTTAATTCTAGTAAATTATGGTCACAATCAAACGGCTGGATTTAGAAAAGGTGCGGTCAAAGTTTAGTTAAAGTTGGTCAAACCTGATTAAACTTAATAGATGGTTCTGAGACCACTAGACTTGATGAAATTCATATTCAAATCTTGATCATTGGGATTGAAGAGTATGGTGACATATTGGTGTTGGTGAAATTTGAGACCAATTGAATGGTCAGATTGAGAGAACATAGCCATACTGGTGCACAACATGTGTCCATCACACGCCATACTTAGATTTGAAATCTAACCGTTGGATTTGAAGAGTATAATAAAAGGTTAATTCTAGCAATACAATTAAAAAAAAAAAGACTAATTACCCAAAAAATAAATTTTGATATCAATGAGATTAAAAAAAAAATAAAAAATAAAACTAATTTTGACCTAGCTTTGTCAGTGTTGTTAATGGCAAAAGCCAAGCATTTGGCTTCGTCCAAGCCTTAATGGCTGTTTTTGGGCCTTTAATCGGTTAGCGGTGGCAGAGAGTGCTAATAGAGAGAGACCTAAGCTGGATTTTAAGATTGAGGATGTGTGGTAGTGAGGATACGTGCTAGTGAGGATGTGTGGTGGTGGTGGGAAGATCAATCACTGGGTTTTGAGAGTGACGAGAGATTTTGAGAGTGAAAGAGAGTGTGTTTATTTATTTATTTTTTGAGAGAGAGACAAATGGATGAGAAATGAAAAGGTTGGATGTTAAAGTGATAGGTTTAGGCAAGGGAAAAAAAAAAAAAAAACAGAGGAAAAAAATTGGACTAGTGAAAATTTTAAAATATTTATTTTTGGTTACTGCCGGCGGTGGTGATGGCAGCTGATGACGGTGGGGAAATCTTTTTAGTGGTGCCAGCGAAGGACATTAGTGGTGACCGATGGTAAAGGATTGGTGATGAAAATACTTATACAAAGAGAGATAGCGTGTGTGGGTTTTTTCTTAGAGCTAACAACAGAGGGATACATTGGAAAATGAAAAGATGAGGGAAATGAAAAGCCAAAATGGCGCATAGGCCAAAACAACAGAGGGATACATTGGACCAGAAACGGGCAATTAAAAGGTCTATTGCGGCGGTCATCTAATCTACCACTATAAGTAATAGAAATGCCGCTAAAACTTATATATTGTGGCGGTTTTATATACCGCCGCTGTAGTATGCTGCAAAAGGGTATATTTATTGTTGCGGGTTTATGAAGTGCCACTATAGCTAAGTCTAACGCCGCTAAAACACGTATATTGCTGTAGTTTATATAGTGCCGCTATAGTACGCCACAAAAGGCTAGATCTATTACGGTGGCCCAATGAAACACCGCAATATATCTCATCTACAGTGGCGGGCCAAAAAAGCGCCGCTATATGTGAAATATAGCAGTAGTTTTCACACCCGCCGCAAAAAACCTACCGCAATAGCTCATTTTTCTTGTAGTGTCTAACAAGATTTTCCTTAGCTTACTAGGAAATAAAATTAATTAGATATATGCGAACAATCACATCATAGAAAACTAATAGTCGGTGGAGACTCCCTAAAAATAGCGAAATGATAAAGGATGCACTCACGCACATAATTCACAAAATCTCAAATATTTCAAGAGTATCATAACATACTGAGTCAAAATATTGGAGGCCAGTGCTGAAATTCGGTTGTTGACATTGTGCATACAAATTTATTTATATTAGATTACATATGCGTGACCTATTGCTAGACATATATTGCAGCTCAAGTTCTAGGGTTGGGCTTTATTTTCTACCAACACCTCCATGTTTGCCACCACCTTTGTCACCTCCACCCTTTCCATCGCCACCTCCACCACTGCTGCTGCCTCCGCCCTTGCCACTACCAACGATGCCTTCACCCTTCCCTCCGCTACCTCCTTTATGGCCTCCTGAATGTCTATCATCCTTTTATTCATCTACCTGGTTTGACTCTTCTACATGCAAAGCCCATTTGCACAAGTAAAATGAGCTTTCTTGTAATTTTTCTAAAAAAGAATATAGACAATAAAAAGTGTATCACAGTTATTTAAAAAAAAAAAAAGAGAGTAAAGAATGTAATACATCTAGGGTATATGTGTCCACTACAAATATTTTCCTTTTCACATCCAACATATATGTTAAAGCATGAGATCTACAATTGTCAAAACTATATCGGGATAAGATCTCCTCCTATTAAATCCTGAAATTCTCTCAAATTTTTATTTAGATGTAAGACATGTGGTAGTTACCACATGTCGCACATTTGGCTTAAAATGAGAGAGAATTGAAAAGTATCATTTCCCAAAGATATTTCATATATCAGTCACAAAAATAAATAAAATGAATAAATTAAGAGTTAAACGAGAGAATAAGGTAGAAATGTGGGATGTATTCCCTTACTAACTTTCTTTGGCCATAGCTTTAGTATCCAAGTTGTGAGACTCGCTAGTGTATTAACAACATATATAGCAAAATCCTGATTCAGAATCAACCCTACAACAGCCATGACTACCGTTGTATTGCATCCTTGTATCATCTACTTGATTTGTTCTTGCGGTTAGCTTCACTGTAGAGGATATCGAGTATTATAACCTAAATGTAATATACTTATCACCATGATACATCATATATTGTCTATTGCAATTATCATGGCACAAGAAATGATACCATTTCAGAATTTTTATACTATTTGATGTAAGTAATTATAATAGTATGCAGAAATTCGTTTTAAGATTTTCAAGAAACTGTATCATTAAAAAAAGATAAAAAATGTCAAAGATTAAAGCAGCAGCAGCAGCAAAGTGATTCAGAGCAGTAGTTGGATTCATAGCAGAAGTTAGAATTAGAACAAAATGAAAACGACTTGCAGTTCTGTCTAATTCATTGTATAGCATAAACTATAGGTAGTTTAGTTCTATTGTATATAGCTTTTAGTGTTGCACGTGAGAATCTATTTTAGTGTTAAGAGGGTTTGTTAATCTATTGTAAAGTTAGTTACTAATACTCTGTTTGTATATAAAGAGCACAAGTGTGTATCATTCATTGAGGGAATATGATTTTTCATTTTTCAATAAAATCTCATATGGTATCAGAGCGAAATTCTCTCAAATTCTAGAGTCTCGTTCTAGAAAGTTCCCAAATTTTAGGGTTTCATTCTTGAAAGCTTGGAGTTGCTTCATTGGCTTCCACAGCTTCTACATCAAATTCTTCTTCTACTTCGACTGAGCGAGATCCAGCATTGGCAGAGGATATCTCTAATCCTTTGTATCTTCATCATGCTGAAAGTCCAGGAGATATGCTCGTATTAGAGGTCTTGATTGGTGAAAATTACCATGCTTGGGTTCGATCTATGAAGAAGGCTTTAATTGCAAAGAATATGTTAGGTTTTCTTGATGGCATGATCACTCTATCTTCTCCATTGATCAAAACACTAGCAGCAGTTGATACTTGGATTCGTTGTGATAACATGGTTGGTTCATGGTTGATGAAAGCCATTTCACCTCAAATAAGAGTAAGCATCACTTATAGATACACGACATTAAAAATTTGGAATGATCTCAGAGATACACATTCCCAAGGCAATGGACCTAGGGTTTTTGAGTTGCAAAAGGATATTGCATCAATCAGTCAAGGTGATTCTTTAATTACTGCTTATTTCACTCAATTGAAGGTGTATTGGGATCAACTAAAGAATTTTAGGCCTGCCCTAACCTGTTTTTGTGTTAAATGTACTTGCAATCTTCAAAGAATTGAGAATGTTCACTTTCAAGATTCAGTGATGCAATTCTTAATGGAACTCAATGATTCCTATTCTCAAATCAAAGGACAAATTTTGTTAATGGAACCACTTCCATCCATTAATAAAGTCTATTCCTTGTTGATTCAAGAAAAAAGGCAGAGGCGTGTGGGAAGTTCTAATAATCACATTGAGTCCACTACTCTTGCTGTGAAAAGTTCCAATTCTACTTCTATTCTCTCTGGGGGTAAGAATTCCAAGGGCAAGGATAGGCCTGTTTGTACTCATTGTGGGAAACTTGGTCATACTGTGGAGAAGTGCTTCAAACTGCATGGATTCCCACCTGGATTCAAGCCTAAAGGAAAGACTTCAATGGTGAATCAAGTGGGTGTTCAAGAAGATCTTACAGAGAACAATCAATTAGTCACTGGTACTATCCAATTTCCTTTTACTAAGGAACAATGTCAGCAGTTCTTGGCTATGTTAGGCAATCAGATGCAAGTTGCTCAACTTAATATAGGAAATAAGGAGGTCCATATGGCTGGTAATGTGATCAAGTCTCATCCAGACTCTCAGGCAGCACACCAAGCAAGTGTTTCCAAGTTTGACAATGTTCTCAATATGTCAGGTATGACTCTTTTTGAAGGCATTACTTTGAGCCAATCTATTTTTTTTGCCCAAGTAGTAAATAGGATAGACTTTAATGGAGATACTTGGGTTATTGACACTGGGGCAACTGACCAATTGTGCATTCTGTTCATTTGTTTACTAATTTTACTGCCATTAGTAGTAATGTTGAACTTCCCAATGGTGAAATAGCTGTGGTAACTCATATAGGTTCTATTTCCCTTTCAACCACTTTAATTCTTCATAATGTTCTTTGTGTCCCTTCTTTCTCTTTTAACCTTTTGTCAGTCAAGCAACTTACACAATCTTCTTCTTGTTGCCTTATTTTCTTAGCAAATCTTTGTTTCATATAGGACCTTATTTGCTGGAGGACGATTAGTGTGGGTAAAGTTCATGATGGGTTGTATTTGTTGCAGCAAAGCCCTTCAGATGCTTGTACCTCTCCAATCAACTTTGGTTCATCCTTTCAATCTCTCTTTAATTCTGTTTTCAAGTCTGTTCTTAATAAGTCACAATCTCATGTAATCAATAGTGTTGTTGTACCTTCTTCTTTATGGCATCTCAGATTAGGACATCCCTTTGATGCTAAGCTTTCTTCCTTGAAGAATGTACTTTTTGATGTTGTTTGTACTTTTAATAGAGATTGTGAGATTTGTCCACTTGCAAAGCATAAAAGATTGCCTTTTCCCTTTCTTAATCACATTTCAAAATTTCTTTTTAATATTGTGCACTTTGATATTTGGGGTCCATATTTAGTCCCTACTGTTGATGGCTACAAATACTTCCTTACTATTATTGATGATTGTACTAGGTCAACTTGGGTTTATCTCATGAAATCCAAGTCTGATACTAAGTCTCTTTTACAATCATTTTATTTCATGATTAAAACTCAGTTTAACAAATCTATTAAGGTTTTCAAAACTGATAATGGTCTTGAGTTTCAACTGATTGATTTCTTCAAGACTCATGGTATCATACACCAACATAGTTGTGTTGCCACTCCACAACAAAATTATGTTGTGGAGAGGAAGCTAACATATTTTGTGTGTTGCAAGGGCCTTGAGAATTCAGTCTAATGTTCCTATTGCGTATTGGGGTGACTATATTCTCACTGCAATGCATCTCATTAATAGGCATCCATCTCCTCTTCTTCATCACAAAACCCCTTTTGAGTTGCTTTATGGTAAGATCCTTGATTATCATTCTCTTAGGGTGTTTGGTTGTCTATGTTTTGCATTTACATTGGCTCATAACAGGTCTAAATTTGATCCTAGAGCCATCAAATGTGTTTTCTTGGGCTATCCCTTTGTTGTTAAAGGTTACAAATTACTTGATTTACATTCTAAAAGGATTTTTGCTTCGAGGGATGTTACTTTTCATGAGTCAGTTTTTCCTTTTTAGTCTATTCCATCTTCAACTTTACCTTCTCCCTCTGATTCTTTATCTCGGATTTGTACTCCTGATGCTCCACCTTTACCTATTGATGATTCGATTAAACATTCTAGGGTTCATTCTCATGCTGTTAGTCTAGAATCTCACATTCTTGAGGATCATTTTTCTGATCTTCCAGAAGATTTGTCTATATCCTTACCTAATGACATTGTTGATGATCCTATTTTACATCCTGATCATCTTCCTTCAACCTTACCTACTGATTTTGTTCCCTCTCTTAGAAGGTCTACTAGAGTGTCTAAACCTCCTCCATATCTCCAATCCTATTAGTGCAGTACAATTTCTACTAGGTATCCCATTTCTAATTTTGTTTCTTCTTAACATTTGTCACCTAGTTATTCTCATTTCTGCAATAGTATTTCTGCCCTTAAGGAACCTTAGTTTTATCATCAAGCTGTTGGTGATCCTAACTGGGAAGCTGCTATGGCAGCAGAAATTGATGCACTGGAACAGAATCATACATGGTCTGTGGTTCCTTTGCCACCCAATAAAAGGGCTATTGGCTGTAAGTGGGTGATTAGAATTAAATACAAGGCTGATGGTAGCATAGAGAGGTACAAGACAAGGCTTGTTGCCAAAGGTTATACCTAACAAGAGGGCTTCGACTACACTGAGACCTTCTCCCCTGTGGCTAAAATGGTCACTGTTAAACTTTTTTTGGCATTGGTTGCTGTGCAAGGTTGGGTTCTTCACCAATTAGATGTTAATAATGCTTTTCTAAATGGTGATCTTCATGAAGAAGTCTACATGTCTCTTCCTCCTAGTTTGCACAGCAAGGGGGAGTTGGATGGCAAGGGGGAGTTGGTTTACAAGTTGCATAAATCATTGTATGGCCTTAAGTAGGCTTCAAGGCAGTGGTTCTCCAAATTTTCAACCACTTTATTGTAGCATGGTTTTGTTCAATCCAAAGCAGATTATTCTCTATTCATTAAGCAAGATGGCAGGTAGTTCATTGCTCTTCTAGTTTATGTTAATGAAATTCTTATTGGCAGCAATGATCCTAAAGCTATGGAAGATCATAAGGTGTATTTGGATAAACATTTCAAACTAAAGGATTTGGGCAGTTTGAAGTATTTTCTGGGTTTGGAGGTTGCAAGATCATAAAAGGGCATTTCTTTGTGTCAAAGAAAGTATGCTCTTGAAATTGGTCATGATGCTGGAATGCTTGGTTGTAAACCAGCTAAAACTCCCATGGAAGCCAGTTTAAAATTGAGCAAAGATGATGGTGAGTTATTGCATGATGCTAGAATGTATAGAAGGCTGATAAGTAGGCTGTTATTCCTAACAATCACTAGGCCATACATTACTTACTTTATACACAGGTTGAGTCAGTTTATGTCTAAGCCTAAAAAGCCTCATTTGAAGGCAACATATAAAGTCATTCAACACATCAAAGGCACAGCAGGTCAAGGGTTATTGTTTCCATCAAATACTTCATTACACATAAAAGCCTTTGCAGATGCAGATTGGGCAGCTTACCCAGATTCTAGAAGGTCCATTATAGGTTTCTATGTGTTCCTAGGTGACTTATTGATCTCTTGGAAGTCTAAGAAACAAAATACAGTCTCTAGATCTATTGCAGAGGCTGAGTATAGATCAATGGCTGTGGCTGTGTGTGAAGTAACCTGGATTCTATACTTGTTAAAGGATCTGAATGTAAATCATGACAAAGCTGCTTTGTTATTCAGTGACAGTGAGGCAGCAATCCACATAAGGTCTAACCCTATGTTCCATGAGCGCACAAAATGTATTGAAATAGATTGTCACATTGTAAGAGATAAAGTGCAAGATGGAGTTATAAGGTTGATAAATATTATGAGTCATTCTCAATTGTTAGATTTGTTGACAAAAGCCTTGAACCTAAATCAATTTACAGCCTTAATTTCCAAGATGAGAATCTTGAATATTCATTCCAGTGGTGCCCATCTCGAGGGGGAGTGTCAAAGATTAAAGTGGCAGTAGCAGCAGAGTGATTCAGAGCAGAAGTTAGAATTAGAACAAAATGAAAACGACTTGTAGTTTTGTCTAATTCATTGTATAGCATAAACTGTAGGTAGTTTAGTTCTATTGTATATAGCTTTTAGTGTTGTACGTGAGAGAGCATGTGAGAATCTGTTTTAGTGTTAAGAGGGTTTGTTAATCTGTTGTTAAGCTAGTTACTAATGCTCTGTTTGTATATAAATAGCACAAATGTGTATCATTCATTAAGAGAATAAGATTTTTCATTTTTCAATAAAATCTCATAAAAGAAGAAGAGAGAGGGTAAAATACACTTCAATTGTCAAATTAGTCCTAAACTTTAAGTTTTGTCCCTCATTTTGTAAAAAATAAACCTATTTGGTCATTTTGCGTAAATTTTAACAAATGATTCCATTTAAACATTTTTTATTAGACATTTATATTAAAATTTTAATTGAAAAACTTCATGAAATCTGACATTTAATAGATCTTGTTGTTTGATAAATAAATTTTATAAAAAAAAAGGGTAAATTACACCACCTGCATTTGTGATTAACCAAAATAATATTCCCTCAAATGCTTATATAAATTACACTCTCCTCTTGAGGTTTGTATAAATGTAACAATTAAGTTCATACCCTCTCAAATTGTGAATTTACTAATGAAATATTCTATTTATAAAAAAGAATCTTACCCAAATTATGGATGAAATGACACTCCTATCACTTGAGGTTTGTGGATGATTAACATAGTTCCCTTGAACTATATATGTATGAATTAATAAGATTAAAAAAAAAAAAAATTGAATATTTTATCAACAGAAACTACTCACTCGGTCCTTAGTTTTTGGTCTTAGATTCCATTTTAGGATGTCCCAAAATTTTGTCATGTTTCTAAAATTAAAAGCCATTAATTAATTGAGCTTCCTATTAAGACAAATTTTAGCTCCAAAATTGGTTGCAATCTAAGACTACAACCTTATTCAATAAAAAATAAACATTACAATATATTTTGAAAAGCTAACATTTGAATTGCATGTTCTTTACGCTGTTAATATACATGTCAAATTTTGTGTCAATTTGATATTATTTACTATATGATTTATAAGCTTATATTTTATGCATAATTTTAAACTACAAAAGCTTGAAATTTAAACAATTTATTGATGACATAGCTATTGATCTTTAATTTTCTAGAAATTTTGCAAGTATAAAGGATATAAGAAGAAGATGTAATCCAATGTTGGATTTGTCAAAATTCACCTCCAATAAAAGGATATTGAATAAGGTTGTAGCTTAAGACTATGACCAATTTTGTAACTAGATTTTGTCCTTCTTATTATGTCCCCACCAAACTCAAGCACTTTAAACAATAATTTTTTTTTGAGAAATATTTTTAAGAATAATTTTGGAAACTTTTATCTTTTTAATTAGTGGACAAAATTTAGTTACAAACTTAGTTATAGCCTAACGCTACAAGCCTACAACCCTCACTAAAAAAATTAACATGACTACATATTTTAAAAATCTAACCGTTAGATTGCATATTTTTCATACTCTCAATACACATATCAAATTTCACATAAATCATATGTTATTTACTATTTTATTTATAAACTTATTTTTTATGCATAATTTTAAACTACAAAAATTTGAAATTTTAACATTTGGTTGATGATATAATTATTGATATTCGATCTTTTGGAAAATTTGCAAACATGGAGGATATAAGAAGAAAATGCAATTTAATGATAGATTTGTCAAAATACACATATAATAAAAATATATTGAATAAAATTGTAGTCATAGGCTACAATTAAGTTTGTAGCCAAATTTTGTCTTTAATTAATAGCTATAGGGGTGAAGGGCCCAAGGATATATATTGAGCTGTGGGTCTTGTCCGAGGACGCTTAGTAGTCCGAGATCAGATAAACGATAGTGAAGATGTAAAAAATCAAAACTCCACGAGCTGGCTATGATTAAGATGGTTGGGGAAGGTGGGCTGAGGAGGAATGCCTCCTTGGCTGAGTAAAGCTGAGGTCAGAAGGGGTGGTCTACCATCCGGGGTAACGTTTCAAGAGATTCTATTGATAAGGATACGCATCATGAAAACACAAGACAGAGGGAAGATATAAAATATTTAAGAGAAAGCTGTTGTCACCGCATTGAATACTCTGTGACTAACTCTTTGGTCGCATTAATGAGGAAGTGATACCTGAACAGTAATTTTCAGCCTTATAGCTACTCCCAAAGACTTTAGGAAGGTGTTGATGGGACAAGGATCAACACCAGTAATCTAATCTACACGTGGAAGGTGGTAATGAAAGGAAGAAGTTAGTATAAAATAGAGAGAAGACCCTGAGGGAAAGGGATCAGAGAATTAAGAGAAAAACACTATAGCAACAAGAACTGTGCCTGTAATCAAATTTAAAAGATATATACAAGAACTGATCTCCTCGGATTGTGTCCAGGATAATTTTCTTTAGATAAAATCAGTCTATCTTTACTTTTTTTTCATCTGAATCCATTATAATTGTTACCCAACTCACTAAAACCTAGTTTTCTAACCCACTCTCTACAAATTCATTGTATTGGGCTCTTTGGGCTTAGATCCATTTATATTTTGGGCTTAGGAACCAAAACTTGTCCTTACAATAGCCAAAACATAAAAGATATTTCCTTAAAAAGTTGGATTTTCTAAATAGAACCAATAATTTGGGACTGAGGTAGTAAATTGTTGCATTTATTCAAACCTCAAGGGTTAGGCCATGAGCTTTATCGATCAACTGACACTTCCTAATATTTTCAATGGAGACGTCTACGGTTTAAATCTTCTCTTCCACATTACTATCGAATTACAAAATAATAAAAATAATAACCTCAATGAGAAGTCCCAATTCATGAAACTTTTGAAGGGAGTATCATTTTGTTAAACCTCAAATTAAGGTAGCATAATTTACCCTTTTTTTTTAATAGCTTTATATGCTAATAGATTTGGACGGAAGTCGCAAATTCACTTATTTTAACAATGCAAGAGACTAATTGAATTGGAAAAAACTAATTAATTTTAAGGACTCATTTTACAATTGAAGTATAATTCAAGGACTAAATTGAATTTTAGTTAAAAATAAAGGAAGGAAAATGAAGGACCTCTAATATTTGTTACAAAGATGAAGTGAATTATTTTACAAAGGAAAGAAAAGACAATATACTAACGTTTGTTGATGTTCGTTGGATGTCTTTGCCACCACACCTGAGCAGATGAGAAAAACAGTAGCAAAGAGGATACCTAAGAAAATAAAAGTTTTGGAATTCACTTTCTTTTGGGGTACATAAAATGCTTCTCACAAATCTCACCAAAAAGATTTGAGAAAAAATGAACCTTTCAATGACCATTAGTAAAAGATAAAATGTCTGAAAGTGTATACAACTATTCATGTAGAGTGGCCTAAGCAGGTACAGAGTTAGGATTTGGAGCTAGGGGGGCGGTTCTATTGTTAGCTGCATGCGATGGCTTCGGTTTTCAGCTATATTGCTTAGCCAGCAAAAGTTTTCTTTTATTATTATTTTTTTTATGTGTGTGTAGAGTGTGTCCTTTGTTGGCAAGGACAAAATTATTTTGTTTAAATTTTTTTAAAGGGCTAAGTTGTTTGTTTTTGGTAAAATTGGTTAGTTAGTCTCGATTTCTTTTTTTAAGCTTTGCTATCACCTATCGGTAATATTTGTTGTTGGGCTAATATTTTGGACTTGTATATATATATTTTTTTAGATTTTAGATTTATAAATTTTTTTATGGTCTTTAAAAGGAGGAAAATACTAGACTTACAAATCTTTTTACAAATTGTTGTTGTGATTAGTGGTTATTAGTAAGTAAAAAAGTGATGTAAGTGGTGGACCTAGTTGCAAATCAGTAAGAATTTGCTACCTCAATAGTTTGTAAAAATATTGTAAAAAAGTTTGTAGCTATAACATTTCTCTTATAATGATCAATGATATTATTAAGGGAGACAAAATATAATTTTATTGAACAAAATTACTAAAATTAGTACCTAAATTTATAGTTATATAGTTATATATATATATATATATATATATATATATATTTAATTAGGGCGGCCATTGCCACCCCCCCCCCCCCCCCCCAGTCCATAAATGGCTCCATTCATGGGCCTAAGACAATTGTAGAGGCAGTGCCGACTTAATGGGTGAGGCAAATAGGCAACTGCCTAAGGCCTTCAATGAAAAAATGCCCCCAAATTTGTACCAATGGAGATATCCTTATACCAATGGAATTATTAATTAAGTTCCAAATATTTACCAACAAATAATTTTTTTTTTTTTTTATCAAAGAAAAACTAGTTAAAGAAAAAAAATGTTGGAAGAACTCATTCAATCTCCCACTAATAAATGAATCTATACTCAAATTTTATTTAGAATATCAAATATATAATTTATTAAAATTTTCAATCATAATTTTTTAGTATTAGGTTGCTTTACTAAATAAATAATTTTTATTTTAGTTGTATAGTTATCGAGTAATACGATGGATTTATTTTAATTTGTAATTTTGCATCTAAAAAAATAGATTTTAAATGTAAAAAAAAAGTTAAATAAATCTTTTATTAATATTGAAAATATAAGAATAGGCATTCTTAAGTAGTCGTCTTAGGCCACACAATGCCTTGAGCCGGCCCTGCGTAGAGGTTGAGCCTAGCATGGGTTCTGTCGTTCTAATGTGTGGTTGGTTACATGCAAAAATTAAAGGTTCAAACATGGCAGTTGTTTTTAACCACGAGGAATATTTTGCAACGGTTCCAATGCGCGGTTGGTTGCATGCAGAAATTATAGGTACAAGCCTGTTCGCCACTACTGGTTTTTAACCACATGGATATTCATGCATTACGACGGGATCCCATAGAACCATGCGATTAATGGTGCATGAGTTTCAATTTGTAATGTTTATTGTCATTAAATAAAAAATTTGAAGTTAGAATTATGCTTACATTAAAACCGATTGATTTATTGGCTTAATAAGAAACAGTGATCATTACGAAGTAGACATCATAAATTAAAATTCTATCATACCTAAAAAAGAAGATAAAAGAAATGTATGTGATTAATGATGAGAGAGAATGTCAATGATGTTGGTTTTTATAATTTTCTCAGATTCTAATTTGTTGGTTAACTTTTTTATGCTAGTAAGGCCATCTCTAGCAGCTTCTCCAAATTTTTCTACTGTTTGGAGAGTAAATAGTGTCTTTTACTTTTTACCTACCTACCTTTTTAAATACACTTTCCAACAGACTCTCTATTCTTTCTCTATCTCATTTGAATATTATTTTTTCATTCTTTCTTTGATATTTATCCATTCTTTCTTTAATATTTATTTTTTCTTTTTTTAATATTTCTTTATTCTTTCTCTATTAATTCCCAACGGCTATATTTTTCAAATTTCCTACAGCTATATTTTTAAATCTCACAATAATAAACTATCATATTTTTTAACTCACTCTCAACATCAATTGAATCTTGTGGAGCACTTGGGCTACAATATAGCAAATCGTAGGATCATCTAATTTTAATGTCATGCTCACATTATTTTTTTATGTTCTTAGCCTTTATTGTGACTAGATAATGTTCTGCGCGATGCGCAGATAATTCTACAATTTCATTTGAAATTATTTTTATGTATATTAAGATCTACATATAATATTTATTTTGTGGTATAATATTTATGTTTGCCCACAATATTGTTGAATCTTTGAAAACTTGATTTTCTTAATTCATATTTTATTTTTTAAAAATTGTATAACACTATAAGACTATAACATATTATAATATTTATTGTTAAAAGTAGATTTTATTTTTTAAACTGATTAAATGATTTTGAAATCTTTAAATAAGAATATAAAGCATAAAATGCTTTTTTATCCTAAAATTATGTAAATTTAGACAACCTCCCAAACACTTCCTTAATCACTCTATTCTCAAAACTAAATATGGAAACCTTAATCGCAAAATCCAATTTATTATCTCAATGAAATTGAGGGAATCATTTATAAGTATTAACATAAAGAGAACGTGATTAAACAAAAAGAAATTTGCTAAAAACACATCCAATTATCAAAATTTAATTGTCTTTAGTTGGGCTTCAATATCCTTTAAAAAAAGTGGAAAATACTTTGAAATCATCATTGATTTTTATTTTTATCACTATGGCTTATACCGTACAAAATAGTAGTAAAAAAAACTACAAAGAAACGTACAAATTATGAGTTCTAACATTAAAAAAGAAAAATAAAAAAGAAGCCAACTTCATAAATAATCAATTAGAATGTTTCTTTTTCATTTTTCTTTAGTTCTAAAACAAAATACATATATAACTTTTCCAAAACAAAATCTCAAACACCTAAAGACTGAAAGCGAATCACAGCCTTCACAAAATCCTCAACGTCTGACTACAATATCAAAACCATAAGCTACCGTCATTGAATAAAAAACGCAAGCTCCCTTCCTTAGTTATAACCTACTCATATAGGTTATGATCAAATGGTAATGCAATGTTGGAGTTATGCAGGTGTTGTTGAAATGTTGAAGGTAAATGACATCGTTTTTTTTTTTCTAAGTGCATATTTGAGATGGGGTGACATGAAGAGTTGTGGGCAAATGTATATAAAGGAGTAGAAGTTAAAAGGTTGAATGGAAATGCAAATAGTTCTTTTTGTGTGAGAGAGAGGAAAAGGCTTGAAACAATAAACCAAATGAAACAAATAGTAATCTCAAAACATTGAATAAAAAATGTAACAAAAAGTAGTCTTGAAACATTGAATCAAAGAAAATAAAGAGTCTATATTTTTAAATTTTTTCTTATCTCTAATGTGTTTTAAAAGTATTTCAATTATCTTCATAGAGTGTGCCACATGGTAGAATCCCATGCTCTCCCGCATGAAATCTCGGCTTTTATATATATATTGATGATTTGAAATTTTGCTTCATTTATGTTTGTAGGGTCTGCTTTTGTTGCCCAAGCCCAAAGGATATGGGTCTAAGGCCCAACGAACCCAGAACAATGAATTTGTAGAGAGTGGTTCAAAGGTTTAGGCGCTGGCCGGCGTTCACGAGGCATGAACTCCTTTCTCTTTTACTGAAAAAATACTTAGAACAGTTTACAACTGGGGGATGCTCCTCGGCCATGGGCCGAGGAGGCTTTTCTTCCCTTTCAACTTCCCTCCTCTCTCAGGAGGGATTCCCTTACATTATATATCCTTTACCCAACCAATCCTAGCCCTACACTTGTTGAGCGATCAGGACATTACTCAGGTGCTTGTCCCATCAGCCGCCTTCTCATTCTTTTTGGGAGTCGTGGCAGCCAAGGTGGCACTGGCGCGGAGTCCTTTCCTCATTAATGCGGCCAGGGCGGTAGTCAGGGGCATTTAATGTGGAGGTGACTGTTTGTCATGAGCTTGTCCCTCCATCAGATTTATATTGCAGATGCGCGGTATTCCCCCTCGGCCCTTTGAGTAGACATGATGGCTTCCTTGGAAGTGTTTGCTGGTTGCCTTAAGTTCTCGGATGTCCGATGATGGGGTCGTCCTCGACCTGGCAAGCTGTGCGCCTGGGCTTCTTCTTTTCCTCCTCGGATTTTGGGTGCCTCCTCGGCTCGGGCCTTCGGCCCAGGAACGAAGTGGGCTGGGCCGTAGGATTCCTTGGCCCTACAATAGCCCCTCAAAATCTTGCTATCCGCACCCTCGGACGGAGAGGAGGATTTTGATGTCCTCGGGCTTGCGACGCGTCCCATCGAGTTTGGTCCTCTGTTAGTGCTGGAGACTTTTCAACTGCCCTAGAAGCGTTACTGGCGCCTCGAAGTGCGTGATGCGCCTTTCAATAAATCAAGACGGCTCTGTGCTCCCCACGTTCAACGGGAGGATGATAATCCGACGGTGGGGATTCGCCCAACATTTATGGGCGGGAAAACCCGCGCGGCTCCTTGATTTGGGGTATAAATACCCATTTGAAAGGCCGGTTCCTCTGTTTGCTCGCACCCAAGAGTCTACATCGCCAGTATAAAAAGCCTGTCCGAGGAGCTTCTGCTCATTTCTGTAAGTCACTCTATCTCTCTTCGAACTTTCTCCTTCTCCATTTCTTCCTCTCTTTCATTTGCTTGCATGATTTTATCACTAATTATACTTCGGCCAGTCATGGCAGCGATTGTAATAACGTGAAGATACATACGCATAGGCAGGCCCTTTATGTCTCCAGGACCAGGTGGGGCTCTTGTTTTCCCAACATTCTAACACTTAGAATCTTCTGAAGTAGTTAGCTTCCCCGTAGGTGAGAGTCCAAGGACCACGCAGTGCCCAGGTTCTGTCTAACACTTAGGATCATCTGAAGTAGTTAGTTTCCCCATAAGCCTGAGTCTGAGGACCATGCAGTGCCTTGGTTCTGTCTAACACTAAGAATCCTCTGAAGTGATTAGTTTCCCCATAGGCCTGAGTCCGAGGACCATGCAGTGCCTTGGTTCTGTCTAACACTTAGGATCATCTGAAGTGGCTAGTTTCCCCATAGGCTTGAGTCTGAGGACCATGCAGTGCTTTGGTTCTGTCTAACACTTAGAATCCTCTGAAGTGGTTAGTTTCCCCATAGGCCTGAGTCCGAGGACCATGCAGTGCCTTGGTTCTGTCTAACACTTGGTCTTTGAAGTAGTTAGTTTCCCCATAGGCCTGAGTCCGAGGACCATGCAAAGTCTTGGTTCTGTCTAACACTTGGTCTTTGAAGTAGTTAATTTCCCCATAGACCTGAGTCTGAGGACCATGCAGTGCCTTGGTTCTGTCTAACACTTGGTCTTTAAAGTAGTTAGTTTCCCCATAGGCCTGAGTCCGAGGACCATGCAGTGCCTTGGTTCTGTCTAACACTTGGTCTTTGAAGTAGTTAGTTTCCCTATAGGCCTGAGTCCGAGGACCATGTAGTGTCTTGGTTCTGTCTAACACTAGGTCTTTGAAGTAGTTAATTTCCCCATAGGCCTGAGTCCGAGGACCATGCAGTGCCCTGGTTCTGTCTAACACTTAGTCTTTGAAGTAGTTAGTTTCCCCATAGGCCTGAGTCCGAGGACCATGCAGAGTCTTGGTTTTGTCTAACACTTGGTCTTTGAAGTAGTTAGTTTCCCCATAGACCTGAGTCTGAGGACCATGCAGAACCTTAGTTCTGTCTAACACTTGGTCTTCTAAAGTAGTTAGTTTCCCCATAGGCCTGAGTCTGAGGACCATGCAGAGCCTCGGTTCTGTCTAACACTTGGTCTTTGAAGTAGTTAGTTTCCCCATAGGCCTGAGTCCGAGGACCATGCAGTGCCTTGGTTTTGTCTAACACTTGGTCTTTGAAGTAGTTAGTTTCCCCATAGGCCTGAGTTCGAGGACCATGCAGTGCCTTGGTTCTGTCTAACACTTGGTCTTTAAAGTAGTTAGTTTCTCCATAGGCCTGAGTCCGAGGACCATGCAGTGCCTTGGTTCTGTCTAACACTTGGTCTTTGAAGTAGTTAGTTTCCCTATAGGCCTGAGTCCGAGGACCATGTAGTGTCTTGGTTCTGTCTAACACTAGGTCTTTGAAGTAGTTAATTTCCCCATAGGCCTGAGTCCGAGGACCATGCAGTGCCTTGGTTCTGTCTAACACTTAGTCTTTGAAGTAATTAGTTTCCCCATAGGCCTGAGTCCGAGGACCATGCAGTGCCTTGGTTCTGTCTAACACTTGTTCTTCTGAAGTAGTTAGTTTCCCCATAGGCCTGAGTCCGAGGACCATGCAGAGCCTTCGTTCTGTCTAACAGTTAGTCTTTGAAGTTGTTAGTTTCCCCATAGGCCTGAGTCCGAGGACCATGCAGTACCTTGGTTCTGTCTAACACTTGGTCTTTGAAGTAGTTAGTTTTCCCATAGGCCTGAGTCCGAGGACCATGCAGAGCCTTGGTTCTGTCTAACACTTGGTCTTCTGAAGTAGTTAGTTTCCCCATAGGCCTGAGTCCGAGGACCATGCAGAGTCTTGGTTTTGTCTAACACTTGGTCTTTGAAGTAGTTAGTTTCCCCATAGACCTGAGTCTGAGGACCATGCAGAACCTTGGTTCTGTCTAACACTTGGTCTTCTAAAGTAGTTAGTTTCCCCATAGGCCTGAGTCCGAGGACCATGCAGAGCCTCGGTTCTGTCTAACACTTGGTCTTTGAAGTAGTTAGTTTCCCCATAGGCCTGAGTCCGAGGACCATGCAGTGCCTTGGTTTTGTCTAACACTTGGTCTTTGAAGTAGTTAGTTTCCCCATAGGCCAGAGTTCGAGGACCATGCAGTGCCTTGGTTCTGTCTAACACTTGGTCTTTAAAGTAGTTAGTTTCCCCATAGGCCTGAGTCCGAGGACCATGCAGTACCTTGGTTCTGTCCAACACTTGGTCTTTGAAGTAGTTAGTTTCCCCATAGGCCTGAGTCCGAGGACCATGTAGAGCCTTGGTTCTGTCTAACACTTGGTCTTCGAAGTAGTTAGTTTCCCCATAGGCCTAAGTTTGAGGACCATGCAGTGCCTTGGTTCTGTCTAACACTTGGTCTTTGCAGTAGTTATTTTCCCCATAGGCCTGAGTCCGAGGACCATGCAGAGTGGTCTTTGAAGTAGTTAGTTTCCCCATACGCCTGAGTCCGAGGACCATGCAGTGCCTTGGTTCTGTCTAACACTTGTTCTTCTGAAGTAGTTAGTTTCCCCATAGGCCTGAGTCCGAGAACCATGCAGAGCCTTGGTTCTGTCTAACAGTTAGTCTTTGAAGTTGTTAGTTTCCCCATAGGCCAGAGTCCGAGGACCATGCAGTACCTTGGTTCTGTCTAACACTTGGTCTTTGAAGTAGTTAGTTTTCCAATAGGCCTGAGTCCGAGGACCATGCAGAGCCTTGGTTCTGTCTAACACTTGGTCTTCTGAATTAGTTAGTTTCCCCATAGGCCTGAGTCCGAGGACCATGCAGAGCCTTGGTTCTGTCTAACACTTGGTCATCGAAGTAGTTAGTTTCCCCATAGGCCTAAGTCTGAGGACCATGCGGTGCCTTGGTTCTGTCTAACACTTGGTCTTTGAAGTAGTTAGTTTTCCCATAGGCCTGAGTCCGAGGACCATGCAATGCCTTGGTTCTGTCTAACACTTGGTCTTTGAAGTAGTTAGTTTCCCCATAAGCCTGAGTCCGAGGACCATGCAGTGCCTTGGTTCTGTCTAACACTTGGTCTTTGAAGTAGTTAGTTTCCCCATAGGCCTGAGTCCGAGGACCATGCAAAGTGGTCTTTGAAGTAGTTGGTTTCCCCATAGGCCTGAGTCCGAGGACCATGCAGAGCCTTGGTTCTGTCTAACACTTGGTCTTTGAAGTAGTTAGTTTCCCCATAGGCCTGAGTCCGAGGACCATGCAGTGCCTTGGTTCTGTCTAACACTTAGGATCATCTGAAGTGGCTAGTTTCCCCATAGGCTTGAGTCTGAGGACCATGCAGTGCTTTGGTTCTGTCTAACACTTAGAATCCTCTGAAGTGGTTAGTTTCCCCATAGGCCTGAGTCCGAGGACCATGCAGTGCCTTGGTTCTGTCTAACACTTGGTCTTTGAAGTAGTTAGTTTCCCCATAGGCCTGAGTCCGAGGACCATGCAAAGTCTTGGTTCTGTCTAACACTTGGTCTTTGAAGTAGTTAGTTTCCCCATAGACCTGAGTCTGAGGACCATGCAGAACCTTGGTTCTGTCTAACACTTGGTCTTCTAAAGTAGTTAGTTTCCCCATAGGCCTGAGTCCGAGGACCATGCAGAGCCTCGGTTCTGTCTAACACTTGGTCTTTGAAGTAGTTAGTTTCCCCATAGGCCTGAGTCCGAGGACCATGCAGTGCCTTGGTTTTGTCTAACACTTGGTCTTTGAAGTAGTTAGTTTCCCCATAGGCCTGAGTCCGAGGACCATGCAGTGCCTTGGTTCTGTCTAACACTTGGTCTTTAAAGTAGTTAGTTTCCCCATAGGCCTGAGTCCGAGGACCATGCAGTGCCTTGGTTCTGTCTAACACTTGGTCTTTGAAGTAGTTAGTTTCCCTACAGGCCTGAGTCCGAGGACCATGTAGTGTCTTGGTTCTGTCTAACACTAGGTCTTTGAAGTAGTTAATTTCCCCATAGGCCTGAGTCCGAGGACCATGCAGTGCCTTGGTTCTGTCTAACACTTAGTCTTTGAAGTAATTAGTTTCCCCATAGGCCTGAGTCCGAGGACCATGCAGTGCCTTGGTTCTGTCTAACACTAGTTCTTCTGAAGTAGTTAGTTTCCCCATAGGCCTGAGTCCGAGGACCATGCAGAGCCTTCGTTCTGTCTAACAGTTAGTCTTTGAAGTTGTTAGTTTCCCCATAGGCCTGAGTCCGAGGACCATGCAGTACCTTGGTTCTGTCTAACACTTGGTCTTTGAAGTAGTTAGTTTTCCCATAGGCCTGAGTCCGAGGACCATGCAGAGCCTTGGTTCTGTCTAACACTTGGTCTTCTGAAGTAGTTAGTTTCCCCATAGGCCTGAGTCCGAGGACCATGCAGAGTCTTGGTTTTGTCTAACACTTGGTCTTTGAAGTAGTTAGTTTCCCCATAGACCTGAGTCTGAGGACCATGCAGAACCTTGGTTCTGTCTAACACTTGGTCTTCTAAAGTAGTTAGTTTCCCTATATGCCTGACTCCGAGGACCATGCAGAGCCTCGGTTCTGTCTAACACTTGGTCTTTGAAGTAGTTAGTTTCCCCATAGGCCTGAGTCCGAGGACTATGCAGTGCCTTGGTTTTGTCTAACACTTGGTCTTTGAAGTAGTTAGTTTCCCCATAGGCCTGAGTCCGAGGACCATGCAGTGCCTTGGTTCTGTCTAACACTTAGTCTTTGAAGTCGTAGTTTCCCCATAGGCCTGAGTCCGAGGACCATGCAGTACCTTGGTTCTGTCCAACACTTGGTCTTTGAAGTAGTTAGTTTCCCCATAGGCCTGAGTCCGAGGACCATGTAGAGCCTTGGTTCTGTCTAACACTTGGTCTTCGAAGTAGTTAGTTTCCCCATAGGCCTAAGTTTGAGGACCATGCAGTGCCTTGGTTCTGTCTAACACTTGGTCTTTGAAGTAGTTATTTTCCCCATAGGCCTGAGTCCGAGGACCATGCAGAGTGGTCTTTGAAGTAGTTAGTTACCCCATACGCCTGAGTCCGAGGACCATGCAGTGCCTTGGTTCTGTCTAACACTTGTTCTTCTGAAGTAGTTAGTTTCCCCATAGGCCTGAGTCCGAGAACCATGCAGAGCCTTGGTTCTGTCTAACAGTTAGTCTTTGAAGTTGTTAGTTTCCCCATAGGCCTGAGTCCGAGGACCATGCAGTACCTTGGTTCTGTCTAACACTTGGTCTTTGAAGTAGTTAGTTTTCCAATAGGCCTGAGTCCGAGGACCATGCAGAGCCTTGGTTCTGTCTAACACTTGGTCTTCTGAATTAGTTAGTTTCCCCATAGGCCTGAGTCCGAGGACCATGCAGAGCCTTGGTTCTGTCTAACACTTGGTCTTCGAAGTAGTTAGTTTCCCCATAGGCCTAAGTCGGAGGACCATGTGGTGCCTTGGTTCTGTCTAACACTTGGTCTTTGAAGTAGTTAGTTTCCCCATAGGCCTGAGTCCGAGGACCATGCAGTGCCTTGGTTCTGTCTAACACTTGGTCTTTGAAGTAGTTAGTTTCCCCATAGGCCTGAGTCCGAAGACCATGCAGTGCCTTGGTTCTGTCTAACACTTGGTCTTTGAAGTAGTTAGTTTCCCCATAGGCCTGAGTCCGAGGACCATGCAAAGTGGTCTTTGAAGTAGTTGGTTTCCCCATAGGCCTGAGTCCGAGGACCATGCAGAGCCTTGGTTATGTCTAACACTTGGTTTTTGAAGTAGTTAGTTTCCCCATAGGCCTGAGTCCGAGGACCATGCAGTGCCTTGGTTCTGTCTAACACTTAGTCTTTGAAGTCGTTAGTTTCCCCATAGGCCTGAGTCCGAGGACCATGCAGTACCTTGGTTCTGTCCAACACTTGGTCTTTGAAGTAGTTAGTTTCCCCATAGGCCTGAGTCCGAGGACCATGTAGAGCCTTGGTTCTGTCTAACACTTGGTCTTCGAAGTAGTTAGTTTCCCCATAGGCCTAAGTTTGAGGACCATGCAGTGCCTTGGTTCTGTCTAACACTTGGTCTTTGAAGTAGTTATTTTCCCCATAGGCCTGAGTCCGAGGACCATGCAGAGTGGTCTTTGAAGTAGTTAGTTTCCCCATAGGCCTGAGTCCGAGGACCATGCAGTGCCTTGGTTCTGTCTAACACTTGGTCTTTGAAGTAGTTAGTTTACCCATAGGCCTGAGTCCGAGGACCATGCAGTGCCTTGGTTCTGTCTAACACTTAGTCTTTGAAGTCGTTAGTTTCCCCATAGGCCTGAGTCCAAGGACCATGCAGTACATTGGTTCTGTCTAACACTTGGTCTTTGAAGTAGTTAGTTTCCCCATAGGCCTGAGTCCGAGGACCATGCAGAGCCTTGGTTCTGTCTAACACTTGGTCTTCGAAGTAGTTAGTTTCCCCATAGGCCTGAGTCCGAGGACCATGCAGTGCCTTGGTTCTGTCTAACACTTGGTCTTTGAAGTAGTTAGTTTCCCCATAGGCCTGAGTCCGAGGACCATGCAGTGCCTTGGTTCTGTCAAACACTTAGTCTTTGAAGTCGTTAGTTTCCCCATAGGCCTGAGTCCGAGGACCATGCAGTACCTTGGTTCTGTCTAACACTTGGTCTTTGAAGTAGTTAGTTTCCCCATAGGCCTGAGTCCGAGGACCATGCAGAGCCTTGGTTCTGTCTAACACTTGGTCTTTGAAGTAGTTAGTTTCCCCATAGGCCTGAGTCCGAGGACCATGCAGAGCCTTGGTTCTGTCTAACACTTTCATTTCACTGTAAGTAGGGGTTTGTCCTCGGACTGCTTTACTGGAGATGATTCCTCCTTCGGTCGGATTATGATCTTACATGTGGCGTTGATCTCGCCTTCAGCTCGAGCCCCCCATCTTTTTTATTTGCGAAGCGTCCCTTGGCCGTTCGTGTTCCGCACTTGACACTTCGGTGCGCGAGACGCGCCTTCATTAATGGCCTCGTGAATTAACATAAGTCCAACGGTCTACGGCCCCCTTGGAATTTGGTAGCTTCATTATTAGCCCTGCTGGCAACTCTCTTTTCGAATTCTGCGTGGATTAATTCTCACCAACCCTCATCCTCTATATAAGGCTTTCCGGGGGGATGGTTTCTCCATACTCCATGAACCTCCCAACACAAACAGAAAGAACACACCCTTTCAGCTCCCCAAGCCCCTTTAACAACCCCGCCGGAATTGTGACCGGAGCTAGTAGATATGGGGCGGCTTTGTGCGGGTGTGAGGACATCCGTGCCAAGAGCCGTTGTGGCCGCAGCCCCCACAGGGCTTCCGGTGCGGCAGAGTCTAGGCGTAACCCTGATGGCGCCATGCACGGTGGCCCGGAGGGATGTCGTTGAAGTACCTAATCGGAGTGCACCCCCGGCGGAGGAGACATGCGAACTCACATCACTGGCGGTGCTCGAGTGTTGCCGTCTCCAACGGCCAACGCTCGTGGGGGTTGGAGAAAATCAAGGGAACATCACGGGGGAGGGCGTCCCGGAGCCCCTGCATCTGCTCCTCGCTTTGTTCAAGCTCCGCCGCTCCGAGAAAGGAGTTGTTGGTGGCTTTGAAACAAGCCAGCCTCAGCCCCCTTACGCTTGCTTACCGTCAAGTTCTCCCATTCTCTTGATGCCAGTAAGGGTACGGGTTGACACTTCCCTCTAGCTAGTTTTAGGACAAGTCCGCCTGGGCCTCTGATTGTAGGACTAGCTGGTAGAAACAGTTTTAAAACACGCCTGCCTGAGCCTCTGATTGTAATTTGTAACTTTTCTTTTTATGAAATAATATCAAGCTTTCTTTCTTTGCTGTTGAATCTTCTGTCTCGAGCTTTTGTCTTTCTGCAGTGTTTGTTTGGTAGTTCCCTTTTTTTTTTTTGCATCACCACCGATCTTCCGTAGAATGGTTATTTAGAACAGTCGCCTGTTGCGCCGGCCGGCGCACTAATCCTTCCCACAGACGGCGCCAATTGTAGGGTCTGCTTTTGTTGCCCAAGCCCAAAGGATATGGGTCTAAGGCCCAACGAACCCAGAACAATGAATTTGTAGAGAGTGGATCGAAGGTTTAGGCGCTGGCCGGCGTTCACGAGGCATGAACTCCTTTCTCTTTTACTGAAAAAATACTTAGAACAGTTTATAACTGGGGGATGCTCCTCGGCCATGGGCCGAGGAGGCTTTTCTTCCCTTTCAACTTCCCTCCTCTCTCAGGAGGGATTCCCTTACATTATATGCCCTTTACCCAACCAATCCTAGCCCTACACTTGTTGAGCGATCAGGACATTACTCAGGTGCTTGTCCCATCAGCCGCCTTCTCATTCTCTTTGGGAGTCGTGGCAGCCAAGGTGGCACTGGTGCGGAGTCCTTTCCTCATTAATGCGGCCAGGGCGGTAGTCAGGGGCATTTAATGTGGAGGTGACTGTTTGTCATGAGCTTGTCTCTCCATCAGATTTATATTGCAGACGCGTGGTATTCCCCCTCGGCCCTTTGAGTAGTCATGATGGCTTCCTTGGAAGTGTTTGCTGGTTGCCTTAAGTTCTCGGATGTCCGATGATGGGGTCGTCCTTGGCCTGGCAAGCTGTGCGCCTGGGCTTCTTCTTTTCCTCCTCGGATTTTGGGTGCCTCCTCAGCTCGGGCCTTTGGCCCAGGAACGAAGTGGGCTGGGCCGTAGGATTCCTTGGCCCCACAATGTTAGTCTTGTGCAAGTCCTTCAAAAATTCCATGTAATTTGGAATGAATTAACTCATTATTTTTTCCCTAATAATTCATTAATATTTTTCATTCTCAATTTGGACAAATACTTTATTAGACATGAAGTTCAATACAATTTATAAAAATTAGCTGGTATGGTTTAACATCGTCTTGGATATTAAGAACTAGTACAAAGCTAATTGGAATTACACAAGATAATCTTCAATAGTACAGGATGATTTTCCCCTGTAATGAAGGTTGTTCTTGGAAAGTGTTAGGTTCTAAGGTCTTAGGATTTTATGTATTTAGAACTCTAATTTGTAATGTTGGCAAACCATGATCAAAACATTGTATTTAGTCTTATTTAGACTTGCTCAAAGTTGGTTTATTCTTGTAAAGTTGGAATCGAGTGGCTGCAGAAGTACTTGGGACTTTCGGCCTGGCTCGATCGATCGAAGAATAGACTCGATCGATCGAAAATCGCACAGGTTGAATTTTCTGCAGAATTTCCAACTCAGCCCTACTTCATTAAACGTTTAGGGTTTTATGTTTTTACCCTAGGTATATAAATAAAACCCTAGCCACGTTTTTGGAGGTTGTCCATATTGTATTGTTGCTCATACATTGCAGTTTTGTGTGAATCTCGTGTGAGATCTTTGAGGAGCTTTCCTTTACACAAAACTTAGGGTTTTCATGGTAGAGATGATTTCAACATCTTGAAGATCATTACTGTTGCAACCATTGGAACTTAAAAGAAAAGCAAGCGGGGAGCTTGTAGCTGATTGAGGAATTCAAGAAAGAAGTAGTCCGTGGATTCGGAGCCTGCGCGTGGTCGTGTCAGGAAGTTCTACTGGTGGGTAGCATTAGGAAGTCGAGCGGGGGAGCTTGTAGTCCTTTTGTATGAACTTCAATTCTTTCATAGTGAATTCAGGTTAGCCTTGAGGATCGGTGGGTCAAATCCTCCCCAGGTTTTTACCGTGTGGTTTCCTGGGTGATCATATCTTGTGTTATTTATTTTCCGCTGCATTATTATTCTTGATATGATTGTTTGATTGTTTTAACCTAGAATTGCTTAATTTGACTAAGTAACAACTTGGCTAATTAATCTAGGCTACGCAATCTGGTTGTTTAAGGGGTCTAAATAACCTGTCAAGTGGTATCAGAGCGGGTTGCTCTTTTTGTTTGAGATTTTTAATCTCTGAGCTGATCCTTGACCCCTGTTGTCATGGAGCATGGACACTCTCTGTTTGTTCCTCCTCATTTTGATGGGAACAATTATGCCTATTGGAAAGTAAGGATGAAAGCATTCCTGAAATCCATTGATGAAAGGGTTTGGAATTCCGTTGAATACGGATGGGTGAAGCCCGCTACTCCTGTGAGTGAGTGGCAAACTTCTGAAAAAGAAGCAGCAAGCTTCAATAGCAAAGCTATGAATGCTATCTTTAATGCTGTTTCTATGGAGGAGTTTAAGAGGATCTCTAATGTTGAGGTTGCTCATACTGCTTGGAAAATCCTCCAAACTGTGCATGAAGGCACAAAGGCAGTTAAGATAAACAAACTGCAGCAATTAACTTCTAGGTTTGAAAGCATTAGGATGTCTGATGATGAATCCTTTGATGAATTTTATGCCAAACTGAATGATATTGTTAATTCTGCCTTTAATTTGGGTGAAATCTATGATCAACCTAAGATTGTTAGGAAGATACTTAGATCTTTAACTGAAGATTTTAGACCCAAAGTGACTGCCATAACTGAAAGCAAGGATGTGGACTCCATCCCTGTTGATGAGCTTGTAGGATCTCTTCAATCCTATGAGTCTGACCTACCTAAAGTGAACAAATCCAAATCAATGGCTCTTAAGTCAGTTGATGATGTTGATGGTGGTGGATTTGATGATGAGCTCTCTGCTACTGAGATTGCCTATCTTGCCAAAAACTTTAAGAACTTTCTTAGAAATACAAATAGAAAGGCAAGAGGTACTTACACTGCTGAACCTAGAAATTTTAGGAAGAATGATCCCACTAAGGTTAACAATTTTGAAAAACCTAGAGAAAATTTTGGTCAATCTTCTAATAACTCTTTGGGTCCTCAGTGTTTTGGCTGTCAAGGGTATGGTCATATGAAATCTGAATGTCCTACATTCTTGAAGACTAAGGGTAAAGCTATGGCTGTAACCCTTAGTGATAATGAGGTTTCTGATGATGAGTCCGGTGGTGACGAGGATGGAAACTTCATTGCTTTCACGGCTACTGCTATAGTCAATGAAAGCATATCTGCTGAAGAGAACCCTTCTGATGGGGAACTCTCTGAAGATGCAGATCTCCAAGAGGCCTATAACAAACTTTGCAAAATTGCTGCAAAGGATGCTATGAAAGTTGAACTTGGCCTAAAGAAAATTGATTCTCTTGAGCTTGAAAAGAAAAATTTGCTTGTTAAACTGTTTGATGCTAATGAGCTTTTGAATAATGTTAAATCTGAGAACATGCTTTTGCTTGATAAAGTTAGAACTTTGGAACTTGATTTATCTGTTGCTAGGTCTGCTAGTTCTAAACTTGATCACATGCTGAATGTTCAAAAGTATCCTTCTGATAAAACTGGGTTAGGATATGTTGAAAGCATCTTTGAGTCTGGACCTCATTCCACTACTTTTGTTCCTTCTTCTTCTTCTGAGCCTTATGTGAGTGAGGTTGTGAGTGAAACTGTCAAACCACCTGTGAGTGAGGTAGCTAAACCTGTAGAAGTTTCACCACCTAAGAAGATTAGGGTAGACCTAAGAGAATCTAAACCTAAGGAGCCTACCAAATCTAAGGACAAGATGCATGGTAAACCTGCTTGGGTTTGTCATTATTGTGGTAAGTCTGGACACATTCGTCCTAACTGTTACAAGCTTCAAGCTGATAAGAGAGCAAATAAACCAAAAGTGCCTGTGCCTCAAGCACAAGATCCTATGGCATTAATTGGTGAATTGGTAAAGGTGTTAAACCTTTATTCCAATCATGGAGTTGGGAATCACTCAAATGTGAATAAGAACTCCAATGCTCGTGGTGCATCTAAAAAGTTTTGGATGCAAAAGACTCGAACTAATTGAGTCTTTCTGACATGGTCCTTGTGCTTCTTTGCTCTATTCTTTTGTGACCATTGTTCTTTGTTTTTTTTGTTTTTGTTCTAGGACTTGCATTGCATTACATTCATGCATTTCATTCTAGGATTTATTTGTTTTCTCTTTTAATATATATATATATAAAAAAAAAAAAAAAAAAAAAAAAAAAAAAAAAAGGGGGAAGCAAAATTTATGTTGAACATGATGTTTCTTGATTATTGAAAACAAGGTTGGTCAATTTATTTACACATAACATGTCTTATGTACCTTGTTTAGCTTTGATGAGCTTATTTATTGCACTTGACTAGCTGAAACTTTGTAGTGCATGTTGTGTGGGAAAGATGTTTGTGGTTATTAATCACTTTGTCTTGATCTTGAAGTCACATGTTTTTGACTGTCGGACTTGATTCTTTTGAGAAAGGCATAAATAACCATCTCACCACTGCTCACTAGCCAATCATGAACACCTTAGTGCATATCATAAGATTTTGTGCTCGAGAAAGTGTAGCACATGCACAAAAAGAACATAAGGTGTAGCCTCTGTTAAATGCTTAGTAATTAAAACTGGTGTGTACTATTAGGCTTGATGCCAATTCACTTAATTCAAACCGGTGTGTACTATTAGGCTTGATGCCAAAATTCACTTAATTAATGGGGCAAAAATACAAGAAACTTACATGATTGCAAGCTTTTGTTTTAGGAGATGTGAGAGTTATAGGATGTAACTCTTTAGGTGATAGTCTCTTTTGAATTCTATGTGATGAATTTTGTAGACTTTGTGATTAAATGCTATTCACATATCACCTCACATGTATCTCAAGTTTTTACTAGTATCACACACTACACAAGTTACTCTTTGTTAAACACTGTACATGCTAGTGTGTGTTTCTGGTCTGACCAACCAAGTTTGAAAATATCTTGAGATTTATGCACAACATATTTGTTGCTTAAGAAAATTCAATGAGAGAATGATTGAAATTTGTTTTGAGAAAATTGGGTTTAAATTTTGGGTTTTTGAAAAAGCATTCCATCTCATACTCATGCATTTTGTTTTTCAATCTAATGCTTTGAGGAGTTATTTTCAAAATTAGGCTTGTTTTTTCAAAAACTGTGATTTTCGATCGATCCAGCCTGTTTTTCGATCAATCGAAAAAGTGCTCTCATTTGTCTTAAAATGACTGTGCTTTTCGATCGATCGAATGTAATTTTCGATCGATCGAATATCGTGGAAAAGCTTTTTTAAAAGATCAGATCTGACCTTTTCAAACATATTTCAAAGCTTTTTCAAACTTTTTCTCTCTCTCCGCGTTGGCAAGGCTCCACCTTAGAGAATTTTTGTCGTTTTTCTCCGAAATTTTTGCACAATCTCTCTCTCCTCAAGCCGGTAAGACCCTTTTACCCTTCCTTTTGATTATATTTTCATGATTTCATGCATAAATCCATGCTTTTAAGGGTAATTTTCGGACTTTGCTATTTTGGGATTTTCTGTTGATTCAAGCCTTCTTTTATGCAATTGATCATTGGGTTTTTGTGGGGACACTACATAAACATGATTCTTACCTGTTAATTTGATCAATTTTGAGTTTGATGAAAAATTGAAAATTCTAGGGCTTGTTCTTGATCCGAATTGGGGATTTTGTTAATTTGAGTAGAATTTGCTGAAATTGGTTTGTTGCATTGATGAAATTGGTTATTCTAATATGTTTTCAAACTTGTGTACTGATCAATTCATCAATTTGTTGCAAAATTTGTCAAGTGGTTTTCAAATTTTTTGGGATTCTTGATAAAACTTTTTTTTGCTCAAGCCAATTTTGTCAATTCAATCTCAATTAAACTTAATTGTTTACTGCATTAGATCATGCATCACAACATTATAAATGTTCATGCATCATATAGATTTTTGTTCTATATTTTTATTATACTAATTTGCAGTCTGCCTTTGGTTTTGATTCCTCTTGTTCTGTTTGGTTTTCACTCTGTGTCTCTGTCCTTTCCTTAGCACTATGCCTAGGAAAACTAGAGCCCGTAGGAATGTTCCTTCACCTTCTCCTTCACCCCCTCCATCCTTTGATAGTGAGAAGTTTTCGAGTGAGAAAAATCAAGAGATTTTTGAGACGCTAAACCTTAAGAGAAAGATTTGGGCTGAGCGTTCTGTGCGGTTAGATGAGCTTGATCCTGCCATTAGGGCAAATTTTGAGCGTCGGGGTTGGTTACCCTTGGTGGATGTTTCTGATCCTCCTCCACCTTCTGCCTTGATTAGAGAGTTCTATTCGAACATCTCTATCCGCATCTATGATTCCAACACTCTAGTTAAGAGTTGGATACGAGGCGTAGAGTACACCATTACTCCTCGGGTAGTGGCTGATGCTCTAGGGGTACCATTGGTCCAGCATCCTGTCTATCCTTATGCTGAGTCTCCCGAGATTAGCGATGTTTTGTCTTACATCACTGGTACTGCTGTCCAGTGGGGTTCTGATCCTCGGATCACTTCTGCTGAGCTCTCCGGGTTACACTATCTATTCTTTAGGATAGCTTGTCATTCGATCTGGCCTATTTCCCATGTTCACACCATTCCTCTTGAGAGGTGTGTATTTTTGTACGCTCTTGTTACTGATGCTCCTATCAGTTTTCCCCATCTTTTTCTTCGTTCTTTGAACGAAGTTTATAGGAGTTCATCTACTGCTCATGCTCTTGTTCATCCTATTTTCATTCATAGGATTCTTCTCTATCTTGATCTTAGTGGCTTTCCTTCCTCTGAGCCCGTTCATGTGATAGCTCCTATAGGTGCGTCTTTTCTTAGACAAAGGGCCGCTCATCTTCGAGCTGGTTCTAAACACCCTAGGTCTGAGCCCTCTAGTAGCGCACCTCCTCCTTCTTCTTCTGCAGGTCTTGCTGGTGAGGATATTCCTGTTCCAGTTGGTGATGATGATGCTGCTGCTGATGTTCCTCCACCTCCTTCGGCCGACTTCGATGTTCGTCGTACTTTGGAGACTGTCATGACCGTTCAGGCGGCTCATGGTCAGATTTTGGTGGACTTGATGGACGAGATACGTGCTCTCCGTGCTGATTTTGCGCGTCTTCATTCACCCTCACCACCTCCTTTTGATGGCGACTTGTGATTGCCCTTTGGCATTCCGTCACAAAAAGGGGGAGTGGAGTTTTGTCTTGTAGAGGAGTTTTTGTTGTTAGGGGGAGATTTTTTGTTTTAGAGGAGCTTGTGGAGTTTTTAGATTGTATCTAGGTGCTTCACTTTGTATATCATTTTTTTGGGGATATTCATGTTAGGGGGAGTAACATTGATTGATATACATGATATTTTTGTTGATTCTTGTTGTGTTGAGATTCACTGCTTATTGATTTATATTTATGAGTTGTTCATTCATATATGTCTTTATTTTGTGTTGTGTGAATCTTACAAGAATGTTATACCTGTTGTTTTACTCTTTACTGTCACACATGCGTTTATGTGTTTGTTGAGTATTTCAGGATTATACAGGTTGATTCAACTAAGCTGCTGTCTACACTTGCAACTATGGATAGTAGTTAGGCTGAATTGAATTTTATGAGCATTATCTTTGTAAAGGGCTTTTTATTTGTAAAACTTTGAGCTGTTAATTAGGGTTTTGTCACGGATTGCCAAAGGGGGAGTTTGTTAGGTTCTAAGGTCTTAGGATTTTATGTATTTAGAACTCTAATTTGTAATGTTGGCAAACCATGATCAAAACATTGTATTTAGTCTTATTTAGACTTGCTCAAAGTTGGTTTATTCTTGTAAAGTTGGAATCGAGTGGCTGCAGAAGTACTTGGGACTTTCGGCCTGGCTCGATCGATCGAAGAATAGACTCGATCGATCGAAAATCGCACAGGTTGAATTTTCTGCAGAATTTCCAACTCAGCCCTACTTCATTAAACGTTTAGGGTTTTATGTTTTTACCCTAGGTATATAAATAAAACCCTAGCCACGTTTTTGGAGGTTGTCCATATTGTATTGTTGCTCATACATTGCAGTTTTGTGTGAATCTCGTGTGAGATCTTTGAGGAGCTTTCCTTTACACAAAACTTAGGGTTTTCATGGTAGAGATGATTTCAACATCTTGAAGATCATTACTGTTGCAACCATTGGAACTTAAAAGAAAAGCAAGCGGGGAGCTTGTAGCTGATTGAGGAATTCAAGAAAGAAGTAGTCCGTGGATTCGGAGCCTGCGCGTGGTCGTGTCAGGAAGTTCTACTGGTGGGTAGCATTAGGAAGTCGAGCGGGGGAGCTTGTAGTCCTTTTGTATGAACTTCAATTCTTTCATAGTGAATTCAGGTTAGCCTTGAGGATCGGTGGGTCAAATCCTCCCCAGGTTTTTACCGTGTGGTTTCCTGGGTGATCATATCTTGTGTTATTTATTTTCCGCTGCATTATTATTCTTGATATGATTGTTTGATTGTTTTAACCTAGAATTGCTTAATTTGACTAAGTAACAACTTGGCTAATTAATCTAGGCTACGCAATCTGGTTGTTTAAGGGGTCTAAATAACCTGTCAGAAAGTATTTAAATTTTTTGTTAAAAAGTGAGATGGCTTCCGTGATGCTAATGCTCTAAAGAATCACCGACAAAAAATCTAAAATTTCAACCAAATTTTAATTATAAACCCTTTCTTTGATTTTAATTAACCATATTTGCAAATACCCTCTAACAGCTTCTCTATTCTTTATCTGAAACAATCCTTTTTATTCTCTATCTGAACTCAAACAAAATAACCAATTACCATCATGCATTAATTTTGCAGATCCTTATAACCAAGCTAATATACATTACTCCCATGATGATCAAAATAGAATTGAAAGTTCATTACTGAGAGATATTGCATCATTAGCACAGAATGTATCCTAAAACAACAAGAAACTAACAGTAAAAAGATGCAAGAAAAATTGAACTTATAACGTAAGAAATGTGGGAGGCATACTGTGAAGAATCCGAGCATGCGAATCACAAATTAGGGGACAAACAAACTGGATAAAATGTGACATGTTAATAGCAATTCACATGACGCTTTAACAGATATATTAAATAAAAAATCAAACAAATTCCATAATATAATTTCACATAGATTTTGATACAACGTCTAAAACCCATAAAAGAGGGTGGGGGGGGGGGGGGGGGGGAATTCAATTCAGCCTTTATAAAGCTGAACTTGCATTTTTAAGACAAATTCTGAATCATGTACAGAGAAAAAAAAATGGAAAGAAAAAAAACTTATCAATGTCTTGGACATGAAAAGTGAATGTTCAATATGTGTATAAAATACCCTTAAACGTTTAGACCCCAAATTACAAAATATCAATTCAAGCTTATTATCAAACAATTAATGTGTGGAACATGAACATAAGCTAAACACAGAATTGATAAACAATCTAAGCCAATTATAATCACATCCACAGCAGAAAATAAAAGGTAAAGATAAAGGAAGAGAGATGCAAACACAAGGACAACATGCGATGTGTTATCGAAGAGGAAACCGAAGCCCGGCGTAAAACCTCTCCGCTGCCCTCCAAGCGGTCAATAATCCACTAGAAAATGTAGTTGGGATACATAAACAGTAATAGACCCTCCAAGCCTAATCTACCCAGATACCTAAGCCCTCCAAGCTTCCTGCTCCAACGAGATTGTGTCGAACCTTTTTCTTTTCTAACTTACCGGATTCCGCTATAACCCATAGCATCAACCAATAACCATTGGTCCCTTCCAAACTGCTTCCCTTAGCACCAAAATGCCTTCTCACAGACGTGGGTGTGATGAGAAAAGGATTTGGTCAATAACCTCTCAAGGATGTATCAATGGAGAGGAAGAGAGTAGAGGAATTTGAAGAGTCTCTTAGTGAAGATTGGGGATGAGGCAATCTTGTTTTTCTCTAGGGTTTCTCTTACAAAATTCTCTCTGGAAACTCTCTACATTTCGTGAGTATAAGGGTCTATATATAGTGGTGTGTGTTTGGAATATGAAGAGTCAGTTTTTTCCAAACAGGGTTGATTGGCAGCTTGGCCTTGCGACTGGTCTAAGTCACGAGTTCAAGTCGCGAGATAACGGCCTGGCCAACCTAGGACTTTTGTCCTGTAGTGTGACAGCTGGCACGACCCTTCACCTCCCTGCATGCTTCTCACGTGTGCAGCATTTGGCGGCTTGCAAGCCGCGAGTCCTCGCTGCGAGTCTCTACTTCTTTGCACATTGTTGAGCAATTCTTCACACTCTCTTCACACACTACCCTTACATGAATCCTACCTAAATACAGGGTTACTAAGTGCTAAATTACAAGCAAATTGGCACGGAATAAAGCCAACAAGATGATTGATAAAATTCAACCTTACAAAAAGAAAACTAACCCTGTTCCAAACACCCCAAATCCTCTCTAGATAATACTATTATTTTCATAAATGAAGACTACAAAAATCATTGAGAATAAGAAAGAAAGAAAATTAATGTTAATATCAGATATCAAGAAAAACAAAAATGAGTGAAGTAGGAAACTCAGAAACCCAAAATTCATTTTTGGTATCATGTATCAAATCTTGTATACAAATTCATTTTTCTATTAATGATCATGGGATTGAACGACAGAACAATCTATTCCATCAATGTTTTAAACAATTTGATAGAGAGATAAAGAACCCAAAAACCCAAAACCTAAACCTAAACCCAGATAGTAGTGAGGAAAAATAGCAAATAATTCAAAACAACCAAATCTTTTAACTCGTAGAATAAACCAATAAATTCAAACACGATGAAAAACCCATAAAATCAAGATTTGGGTACCAATTTTTGTGGTTGAGTCGATGTTCTCAATCTCTATTCTTCCTCACAAGTGGTTGAGCAAACTCTGATTGAAAGCCACAGTTTAGGGGTTTTGTGATAGAGATCTATGTTGATTTTGTGAGTGAAAGGCTGCTCCCATTTGTTCTTTGATGAGAAGCGAGAGAGGGCAAAGAAACAGAGAAGAGAGAAAGGGAAAGAGAAAAGGAAGAGAGAGAAAGAAATAATATTTTAATCCAACCGGTATTTTTTTAATAGAAAAAAGGCTTTGGAGTTGCTACAGTGCTCTCCATGTCAAGAGAGCTACTGTAGCAAATCTAAAAAAAAAAAAGAGATAGAGAGACCGTTGAAGCTTGATTTCTCTATGTTTGCTCTAAAAAAAAAAGGTTTTAGAGACCAGAGAGCTTATTAGAGATGCTCTTAATAAGTGGCCTAGCTTCAGTCCAAAATGAGAGAGTAAACAAGGATCAAACTTGCTCTGTCACAAATCTGAAATTAAAAAAAAAAAAAAAAACTAATGTAGGAATAAAATATGAGAAAGGAAAAAGTTGGTTTCTAACTTAAAAAATTTCTAGTGGCATAACTTTTGCCACAACTTGCCCACGTAGTAAGTTGCGACAAAAGTTGTTTCACTAAACCTTTTGTTATACCTCTCTACCTGGACTTCTCTCTCCATATATATATATTTCTTTCTTTTCTTCTTACAGAACTTTTTGTTCTAATGTTTTCTTATCCATATTGCCTTACAAAATCCATGATTTAAAGTTAAAGATATTTGTAAGGATGTTCTTTTGGGTAATAAAATTGAATGTTGTTGATGTAAGTATGTAACTCTAATCACATGCATGGCCAAGACATTATATAAATTGACGTTATAATATTGATGTTATAATGAATGTGATTAGAATCGTATCACCAACAATATAATAAATATCTTAATTACTATTTTATTTCTTCTATATTTAAAAGTTAATACATCATTATATAATTTTATAAAGGATATGCAATAAAATTTAGTGCTAGCAATGGGATAGGGTGGGGTCGGATAATCGTTATTGATCCCCACCCTGATTCCTCTTTGGGATGGGGAGAACTTATGCGGAGTGGTAATGGGGTAAGTCTAGTTTGAGGCGGATTGCGGATGTTTTACTAATCTTAATAAGATAGCTCCAACATTCATGAGATAAAGATTAAAAAAAGAAAAGAAAATGACGATCATAAGAGTGTTAAGAGTAAAGTAAAAACTAATGTTTTGAAGTACTAATATTATATGTATAAAAAAATCTTTGAGCATGACGGGGTAAGATATAAAATAAAATATGTATACATACATTCAAATAGGGTGGAGTAAGATGAGATAGCGAGCAAAACCAATCCTTATCTTTCCATGACGAAAAGATTCCACACGAGATAAAGGATTATGCGAGGTAGATCGGTTTTTGCCACCCTATGAATATTTATAGTACTTATCGTACAGCTCTTGTTTGGGAGCAAGGCTCTTTAAGAAGAATTGAGGACACAAAAGCTACTATTATTCATTGTCATTGCATGACTTACAAAAAGTACATACAAAAGCTAGGTGGACTATTTGTCTTTGGAGAATCAACTTTAGGTGATCTCCTTACGGCATGCTTTAAGGAATATGGAACCCTGCATGCAAATTTATTGTCATTACATTACATATGCGTTTACATATATTATGTCTAGATTCTAGAGGGTGAACTCTCGTTGTCTGAGAAGGAAATGTCAACTTGCTTATAATAAAAGAAAGAGAGGGGAGGCAGACCATAGTGGTTGGAAGAAGAGGAGTATATTTTTCACCTTGCCTTATTGGGAGGATCACAAGTTGCGACACAATCTTGATGTGATGCATATAGAGAAGAATGTGATGGACAATATACTTGGCACACTGCTGAACTTGAAGGATCAAACAAAGGATAATTACAAGGCATGCCTTGACTTGGCGGACATGGGGATAAGGAGTGAACTCCACCTACAGCGAAAAAGTGATGATAAGTATACAATACCGCCCGCTTGTTTTCATATGACTTCATCGGAGAGAGATGGTTTCTTGCAAGTTTTGAAGGACGTAACAGTGCCTGATGGGTACGCTTCCAATATCTCACGCCGTGTGAATATGAAAGAAGGCAAGATTTCTAGTTTGAAGAGTCATGATAATCACATCTTGATGCAGCGACTTTTTCCCATAGCATTACGCGGGTCTTTGCCATCTCATGTTACTAGGCCTTTGATAAAGTTAGCTTGCTTCTTTAGAGAAATTTGTTCCAAAACCCTTAGGGTTTCAGATATTGCGACTATTGAGGCAGACATTGCAGTGACATTGTGTGAATTGGAAAAGATATTTCCTCCATCCTTCTTTACAGTGATGGTACATTTGGTCATGCACTTAGCTGCTGAAACCAAGATTGGTGGTCCAGTGCACTACCGTTGGATGTATCCCATTGAGAGGTAAGATGTGTGTAATATTATTGATCAACTATGAGCTTCATGTGCGCCTTCAAATTACCATTGCCAATTTGTAGTTCTTATCATTCCTTTATAGGTACCTCTCACGCCTTAAGTCTTACGTACGAAATAGAGCTGCTCCGGAAGGGTCTATTGCTGAAGGATACATAGAAGAGGAGTGCTTAACATTTTGTTCATGGTATATGGAAGGAGTTGAAACTATATTCAATCGACCAACTAGGACGATTGAGGAGTCAACAGGGGTGGTTTCGATCATGACACTAAACAATAGAGAGTGGACCCAAGCCCATCACTACGTTTTATTCAATTCTGAAAACATCAACCACTTTCGTGAGTAAGTACTACGTATACAAATATGATTGCATGTCAATGCAATGTACTTTAGGTCTATTAACCCTTATACAATTGCCTGCACAAGATGCACAAAAGATTGATAGAGGACGACCTTTGTAAAGGCCACCATCGTTATTCCAAGGCCATTATATATAAGCACCACATGGAGAAGTTTTGTAGTTGGTTTAGGGGTCACGTATGTATGACATTTTCAACTTATTAAACTTGTAACACTGTCCCAACTATGATTACTTGTGCTGATATGAATAATTTTGTTTGGATATGTTAGGTGATGTCATTGACTGGTGCTGATAGGGAAAGGGAGGGAGTTAGTGATACCCTGGCTGCACTGTCCAAATGACCATATATTTATGTAAAGCGGCTGAAGCATTATGTCATAAATGGCTTAAAATTTAGGAGTGTAAATGATGAGGCAAACAGGAAAACGCAGAATAGTGGAGTTAGTGTCACTACTGATGGTGGCATTACGTACTATGGTGTTTTAAGGGATATAATCGAGTTGAATTATTCTGACAATATCAAACATGTGTTATTCAAGTGTAAATGGGTTGATGACCAAAATAGGAGAGGATATAGGACTGATGAATTTGGGTTTCCTATGGTGGACTTTACACACTTCATACATGGTAGGGATGACATGATGGATGAACCATATGTCTTGGCATCTCAAGCTACACAAGTTTTTTATGTGGAAGATAAAAGGCACAAGGATTGGTATGTTGTTGTCAAAACTAAAGCTAGGGATGTGTTTGATGCCGGTATTGGTCCCCAACATTACGAGGATGACACATATAGTTTTTTTGAGAATGTTCCGTACAATATAAGTACTAATGAGGTTGTGAGTGACAACCTTGGTTGGGCTCAGGATGATGTAGAGGGAATGACAATTGATATCTCTATCATTGCTGAAAGAGATCTTCATGAAGTAAACAACTTAGACAATTGTGAGTTTATTGACGATGAGTCTGACAATGAAGATGGCAACGAGGATGGAGTATACCAAGGATGAGTAGTGTAATAGTTTAGTGGTGTATTATGCGTTTGGATGTTACAGTTATTAATGAAAACATATCCATTCATGAATTAGTTGGAATGCCTCTATGTAGTATTTGATGAATTTGTTAATTCCTCTCAATATTGTTAATTCCTTTAATTTTTACTTATTATGCACCCAGTTCCTTCCCCTGTTTGCTATTGGAATTGAAATTCATTTCCTACAAAGTTTGGATATATGTTCGTGTGGTGTTAGGTTTTCGTTTCATCGTTGTTGTAGTGTTTGGCAAAGAGAAGCTCTTAAACTTGGATATATGCTTGTATATATTGTTAGATATTAAAATGAGTTATTTTACTTTGTCTTTTTCAATTAAATTGTGTGCAATTGATTGTTGTCTAATATTAACATTTTCTTTGTGTTGTAAAGTTGTTGGATGCAGGAATGGGAAAGAAACGTCAATTGCTGCTTGTACAAGTTGGCGAAGGACCCTCACATTCACGACAGAGGGGGGAGGAGGAGCTCGAAGCCGGCCATACTGTTGAGCGGGCAACAGCGGCTGTAAGTGATGCTGGGACACAACCCCGAGGTAGTTTACATGTCTTGAAATGTAACGTTTGATATTTATTACTAGACGCATAATTTTCCTGTTGTTGGTTGTAGGAAGGCGAAGGGACTGTCGATTAAGGGTTGTTGAAGTTGGCCAAGGATCGTCACGTTCACAAGAGAGCGTGCAGGCAGAGCTAAGGGCCGCCCTTGCGGCTGACCGGGCAAGAGGGGATGCAAGTGATGATGATGAGACACAACCCCCTTCTCCAGGTAGTTGACATGTCTTGAAATGTAACGTTTGAGAATAAATACTAGGTGCATGTTTTTTCATTTCTTTTAAGTGTGGTCATTTCGTCCACTTCTCATTACAGAATTAGCTGTCAAGTGTCCGAAATGATGCAATTTTGGTAGTTTTGCATTTTCAAAATAATGTCTCTTTAAGGACACCTAATGATACCATGTGATTGTGACAAACTTAACATAAGAATTACATTGAATAATGGTAAAAGTTATTGTATTGACTTAAAAAGACCGTAGAAGTTAGAAGGCTAAATTGAATTTATGACAAAATTATATGATGTAATTTGTAATTTATGACAAAAGTAGGCTTTAAATTCTAGATTTTTGTGAGCCACTTGAAATTTTAATAGAGTTTCATCTGTGGAAAATGATCAACATATTTGGGCTAAGGATAGCATGTAATGCATTTAATTTCTACGGTACAACAAAGTGTTACCACATTTTCATAACATTGTTTTGAGTTGTAGCCATAGAAGAACTCAAAAAGATGTCTATGTGTGAAGTGTTAGCAAAATTTAGAAATATTATGAAAAAGAAATAAATATAAAAATAACTTATGTGTATCTAGGGACATTTTGAATTTTTAGTGTACAAACTTCCTTCAATATTAATATTAATTATTACCATTGTTCGTATATGTCAAGTGGGCTTATCGTAATTGAATATTTTATAGATGCATCTATAAATTACTCATATGAGTAATTTCAATTTTTCTTAACTAACTATAGAGAATCTATTCTCCCTCATTCTCAGAAAAAGAAAAGAAAAGAAAAGAAAAGAGATACTATTCTCCCTTTATCTTATTAGACTGATTATAAAATCAGTCTAAACATGCTTTTTATTATGTTCTTGAGAAATACACAATAGGCTGCCCATTGCTTCTTTTAAATTTATGAAAATATGAACGAGTTAATTCGCTTATTGTCCTGAGTAATAAGTAAATTAACATAACGAATGGGGAAAAAAAGATTATTTAAAAGGCAAGTATCAAAATGTCCACATTTACCAACATCACTATCATGTTTGTTGAGCACTTGAGCTATATACAGTAACTTTTCTCTAATTGTGAACTTTGAAACTTCATTCCTAATGGCGGTTTACTATATGCAGAAGATTTGGTTCAAGAAACGCCAGCATCCAGTAATGGGCGTGCAGAAGATGTGGTTCAAGAAACCCCAGCATCCAGTAATGGGCGTCAAAAGCGTGGGGTAACGCTAATGTAGCAAATATGGAGTCTCCCAACAAATATGAAAATTCAATGTGAGTCAAATGTACGCGGCCAACCGATTGGGGAGAGCGGACAAACATTCAAAAGGTGGTTGGACACTTTTTGCCTTAGCCCCGCCTTGTGCCCACTTGTGCCAGTTGCTTGGACGCGTGTCCCTGATAAGGAAAAACTAGATTGCTGGGTAGAGATTGAGGTAGTATCAAATTAAGCTACTTTTAATTGTTATGTACAGCCGTATGTGTGCTAAATGGCATTTTCAGTAGGGTGGACTACTGCACCATGATAACTCAATTTTTGCATTTCAAAAACGGTGGATCATTGGCCCAGAAATTATCCTACCAGTTAATCAAATGAACTGGGAAATGTACCTAGGAATTGAGGAGGAACTGAAGGAGCAAGCAGAAAAAGAAATGCTACCAAAAAGATGCGTTGAAAGAAGATGTCATTCAAAGCAAACCAACTTGGGCTGACAAGCTGCAGTACGATGAGCTAGTTGACTATTGGTTTTTGTCTACTACGCAGGTTTCACTATATTCATGCTCTATTATCTTTTAGTGGGGTATTTGAATACATATGATGGGGTATTTGAATTTATCGAGTATAGTTTATTTAACTGATTTTTTTTTGGTTTTAATTTGTTGGCGGGAATGTGTTCGTAGACATTAATTGATACAAACAAGAGAAGTCGTGGGTTTCAGAAGGACATTGCGAGGTCAGGGCCTATAAGTTTTGCCCAAACTGCTAACAATATGGTAAGAAATGCTATATATCCTAACTAGCCAGGGTTTTAATATTATACCATTTTAGATTCAAACGTAACGAATATAAAGAGTTTGATGAAACTAATTTACTGATGAATCTGAACATTTTGTGTGAATTAGTATGAAATTTTTACCATTGCTTGCCTCATTAGTAAAATTTCATAATAAAAACTAATGTTAGAGGAGCACGAGGTTTCATGTTGTTGCAGAGGAGAGCACAATGTTGGGGTAAGGAAGACTTGGTTTTTTTGCATGTTAATGACTGTTAATTGCCAATATCTTGTGATGTTTCCTGTTCTTGATTAGTGATTTCATTAAGAATTATATTTGCCACTTCGTTAGCAAGATATTGGTTTGGTATATAGCAATTGCTTGTTCTTTGAATTTGCTTTCCTTTGTTACCTTCTTTGTGGAAAACTAAATAGGTTGAAAGTGGATAGCTCCAATACAATTGGCATGCATATGCACATAGGGCAGGGGCACTTCTGTGAAGAAATCACTCTTTTGTTTTATAGCTGAAGAAATGGCTATTTTATTTAATCAAAGGGCAGGTAGTGAAAAAGAAAAAGAAAAACCAATGTCAAAATCATGGCATAGAGAAATTGGTTGGAGATAGTTGTCCCTTCGGACCTCTTTTGAAGCTTCTTGTGTTATGTCATTTCAATTTTTAGAGTAAGACAGAAGTGTACCCGTAATCCATCTAAAACCAAATTGAGTAAGGTTAGGGATACACATCTTTTCACACTCGTAATTAATTGTTGCAGCCTATAAAGTGAACTGCGTGATGCTTTTGTTTTACTATTCAAACCAGAAGGAGATTTCGAATACTGCTAGACTAGTTTAAACTATTTTTTAAAGTATAGGAAAATATCAGTATTGTACTTGTATTGGGTTCTATTGGAGGCATTTTTTTTTTGTCACATTGTTCTATTGGAGGCATTTTTTTTTGTCACATTCTCAGATGACAATGTAGCTAGCTTTTGAGGCAAATCACCGGACTTGCTTTGGTTCCAGCACCATAAAATTGTTATTCTCAATACTTTCTTCAAAATATTGTTTTGAACTAATTAACTTGGTTACTATTTGTGACTTGTGGGAACCAAACTGATTTTGAACTAAGTTTGCTAATTGAGTGATAACATAAGCAGTGCTTATGTTCGTAGAGTTACTCTATAGTAAAATCCATTTGGTTATCCATTTGGTTTGGTGATTTGGGAGATTAAACGTACGTTTTGAAAACCCCAAATGTGATTTCACAATAACTTATGAAAAAACACTATTATTATTTTAATTTTATTAGGATAGACATTATCTCTTATTGGAATAAATAGGGATAGTATTTTACACAGAGAGAGAGCGAGTTTTCCTTATCGTTGGACCTTGCTCAAGATCATTACCATTTTTTATTATACAGGAATGAAGAAACTAGTAGTCGTTGTATTGGAACTTTAAGAAAAGTAGGAAATTTTATGGGTTAGTATCAAAACTTTTTTAGGGTTTAAGCCAATTTAAAGGATAGTTTGCCTATATATATATATATATATATATATATCTGTTATTACTTTCTGATTAAGTGTGTGTGTGTTTTTTTTTTTTTTTTAACCTTTTCCCTCTTCTCCTAATCTAAAATGCTTAAAAGAGCTTATAGTATATAATTATGTGTACAATATGCTTTAGCTTTATAAGGACAAAAAAACAAAAAAAAAATTTTGAAAAAGTTGAAGCATTTTTTATTGATGGGAACATTTCATGTTTCTTCATTTATTTTGTTCTTAGTTTTGACGCTTTGATAGCAAAGACAAGATGATTGCAATAAAAATTGACGTTGTGACAGCAAAGACAAGTGAGAGAGAGGAAATGTGAGGAAGTTGAGTGAAGGAAAATGGGTTGGGGTAGTAAGTTTGGGATGGGGCTAGCTAGGGACTATTTCAGCCACTGTCACAACTAACTGCAATGGATTTTAAGAGTGTTGGGACCAAAAACTGCTTGATACTAAGCATTCGCATGAAGAAAACAACTCACTTGTCTTTTTGAACGTAATAATCTACATTTTTTATTTTGTTTTACATTATATTGCATGTTATGTCCCAAATTCCATTTTCTATGTTTGGTTGTCGATTGCTACTTCATATCACCAACATAAATTTTCACTATTGTAATGAGGCTGTTGAATATGATGTAGGCAAAAAAAAGTGGGCAAGCAGTGGAGCGTGCAGTTGTTTTTGCGAAATATATTGCACCAAAGATGGGCATCCTGTTAGTACTAAAGTGAGAGAGAAGATTGTAAGCCCTATATCGTAACCTATTTCTTTTGTATTTCGTGCGTGAATAGTACTATAGCAAGTAATATGTTATTTGGTTCTTGTGTGAAAACATGATAAAATGACTGAAATTTTAAACAACGGGGGCTCACTACAAGGAGAGTGTCGTGAAGGAATTCTATGGTCAAAAGATGATGCATTTGCTCAAATGATGGGGGTAGAATGATGTGGACGTGTACGTGGGGTCGGTTTTGGACCAACCCCATCAGGAAGAAGTGGGTCCAACCTTCCATGTTATACATTGACTCCACTGGCGTCCAGCGAAACGGCCCATCGGATAATTGAATTGGAAAATTCGCACCAGACTTTAAGGGATGAACTTGCCTAGTCAAAGCAGATGCATCAGGAGCAAATCGCCAAATTGCAGGCACAACATAAGGCAAAAATTGCCGAAATACATGCGCAGAATAAGGAGCAAATCGTCGAAGCACTGGCTAAAGCAAAGCGGCAATTAGATGCATAGCATCAGGTGCAATTGGATGAAATGATGTCGGGCATGAGAGGCATGTTAGACCAAATGAGGCCATTTCTAAATGCTTCATTGCTTTCTCAAGTACGATTCATGTTGCATTTAATTTAATGAAAATTGCGTGTTTATTGCAATGCATTGTTATGTGCTACTAATACAATGTGTTTAATATATTCAGGGTAGCTCTGCATCACAATGAGGACTCGTTATGGATATTTTGTGATTGTATGTGGTATTACTTTTTGGCTATTCATGAAGGAAAATTGAATTTCATGAATATTATTTTGATATTCAAAGGTTGACAATATTTTTTGTGAACATAAATTTTATAGTTGAATCTCTTGTAGAAGAACAACCAAGAGGATTAAATAGTGAAGCCATGCATTGTTCTCACTATAAGTTTGAAATAAGTAAATTTTACCGTTTCATAATTTTAAGTACTTTTTGATGGTTCCACATTTGTGTAATTTTGTTAGATAGGAATTTTTCCATTATCGCTCATGTTGATCATGGCAAGTCTACACTTGCTACACTTTTGTTTTAGAGCGCACTGGGTCCATTAAGAGAGGACATGGTCAGCCTCAATAACTTGAGAAGTTGCAGGTATATCAGCACTTTTAAAAGATTTTTTTTTGTTGTTGTTTAGGAAAAACAAAAACTGGGTATTCAATGGAATTTGTATTGTTTTTGAGTGGGCTTGTTTGTACTTGCTGAGTTGTCTAGGAAGAGACATGCATTGGGAATGATATGAAGTTTATATTGATTTTGAGTGTATGATGTTTTTCATGGGTTTGTTTCTGAGTGAAAAGTGAAGTATATGCTTGCTAAATTGTTTAGGGAGATGCATGAATTGGGTATTCTATGGAATTTGTATTGCTTTTGATGAGTTTGTTTCCGAGTGAAGTTATAGACTCTTCCTAGTGAAGTTTGAGTGTTCTTAAGTGATTAGAATAAAGTTATGGGTTTGGAAGGAAGCTTACAAGATCTGTGACAAACTGTGGAAACCTTTTTTTGTATAGTTTGGTTTTGTAAATGAAGTTTATTAATTCATTATAGAAAAAAAAAAAAAAAAAAAGTTTAGTGATATATATGCATTGCTTTTGATGAGTTTGTTTCCAAGTGACGAGTATGCTTAGTTGTTTAGGAAGAAACATGAATTGGGTATTCTATGGAATTTGCATTACTTTTCAGTTTGTAGTGCCTTTCATGAGTTTGGAAAGGTTAAGGTTTTCTTTATATGAAGTAACTGATGTTCTTCTTAGTTCTCTGCTTGGTTCAAAATAGCTGACTGCTGCCTTTATATGTTTGCAGTGCCATTATGGACAGAAACTGTGTTCTACCTATAAATCAAGGGTACAAAACCGATGCTCCACTTGTAGACAAGAGCTTGGAGATGGGAAGGCACCCCTAGAATCATCCGGGATAGCCATAGGAAGTTAGAGACAGTCATGTGCGTAATGTTTGCAGTTGAGGTATAACCATAATCATGTGCGATGCTTGTTGCATCTTTTTTGTGTTAAATGGACCTTAAACTTTCCTCCATTTTGTTGATGTATTGAACTGCATATTCTTTAAAGATTGATAATTTTCCCATATTTGTTAAAGATTGATTGGAATTGTGATAGGTTTGAGAAAATTCTAGCTTGTTATTTTCTAGGAATAACAAGCTGGAATTGTGTGTGTGACAGGTTTTTTATAGTAGCATTTGTAAAACATATAGCAGCATTTGTAAATTGCATTCGCCATTTGGTCTTAGAAAAAAAAAAAAAACTATAGCCGCGTTTGACAAATTCAAAAATTATTCAGGGGGTTGTAGCCGCGTTTAAAACGCGACTATAGGTGACAGATATGGCCATGTTTAAAACGCGGCTATAGTTGTGGCCTATAGCCGCATTTTAAACGCGGCTAAAATATCTCTTCGAACCTGTCAACAAGGGTCCTATGGCCGCACTTTTCCAAATGCGGCCGAAGACCAGGACCTATGGCCACATTTAAAACGTGGCTATAGGTGAAAGCTATAGCCACGTTTTAAACGCGGCCATTGGTCCAATCCTATAGCCGCATTGTAAACACGGCTATAGGTCCTACTCTTAGGCCACGTTTTAAGCGCAGCCATTGGTCCTAGTCTTAGGCCGCGTTTGAAAAAGTGCGGCCTTAGACCCCTCAGGCCTATAGTCACGGGGTTTAGGCCACATTTGAAAACGTAGCCTAAAAAAACATGGCTATAGGCGAAATCGTCCTATAGCCACGTTTTCTAACCTAAGGCCGCGTTTTACAAATGTGGCCATAGAACCTTTTTTTTGTAGTGGGGTGAGGGGATCTAAGCCCAAAAGTGCTAATCCCACATCGCAAAGTGAGCAACTAAAGCAAAGGTTCATAAGTGATGGGCAACCCTTAACGTGTGCACAAGCTTTTACCCAGAAGCTTGTGAAAACTCAGGGACCTAAGCCCAGGTTGAAGTATGTGCACACGGTAGTCGGGAACTGTGGGGGCTTTGTCGTTACAAATGGTATCAGAGCCGAGGTCGGCTCTCTCTTGAAGGTATGGTAGGGTGAGGGGATCTAAGCCCAAAAGTCCTGATCCCACATCGCAAAGTGAGCGACCAAAGCAAAGGTTCATAAATGATGGGCAACCCCTAACGTGTGCACAAGCTTTTACCCCAGAAGCTTGTGAAAACTCGGGAACCTAAGCTCGGGTTGAAGTATGTGCACATGGTAGTCAGGAACTGTGGGGGTTTTGTCGTTACAAAGATTAGTTTCCTTTTCTTGAGCTTCACTACCATAACCACCACCATCAACTTGATAATTTACTTCATTATTGTTTTCTTCATAACCTCCTCCATAACTGTCTTCTTCATAAACTCCTCCACCACCCCCTCATCCACCACGTCCTCTCCACGCCAACCACGGCCTCTTCCATAACCATCTTCTTCATAAGCTCCACCACCACGTCCTCCTCTGCCACCTCCTCTGTGACCTCCACCCCAACCACGGCCTCTTCCATAACCATCTTCTTCGTAAGCTCCTCCACCACTGCCGCTGCCTCCACCCTTTCCACCGCTGCTACCTCCCTTCCCACCACTACCTCCACCCTTTCCACCACTACCTCCTCCACCACCACCGCCTCCCTTACCACCGCTACCTCCACCCTTTCCACCACTACCTCCTCCATGTCCGCTATCCTTTGTGTCAGCTACCTGGTTTGACTCTTCTGCGTGCTGCAGTGTCCATTTGCATAAGTAGAATGAACTTGTAATTTTTGTATGCATAAAATTAAGTTGGAAACAAACAAAAGCTTGCGCCTTACACCATAATTATTGATGTAAAAAAGAATATATACAATAGAAAAGTGAATCATAGTTACTAATTAAAAAAAGGGAAAGAACATATATACAACATTTATCGTACGTATGTGTCAGCACTACGAATGTAGACTTTTTTTTATGTATACAACACTTATTTTATTCTATTTTTTAATTTATAAAGTGGGAAAGGGAATTAGAAACCAAGTTCTCAGCATAAAGCAAGAGCTCTACCGATGTTGGTCCCAACATGTGTGTATGGGCAAAATTTGCCAAAGAGTATATTTTTCCAAAAAAATTAGGCGCGTGGCATGCGTTCAAAGTTATTTAGTAAGTTAGACTGTTTTTGAAAATCGACTTTGGCAAAATCGACTTTGGGCTGGAAAACGAACACTATAGTGGCGTTTTTTTAGTGTCTATAGCAGCGTTTATAGAAAATGCCACTAAAAAAAAGGCCACTATAGTGATCATTTTCCAGCCCAAAGTCGATTTTACCAAAGTCGATTTTAAAAAACAGTCCAACTTACTAAATAACTTTGAACTCATGCCACACACCTAATTTTTTTGGAAAAATATACTATTTGGCAAATTTTGCCTGTGTGTACGTGTAAAACATATCACATAGAGTAATGTTATAAACATAACATTTTTTTTACAACTATTGAGTTAATAATTTTTTATTGATTTTTATTTAAGTTTATAATTGACATTACTTTTTTTATTTTACTTATCTATCAATGAGCACATCAACTGTTATAATTTTTTTTTCTCCAAGCTTATTTATATATATATATATATATATATCAGCAGGGGCGGGGGGCAGGTGCCCCCCTGAACTTTCAAATCTTTTAACTAATAATGACCTGAAATACCATATTTGCCCCCCCTAACACAAAAGGAAAAAAAAAAAAAAAAAAAACCCAATTAAGTGAATTCACGTTACCTTTCCTAGTAGTAGTAGACTTCTACTCCTAGTAGTAGTACAATTCTATATATAAAATTAATGGGTCCCACTTAGTAAACTTGATGGACTAGACAAAGCCTCCTGTAGAATTTTTTTATGCTCTATACAAAGCCGCCTGTAGAAGTCTACTATTCAATGAATTCACGTTATTCAATAAAACTGTGGGTCCCACTTGGTAATGATTAAAAATAAATAAATAAATAACAACTTTGCTACACCTACACGGAATAGAAATCAGTACTAGCATAGAACTCAAAAAAAAAAAAAAAAAGTATATATAAAGCAAACAAAGCACAGCCTCCCATCAAAAAGAAAAAAAAAAATTCTTTTCAAACTAGTCTCTTTCTTTGGATCTCAAAGTTTCTATGTAGTTTTTAAAAGCATTCAAGTTGGATTTTTAAGTCACACATTCAAATATTCATAGGTATGCATACTCTTAATACTTTTGCTTTGATTTATTTGTTTATTTAATTTTTTAAAGAATCAAATTATATGTTTAAATTGTTTATATTTAGATGGATCTCTTGATTTGACTATTTTTAACCATAAATTTATAATTCAAATTATATGTTTAAACTATTCGTATTTATAATGATCTTTTAATTTGATTATTCTTAATCATAAATTGTAATTTTTTTTCTTTATTTTAATGATATGACATATATATTTGTAGTTAATTGAGATTATGGAGAATCCTGATCATAATAATGAGTCCGGATCAAGTCCTAAACGAACTCGTATCGAAGTGGATGTTGCAAATCTTCCCACAAATCTTGGTTTAAGAATAAAAATTTCTAACTATCATCCTAATGAAAGAGATCAAATTAGAAGGCATTATCTACAAAATAAAGCTTGTCAACTAGTTAACCATGATTTTCCACAAAGTCAATTTGGCAAAACAAAGCGTCAATTTAATCCAGTGTGGTTCAAAGAATATCCTAGTTGGTTGGAATATAGCATTGCGAAAGATGCTGCATATTGTCTATATTGTTATCTATTTCAACCTAATACTGGTGATCAAGGTGGGGGAGACTCATTTGTTACTGAAGGATTCAGAAATTGGAAAAAAAAGGAGAAATTATAGAATCACGTTGGAGATCACAACAATGCACATAATATAGCTCAAAGAAAATGTGAAGCTTTGTTAAACCAAAGACAAAGTATTCAAACAGTTATAAACAAGCAATCGGATGTTGAGAAAAGGGAATATCAGACTCGTTTGAATGCATCAGTGGATTGTATTTGTTTTCTACAACGGCAAGGATTAGCATTTCGTAGCCATGATGAATCTAAAGACTCCAATAATCAAGGAAATTTTCTTGAATTATTACGGTTTCTTGCAAATCACAATGAAGAAATTGATAAGGCAGTCCTTGAAAATGCTCCTGAAAATCATCAAATGACCTTTCCTGATATCCAAAAAGAAATAGCATATGCTGCAACTATTGAGACAATAAATGCTATTATTAAAGATATTGGAGACTCATTATTTGCTATTATAGTTGATGAATCACGTGATATGTCTACTAAAGAACAATTAGCAATTGCTTTGTGCTATGTGGACAAATTGGGACATGTGAATGAGCGCTTTTTAGGCATTACACATGTTAATAATACATCAGCAGTGACACTAAATAGTGCAACTGAGGAAGTATTTAATAAACATAGCTTAAGCATTAGTAGATTGCGGGGACAAGGCTACGACGGGGCAAGCAACATGCGAGGTGAGTTAAATGGACTAAAAACTCTTATTTTGAAAGATAATCCTTCTGCCTATTATGTCCATTGCTTTGCACATCAACTTCAACTAACATTAGTTGTAGTAGCAAAAAATCACATCCAGATTGCAACCTTTTTTAACTTGGTTGCAAAGGTATTCAATATTGTTGGAGCATCATGCAAACGTCGTGATATTCTTCGCGAAAAACGTAATGCTGAAGTTATAGAAGCACTAAAAAATAATGAAATTTCAACTGGTCGTGGCTTGAATCAAGAAATGAGTCTAAAAAGACCTGGAGATACACGTTGGAGTTCTCATTATGGTGCACTTGTTAATCTTATTCACATGTTTTCTTCTGTAATTGATGTGATTGAAACTATTATAGAAGATGGTTTAGATTCTGATCAGAGAGCAGAAGCAAATATCTTAATTGGTTTACTCCAAACAATTGAATTCGTGTTTAATTTACATTTGATGAAAGGTGTGCTTGGCATAAGTAATGAGTTGTCACAGGCATTACAACGAAAAGATCAAGATATTGTGAATGCTATGAAGTTGGTTGACATTTCAAAGCAACATTTACAGGTCATGAGAGATGATGGGTGGAACACTTTGCTAGAGGAGGTTTCTACATTTTGTGCAAAAAATAATATTGATGTTCCTAATATGGATGATTTATATCAACTTCAGCCACGACGAAAAGCTCAAAACATGAAAAATTCACATCATTATCAAGTGGAGCTTTTTTATACTGTTATAGATATGCAACTTCAAGAACTTAATAGTCGTTTTGAAAATTCTAAATTATTAATTTGTGTTGCGTGTTTGAACCCAGATAACTTATTTTCAGCATTCAACAAGGAGAAATTGATTCGGCTTGCTCAATTTTATCCAAGTGATTTTTCAACAATTCAAGTTTCTTTCTTGGATAACCAACTTGAGACATACATCCATGACATGCGGTCCACTGAAGAGTTTTCAGCACTTAAAGGAATTGGATAGCTTGCTGAAAAGATGGTAGAAATGAAAAAGAATATTTCATATCCATTGGTTTACTCATTAGTGAATTTGGCATTGATCTTACCAGTTGCAACAGCTACTGTTGAAAGAGCTTTTTCAGCAATGAACGTAATTAAAAATCGATTACGCAATCGAATAGGAGATCAGTGGATGAATGATTGCCTAGTCACATATATTGAGAAAGATATATTCAAGACTATTGAGTGTGAAGAAATCATGCACCAGTTTCAAAATATGAAAAATCGTCGAGGGCAATTGAGTAAAATAAGCTAGGTGTGAAAAACTAAATTGAAGTTTACATTTTATGTTAGATTCTGTATGACAATTACATTATCATATAGTTGTTTACTTATTTTGTTATTAATATTGATTAATTTTTTTAGATTAACTTTTTACTTCCAATCTTGTCTTTTAATCTTGCCCCACCTGACCTAAATTCCTGGCTCCACCACTATATATCAGTTACATAAAATTAATAAAAAGATTAAAAAAAAAATTCAAAAGAAATTAATGTGGGTTGATGGATGTCTCTACTAACCTTCTTTGGTCGTGGCTTCAGTATCCAAGCCTTGAGACTCTCCAGCGTAACAGCAACACCTGCATCCGCGAAAACGGTCATACCCGCAGCAGCCAAATCTGCAAGGGTACTTTGAATCATCTACTTGGTTTGTTCCAGCAGCAGCCACCTCCACTGCAAAGGTTAAATATATTAAGTGATGAATATTTCTTAAATATCGAGTTCTATAACATTTAAAACCCTAGTAATATACTATTAAAAAAAGAAGAAGAAGATAAATTATAGGAAAATTCTAAATTTATAGTATATAATGTATAATACGTCTTTTGCAATTCTCATAGCACAGGAAAGGAGTCCAACTTGGTATTTTGATATTATAATAGCAGCATACTCAAATCCATATTAAAATTTTCAGCAAGAAACTAAATCATTAAAAAAAAAAAAAAAAAAAAGGAAAGAAAGAAGAAGGAAACCCTTCACTATTTTCTACAAAGATGAAGTTAATGTTTTTTATATAGGAAAGAAAAAGGTGACAATGTGTAGTGTTATACTAACGTTTGTTCTCGTCGTTGGGTGTCTCTGCTCAACTGTCTGCCACCACAGTTGAGCAGATGAAAACAGCGGCAAAGAGAAAACCCAAGAATATTATAAAAGTTTTGGAATTCATTTTCTGTTGAGGCAAAATGCTTCTCGTAAATCTCATAACAAAGACGTGAGAAGAATGTGTCTTTCAATGACCACTATTTATAGAGCCAGAATAAGGACCTACGGCCCCAGATGGCACCCCAAAATATTATACATGTCGGTGCCCTACAGTCTCTATTACATAAATAAAATATCCCTAAAATTATTTATTTATATATATATATATATATATAATATAAATGTTTTAAAATTGTAGAATGATAATGGATTTTTTTTTATATATATATAAAAATACGAGTAAGCTTTGAATTCTAAATTTTAAAAAAGCACCCAAAATATTGAACCAATAAAAATCCAATTTAATTAAAATCTTAAAAAATTTTACTAAAAAAAAAAAAAAAAGTGTGCCAAATAATCATTAACAAACAATTTTCCTAAAAACTAGTAAAAGTGATGTTCATAAAAACCTAAACACTAAAACTAAATTAACAAGTTTATTTTTTTAATAAAAAAATTTGATTTTTTAAATTAAAAAAATATAATATAGAAAGTTAAATAAATAATTAATATTAAAATATTTTTAAAAAATCATCAAAATATATGGTCATGAGTCCCAAAAATGTATTTGTGGGTGAGTACTAAAGGAGAACATGAGTACCACCACGCACCTTTGGCGCGATAGTTACTTCATAAGTATTAAGTACTTGAGGGTGTGAGAGACAAAGGTCGGAGTACAAGTCTTGAAGAGGAAGTTTCACATAGTTACTCCATAAGTATTAGTGCTTGTGGGTGCAGGGGGCAAGAGTTGAGGTACAAGTTTTTAAGAAGAAGTTTCACACATATACACTTAAATTAAGTTAAAGTAGAATTTTTATTTTGTAAAAAAAGGGGGGAGGGGGATAACATGAGTAGTACATTAGTGTGTCGTTTACGACGAAAAGCCAGTTGGCTGTGGAAGTTTTTGTTTTGTGTTGTTACTGGGGAAGTTTTTATTCATAGCTAGCTAGCACTTATCAAGATCAACACTTCTTCTTTTTCATAGATAGACATTAAATGCCAAAGACACAAGTAACTAGTGTACATGCAGGAGCCTAGCATGGGTGAAACGTGGAAGCTAGCAAGTGAATTTAGAGAGTTCAGCATATATATATATGAGATGAGTTCAAATTATACCTGGTGTAACTCTTGTAAAATTACACATTTTTTACACCGTAAATTTCTAAAAGATCTAATGGTTAAAAAAAAATACCATTAAATGTTATTATTTTTCACTTTTGTCTCTTTCCTTATTTATTGTTTTTCACTAGATTAAAGGGCACTTGCCATTTTCAACAATCCACTTTTCAAATGAGTCATTAAACTCTCTCCATCCAATCCGTATTCTTCTTCTACTATTCTCTCTCTCTCTCTCTCTCTCTCTCTCTAGACCTCTCTGATTGCACGTGCTACCCTCTTGTGGGGCTGGGAAGCCTGAGGCAAGCTCTTATTTTCCTTACTTTGTCCATCAGATGCATCCAGAGGTTATCATCCAAGAAGTGAAAACAGAAGTTACCAGCCTCGTTAATTTTTTTTTTTTTCTTTTCTCTTCTTTTTTCCTGTTTTCTTTGAATCTCACTGTTTCAGTGACAGAATTTGAGTGTCGTTTTTGAGGAGTGGTATTTCTAGGTGGGGCACATAAGGAAAAAATTGAAGATGAATTAATAGCTGTTCAAAAAAATGAAGTATTAACTTGAAATTTGTTTCTTTGCCTACAATATTGTGTGCTTCCTGCGACTCATTGAAAAATATCAACATCCAAGCTTTACATCATTTACTAATAAATACTTCTCTGAGAACCTTCTAATTGATGGGGCAAAAGTAGCTAATCTGTAATAGGATACATGTATAGGAAATGACATTGTTTAGTTATAAAATGGAGTTAGTCTTTGGATGCTTAAGTGCTTCTGGGGGCACATATACTCATGACGCCTGTATGTTGAGTAACCTTCAAATAGCATGACTGCCCTAAAGGACAAAAAACAAAAGACATTTTTTCAGAGAGGTCTAGAGAGAGAGAGAGAGAGAGAGAATAGTAGAAGAAGAAGAATACGGGTTGGGTTGAGAGAGTTTAATGACTCAATTGAAAAGTGGGTTGTTGAAAATGACATGTGCCCTTTAATCAAGTGAAAAACAATAAATAAGTAGAGAGACAAAAATGGAAAGTAATAACATTTAATGGTGTTTTTTTTAACCGTTAGATCTTCTAGAAATCTACAGTGTAAAAAATGTGTAACTTGAACCCATCTTTATATATATATATCCTTTGAGTATGTGTGTTGCGCGTACTCAAAGGCCCTTTTATTTTTTTTGGTAAAAGTTAATAATTTGATGGGTACACCTCACTTGTGAGCTCATGCTTATAAGCTACGAGTGGGAGACGTTTCTCCCTGATGTGGAATTGAGCAAATCCATACGGGTGGCATCGGACTCCTCGGCCCATTCTCAAAGCGGACAATACTTGTGAGCTCGTTCCTCCACATGTCACATATCTTATCTATATATATTTTTTAAAAGTATATTCACATTTAATTCTCATATTTATACGCATAAAATATAATGCACACTAACAAGTGTACAATAATCAATGGTCATTTATAATAATAGTATATGCAATAAGAGTAATATCAATTTATATATATATTAGAAAAACTTAAAATTTCAAATATTGTCCTCATGCTAAGCTTCCAGTATTGTTTAGAAACCTGAAACACAAGATGTATGCCCTAGTCAAAGTAATGACAAATTATAGGCAGAAGAGAGATGAAGAGGAGACGACAAATTAAGCTCGGTTGAATAAATCTTTTCAGTCAAATTTGTAGGACCAAAATTTATGTGGCTGAAAGAGAGAGAAAGGAGAAGACAAAGCTTAGAATAAAAATCCCAGTTCAGTCAAAATTGTATGACTAAAAATGAGATCTGGCTAAGTCGAAATTCGGATACTCATCTTGATCATCGACTTCAAATCCTTTGCCTTCATCTAACATATGTGACGGTTCTGACTGCGGCAATAAAAGGTCCAAGCCTATTCATCACTACGTACCTGTTGTTAAACACGTGGGTGTTCATGCATTGCGACGCAATCCTATAATAGAACTATGTGACTAATAGAACTTGACTCGCCTCTCTCTGCTATCCCGTGCAGATTTTTCCCGTCCCACTAAGGTGGTGGGGTACGGGTAGGGATGGGGCAAGATATTTCCCCCACACCTTGAGACGGGGCGGAGAAGAGTTTAGACTTTTTAGCTCCATCACATCTCTGCCCTGCCTCACTCTATTAGTGTTAAAGACTTAGTTTATATTAATAATCATTTAAATGCGTGAATATTAGTACCTTTTGTTTTGTTGTGATATTGTCTTATTAAACACTTTGGATAATATTATTTAATTCTTACTAAAAATTAGTTTGATTAAAATAATAAATTGTAATTTCAAGTATATTTATATTAATGAAATAGATTTTTTTTTTATAAAAAAATTAATAGGAGTGGAATGGGGTGTGACCAATTACCACGAAATAAATTTTGCGAGGTGGGGCAGGGCAAGGCAGGGTCCCATGAAGCCTTAGGGGTGGGGATGGGGCAAGATAGCTTGCTCTGCCATACGAGGTGGGGCAGGGGTGAAAACACCTTCCTTCGGCCCTGCCTAGCTCCATTGTCATCCCTTATTCTCTCTCTCTCTCTCTCTCTCCATGTTTCTTTCTTTTTTTCTAATATAATATTTTGTTGGACAAAGTTTGGCTATAAAGTACAAACTTGGTTGTAGCTTAAGACTACAACTTCTTTTTAAAAAAATTAACATTGCTACATATTTTGAAAATCTAACAGTTGGATTGCATGTTCTTTACGCTCTTAACATACATGTCAATTGTTATGCCAATTTGATATTATTTATTGTATGATCCTTAAAATTATTTTGTATGCTTAATTTTAGATTACACAATTTTGTAAGTAAAATAATTGATTGATGATATAGCTATTGATCTTTGATCTTCTGAAAATTTTGCAAGAATGGAGGATATAAGAAGAAAATATAATCCAATCATGGATTTGTCAAAATTCACATCCAATAAAAAGATATTGAACGAAGTTGTAGCCTTAGACAATAATAAGTTTGTAACCAAACCTTGTCCAATATTATTTCCAAGCCACAAGGTGCCTTCAATATCCATTGTATAAGGTGCCCTCTTTTGCACTTGTTAGTGTAAAAATCAATGTATGCACATAGAACCGGTGTCCAAAGAGGGATAGGAATGCTTATAGAATAGTTGTGATACTCCAAATTGAATGGTTTAAGTGTGTATTCTGCAAACGTGTGATGAGTCTCATATTAGATGTTTACTAGGTGAATCTTGGATTTATAAGTGATTTTAAGGAGCTCCAATTGTCACTTGACTAATCCTTTTGGGGTGTAATTGTAGATATAGCTAGTGCTTTCCTCAAGTCATTACAAGTATAAGAGCAAGCTTGGTAACGCCATGTGGCTCAACTTAGTCTTTTTCTCTTTTCTTTTAGGTTTTTTGGTCTCTCTCTATTTGTGTGTGTACCTTGATTCACTTACACTACTCATGCTTTTGGAGCTACAATCGTTTGTGGAAGAATACAAATCCTATGTCCTATTTTTTGTGTCCCACTTTATGCTTCATCAATGTGGCATGTCATGTGCTTTATTTTTCTTTTTTTCTTTTTTCCATTTTTAAACTTTGGTTATTTTATAAGAGAAGTAAAAAGAATACATGGAATACATAGCAAGTTGTGATTGGTAGAGTGTAAAATGGAACACAAAAAGTGAGATAGAGGATTATGTATGTGTTGTGTAGGATGTATGTAAAGTACTTGGAGTTGCTTCCAATCATTGGGATTTCATAAGGTGTAGTGATTGGTCACTTGTATTTAATTTGATTAACTAAAGTCCAGTTCTATGGGTTCTCTAATCTTTACTGGACAAACTGTGTCTCAAAGCAAAAACATAGGGATTTGAGTTTGATTACTAGTGTTGTAACACCTCGATAGTTAGAAATTTAGAAATTTTATAGGAGCACTTTTGGGAAAAAATGCCAAGACACCCCTGAATTTTAAGGTAGTGGTCATGACACCCCTTAAACTTTACATAGCTACCAAATCAATAGCTATGTTAGTCTGGTGTTAAAAAACTAACGGGAAACTCACTTAAGAGGCGTGTGAGCATAAAAATTAAAAGGGTGAATCGGTTCAATTGAGAGGGAGAGAGAATGCTAGCTAGGTTTAGAGAGCGAGAGAGAAGATCAAACTAGAGGAAGTCTAGAACTGCCATGACAACCTTCTCTCCATTGCTAGGGCCAGCCCTAGACATTTTAAGGCCTAAGGCGAGAACTAAAATAGGGCCTTTTATATTTATGTATTAATTATTTAATATTTTTATATTATAATATATTTCACTTAAAATCTATTTTTCTTGCCTTTTGAGATGCAAATTGACTAATTAAATTTTTGTATCCAAGTTCTTCTAACATCTCCTTTTCAATCTATAATATAGCTAATCCACTTAATTTTTCTTGGGACATTGTCGATCTTAGATATGATTTTATTAATTAAAAAATTTCATATCCAAATGCATATTTTCTAGTAGACATTTCTAATTAAACAATATATTTATAAAGATTGGAATAAAAAATAACTTTCAAGTGTAGAGCAATAGAACCTGATTTATATAAAAAAAAAATATTGTTATAGTTTCACCGAACAATAACAAGTTTTCAACAATCTTAACTTGCATAAATAAAGACTTATTCATTATAGTACCAATAACTATTATATATATATATATATATATATATATAAACGCAAGATTAAAATTTAAAAAAAAAAAAATCCAAGCCCAACAAAAAGCCCAGCCAGACAAGAAGATGGCCACACACACGTCTTATCAGATAAGACCACACACTAAAAACAAAACAAATCCTATTACACCTATAACTAAAAAATAAAATAAAAACCTACTTCAAGGCCCAACGGCCAACAACTCAAGTAGAATAGAAACAGGCCCAGTGCCCAGCGGCCCCAGGCAGTCTTATACAAATAAGAAGTATACCTCAAAAAAACGCATTTGCAGAATTAAATAAGAAAGAGAAACTGGGCCCGTTTGGTATATGTGTTTAAAAACTGAAAATTATTGTTTAAAAACATTTGTGGAAATACGTGTGAGTGAAAAAGTGTGTGTGAAAATGCGTGAAATGTTGTTTAAAAACTGAAAATTGTTGTTTGAAAACACAAACCAAACACCCCCATAGCTCAGTGACTCGGTCCTCAGTTCAGAATCTTCAAATGCGATCGGATGATTCAAATCGGAGGGCCTAAGCCAGCAACAGAAGGATTTAAGATTAGGATTTAGGACTAGTGGAGAGAAAGAATGAGAGAGGCGGAGAGCAAGAGCTGAGAGAAAGAGGCAAAGAGCAAGAATGAGAAAGAGAAACCGTAATAATTTTAGGGATTTGAGATTTTTTTTTTTTTTTGATTTGTGATTGTTTTGTGGTTAATTTCTTAGACCGAATTTGTAGTTTATCTTGTTGAATTTTGGATTGTCTAGAGGATAATAATGTTATTTTTGGGATAATTGATTTTGTTTAGACCAAAGAATTTTTTGTGGTACCAATGTTTAACCGGACATATCAGAATTTTTGTTCTTTGGTCACAAGGATTTGCCTGATTTTTTTGGATTCATCTAAAATTAAAAATTTTTTTCTACTACCCCTTCTTTTCCAAAATTTTGGGGCCCCCTTCCACTTGGGGGCTTAGCCAATTGCCTAATTGGCCTAGGGGAAGGGCCAACCTTGTCCATTGCCAGAGTCTCTGTCTCGTCGTTGTCTTACTTCTGGTATGTGCTTTTTTTTTTTTTTTTGCTCTCTATTTTTCCAATCCTCCATGTGTGATTTCCTGTTGCAATTTTTTGGTTTGGTTTAATTTTTGGGCTTACCCAACTGAGAGTTACACTTGCCCAAGTGTTTCAAGGCCTGTGGTGGATTGGGTAGAGTTGTGATAAAATCCCCATTTGATTAAATCTGGTTTTGAGTATCCTATACAACTATTTGATGAAATGCCTAGGAGGGATATGGCCAATGCTCTAATAGGATTTGGGTTGTTTGATAGGATTTTATATGGGTTTGCAATTTCTTGACGATAATTCAAGTTTATTTTTAATGCATTTCTACTAACTTTTGTAGGCTACAAACTTTTTTTTTTTTTTCAATGCCTTGAATTCCTAACTCTTTTTTTGTTTCATCTCTTTTTAGCTGATGGAACCAGAGAGAAGAACAACAAAATTTAGAGTACAAGACTTGCCAAGAGGTGATATTTTAGCACTTGGTTTGTTTGTTGTTTGATGTATTTGCAATTTAGGTTCTACTTATTTGCTCTTTAGCCATTTGCAATGAATTTTATATTCTATATAGTTTTATATAAATAAGTAGCTAGAATATGGACAAAACGTTTTTTTTTTAGGGGAGGGGGGGGGGTGCTAAGAGGACAAAACTAGTAAAAATCTATAGCTTTGAGGGAACAATTTAGCTTATGGATGGGGGGATTAGTGTTTTTTTTTTTTTTTTTTTTTTTTTTATATATTCTCTATATTGTTTTTTTTTTCCCCCATCTCTTTATATTAATTTTCTTGTTGATTTTGTAATGCACCCATAGTTGAATGTCCATTGTCACTTCCTACAAATTCATCTTCTATGCCAAATGTACCACCCCCTCAATCCCAACATGATTCTACTGTGGCTGAAGGCCAATCTGAATTTGTTAATGTTGAAATTTATACAGTAGCAAAGATTGATGGTGCGAATAATCTAGCAAATCCCTTTATCAAAGCCTTGCCCCAGTGGACTTTTGAGTCACACTTGGAGGGAATGAGAGTTAGATTGGTACACAATAATATTTAAGGGCAAGTGGGAGATTGTTAGGATTAGTGCCCTAAAATCCTATTGTATGATGCTATGTATGACATTATGTTATAAATAATAAAGTTGTTTTATTATCTAAAATAATGGTAAGATGAATATTTGAACATTATCATATAGTCTTTGAGATGCATTGTATGTGATTTAGTCACAAAAGATATAAATCACAAATTCTTTGTAAACTCAAAACCTTAGTTTTTAGTCGGTGATGAAATTTGGCATTCAATCTGTGAAAACTATAACATGTCAACTAAGATGGTTTGTCTTGATCATGAAAGTGGAGACTTCTAATTGATATATTGATGTGTCTTAAGTGTGTAAGACATATTGAACTAGACTGTTGTGAGATTAATTATTCTATTAACTACTGTTAACTGAAAAATAAATCTCACAACTTTCATTTACATAAACTCTCAATTCTGAGAGGATTGTGAACCCGTTCGTGAAATATAGATTGCTTTAATATATCAGGAGTGAAATCTAATCTAATAGTTAAAATCTCAATATGTTGGGCAACCACAAGTAGTGTTGAAGGAACTCATATTCTCAAAATGAAATTCATGGTCTCTTTTTTTTTTCTTTTTTTCTTTTTTGAGAAATATAGTCTCTTTCTAGAGATATAAAATATTCTATTGAGATAAGTTTAATGGGTTTGGTTAGAGTTACTAAAACTTATATTTTATGAAATGTGATTTCATAAATATATAAATAACTTGAAAGATTAAACTAGGAACTCAAGAATTAAGAGGTAGTAATTTTCAAAGTGACAGTTATATATTATGACTTTGTATTACTATAAATATTTTCATGAATTGGTTAATTGTTTAGATAATTAAGTCTTGGGATATAATTTTATTAATAAAGCCTAGAGTGCAATTATATTTTTATAGTGGTATTAAATATAATTGATAGTAATTTTGAGTTTGTCAAGAGTTGACAAATAAGCATGAAGTCTACTGGAGTTAGAGTTTTATTTATCCATTTGGTCTCATCCCAAGCCACACACAATAGCCTAATTGAGTTGTCCCAAAATGCTAACCCAATTAGATAATTAGTTAATTATTTAATAAGAGTTATTAAATAAAATAACTGTCCAGGCAGTTATTAGTACTTACGAGAAAAACAAAAGAAAACAATTTTTGAAAAAGAACAAGTTCTTGGAAACAAAAAAGTACATACAGAACTGATTGTGAGACCACACACCTTGGGCATATATGGAATTGGGATGAAGATTAAAGGTCTTTCCAAGTTCAATCTTCTTCTTTGTTTTGAATTTTACTAGATCAAGGTATGCATTTCTATTCTTTGTTTCTAAAGTTCAGTTATTCCATGTTATCTCACATGAATGAAGTAAATTCAATAATTTCCATTGTTTGTTTGGTATGAGATGCAAAACTATGTTTGATGGAATCAATAGAGAGATTTGGGGCAAGTAGCTCCAAGGAGTTTGGAATAGTGAGGGAGACTCAGAGCATGGGACATTCATGAGTTAAGGAGGGCAGAAGGGTCATTTGATGATGAATGGAATTTAAGGCCTAGATCTCCTGAGTTTAACCAGCACACCGACGTGAAGAATGTATAGCTAACACATGAACTCATATTTGTATCACATGTAGTCTTCAAGGAGGCACTAGAGGAGTGGTGTATTAGAGAAAATACAAATTTGGGTTTGTTTGGGAACAACTTATCTAGCTTGTTGCTGAAATTTTTTTACTGAAAGTATGTTAAAGTATACTTGTACCTTGAAAAAATTTGAAAAAGTAAGAGAAGGCGGGAAAAAATGAGGTTTTAAAAAGCTGTACATAAAAACTAAAAGATGAGCTTATAAATTGATGCCAAACAGAATGAAAGTTTGGTTACAAAGTTGGTTGCAGTCACTAGCCAATGGCTACAACTTCCACTAAAAAAATTAACATGACTACATATTTTGAAAATCTAATTGTTAGATTGCATGTTCTTTATATTTTTAATACACAAGTCAAATTTCTTATCAATTGGATGTTATTTAATATTCAATCCATAAACTTGTTTTTATGCATGATTTTTTGGACTACAAAAATTTTAGTATCTGATTAATGACATAGTTATTGATCTTTGGTATTCTGGAAATTATATAAGAAGAAAATGTAATTCAATGGTAAATTTGTCAAAATTCACTTCTAATAAAAAGATATTGAGTGGACTCATAGTCACTGGCTACAACTAAGTTTGTAGCTAGCAAAACATTGTCCTTAAATAAAAGCATGATTATGAGTATAAGCACAATGATAAGTGGAGAATTATGTGTGGCAAGGACCATTAGAATAGTAAGGTTGCTTCAAGGTGACTAGCCAAGAAATATTTGACATTCTGACAAGACATTTCTTTTAGATGACAAATTTCATTGAAACAATTAAATAATTTTTTACTTATCAAAATTTTTTAAGATATAAAAGTTATCAAAGAAAAATAAGGATACAAAATGAAAAGGCAAAAATTTGGATTAAAGAGAAAATTACAAATAGGGTGTGGATTGAATTTTGAATTCTTTAACTTCCATTTTTTTTTCTTTTTTTCTTTTTGGGGTTACTACTAAAAAAATATTATTATTTAACTGAAAATGATTTAATGATAAGACAAATAAAAAATTTAAAGGTAAATTAAAAATTTTTAAATCTACATTTTATAAATTTGAAATATATATTGTATAAACTATAACTAGTTACAACTGTTAAATATTATCATTTTTAATTTGAAAACGTGAGTCACGAAACATGACTATAGTGTGTGTGAAGAAGTTAATATATTTATTTATTTTATTTTTGTATTTGGTTTGAGTTTTACTCTTTTTTTTTTTCTATTTCATTTAGGAGTTTAGTGCTGTGTTATAATGCATTTTATAAACAGCAGTAATATAGAAGCATAAACAATGATAAAATAGATGATAAAGAAGAAAATAGCAAAATAGATATATTCAAAAATAAGTTAAAACAGAATATGGAATATGAAAACAGAAACTATAAAATCTTACTTGAAAATACTTCTGTCTTTGATTAAACTTGAAAATAAACTGTCTTTGATACAAGCTTGAAAATAAACACTGTCTGAAAAGTTACAAGATTACAAAGTAAAATCTGTAAAGGGTTACAAGATTATATCTGTCTGAAGGGGAGGGTTACAGGATTACAAAAGAGAAAGGATTACAAAAAGTCTTTCTAGAGGGAGAGAGCTATCTTGGACCTAAGCTTTTAACTGAAAATTTGGACCTAAAACTTGGACCTTAATTCTAGTCCTCTAAACTGGACCTTAGAAATGGACCTCTCTTCTGTCTTCGGAGTCTGTCTTTTTATAGATGAAGTAAATCATGGTAAGTCTTCAAAAGTAACTTGAGTTAAGTAAAGTGAACTCAAGTTAATCTATTGGTAGAATCTTGTAGAATCCTGAACAATAAAAGTTTTACTATTCATGAACAGTAGTCTGTCTGGGAATCTGTCAGAAATATCTATGGAAAATCTGTAGAGGTACACGTGCAAATAGTAAAATATTTCTCTAGATTTTTCTATCTGGTGTGTCTGGTGAATAGTGCTCTATCTTTAGTGAATAGTGATCTGTCGTCATTGTCTGTCTTGTCAATCTGTATCCGCGTAGTTGTTATAATCTAGCGATCAGAGTTGTCCTCATACTGCTCATGCTCATGGAGCACTCCATAATCATTACAAAAAGCACAATATGAAATAAGAAGGAAAACAGGAACATGATCCTTGGATGTCATCAATCTGGGATCTTTAACAATCCTTCTTTTCCCAATAAGCCTTCTTACTGAGGGTCTTGGATCATACACTGCTATTCTATCGGTGTAGCCATATAAGTAAAAACATCTGTCTAATTCTTTCTGTACTTCATAAATCTTGTTACACATGAAATTAGACCATTCTTGAGCCAGAGCACCTGGATCATCAAGTGATAAATAAGTATCTCATGTATACCAGTTGTATTCAGGGAGATAACCCCAATCATGGATAAGAACCAGAATATGTGCTGGCTGAGCTTCCATATAATAACTAGTGTCCCAAACTGGAAGAGTACTCTAGATTTCCATCTTCATATAATTAAGTCCTTCAATCTGTGCGGTTGCTTATTGGATGACTTTGGGAAATAAACTAATCTGAATTGTAGAAGTTACAATTAATTTGCTAATAAACCCTGCTTCTAGCCTTCTAGCATTTCAGATAACCATAAAGGGTCACGGATTACTGGATCCTCTGTCTCTGTGTTGATAAGTAATCCCGGGTAGGGATTATATCTGTCTCCTGTTCTTTCATAAACTCTGTCTGAATTTCCAAAGCTCTCATACCATGTAGCTTTATGAGATAACCATGTATCACCTGCCATGTGCTGTAGAGACTAATACTTTAAAAAGATACATCCATCTGTCATAAGAACTTGTTATAGCTTTATGAGTTAATATACTCTGTTGAATTTCAGGGAGCAAACTTCTGATGGCAAGCCTCGTTTTTTGCTAAATCTTAGGGTGGAGCTTTGAAAAGCTTGTTCCCATAAGATAGCTTTTTAGAGACTGTGATTCTGTCTTTGTGGAGCTTGAATCTCCATCCTCCTTGCCAGGGAGTTGACAACCGAGAGCTTCAATAAATGCCCCGGTGCTAACAAGATGTAATTCCAAAGCCTGAAGGGTCTTTTGGAATAAGGGTTTCTGTTTGAGGGTAAAAGCTGCCTGTAAATTATCAAGAAGTAGTTTAATATGAAGAGGGAGGTCTGTAAATTCTCCATCCTGAAACATGAGATCAATGCGGAGCACTTTTTGCAGAGTTACACTATTTTCACCACATGAATACATCGCCACTACTAGCAACGTATCCTGAAGGGATATTGTCTCTAACGAGACGCCTTCCTACCCATCCGTAATCCTTACTGAAGGCTTTCGGAAATGTTTGGGCACTGCTAGTGCTTTGCCTTTTCCTGTCATGTCTGCCTAGGAGGTTCTTTTACTCATATTAGTCTGCAAATAGGGTTCAGGAAAAGGATTATGTCTTGAAATATTATTTTGAGAATAAACATTTTCATGTAAGGCTTCTTTCAAATTCATTTTTAAAATCCTTTCACTAATGTCTTTCTGTGAAAAATCATTTTTAAAATTTAAAGTATATTTAATAAAACAAACTTTTCTCTGTACACTTCTATGCCCTTGCTGAGTAGTGGTATAAGAGTAGTCATGATGAAGTCTTTCAATGTTAGAGGGGCTGAAATTCAAAAACTTCACAAAATCATTCATGATTCTATCCGTTTTATATGTGTTACTGTATATCTCATTTTGTGAAAATATGTGAAATAATGCTTCTCCATAAAGTCTTTTATCAACTGTGTAATAGTCTGAGGAAAATCTGTCAGAGATTCTGTTAAGAAATTAAATTTGTCTTTATTCAAGAAATTATCACAATTAAAAGAATCTGTCAGGACTTCTTTTATTAAAACATCTGCTATATGAGTATTTAAGATTACCACAAAGGGTGGAAGAATGTCATCTATTATAATTTTATTTGGTACATCTGTCAAACTTTCAGTTTGTTCAGTCCAATCATATTGACTTGTAAACATAATTCTATCTTTTGTACTGAATCCTTTTTCATAAAGTGTTTGAACTATTGTTTGGATTATATATTGATACTTATATAAAAGAGCAACGGGGAAATAAGAACAAATCTCTGTCTCTATGTCCTGTTTAGCTTTTTTTATGTCCTTATCTGTCAACTGGTGAACAATTGATATTTCTGTCTCTAAAAATGACAAACTTCTTTTAGTTCCATAGATTCTTTCTTTATTAGTATCCTGTAAGATAGTGACCTTATAGGGGAAATCAATTTCTTTTGGGATAAAGAGTAGGATAGAATTAAAAGGTACGTTAGTTACATTAGCTTTAATTCCTTTTTTAATAGTTTCAACACATATATCTTTATATACATTAGGTCATTTATGATTAATTAATCCAGTGGCCTGAATTAATCTTTCTTGTATACAACTCATGTTATGAGTACCTGAGTCTGTTAATGTGATTTCTGTCAAAGAAAACTCTTTATTAATAATTTATGTATCCCTTTGAAAAATAACTCTGTCAATTAAGCTCAAGAAATTCTGTTTATTGCTATCATTGTCCAAAATATCTTTTTCTAATAAAGGGGGGTTTATCATAGGTTTAGGAAATTCTTTCAAATTTATTATTTCTGCAATATTCTGTTCGTTTATGTCTATGGAATTGTCTTCTTCAATATTTTTAATTTCTTGTTTGAGTATTTTGCTTCTGTTATTAAGTCTTGTATAGTTACAGGTTTTATATCTATTCCATCTTGTTTTATTTTTGTCTTTTCTTTCTTATCTTTAGATTTCTCTTTCTTTCCACATTCTGTAACATGGTGTCCATGTTTCTTACACTTAATACAAGTAATAGGTATGTCTATGGAGTATTTCAATTTTAGTAAATAGTCTCTTTTGTCTTTTAAGTGATTCGGTAGGTTTTCTATCAGTTTCATTACTATGTCTTTTTGTTTTCTTTTTCTTTTGTTGATTTTAAATGGGTTGGTTGATTTTAGTTCTTTCTTTTTCTTAACTTGATCTATCTCTTTTTGGCTAACATTAAATATTTCCATTAATTCATTTAGAATATCTTTTTCAAATTCTAACTTACTAATTTGTTTAGCAATTTTATTCTGTCTAGCACATTGTTTTTTAGTATGTCCATCTTCTTTACATTTATGACAAATAATATGTCTAGCATGTCTGTCAGTATTGTCATTATCTGATACCTCAGTATTATTCAAAGCTGCTATATTTCTCTTTCTGTCTATATCTAAGGGTAAATTTAAAATTTCTATCTTTTTAGTTAATTCTACCAAACTGTTATCTGCCATAGATCTCTCAATTAATTTTAGCCTTTCATCAATTACCTCTTTTAAACTATTATTTTTATTTTTCCCACCTTTGTTGACTATTTCTCTTTCTTTTAGTCTATCTCTTTCTATTTCTTCTTTTTGCTCTAGCTTTGTACGTATAACATCTTCTATTAGTCTATTTTGTCTTTCTATGTCTCTTTCTATTTCTAGCTTCTTACATATAATTTGTACTGAACTAGCTTCTTCTTTTTGCTTTTCCACCACTTCTTTTGGACTATTATTACCAACCATTATTGACTTTTTCTATCTTATCCTTTATATCTAGTTTCCTATGTATAACTGCCATCTTTTCATCATTTTGTCTTTCAATTTTATCTAACATTTCTTTTACTATGCCTTTCCTTCCATTCCTTTGTCTTCATCCATTATGTCTATAGCACTTCTTTCTCTTATAGGATTCATACCTTTATCTTCTATACGTGTTGTTCTTTCCTGAACCATGCTATCTTTCATGTTGTCAATCTTTTGTCTTTCATTTTCTGCATGCATAATTCCTTTAAGACTAGTTTCTTTCTTTAGTTTGTCCTTTTCTCTGTCTTTATGTATTATAGATATAGCTCTGTCAGTTGCTTTTAAATTATCTACTAAGCCATCTTTTCTACTATCTATCATATTCATTGATATGTCGTTACTTGTTGAATTATTCTTTTGCTTATTATACCAATTATCTGTCATTGTTTTTGTTGAAGGTGATCTATGATGGGGTTCAAATTCTTTTTCTTTTTCTAAAGGTGAATTTAAAATTTTCATTTTTTCATATAGGTCCAAAAAACTATCATTTTCTCTTTCTACTACTTTATTATTTATAGTAGATCTTTCAATAGTTTCTAGGGATTCTAATTTTTTATTAATTATGTCTAAGAAACTATTATTGTGTCTATTATTCTGTCGGTTGATTTTATCTCTTGTTAAAATGCTCCAATTATTTGTGTTATTATTATAGTTATAATCATCAATATCACTGTCAGAATCAGAATCTGTTTCATAATCCATAATACTATTTGACCAATTATTGTATATATCTCTCATGCTATAACCTTCATCATAATCTATATCATCATAGTCCATGTTTCAAATTAGTGTGTGCCTAGCCTAAGTGTGAACAAGCAAACAGATGATGAGCTGATAAATGTATTTATTCTCTTTCTAAGCAATTAATAATTATTGGCGGAACTATTACTAACTACTGGTATCCTTGCTATCGGGACCACCTCCTCGGGAAACACCACTGCGGGACCACCCAAACAACACCTGTTCGTCGGCTAACAAAACGGGCTGACTAACGCAAAACTATGGTTTGCCAACGAGTCTGAGGCTGACCAATGCTATCAAGGAGCAAGTAGTGGCTTTGTAGTAATATGGGTTCCTAGTAACTTCTTAATTGCAAAGACATAAAACTCATACATCTACCATCCATGGCTCTGAAAGACTTTTGTAATCCTTTCCCCTCTTGTAATCTTGTAACCCTTCCCTTCAAGCAGATAATCTTGTAACCCTTTACAGATTTTACTTTGTAATCTTGTAACTTTTTAGACAGTGTTTATTTTCAAGCTTGTATCAAAGACAGTTTGTTTTCAAGTTTAATCAAAGACAGAAGTATTTTCAAGTAAGATTTTATAGTTTCTGTTTTCATATTTCATACTCTATTTTAACTTATTTTTGAATATATCTATTTTGTTATTTTCTTCTTTATCATCTATTTTATCATTGTTTATGCTTCTATATTACTGCTATGCTCTCTCCTGGGTAGTTAATGGTATCAGAGCCATGGATGGTAGATGTATGAGTTTTATTTCTTTGCAATTAAGAAGTTACTAGGAACCCATATTACTACAAAGCCACTACTTGCTCCTTGGTAGCGTTGGTCAGCCTCAAACTCGTTGGCAAACCATAGTTTCGCGTTGGTCAGCCCGTTTTGTTAGCCAACGAACAGGCGTTGTTTGGGTGGTCCTACAATGGTATTTCCCGAGGAGGTGGTCCCGATAGCAAGGATACCAGTGGTTAGTAATAGTTCCGCCAGTAATTATTAATTGCTTAGAAAGAGAATAAATACATTTATCAGCTCATCATCTGTTTGCTTGTTCACACTTAGGCTAGGCACACACTAATTTGAAACATGGACTATGATGATATAGATTATGATGAAGGATATAGCATGAGAGATACAGACAATAATTGGTCAAACAGTAATATGGATTATGAAACAGATTCTGATTCTGACAGTGATATGGATGACTATAATTATAATAATAATACAAATAATTGGAATATATTAACAGGAGATAAAATCAACCGATAGACTAATAGACACAATAATAGCTTCTTAGAAATAATTAATAAAAAAAATAAAATCTTTAGAAAATGATGAAAGATCTAAGATATATACTAAAGTAGAAAGAAAAAATGATAGTTTTTGGACCTCTATGAAAGAATGAAAGCTTTAAATTCACCTTTAGGAAAAGAAAAAGAATTTGAATCCCATCATAGATCATTTTTAACAAAAGCCATGACAAATAATTGGCATAATAGGCAAAAAGGATAATTCGACGAGTACCGACATATCAATGAATATGATAGATAGTAGAAAAGATGACTTAATAGATAATTTAAAAGCAACTGACAGAGCTATATCTATAACATATAAAGACAAAGAAAAGGACGAACTAAAGAAAGAAACTAGTCTTATAGGAATCATGCCTGAAGAAAATGAAAGACAAAAGATTAATAACATGAAAGATGGCCATGTTTGGGAAAGAACAACACGTATAGAAGATAAAGAAATGTTTAAAAAAGGAATGGTAAAAGAAATGATAGAAACAATAGAAAGACAAAATAGCAAGAAAGTTGACATAATAATAGACCAAGACAAAGCTATTAGAAAGGACATGCTAAAACCAAAAGAAAATAGTACTCTTGAAGAATCTCTACGTAGGAAGATAAAAGTAGAAGAAAAACAAGAAAGAACAAAAGCTAAAGAAATAGTCAACAAAGGAAGGAAAACTAATAATAATGAAGAAAAGGAAAATAGTGATAGTATAGTAAAAGCAAAAGTAGTCAACAATAGATGGAAAATTGATAATAATGATAGTTTAAAAGAGAAAATTGATGAAAGATTAAAATCAATTGAAAGATCCATAATATACACCCAAAATGATAGTTTGGCAGAATTAAAGAGAAAAATGGAAATTTTAAATTTACCTTTAGATGCAGATGGGAAAAAAGAAATAACAGTTTTAAATACTACCGAATCATCAGATAATGAGAAAACTGATAGACATGTTAGACATAATATTTGTCATAAATGTAAAGAATATGGACACACTAAAAAACAATGTGACAGACATAATAAAATTGCTAAACAAATTAGTAAGTTAGAATTTGAAAAAGATACACTAAATGAATTGATGGAAATATTTAATGTTAGCCAAAAAGAGATAGATCAAGTTAAGAAAAAGAAAGAACTAAAATCAACCAACCCATTTAAAATCAACAAAAGAAAAAGGAAACAAAAAGACATAGTAATGAAACTGGTACAAAACATACCAAATCACTTAAAAGACAAAAGAGACTATTTACTAAAATTAAAAAATTCCATAGATATACCTATTACTTGTATCAAGTGTAAGAAAGATGGACACCATGTTACAGAATGTGGAAAGAAAGAAAGAATTAAGAAACAAGATAAAGCTGAAACTTTACAAGACTTAATGACAGAAGCAAAAATACTAAAACAAGAAATTAAAGAAGATAATTCTACAAACATAGATGAACAAAATATTGCAGAAATAACAAATTTAAAAGAAAGCTCTAAACCCATGATAGACCCACCTTTATTAGAAAAAGATGATGGCAATAGACAGAATTTCTTTAGTTTAATTGACAAAGTAATTTTTCAAAAATGGCATACAGAAATTACTTTAGTAATTAATAAAGAATTTTCTTTGACAGAAATCGCTTTAATAGACCCAGGTGCTGACATGAACTGTATACAAGAAGGATTAATACCTTTAAAGTATTATGAAAAATCATCTGAAAGATTAACTCAAGCTAATGGAGAAAAGCTAATAATTAATTATAAAATACCTAGTGTCCACATATGTAATGACGAAGTATGCTTTGAAACAGTTTTTGTTCTAATTAAAGACCTTTCTTCTAAAATTATTCTAGGAAACCCTTTTATGGCTTTACTTTACCCGTTTTTAACTACAGAAGAAGGAATTAAAACCAATGTGTTAGGAAAAGATATACTTTTTAAATTCATCTTGCTACCTATCCCGAAAGAAATCTATTCCCTTGATAACATTTCCATAATAAAAGAAATTGATAAAGAAAGAATTGACAGAAAGAATAGACATTTAGAATCTTTAAAATCAGAAATAATATACAAAAGAATTGCTGATCAATTAATAGACCCCATGTTGCATCATAAAATAAAATCATTCAAACAACAAATTGAGGCAGAAATTTGTTCTAATCTCCCCACTGCTTTTTGGCATAGGCGTCGACATATAGTACAATTACCTTATGAAAAAGACTTTAATGAAAGACAGATACCTACTAAGGCTAGACCAATACAAATGAATAATGAATTATTAGAACACTGTAAAAAAGAAATTGAAGATCTTTTAAATAAGGGTTTAATCAGAAAAAGTAAGTCTCCCTGGAGATGTGCTGCTTTTTATGTTAACAAACAGGCAGAATTGGAACAAGGAGTTCCAAGATTAGTTATAAACTATAAACCTTTAAATACAGCATTACAATGGATAAGATATCCTATTCCTAATAAGAAAGATTTACTTGACAGACTTCATGAAGCAACTATATTTTCTAAATTTGATATGAAAAGTGGATTTTGGCAAATACAGATAGATGAGAAAGACAGATATAAAACTGCTTTTACAGTTCCTTTTGGACATTATGAATGGAATGTTATGCCTTTTGGTCTAAAAAATGCACCTAGTGAGTTTCAAAATATAATGAATGATATATTTACACCTTTTACAAAATTTTCAATTGTCTATATAGATGATGTTTTAATTTTCTCCAAATCAATTGATGACCATTGGAAACATTTAGATATATTTGTCAAAGTAATTAAACACAATGGATTAGTCGTCTTAGCCACTAAGATAAACTTATTCCAAGATAAAATACAATTTTTAGGACATAATATTTATAAGGGAACCTTAAGTCCCATTGACAGAGCCATTCAATTTGCAAATAAATTCCCAGATGAAATAAAAGATAAAAATCACTTACAAAGATTTCTTGGTAGCTTAAATTACGTTTCAGATTACTTTCAAGGATTAAGAAAAATATGCAAACCCCTGTATAAAAGGCTAGAAAAGAATCCTCCTCCATGGATAGACAGACATACTATGATAATCAGACAGATTAAAAAATATGTTAAGCAACTTCCTTGTATTGTTATTCCCTCTCCTGATACTTTTAAAATTGTTGAGACAGATGCTTCTGACATAGGTTATGGTGGAATTCTAAAACAAGTTGCAAAAAATGATGCTAAAGAACAGATTGTTAGATTCCATTCTGGCTCATGGTCAACTACTCAGCAGAATTACAGTACTATTAAGAAAGAAATTTTAGCTATTATATTATGTGTTTCAAAATTCCAAAATGATCTTTTTAACCAAAAGTTTTTAATCCGAGTTGACTGTAAAAGTGCTAAAGAAGTTTTACAGAAAGATGTTCAAAATCTTGTTTCCAAACAAAGTTTTGCAAGCTGGCAGGCTATTTTAAGTGTTTTTGACTTTGATATTGAATATATTAAAGGAGAATCCAATTCTATTCCTGATTTCTTAACCCGTGAATTTCTACAGGGAAGATGAGCTCCCCTACAGAAAAGAGCAACTCCCCAAAACCCAGAACTAGACAGTCTTATGCTGCTCCACCGATCCCTCCTCCCCCTAGCAGATTTCTCCCTTGTCCTTCCTTCAACTCACCTAGTTTCTCTTCAAACAGACCCCATAAAAGAACCCTAATACCTTGTAGCCCAAACCCTTTCTAGCCACTTTCCCTAAGCTCCACTCCAACATCCAAACAGTCTTATGCCATGCCCTCAACTCCTCCTCCTTTAAAATCACCATTTAACATAGTTGCCTCTTCCTTTCCCCTGTTAACCTCTCCCTTTCCCTCTAAACAATCAACAAACAGACCCTCTACCTCTCAAACTCAAGCCCAAGCTCCAAAAGATGATCACAGTGTTGAACTTCCAAAAAACTCCTGGAATTTTTTTTTATGGATTGAAAGAGAATACCAGCACATTACAGATCCCCTCTCATTAGTCAGTCAGCTATTACCCCCAGGATGGGAGCACCCTAAGACAAAAACATTAAAGACCCAGACATTCTATGAGTTTATTTTAGTTGACACAGACTCAATCCTGGTTATACACATGCCTTGCTCCCAAGACCCAAACAGAATTGGTTATTCTAAAGTAGTTATAAAACAGATTCTCACCCCTTCCCAGTGGAGGGCAGAGCCCTAGATTCCCAGGAAGTTTTCCCAAGCCTTTGAGCCTCAGTTCTATAATTATTATGACTATATGGAAGCGTGGGACAGATTCATTTTATTTCAAAACAGTATTCATAGACACACTTGGTTTTTTCAATTTGATATGTATAGAAAGAAAGACATGATGGTACCAAGATGGTTTATTGATTGGTGGATTTCTTATGGTCCTAAAGCTATGATTCTTCCTCCTGATCTCCTCAAAACCTATGAAAGTTTCAAGAAAGAACCAAACATACCGCATCTTAAAGATTTTCCACATCTTTTGCAGTTCTTTTACAGGTTTCCAGATCTCCCATGGATCATCAGATGGGAATACAAGATCGAAAAGCATCCCCAGTATCCCTTTCCCATACTCACCAGGAAGTTTAAATTAAAATGGTGGAATAAGTTTAATTTTGATCATATTTGTCAAGAATTACAGAAAAGGACCTCTTCCTCCCAGACAAAAAATCCTAATTTCTTTTTAGAAAAAAGTCAAGTCCAGTGCTAGCTTGCCTCCGTCTCAGACAGAAGACAGCTTAAAAAGCAACTGCTTGAAGCTGCATCACAGATATCAGATGATGAAGATGACACAGTAATGGAATCATCCTCTCCAAACTACAGGACTCACCCAGAAGCATTTCAAGATTCCCAAGACCCCTATGACATGTGACAGAAAAGACAAAATGACAAAATGGCAGATTACTATTCACAAGCACGCGGGACAGAAAGATCCAGACAAAAAGATCTAGAGAGATATTTTGACAAAATATTAATTGCACGCGTACCCCGATAGATTTTCCACAAATATTCTGACAAATTCCCAAATAAACTACTATAGTAAAACTTTTAATGTTCAGGATTCTACAAGATTCTACCGACAGATTAACTTGGGTTCACTTTACCCAACTTAGGTTACTTTTGATGACTTACCGTGGTTTACTTCGTCTATAAAAAGACAGACTCCGAAGACAGAAGACAGGTCCATTTCTAAGGTCCAGTTTAGAGGTCCAAGATAGCTCTCTCTTTCCCTCAGAAAGACTTTTGTAATCCTTTCCCCTCTTGTAATCTTGTAACCCTTCCCTTCAAACAGATAATCTTGTAACCCTTTTGATGATGCCGAAAATATCAACAGTGAGTTGCACGATGCTCGTACCCTCGAAGCGACACCTGCACAAAGAAAAGAAGACCTAACAGAGAGCACCGGTGTGGTGCCGGCCAAATACCCTCCGAAGGTCAAGTTAGAACTTCTTTCAACTCTAGAGTGCTAGAGAGGGGTTAATTATGCATACCTTGATTTATGAGGGTATTGGGGCTTTTATAGTAGTTGAGGGTTGACCTTTTTCCTTGGAGTAGAAGTCTTTTCCTTATAGGGATCCCCATGGGCGCGGATCGTGGAATCCTTTCCTTATAGGATTCTAATATTGATTGTGGGATACGAGTAATTTCCTTAAATACCACGCGTGGTGGTCAAGTCAGAACTTTACACATATCCGTCGGCATAGGGGTCGTCGGCTTTCCCTATCCCCGTCAGCCATGTCGCCGTCAGTTCATTGCAGCGCTGCCGAAAGGCGCCGAATCCCCATCCGTCAGCCTTGGATCCCTCTGCTCTTCCAGTTGTCCGAACCCGTCAGCTGACGGGTTGACCATGATTTTATTTTTAGGTATCAGTTGCCCCCTACTCCATATCTCCGTCCGTTCAAGCTGACGGGTTATGGAGTTATTTTTGTTGCTGACCCTCATTTTAGCTAGGACAGAGAAAACATTAAAGGTTTGGAATTAAATGCTTTGGACACGTGGCGAGTTTCGGTTGGCTCCGCTTCTGGACGAGGGCGTCGCTTCGTCTTCCGTGCGTTTTCCTTATATATATATGTGGCCCAACTTTCCCTATTTCTTCCTATTTGCTTTTGGTGATTCCTGGAGAGCTAATCCGTCGCCATACTGCTTTTGTTTCTCTCGTCACTTCGTTAACCGTCACCTTTGAAAAACTTGTAAGTTTCTTTTCTTCCCTTGCATACTTATTTCAATTAATTTCTTTTAAAGTGAGGTCGTCATCCTAGGTACTTAGTCTGCGCCCGTCACTTGTAGGTAGTCAGATGTCTAGTGACGCATCGAGTGACCGGTCGTCGGTCCGTGAAGGAGCGGGCTACGACGAGGTATTCGGTTTAGGTAGTGAGTCTGGGAGTTTTTCCTGGTCGTCAGAGAGGGAGACGTCAGCCCATACTCCCGTCGAGGAGGTAGGAAGTCAGGGAAACGACGGCCAGGGAGAAGAAGTAGGAGTAGAAGAGAGAAATAGTGACGGGGATGAGGGTGACGAGGAGTCTTGTGAGGGGACTTCTGGAAGTCTTGGAGGTAGCCATCCCTTCATCCTTCCCAAGGAGTGGGCTGTGAATAAATTCCTTCCGAAGATGACACTTAAAATTTTTAAGGAGTTACGCACTCGCTTTCAAATCCCTGACCATATCCCTATCCGTCGGCCTAGGGAGGGTGAGAAATGTTATACAGGAAGAACTGCGGATGTGGGCATGTACGATGCCATGTTTGCTGCCGGGTTGAGACTGCCTCTGACGGCTTTACACCGTCAGCTGGCTGATTTCCTTGGTTTATCCGTCAGTCAGATTGCTCCAAACTCGTGGAGAATCTTTATTGGTGCTGAAGTACTGTGGGGTCGTCTGAGTGGAGGCCACCGTCAGCTTTCCTTGGACGAATTTTTTTACTGCTACAGACCCCGGCACCTTTCTTCCTCAAAGGGGATGTATCATTTCGCCATCAGGGAGAAGGAGTTGAGGCTGGTGTCTGAGATGCCAGATTCTAATAGAGCTTGGAAGAGCAGGTTCTTTTTTGTGGAAGGGACGGACTGGGTGTGTCGTCAGGAAGAGTGGGATACGATACCCCTTAGTTGTTTTGACAATACTTGGGCGTTCGCTAGAGAGTCAGGTCTTGACCGTTAGCTTCTATCCTCGTCAGTTTGGTACGTATCACACTATTTTTTGAAAAGGTACTAATGTAGCAAATTTGTTCTTTTTCAGCCTTCACTCGCCCATCAATAACCGACGAGCAGGAAGATTTCATCCGTCGCATTTTGGAGATACCCATAGAAGAGCGATCGTGTCGGGACTTAATTACCCTCGACACTCTTCACGCGTACTGTGGAGGTCCGGAACCGATGCCTGAAGCTCGTAGGCTGGAAGGATTTTCTCGTCACCGTGAGTTGACCTTATTTGGTTGATTTTGAATTTTTCGTCGTCAGTTTTCATTACATTTTTTTTTCTTTTTTTTTTTCTTTTTTTTTTCTTTTTTTTTTTCTTTTTTTTTTTTTTTTAGAGATGGACGTAGCTAAGCAACGAATCAGGGCTGCCGCTGCCCGTCAAAAGGAGGAAAAGAAGGTGAAGGGGGAGGTGACGTCTACGTCTGCCCCCCAAACCGTCACTAAGGGTTCTTTGAAGAGGAAAACTGACGGGGAGGTCAGTCGAGCCTCGAAGAAGACAGCCGTCACTTCTGAGCTCCCTGACGAGTCGACCCCCAAGTCAAGCCATGGAGCAGGGAAGGGTGTTATGACTTCTTCTGGTCCCGTCCTGAAGGGGCCCCGTAGCCTGTTGACGCACAAAGATTTTGCCGTCGAGACAATTGAATCACTTATAAGACCGACGGATATAGATCCCTGTGCTCAGCTGGGGACGGAAGAATTGGGGTCGTCTGCTCTGTTTGATCTCTCACGGGCAAGTCATCTGCCTTTAACTGGTCCTTGGTTAATCTTCCTTGTTAAATAACTGACGGTTATATTCTTTTGTAGGCCTTGGTTCTCGTGAAGGCGCTTCAAGACCGGTGCGTGGCCAAGGAGGGGGTCGTCACTCGAGTTAGCAAACATAATGCTAACATGCGAGACCAGCAGGCTCAGTATAAGGAGGCGGTGCGTGTACTCAACGTCGAGGTAAAAGAGGTGAGGGAGAAGTTGGAAGAGGCGAGCCGTCAGAAGGGTGAGCTGGAGAGAGAGCTGGCGACTCTTCGCGGCCAGTTGGAGACGGCAGGGACTGACGCCGTTGAGAAATTCAAAGTGTCAGACTCTTTCATCGATTCTTGCGGTGGCTATTATGGCACGGGATTCGATGACTGTCTCAAACAAGTAGCGTCAGCTTTCCCTAAACTGGACCTATCAGGAATTACCCTGGACGACGCTCAGCCCATGACGCCTGCTACCGACGCCCGTACTGCTGGTGGTGACAACCAGGAGGATTCTCCACATGCAGGTATTGGAGTTGTTTTAGCCCAACCTGCTGCGAATCCTCCCGTCCACCCTTCACCTGAGATCCTCGTAGTGGAAGACCCTTCAGCTCCCCAGAAGTAGAGAGGCCCTAAGTGACGCTCTTTGTATTTTTAATTTGTAGTTGTATTTTGAATATTTTCTAAGTACCCCCTTGTCATTGGGGTTTCAATTTGAACAGAGGTTTACTTCCGTCACTTTTTATGTATGTTATTCGCTCTTTACCAATTTACTTTCTTTTCTGCTGACTCAGGCCATCAACCTTTAAATTACTGTTTTAATAAGGCCGTCGCTTTCCTGCTTGAAATACTCTTGTTTCATTCCTTTATATTTAATGTTGGGCTCGCTTAGTTTTTGTTTGTGATCCAATAGGACGCAGTTGTGATGCCTGTTTAATATATCCATCAGTTTTATTCAAACCGTCAGCTTTTGGACTAGTTTCTTACTGGACCGTCAACATATTTCTTCCCGTCACGTTTATTACTAATCATCGGTCTTATTTGTAACCGTCAGCTCATTTGCTGAACTTAACCGCTTTTTCGGTCTTTTAATTTGACTGTAAGCTTGAGAGCTGAGATGATTGTGGTTTTGACAACTTTTAGTATTTTCGTCAGCTCAAAAGCTGAGTTTTTTGTGGACTTGACCACTTTTTTAGTCCTCTATTTAGACCGTCAGCTTGAGAGCTGGGCTTATTGTGGACTTGGCCTCGTTTTTAGTCCTTTGGTTAGACCGTCAGCTTGAGAGCTGAGCTTATTGTGGACTTGGCCACTTTCCCATTCTTTTAGTTAGACCGTCAGCTTGAGAGCTAAGATGATTGTGGCCTTAGCCACTTTTGGTCTTTTAGACCGTCAGCTTGAGGGCTGAGATGGTTGTGGCCTTGACCACTTTTGGTCTTTTAAACCGTCAGCTTAAGAGCTGAGATGGTTGTGGCCTTGACCACTTTTAGTCTTTTAGACCGTCAGCTTGAGAGCTGAGATGATTGTGGCCTAGCCACTTTTACAGTCTTTTAGACCGTCAGCTTAAGAGCTGAGACGATTGTGGCCTTAGCCACTTTTACAACCTTTTTGACCGTCAGCTTTTTCACTCGTCCACTTTGTGGACTTAGTCATTTTTTGAATTTAAATTTGCAAGTAGAAACTTCAGTAGTTCTGAATAAATTCTTCTTATTGCCATGTATCTATGTAAAAGGCAGTTCAAAAATCCTGCCATTTTTGGCTTATTGTAGCAAAAACCAAAGTAAAAAACAAAAAACATGCCCGTTGGGCTTATTGTAGCGAGTACTTAAAGTAAACAGTAAATAAGAATAAAAAGGAGGGGTGTTGTTCTTTCATGTCATCGCCTCTACTGGTAGTACCTTCGGAGATGTTCAGCATTCCAAGGATGCGGTAGCTTCCGTCCATCCAGTGTCTCTAGATGGTAGGTACCCTTCCTCTGCCACGCTGTGACTCGGTAGGGTCCTTCCCAATTTGGGCCGAGCTTTCCTTGGGTGGGGCCCCTTGCTTCGCCCATAACTTTTCTCAGAACGAGGTCTCCAACCTGGAAGTCTCTGTGTTTGACCCGGGAGTTGTAATGCTTGGCCATGCGGTCCTGATATCGTGCGATCCTTTGCTCTGCCGTAGTCCTGACTTCGTCCACTAAATCGAGCTGTAGACGTATGGCTTCGTCATTTTTCCCTTCGTCATGGTTGTGCACCCTGTAGCTTGTGTGAGGCCGACTTCGGCTGGGATGACAGCTTCGCTCCCGTATGTTAGCCGGAAAGGTGTTTCCTGTGTTGGTGTTCTTACCGTCGTCCTGTAGGCCCAAAGTATGCTCGGTAACTCTTCAGCCCATATACCCTTTGCCCCCTCGAGCCGAGTCTTGATCATTTTTAGCAAGGATCGGTTCGTGACCTCAACTTGGCCGTTGGCTTGAGGGTGGGCGGGGGAGGAGTAGTGGTTCCGTATCCCTAATTGAGAGCAGAAGTCCCGGAAGGCATCGTTGTCGAATTTCTTCCCGTTGTCCGAGACTAAGACTCTAGGGATGCCAAATCTGCATATTATGCATCTCCAAACGAAATTGCATACGTTCTTCTCCGTAATGGTGGCCAAGGCTTCAGCTTCCACCCATTTTGTAAAGTAGTCGATGCCTACTACTAGAAACTTCAGTTGTCGTATTGCCGTAGGGAACAGTCCCATGATGTCCAGCCCCCATTGAGCGAACGGCCACGATGCTATCATCGGGGTAAGTTCTTCTGGTGGTTGTCTGACGACATTGCTGAACCTTTGGCACTTGTCACATTTCTTTACATAAGCCTCGGCATCCTTCTGCATAGTTGGCCAAAAGTACCCCGTTCGTACTAGCTTGTGTATTAGTGACCTCGACCCTGAGTGGTTTCCACAGATTCCTTCGTGCACTTCCTTCATGACATAATCTGCTTCTTCAGGACCTAAGCATCGTAGGTAGGGGCGGGAGAAGCCTCTTTTATACAAGACGTCTCTTATCAGGAAAAACCTCGCGGCTTGGACCTTCAGCTTTCTTGCAGCCTCCTTTTCGTCCGGTAGTACCCCGTTCTTCAAGTAGGAAACTAATGGCGTGGTCCAATTATTTTCGGAACCAAGCTCCTGTATATCAACAGAATTTATAAGTGGAGAGAGCTGAACGAAAGAGAGTATGTTACCGAAGGTGGCCATATGTTCAGCTGAAGCGGTCTTGGCTAGGCGATCAGCTTGCTCATTTTCTCCTCGGGGGATCTGTGTAATTTTGGCCTTCAGTTCGCTGACCCTCCACCTTGCTTGGTCCAGATATTTTTTCATCCTCTCGCCTTTACACTCATAATCCCCATTTATCTGATTGACCACGACTTGAGAGTCGCAGTGAATGATCACTCTTTCGGCTCCTGTAGCTTTGGCGAGGTCTAGCCCTGCTATCAGAGCTTCGTACTCCGCCTCGTTGTTGGTGGTAGGGAACTCAAGGCGGATCATACACTCAATCACGTCTCCTTCAGGTGAGTGCAGTACGACACCGGCTCCCCCAGCCTGCCTGTTGGAGGACCCGTCTACATGTATGCTCCATTGGGGAGATTCTTCTGCCCCCTCGTCCTCGCCATTTGTAAACTCAGCTATGAAATCTGCAACGATCTGTCCTTTAATGGTGGTTCGTGGGCGGTACTGTATGTCAAACTCGCTTAATTCTATGGCCCATAATGCCAATCGCCCAGCAGTTTCAGGGTTGCTCATCGCCCGTCGCGAAGGTTTGTCAGTTAGGACGATCATTGTGTGGGCTTGAAAGTACGGCTTCAGTTTGCGTGCCGCGGTAACCAGTGCAAATGCGAGTTTTTCCATGGGCAGATATCTTTCTTCTGCTCTGCGTAGCGCCCGACTGGTGTAGTACACAGGTTTCTGTACACTTCCTTCTTCCCTGATCAAGGCAGCGCTGACGGCGGCCGGGGAAACGGCAAGATAGAGAAAAAGCTCTTCACCTGGTTGTGAGGGACTCAGTAATGGGGGGAAGAGAGATAAGTTTTTAATTCTTCGAATGCTTGTTGGCACTCGGTAGTCCACTCGAAAGATCTCTTTAGTGTGCGGAAGAAGGGTAAGCACTTGTCCGTTGCCCTGGAGACGAACCTGTTTAGCGCTGCTATCTTGCCATTGAGGCTTTGTACTTCCTTCACATTCTTTGGTGGTGCCATCTCCATTATAGTCCGGATCTTGTCTGGATTGGTCTCGATGCCCCTCTGGGAGACCATGAACCCTAAGAATTTTCCTGCCGTCACCCCAAAGGCACACTTCCCCGGATTAAGCTTCATGTTGTAAGAGCGGAGAGTGTTGAACGTTTCCCTGAGGTCTTCTAAATGATCTTCTTCCCTTCGACTTTTAACCAGCATATCATCTACGTACACCTGGACGTTCCACCCGATCTGCCGTGCGAACATCTTGTTCATAAGCCTTTGGTACGTTGCGCCCGCATTCTTTAGACCAAACGGCATTACCTTGTAGCAGAAGAACCCTTGGCTGGTTACGAAGGAATTTTTTTCTTGATCATCGTCGTGCATCTTGATTTGGTTGTAGCCAGAGAAAGCGTCCATGAAGTTTAACAGCTGGTGTTAAGCCGTAGAGTCTACTAGAGTGTCGACTCTCGGGAGAGGGTAGCTGTCTTTAGGGCACGCTTTGTTTAGATCGGTGAAGTCTACACACATCCTCCACTTCCCGCTAGCTTTCTTGACCATCACTACGTTGGCTAGCAAGTCGGGATAGTAAACTTCTCGAATAAAATTGGCTTCCTGTAGCTTGCGGACTTCTTCGGCTATGGCTTGATCCCGTTCAGGGGCAAACACCCGCTTCTTCTGCCGGATGGGTGGAAAAGATGGTGATACACTCAGCCTATGCACCATGACTGAAGGGTCTATTCCTGGCATGTCCTCGTGACTCCAGGCGAATACGTCCTGATTCTCTTTGAGGAATGCTTTAAGTGTTTGCCGGATTGCGGGACTTGCAAGGGTTCCAATCCTCGTTGTCTGGTCAGGTCTGGAGTCGTTCAAGGGTATTTCTTCAAGCTTCTCGACTGGCTCCGTCGTGCTCCGGTGTTCTTCTATGCTCATGGTTTGGCGGTGATCATCCATGTCCATCATGGCCACGTAGCATTCACGTGCAGCAATTTGGTTTCCACGTAGTTCTCCGACTCCGTATTCAGTTGGGAACTTGATCATTAAGTGATAAGTCGAAGTCGCCGCCTTCCATGAGTTGAGGGTGGGTTGCCCTAGGATAGCATTATAGGCAGATGAAAGGTCGACCACGAGGAATGTTACGTCCTTCGTGATTTGCTGGGGATATTCGCCTGCCGTCACAGCCAATGTGACCGCGCCCAGTGGAAATACCTTTGCACCTCCAAAACCGACAAATGGGGCATTCGTTGGAACCAGTTGTTCCCTGCTGATCTTCATCTGCTGGCATGCCGGGTAGTACAGGATGTCTGCCGAACTGCCATTGTCGACCAACACCCGATGCAAGTTGTAGTCCCCAACTCGTAGGCTGACAACAAGCGCGTCGTCGTGCGGGTGGTGAAGACGTCGCGCATCTTCTTCTGAGAACTCGATAATGGGAGTTTCCCTTCGAGCTATCTTTTGCACTGGACCCGTCAGCTGGACGTTTTGGACCATCCGGAGGTACGTCTTTCGAGCCTTCTTCGACGGCCCGGTAGCCATTCCTCCTACAATCATTCGTATGTCACCAACGGGAGGTCTAGGACGGTCATTATCTCGTCGGGGGGGGTGCTCTAGAGGTGCTGGATCCGCTCTTTCCTTGCTTACGAACTTCTGCAATTTCCCTTGTCTTATAAGGGCCGCCATTTGTTGCTTCAAGTCGTAACAGTCGGCTGTGTCATGGCCGTGATCTCGGTGAAAGCGGCAGTACTTGTCTCTAGAACGCCTGCTAGGATCTCCCTTCAGCTTTCCAGGGAAGGTCAGAGCCCCTTCGTCCTTAATTTGCATTAGGACTTGATCTATCGGGGCGGTCAGCGGGGTGAAGCTTGTGAATCTTCCTCCCGGAGGTTTTGAACGCCTTTCGTCCCTACGGTCTCCCGTTCTAGGCCTCTTCCTCCCTTGCTCTGGTCGTGGCTCCTCCTGCCTCTCCCTTTTTCTCGGCTTCTCTTCCCGGGCCTACAGCGCGTCCTCAGCATTCATATACTTAGTGGCCCTGTAGAGTACTTCCGACATGGTCTTCGGGTCGTTTTTGTATAGGGAGAACAAAAACTTGCCCTTGCGCAACCCATTTGTGAAGGCTGCTACAAGTATTTTGTCGTCGGCTTCGTCAACAGATAGCACTTCCTTATTAAAGCGCGTTATGTAGGATCTCAACGTCTCGTCCTCTTTTTGCTTGATACTCATCAAACATGCCGTGGACTTCTTATACCTGTGTCCCCCAATGAAGTGTGTAGTGAACTGAGCGCTTAGCTCTTTGAAGGTGCTGATAGAGTTGGGCGTCAGTCGGCTGAACCATACCCTTACGGGGCCTTTGAGCGTTGTGGGGAAGGCCCTGCACATAATCTCGTCTGCTACCCCCTGAAGATGCATCAGGGTCTTAAAAGTTTCCAAATGGTCCAGAGGATCCTTCATTCCATCATAGCTATCTATATTCGGCATGCAAAACTTGTGGGGTAGGGGGAAGGAGTTCATGGCCATAGTGAAGGGCGAGTCGGTGCGGTTGACTAGATTGTCAAGATCACTAGAGACTCGCCCCTTGAGTGCATTCATCATAACCTCCATCTGCTCCCTCATTGCCTGCATCTCTGCGATAATATGCGGTGGAGTCGCATCCGTGAGGGATGGCATGCTCACGTTCTGCCTTTCCGGCTTGCTTGGGGCGTGGCTGCCTTCAGGTTTCTCCTGATTCTTCTTCGGGGCGCTGGTCCCTTCCTAATCTTCTTGTTGGTCATTCAGTGCTGCATTCTTCTGGCGCAACTGTTCTTCCAAGTCGAGGTTTTGCCTGGTGAGGCGCTCTACGGCAGCACCGAGAGTCCGAACTTGTCTCTCGAGGGCAGTCGTGGGTGGTTCCTCTCTTTGTACGTCATTAGTAGTTGCCATTGAGCGAGTGAGTACCATGCAACCCTTCAGTCCGGGAAATGATAATATGGCTTAATTACGAGTTTCCCACAAACGGTGCCAACTGATGATGCCGAAAATATCAACAGTGAGTTGTACGATGCTTGTACCCTCGAAGCGACACCTGCACAAAGAAAAGAATACCTAACAGAGAGCACCGGTGTGGTGCCGGCCAAATACCCTCCGAAGGTCAAGTTAGAACTTCTTTCAACTCTAGAGTGCTAGAGAGGGGTTAATTATGCATACCTTGATTTATGAGAATATTGGGGCTTTTATAGTAGTTGAAGGTTAACCTTTTTCCTTGAAGTAGAAGTCTTTTCCTTATAGGGATCCCCATGGGCGCGGATCGCGGAATCCTTTCCTTATAGGATTCTAATATTGATCGTGGGATACGAGTAATTTCCTTAAATACCACGCGTGGTGGTCAAGTCAGAATTTTACACATATCCGTCGGCATAGGGGTCGTCGGCTTTCCCTATCCCTGTCAGCCATGTCGCCGTCAGTTCATTGCAGCGCTGCCGAAGGGCGCCGAATCCCCATCCGTCAGCCTTGGATCCCTCTACTCTTCCAGTTGTCCGAACCCGTCAGCTGACGGGTTGACCATGATTTTATTAGGTATCACCTTTACAGATTTTACTTTGTAATATTGTAACTTTTCAGATAGTGTTTTATTTTCAAGCTTGTATCAAAGACAATTTGTTTTCAAGTTTTATCAAAGATAGAAGTTTTATTCAAGTAAGATTTTACTAGTTTCTGTTTTCATATTCTATACTCTATTTTAACTTATTTTTGAATATATCTATTTTGCTATTTTCTTCTTTATCATCTATTTTATCATTGTTTATGCTTCCATGTTACTGATGTGCTCTCTCCTGGGTAGTTAATGGTTACTACTAAAAAAAATATTATTATTTAATTGAAAATGATTTAATGATAAGACAAATAAAAAATTTAAAGGTAAATTAAAAAATTTTAAATCTACATTTCATAAATTTGAAATATATATTGTATAGACTATAACTAGTTACAACTGTTAAATATTATCATTTTTAATTTGAAAACGTGAGTCACGAAACATGACTATAGTGTGTGTGAAGAAGTTAATATATTTATTTATTTTATTTTCGTATTTGGTTTGAGTTTTACTTCTTTTTTTTTTTCTATTTCATTTAGGAGTTTAGTGCTGTGTTATAATGCATTTTATTTTATTTTTGGATGAACAATTCATGTTTAGGGAATATAAATAAAATATACATATATATTTTTTTCAATATTTAATAGAATTTAAAAGTTATAAAAGAAATACATAAATAAAAAAGGAAGAATAAAACCTTTTTTTTAAGAATGAAAGAGTAAAACTTAGGTATACAAACTCCAGAACAATGCATCAAGTTTCCTAACTAAATTCAAACACATGATTGCATTAACTAAATTCAAACACATAATTAAATTCAATACAGCTATGTGTTTTAATTTAATTATAGAACCTACTATATTGAATCTAAGTTTCTAAGGTACGATACATAAGTTTTGTGAAAATAAAGAAGCTAAAATTTTAATTGAAAAGAGAAAATAAATTAATGATCCTCCTGCCACATCCAATTCTGCATTTGGCTGATTTGTCAACTTTTGATAGGAATAATATTACTTCCACTTGGGTCATCCATTATCACTATTAATTTATTTTTATTATGCACCAATCACAGTATGAAACATTAGTTTTAGTGTAAAATTGGGTGTTCCTAAACTTATTGAAAAATAAGAATATGGTGCCAATTTGATTTTTGAATTCTTTAACCTTCATTATTCTGAACTTCCAAAAATAATCCTATTACTAAATGAAAAGTATTTAATAATAAGAAAAAGACAAATTGCTTAAAAAAATAATAAGACAAATTAAGACTACAAAGATAAATTAAGAAACTTAAAATTCAATTTAATCAAGGTTAGAAATTAGAATCCATATTTTATCCTTTTTTTTTTTTTTTTTGGCTAAACAGAATCCATATTTTATCCTTAAAACTATAAGGATTTGCTTACTTGTAGTCTCTTGACGCCCTGTAAGGTCACTACCATTGCCGCATATTAAGTAAATATTACACAAACTTCACTAACACATACAAATACGATCTACTCCTCGAAATATGTAAGGCAGTTCTAGCTAACTATTTGCATTAATGCGATTGCAGTATTTGTGGCTGTACAAGCAACTGACTGTTTAAAAGTTTCTGCAAGTTCAACTAAAGGCTTCAAGAGGTGGCAAAACGTCAAGGAAGATAAATATTACACAATACGATCCTAGTTATGTAACGAGCCTCGACATGGAAGTGGGATGTGAGTTCTCACATTTGTCTCTATCCTCTCCTGTGCTTCTCCTCCAGGTCATTGAACTCTGATTGAATTCATTCACATTGTCCTTGGTACCCTTGAAACTGGTTCTCCAAATTGTAGAGGCATCTATTACCAAGATTGGTGACTGACGGTGAACCATGCCAATTTCCCATATCAGTGGGAGTACTGGGTGAGATTTCCCAGTCTTCAAAACCAACCATCAAATCACATCCATAGTGGTTGGAAGGTTCTGACACCCCCTTTTCGTGGCTTCCATTTAGGAGTCTCAAGGACATCAGATGGTTTGTCTCCCACCAAGCTTCTAAGCTCTGCGCAGTCACCGGGCAAGTTAATTGGAGAAGAGATTTCCATGTCAATGCACATATCCTCAGTTTCGGAATGTATCTGACCAAATGTTCTTTGTATCTCAGTCTCACTTGTGTCTACATACTGCATTCCATTCAGATTTACTGGGGATTGTTTTTTTCTATAATCATTCTTCCAACCTTCAGCATTATCATCACTTGGAAAAGGTCTTTCATCTTCATCAAGCTTGTCCAAGACAGTTGCTTCAGTTCCTTCACGTTTGGTTTCATAACTCTTCTCTGGAACATAATCCAAAATACTACCAATATCACCAGGTGGGTGCAAGCCTGTGTGGTCCCAAAAAAAACCACAGTTCTCAATAAGATAATTCTGGGCATTTTTTCCTTCCAAACACATCTCTGGTCGCTCCTTCAATATGTGGCCATGCTCTTGAGCTATTGCTTTGTGTCTTGCAGTCCAATCACGACGACTCCAAAGATAGAGTGGCGGTGGCTTCAAATTCCAGTCCTCCAATATCTTGTCATGAACATCAACAGATCCAGGTAGGTAAAATGACTGAAAAGAGGACAAAAAAGTAAATGAGCCATTTTAGAAGTTCACTTTACATCTAATATGATCTATATCAGGATAAACAGATGTAGCTTCTTGTTGATTTACCTTGCCTGAGAGTACCTCATGGTCCTCCCAAATTAAGTCATATGCAGCATTATTCTTGTCAAGTCTGGTAAACAGGAAACAAAAGAGAGAGAGAGAGAGATTTCAACTCTTGCTTTGCTTAGCAACGAGAGAGAGCAGAAGAGTATATGAGACCCATTAAGCATGAGTCCCGAGTCAACCCCAAAGTCCCATTGTAGCTTAGACACTTAAAGAAGCCAGTATCCAACTCTTTCCCTAACAATATTGGACGTCTAATTAAATGCGACTCACCTCAGAACTCCCACATAAATAAATACTTAATAAAGCCATCATCAACTCCCTTCTTGCAATGTGAGTATTTTCTTTCTATTAAAATAATCAAGGAGGGGAAAAAACAGGTCTATTAAAGAAGCTTAAAATCCAAGCCTTCCCCAAAACTCATGCTAATTTTACCTCTTGCTTTGGTTTGAAACATTAAGAGAATAAGATCATAAATAACTACAAGCAATTACCGTCTGGTTTCCTTTGGAACAATAAGAATTAGGAGCTTTGGTTTAAACTCCAAGGCCTTGTTAATAAACTTGTTAGCAAGAGATGCTTTGACCCCAAAAGGGGGATTCAGCCCCATGATCTGCTCACAAAGAAAACAAAAGAAAAAGTACATGAAACCTGTACACGAGTTAAGAAATATATTAAACTACTTTATGCCAAGATTTTTGCCTCTTACCAGTTGGGAACCATTGGGTAATTCTTCTGGATTGACACTCATCCAGTCTCTCTTCTCAAAACTGAAATCATTCTGCAAAAGAAGGATCCTTATGTAACTAATATCAGGAAAGAATGAGGGATCAGCAGAGGAAAGGGAACAGAGAGAATTCCTATCTATCACTAAAATCATTGGGTTCAAGTTTTTTTTTTTTTTTTTTTTTTTTTTTTTTTTTTTTTGTGGGACAGAAGATTTCAAAAAAAATTATATTCTTTTCAAACACAAAAAATTCAGGCTATTTAATTTTTTTGAAGAGTCAAAAAGTATGTAACATTCAATAGAATAACAAGATTTAAAGGAAATTATTTTCTTGTCATACCAGACAAAATAGGAGGTTTACCCAAAAGCTTAACTAAACAGAGCCTTTATTTCAACTTCTTGGGCATAACATATAGTCCTATATATAATAGAACCATATTCTGCACTTTTTTCACGGCAAAAGGGTGTTTTATTCAATGAAAAGTAAAGAAAATATGAATCAGATGAAAAACCTAGAACCCAAATCATAGTAGCAAGTTTTTTACAATATCAAAATTATAAAAATGGTATGAATACAAAATAGTTAATAAAAACATCAATTTTGGTATGTATTTCATTGTTAACCATCCCCTTATGAATTATAAAACAACATTTACCTACATTAAAAGGATCGATACCTTTTATTCAATAAAGATACTTATTGACACATATTTTGCAGTGAATATTATTTCCATGGAATATACACAATCATTGAAAGCAAATTAAGTTCACCATAAGCCTGGAGAAGTACTCATATTTTGCAACACCACCAATCTTTTTACAAACTGAGGTTGCTGTGTACAAAGATGTAGACATTACGACCTGCTAATGAAATATTCTTCTTTTATCCCATATTGTTGATCTTGTTCAGAAAACCAACTTTTTAAGAAACATCATTTAATGCATTGTCTATTAGATAAAAATGAAGAAGTTTTCAAAACTACCCTCCTTAATCTTAACTCAAATAAAACAAGTAAAAAAAAAGTTATTGAATCTTCAAATAAAGTGATAAATTAGAAATGTTATTAGTAGTGTTCATTGATTTATTAAAGGATACCATATTTTGGGAAATCCCAAAATAGTATAGTGGACTAATAATATCGGACAAAAGAAGTATTAAATAAAAAGTATAACTAGTTCTCAACAAGTTAACAGATATCTATGTCTTTTCTTCCTCTTCAACCTTGAGTTAAGTATCAAGCTCTATACTCTATATACTGAAATTTCAACCATAAAGGGGCTCTGTTTGTGTTGTCAGGCTAGCAGCCTTGCTTTCTGTTGTTTGTGGTTGACTGCTGGCAGGAGTTGACATTATGTCTGGGATTTGGGAGATCTGGTTTTCTGTTGTCCCAGGGTGCGTATATAGATGCTGGTTTTAGCATTTGTTGTTAGGTGGGTAGGGGTTTATGTGTATCTGGGGGTTGTTTGTGGCTGCTGTGTCAATCTGGTGTATGTAGCTTGGCTGCTTGTGTCTGTGTTGTTTGAGCTGTAATTGTTCCATTTTTTATTAATAAGATTTAATTATTCATTAAAAAAAAAAAAAAAAAGGAGAAGCTGAGTAAAAGTGTAGCCCTAGCATTCCTAAACTTGTTCCCTAGATGCCAAGTGGCTACGCTAACTGCACAAAATTGTGCCATCTCAAGGTTATATAAAATATGTAATACAAACACCAAACCTAAAATCACATTACTAACTTAGGGATTTCTAATCATTTTAATTAAGAATTAAACTTAGATATGATGAACCTTTTGAGCAACCACATTCCACATCTACCAAATACTAACAAAATATGTAACAGTTTCACAGAAACACAACCAAAAAATAATGTAAACTACAACTTTCATATAAGCAAGATAGAAACATGAAAAACAATGCAACAACAGAAGAGACCAAACCTAATAAACAATCTTAAAAAATGAAAAAAAGAGAAGTTAGAAATTACTTGCAAAGTTGCTTCAAACTGCATTGAAGGCAACCCAAAGTGAAGTATACATAAATGACAAATCCATTTATATGATACTTGTATAATTTTAAATTTTCAAATTCTGGAAAAAATTTAGCTACAAACCGATTTGGAGGAACTAGGTGGCATTCTCTTAAATAGACAAGGTCCTTATCAAGTGAATGTCACATGACATTGTTACAGACCATGTTTCATGTTGACAGACATTCCCATTTCTCTTTCTTTGTCATTTCCCCTCCGCTAACTCCTCCTCATCACTCCACCATTCCCACCCCAGCAATGTTTTCTCTACTGTGTGAGTGCCAGTGGTGCAAAGTCTGCGATCTTGGCACCAATAATGCCATCAGCGAAGAAAATACCAGTTTCGACTATTATGTGTGCGTTTGGCATTGATGAAAGTTGTCAGCTTATTTTTGGTACTATTCATAGGTCTTACTGTACTATTTCAGCTAACATTTACCTTTATTTACAGTACTTTCAGCAAAAAGTTTTCAATTTCAGCAAAATAAGCGGATCCCACTATACTTTCAGCACTTTTTGTTCCTTTTGGATTCTGAAAGGAACAATTTTTATCTTTATGGTGCTCATTGACACAACTCAAAAACAACACATTTCTTTGGTAAATAGTGCTTAGAAAATACACTCATACAGTCCACCCCCCCCCTCTCTTTCTCACTCTGTCTCTCTCTCTATGCAACGACAAAGGTAAAACCCATTTCCTTCTTTCCAATTACAATCTTTGCTCTAGTTGCAACCTTCTGATACTCTTTGAACCTCGAACAAAAACCCCATTTCACAGAATTTGAAATTTTTTTTTTATTGGCATGAATTTTCTTTATTTCTTTTTCTAATTTTTCTTTTGCAGATTGACATGGCCTCCATTGTTGCTAACTTGCCTCCCCCATTGCTGTAACATGGTAGAAAACCATTTTCCAAACTCCGTAGAAACTCCCAGTTTCTTCGATTTTAGGTGAGCCTTTTATATTCTAAAAGGTGTTGAAGAGAGGCCTGAGGAGGCTGTTGCTCAGATGCTCAAACAACAAGCTGCTAATCTCTTCGACCCCTTCGTCTTGGCAAAGCTCCTCTCAAATGCTGACGAAATCATTGGCAGCAAAATCCCAGTCCTTGTACCATTGGACCACACAATAGAGAAAAGGTGGGTAGGGGTGGGGGTTGGAATGGCAGAGTGATGAGAAGGGGTTGGGGGAGAGGAAACTACAAAGAAAGAGAAGAGGGGATTGGGGCTAAAAGGGAATGGCATTTTACATAATACCTGTCTCTAAAAGGGAATGGCATTTCCCTCCTCTGATCCCCTCTCTACCTCTGTCTCTAAACCAGCCACTTCATCCTTTCCCTGGTTTCTTCCCATCACCGTTCCCTCTCCCATCCTCTTTTGGTTTTTTTCCTTTTCATCCCTCTTATCCTCCTCTTTCTTCATCCATGTACATCCCATCACCTTCTGACCTGCCTTTTAAACCACCGTTATGGCCTAGACCAACCACTACAAGTTCACCCACACCCCTTCCCAATATTGTGCCTCCCCCTTCCTCAACTCTTAAACTTTCTCCTCAGGGCAGAGGGGGCTGTATTGGTCCTTTTCGCATAGATTCCAAAACTTTTTCTTTCTCTTTTGATGGCGGGCGGGCTGATTCTTATGCTATTCACGAATGTCGTCGGAATATTAATAGTTCCGTGTGGATGAGTCGTAAGGGATTGGAATGGATTCTTGCTTGTTTTGCCGATATTCGAGACTGGGTTCCAGGAAAGGACTTCTTCTGCAAACGTTTCAGAGCAAGTAATAAGTTTTTCGAATTCCGGGGAAAGTCAAATAAGGCTGGTATTTTTGTGGAGATTGCTGTGTATTTTGGTGGTGCTCGTCGTGGTTTGGTTTTGGTACCTGCAAGCTCAAACCGGTCTGGGTGGCGTTTGTTTTCTAAAGAATTAGATAGTTTCCTATCTGGTTCAACCTCTGCGAGGGTGGTAGGGAGGTCTCCTGATGTAGCTGATGGTGGTGGTCCATCGGATGGTGGTGGTCAATATGGGAAGCAACATGTCAACATCAGGAACCAGCGGAAGTTAAGGAAATTTGAATTTCCTAGAGCTGATTCGGGTAATAACGTGTTGAAGGGTGTCTCTGGTGCTTCTGTTTCTTCTAAAAATGGAAGACCCATGCGTGACTTTACATTTGAGGTGACGTCTGCTACTTTGGCGCTGAGAGTGTCAATTTCTGATGGGAATAAAAGAGTGGTTAAGTGGATAAACCCATATCCTCAGCACAAGTCCATTAACACTGGGCCGGTGTTGTTTAATATTGCTCCTGGGCTTGAAAAAGCCCATTTAGCTGACCCAAATACTATGGCCCACGGTGAGGTTTCTGGTCCTTTTGATTTGGGTGCAAGTGGGTTTGTCAATCAGAGTGTTTGCGTGGTGGGTGAGAGCTCCAAGCCTCCGATGGAGTCATCGGTGCCATCGGCGTTGCCTGAAGCTCCGACGGTAGGTGGATCGTCGTTTTCCAGCTCCGATCAAGATTCCGAGCTTCTCGCACCCATCCCGTCGAGAGTTCTTGGATCCTCAGTGGCCGGAAATGCCTCGTCGCCCTGTGGTAGCTCCGACGCGGTGGTTCTCGACTCCGTTTCAGCGGGTTTCTCTATGGGCTCAGTCTCCGATGCCGAGACCACTCTTGGGTTAGGCAAACGTGACTCTGGGTCCACCGGTGTTATGGTGGGTAGCTCGGCGACGGCGGAGATTATGGTTCATAACCGTTTTTCTCCTCTCTCTGACCTGGGCAATGGGGTTGAAGATGAATTTGTGGTAAGGGAAGATCATGTTGAGGATCAGTGGTGTCATCACCATGCTCATAGGACGAGACAAAGGTCAGTGGTTTCTGTTGGTGATTTTCAGTCAGTTTCTGGGCTTCACCTCTCTCCGTGGGAGTCCAGTGTAGGGTCTGACCATAGTGGTGGAAGTGGAGAAAAAGATTCTTGTGTGTTGGAGTGTGACCCTTTGTCTCGGTGGGAACCCAATGATCTCAGAGAATTGGTGTTGGTTCAGGACTCTACAGAAAGAATTCAGGTGATGGAGTCTGGATCACAGTCGAATTGGGTGTCACAATTGATGAAAAATTTCTGCAACATGGTGGGGTTCCCTATCGTGAAACATGAAGCTCAATGTTTGGCTCTGTTTCGCCTTTTGGAACAGGAGTGTCTCAAGGTGATTGATGTTGGGGTGCCCAAGCGACCGGCTAATACAGGGTCACGAGGTCTCAGGGAGCTTAAGGGGCTTATCTCTAATGTTAATTACGAGGGTGTCTCTTCTAGGAGTAGGAGCAGAGTTCCTTCGACTGCTATAGGGGTTGTTGGTAGTTGTAAATGACTCTACGACTACTTTCTTGGAATGTAAGGGGGCTTAACAATCCCCGGAAGAGAGAGGTTTGTAAGAATCTGCTAAAAGATTGGAAGTGTGATATTGTTTGTTTTCAAGAAACGAAAGTATCTTCTACTGATGTTGTTTTTGTTCGGAGTTTATGGGGGAGTCCTTTCATTGACTGGGCTGTTTTGGACGCGGTGCAGACTTCAGGAGGGGTCTTGCTTATTTGGGATAAGAGGGTTTTTGAACAATTGGACATTATTGTTGGACAGTTTTCTGTCAGTGTCTTACTGAGAGGAGTGGTGGATGACTTTGTTTGGGCTTGTACAGGTGTGTATGGCCCCAATGAAGATGGTCAGCGGGCTGCATTGTGGGAGGAGTTGTCTCAGGTGCGTGCCAGATGGCCCATGGCTTGGTGCTTGGTAGGTGATTTTAATTGCATTAGGTACCCAAGTGAAAGGCTTGGCTGTGAGTTGTTTAGTCCTGCTATGTTTGCTTTCTCGGACTTTATAGAGAGTAATTCTTTAGTTGATTTACCGTTAGAGGGTGCTTCCTTCACTTGGTTCAGAGACTCTGGTCTTCCCTCTATGTCAAGAATTGACAGGGCTTTGGTTTCTCTAGATTGGGAGGAACATTTCGAGAATGTATCCCAAAGGGTGCTTCCTCGTGTTATTTCAGATCACTGCCCGCTTTTGTTGGAAGCTGGTGTTGTTCGACGTGGTCGGAGTGCCTTTAAATTTGAAAATATGTGGTTGAAAGCTGAGGGTTTTGTTGATAGAGTTCAACATTGGTGGAATGGGTACAGTTTTGTGGGCTCACCAAGTTTTATCTTGGCTAAAAAACTGAGGGCTTTGAAAGCTGACTTAAAAAAATGGAATAGGGAGGAGTTTGGTGACTTGGCTCTTAGGAAAAAAAATTTGCTGACTGAACTGTTGGGTTTAGATGCGAGAGAGGAGTTGTTGGGGCTTTCGGGTGAGGATCAACTCCGCCGTATTCAACTCAAAGGAGATATTGAACAGTTGGCTTCCCTTGAGGAAATTTCTTGGAGACAAAAATCTCGGGCTTTGAATGTGAAGGAGGGAGATAATAATACTCGTTTCTTTCATAGAGTAGCAAATTCTCATAGAAATGCTAATCACATTAAGAGGATCGAGGTGGATGGTGTTCTTTTTGAGGATGAGACGGAGGTGCGCTCTCAATTAGTTCTCTTCTATCTTGGGCTGTATAAGGAAACTGATTTGGGGCGCCCTTCTATGGATGGTTTAGATTTTGCTTGTATTGCGGAGGAGGAGAGGTTGTCCTTAGAGAAGGAGTTCACGAAGGAGGAAGTTCTCCAGGTCTTAAGGGAGATGGAGGGTGATAAAGCCCCTGGTCCTGATGGTTTCACCATGGCTTTCTTTCATCATTGTTGGAGTGTTGTGGAAAAGGATGTAATGGATTTTTTTGATTTTTTTCATCAGCACTCTGTGTTTGAACGGTCTTTGAATGCTTCGTTTCTCACTTTAATCCCTAAGAAGTGTAATGCTGTTAACATTAAGGACTTCCGCCCTATCAGTTTGGTGGGTAGTGTGTACAAGTTGTTGTCCAAGGTGTTGGCGAACAGGTTGAGGGCGGTTTTGGATAATCTCATCTCTGAGTCTCAGAATTCTTTTGTTGGTGGAAGGCAGATTTTGGATTCAGTGCTTATTGCAAACGAGTGTTTGGATAGTAGGCTGAAGAGCCGATTACCGGGGGTGATTTGCAAGCTTGATATTGAAAAAGCATATGACCATGTTAATTGGGAGGCCTTGTTTTATTTGTTGGACCGGATGGGTTTTGGTTTGAAATGGAGGGGGTGGATTAAGGCTTGTGTTATTTCTGTCCGTTTTTCGGTCCTGGTTAATGGATCCCCTGAAGGTTTCTTTGGAAGTTCTCGTGGGTTGAGACAAGGTGACCCTCTATCCCCTCTTTTGTTTCTTTTGATAATGGAGGTTTTAAGCAGAATTTTGAAGAAGACAGAGGAGAATAACCTTATTCAGGGGTTTCATGTGGGAGCAGTGAATTCTGTTGGTGTGCGGATTTCTCATTTGTTGTTTGCGGACGACACTATCTTATTTTGTGATGCCTCTAGGGATCAGTTGCTATCCATAAGGTTGGCGATGTCTTGTTTTCAGGTGTTTACAGGCTTGAAGGTTAATGTTGGGAAAAGTGAGATTGTCCCTGTTGGGGAGGTGAATAATCTAGTTGAATTGGCTAGTATTCTTCAATGTAGAGCGGGGAGTTTACCTATGAAATATTTGGGTATGCCATTGGGGTCTTCCTTTAAGACTGCTTCGATTTGGAATCCTATTTTGGAGAAGATGGAAAAGAAACTTTCAGGGTGGAAGCGTCTCTATTTATCTAAAGGTGGTAGGCTTACATTACTAAAGAGTACTCTTTCAAGTCTTCCAACGTACTTTCTATCACTCTTCACTATTCCTAAAGCTATGGCTGCTAGATTGGAACGTATTCAGAGGAATTTCCTTTGGGGGTCTTCTGAGGGTAGTTTCAAATATCCTTTGGTGGCTTGGGAAAAGGTGTGTTTACCTGTCAAATTGGGTGGTTTGGGGATTAGAAGTGTGGTGTGTTTTAATCAAGCTTTATTAGGGAAATGGTTGTGGCGTTTTGGGCATGAAGTTACCCATCTTTGGCGGAGAGTAATCTCCACAAAATATGGTGAGGGTCATGGGGGGTGGTGTACGAAGGTGTGCAGGAGGACTCATGGTTGTGGTCTTTGGAGAAGCATTCATGAAGGGTGGGAGAGTTTTTCTAAGCATTTGTCTTTTGTAGTGGGTGAAGGCACCCGTATCCGCTTCTGGCATGATAGGTGGATTGGGGATAATACCCTAAAAGACCTCTATCCTGAGCTTTTTGTCTGTTCAGTTGCAAAGGATGCTTGTATCTCTGAGGTTTTGTGGACTCCAGTAGGAGGTACTTTCAGAGTGTGGGACGTAAGGTTTTTTAGAGCTTTTGAAGATTGGGAGGTAGCTGCTTCTTACTCTCTTCTTCGGCTTATCCATCCTCGTATTCCTCGGGGGGATAGGAGGGATACGTTTCGTTGGCAGCTCAAAGGGGATGGTAAGTTTGATACCCGATCTTATTACCAAGAAATTCAGGGCAATCCAAATCTTTTGTTTCCTTGGAAGGGTGTGTGGAAACCAAAGATTCCTAAGCGAGTAGCCTTCTTCTTGTGGACAGCTGCGCACAATCGGATTCTCACTTTGGATAATCTCATGCTTAGGGATCGTCCTTTGGTAAATCGGTGTTGTATGTGTTGTGGTGATGGGGAGTCGGTAGACCATCTTCTGATTCATTGCCCTATTACACATACCTTATGGTCCTTCATGCTTCAGGCTTTTGGTATACATTGGGTTATGCCAAGATCGACGGCAAGTTTGTTATTTTGCTGGCATCAATGGCTTGGGAAGCACAATTCAAATATTTGGAATTTGATTCCAGGGTGCTTAATGTGGACTGTTTGGTTGGAACGAAATCGTCGCTCCTTTGAGAACATGGAGAAGACGTTGGATGAGTTAAAGGTTTTATGCCAGCGTAGTCTTTTTGAGTGGGCTCGTTGTTGGGGCTTTACTGATTCTTTGTCTCTTTCAGTGTTTATGTTTTCCCTTAAATCAGCTATCTGATTTCCTTATCTTTTGTTTTTCTGTTTGGTTCTTCTATCTTGTTGTTCATCATCATGAACTACTTGTACTTTTATTTTTTCTCTTTTATAATATTTCTCTGATTACCTATCAAAAAAAAAATAATACCTGGTCCGTTAAATTACTTAACAATGTTATGTGATGTTCACATGACAAGGACACTTGCCTATTTAAAAGAATGCAACCTAGCGGTTTGGAGGAATTTCCTACTTTCAGTCTGCTTTACGGAAGACATTGGCTTTCAGTTTGCTTTACAAAAAGAGAGATTTAAAGAAAAGAACTATCATGCAATGCCTATAGTACGATACAATCTATATAGCTGGTTCCTTTATAAGCATTTTAGTAGTAATTCAGAAAGAAATGAAAAATTCATCATTTTATTACAAGAAATAAGAAAATCTAATTTTAGAGAAAAATAAACAAATAGAATGAATTAGCAAAGTATGTTCTGATGGTAATTTTACTCTACAATGATGATGGAAAATGTATGGCAAACATTTTATAATTAGCATTTTCTGAAAAAGCACATTAACAAATTTGTCAATGAAAAAAAAAATCTTTAGATGCTACAAAGAAATTCAAGTTATGTATAGAACTGTAATAATTCAAACTACTACCATTCAGACCCTACAAGCAAGAGAAAATAACTACATTTTGCCTATTTGATCTTCAACTATATAGATTAATTACAAACGAGTCTTAGATTTATGCTCCCTTTAAAAGTCAATATACCGTCAATTTATATTGTTATAAAATGTATGAACTAAGAATTCAAGGAAAACATAAACAAACTTTAGCACTGGCATAAACAATGCTTTTTTGTAACACATTGTTTATATTTAACTATATTTTTGCTGTTTAAATTACATATATATTTCTTGAAATGAAAATAAATTGAATCTAACCAAATTCATACCAATAAAATTAAAAATGAAAGAAAAAGGCCATGCATAGCACAGGATATAGGCTAGTACCATTATAAAAGTCAAAATCTACCTTGGCTTGGAAAAGATCATAATTTTTAAATGTGCACCCCTTCCCAGTCTTTTCAAGCTTTTCTTTCATGAGACAACTGAAATCATTAGAACCACAGCAGAAGTCGACAATCTGTTCAAGGAGGAAGTGCTTGTGAGAATAATAATGATAACCAAAACAACAATAAATGCAATTTTCCGGTAGTTAAAAGCACCAACAACAAACAGACAAAAAAATTTCGAAGTTTCAATTTCATACTTTTATTCAAAAGAATTATAAGAATTGCAGCAGCATCATAATTGCTTTGACTCTAATTATCTCTCTGCAATAGATTCTTCCACAATCTGAGAAGCTTTAATCTATATTTTATGCAAAGAAGTGACTCAAGTGAGAAGTATCTTAGCCTCATACAATTCTCCTCTTTCTAGTTCATGAATGCAAAGTCAAAGCACAGTGTGTGCAAGTCCAAAGTGAGTGATTTTCCTTCACAATAAAATACAATTAAGGACCAAAATGGGCTATGTATGAACTCCGTATGCCAATCCAAGAATATGTCCCGTCATGCTTGTTTCCTAATGATATTGTTTTAGTTGAGAATATATTTGCTGAGTGTGTTCACTCAAAATTAATAAAATTTTCTGAAATGACATTTGTGGCTTCATTAGAATAATCATTATTGATCTCCATCACATGAAATAGCATCTACACAGGGACAGAGTAGAAGCACTGCCACTCATGTAAGCAATGCCTCCACCATGTCACCTTAGCTATCAACAGCAAAACCAGTCTGTCTCAGCCTGATTGCATCCATCAAGTAATACAAACCAAATTAATGTAAAATAATTACTCTTTTTGTATCTTTTTTTTGTTACACAGTTCAAACTTCAAACCTAAGAGTCAACCTAATGAAGAATCAGATATGTTGTTTACTACTGAAAAGGAAGACTTCCCACTGGTTGATGAGAAAGATCAACTCAGAGAGCAACAAATCAAAGGGTATACATGATGTGAAAATTGAGCTTGACGCATCTACTATCGATCAACCTTCCACGATGCTTAAAGTGACAAAGCTTAATGATGTGAAAAAGATTGATACAATGATACTTTTTGAGGCTTAAGACATGGTTGTATCTTTTGCAACATTGATTCCAATTTATTGTTGCATCATTTTGGTTAGGATTGTCCATCCACCCATGAAAACCGATCCACCAGCTCAGCCTCCCAGTCTATTCTTGCCAGTTTTGAGACAAACAGCGGTCGGTGGTGGATTAAGCTCTTCAAGAACCAATGAATACGGTTTGGGTGTCAGTTTTCACAGATTGAAATCCAATTAAACTGACCCATCCAACGGAGACATAAGGTGTGGTTATAGCAGGCGATCTTCGCCTGTCGCCCTTCATTGTCCATCATTGTTGGCCCCAACCAAATCCCACCAACACACATGGAAAACCAAGCAGTCAAGATCGAAGATATTCTCGGTCAATGAAAGTTAACTGATATTCTTCACCCAACAAGGTAGGAACAAGTTTTGGTTTGATCCCCAAACCAATTCAACTAGACCCATGTTTTGTCTTGTGTCAAACCCTTAGAATCCAAACCCTACATATGACAATTAAATCCTAATCATCTAATTTCATTAAAAATCATAAGCTAATCAAATGACCTCTTAAAATAGTAGCATAGACACAAGGAGCATTTTTAAAATTCTTCCCTAGTCCTTTTGGTTGGACTACACAAAAAGAGTTATAATGATTAAATGGAAAAATAAATGGTAATAGGAAGAGAATCATAAGTTAACAACTTTTGAGCTTCGACCTACTACATTCTCGGAAAGCAATAAGGAAAACAATCTGCAGTGGTATGAATCAAGGTTATTACATACACCATATTCCCTAAAATTACAAGATGCATAATCAAATCCGAGAAAAGGAAAAGGAAAAGAATTGTCTTACCATATCACCATTTTGCACGTAATAATGGAGCCTATTAACAATCTGCAGAATGAAAACCCATTCTATGAGCTTTGCCCAGTCATTGATCAGCTAGATCCAAGTAGACCAGATACAAAACCAAACTACAAGAAAAACTTAAATCAAATAAACCATCAGTAGAATTTACCTCCTTAAGCTTGTCCACTTTTGTGAAATGGCGACCGAAAGATGTATAGCGCGTGCCATAGAGAAAAGGTGCAAGATAGACACTGAGCTTTCTCTACAGAATGTGAACAAGTAATTTGAATAGTTTAGTATGATTTAAATTTCCTTTAATCCCTCCCTTCTTATAAATAAAATTCTTTTTAATCACTCTCTCCCAAAGTGATTCAGTCATAGTTGACAAGTGAAATGATTTAGTACACAAAAATCTAATTTTTGACCACATTTTCTTGAAATATCAGACCTTAATGTCAGTGGGGAAAAGGAAATAAAGAAGAAAATAATAATTTTTTTCCTTTCAAGAAAAGTTGTAGCACAAAAATAAATTCAACCCAGGAATCATAATGACAGAGGAAAGAATACAAGCTTGACCACTTGAAATCAATTATTTGCCATCAAAGTATATTACACAATAAAAAGAGATACACCATTAAGAGTATTTCAACAAGAATAATATGTGAAACAGAACTAAGGAGCCAAGTACACCTCAGAGGCATAAATCTCATTAGTAATATCATTAAGATTTTGGTAGAACTGGCTTCAACCTTCCATTTGAAAATCTGCCAGAGAATCTCTGGTTCACAAACAGCTTTTGCTTCTTCAATGCTGCAACCCTCTTCTAACCTCTGTAAGGCTGTTTGAATAGCCTGCAGGTAAACTTGAAGGATTTAAAAGAAATATAAAAAGGCCACTTATAGAGATGCACAATTACAATGTTTGGTCAAATAATTTCAACATTGGCAGAAAAATTTGACAGACAATCAGTTGGAAATACCTTAACAGAGCACTCCACTTTTCCTTGTGTGATACTCTTGTCCAATACAGATTCATAGCATGCATCTGCACCCTGGACTTTCTGCCTTCTGATGAATTCTTCATTATTAAATGAAGCAGTGGAATTTTTCATTAGAGCCAAAATTCTGTAAATTGAAAAGTAAAATCAGTATAATCAAATCCATATATTATGTACTGAAACTTCAAATTTCAGATTTTTCCTCTCACACAAAGCTGCACTAGGCCTGTAATTTTGAAAAGAGGAAGAAAGCAAGTAAAAAATTACCGATTTTTCATTTCAGCATTCAATACGAACTCTGAACTGTTTGATTTTATCATCACAGACTCCTCCAAAATTGTGTTCTTGATTTTCCCACTAGACAATTTCTGCTTCTTGGACCTTAATGGATACAATTCCAAATCAATCAAAGACTTATTGTTCTTTGTAGAGGACTTGCTTTCAACTGCAGTGAAAGACTTGCAAGGGATAGACCTAATATTTTCCTTTACAGATTTTCCAACCGAGTCAATTGTATTCTGTTTTTTCAAGGAATCAAAATCCTGCCTAAAACATCTTTGCTCAATCTTTTGGGTAGAATCTCCACCTTCGACACTGTTGCACATCTTTTTAACCCGATTCGGCAACTTTAATATAATTTTTCCTGCACTTAAATTGTCACAAACCATTCCTTTTCTTGAAGCCACAGCCTTCTTTTTGCTTGATAGCTTCTCTCCTTCATGTTGTCTCTTTATTCCTTTAGCATCAGGAAACTTTAAGTGGTCTCTAAGTGGAGCCCCAAGTTCTTTATTGATCTCATGATCCCTGTTCAAAATATTTGGCAATCCAATGTCATTTAATGAACAATGTATATACATTCTAAAAAACATGAATGAGATTACATATACTTGACTTCTTACAAGCAATATATCAGAATTCGATTTGGAAGCAGGCCATCCCAAGCCCTTTGTAAAATATCTTCGTCACTATTATATTCAAAACAAATCCTCCTGAATCGAGGGCAAACCATATGTCAGAACTTTTCCACAGAATGATACTTATAAAACCTACTTTAAATATGAAAAAAGAATTAGAGTACCGGGGCAAGCATTTCCTGTGATATGCCTTGGGGCAACGCCGACACAAGGCAAACTGCAACTCATGAACATTCTTATTTTCACCTTGCTTACAAACAAAACATTTGTGAGCAGGGCAAGTAAATGATTCTCCTGCAGCTATTTTTTTCTGAAGTTTTAGTGCTTGCATGTCCTGGTGTGGATGGAGCAGTTTAGCAACACATTCTGGGTGATAGAAATGGCCACAAGTTGCAGAAACACAGGGGAAGACCTTGAATGTGACAGGAAAAGTTTTGAGTTGCAGATATACACATGTAACCTAACCAAAATGAGTGAAACACACCTAAAATCTAGATTGCAACTTGAATAAATGAAAAAGTACTATGGGATGATCAACTGAGGTAGCCATATATCTAGAAACGACTGAAAGCAATTAAGAAAATATAACAGATAAGGGTTTCTGCTAGATCCGTGTGATAACAAATTGGGTTATAAACTACTGCTATAATTACCCTTTCTATGTGCATAATGACTTCCAGAATTCATCATTCACCCTGCCATCACACTCAGAATTCAGATAGGTCAGGGTAATAAGCTAATCCTTATTGCAACTTAGTGAAGGGTGTTAAAATATCATAATCAATCTCACTAGGTCCAGATTTGGTACCATAAAACATACATATATACGTACACACCAATACACACACAAATGCGGGAGGGGGGGGGGGGGGGGGGCCTCTAACTACCATACATCTCAAGTTCCCATTCAAAATTATGCTACAAAGTTTTTATGATCTTCTCTATTGACAAAGATACCAAAATCAGAGTCCTCTTTTCTCTTGCCTTATATTTTGCATTCCTTTGAAGTGGGGAGAAGGGTGGGGGGGACTGAGAAATACTGAACAGTTTCTTCAAATGGCTCCAAATTAAAACCAAGTGGTCGCAAACACATTCACCATGAGGGTTCCATATAAATTTTAGTACCAATGTTGTGGCCAAATTCTTGATGCACAATTTTTGGGAAGTGGTATTAGACTCATCATTTAACAATTCAAATGATCATTTTTAAAGCTTGAACGAGAATATATATATATATATATATATGTCAAATTGTGAAGTGATTACGATTATCAGAATAGTATACCTCTGCTGGCTCTGCATCAGAAGATTTATCAGAAAATCCCAATTTGCCACAAACAAAGCATTGATGTTGCTGATACTTGCAATTTCTACACAAAAATATTGGCATTGCCTGCACATAACCAAATACTGATTAAAGGAGAAAATAACTAGAGTTCAGAGAAAAACGAGCAAATAGAGGGAATACACACACAATGAAAGCAAAGAAGTCAGTACCTTGACTTGAGCATCAGTATAGCCAAGAGTCTCACAGAAGTCCTCAGCCCCAGAACCTATGTTTGCATGAAAGGATCTCAAGCACTTTCCTTCACAACTGTATCAAATGCAAATTGAAATTGAAATCAACAAAGTAAATTAGTCTACCAAAAAAGGGATTATTCTACAAAATAATCCTTAAAGAAACCCTACCTTTAAATTTAAAAAAAAAAAAAAATTGTATTCATTAAGTAAAAGAAAACCATTAATTAAATGAAGTCATAAATAGAGCATACCATAGGATTTCACCACCATTGTCACAAATTGAACAAACATAATCATAGAGATAAAGTTCATTATCTTCTTCACCAAACACTTTATCATACTCCTCTTCATCATCCGAATAAACTATAAAATTCAACTTCTTCCTTTTTTTAGCATCCTGTTAAACCAACCAAGGACACCTTGAACAAAAAGAAAGATTTTGCAACATAATGTGTAAGCAAGAGACTAATCAGATAGTTCTGACCTCATGAAACGCATTACTTTTCCTAGGCTTCTCCAAAAAAGTAAGCAAATACTGTCCAAAAGATTAATAATATGTAACTTAGAGAAGCTAGTAACGGTAATAACATATCAAATGAGTACAACAGTATTCCATAGTACATATTCTTGATTCTCTTTCTTTTCAAATGTAATCAATGGCAGAGGGAGGGGGGCCAGGGGACAGATGCCCCTCCCCCTCTATTTTAGTCTTAAAATTCAAAATTTTGAGTCAATTTTTGGTAATGTCCCCTTCAAATTTTTTTTTTTTTTAAAGCATAGCCGCTCTTTAATGTAATATTGTCTTCTTCTTTTTAATTTAATGACGACTTTTTTGTCATATATGAATCATATAATTTTAGGAGCATTTAAAGCATTGGTTTATAAAATAAAAGATTAAATCTCTTTAGTAAAAGTTCTTTTTGTTTTCCAAAGACAAATTCATTTTCATTTGCACTTAGAGAGTTAGGGATATAGGAATACAATGATACATTTAAGAAACATTTCTGGTTCCACCACTGAATGTAAGTATTTGTAATTCTATAAAATAATAGTTATCTCTTCAATAAGCAAATACAGACTTTTGCACTAAACAACAACAGAGATAGATACAAGAAGTAATAACCTTAGATTTTACTAAAGGTTTATCTCTTTTAGCAGCTTCAGTGATCAATTGTATGTGATCCAATAGATCATTCTCAGAAGGTTCAACCTCAAATGAGCTGCAAAACACACAGGTGATCACAAAAACAATCAAAACAGCACTTGGATATCATATATAATATAAGAAAATCAAACCTAAATGTTTTCATCAAGTGGTTCCATAGAGATTTAGCTGATGCCTCTGGATTCTTTTTAACAAAATGAAGCCAGTGAACAGTCACTAAAATTGTCCTGATTGTGTTCTCGAAAACCTTCCTTGGCTTTTGAAGTGTTATCCAGCTTTTCTCCTTGGAAAGCACACAAATTTCAGGCTGCACATAGGAAAGTTGAAATCTCCATGCTATGACGCACTTGTAGATTCTCTGAAGCCCATCATCAGCATCCCCACGTACGAAAACTTGTGTTTCCAAGTCACCAAAAAAATCACCCTCGCTCCATTGTAGTGGCAAAACAGACAATGAAACGGGATTTCCCATGTGATCGACAAAATCATAGTTTGTGACAAACTCTGCCACAATCTCACTCTCTTCATCAGATGCCATTGAATTTCCACACCAAGACTGTACAATCAAGCAATAAATATATTTTGGTAATCAGTGAGCTCTATCATCTAAGAAGCAAATACAGTAAGCTTCCTAACAATGTGCTAGGTATATTTTATCAAAAATAACTTGAACCACAAGAATTAGCAAACATTTAAATATAAAACTATGTGGGCATTAAGAACCAGGTTAAACTATTTGTTAATATTTGCCATCATGACTAAAACATGAAAATTAATTGTACAGTAGAGAGTAATAAATCACAATTGATATCTGACTAGTAATAGTAGCTTCAAAACTTCACTTCAAGTTAGCTGTATCAAAAACATTAAACAAACCCAAGATAAAAAAATAATTAAAAAACTGTTCCTTCTTGGACCCAAAATTTCCTTCCATTTTCTCTCTGCTCTTTTAATTTTCCCACGCTTTCTCAGCAACCAAATAAATCAGTTTGCAAAGTAAGAAAGTTTCACCTACTTAATTCCTGTTTGGCCATTCCAACAAGAACCACCTATCTTGTAATTTTCCTTTATTAGAAGATTCATATACTCACTTTCAACAATTTTACACTCCAACTTCTAAGCTCCCAAAATCACACTCTAAAACCCCATTCCCTTCTCTTTTCCTACACTTTCTCGTCAACCGAACAAAGCATTTCACACACCAAAAATAAAAGGTAATAACAACAACAACAACAACAATAATAATAATAAAAAATAATAAAATAAAATAAAAAACAAAAAAAAAAAGCAACTTATTTATATTACCGAATTACTTTAATAGAGTTTGCTAAGCAAGCCCTTACACATGCACTAACACCCTAACCCTAGAATTTATTTAAGATTAGAAGTCACAAAAAAATGAAAGCAATGGAATAAATGAAGCTGACAAAAGAAGCATAGAGAATGATAAATCATCTAGACATTTGGGGTGTGTTTGGTTGAGGTGAAAATAAAGAGCATGAAAAATAGGGAGAAAATACCATTTTTTATTATTTGATTGAGGAAAGAAAATAGGAAAGACAGAAAATAGGGAAGAAAGTTTTCCCTCTACGCTTACTTTTTTTACCCTCCTAATTTGGGAGAAAAATGAGAAGAGAATAATGCTAATAAATACATTTTACACAAATATCCTTTCAATTTCTCTGTACTTTATTCATGATGATTTTTGTTTCTTCTCAATCGTTGCTTTGGCTTTTTCTTTTTTTTTTTGGGCAACGTTACCCCTTCTTTTTTTTCTTTTGATTTTCTAGGCTGCCTTTTTTTCTTCTTATGGCCAAAAACGTTGCCCCCCCTTTTTTTTTTAAGGCCTGGGCGTGCCTTTCTTTATTATTCTTCATCTTCTTCTTTTTTTTTTTTTTTTCTTTCCTCTTCTGGCAGTAAAGTTACATTTTCTTTCCATTTTTTTTTTCCTAGTCTTTTTTCTTTTTTCTTTTGATTTTCTATGAGCTGGGCGTGAGGCTTTTTTTTTTTTTTAACTAGACTTGATTTTTTGTTGGGGACATGACTTTTTTTTTAATAAATTTGAGAGATTGTTCTTTTTTTGTGGTTGTTTATTACTTTTTTGTTTTAATTGAGCATCATTTTTTAATAAAGGTATATGAGTAAATTTATTTAAATTCATTTTTTCTATCCCTCTATTTTTCCACTCTCAACCAAACAAATAGGAGAGAAAATAAAATATTTTCTATCCTCTCACTTTTTTATCCTCCTACCATTTTTTATCCCCCTACTTCTTCACTCTCCCAATCAAACGGACCAACAGGTCACCCAAGCATGTGAGGGTCAAGTGAGTATATGAACACTTGAGGCAATTACATGTAAACGTATGAATCAATCAGCGTGTAAGCGTGTGCACCAATATACTTCTAGCATGCGGGTCAATTGACATGTAGACATATGGGTCAATCAATAGGTGAGCATGTCACTCAATTGACATGCATGAGCAATTGTATTTGTTTGTGCAAAATTTCATATTTATCATAGCATAAGTACCTACTTTTTCTATTTGATACAAAAAAATTTCAAAAACACTCATATCAGATTATTTATTCTACATTCTATTTTATTTGAATAATTATTTTTCATTATTTGCTTATTATTATCTTCATAGAGAGAGAGCAAAAGAGAAAGAGAGAGAGAGAATTTGATGAGACAAGAGGTGAGAAAAAAAAAAGTTGAAATAATGATTTACAAAGTTAGAACATTCGCATCAACTCGTGTAAAAAATTATGTATATTTTAACATAAGAACCTACTTTTTTCTTATTTACATACTCACTTTTTAAAACATTCTACATTAAATTATCTATTTTACATTACATTTCATTAAAAACATTCTTCCCTCTCCCCGCGTATGTGTGTGTTAAAAATACTTAGTATTCTCAAAAGAAAAAATAGTAGGTTAATCCCACATTGGAAAATGAGTGTAAGTAAAAGATGTTTAAAGTTTGTGCTGTGTATCCAAGAATTAAGCCATTTTGGATATACACCACTATAAATTTCTTTAAAAAAAACCTTCTCCCATCTCCCCGTGTGTGTGTGTTAAAAATACTTAGTATTCTAAAAAAAAAAACATTTCATTAAAATATAAATTTTTCTTGATTTTTTTTAATCGTTTCTCTTTCTTCACATATAACAACCATTATCCACTCTCTCCCTTTATTATCAACATATGTAAAAAAATTATAAAAAACTAAATGCAAAATAAATAGTGTCAGTATAAATTTACACAACTACTATAGCAAAATTGTAAATTTACACAATTAACTCATTGATGTAAGTCATTTTAGGCAATACTATGTAAATTTCACACATTTTTCTATTATACAAACACTAATGTGAGTATTCTAATCGTGTATATTTATATGGTTACTTTAGTAATTTTACAAATTTATCTTTAACTTAATTGACGTGGGTGATTTTGTGGCTTGAATGTGTAAAATTGAGCCATTTTTCTAATTTGCATTGTCTTATGCAAATGCTCTAAGCACATGACAATTATCCAGGTATTGTCAAGTTTTCAAGCATATGAAAACTAACCAGGGATGCAACTATTAATTAAACACGTGATAATTGATCAAGCATTTAACAATTACATGAAGCACGTTATGATTAATTAAACATGTGAGCATCAATGCGAGCGAAAATGTAACAGAGTCAATCACGTGACAATCAATTAAGCGTGCTATAAAAACTAAAAAGAAAGAATTGATCATGGGAATTTAAATTAATCCCAGACATGTAACTAATTCCCATTAGGCATGTGATCTCTCTTACCATAGAAAGCATTCGATTCGAAAAGTCTAAACACTTAGTTAGGGCCTGTTTGGTAAGAGGATTTAAACATAATTTTTTGTTTTGCAAACCATAAAATGATGGGTCCCGCACTTGAATATATTGTTTGGCTAATATTCTCTAGATATAGTTTTCAAAAAAAATGTATCTTATTTTTCTAGTTCAAACCAGAATTTTGAAAACAACTAAGAGGGTGTTTTCAAAATACAGAAAATGTTTTCAATGGAATAGTTGTAAATAAAATAAAAACAGATGTACATTACACCAGCCAAGGCATGTGAGAGTGCTGACATAGCGTTCGAGAGCCTTTTTCGGTTGCCCAGCCACGTGTAGTCCGTTGGAAGGATGACCTTACTAGGCCTGGGTTCTGTTTAGGGAGTTGCGTTCGGAACTCAACATTGGGCCACGTGGTTCAAAGGCTACCGGCGTACTTTTAAGCCTACAAAACCATTAAAGCCAAAGTCTAAGAATCGCGATAATGGTTGAATATATATGTAATATGTGTTTGATATAATAGTTTTGATTAGTGGTTGTAATAGTAGTTGAAATAAAGTAATTTATTTAAAGGTAAAGTAATCATGTACTCAATGATGTAAATTTAAATATATGGAAGTAAAGTCACTTATCTTTGTATGGTTTATAGCTCTAGCTGTGTAGCATCAGTGAGCTAATAAGATTCCAACAGAATGCCAACAGTAGAGGCTAGTTAAACTTGCCCCTCTTATCATGCATTTAAATGAGTTTAAGCCTTGGTTAATAGTTGTAATAGTAGTTGGAATAAAGTAATATGTATTTAAATGTGAAGTAATCATGTATTCAATGATGTAAATTTAAAGATATGGAAGTAGTCATTTATCTCTGATGGTTTGCAGCCCCAGCAATATAGCATCAGTGAGTAGACAACATCTCAGCAGAATGACTCAAGCGGTAGAAGGGCAGTTTGCCATGATAACTTCAAGATTGAAGGAAAAAAATAGGTGCAACTGGAGGGAGAGAGAGTATGCCCAGCTTAGTGTAGGGGCTGGTTAACCTTACCCCTCTTATCATGTACTTAAATGAGTTTTCCCCTTGACAATACTCTTTTAGTTGTTGTGAAGTTATGAATAGTGTTGCTTTCCATGAGAAGGGCTTTTGTATGGAATACTTGTGCCTTCTAAGAGAAGGGCTTTATGTAAGCTAGATTTGTGCCTTCCATGAGAAGAGTTTTTAGTATGAGTGTTTGATATCTCTTGAGAAGTGTAGAGATGGTAAAAGATATAGATGTTTTGTGGGATGTAGTATTTTTAATATGTATGATATATGAAAGTAAGAGAGATATGGAGGTTAAAGATAGTAAAAATATGGGATTATAACCGCTGCAGAGATTGCTTTCCAAGAGGAAAGATTTTGTAAGAGAAGAATATGGAGATGTGTTTAGGTATTTGGAGATAGGAGCAGTAAGATAGATGTATTTTCTAAATATGGAGAGTGAGAGAATGAGTATAAGAGAGTAATTGTGTTGTAGTGTGTTTAGTAATGCTGCTGGGATTTTCTGCTAGACGATGTATGAAGGTTTATGAAGGGCATTTATGAGCTAAGGGCTGAAAAGTTTAGTTCTTAATTTAGAAACTAAAAAACTCAGAAGCTCAGATCTTCATTAAGAACTTAAGAAGATTATTAAAGGAAGAAAGAATAGGGAAGTTTTTGAGAGAGTTCTCCTCCATTGGTGTCCCCCCTTGAGGTGTTGATGAGGGGTCCCCTTTAGAGCTGTGATAATAACTTAATTTTACATATTTATATTATTATTAGAAAAACATTATTATACTTATTTTAAATTAATTCATGCATTTTGTAGTTGATTTTGAAATAATGCTAAATAATCAATTTTGTGCTTAATTGAATTTTAATGCGTGAATTTGTCTTTTGTAGGATAATGAAATTAAATAAGTGGATTTGTGCAAACAAGAAAGTTAATAGACTTTAATTTTACAAGGGCCATGATAAAGTCAAAGAAGGTTAACCCAATTAAATTCAAGTCCAATTGGAGTAAGGAATCAAAGAAAATTTGCACCTAATCCAAGTCCAATTCGGATTAGGATTCCAGCTTGTGCACCAATTAGTATTTGGAGCATAACTTTCGGCTCAAATGTCCAATCGAGATGATTCAAGTTGGGCTGGAAATCCAACTTAAAGGGCTATAATTTTGTAGTTAAAAGTCCGAATTCTAAAGTGAAATGGGCCAAAAACGTCGGTTAAGTGAAGTCTAAAAACTTGAAATTTTCTCCAAACGGGAATTCAACTTGTAATAGGATTCCTTGACCTATTTAAAGGCTTTTTAAGGCAGAATTCAGGGGAGAGTTGCTGTAGAACATAATTTAGGTTTTCTTAAAGTTTCTTTATAGTTTTTAGAGTTTTATTTGTGTTATGGCTTGCTAGAAGCCTTGTTAAGGCAATGGGTGAAACCCAACCGTTTATTGGTATGTTCCTAACAATTATTTATTGGTTTTTATTCTTATGTTTTTATGTTTTTGATTGTTTTACTCATTTAGAAAAGTTTTTAGTTTTGTATAATCCTTTGATTTATCGTAGACTCCGAGCACATTAAATGCTTAGTATTCCCTGCGAACTAATTCACTAGTTTTATTTTGCCTAAAATCAATCAATTGCATGAAACTACCTTAGACAATTAATTCTTGAGTTTTTATTGTTAAATCATCCGACTAAGATCATCATTCGTATGAATTTTAGTTGAGTTATAAAATAAATATTGTTAAGACAACTAATAGATGTGTTGTGTGTAGATCCCTAAACCTTAGCACCTTAATATATTGTTATTTTCTCTCAATTTAAATTACCTTTACTAAACTATCAAAAATCTCTTAAGTTAAACTTTATTATTTTAGTTTTATTCTCTTGTGGTTTGCTAATCAATTCCCTTTTCCCTATGGATTTGACCTCGGACTTTCCAAGTTATTACCTCGCACAATCCTGCACTTGAGAGCATTATTTAAGTCACAGCAAGTTGAGTTAAAGGGGGGATTTTGGCAAAGAATATCAACCAAAATTTGTCTCAACTAGCAATGAATCTTCAGAAAATCCATCCTAAGATTTGGCCAAAAATGGTAGGTTTAGCTTTAAGGTATTCTTGCTATTTTGGGTAAGAGTTGCTAGGGAAAGAGCAACAGGAAATGAAGGTATTTTGGCAAGAAAAATATAGTTACTTTAGTTGGTTTTGGTTTTAGCCAAATGTAGAAAATAAGTAATGCTAAGGCTGCTGGGTCAGCTATTACATCTATTCTAAAAAAGTTGTCCCAGCTGTTAGGAAAAGCTGTGACAGTTGTCATAACACAGCTGTCACAACTGTCATAAGACCGCTATTGCTTTGGGCAGAAGCAAAGGTGGTCAGCTGGGTGATTTCAAACTGCTGGAGAGGACATTCAACATTTATTTCATGGATTTGGCTGAAATTGGTAAGATCACTTTCAAGGGTATCTTGCTATTTTGGGTATAGCAGCTGGTTGCTGGAATTTTAGCTGATGATGTCACTTCTAGTCAGGTGTTAAGTACTGAATACACTGCTGGGGTTCAGCTGGAAATGTTTCCTTTTTTGGGTGTTTGTGTTTTTGGTGCAAGCTTCCATTACAACACATTTTTGGTAAGTAATAGAAGTATTGGTTGAAAGTTAATGAAGTTTAAGAGATTTAGTTAAGGTCTCATTGCGTTGTGACATAATCTTGGTGAGCAAGAAGAGTATTTAATGCTCTGCTCTAGCAGCTGGTAGAGAAATATATGGCCTGATTGTGGCAAACAGCAACTGGGTATGAGAGATATCATGAATATTTTGTATATAATTGGAGATTAAAGATAACCAATCAGATTAGGCCATGTGTTTAAGTTGGATTTTAGTTGAAAGTAGTAATGTAGTTTATGTAGAATAATATAATGAAGTTTCTAAATTTGTATAGCAACAGTTGGGAATTGAATGCATAGTTATTTGTTTAGTAGTTAGATGGCTGGGTATATTGAGTATTTGTCACATAATGAATATTAAGTTTTAGGAAAAGAGCGATGGAAAATTTTATCATCTAAAGTGCTATGTGATAAGAGATGTTTACCATATGTTACCCATTACACACGGACTCATCAGAGTTCAGGGAGTTGGAGAAGACACGCCAAGCAACATGTCTCTTTTATCAACTTTAAACCACTGGACCTTTACTGAACATACCTCTTGACCCTCCAAACCACGACTCCCAAAGTTTTCCCAAAGAGACTTATGAGCTTGGATCATAAACTGAAGATAAGATGATGTACCTTGGGTTTTGTTGTCATTTTGTGTAAATATGGGCTCTTGTTGAAGAAGCCACTTGTCATAAGTGTAAGAGAGGTAATATGAGCCGTGAGCTTTAATTCATTGCTTAAACTCGATCCATATGTTGATGTTGATGATGTCGTGGGGTTATGATCTCAATTGATGAAGAGGAAATGTGGACCATGAATCCGCCTCTTGAAGTAAGGATCTCGCAGGCTATGTGAGCCCAATCCATGTAGTTGAATGAGATATGAGTTTATTTTGGGTTTTAAAGAGATATACCCAAAAAATTGATAATATGTTGATGTAGCATGGGTTACGAATGAAGTAATGCCATGTGGGCCGAAAAAAGAGTTCTCAACACATGGCTAGATCCAGACCCTACACGTGGGCTAGCTGTGAGGAAAGGAAAGGACGCGTCAGCTGAAGAAAAGGATCTTTGGCTTGTGCGAACGGTGTGACCACCTTGGGAAAGAGTGAGATTTACACTTGACATTGACACCTAGCACTTGCACAAAAGAGAGATAGTGACCCCTTATGGTTAGATGCTATAAAACACCCCTTATTGGCTGATTTTGTGCTGGACCACTGTTGAGGACACGTGCATCACTCTTAGCCTCCCCAATTGTAACGCCCCAAAATCATAAGCAATAAAAGTCTATTCAATCTAAATAATCCATAAAAATATTAAATAAAAGCAACCAGCAACCTAAAATCTCATGAAGAATGTCAGAGCTCTAATCTACCAAAGATAAAACATCCTCAAAATAATTCTCCAGTACAATGTTTAATACCATAAAAATAATAATAAAATCCTCAGTTTCACAAAATAATTCATAACTGTTGTCTTCCAAGAATCTCTACTCCAATGATCTCTCTAATGTATCTGTAAGGAGGAATAAAGGGAGGGTAAGATAACTCAATAAGTGGAATTCAATAACATTTGGATGTGGGAACAAACCTTTCAAATAAATAATTCTTACAACAAATTCATAACTTGTAACTCATCAATATTTTATTATCAAATATTTTATATAAAAAATATCTTTATATTGTGAGCCATCATAATATATATAAATACCATCATATAAACAATTTCCTAAGTTTTTCTCGTGGTCAACGTTTACGCCCCATTGACAGGGTTGTGCTGACCCCTTGTTGGGACTGTAACATCCTTTTCATCCCTTTCTTAAGGGTGACTCCTTTGGACCCTAAAGGTGCACTCCCTTGCTAAGGAGTTTCTTTTTTGGATTCTCAATAGTATACTTCATTGCTAAGGAGCTATCAAATGTGTACTGTCCCCTTTTTTGGGACCGTCCCTTGCTAAGGATTAGCTGCAGTATGATTGTCCCTTACTAAGGACTAAATACAATACTGAGCTTTTAATCACGACTTGTCATAGGTTTTCAAAACATATTCAATATGCTCACAAAAATAATCCATTCATAATTCTAAAAAATATAAAGATATATTCACACATACAAGTTTAAATAAATTTAGTCTGTCCCACAAGTTTTTCATAAAACGAATAGTTAATGTGCACATCAAACATTTATAAAATATCAATTTATATATAGAATATCAACATATTTCTTTGATATAAAATAATTTAATAATCAATACTGTTTTGGGAAAACGCCCAAAATTAGTAAACACTACTTACCTCTTATTTGCAAAACTATGAAACCAACCTCCTTTGAATCACAACAAATCAGTAGAATTAGAATCTAACAACACCTAAGATAGGTCCATCAATACACAATTTCCCACTTAAAATCAGTTTTCACACTTAAACAATTTTATCCTACACAATACTAATATATCTAAAATTCTCCATTTATTCACTTAGTGACTTAACTATCCAATTCACTTTCAACTTTGATCAGATTTTTGGCTCTGCCTAATCCGATTTTCCATTAACGTAATCATAGATATTCATGAAACTTCAATATGGCCGAATAATGAATATCTGATCAATCTGACTATAACAGCCATATGTTTCATTCATATCTATTCACTCTAACATTATATCTATTCAATCTAATATTGGAAGCCACGTATAACAACCTTAATTTATCAATCTAGTTGCCTATTATTCCCTTGATGCCACTGGACTAGTATTTAGACAATAACAAAGGTGTGGATGCATGTCAGTTTGACGGTGAACTTAGTAAGGCTATATACGATTATATAATAACCACAAAGCACCCTTTTCCCATTAATATAATCATAGATTTAAATCCATAACAGCAACACCTATTTTTCTACCAGGTACACAAATCATAGATGCTTCCTATAAGCGTGGAAACAATTGCTAGCCATAATATTCCAACTTTCTATATTTAAAACAAAACAAAATCATACCTGCAATCTCACGCACGACCCCAAAGCAGAAAAATAAATTCAACTGTGTGTGCTGCTAAAAGAGGGGAAGTCTCCTATATATATATATATATATATATACACGTATAGCTCAAGGATAAGGCTAGGGTTTTAAAATCATCAAGGCCTATATATATACTTATGTCATCTCAGTTGGGCCTCATATACCATAATAAGTATCTGATTTAAATATCTTAGGCCCAAATCAATTAAATCCATTTAATTATGAGACTCCTCTTTAATTTAATGAAATAAATTTATATAAAATTATGGGTGTTACACTAATGTCTTTTTCCTTGTCTATGGCTTGCTCCCCACGTAGTAGCGAAGCCACCCTCCATTCCACTACCCTGACATTGGCATGTTTTCTCTCTCCTCCAACCATAGTATAGTAAAATAGTTGTATTAGGGTTTGAAATGGGCGAATAAAGGTTTGACACTTGTCTTAATGTACCTCACAACATCAATTAGGGCAAGAACCAAAAGAAACAAAGAGAAAGAGGCAGAAAGTTTGGGTAGAAAAGTGAGGTAGAGAAAAAGGCTTTCTTTGGGAATAACATCATCATTGTACAAAGACCTAGATTTTCACATAATACAAAGCTCTAAAGAGTGAGGGACATTCTTCCCCTCATTCACCCGTGATTTTTCATCCCTTCCAAAGGGTTTTCCACGTATCTTCCCATGCCTTTTTTACTTTCTATGTTATGCTTTTCATTTCTCTCGACATTATAGTGTTAAAGTTTTTATTTTTATTGTTCTTAAGCTTTTTCACTAAAATGTACTATTAGACTTATCAATCATCCTCTTTCATAGTTTTGATAATCTAACTTGCAAGTACAATTGTAGACCCCACAAATTTATCCAAACTTTTCCATCCCTTAAATTAAGGAGTTTATCTTTATCACAAAAAAAAAAAAAAAAAAATCTCATGCTCCAAATTTGAAACTTATCATTATCCAAAAATTTAAAAGAAAAATACAAGAGCTCTATCCCCTTATCATTATCAAAAAAAAAAAAAAAAAAAAAAGAGTAATCTACAGATTCTACACGTTACTTTTTGTTAACTTTTTTTTTTAGTATCAAAAATAGAAATGGTCTCCCAAATATCATTTTTTGTTTTTAGTATTTTGAAAATTGTTTTTAAAAGTGGGAGCCAAACACATATAATATAATTATTATCTAAAAACTATTTTCAATTTCAATTTTTTGAAAATTGTTTTCATATTGTTTTGAAAACAAAAACAAAAATCCTCCTACCAAACAAGCCCTTAAATTCTAATGCATTTTAAAAATTGTTATGAATTTAAATTCAAATTAGCTCTTGACTTGTCTATAGATACACATCCATTTATTGTAGATTGCCTCAATTAAAACCATATTTCTTATTTCCTTTCCAATTCAAGAGCTTGACCAAATCTCAACATTTAAGACCCAATCATTTTTTATTCTTTCCATGTTTTATTTTCCATTCAAATTTAAGCTTAAATTCCAAAAAAAAAAAAAAAATTTCCAAGCATTAATGGCTCAGATTATTTGAGAAAAGATTGATTTTCAATTGATGGCTTTTTAAAAAAATTTCTCAATTAAGAATGTCAATTCAAATTTGAATTCAAGATCAAATCTAACGGCTTCGTCATTCATAATGGACAAACCCAAGACACGTTACACATTTATGACAAGCATTTATGCCAAAGAGTAACGGATGGAGCAACAGGAAAGAAGACGTTACACAAATCAAAGCATCAGTTTGTAATATATTAACCGTTACAAATGAGAATGAATTCAAAGATTTGTTGCTCATTAAAGACAAGATGGCTATAAAGCCTGAGTGGAACAGAACCAAAAGGTACACAATTCTAATTCCAAAAGCACTCCAAAAGTTGAATTTTGTTGTTACTCTCCAATTGAATTCCATCTGACTTTATCATCGGAGGTTTTTGGCACACACCACACCGGTGTATCCATATTTCTCTGTTTCACATCTTATTGCAGGTTTGTCTCTGGACGAATCCAATGTTATCGTCCATCAGCATAGACGAGAACTCAACTAACGATTTTCTACATCATCAAAATCCATTCGGAAAAATCTCATTTATCAATTAGTCCATTAAGACTCCATAATTTTCGAATTAATTTTCTAGGATTCAAATTCTCAAGATCAATGTCCAAGAAAAAGTAACAAGCCATGTTAACCAGAAATGAAATAAATGAGTCATGCAATCACATTCTATTCATGTTATTGATCAACCAATTAAAGTCAAAATTTTATTGCCTAATTTTGCATAAGCTATTTGGCTTGTGTGTGAGAGACCACACCTTGGCCCCCAAAACCTTCTCAAATGAAAGTATTTTAGCATAACCCAAATGAATAGGTGGAGTCGTATTAGAGCCTCTCAAGAGACAGTGGAGGTTCTACTATTGTTATCATCCCTCCTAGGTTAAAGGTTTTACAATGGAGTAGCCACTTATTTAATTGAAAAAATAAGAAAACCAAAAGAATTAAAAAGATACATCACTTTTATTGATGAATTGAAATTATACATCTCTTTGATGATAACCAAAAATTACATAGTTTTGGTCGTAGATAAAATCTAAAACAAAAGTATAAAGTTTTGTTTCCTAGTTACAATCTAGAAAAATAAAATCAAGGAAAAAAAAACATAATCTACTAACTCTTGATCTAAATTTAGAGGCTAGATTAAAGGATTGGGAATGTGTTAGACCCAACTTACGTGATGAAACCATTCTTCAAGACTTTGGTGGCCAATGATCATATCACATCATTTAATAGTTCATAAAATCCAAGAACATGTGATTGCAAAGCTTGAAACAAGCATTGATAAGCATTATGAAACCCTATTCTAGGCATGCATAGATAGATAAGATGAAATGAACTTGAAAGACATGGTAATTATGTGTGTGATATGTGATAAACCCTAATCTAAGAGCATGTGAATATGTTATTTGAATTGAAAATTCCTAAATATGCAAAGGCTAAGGACAACCTAGATCTAACATGCTAGCAATCAAGAATATGTGAATAACTAGAAAGAAAAGCATGCTTAAATCCTAAATAGCTAGGGCATAAAATAAAAAAGAGAGGTTTAGAAATCTTATCTGCATGCACCAGCATTCCTAAGTACTTAAAGCAAGAAAGCCTCTCTAAAGTGAGATTCGTGAATAGGAAGTTAGTAGCCTGAGATTAGGACTATTTCTTTACCTAAAGGTTCCCCCATTTAACCCATAGTCCTTGCAAATGCTGAGATATAAGCTCATATTTATAGAAAAACATAGGAACATCTTGATGTTGTGTAATTGTTTCCTTCTTCGCTTTCACAAAAGTTCCCACTTTTTCCCATTTATTCTACTTATGACAACCTATTTTCAGGTCTTTGGTAAGAGGTCTTCCTGATGTTTGATTCAAATAATTCCAATGTTGTTGGAAAGATTGTGTACTCTACTTTCAAACAGGTCCAGCCTTATGTCGTTTGGATTGTCAGTGAGAAAGTTATGCATCTCAAAAGTTGGCTAGTTGGAAAGGTTTGCTTGGAACTTAAGAAAATTCATGTTTCCACAGGCGATTACCACAAATTCGGACCTCTAGTGAACAAACCAGGAGTACCATGTCATAGAGAAAGTCATCTACTTCAAGACATGTTAGGTTTTTGAATCCACATTTCATAGTATGGAGCAAATATGCGTGTGAACATCACTCCAGAATCACCCATTTTGCCCAAAATCCAAGTGGCAAATATGCTAAATGTTTTTTTGGCTATTTTTCACCGTTTTTGTGATATCTCACTAGTTCATGGTCTGATTTTAGTCCAATCTCAAAAAGTAATAAAATTAATTGGTTTAAGAGTTTGGGCTTGTCAATTGTTGAAAATGTGATGTTGTGATAATTTTATTAAACAAGCAACAAAATACATGTACAATCTAGGCAAATTTGTTGGATAGTAGACTAGATGCAATCACCAAATGCAATCCAACCCAAGTGACTTCATATCCCAATAGTGCATATCAGTTAGGGACCTAAGCATTGAAACAAGAGAAGTTTAAGATCCGGCCAAATCCAAATCAAATCTAGACCAGGACTCCTTCTAGTGCGGTTGTTCATCGGTGTAGTTGGCTTTTAGAGAGATTTTCTCAACACCCCAATCTCATCAACTTGGTTGTTCATTACTTGTAGCATGTTGGGGAAGAGGAAGGGGGGGGGGGGGGGGGGAACATATTTACATAGATTGACAGTGGGGATGTTTATTTGAGTGGTGGTTGTTGGATGTCTGAGCCACTATTTTCAGTTTGTTTGGCTCAATTGGGTTGTTGCTTGAAGCTTTAAAGTTTGAATAGCCCTAATAGCCATTCATTTTTTTCCCTCCTTAGATCCATCCGTCATCAATACTTGTGCCTTTTTTTTTTAAATGGTTATTATTATTATTATTTATTATTCTTCTTTTCCTGTCTAATAACCTAGTAAATCTCATATATGCTCCTAGTCAATGTCTCTTTAGTAGTGTTCTTGAGCCAAAGTATAAAATCTTCCAATTTTTTTTACAAATATCACTTTTAGCTCTTGATTTCTTTGATTTATTTATGTTTTTTTTTTTTTTTAATGTTTGTTTCTCATTTTTAACCATGAAAGTGACGAGATGAATAACGATCACATAACGAAATCAACCTCAAGTGAGTGATGGTACACTTATCAAACCACGGATAAATAATATGAAATCAGCCTAACCTCAGTGGTTAATAAATATTTATCTCATAAATATATAAATATATATATATATATATATATATTTTTTTTTTCTTTTTTTGAGAAACCATAAAAATATATTTCATTAAAAAAAAATTTTTTTTTTAGAAGGAAAAAATAAGAGTTTTTGTGATCATATTGCGCCCCGGGCAGGGACTTGGGACTTTAGACAACAGGTGTCCCCTCATGGTACCGTACAAGGATAATAATGCACATTTCTAGTTTCTGTAGCCTGCAGTCTGTACCCATATAAAAGCAAAACCCAAATCTCCCTCCACGGCTCCACCCGCTCAAAAATGTCCCCAACCCGCCAACAACACCAATCTCCCAAACCCGAACTCATGGACCATAAGCACAGACCTGGACGGGATCGACCTGGACCCATCAGACTTCGGGTCCTCCATACCCCTCAAGAAGGTCCCAAACGGCGACGTTTTCGAAGCATCACGAGCCGGAGACGTGGACCGCCTCAAGTACTTGTTGGAGTCCGGCCTGAACGTCAACGCTCGGGACCAGTGGGACTCGGTGGCGCTCTACTACGCTTGCTTGGCGGGTCACCTTGACGCCGCCAGGAAGTTGCTTGAGAGCGGTGCCGTATGTTCAGAGCACACTTTTGACGGCGATAGGTGTCACTATGCAGCGCTGAACTTGAAGGTTAGGAAGCTTTTGAAGGCATTTGAAGCTAGGCCACCGCCTCTGGGTCCATTGCAGGGTGCTTTGAGAGAGACTTTCTTGGCTTGTGCTGGCAACAGGGAATACTCGGACCATCCTGATTACGGTATGTTTGGTTAATTGGTGATGTGGGTTTTCTTGTTTTGGGAGATAAGGGTAATGGGCTTGTTTCAATTTTTATGGACATTGTTGTTTGTGACTTCTCGTTTTTTCTGAAATATACTAGGTTTACTGAGTGGTTTTTTTTTTTTCTTCATATGATTCTGGGTTAGTTTCAATTTCGGGATTGTTACTTTTTGTAAATTTTGTGGTTCAATGTTGAATTTACTCAATTGGGACTTGTGAGGTGGGGTAATGGGTTGGTTCAATTTTATGAACATTGTTGTCTGTGAGTTCTGGTTGGCTGAAATATGCTTGGTTTACTGATGGGTTTCGTTAAATAGGATCCTGGGTTAGTTTAAATTTTAGGAATGTTACTGTTTGTCAATTTTGTATCTCAATGTTGAATTTATTGAATTGGTGATGTGGGTTGATCGGTTTCTCTCAATTTAGTTGGTTGGTTGGTTTTTTTTTTTTTTTTTTTTTTTTTTTTTTTTTTTTTTTAATAAAATTAAAAAAAAAGTATCTATGGTACATGTATTATTATTGTTAATATTATTTTATAAAAAGCTGAAATGTTACATTTCCTGAATTGGTCATCTGAAATCTACAAGTGGTGTGGGGATTATGAGTTAGATACAGTTTGTGGGTGCAAATCCTGGGCTGTTGTACATTGTTTAATTGTGGTGTTAATGGCTAAAATTTAGAAAGTAATTTCATTTTGGGTTGAGTGAGTAAATGGGGGAATAAAGGATGATTATGAAGAATGTTGTCTCGTTTTATTTTTTGGAATGAACTTATTTTGTGGGTGAATGGTTCATATGGGTATTTTGGTGCATTTGAGTGTGGGACTGATGCCTGACAGAGCTGGTTCTAGTTTTTGGGGGCAAACTCATCGGGGCAGATCTTGTGAGATTACGATGGCTGCTCATAGGGAGGAGTGGAGATAATATTGGAAAATTAAATTTGTCGGGTGTTATTTGTGTTGTACATGTTGATTTTGAATAAGTACATGATATTACAAATTCGGAAGATTGGATGAATAAGAAAAAGATTGGTTGATTGGTTTATTGATATTTTGCTGTAAAATTGGGTAACATAAGGCAAAATAATTCTATTTTAATGTGTTAAAAGTAAATTTGTTGATTTAGTTGCTTCATCAGCGTTGACGCCTGCCAGCTCAATGGCGTTACATATTTTTTCTTCCAAGAATAATATGCATATTAATTCAACATTCAACATGTGATATGGCTGGCTAGGTGTGTCATCAAATGGGGGATCCAGTTCCTACCACTTCCCACCAGATGTGGTATTTTTTGTGCAAGGTAGTCCTATTGAAGCTCACAGAGTTATATTAAGTGCTCGGTCACCATTTTTTAAGAGGAAGTTTGAAACTGATTGGAAAGACCGCAAGGAAGTAAGATTTGCAAGGGAAAAGTTATCTTATACTGCTCTTTACAGCCTTATCCACTTCTTTTATTCTGATAGACTAGAGATTGCAGTAGATGACATGGAGGATCTTGTGAGAATATGCAAAGTATGCAAATGTGAATCATTACAAAGGATTCTTGAGAAAGAATTGATTCACCAGAAATTTGCGGAATACAAAGCACTAAGAGATGTAGATAATTCTCAGAAAAGGTTCATTTTACAGGGCTTGTCCCTTCCTGAAGAAGATCGACTTCCTGCAGCATTGCATCAAATCCTTCAAATTTCCCTTGCCAATTCCACCAGGGAACACAACCAAGACAACAACGTTGAGGAATTATCATATAATGTTGGTGCAATGCAGATCAATGATGTTGTTGATGATCTTGCAGATGTTTGTGTAAGAGTTGATAAAAATATTTTTCGTTGCCATCAAGTAGTTTTAGCATCAAGGTCAGAATACTTTAGAGCAAGATTGTCTCGAATGAAGGATTTTTATGAAGGAAAAGATGCATTACCTGTTGATACACTTCCATTTCTTGACGAACATGATTTGAGGACAGAAGCATTTGAGAAGATGATTGAGTATATGTAAGTCAATTCTCATTACTATAGAATACTGAGATTAGGTCAGAACATTCAGAGGAAATCATGCAGCAAAGATTTTGTTGTTACAATAACCCAAGGTTCATTCCCTAGTCAGAATGTTTCTTGCACTTTTGTTGTCCATTTTTTATGTGATCAATTACTTAATATAAGCAAAGAAGACTGCAAGTAAACCATTGATTATGATTGAGACCATTTAACATGATTGCATGTGATCACCATTTCAGGACCAGCTTTAGTTGTCATGTGTTTTATTTTAATCCTTTGGTTGATTCAGGTACACTGATGGCTTGAAGGATATAGACCCAGATCAGGTATAAAATGTATCAATCAAAACTACTTTTAGCAAAAATATTTTCTTTTGCTGGTTATAATACTCTTGTTAATTGAGCAGGCAGAGGAAATGTTTGATGCTGCTTCTAGATACTTGTTATTTCCTCTTAAGCGAGCTGTAGCTGATGTACTATTGCCACACCTGGAAATGGCCTCACCTGCAGAATTGTGCCATTGGTTGATATTATCGGACATGTACGTCTTTGGTTATCTCTTTTCTCTTCCTGATATATCTTGATCAGTAGCTATAGTAATGTGTGCACTGAGGATGTCTTATATATCTATATCAGGGACTTGGAAAGGGAGTACATAACTGAATCATTATATTCTTTCTAAGTGCCACATATTTGGCCCATTACACGACTGTATAACAGTTTGTGAGCTCTTGGATGAGGCACTTGCTAAGTGAACTGTTCTGTCTTTCCTTTCTGACAAGTTAATTGCTGCTTTGTTAATCCTCTCTGTATTAATTGTTAACTACTATCATTACACTTATTAGCATTAGACCTTTAGAGGTTCAGCTTTTCATCTGAAACTGTAGGATACTCTTCTAATTCTGACATCAGCAACAAGCAGTTTTTTGGCCTCCACATTGAATTTGTAACTTCCAGTGAGAATCCTTATTAGGCTATCCAATAAAGACCCATATTAAGTATCTGGGAGTGTGTAAAACCTCTTTCAACTGTTCTTAATGTAAATATCATCATCATTTATACATTTTGAACTGCACAACATGATCTGGAGGAACAAGAAAAAATAAAATAAAAATTCTCTCTTATTTTGACATTTTTTGACAAGAAACTTTAAAGTTCCCCACAGGTGATTTGCTGAATATGTTTTCCTTTACAGTGCTTCTGATCCTACCTCAATGTACTTGTAGTGGATATAATCATATTTTTGCTCCCCACCTATTTGGTAGTTAACTCTGTCAATCTGGAGTAAATTCATAGGAAGGAAGTCAGATAATTTGACAATAAGCTGGAACCCTTTCAAATTATAGCTGCATAGATGGTTAGAAATGAAATTAAGTCATTAATGGGTATATCGTTTAATACCTTATCAGCCTTGAACTTAATTGTGGTTTTAATAATGTTGAGTGATTTGCATGTTTAGGTATGGTGTTTTCAAGATACGGGAGTACTGTCTAGACACGATAGCCTGTAATTTTGAGACTTTTGCTGATACACCAGAATTCCGAGCAATGCTGTTGACACTCCCACCACCATCTGGGGATTCCTCACTTCGCACCACTGTTCCAAGTGCTCCAGGAGCTGTAGTCAATACAGACCAAGCAAATCTTCTTGATGATTTACGAGAGAAGTGGCTTGAAGCTGAAGCTGCTGAGCTTGACAAGAGAGATGAGAGTGCTTTACTCTTTGACAAGCGCCTTGAGATGCTTGTGCTTGTTGCTGACCGAGAAAAATCTGATGGAGCTCCTGCTGATGATATTCATGATGGTTTTAGATCACCTGTATCCCCTCCTACCTCTTTCCCCATGCCAAGCAAACAAGAAGAGAGAGTGTAGGTTTATAGACATTTTTTTTTTTTTTTTATGATGTATAAATAAAACATTTTTTTGGTTGTCGTGGACAATAAATTGAAATGACTCAAGAGTACTTTAGTTGGGTTTTTTTTTTTTTTTTTTAACTTTAGTTACTCGAGCATCCATGAATTTTCTTAGGTTTATTATTAATTTTGAATTATGGTGTAATTGGTTACAGTTAATGATCTAATGAAATACTTGTTGGATGGAATAATACTTGTTAATCTAAGCCGTTTTATCTGATGTCTTTGTGTTAGATAAAGAGGAACCAATCTCAATTCTCATCGATTTCCCCTGTTTGGTTCTGAATCATGGTGGTAAAATGTATTTCAAGCAAAAAAGAAAGATTCATGGTAATCTATAGGCATTTGCTCACAATGATATGGTCTTGTTATCATATTAATGGCTGGCGGGCATTTGTTATGTCCCTCTTTGAATCTTGAGACCAAACAAACCCCCCATTCTTCCCCATGCATGCTAGTCAGATGACGTTAAGGGGCCAAGACTAAGGGAGACGTTGTCTTCTTGCACTATTGATATCTTTAAATTGTACGGCCATGGCATAATTAAGAATGATCTTCTATATGATATGATTTTGGTTTCCTATAAAGCAAAAGAGATCTGTATGTGTATGATGTTTCAATTGGGAGATAGAGGTGCCCAGAGCACAACGCTTCTAGTTGAAAACAAAATATGTAAAACTAGCATCAGAGTGCTCTCTGCTCTTCGTACTCCATTTCTTCCTAAAGATAGGAGATAGGCTATTTTACACTTCGTTTACAAAATTTTAAAAAGTAGTAGATTTTTATTATTTAAGTAGGTTGAGGCTCTGATACTAAAGAAAAACACACACAATATCTGAGGGAGAATATATGGAAGAAGATTTATTATTGCATTCCTTGCTTTCTTACAAAAGAATTACCACTATATATAAAAAGATTGAAAAGAAAGAAGACAAATTAGAAAGAATCACCTAGCACATGCATAATTATCTAAATATCGTGAAAGTTAGAAATAAAAGAAAACTAAGGATATTTAGGTGTCCTGAAAATATACATAATATATATATATAATGTGTAGTATGGGCTAGTGACATGAGTTACCCCTGTAGTGTTTGATAGCCTATGCACTATATATTCGTAATATTTAATGTAAACTATGAAATGAATCAATTTCAAATAGAGAAAATTACTTTCCCTCGCTTTCACTCTCCTAATAAATTACTTCAATTAGGTGTTCATGGCACTCTACCCGTATGATTATAAATTCTCGATACTCCTGCAATTCTTGTAATATAATGGATAATAATCAAAACTGCATAGTGAAAAATTCCTAAGTACCTCCCGGGGCATGGAAGCAATTGGCATGACTAAATACTTAGATAAACGCAATCATGAGCACATGTTTGTTCTATTGACAGCAATTGTTTATAATGCCAGTGTCAATGCACTTGGGAGTCCTGAATCTAAAACAATTTACATTCTATGGTATTCCAAGCTAGTATCAAACACGAGCATTAAATTGAAAAATGCGATAACACAACCAATACTAAGAAGAATGAACAAATAATGCATTATGATTATGACCCACTTACATTATTCCCCAGTATTAATGTAATTTCAATAAAAAGAATCTGCCTAACAAAAGAAACCTTTAGTTAAAAGTTAAAAGAAAATTTACAGGACCCTTCTAATTTTTTCCCCCTGTGGTCTAGAAGCACACGCTCTCTTTAAATAAGGAGCAACAAATCATATCCTAACTGCAGCCAAATTTTACTCTTTCCTATTCTCTTGTAAAAGTAATGAACAAAGAAAAGAAAGGGAAAAACATCGTTCATTCTCTATCAGGACTGTCCTAGTCCTTTCCTTCAACCTTATCAGGGGATTCCTCATTTTCGACCTCTGGGGCAGTATCTGAAGAGGCATCGTTTATGGCCAAATTACAGACCTCACCATCCAAAGGTGTTTCACTTTCGCCATCCACCGAAGCTGCAGGGGATGCATCAGGAATGTTACTGTCTTCAGCAGGGCACGAATCTGACTCCTCTGCTGGTTGCTGCAAGCTCCAGTACATGATGCTTGCTGTCAAAATAAGGATCATCTTCTGGTTTACCTGTTGTTATGGAAAACATGGCATAAGAATAAAAAATTAGTTAAGAGTCATGTATTTTATACATTTGTAAATGTCAATTGCAGTTGCAGCATAGCTGAACCCAGTTCACTTGTTAGCCAGAAAGAAGTCAACTTAATCATCTTTTCTTTTCTTTTTCCTAATATGTGAGTTAACTCAATAACATCTGCTCGTGGACTTCTTCACCCTTCATTCAAAAGGGGTAATTACAAAACTTCATACAAACCATTGATTATTTTATTTTATTTTATTTTATAAATAACATTCTTTATTGAAAAGGGAAAAACACTGTATACAGGGAGTACACCAGAGACCTTCATACAAACCATCAATTAAGAAACGTAACATTGTGCAATGGCTGCAGGTTTGTTTCCCAGAGCCTATTTCCAGCTTATTTAACTTTTTATAGCTCATGTACAACTTTTTAAAGCTTTGCTTTGCCAGATTATTTTCCAAGCCCAATAAGCCAGTAAAAACAAACTCTCCCAAATGCACACAAACTTTTGGACTGAAAGATCTAAAGAGGTGCAGAGCAACTAGGTTGATTAGCACTTCAGTCTAAAATCCACTACTAAAAGAAAGACTACAAAATAATACAATTGGAATATGTTCTCTCTATCTCTCTATAAGTTGAGTGAGTATACAGGCTCAGAATCATAATCTCCACAAAATGGACTACTGAAATAGAAGCTCCAAATGTTTCATTACATCATGGTGTTAAATGTGAGAAGGTTTTTTTTTTTTTTTTTTTGAGAGGAAAGATAGCAAAATGTGAGGAGAAATATACACATCCAACATTATTAGAAGAATCTTACCTCTATAATTTCCTCAGGTAACAAGAAGATGGAGCAACCCAGCTTTCGTGCAACACTGATTATATATGTTGCATTCAACTTCTTATCTTCCTCTGCAATAATAGAAACAGTTAAGTGAGAAACTTTCCCATTGTTTCATGCATATCTATTCTTCTCGTTTTATATGGTAAGCCAAAAAGGTGCAAACTCGGCAAATTCCACATTGTGTTGTGCACTTGAACCATAAGAAAACTGACATACCTGTTTCTCCCTTTGTAACAACACTCCAATTAACCACCCTTGGCTCTACAGCACTAAGAAGCTCCAGGAAGAAAATTCCATTTGAAAGGTTTTTATCCTAAAAAGGCAAGTTAATTTAGACACAAATATCATCAATCATAGGTTAGAATCAGATTGTAAAACAAGGTCATTGATTACTTGATTACCCTGAAGCTTTCCATTTGGGAGGTTCTACCTGCCTTCTTCACTTTGTTGTTTGCCCAGTTTAGAATATCAGTGTCTGTTATCTCTTTACCCTTTTTACCTTGAGAGTGTGATCTCAAGTTTTTTAAGAGTTGGAGCATGGTGAACCTCATGAGTTGCCATAAAAATGCTGCAGGTGGGACAGGAGTCAAAGTGTTAAGTGGTTTCTAACAGTATAGCATGCTCTACCAATTAAACTTTCTTGAGTAGAAAGTTTCATTGAAAGTGGAAAAGAACCAAAGTACTGTAAAGATTAATTGAAGGGTTAGACAGTTAGAGAGTTCCCAATTACCAATGAACCCAATCAAACAAAAGGCCTGATCCTGTGGTGTGAGCACCTAATAGCCTTGATATATGGCCTCTTCTCTGGCCCAATTTATGCATAATGTTCTTCTATAATAAAAGCAAATATCACACAGGCAAGATTTACTATATTTTTCCAACCTTTGAACTGCCTGATCAATATGTACAAGTGTTCCATTTCAAAGATTTGGGTTCATTTAATCTAAATTAGGAAAAGATTTTCATTACCTATAAGCCTGGCAACTAAGAAATATAATTAGTAAGGATAACACACAATTGTGTCATATGTCCATATATTACATGTTGACCCTTTCTTACAGTTCAGTTTCCATTGTTCATATTAAAGAATATGTAAACAAAAGGACCTGTCTAAAGATTTTCTTAAGTTGGCCACAAGAATAACTTAATGGGAAAAAACAGACTTTATTTATTTCTCTTTTTAATTGGGAAGTCTACACATGCATTTGGAGGATCTTGAATTCATGACCGGACCTGCCCCCTGCTCTTACAAAGGAAGGATGTTCCATTTGAAATTAAGCTCATTGGCAAAATACAGAGGTTATATTGCTCAATTCCCATAAACAGTAACCTTAGAAAGAAAGAAGAGAAAATAAAGAGAAGAGAGAAGGAGAAAGAAACAACAAAGGTCAACGTGCCTATTGCTCAAAACACTCAATTTTATTAATCAACTCATTCTATTCTCTTTGAATACATTGAGCACAATATATATAAAGACTCTTACTTGTATTAGGACTACTAATAAAACCCAATAAATACTGACTTGGACCCAAAGTAAATAAACCTAAAATACTTAAAACCCTATAAGATTCTAGACTCAACTAAATTACCAAAATACCCTTAATTCGCAAGAATTGCAGAGATTACAGATTTGCCCCTCAATATAAAACTGACCATAACTAATAAAATAAAAACCCAAATTAAAAACTTTTTTAACCCTAAAAGACTCATACTTAGACCATTATAAGGGCACATCTTTCACTTCAATTGGACTTCACACGAGGACTCAATAAAATAATTCTTGAATAGGCGAATTTGCAAAGTAATAGCATATTAATCTTCCATGACTCCATCAAGCATAGGCATCAGTCAAATGGATAGATTGAATAGAGCAGTAGCAATAAGCAAGATAACAGAAGTTAAGGGGTTTTGAAACTTGCCTAGTATGAGCTTTTTATTTCCTTGCACGATATCATTTCCAGCTACATTCACAAGGGAGAAGTTTAATTGCTTCCCAATCTTTACAACTTGGTTGCAATTCTCAACTTTTCTAAATGGCATCTTTATAGGAGGCTTTGATGCCTGCTTCCAGTTAACTGATTCTGGTGAAACTTTGTCAAGAACTTCTAAAAGAACCCATCTGCGAACAAAATGAATTCATCTTCCATCAAGATTCGTATGGGCTTGACACTACTGGGGGAAAACAAAAACCTTACCCATTTCTGATATCCTCGAAAACATTATTAACATATGTAGCAATTCCAAGACTGTTAATCCACAATCGGAAGCATCTCTCCTCACGAGAAGTTTGTGCATCATCTGTCATCATCTCAGCAAAGGACATCTTTTTGGTGTCAACTGTCAAGCCATTCCTGCAGAGAAAATTATATGCCATCAACATAAATTAAAACAACCACAGAGCTAGGACATACACAAAAAATAATTACAATTTTATATTGTTGTACCATCAGAAATTACCATGAAGACAATTGAGCTGCACAAAAAGGAACCCTTTTTTTATAGGTAATAAAAACTTTATTGAGAAAAAAAAAAAAAGAAAAAGAAAAAACATCATGTTCACAATGGTGAATAGATTTTACTCGAAACAATTACAAACAAATCAAAGAGAACAATTTGCAGAGTGTAGAAAATAAAATATGGAAATACATTGTGTAAACCCCAAATACAGGACCACTCAAACAAAGTCCCAAGACTCCCAACTATCAAAGACTTCAAAAGATCAACAGGTCTCTCAATAAAATTACTGTGCCATTTAAGGGATTAAAAATACAAGCACCAGTGAATGAAGGGGATGAAGTGGCTGTATAGGCTAAATTTACTATGATGCACAAACTTGTGAAATTCAGAACAGCCACCATGCTAATTCTTCTACAACAGAGAGAGACTTCACAATCAGTTTGTCTCTTCTCTTCATCTTTTGGTCCAAGCCTACATGGCTGATTGTTGTAAATAGCAAATACGCATGCACAAAACTAGGTGCATATTTCTAGACCAAATCTAACAGAAGCTCTACATAAAAACCAACTAAGCCTAATAACAAAATTAATAAATTCCTAGTAATTTGTTATTGTTGTTTTTAATATCAGCATCATCATATTTATTCTGAAAGGTCATAAGATTGACTTAGAATGAACATATTAAACCAATAAATAATGGAATCATATTTCCAAAGGGCACATAAGGGATCTTAGAAACCTCGTGTGTCTCCCACAACTTATGCAAAACTAGGACACATTTTGAACCTGCAACAAATCTTTATAGAAAAGCATAAGATAATATCAATCACCAAAATGTAGAAAAGAGACAGGTCTACTACAATAACTAGCAGGTTAAAATAATGAATTGATCATATCATATAAATCAGAAGACAGAATAAGCGGGAGAAACTTAGAATCAGTCTATACTTACCAAAAAACTTAGAATCAGTTCATAAGAGGTCAAAAGTTCAATAACCAAAAAATAACCCAAAAAACGAAGTCATGGTTTCAGATTACGAAAGAGGAGAGGTGGGGAGAGAGGGACTAGGGAGATGACAAGCATATATGCAAACCTAAAAAGGAATAAACTTAAGATGTCATTCCTCACCTGTGCTGGAATATTTGTGCAACAAATGCAAGATTAAGATTTGGTGAACCCTCAACGATGTCCTTAGGAGTGAGGTATCTTTTGCAATCCAATTTCTCTGCATGCGCAAGAACCATGTTTGCTCTTTCTGTAGGATCTTTTGTATCCAAAGCAGCGGGACCTGAGTGTTCAGGTGCAAGAGTATTGAGAAGGAATGCATATGCCTCTCCATCCTACAGATGAACGAGGTTAAGACAACATCATACACAGCACATCCAAAACATGAGATATAAATGTCTGAGTCTACTATTTTCTATAATCATTAAGTATGAGTCTAATTCTAGCCATGTGGTGGCTCAAATATATGATGCATGATTACAAATACAAATCTTTTCCTTAAAGCTAACATCTTACTATTTCCTAGAACAATGACAGGACATTAGGAATGCGATGACAAATCTTATTTTCTTTTGTGAGTCTATGATATAACCATATTTTCACAATTTATTCACCATTGTCCAGAACCTGTAAAATCTCAGCTGGAAACTCTATATACATGAGATAGTCAAACCCAGAATAATTATTCTTATCCCTAAGCCATGCCAACTTAAAAATAAATTCTCTGCCATTAGATACAAGCATAAAGTGTTCAGTGATTCTCAACAATGAGCATTCTCTTACCTTCACATCAGAAGAGAAGTTTGTAACTTGTTTTTCATAGCCAGCTTTCTTCAGATGGAAATTCATCCATTTAAGTAAAACCTTTTCAGGTGGTAAGCCCAGAAGCTCCTCCACATCCTGCTGATTTTTTATAGGATTACATTAGCATAATAAATATGTAACCAGTGCAAAAAGTATTATCCTTGCATATTTTCAAAACATAGATAACGTAGAACAAAAAATAAAAAATGACCTTGCTGTCATCCACCAATTCCACAAGTTGAGGAGTTTTCTTCAGATTGAGATCAGCTAGTAGTTGAATCTAAAGTTGCCATCATATGAAAACACAACAGAATCAATGGTGTAAACACTGATAACCTAACTCAAGCCTCTTAGGTTGAAATTAGATCACCACCTTTATCATGATGTCTAAGTCCTAAGAGATTATATGCAATGCAAAAAGGAACAAGTTCGAGTTGCATACCTTGATTATTTGAGAAATCAAGCCAAGTAACAGATGTGGCTACAAAACCAACATAAAGGGGACAAAAAGAGAAAATAAAAAACTTGAGAAAATTTAAAACACAAAGAAAAATAAGACAAGAAAATTCCAATTGGTAGCTGGTAGTATCTGAACTTACTCTTCCTTCAATCAAGTCCTGTGTGCCAATATTAACCACTGTGCAGCCAATAGCCTTCGCAGAATTGAGGCAGAGGGTATGATTTTCATTCCTCTCCCATGGATTAAGGACCTTCTTAGTGTTGATAGCTCGCTCATCTATGGTCCCAGGAACAGCTACATTAATAAGCTTACTACATGAAGCAATTAAAAGCGTCAACAAACACAAGCACCATCAACAAGCATAAAAAAATATTAAAAAATAACTAAGTGGATCCAGCACATCTACCAGAGAAGAACACCATCCTTAGCAAGATCAAATAAAGCATTTGTAGATGGATCAAGAGGAAGATACTTCTTCAAAAATGGATCTTCTGCCAAGTAACTGTTAATGTGGGCAACATAGGAAGCCTTCTCAGATTCATTAATTGAGTGGTGGACAGTTGTTGTGGTGGCCTTGAGAAATGAGGAGGAATTCTTTGAACCAGGTGATTTTTCTGTTGCTTGGGATTGCAAATTTATATGTGCCTGCCAATTAATAAATTTCCACAACTTGCTCGGTTCAATCCATTTCATATGAACTGTGTGTGTGTGTGGGTGAGAGAGAGAGAGAGAGAGAGAGAGAGAGAGGGATGCATGAAAACTATTAAAAAATAGAGCATAATTCATTCTCCAATGATCAATGCCATTATAAGTGTGTGAATAAATGAGCAAAAAGCATGAAAACCTTGTACTTCAAAAACTCACCCGGAGGAAGGATTCAAAATCAATTTCTTCATCCATATCCTTATAAGACTCCTCCAAGATAGCCTTAATCTCATCCTCTTTAAACATTTCAGTGAAAGCCTTCAACTTCACAAAAATGCTTGGTAAATCTCCCACCGTGACACGGCCAGATTGAGTCCTTACAGAAACATACTAAAACCAATGCAACCCAGTTAATATCACCCCAAATTGACAATTAATCATAAACTATTACAAAACAAAACAAATGTATATAATTCAATATCATCCAAATTGCCCATATTTGGAGAACAAATAAATGCTTACTTTGGATTTCAGAGTGCGAAGCTCGACTTGGGTGAATTGGCTCTGAAGCCATGGATCAGAAACAAAAACACCCACAAAACTAGACATTTTGACCTTTGTTTGCGCAAATTCCCCAACACCAAGAACGCTAAACTTCAACAAGATTTACATAGTCACATAATACACATATACCATATCAGAAGCACAAAAAGGTGGCATAAAATTCAATAATCCAAGAACAACAAAACACAAACTCAGATCCATACATGCAAAAATAAAAATAAAAACCCAATTAAGAAACCATAGTATACATCTAAGTCTAACTTAACGTGCATGAATATCTAATTAAGCGGTTTTAGACTGATCCAATAATGAAATCCAACAAGGGGCATAAGAGAAGCAATCATTTCAATGAAAATGAATCAAAATTAAACCAAACTAAGAAATTAATCAATACCCATGTAGCAAAATGAAGTTTTGAACTTCTGAACCAATAGACACAAAGAAAAAGAATCAAAATTGAATAAATATGATAAGAACCCACGAAGCAAAATCGGCATTTAGAGTGAGAAATGAGGAAGTACCTTACAGAGTCTGAGAAAGTAGTCCTAAAAATGAAATCTTTCTGATTTTCTCATTCTTTTATCCAGAGAGAGAGTATGAGTTTTTGTTTTTGTTTTTGTTTGTTTTTGATAAATATGGAAGGAATGGAACAGGGGGTTATGGGGTACGAGAGAGAAGCGTGTGGCCTATTGGACCGGCGAGGACCCAGGAGAAGCAAAAACAGAGAGAGGGGGGCCAAAGTTTGAAGAAATAATATTGTACTCATGCACCGACGGATACTCAAATAAGTATAAATATAAGAGCAGAGACGTGAGAGAAGGAACGGATCCAAATCTCAAAGAGAGAATTTTACATAGATATACTAAGATTAGTCTATAATAAAATTTTTATCTTGTATAAAAAAAAAAAAAAAAAATGTATTCATAGTGGACAACGCTTGTCCACCATTTATTCCACAAATTGCAAAGTGTGAGGGCAATATAATTTTTCCAAAGTTTGTGTCTTTACTTTACTACCAAATAAACCTTTCTTGTTTCTCAAAATAAATAAACCTTTCTTTTGTCTCTTTGCATAATTGAATACATTGTCTTGTCATAAAAAAAAAATACATTGCCTTGTCTATATTAAACTCCCCGACCCTTCATTCGGGTATCTTTGTTGGAAAGTGTTTGTTTCATTCACATGAGAATTATGAAGGCTGAATACTCTATTGGTTTTTTTTTTTTTTTTTTCCTGTAGAAAAAAAAAATATTCTTGTTTGAGAATAAATACATTATCTTTGTTCCTATTACTTATTGCTTAAGGTAAGTTTTCATATTTCAATGTTTCATATGGTGTGACGGTGTGAATCCTCCACGAGCTTGATAGAAAAGGACGGGCGAAGAAAGAAACTTATTCTAAGTGGGGGCCAAATTAATCAAAAAAATTTAATTAATGCAAAATCAACTTTTTCTTTAGTCTTTTCAAATTTTCATGATTTTTTCTCTTAATATGTGTATGAAGCATGAAGTATGAACCATGGCTTGAGTTTTCAAAATGTTTATTGTGGAGTAAATCCTCCATGGGATCGCAGGCAATTTTTTAAACTGGTCATAAGAAAATGGCAAAAATATGTGTTTGACTTATAAAATTTGATTTAGGTTCTCTTTTTTATCCTATTAAATAAACTTTAAAATTTTTAAAATCACCTAGTCGGTGCCTTGGAATAAAAAGAATTTTTACAGTGAAGAAAACAAAAAACTACTTGTTGAGGTACAATTTTTTCGCTCATGCCATTTGCCCCAATCAGCGGTGGTTTTAGAAATTTTATTAAGGGTGGTCACTAAAAAATTTAAATTACTATATTATTTTTCTTGGTACCATTTTTTAAGTAAAAATGAAATTAGAAATTATTTTTATTGAATAGGTTGAACGAGCTACAAATTTTATCTTTCTTTTTTTTAATAATAGGTTTTATTGAATAATTTTTTACTTCTTGTTGTTTGGTCTTGTATTGTTTTTGTTTGATTTTTGTTTGTTGTTATTTGGGTTAATATTTATTATTGTTATTTAAGCTTTAAAAAAAATGATTAAGAATTATGTTTGGGGGCAAAATTAATTTTGGAGTAATGCTATGTTTACAACATTTTTTCAATAAATCTTATGCAAAAAGCTGTTATTGGTGAGTAAAAAAATAATATTAGTATTTGGCCCAAATTAGAATCATTAACAGCTTACCACATTATATTTGTTGTGAAATTATTGTGAAAATGTTGTGAATGTAGTAGCACTACTCTTATTTTTGTTGAACCCAAATTTTTATAATTCATAAGTCAGGGTGTTCAAAAATTTTACTAAGGTAGTCACAATAGGTTAGTTTAGCATATAATATTTTTTTTGCAAGTCAGGGTGGTCTTGTGACCACTCTAGCTTGCACATAGAGCCACCACTGGCATAACTCCTATTTAGTCACATTTATTTATTCACCAAAAAATACCAAAATATCACCCATAAATTATTTAGAGTCTCCATGAATATTTCTCATCCCATTGACCCACAAATACTTCTTATCTCATTATCTAAATTAGGCCACGATATAAACTATCACAAAAAGCTCAAAAACTCATATCTTATCCAATTCCATTATCATTATTTAGCTAAACCCAAAACTAGCCCTACGAGCCCAATGCACACATCTCATTCTTTTTAAAGCCTAAGACTACTTATGCTTAGCAATATTTCAAAAACCCGTCATTTAAGTCCATGACAAAGCAATTTTATCAATGGAATTTAAATCCATAATCAAAGCATATGGTTTAAACCCATAATAATTTTATCAATGGAATTCAAATCTCATAATCAAAGCCTATGGTTCAAGCCCATGACAAATTATTTATCAAAAGCTCAATTCTCGTTGGCAATATCAAAAACTTAATTCTCATTAGCAATATCAAAAGCCTAATTTACATTGGCAATATATCAAAAGCCCAATTTTCATTGACAATATCAAAAGCTCAATTCTCATTGGCAATATTAAAAATCCAATTTACATTGATACTATTAAAAACTCAAGCTAGTTACTTGGCACAATTTAGTAAAAAGCGTAAGGTTATCAATACTTGGCAAAATACTATATCATAAGTATTTCACTTAAAGTCAATGATGAACAATGCTTTAAGTCTTAAACCTATTACTATAATATTACAAGCCCATGGAATCTATTAAAGTTATGAATACTGTTTCAGACCCCATTTCATTTTGTCCAATGGAATGGAATATTTCAGTACTGGTCTATTTCGGTGTACCATTTTGACCCGTTTCGGTTTATTGATCTCATATAGTTTTATAACATGAGAAATGCTAAGTCCACAACATTTTTACAATACTATCACAACCAATCTTATCTGATAGGTTATTATTGGTTGTAATAGGTAGGCAATTTAAGTTGTGGATTCAAATTAGAACCAATAACAACTTGCCACATATGATTTTTTGTGAAAATGTTGTTAAAGTAGCACTTCTATTTTAGAACATTTCAATTTAAAATAAGTAATAAAATCCAAACAGTTATTCTTCTAGTATTATTATTATTATTATTATTTGGTGTTTTTGGAAAACTTCTAGTAAGCAGTACTACTTGCATGTAGGGGTGTGCAACCAACCCGCCAACTCACCAGAACCGACTCAACCCAACCCAACCCGCCGGGTTGAGTCGGTTTTTAGGCCTTGGTGGGTTGGGTTGGGTTACAAAAAAATTTTGGATAGCAGGTCGGGTTGGGTTTGGGTCATAAAATTTCAAACCTGCCAAACCCAACCCGACCCACCCATATATTTTATATATATATATATATATATATATATATAAAATATTATATAATTAATAAAAATTTTAAAATAACCAGCTCTTCCTATCCTATATAAAAGCCAATTAGTTCACATAAACCCTAGTAAATTACTATTGTTTTTTAGTTATTAGTGTTGTTTGCCTTTAAAGAGTTACATTGATACTAATCTTTGGGTTTTTTTAATATATTAATATTTATATTTTTTTTCTACTCAATATAATAATAATAATAATAATTTGTCCAACTCATGGGTTCAACCCGACCCAACCCGACTCATGTGGGTTAGGTTGGGTTGAGTTGGACTAATGTGATGGGTTGGGTTGGGTTGGATTTTTTTTTGACCCACCATGGTGGGTTGGGTCAAAAAATCCCCTCAACCCGACCCATGCACACCTCTACTTGCATGTCACCCTTTAGTTACTAGTTCCACCACAAACTAACAAATAGGCGGTAGAAATAGTCACTCACTAGCTCTCCACCACATATTGATAAACACTAGATTACCCATATGCACAAAATACCCATCTCACATTGCTGACTAAACAATACCCATATGCAAATCACCTAGGAAAGTAGAATGAAAAGCAAATCTTGAAGCTAAATGTTTTGGTTCATCAATATCATCCACAGCTCTAAAGCATCACCAAACTATCTACAATAACATCAATAACATCATCTCAGTACAGAAAAAATACTCTAATGGATATCAAATCTCAACCTCTAAAGCAACGACAAGGTCCTTTCTTAAATTCATCTCTGCTCTTGGCTTGCAATATGTAATGAGAGAGATAGGTAAGCTTAGAAGTTAGAAATGAGTGATGAAATGGGAAATAATTGTGACTGACCGCGGGAAAAAGAGAAATTTAAGACTATACAAGGTACCGGCCGAAATTCGTTTACTGACCGAAATTCGCCGGAATTGGCCGAAATGAACGAAATAGGTGGAACAGAGTGGTGCTTCATACCGGGTAGCTGACTGGTACGAAATTTTCCAGTTGTTCCAGCCAGAACAGAACAGAACAGAATTAATAACATCGAAATCTATGACAATTATCTATTCATAAAACCCATGGCAATCATCTTATAAAAGCCCATGAAAAATTATGATTATTTATCTTAGACCCATGACATTTATTTATTTCATACTATATTATAAACCCATGGAATTTATATAATAAAAACCCATAGTCACTATTTATCTTATATCACAACATTCATAATATTTATTTCCAAAACTCATGGTAATTGTTCATCCTCCAAGCCCATTATGATTACCTATAGAAAAACCCATGAGAATCTCACATTATCCCATTATAGTTATTGTTACCATATTTTATTTGAAACCCATGGATATTGCCTCTATTAAAACCCATGGTAAATATTATTTACAAGAAACATTGGAGGTTATTATTTAAAAGCCCCAAAGAAAATATAATATACAAAATAATTCATGGCAAAAATTATTTATAAATGTTATGAGAAACTATACAAATTGTTATTTAAAACCCATGGATATTAATACCCAAAACTTATTATAAATATTTATTAAAACTCATGAATACAATGCATTTTTACTAACAACTAAAGCCCATGTAGAATAAAAATTCATAGCAATATATGGTAGTTTTGTCTATTTTGTAGGGTTCACAATGAGAAAGCAAAAGGATAGGCCCAAGTAGAGAGAACCACCAAGTCAGACGCCCACAAAAATACTTAGTCCTCATAGCCAAGTCCACCCTAAAATCTCAGCAAAAGCAGCTCATGTGTGCAAATTGACCCAACTGGAGAACCCCCTTCAGTTCTGTCTTCCATTGGAGAGCACCTTAAGAAGCAACCAAGCTCCCAAACCAAACTAGGAGATGGCCAACTATCCCATCAGCCTCTCTACCACTGCCAATTCTGACATGAACAATACCAGAGGCTAGGCTAACACCAAAAGGCTGAAATGCAACAAATACCATTCTTCCTCCCTAAGTTTTAGTTACCGCTGGAGGAAGCCATGACCAATTATCTAAACCCCAGCAAACTAGCTTCTGAAGTACTAAAAATGTCTAAAAAGTAATTCATGAACCAAGCTCATGAATTCCAAAAAGGAAAATTTAAGAAAATGTATTTTGGAGAGCATAAAAAGATCTCCAATGGAGCTTTCTGAAGTAGGCCAAAAGGTTGACACCTGACTTGGGGTGATAGTTCCTACTTTTTGAAGCTCAAATCTTAGTTGCAGCAACCAAGTTCTAGCCACATGTCTATCTTGATCTTATTGGCTGAGATCAATCTCCAAATTCTAGCATTTAATGACATTACCCAAAGAATATAAAAGACCCAAAAGCAAATCACATTGTTGACACTCAATTTTGCACCCACAATTTTTCCATGAAAGGTGACCAAAATAACCATTCTAGGTACCTAAAAATCATGGTTGCATATTAAACATTAAGTCATTCACCATATATTCATCATATATCATAAAAATGATCTGGAGATTTTAACGATCACAACGATACCTTCGATTTCCAAATCAAACAGTCGGATCGAAAGATATCACAAGATCAAGTTTTAAAGGTTTGCATGCATTCATTCGGGTGAAACTGATTATGCGTGATTAATTGAAATTAATTTTAATTGGTTAATAATTAAAATTAATTAAATGAATTTTTGTGATTGATTAAGTATTTTAATTAAAGTGAGATTTGTTACATGAGATTAAAACAAATAAGCTAATAATAGTTAAAGACAGTAGATAATTAGATTTCTGGGATGAGTTTTATTAGGAATATAACTCTAAGATTCACCCAAATACAGTTTTAGAGTCGGAAAACACTTCAAAAACGTGCTAATCAAGTAGCAGTTTTCAAATTCACATTCCAGGGAACTTTTGACATAGTAAACTTTGAAATTCGGAGGAGGCTATTTCTGGAAAGGTTGTAGGGAATCAAATTTTCCTTTGGCTTTCAAAATTTCAGCTTAATCCGAATTTTGAGTAGAGAGATATGGTCAAAATACTAAAACGTGTTCAGATCTGAAAAATCAGCTTAATTCTTATGCAAATCTCTTTCTTTTTTTTTAGGTTTTTGCCCATACATTTTTTGCTTATTTTTTAAGCTGATCTGACTTAAATTTCAAGCAACTAACACCTATAAATAGAGGAAACCTCTCAACATTCAGCTGCCCCTCTCCCCTTAACGTTATAGAAACTCTAGAAGTTTGACTTTAAGATTTTCTTTTTTGTTAAGTGATAATTCTTTAGAACTCAGAGAGAGATATTCTCTCTCATTTCTAAACCAAATTCCTCCTTTAGAATTCATTCGTGCATTGATGCATGTATAAATTTTATTTCTTTAGTAGCATGTACGTTTAATTGTCCATTCAATGTTAGCATGTAGATATCAATCTCTAGCATGGATTTTCTTTTCTTTAAGTCTTGATTCCATGTGGGTTCCAGTTAGCTCAATTAGTAAAATCTCTGATGGTTGTATAAGAGATCTGGGGTTCAATCCCGGCCTACACCAAAAACTGATTGGTGTCTTGGTCTGATGATAAAGAGCTATCATCAGGAGCGGATGCCATATGTTAAAACTTTCTAAAAAAAAACAATCTTGATTCCATGATTAGAATACAATGATTATTTGATTCATATGCTTGAACATGTAGATTTAGGGTTGTTCATAACATAAACATAATCTTAGATTTATGGTGATTTGTTATTAAAGTTTCCAAATCTGCAATTTTCTCATTAAAAACTCAACCTTTTTCATATCTAAATTAGAACCGTAATTTTCTCATTAAAAATTCATCTTTTTTCATATCTAAATCAAATCTGCAATTTTCTCATTAAAAACTCATCCTTTTTCATGTCTAAATCAAATTTACAATTTTCTCATTAAAAACTCATTCCTTTTCATCTTTAAATCAGATCCACAATTTTCTCATTAAAAACTCATTCCTTTTTATGTCTAAATCAGATCTACAATGTTCTCATTAAAAAACTCATTCTTTTTCATATCTAAATCAGACCTGAATTGTTCTCACCAAAACTCATAGATTTTTACATTAGAATCCAGATCTCCACTTTGTCATCAAAACTCTTTTTCTTTTCTTTTTTTCCTTTTTTTTTTTTTCTTTTTTTTTTACATAATTCACCTTAGATCTACATATTTTTATTCAAAACAATGTTTTTCACATTAATCATCAGATTTGATTCTTTACATAGAGTAGAATGTAGATTTGAGGTCTCTAAATAACATTTAGTCATAGATCGAGGAAAACTAACATAACGTGTTGCATTTCATAATCTGTTGCATATGGGTCATGGGTATTTAAATGGTTATTTAGAGTCTAGAAGACCGAACTTTGTCTAGGCAAAATGGGTGCCTAACACATTCCTATTCTGTAACCTAGCCCCCAAACCTATGGTTTTGGCTCGTAAAGTGGTGTTTTATCATTTTCTTTTGGTAGATTGTATTAGGACCAAAGTTTTGTATCTTTTTTACTTAGATTGTATTTAGGACCAAAGAGATGTAATACTTTACTCTACCAAATTGTATATGTGTTTCCGAAAATGATATCTGATGTTATTCAATATGTAATCTTGTATTTTTCATAGTTTTCTTACTTTTTCATATAAACTAAGTGATGACTCCACAAAACCCTAAAAAAGAGGTGCCAATACCATCCTTTTTTGAGAGCCAGTCTCTGACACAACATTTTTGGCCAAATTCTAGGTTAGATGCTTTGAATTTCAGCTCCATCTGACATTATCCAGAGGAGACAAACATTCAAAAAGAGCTCATACCATTTTTGGCCAAATCTCATGATGGATACTTTGAAAATTTCCTTGCTAATTAGGCCTAAATTTTTTTTTTCCTTTGCTAATTGCTCCCTAAGCTTCATTATAAAAGGAAAGCACCATCTACTCATCAAGGGGGACAAAATCCTCTTAAAGTCTCCATCAATCTTACTATTTTTAGCCCTTAATTTAGAAATAAGTTCATTTTTTAGTTCATAAAGGCCCATACCCATCAACTCACAAAGATTCCTTCTATTTTCTAACAAAACCTAGCACCATAAAGGTCTCATGATTAGCTACAATCAGTCTCTCTGCCCCATGGCCAAAAATAATTAGATTTCTTTACCATTTTATTCCCACATCACCATATATTTACTCACCCACTCATATAAGAGTAGTTTCCATCATTTACCATACCATCTTCCACATATTCCATCATGGGTATAGGAAACTTAGTTAAATATTTGCTGCACTAAGCTGGTCTCTTTTCTCTCTCTTCATTCCATCCTAATTTTTCCTCTTTTACTTGTAATTATGAAGCCTTTAATCCTTGTTTATTGCTATTATAATAAAGGTCATAATGTCTTGGACACTATGAAAGTTTTCCCTAATGTTATCTGTGGGAGGGGTAGGGTCCGAGTACGGAATAGAGCCCGTCGGCCCAGTCCGAGGAGGTGGAAGGGTCCACCCACACATTAGTCCTGACCCAACACATGGATGAGAATCTGAGGGGGAGAGATGAAAAGGTCGAATCCTCGAGGAGTCTAAAGAGCGAGCGTTGCTCGAGAAGCGTCGAGCAGGCCACCTGCACCAGAAGACAAAATATTGAAGAAAACGATAGAGATGTGCAAGCAAAAAAAAGGGAAATATCCAGATAAAGTAATCATCACCTCCACATTCAATGCAATGCACCAACTCAGTTGGTCACATTAATGGAGGAATGACCCCTAAATAGTACCCTCACAGCTTGCAACACATTTTTCCACCTCCAACAAAACCTTGATGGGACAAGCATCCAAAGGAAGGTTAGTGACTGTACAAGTGGAGGGTTAGGATGCAATTTAGCTGACTATATAAAGAAAGGAAACCACTCCAGAAGAGGGCACGAAAAACTGAAAAGAGATATTCCATGTGTAACACTATCCTTAATTAAGACTTGAATATTATATGAATTGATGTTCCTCGGCCTAACCCAAGGAAGTGTTAATCTAAAAATCTACTGCTCTCTTGAAACTTATGTAATGTTTTTCCATTCACTTAATAGCTAAACCATATAAGCATATCAAGGTTGACCTCAGAAGCCTACTCTTTAACAAATTAATTGTATTGGGCCATCATACTTAAACTTTCTATTCTAGGAGGGCTTAAGTGTTTTTGCTTGCTTACATTAACTTAATAATAATGAGAAAAAAATATATGATTTTTATCATGTAAACACATTTATTAACTTATCAAACATTACCACTGGAGGTTTGTCATATTCACTACTAGATCGTTTTCCTTTTGTATACTTGTTATAATGGGCCCAATTTTATATTAATATATTATTATGGAAATGCATTTTAGGTTTTGTTGTTGTTCTTGATAAGATGTATAAGATGCAACCTATATCTCGAGCTAAGGATGAACCCATGCCATCACATGATACTGAAAGCCTTTGGGCCATGTCTTGAAGCCCAACGTTGACTCTTGAATTTTACCTCCCTAAATATTTAATTAAGGGAATAACAATAATAATAATAATAATGGAGGAAATGCAGAATTTTTATTATGCAAATACACTTATTAATTTGCCAAACATCTACCGTCGGACTATTATTTAAACACTTATTGTGGTGGGCTATCCTTTGTGCTAGCTTATCTTTGCAAGAAGTATTTTTGAGGTCTTATCATGATTTTTGTTAGATGCAATCCGGACCTTGAGCAAAAATGAGCCTTTCACACTTCATTGATAGCCTTTGGGCCATACTCTAAAACCAAAGTGGTGTCTCAGTCTTGGCTTTCCAAATATTATATTGGCAACGAAAAAATGCCCCCCTTTCCCCCAACACTACTTATGTCAGTTATGTTGTGTGCTACATATATGCTTAAATGGTCCTTGAAAGCCTAATTACCAAAAATCAATAATCACACACACACACACATAATTATTTTTTATATAAATATGATTAGATATGAGTGTGTGATCTTGGTTTTATAATGAATGTTTTCTATCATTTGATTAACACACAATTAGTTTTTTAGGGTAAATAGGATTGAAATTCAAGTCCTTTATTCAAGGAACAATAAATATTACCATTTGAGTTAACTTGAACCAACAAAAATAGACCATTGTGATTAAAAGGCTTTTGTAGTAAGTTGCCTTCCTATCATGGCATATTAATAAAATATTTGATGTGTACATTGAGCATTTGCATCAGTATGCAAATAGAAAAATGTGTCAAATTTACACATTTAACTCCCGAAATACCCACATTAGTCAAGTTAAAAATGCGTAAATTTGAAAAATTACTAAATTAAGTGTGTAAACATACACATTTATTATACCTTTGTATATCATTATTTTTTTTTTAAAATTCTCTCACCTCATTAGATTCCCTTCCCCCCCCCCCCCTCTCTCTCTCTCTATGAAGATAATAATAAACAAAGAATGAAAAATGATTACTTAAATAAAATAGAATGTTTGAATAGATAATCTGATGTATATGTTTTTGAAAAGTGATTGTGTAAAATAGAAAAAAGTAGGTCCTTATCAACGATGGCTCAAGGAATTTTTTCTAGAGTGGTCATTAAGAAACTTAAATTATTCAAAATCTAAAAAAAAGATAACTCCATATATTGACCACAAGAAAAGAAAAAAAAAAAAAAACCCACACAAATACATAAAGTTCTGCAATTTCCTTCAACAAATTTTCTAATTTTGAAATCATTACATGATAGTCTTATTATCAATGTTGCAAACTACACATTTTTCAAATTTTTAGTTTAATAAAAAAAAATTGGGCATTTTCTTTTTATTTGTAAGGTCCTAATATGTTGCTAAGGGGACCAAAATTTAAAAACAAAGTTTGACTACAAACTTAGTTGTAGCCTAAGATTACAACTCTCACTAAAATAATTAAGATGGCTACAAATTTTGAAAATCTAACCGTTGAATTGCATATTTTTATATTCTTAAAACAAATGTCAAATTTCAAATCAATTGGATGTTTTTACTATTTAATCCATAAACTTATTTTTTTATGTATAACATTAAACTACAAAATCTCAAAATTTTAGAGTCAGGATTTTTTGGTTAGTTATATTTAGTGGGTTATTACTTATTAGTAGAGGATTCCAAAATTCTAAAAACTAGTCGCTAACCCGTGCGATGTACGGGATAATTTAAAGCAAGTTGTTGACAATTATTTTTGTTGAAAGTAAGTAATTAACCTACTGAAAGAAATAAGTTTTTGTTGACATTTTTCCTTCAGAATAATTTTCATAAACTTAGAAGAGTAGGTGTTGCATTCCGTCAATGATCAATAGAATCTTTTTTTTTTTTTAAATCATACCCAACAGCTATATAAAGATGGCCGAATCCCAATTACACTACCAAAAATAACCTATAATTATATATATATATATATATATATATATATTGTGCACACCCAAAACCGAAACCCGTTGGGCTGGGCCTCACTTGGGCTCACAACTTACTTGTATGGTGGGTTTGGATTTCCTACCCTGGGTCGTTCTAAACGCCAAGGCTCAATGGAATCACTTTCCTCTCCTCAGGGGTCTGAACCACCTTCTCACTCTGTTCTCTCTGTTTACCCTCTTCCTTTCCTCTTTTTTCCAACCCTTGTCTTCTCAAAACTTCTTGTATTTATAGTTCGCAGAATAGCAGAGAGGTCATAACTATTTGCCAATAAGTGCAACCGGCGGTCCAGTATTATCGATCGTAAGTGGGTGGTTAGGTAGGCATGGGAAGCGGTGAGGGTGGCGTTGGAACTTGGTTCCCACCTCCACGATAGTTCTCGGCAGCGGTGCCTCTCCGAGGCACCGCCGGGTAGGTGCAGGGCGGGGTGTCTCGCGAGCCGTATGTTTATCACTGCTCGGGAAGGGGTTCGCCGAGAAACGATGAAAAGGCAAAACTTGGGTCTGCAGCATGCGTGGCTCGGGGGTGGGCCGCTAGGTAGAGGGAGACCGGCCTCATGGGCCATGTACCCAGGCCAGGGCCCAAGGCCCGCTATGGGCCATGGTGCGGGGGCCGTACAATAGCCCCCCCTTGATTCGCTCCCCATTCCCAGGGGTGAATCAAGGATCATGAGGGGTAAATGCCCGTCTGGGAAGTTGAAGGGTCAGTGCCCGGCCATTAAGGGGCGCATTAATGCGCGTCTCAAAAGACGCGTTTGGAGTTGATTGACAGCCTATCCGCCATCATTGTCTGACGGTTCGTGAACCGAGGCGTCGCGCGTGTGGCCGTTGAAGCGGCGGTCCGCGTGGTTTCCTTCCAGTGGATCATTAAATGCCTCTCATTCTACTCCCCACGCTTATAAATAGTACCTCTATTCACTGACTCTCACTTTCGCATTCCTCACCTTTCAGTATCCTACTCTGCTGAGCATCCCTCTTTCGTGGTTCATCTACTGGCCCAAAACACACTCCCTCCCTAGAGCCCACAGTAAGTTCCTTTCCCTCTTCTTGCTTTTTCAGTTCAGCCATTTTAGTCTATTTTTTGATAATCGTAGCATTTCTTTTCCCTTTTATTAAAAAACACTCGTTTTGGAGAAAACATGAGTTACTCTTACCTCCTTTCTTCCGAGCATGCTTTGGCTAGATTTAGGGAAGCATATAATGTTCCTAGTGACGTAGATATTGCCTACTGCAATATGGGCGATATTGACATCCAGAGGCGCCGTGGTGAAAACACGGTGTTTTTTCCCTTGATGGCCATCTTAGAGGGTGAGCTTAGGTTCCCGGTTGATCCTCTAATTCTTAGTACCCTTAGATTTTACGGCCTTTGTCCTGACCAACTCCCTCCCAACTTTTACCGGATAGTGAGTTGTGTGAGTAGGTTGAACCAGTTGTACGGGTTGCAACTAAATCACTATGACATTAATCAGATGTATAGCTTGTGCGGAAATGTCGAGTCTGACTATTATATAAAGACTAGGGATGCGAGGGTACGGCTTATTTCATGCCTACTAGATTCAAATCGTAACTCGGCTAAAGATTTCGTTCGAGTGAGCGGCAATTGGTTTGCCGAGGAGATCCCCTGTGCGTTTTCGCCGCGCGACGTTGGTCGGTGACTAGCCTTTATTTGCTTTGGTCTCCTTTGACTTCGGTCCCGTTATGTAATCGTTAACCCTTCTTTCCTTTGTGCAGAGACCAAAAGATTCAAGCCGGACATCAGAGTGGTACATATTCGGGACCTGAACTTTGTGCTCAGGTCGGAAATCTTCGTACACACAGACGGACAACTCCTAGCGTCCCACCTCATTCTCGGTGTCAATCCCGTCTACTCAACTTGGCAGGCGTTCAGCCAGGCTCTGCTAGTTGACAGCCCTCTCCTCTCATATATCGACGTCCTGCACGCAAACTTCCTTCCCCCAAGGCTAACTGTAGGCGAGGCGCGTGATCTCGGTCCCCGCTACATTTGTTCAGACGAGCGACAGCCCATTCGTGACGAATCAGCCGAGCGCGTATCTGTCGAGCGTAGGAGACGCGCCCACGAGCAAATCCATCAAAAAGCTCCCGCTCAGCCCGAGAGAACCGTAGATCCCGAGGCTCCTGTTCGGGAAGGGGAGGGTGCTGCCGCAGAACCGACTGACTCTTTTGAAACAGGATCCGATCCAGGCAACGCCATGGTGGCCAGGAGGAAGATGACGATAGACTACTTTGTCCCGAGTGCCCGGCTGGCCGTGCAGCAACAAAAAACCCCCGGCCAAGATGCTCCGCCTCCCGTTGTCCCACCATCCCAAGTTCGAAAAAGGCCGGGCACAACCGATCAGCCTCAGACGGGCTCGGGCAACGTGCCCCCACGACTCTCGTCTGGTATCGTCATCCGGGAACCGATACCGCAAACCAGGATAGACATGGCGTCTACTTCCCGGGCTCCAGCAGCATGGCGACCCTCCTTCCAACTGGGCGATGAGCCTCTTCCATCGACGGCCAGTGCCCGAGTATGGGACAAAGGTCATGGTGGCCGTGTGGCGCAGAGTCTGGCACGCGGCATCCTCTTGCCCGGGACTTGCACGCCTTCACGGATTCGACGGATGAGTCTTTGGGGAGGCGTTTGCAGTGGCACACCATAGCGGTAACTGTTTCACTTTTCTTTATGATTCTCGGTTTCCCATTTGCTTATGTACGTGTACTTTCCATTTTACCTTACAAAGTGAATATTGTGTGGTCAGGCTGCGCAAATGTCGTATGTTATGGACGGGAGGATGCAGGAGTTGGCCGAGGAGGTTGAGCGGGAGAAGGCTCTGAAGGATGTCGCTGAGGCCACAGCGAAGGAGAAGTCGAAAATTGCCGCGGAGGCAGAGAATAAAATTGCTACAGCCGTGAAGGCCCAGGCTCTTGCCGAAACGAAGTCGGAGGAACTGGAACTGCAATTGGGAGGCACTGAGCTTAAATTGGCGGAGGCTCAGAGCTTGAATACCATGTTGGAAGGGCAATTGGCCGATTCGAAGGCGGCGCTGGAGGCCTGTGAAAACAAGTGGTATAACGAGGGGTTCGCGGACGCCGAAAATTCGACGGAACCGGTCATTCGTCAGGCCCACAGGCTCGAATTTGAGGAGGGTTGGTTCGCCGCTCTCCAAGCATTAGGGATTCCCGAGGATTCTCCGTTGAGGGATCGCAGCAAGATCCCTTTCCCGAGTAACCCCCAAACCGAGAATCCTGCGCCCCTTGTTATTGACGAAGAAGAGACCTCCAGTATGAGGGAACTGGTGAACGCCATTGATTCTCATGCAGTGCCGACCGACATGGAGGGGACTAGCCACCCCCATGGTGGGGACCGAACCGGGGGGGACATCCAGCCGCCAACTCCTTACGCCGACCAACACTCCCAAGAGGACGCATCCTCTGCTCATGTGGCGGATATCTGAAGTTGAAAGCTAGCCCTTCCTTATTTTTCCTTCTTTTGAGAATTTAAATGAGCGGAATTGCCTATGTCACCGGGTTGTGGTGACGGGATATTTTGTTTATGTTCTCTTTTTTATTTCGAGTTGCCGGGTTTTGGCAACAAAACATTAATTTAAGTTTTATGCTTTAATATGAATGCTTTATCGTGTTGCTCTTTCGTATTGACCGAGTAATGAACTCTTGTTGGTTGCCTCTTTATTGTGATGTGTTCGACCATGGTAAGGCCTCCACATGCTCGGAGATAGTGTTCTAACCAAGGGTCAGGCTTTTCTCTTAGGATGAAGCGACTAAGGTTTTCACGTGTTCGGTGATAGGATCAAACTGGGGATTGGGTTTCCACCTGCTCGGTGATTAGGTTCGAACCGAGTCAGGTTTCTGTCCTTAGAACAAAAAGGCTAAGGTTTCCACCTGCTCGGTGATTAGGATCGAACCGAGAGTCAGGTTTCTGTCCTTAGAATAAAAAGGCTAAGGTTTCCACCTGCTCGGTGATTAGGATCGAACCGAGAGTCAGGTTTCTGTCCTTAGAATAAATCGTTCAGGTTTCCACCTGCTCGGTGATTAGGTTCGAATCGAGGGTCAGGTTTCTGTCCTTAGAACAAAAAGGCTAAGGTTTCCACCTGCTCGGTGATTAGGATCGAACCGAGAGTTAGGTTTCTGTCCTTAGAATAAAAAAGCTAAGGTTTCCACCTGCTCAGTGATTAGGATCGAACCGAGAGTCAGGTTTCTGTCCTTAGAATTAATCGTTCAGGTTTCCACCCGCTCGGTGATTAGGTTCGAACCGAGGGTCAGGTTTCTGTCCTTAGAACAAAAAGGCTAAGGTTTCCACCTGCTCGGTGATTAGGATCAAACCGAGGATCAGGATTCTGTCCTTAGAACAAATCGGCTAAGAATAAACATTGCTCGGTGAATGGGATCGAATCGAGAATTTTAGTTAGAGCAGTGCGGGTCTGCATGAAAAACATCATTAGTATAACCGACAAAACATATACAACAGGTTGCGGTTAACTTTATGCTCGGAGAATCGCCCATCAATGATAGTATTTCTTGAGGTTATGGACGTTCCACGGTCGGGGCAGTTGTCTCTCGTCTAGGTCTTCCAAAAAGTAAGCCCAAGTGCCGGCCACAGCTGTAACCCTATAGGGTCCCTCCCACGTCTGCGCCAATTTCCCGGCACTAGTGTCCCGCATGTTGCCCACGGCTCTTCTGAGAACCAAATCCCTGGAGACAAACTTCCTGCTTCTCACTCCTCGGTTGTATCTCTGGGCGAGCTTCTGCTGGTATTCCGCGAGTCGTATTGTCACCATCTCGCGGTACTCTTCCACCTTGTCCAAATGTCCCACCATCATTTCGTCGTTTTGGGCGTGATCGAACCCCGCTACTCGCGCACTGCATAGATTCACCTCGGTAGGGATCACGGCTTCCGCTCCGTACGTGAGAGAGAAGGGGGTCTCCCCAGTGGACCGTCTAGGAGTGGTGCGGTATGCCCACAAGACTTTATGAAGTTCCTCGGCCCAGTTTCCCTTTGCTCCCTCCAATCTTTTCTTCAGCCCACTCACAATCACCTTATTCACGGCCTCGGCCTGACCGTTGCCCTGTGGGTAAGCCGGAGTCGAGTACCTGTTTTTGATGCCGAGACCACTGCAAAACTCTCGGAACGCCCGGCTGTCAAACTGTAGCCCGTTGTCAGATATGATAGTGTTCGACACCCCAACCCTGGTGATGATATTTTTCCATATGAACTTCTTTACTTCCACATCTCGTATGTTGGCCAACGCTTCAGCCTCCGCCCACTTGGTAAAATAGTCGACGGCCACCAAAACGAACTTTCGGCCGCCTGTTGCCCGAGGGAACGGGCCGATGATGTCCAGCCCCCATTAGGCAAAAGGCCAAGGACTGCTGATCGGGTTCAGGTGGCCCGCGGGCTGATGGATCAAAGGGGCGTGCTTTTGACACTGCTCACACTTAAGCACATACTCGGCGGCGTCTTTCTGCATCTGAGGCCACCAAAATCCCTGAGTCATCGCTCGGTGTGCCAATGAACGTCCCCCGACATGGCCGCCGCACACCCCAGAGTGGAGCTCCGCCAAGAGCTCGCCCACCTTCTCCGGGCGTAAGCACAAGAGGTACGGCCCTCCGAAAGACCTTCGATACAAAGTCCGGTCTTCTGCCAACCAATACCGAGAAGCCATCCTACGGATCCTGATGCCCTCTTTTTCGTCACTCGGTAATTGGTCGTCGGCCAGAAAGTTTGTAATGGGGTCGATCCAGCACGGGGCAGGGGCTGTGACGGCCGTGACATTGATCCTTGTAGTTCCCGAGTCGCTCATTACCCTGACGCTCGGCTCCGAAATAAGCTCGACTTTGATTTGCCGTGGTATCTCCTTGGTTACTGACGATGCCAGCGTAGCTAGGGAGTCAGCGTGTCTGTTCTGTGTTCGGGCTACGTGGAAAACTTTCACCGTGTTGAAACTGGTCATAACTAGCCTTGCTTGTTCTAGGTACGCTTTCATGCGGGGATCTCGGGTTTCAAAACTGCCCCGCACCTGATTAACCACCAGACGCGAATCCAAGTATAGCTCAATCTCTCGAGCCCCCAGGCTCGAAGCTACCCTCAGTCCGGCCAGAAAAGCCTCGTATTCCGCCTCGTTGTTGGATGCCCTGAAACTTAATCTAAACGAGTGTTCTAGTCGTATTCCTTCGGGGGTGATCATAACAACTCCTGATCCGGCACCCGTGGAGCTCGACGCGCCATCTACGAATACCTTCCACGGTCGAGCCTCCAGTTGGCAAACCATTTCCCCCTTCTCTCTGGGCGAAAACTCAGCGATAAAATCCGCAAGTACTTGGCCCTTCACCGAGCTTCGAGGTCTGTACCGTACGTCGAAGGAACCGAGTTGAGTCCCCTATTTGGCTATACGGCCCGTAAAATCCGACCTCCTCAATAATGACTGTAATGGGTACTCAGTTAGGACGTATACGGTGTGAGCTTGGAAATAGTGCGGCAACTTCCTGGTGGCGTGTATCAGGGCTAATATGAGCTTCTCCAAGGGCAAGTATCTCGTCTCGGCGTCGGCAAGAGTTTTGCTGATGTAGTACATGGGTTGCTGGATCCCTTTGTCCCTCAGTAGCACAACACTCACGGCGTGCTCGGATACCGCCAGATACATGAATAAATCCTCACCTGCCTCCGGTGCCGCAAGCATGGGCGCTCGCGCCAAATAACTCTTCAGATCCACAAAGGCCTCTTCGCACTCCTCGCTCCACCGAAATCCAGTCCATTTTTTCAGCAGTTGGTAGAATGGTCGGCAGCGATCTGCGAATTTTGAGATGAACCGGTTAAGGGCGGCCAGCATCCCGGTTAGTATTTGTACTTCCTTCAGGTTGCTCGGTGGCTTCAGTCTCTTCACAGCTTCTATCTGGTCGGGGTTGACCTCAATCCCCCGTGTACTGATCAGGTACCCCAAGAATTTCCCTGCCCCGACGCCAAACGCGCATTTCTCCGCATTAAGGCGCAACTTGTGCCGCCGGAGGACCTCGAAAACCGCTTGGAGGTCCCCCATATGCAAGGCTTCCTATTTGCTCTTAACCACCATGTCGTCGATGTACACCTCGACCGTACGCCCTATCTTGTCTCGGAACATTCTCGTCATCATACGTTGGTAGGTGGCCCCGGCGTTCTTCAGCCCGAAGGGCATCCTCGTGTAGTGGTAATTTGCCTCCGGGGAAATGAACGCCGTTTTTTCTTGATCCTCGGGCGCTAGGGCGATCTGTTGATACCCTTGGAAAGCGTCCAGAAAGCTCATCCTCGGGTGCCCACACGTGGCGTCCACCAGCTGATCAATCTTTGGCACGAGAAAAGGGTCTTTGGGGCAAGCTCTGTTCAAATCAGTGAAATCGACGCAGACCCTCCACTTGCCGTTCTTCTTCTTCACTACCACGGTGTTCGCTAACCAATCCGGGAAGAAGATTTCCCGAATCACCCCTGCCTCTTTCAATCTCTGAACTTCCACTTTTACTGCTTCGAAGTGCTCCCAGACTGATCTCCTCAGCCTCTGTTTTTTAGGGGCGAATGAGGGGTCAACCCCGAGTCTATGCACGATGAATTCGGGATCCACCCCGGGCACCTCGTATGGACTCCATGCAAATACGTCCACATTCTGTATTAGGAGTAGCAACATCTCTACTTTTTCCCGGTCCTCCATGCTCTCCCCTATTTGGAAGTACTTGTCCGTATCCGGCAACACCTTTACCTTGAGCATGTTCTCAGCGCGCGCGACCTCTGGCGGGCCCTGTAGTTGCTATAAAGGCGTCCCCGATGACGAACATTTGGGGTCGGCCTGATCCTTCTGGTCGGTTTGCTCCTTTTTCCAATCGACCATGGCGATCAAACATTGCCTGGCCGCCTGCTGACTTCCTTGTATCACCGTGACACCATAATCAGTGTGAAACTTGACCCTCATGTGCAGAGTGGACGGGACAGCCCCCATTTCATGTATCCATGGCCTCCCTAGAATCGCCGTGTATGGGGAGTACGAGGTAACTACAAAGAAGCTCACCATCGCTTCCTTGCCCCCCATGTTCACGGGCAGACAGATTCGCCCCTCGGGCGCCACCATTTTCCCATCGAACCCAACCAGGGGAGTGTTGTACTTCGACAGATCCTCAGTCCTCAACCCGAGCCCCCTGAATAGGTCCGGGTACATAACATCCACTCCGCTTCCCTGGTCTATCATTATTCTCTTCACAACGAAGCCGCCAATCCTTGCCGTGACTATCAATGCGTCGTCGTGCGGCTGAATGGTTCCTTCCAAATCACTATCGTCGAAAGAGATCGGCTCTCGGGTGGGTCTGATCTTCTTCGCGGGAGGCGGCGCGCCCATACTCCCCTCTACCGATATCACTGTCAAAACCTCCTTCCCTTTTGCCGTTGAGACGCCCCTCAAGGAGACGTGGATAACGTCAATTATCCCAAGAGGGGGTGGAAGGGGATTCCCTCTGTGTGGGGCGCCATGCCCCGTTCCCCGATCCCTGGCATCCGTCACAAAATCCTTGAGGTGTCCCGCCTTAGCCAACTGCCCGAGATGGTCTCTTAACACTCGGCACTGCTCCGTAGTATGCCTCCGGTCTTTGTGGTAGGTGCAGTATAGGTTCTGATTCCTCCTAGAGGGGTCGCCAGCCATCCGGTTCGGCCATCTGAAGTACAGCTCGTGCTTGATCTTATCCACAATTTTATGCACGGGCTCTTTGAACGTCACATTCACCTCCCCTGCTGGCACTACTGGCTCTTGAATCCTCAAATTTCCCCGTGCCCTCTGTTGAAAACCGCTCAGCCGAGGACGATCTGTCACCTGTGTCTTGCCTTTGCTTTGTATTCTATCATCTTCCAACCGCTTGTACTCCTCGATGCGCCTCATCAACTGCCTCATATCCTCGGGAGGTTTCTTAGTTAATGATTCCCTCAACCCCGACTCGTCAGGCAATCCCATTCTGAAAGTGCTCGCTGCAATCTTCTCGTTTCCTCCGCCAATCTCGTTGTAGAGCTCCCAGTATCGGCTAGCATAATCACGGAGGGTTTCCCCTGCCCTCATCTTCATAGACAGCAGCGCGTCCACCGGTTGTTGTTCCCGGCTGCACGTCACGAAACGGGAACCGAACTCCTGTATTAGCTCGGCGAAACTGTGAATGGAGCCCTTGCGCAACCCGTTGAACCACCTTAAGGCCGTGGGACCAAGGCTGGAGGGAAAGACCTTGCACATCAGAGCGTCATTACGGGTATGCAAAGACATCATCTGGATATAGTGGCTGACATGCTCCACGGGGTCCGCTTTCCCGCCATACGAATTGAACGGCGGGCGCGTAAATCTGTCCGGCATCGGTGCTCGCTCAATATCTGCTAAGAATGGTGACCGAGCCGCCCTGCGCAATGCACGGCTCATAGCATTCATGGCCGCATTCCTCGGCCGTCCCTCCGGAGAATCCGAGTCCCGATTCCCGTATTCCCGCGACCGAGAGCGATTTTGCCGCTGGTGAGATTCTGCTGAATGGGAGCGGTCTATGCGGCGACGGGACTCCCTCAAGCGCGAGCGCTCCCTGTGGCGGCGGGATCCCGATTGATTCGATCCTATCCCGCGTCTCCCTCCCTCGGCGTCTGGCCTTCTCTCTCGGTCGTCTTGACCGGCTCGGCGGCGCTCGTTTCGTGCTTCCAACTCCAGGTCTCGTACTAACCTCCGCAGCCGCTCAAGCTCTTCATCCCTGACGTCGGGCTGCCTATGCCGGGAAGCATGGGATACCGTTCTCCCCGTTTGATACGACCCTTCTCCAAGGCTGGACCGCTCTTCCAGTTGCTCGTAAGCTGGGTCCTCGCGTCTCTTCTGCCTCCGTTCCCGCCAGGTGGAGCCCCTGGAAGACCCTGCTGAGCCACTCTCGGTGTTACCTTCAGACATCTTTCCCGTACACGAGTCTCGGCGGAACCACTGCTTAGTAGGATTTCCCACAGACGGCGCCAATTGTGCACACCCAAAACCGAAACCCATTGGGCTGGGCCTCACTTGGGCTCACAACTTACTTGTATGGTGGGTTTGGATTTCCTACCCTGGGTCGTTCTAAATGCCAAGGCTCAATGGAATCACTTTCCTCTCCTCAGGGGTCTGAACCACCTTCTCACTCTGTTCTCTCTGTTTACCCTCTTCATTTCCTCTTTTTTCCAACCCTTGTCCTCTCAAAACTTCTTGTATTTATAGTTCGCAGAATAGTGGAGAGGTCATAACTATTTGCCAATAAGTGCAACCGGCGGTCCAGTATTATCGATCGTAAGTGGGTGGTTAGGTAGGCATGGGAAGCGGTGAGGGTGGCGTTGGAACTTAGTTCCCACCTCCACGATAGTTCTCGGCAGCGGTGCCTCTCCGAGGCACGGCCGGGTAGGTGCAGGGCGGGATGTCCCGCGAGCTGTATGTTTATCACTGCTCGGGAAGGGGTTCGCCGAGAAACGATGAAAAGGCAAAGCTTGGGTCCGCAGCATGCGTTGCTCGGGGGTGGGCCGCTAGGTAGAGGGAGACCAGCCTCATGGGCCATGTACCCAGGCCAGGGCCCAAGGCCCGCTATGGGCCATGGTGCGAGGGCCGTACATATATATTACATTCCCACTTTTTTTGACTGGCCATACAGAAGTTATTATTAAAAATAATAATAAAATAATAACGCAATGATACAAAAAGAGGGAGAGGGGGGGATGAAACATAAATTTGACATAGACACTAGAAATTAATATCGAAAACTAAGAGCATACTCAAAAATTTCAAACTTCAAAGAGTCTCTCAAGTATATAGAGCCCCTAAAACAATTGGGGTAAAAAACCATTTTGAGAGCGGAATATATTCTTAGATCCCTTCATAAATTAAAATAATAAATGAAATAAGCCTTTCATAGTCATCATTATTATATTTCCGTAGAAACTAAACATGATAATTACAATAACAAACTACAAAATTTGTACTAAAATTATAAACTTTGACACTTTCAATGACGATAACTATCAAACTGGTAGCAGGAAAAATTAAATTTGAAACCATAATGGAGATTAAATTATAAGCTTACTATTTCAATCAAATTTAATAGAAGATTGGAATAATCCAAAAAAAAAGAAAAAAAAAGCAAAATGTACCTCTCAAAATATGATTTTGAATAACATTTAGCACCAACTTAACAATAAATTAAGGATAATTAACATATAAAATTTAAAGAGTAAAGTCATTTTGGAAACATCATATAGCCAAGTTTCAACCAATATAATCAAATCCAACGACACCAACAAATATTAGAAAATTCATATAAGGTTAGCACAAAATGTTGCTTAGATAAGCATATCAAAGCATTCTACAAAATAGAAGTTTTAGCAAAGATGTGAAAAAGAATGGCTTACTAAATGGGCAGATAATGTCACCTACTTAGGATTATCAGGTTGCAACCAATTTGATCAACAGAGCATTGTAGAATATAAAACATTGCAGAATAAAGCTGAAAGAAGCAATCTTTTTAAGCAGAATTTTTTAATGTTACGATGTGCTCATGCTCATTATCTTGAGCATATATTAATCGTTTCCATTAACAAAATACCACAACTTATCAAACAAAAAAGTAATAATTTTTATGTAATTCTTTAGACTATCTTGTGCATTTATTATATACAAAAAAGATTGATTGAAATCGTGAAAATTTCAACTGGGTTTCACACTACAAACAATGATGCATGTTTAAAAGCATAGAAACAAACACAATATACACACTCATATTAGATGTATATTGTGCATATTTTGAAAGATGAATTTTATCAAACAACTAAACTGCATTCAACTGAGAAACAAACCTTTTAAAGTCATATAAAATTTAAATAGTCAAGTCATTCTAAAAACATCATATAGCCAAGTTTCAACCAATATAATGAAGATACAACAGCTACTAAGAGGAACATACACCATAGTTAGCATCCAAGAGGGGCCTGTGGACTATTTACGAAATATTGTTTGTCCCTAGCTGCCAAAGTTTTTGCTAGTGCAGATTAACACAGAGACAGCGACACATGAGAATTCGAAGAGAGAACAGAGTGGATAGATGATGATCAAACCATATAAGAGGAACTCATGCACAAACACACAATCAGAGCTCTAAGAGTCGAATATGTCAAAACCCATCACATGCACACCCAACCTTGATACCTTATCATTCACTTCCGAAGAAACCCCGTGCCTTGTCTTCATCTTCCTTACATGGATTCCCACTTTTGTCAGATTCTCTTATGGTTTCCTGATATATTTTGAAATTTCAAAGATGAAAAACATATTAGATCAGTTAACTCTAAGACTTATTCAGACGCAAACAAAGATTAGCAACTCAAGTAAACTCAATGTAAGATCACAAAAACTATATATAATATAAAACTAATGATAAATTTAAACGTTTGTGACAAATTTAATGCATCAGAAACGTTGATAGTGCACCAAGTTTCAACCTGTGCATTTTTTCAAAATAATTGAAAGCCAGAAGGCAGAGAAGCAACTGGGAGGGGAATACCGGAGGCACGGAAACGTGACCAATACCCAAATAGTGGAGAAGATACATGACTGGAGTGGAGACAAATAAGGCTGGCATTTTAGGGTTTGAGAAAGGAGCAAAGTGAAGCGTGACTAAAAGATAGAAGAAAGAAGCAGATGACAAAAGGGGCTGCCGTGGGTTTGATAGAAGAAAGTTTTATTACGTTTTTTTTTTTTTTTTAATATTGTGCTGACGTGGAAAATTGTGGGAGCTTCAAAAGTTTCGGTTATATATATATAATATTAGGATTTTTTTTTTCTCAAAATTGTAAAAAAAAACCTCTATAGGAAGATTTGTCGGCTACAAGTTCCGAACAAAGTCAGATCTTTTGCATAGCCAGCAAGCAAAAACATCCTCCTAACCAAGGTTAATTTGTGCATAGGAAAGTGTTAGATAACCCAACTTGTGAGGCATGTAATGCTGAAGCCGAGAGTGGAGGGCATGTGTTCTGGGATCGCATAATAGCTCGGGAAGCTTGGAAGGTCACAAGAATCTCATTAGATGCTCACGGTTTGTCCTTTTTTGAATTGTCGACTTCCTGTGGTATCTGATGTATGTTAGGCACTTTGGGGATGAAATACTTGAGCTGATTGTCATGGTGGCTTGGTGCTTGTGGTTTAGTCGCAATGAATGTCGCCAAGGTTGACCTCAGCTTCAGAGTTCAGTGATAGTTCAGAAGGCCAAGTTCTTGTTAGAGGAGTTTCAAATTGCCAATTTTAAATTGCCACATCTTTCATCTAGGGAGGAAGCAACTTGGATTCCTCCCACTCCCCTATGGTACAAGATTAAAGTCGATGGTGTCACATTTTCCACAACCCATTGCTCTGGAGTTGGAATAGTCATCAAGGATAATGCAGGGAGGGTCATGGCTGCCATAAGCATGAAGATACCTTGTCCATTGGGAATGTTGGAAAGTGAATCAAAGGCAATAGAGGAAGGGGTGATTTTTACATAGGATATAGGAGTTCGTGAGGTAGTGTTTGAATGTGATTCCCTGTTTGTAGTTGAAGCCTTAAACGGGACTTGTGAAGCTCTAGTGACTATAAGCAATATTATTGATGGCATTTGACATTGAATGAATGACTTCAAAGATGCAAAGGTAGTACATGTTAGAAGAAAAGGGAATCGTCTGGCACATCTCATAGCACAATATGCTAAGTGTGTGTGTCCAGTCCTCGGTTATGTGGCCAGCTGTGTGGTTGGGCTCACAATTTACTTATTGAAGTGAGCTGATGGATATCCTACAATTGGAAGTTCCTTAGGACGAGGGTTAAAGTTAAAAAGGGGTCACTGATTAAGCTAACCAAGCAATCCTCCCTCTAAATTTGTTCTCCCTTTCTCTCTACTCTCTGGTTCCCTACTCTCTAGTGTCTAACCTTTTTCTCTCTTACCTTTCTCCTATTTATAGCCTTCCTTTAATGGGTCAGCAATGATTACTTTTAGCATTTTTTGTGTGGGTGGGGCCTGTTTGGATTATTCCTGACAAAAGAGGGCCCCTCTTTGGAAATAGGAACTCAGTCTTTGGGACTCGTAATAGAAGCCAAATGTTGCTTGGTGGCGATGCCCCCCAAGGCATTATCGACGTACCCCAAGATGAATCTGAGCAAGGGTGGCCTCAAGACTCGAACGATCCTCGGCTAAACCTACCAAACAACAGAGATTGGACCCACTAGGGAGCCATTATTCAACCTATACCATTTGGGCCTAATGGTAATGGGCTGATGACCAGACGATAGCCCCCCTTGATTCTTTCCCTATTCTTGGGGATTGAATTAAAGACTTACATCATATCTCCAGTCATCTCTTAGGGATACGAATCGTCAGCCATTAATTATAGATAAGACAACTTGTGATCTTTGGCACTCAAGATGACAGGTTGTCTCATCAAATGGCCATTATAACCTGATGGTTCGTGTACCAAGGCCACGTGCAACAATTACAAAATGAGGATCAATGGTTTTCCTGCCAAGGAATTCATTTAATGCTTCCTTGACTCCTTCTCCTATAAATTGTAACTCTCCCCTATACAGACCACTTCTTACTTTCGTACTTTCTCAACATTTATAGTTCCTGAGCATACATATCCCTCTCGAGATCATCTTCCCTAGTACCTACTATAAGTTTTTTCACTCTTTACCTTATCTTTTAAGTTACCTTCCTCTTTTTTGAAATAAGAAATGGGCTTTTCACATCTCCTTAGGACCGAGGCTGCCTTAGCCATCTTTAGGGCTAGATTTAACATTCCCTTAGATGTAGATGTAGTATACTGCCATGAGGGTAATATAGAAAATTATAGGCGTCCCCATGTAGTGTTTTTCCTTTTAATGGTTACATTAGAGGGTGAGGTTAGATTTCCCATTGATCCCGTGTTGCTTAGAACGCTTAGGTTTTACGGCCTTTGCCTTGACCAACTTCCGACGAACTTCTATAGGGTGGTGAGCTGCATAAGTTGGCTCAATCACTTGTATGGTTTTCACCTTGACCAACACAACATCAATTTCATGTATAGTAAGTTTGGTAACTTGAGGTCCGGGTATTACCTCAAGGTTCGAGATACCATGGTCCGACTAATATCATGCCTCCCCGACTCCAACAGGAACTCGGCGGGGAAGTACGTTAGAGTTAGCGGCAACTAGCTTGCTGGAGAGCTAACTTGCCCGACCTCACTGCGAGAGATTGGTCGGTATTTTCTATTGTCATACTTTTATTTATTATTGATTCATTATGTCTATTTTTGTAAATTATAGTTTGGTATTGTCATTTTATTATTATTGTTGTTATCTTTGCCTAATGTCTATGTTCCCCCTCATCCATACAAATATGAAGCGCTTCAAGCTGGATCCCAACGCTATACATGCTAGGGATTTAAATTTCATGTTGTGCTCCGAGATCTTTGTGCACTACGGCAGTCAGCTGAGAGCATCTCCTCTGATTCTCGAATGCACCCCTTCATATACAAGCTACCAAGATCCCAAGCAAGTGCTGATCGTGGGTAGTCCTTTACTATTATATCTTGACGTCAAACACCGAGGCTTTCTCCCGTGAGGATTAACACTCGAAGAGGCTCGGCGACTCGGTCCTCGGCAAATAAGGAAAGGTTCTCTTTTACCGATTAGGGACGGTTCGACTGATAAGGTTTTTCACGGCCGAGCCGAACATATTCTTGTTGCGGCAGGTCCAGTCAAGAGACTTGTGATAGAAGAAGTTGTAGATTCCTCTTCAGAAGGGACAGAGCCCAAGGAGTCAGCAGGGGAAATAGTGGTTAGGAGAAAGATGACAGCGGACCGGTTTCTGCCCGATGGGCAGGTAACCCCTCAACAACAAGTTCCTAGTAAGGTTTTCACCTAGTCGATGACAGATTAGTTGAGGCTAGGTTTCTATTCTTAGTGAGTTTCGGTAAGGTTTCCACCTAGTCGATGACTGGGTTAAGCCGAGGCTAGGCTTCTGTCCTTGTTCACTTTAAAGTAAGGTTTTCACTTAATTGGTGACCCAGGTCAGGCCAAAACTAGGCTTCTGTCCTTAAAATTTTGATAAGGTTTCCACCTAGTTGGTGACCGGGGTCAGGCCGAAGCTAGGCTTTTGTCCTTAGCTAATCTGCGAGGCATTATCTTGAGCAGCAAAGGTTATATATTACATATACATACAGTAATTAAACATACTGGTCTTCTAAACTTTACATTCTTAGTAGTAATACTTTTTCAAATTTTGAACATTCCATGGTTGGGGAAGTGGTCTTCATATCTTCTAGATAATATGCCCCTACTCTGGCAATAGTAGTTACTCTGTACAGCCCTTCCCAGTTCGGGGCCAGCTTCTCGGCACTGATGTCCCAAGCACCTCCTACCGCTCTACGCAACACCAAATCACCAGCACAAAATTCTCTTGACTTCACCCCCTTATCGTACCTTTGAGCCAGCTTTTGCTGGTAACTTGCCAGTCGAATTGTTGCCATTTCTCGGTGCTCTTCCAACAAATTTAGCCGCATCGTCATTAACTCGTCATTTACGGCTGGAGAAAAATTTGAGATCCCCATGTTGGACAAACTTATTTCCACAGGTATAACTGCTTCTACTCCATATGTCAGGGAATAAGGGATTTCTCCCGTTGATCTTCATGGCGTAGTTTGGTAAGCCCATAGTACGTTAGGCAACTCCTTGGTCCATCTACCTTTAGCCCCCTTTAACCTTTTTTTTAATCCGTTCCCAATTGCTTTATTTGTCATTTTGGCCTGGCCATTACTTTAGGGATATGCTAGGGTGTAGTACTTATTCTTTATCCCAAGGTCACCACAATACTTACGGAAGGCCTTACTATCAAATTGTAATATGTTGTCTGACACCAATGATTCAGGTACTCCAAACCTTGTCACGAAGTTCTTCCAGATAAAATTCTTGACATCCATATCTCAGATATTAGCTAGTGCCTCACCCTCAACCCACTTGGTGAAATAATCAATAGCTATCAAGACAAACCTTCTGTTTCTAGTTGCTCAGGTAAACGGGCCAATGATGTCTAGCCCCCACTGTGTGAAAGGCCATGGATTACTGATGGGATTCAAACTTCTTGCTGGTTGATGTATGAACGGGGCGTGCTTCTAATATTGTTCACACTTTCTTACATGCTCGGCAGCATCCTTTTGCATATTCGGCCACCAAAACCCTTAGGTCATAGCTCGGTGAGCCAACAATTGACCCCGAACGTGGCTGCCACAGATCCCCTCATGTAACTCCGTTAAAAGATCTCAACCTTAAAAGGGTGAAGACATAACAAATAAGGGCCCCCAAAGGACCTCCTATATAATCTCTAATCTTGGGATAACCAAAACCGTGCAGCAACCCTCCGCACTTTATCAGCCTCTCTGCTTTCACTCGGTAAACGATCTTCAGTCAAATATTCTATGATCGGATCTATCTAGCTCGAGTCGAGCTCTGAAACGACCAAGATCTTCACTTACGGGGTAATACTAGGCTCGTGTAACGTCTCCACCATGATCAGAAGCGGAATTTCATTATCCTGGGAGGACACCAATGTCGCTAAAGAGTCAGCGAGTTGATTATGTCCTCGGGGAATTTGGACTACCTTCGCCTTTTGAAACTTACTCATCATTTGCCCCACTAATCTTAAATTTTCAACCATCTGAGTATCCTTTGCCTCAAAATTCCTTTTAACTTGACCGACCACTAATCGAGAATCCGAATAGACCTCTACATCAAAAGCCTCTGGCTTGTGCGCAGCTCTAAGTCCTGTGAGGAGTGCCTCATACTCAGCTTCATTATTTGATGCTCGGAAACCTAATCTTAAAAAGTGCTCAAGCTTCACCCCTTCTTGTGACACGATTACTACACCGATCCCAGCACCCCTGGTATTGGATGCGCATCAACAAACATCTTCCAGGGCCGAGCCACCATGTTGTACACCTCGTGGAGGCTTCTTTCCACTAGGGTGAATAACGCGATGAAGTTGGCGAGGACTTGTCCCTTGACTGAATACTTGGGCTTGTACCGAATGTCAAATGACCCGAGTCTTATTCCCCTCTTAGCTATCCTCCTTGTAAAATCGGATCTTTTGAGTAGAGATTGTAAGGGGTACTCAGTTAACACGTAGACAATATGTGATTGTGGAAATAGTGGGGTAATTTCCTGGTGGCGTGGACTAATGCTAGTACGAGCTTCTCCAAAGGCAAATACTTGGTTTCTGCATCAACCAATGTTTTACTGATGTAATAGATCGGGCTCTAAATTCCCTCCTGATCCTTCAATAATACTACACTCACTACATGTTAGGATACTGCTAGATACATATACAAATCCTCCCCCAAATCCGAACAAGACAATATCAGCGCATTTATCAAGTATTTCTTCAAATCTTGAAAGGCCTCTTCACACTCCTCGGTCCACTGAAATCCCTTCTACCTTTTCAACATCTGATAAAAGGGGCAACACTAGTCTGCTGACTTTAGCACAAACCCAGTTCAAAGTACCCAACATCCTAGTCAATTTCTGCACATCCTTTGGATTGCTCAACAGCTCGAGCCACTCTATGGCACTTATTTGGTCAGGGTTCACCTCTATTCCCTGATGAGTGATCATATACCCGAGAAACTTGCTAGCCCCCACATTGAAGACGCATTTGTCGGCGTTAAGGTGTAACCTATACTGCCTAAGTATTTCAAATACTTCCATCAAATCGTTGACATGCCTTAGATTTTCCCAGCTTTTCACAACCATATCATCTATATACACTTCCACTATGCTCTCGATATTATCCCTGAACATCCTGGTCATCATTCTTTGATAAGTAACCCCCGCATTCTTAAGGCCGAAAGGCATTTCCGTGTAGTGGTAATTGGCCTCGAGGGATATAAATAATGTTTTCTCTTGATCCTCGGTTGCTAGAGCAATATGATGGTAGCCCTAGAAAGCATCTAAAAAACTCATCCTTGGGTGCCCACACGTGGTGTCCACTAGTTGGTCAATCTTTGTTACCGAAAACGGATCCTTAGGGCATGCCTGATTAAAATCGGTAAAATCCACACAAACTCGCCATTAACCATTCTTCTTCTTCACCACTACGATGTTAGACAACCATTCCGGGAAAAAGACCTCCCAGATTGCCCCAGCTTGCTTCAATTTTTTAACTTCTTGCTTCACAACTTCTACATGCTGCCTAGCTGATCTTCTTGGTTTCTGTTTCTTAAGGGGAAACGACAGGTCTACATTAAGTTTGTAAGTAATAAAATCTGGGTCCACCCCTAGTACATCATATGGACTCCAACCAAAAACGTTCAAATTCCGTATCAACGTCAGCAATAGGTTCACCCGATCCTCTTGCTTCATACTCGCCCCCACTTGGAAACTCCTATTTTTTGTATGGAAGTATGCTAACTTTAATCAGATCTTCGGCGTTGTCTACTTCTCGGCCCTCTACGAGCTCCTGTAATTGCTATGAAAGGTCTTGGTTGGTTGATTCTTTTTACTTAATCTCCTGGTTGACGGCCGCCACCAAACATTGCCTCGCTACTTGCTGATCTCCTTTTACTACGTCAATCCCATGATTGGTGGGGAACTTCACCTTTGCATGTAAAATGGACAATATAGCTCCTATGGCATGGATCTAAGGTCGGCCGAGTATTGTAGTGTAAGGGGAGAAGGAGCTTACCACAATAAAGTTCACCACTACTTCTTTTCCTTCAGTATTCACGGGCAAGGAAATTTGCCCTTCTGGGATCACCACTCTGCCATCAAATCCCACCAGGGGGGTGTCGTATTTAGACAAATCCTCCACCTTCAACCCTAACCCCTTGAACAGATCAGGGTACATTACTTCAGCCCCACTTCCCTAGTCTATCAACACTCTCTTCACTATAAAACCATTGATTATGGCGGTAACAACTAGAGCATCATCATGCGGCTGGGACATTCCTTCCAAATCTTTATCCTCGAACTTAATCGATCCCTAAGTCAACTTCAATTTTTTCTCGGGCCGAGTGTCACACTTAGCATTCTCCATCGAGACTACACTTAACACCCCCTTACGTCGGCTTACACTTGTGCCCATCGAAGCCGCATGGATAACTTCGATTACCCCCAGTGGCAGTGGGAGCGTATTCTTCTAAGTCCTCGATGCCTGCCTGGCAGCATCACCTTTGGGTGCCATGACAAACTCCTTCAGATGCTCGGACTTCACCAATTGCTCCAAGTGATCCTTAAATACCCTGCATTGCTCAATAGTGTGAATTTTATCTCGATGGAAAGTGCAATATAGGTTTTGATTCCTTCTTGTTGGGTCACCTCCCATCTTGCTTGGCCATCGAAAATATGGCTTGTTCTTGATCTGCTCCGAAATCTTATGAACGGCCTCCTTGAACGCCATATTGACCTCTTCGGTAAGAACATTAGGCTCTTGAATTCTTATCTCCCTTCTCGGTCTTAACTGAAAGATCCCTAATCGTGAATCCTTTGCATATTGTGAAGTGGTGGACACCTTGCCTTTACCTTGCTGTTGATCATCCTCCAACCTCTTGTACTCCTCAATCTACCTCATCAGCTGTCGCATGTTCTTAGGAGGCCTAATGGTCAACGAATCCCTTAACTCTAAATCCTCTAGAAGCCCTAATCTGAAAGTGCTAGCCGCCACTTTCTCGTTGCCCCCCTCAATTTCATTATACAATTCCAAATACCGATTGGCGTAATTTCGAAGAGTTTCCCCAGCCCCCGTCTTTATAGACAACAGTGCGTCGACTGGCTGCGGCACTCGACTACATGTCATAAACCAAGCCCCGAATTCTTGAATCAACTCGCCGAAATTGTTGATTGATCCCTTCTTTAACCCATTGAACCACCTCAAGGTGGTCGGTCTGAGACTAGAAGGAAATACCTTGCACATAAGTGCATCATTCAGGCTATACAACGACATCATCTGAATATAATGGCTAATGTGTTCCACAGGGTTGCCCTTACCATCACACAAAATGAACAGTGGTTTATTAAATCGCCTCAGCAATTGTGCCCACTCAATATCATCTGAGGGCGATGACCGGGTCACTCTACGTAAAGCTCAACTCATTGCATCCATCGTTGTACTATGATGCCTACGTCGCTTGAGGGAAACCGACAATCTCTCGGCAAATTCCTACGATCTCTCTCTTGACCAACGAGAACCACTTTGGTGAGACAACTCTCCTCGACTGTCCCTGGTGTTACTTGACCCTTCGGGGAATTCACCACGATTCCTTCTTCGACGCCTACCCCGTACTTCCAACTCCTACCCCGTACTTCTAACTCCAAGTCTTTTACTTGTTTGCGCAAACACTCTAGCTCCTGATCCCTCCTATCATGGTGTTCTTGCTCGGGAATGCCAGACGCTGATCGATATGACTGCGAGGATCCCTCTCCCGAGCCGGGCCACCCCCCGTCCTATTAATACCAACTATCTTAATCTCTTTTTTGCCTCCTCTCTCACCAACCTGAGCTCTTAGACATGCCCCTGTACCGACTATCTGCTGAACTTGCCAAATGCCAGTCGGCCATCTTCCAAGACAACTAACTTTGCCTGGAACTATAGCTAAGCATGAGATTCCCACGGACAGCGCCAATTGTGCGTGCCTAGTCCTCGGTTATGGGGCCAGCTGTGTGGTTAGGCTTTACTTATTGAATTGGGCTGATGGATATCCTACAATGGGAAATTCCTTAGGACGAGAGTTAAAGTTAAAAAGGGGTCGCTGATTAAGCTAACTAAGCAATCCTCCCTCTACATCTGTTCTCCCTTTCTCTCTACTCTATGGTTCCCTAGTCTCCAGTGTCTAACCTTTGCCTTTCTCCTATTTATAGCCTTCCTTTAGTGGGTTAGCAATGATTACTTTTAGCATTTTTCGTGCGGGTGGGGCCCATTAGGATTATTCTTAACAAAAGAGGCCCCTCTTTGGAAATAGGAACTCAATCTTTGGGACTCATATTAGACGTTGAATTTTACTCGGTGACGATATCCCCCTAAGGCATTACCAACGTACCCTAGGATGAATCTGAGCATGGGTGGCCCTGAGACCTGAACGATCCTCGGCTAAACCTACCGAATAGCAAAGATTGGGCCCACTAGGGAGCCATTATTCAACCCGTACCATTTGGGCCTAATGGTAATGGGCTGATGACCGCACACTAAAAACGTTGATAGTTATGATACATGGATTAAGGAAAATCCTCCTATCATTGAATCAGTTTTGATTCAAGATATATTATTTTTATCCTCTTCTTAATAAAATTATAAGTTTCTTATAAAAAAAAATGTATAAGCATATGAATTTGATAGTACTTTGGACGTACCAAAGTACTAGATCCAAACAGAAGAAATCTCTTATAACTATAGCTAGATGTTTTAATAAATAGTAGTTAAATAAGATGTTTGAATGATTTTTTTTTTTTTAGTTTAATATTTAATATATTTTTTTTAAGGAAACAATAATACTTATTAAAATACACAAATACGAAAGTAGTATATAGAATTTTTTAAACAGGCTTATAATATATTAAATAACCAAAATACCACTAAAAAATGACCTAACCTTTGTAGTAATCGTCTAGGAATATAAGGACTAATTTAAGATTTAATTAACTAAAAAAGAGCGTGTGCACTGCAGTGCTCACCCGCGACCACAAATACTATAACCACAAATAGAAACTCAACAAATTTTTAAACATGAAGGGCTGGGCGGTTTGTCCACTTTCTTGCTTGCCGCCTCCCAAAAAGCTGAATCATTGGGATTCAACTTTCAACTTTCAATTACAATTAGGCATAAAATATTAATATTTAAAGGATAATTAGCCATTTTAATTTTAACTTATTTTTTTCCTTATACACATTTTAAGTAGGGTGAGGGGATAGAAAAACTTGGTTTAAAAATAAAAAAATAAATAAACACATACAAGGGAGAAGGAAAGGAGTTTTAATAGTTTTAAAAACCAATACGGTCAAAAAACCGATAAAGGGACTAATTATCGGTTTTATAGTTCGACCAGGGTAGAACTGATGATGTCATATATAATTTAATTTAAAATATTTAAATAAATTTTATGTGAATTTTTATTTTTCATAAATTATATTAAGAAAATATTTTTTAAAAAAATTTCTTTATTCTTCATTTTTTTTCTAATTAATATTTGTTAAAAAAGTATAATTTGCTATTTAAGTTCTATATATATATATATATATATATATATATTATAAATGATATTTTTTTTGCTAAATTATATAAATAATAGTTTGATATTTAACTTTCAACTTTTAACTATTTATTATAAAAAAAAAAAGGGAAAACCAAAATTCAAAAGGTCAGAATGACTAGACAAGTCATTCACTACCTTTCTTACTTTCATAGCAATTGTCAGACTCACTTTTTTTTTTTGGCTAACCTATTGTCAGACTCACTTACTCACACACGTTCACACTTTTTTCCCCCCCCTTAAATCTATAACCACACATTACTACCTACCTCAACCTCGAGGCCTCAAATCAGATTCAAAACTCCTTTTTAAATTTTACTCCTCAGTTTTCTTTCCACACTTTTTCGGTAATGCAGTAAACTTCATCTTAGCCGCTCCCTCTTAAATCTCAAGTCTTTCTCTTTCTCAAGATAAGTTTTTGATGGTCTTTCTTTACATTTTATTCCAGTCAAAGCTCAAAGCACAGATTTCTTATACATATCATCCAATAGAAGTATTTCTTTTATTTTATTTTCACCGCAAATTTTTCCCAATTTTACTTTTAGTGCCAATCTAAGAAGTTTGTTCTATTTTATTCCAGTTTTTCTTCTTATTCTTCTTCAGATTCAAGAACTGGTTTAACCGTAGCGATTTCTGGTTTTTTCGGTTTTTCCGGTTTAACCAGCTGTTTTCGGGTTTTTCCGGTTTTTTTTCTATTTTCGATTTTTAATGATAATCGGACCGGATTGTGTCCGGTTTCCGATTGAATTGGCCGGTCCGGTCCGGTTTTTAAAATAGTAACACAAAGACACACTACAACTTTACTCATACTTTATTAGATCTCAACTTTCAAAATGACTTTTTTTTTTTTTTTTACCTACATGGACAATATATGTTTTATGCTCTAGCAGTAATTACAACTAAAATATACTTCTTCCTCAAAAAAGAAAAAAGAAAAAACTAAAATATACTTTTTACCCTTTCATAACTACTATAATCATAATTCTCTTCCAATACGAGAGCAACCTTAGACCATTGTTCGCTGTATTAGACCACTCCCTAATGAAAATCTTGACGCTTTTGATAAACCTCCAGCACATGCCACCGCTACCGACAACCACACCAGCCAAATTTGTGATCTTCATGGGCATCCTAAAGAAAAGTAAGTACCATAACAAATTCATGAATGCAATTGAAAGTACTCTATAAACTTAGAATTAATTGATAACGAGATGGTGAATAAGAGAGTGCAAGGGACGCAATTTGATTAGGAAATGAGGAAACCAAATGTTTGATTGAGAAGATGGTGAGAGTGACGGTGGGAATCTAAATCGATAACCAAAATTAGATTGAGAAGACAATTCTTTCCACCCTAGCTGCTACTCTTGGATTGATTTTCACCCATTTGATATAACCAACTTTATTTACTTTTGTTCTTTTCTTTTATGCCACAGTCTACTATGATGTCATTTTTAGATTTACACCTTTTTTTGTTCTTCGAAGCATTTGGTGACATTCCTTAATGAGGAAGCATATGTTTTTCAGACTACTAACAGATAAATGGCAAGACATTTTTGAAAATGAAACCTAGCATTAAGAATCAAAATGTAAAATTTGAAATTTTAAGGATCAAAATGAAAATAATCCGTATTAAGGTTAAAACTTAAAATTATATTTAAGTTAATAATTATCTACCATACATATATATATATATATATAAAATACAGTCAACAAATGTGAAACTGGGATGGCATCATAATGGGGTTGAGACAAGCTCAAGGCATAAGCCCAATATAAATTGATATTAGTCCCTACCCACTTGAGCTAATCGGGCTTTGATTCTCAGTAGGTATATGGATGGGCCAGTTCCAAGTTTATACCAATCTTCTCCTGACTCGTGACTCGTTAATTGATATTTATATGTTTTGCATTGAAATAAAATAGATTTCTTTCACCATATTGTACTCACTGGGCTGGTATACCGTATACCTTCTAAAGTTTACAGTACACATGAGCATCGCGGTATGTTAAAGATGCCATTTACAAAATAATAAGAAATATGAACATCTTATGATTTGTCATGTTATGCTTATTGATGCCTAATGCTTATGAAAATATCAAATGTTACTGATTATTCACAGTAGGTAAACCATGCAAAGGTAGATTTATTTATTTTGCCCATCAATGGTTCATTACGTAGGTGAATTACCGAGAACTACAGATAATTTTCTCTCTTCCCGAAGTGTTAAAACTACAGATATATGGCAGTGCTGATCATCATAACAGAGTTGGTGAGCTAAGGTACATGAGACAAGCAGCAGCAAGTGCAGCAACTGATGAGCAAAGCAACAAGGATAGCATCAGAGCCTACCTGGGTTAGCTCTGACCTTCTAGAAGTAATTGAAGAAGTTCCTTATCATGAGCTATTCATCCAGAGCTTTGAGGAGTTAGTACCACGAAATTAGGCAGTTAAAGAGTTTGTTATTTCTGGATGCCACGTGTACAATTTAGATGGTTCTAGTAACAGTTTTAGCGCCAGATTAGGAAGTTAGTTATTTTGCTTGGTTTGAACTGTATATAAGTAGGATTAGGTTATGTATTTCAATTCAATTGATTGTAAGACTCTTTTCTTGATCAATGAAATTCTCTCAGTTTTATTTAGATTCTTCTAAGAATTTCACATGATATCAGAGCAGCTAGCACAGTTCTATCTCCTAGCTTTATTTCTTTGATTCTAGAAGTTTCTTCTATCTCCAAACAGAAATTTTCCTGAGAAAATTTCTCCTTTTTCTCTTCGATTCAAAGAATCTTGATCTTCTTGTGTTAGTCAAGAGACTTTCTTCTCAGAAAGTTTCTTATTTTCTTCCAATTCTATGAAGCTTGTGAAGATCATCAATGGCCTCTGATGAAGCAAGTAATCACTCCGATCCTAATCACACTCAATCTACACAACTAGGTTCAAGTTCTAATATTAAGCCTAATTCTCCCAATCCATTCTTGCTTAGTGCTAGCGAGAATCCGTGCAATATTTTGGTTACTCAACCATTGCTTGGGATGAAGAACTATCAATCTTGGTCTAGGATTATGATTCTAGCTCTCATTGCCAAGAAGAAGACAGGTTTTGTGAATGGAAAAATTACAATGCCCGATGTTGATTCTCCTTTGTATGAAGATTGAGAAAGTTGTAATACAATGGTTCTTTTTGGGTTGATCAATTCCATGCATGTTGATGTTTCTAGCAGCATCATGTATTGTGAAACAGCAAGGTAGATGTGGATTGAGCTGCAGAATCTCTTTTCTTAGGGCAATGGTCCCAAAATCTACAATTTACAGAGAGAAATTTCACATATTTCTCAAAATCAAATTTCAGTAACTAAGTATTACTCCAAGTTCAAGAAGCTTTGGGATCAATTGCTAAATTATGAACCATTACTAGCATGTACTTGTGGAGCAATGAAGACTCTGAGTGTTGCATATGAGAAGGCCTATGTTATGAGGTTCTTGATGGGGCTGAACGAGAATTTTGAGACTGTAAGGAGTCAGATTCTCATGTTTGAGCCTTTTCCCTCAATTAGCAAGGTGTAAGCTTTGGTTCTTCAAGAAGAGTCACATAAGAGCATTGGACATGGTACTTCCTTCACACCAAGACCTGATTTAGTTGCAATGTATGCCAACACCAAAGGTAACTCTGGTAACAAAGGTGGTAACAAGAAGGAGAGACCTTTGTGCACTCACTGCAACATGCTTGGGCACACTATGGACAAGTGTTACAAACTTCATGGGTATCCACCTGGATACAAGCCTAAAGGAAAGTCCAATGCTAATGCTAATCAGGTTTCGGATGCCTAAAGCAATGCTGTTGAGGTCCCTTCAAGTACATCTGTTCAGTGTCCTATTCCTAAGGCATAGCGTGAACAACTATTAGCTCTTTTCAACACTGGAGCTAGTTTTGGTGACAGTCATCATGCTGCATTTGTAAGTGCAAGTGATGGTGTTTCTAGCTTAATTTTTGGAGCTTTTGGTGTGTCTGCTGTTGCTGGTGTGGCTTCCACTTCTTCCCAACATTAGCTAATATCAATTTCTTTGAAACTATGTCAGGTATCATTCCCAATTTATCTTTCACACCTACTTTAAAACATTCAATTTTCTCTACTAAAATAGTTAATAGAGAAGTTTTTCATACCATTGATTGGGTGATAGAAACAGGGGCCACTGATCATATGATACATTCTATTTCATGTTTCACTTCAATCACTACTACCTTGAATACTCATGTCAATCTGCCCAATGGTGAAGTTGCTTTAGTCACACACATAGGAACTGTTAAAATTTCAGAAAAAGTTACCCTTTATAATGTTCTATGTGTTCCTTCTTTTAGTTTCAACCTTATTTCAGTCAGTTAGTTAGTTAAATCCACTTTATGTTGTCTTATATTCTTTGGAAATCTGTGCTTTATCCAAGACCTTGCTCTTTGGAGCACACTTGGTCTGGGTAAGGAATGCAATGGTCTTTACTTGCTAGAAGAGGGCAAATCAACTTCACCTTCCATTTTTGCAGGTCTTTTTGTAAATAGAATTCCACCACATGTGTGGCACTCCAAATTGGCTTGAATGAAGAATAATGGTGTACCCCTTTTCAATTTTGTTGAATCTTTTACTTGTGAAATCTTCAGCTACTCCCAAGGTCTGCAAGTTGGTTAAATCTCTCTATGGCTTAAGGCAAGCCTCTAGGCAGTAGTATACAAAGCTGTCAGCCACAATCATGCAACTTGGGTTTGTTCAGTCTCAAGCAGATCACTCATTGTTTATTTATAGTAAAGGATCCTTTTTTACTGCATTGCTAGTCTATGTTGATGATATGATAATCACAGGCAATGACCCTGCTTGTGTTGCTTCCCTAAAGTCAATCTTAGATCAGAAGTTTGGAATCAAGGACCTTGGCTCACTCAAATATTTCTTGGGGTTAGAAATTGCAAGGAATAAGACAGGAATTAGCTTGAATCAGAGGAACTATTCTCTTGAGGTTCTTAAGGAGACAAGAATGACAGGTTGTAAGCCAGTCCAATCAGCAATGGAACAACAATTGAAGCTATCTAAAGGCAGTGGAGAGTTGCTTCCAAATCTAGGTTAATATAGGAGACTCATTGGGAAGTTGATTTATTTGACCTTGAGTAAACCAGATATCACATATACAGTGCATAGGCTTAGCCAGTTTTTGGCACAACCTAGAGTACCACATATGAAGGCAGCAACTAGGATACTTCAATACATTAAGGGTACACCAGGGCAAGGAGTTTTCTTTCCTATGAATTCTGATCTGCACTTAAAAGGTTATTGTGATGCAGATTGGTCAGGCTACCCTGATACAAGGAAGTCTCTTACAAGTTCCTGTGTGTTTCTAGGTGATGCTTTGATTTCTTAGAGATCCAAAAAGCAAAGCATAGTGTCTAGGTCCAGTGCAGAGGCAGAATATAGGTCTATGGCTGCAACAACTTGTGAATTGACTTGGCTTTTATACTTGCTGAAGGATTTACATGTTCAACATGACAAACCTATGTTAATGTACTATGATAACCAAACTGAACTCCATATTGCTACTAATCCAGTGTTCCATGAAAGATCAAAACACATAGAAGCTAATTGTCACATTTTGAGGAATAGAATTTTGGATGGTACAATCAAAACCTTTTATGTGTCAACTAAAAATCAGCTAGCAGATGTATTCACTAAGGCCCTTAGGGTAGAAGACTACTTGAGGTTGATTAAGAAGTTAAGCATCATTAATATCTTTGCTCATACTGTAGAATATCCCCAGACTACTGCACTAAGTCAAGAAGCAAGAGCTCTGCTCTTGAGGGGGAGTGTTAAAACTACAGATGGCAGTGCTGATCATCATAACAGAGTTGGTGAGCTAAGGTGCATGAGACAAGCAGCAGCAAGTGCAGCACCTGATGAGCAAAGGTGCACAAGACAAGCAACAAGGATAGCATCAGAGCCTACCTGGGTTAGCTCAGACCTTTTAGAAGTAATTGAAGAAGTTCCTTATCATGAGCTATTCATCCAAAGCTTTGAGGAGTTAGTTCCACGAAATTAGGCAATTAAAGAGTTTGTTATTTCTGGATGCCACGTGTATAGTTTAGATGGTTCTAGTAAGAGTTTTAGAGCATCTCCAGCAGATTAGGCAAATTTTTGTATTGTTTGGAGTGTGAATAGTTAATTTTACCTTTTGCCTAACTACTTTTTCAAATACACTATCCAACAGACTCTCTATCATTTTCTCTATCCCATTTAAATATTATTTCTTCATTCTTTCTTTAATATTTCTTTTTCAATCTTCTTTCATTCATCTGATTTTAATGAGAAGTGCTACGTTCTTAACAGTTTACAATATTTTCACAATAAATCATATGTGGTAAATTATTAATGATTTTAATTTGAACACATCACTTAAATATATATTTTTTCATCAATATTAGTTAGTAACAACCTACCACTTAAGATTTATTGTGAAAGTATTATGAAAATATTGTAGTGGCATTTCTCAATTTTAATTACTTATTCTTTATTTTATTTTTCCCTTATTTTTTTTTTTTCATCCACAGTCCACATGTTTCTTTTCTTTTCTTTTTTTCCTCTTTTTTTCTCCTCCACACCTTTCCCATATCTCTATCTTCACTTTTCTTTTTTCTTTTGTTCTCTGGCACTTTGTCTGAGCTCTCTTCACTTTACTTTTTTTCTTTTCTTCTCTTCGTCTACTCCACTGGAGCTCTCTTCAATTTTCTTTTTTCTTTTTTTCTTTTCTTCTCTTCGTCTACTCCAGAACATTCAAGAAGCTCTCTCTTTCTTTCTCTCTCTCACACAAACAAATTCTCTCTCATACACACATAGATCACTAGCTGAGAAGTGGAGATCGGCGTTCTACACAGATTGGTGTTCTACATGTTTTTTTTTTTTTTTTTTGGTTCTGGTTTGATTAGTTTTATTTTATTGTTCAGATTTCATTAGACTTATGAGAAAGATTGTTTTTGTGTTTCAAATCTTTCGATTGGGTTTTGTTTTTTTGTTTTGATTGTGATGTGTTTTAGTTTGTAACCGTTGAGATAGAGAAGCAAGAGAGAGTGAAGAATGAAAGAGAAAAGGAACGAGAGAGAAAGAATTATTTTTTTATTCAACCGGGTATTATTTTAAGGGAGGATATTGTTTAGAGGTGCTACAGTAATTGCTACAGTGCTCTCCATGCCTGGAGAGCTACTGTAGCAAATCTAAAAAAAAAAAATTGGAGATGGAGAGGCTGATGGAGGGATTTTTTTGTGTGAGCAGTGACTTTTTTCTCCAAAAAGTAGAGATATAGCATATGTTAGAGATGCTCTTAGCGCCAGATTTGGAAGTTAGTTATTTTGCTTGGTTTGAACGGTATATAAGTAGCATTAGGCTATGTATTTCAATTCAATTGATTGTAAGACTCTTTTCTTGATCAATAAAATTCTCTTAATTTTATTTAGATTCCTCTAAGAATTTTACACAAGGTAAACCTCCCATCAACACATAAGAAAATTAAGGAACTATTATATTTTATGTGCAAAAAATAAAAAATAAAAATTCTATAGAAAATTTTTTAACCTAATTTTTATATTCGCTGAATATGAGTTGAGTGTTGAGATAATTATAAGATATATCCTGCTCAACTTAGAAAAATACTTGTTTAAAATTTTTTTATGTATAAATGAAAAAAAATTTATATATATTCGTTTATTTAACAAACAAATCAAGCTTAATTCTGAGTGTTTTTGGACTAAGCTTAATCTTGAGTTTAGATATAATTATTAAAAAAATCAAGTTCAAGTATAAGAATATGTTATTGATCAAAATTGTGAGTATGAACTTGATTTATTAAATGTTTAACAAACAGTTACGGAAAAAAAGAATTAAAAAAAAATATTTAAGGGAACAATAAATCGGTGAGAATATCCTTGAGATAAAAATAGTCTAAATAATAATAGTAATAGTAAACACCGAAAGGATTTGAGAAGTCCACACTTTTTTTTGGCACCTACTATGTGATAAAGAAATGGTAGTTGTCTGTCGCGGCTAGATATGATTTAAATTTGATGGTGAACATACCCAGTCCGTGATAATATTTGTTGTGCCATAATGGGTGGTCCGTAATCCGGCTTCTGTTGCCTGTGGAGCTTTAATATCAACTGAGTTTGGCCTAATTTATCTGGCAAAAGAGTAGCAGCACCTTAACTTTAAGAAGTTGGATTTTCTATTTTTCCTTTCACTCTTGTATATTTTCCACATCCAATTATCTATTTTCTCTCTCCATTCTATTAAAATACTATTTTTTATTTCCATGCTTCTCTCTTTCTTATCTAAAAACAAAAGCATTCACTGCAAATTTGAAACCAAAACTAGAACGGTAAATGAGCTGAACTTTGTCGAGTAGTGAGTGTTCAAGCTTGAATCGAGTTTGAACCAAGCCTATAAATGATATTTAAGCTTGAGTTCATCAAAAAGTCTAAAAGCTGGAGCTCGGTTTGATTCATTAGTCAAGCCGAGCTCAAGTTCAATATCAAGCTTTTGAACTTGAAATCCAACACAAGTACATTATCAAATTCATATAAAGTCTATATGTCTTGAATGAGTAAATCATAATTCTCAATTACTTCAAAGTTTAAGCAAGATATGAGTTTAATTGTTAAGCTCATATCAAAATTATTTCCAAGCTCATAAAAAGAGTTTAGGCTCAACTTGCTTTGTATCAAACCCTAAAGTTCTTGAACTTGTTTGTAAACAATTTTATTTTTTCCTTGGACTTTGGCTCATTTATTAAGCAAGCCAAAAATTAAGACTTACACTTGACTTATTTATAAGCAAAGAAATATAAACGAACTTTTTATCGAACCAAGCTCTAACTATTTATGATCGACTTAGTTCATTTGTTGTAAGAGCCAAAATCATTACAATTTACAAAAGTCACCATAAAGCCAAAAATCTCATTCTTAAACATTAATAGCTCCGCCCCTACCAAACTTGGCTGTCTCAAATTCTCAATAATGAGAAAATCAACCGCCCCCACTATCGTCAAACTCGTCATGATTGTGGTCATGAAACGTCCACTGTAATATTGGATTTTTTTTTTTTTTTTTTTAAAAGTTTGTAAGCAAAATTTTAATTGGACTAGCCAGATGGAGATGGCTAGTCCACTTTAAAAAAAGGGGCAAGCGACAACCTTAACCAAACACATTATGATACATTTTTTTAAAAAATTTTTTATATGTCACTTTTTGTGGCAGTTATCCCCTCGACCTCGAGTATTGTTAAAAGTAAACGAACTAATTAACAGAAACTTTCAAAAGTCCCTTCGAAGAAAACCACCATGATGTGGGATTATTTTGTTTTACAACAAAAAGGGACATCTTGCTCATCTTATTATGCAGTACATAAAGTAATATCAATATGCCACTTTCAAATAATCTATATCAAGGAGGGAGATAACACAGGAACCATGTTCCATAGAACATCATAAACTACAATATTCCTTCCCCCCTCAAAAATATAATAATTATAGATCCAACCCCCTTATAAATTATAAATCAAACAGAATGCATTTTGAATAATGGTAAATCACATTCTCATACATAAATTCCAAAACAAATATGTTCAAAAAATGGTTTCATATCAAAGCAAATGAACCAAATCCGAATATACCCCCCTTAATAAAAATGAATTGATTCAACAAATCCTCCCTCACAAGAACAAGACCAGCACACCTGTAAGTGCCAAAACCAACTGACTCCAAATCCCCCAGCTGATCATTTTATATGAAGAATTGCTTGGTGAAGATGTTGTAGATGCCTTGCCTCCATTGGTTGTCCCAGATGGAGTATCTGCAGCAGGTGCAATGTCTGGAGACGGTGCTGGAGCCGGGGTTGGAGGGATGTCAGTGCCAAAGATTGCCTCAGGGAGAAGGACCTTTTCAACTTGGTAAACTGCAACAGGGTCAGTGGAATGCACACTACTGCTCACCTTGGTGTTTGACCATCCTGAACTAATTTTTGCTACCCCGGTTACATCGGTGAAGTTCAATGTGTATTGCCCACCGGCAAAGGTAGGTACAGGACTCAATTGGGTAAGGTTCTTGAAGTCAGCTAAGCTGTAGAAATGGGGCAAGCCATGGAAAAGCAAGAGTGACTTGAGCTGGTCTTGAGTGAGATTGGATAGAGAAGGCTTCTTAAGAGATGAGAAGGCACTATTTGTTGGTACAAATATGGTAACACCTTCCTGAGTGTTGTTGGCTTGGTTTTGGAAGGTATCTATGACTTTGGTGGACTGCAGGTAGGTAAGGAAGGTTTGGAATGGACCAGCCACAGTGAGCAAATCTGTGAGGTTGACATACTCTGGTGCTGGTGCTGGTGCTGGGCTTGGGATTGGGGTTGGGCTTATTGAGGGAGATTTAGCAGTCTGAGCATAAGCTGTTGAAGTACACAGAAGAAGTAGGGCACTGCAGACAATAAAAATCATTGGAGATTCCATGTTTTTCATAGATCTTATCTTGCTTCCTGATGTGACCGGACTCTCCAAATTCCTGCAGTAATTAAAACCAATGAGTAAATGGATCTTAGCCTATTAGCACAAAACCAGTTGTCCAAATCCATTTAAACCACAATGTGAGTTAAAATTCTTCCAAATTCACTCCAGGATGAAAACCCCATTTCCAAAACCAGATTAAAAAAAGAACCCAACTTTATTGGGAGAAATATACTCCACACAAAAAACCCAACTCAAGAGACCACTACAGGAACCAGAAAAGCCCAGATGCACAATAAGCAACACTAGTAAGCGAATGCCAGATCTTAATCAGCTCATCAAGAAATTTTAGTACTAACAAGTAACAAGAAGGGGGAAAAAATGATAGAATGATAATAAAAGCAGCAGAGGAAGCTCATAAAGAGTAAAGAAAGCTCAAATGAAGGTCTAAGAAGGTATATTAAAATTAAATCAGATAGAAAAGGAAATTGGAATGTGGAGACAATGGACACATGAATTGCAATCAAAGATCTATAGATAAGTGAGCCATTTTCTTGTATGGGAACAATCCAACAAAATACCAGACTAGCTATTCCCAGAAGATCAAATATCACTTTCAAGAACTTGGATCAAAGTCTCATTTCAGTGTATATTACTTTTCCTTGTCTTTTCTCTTCCCTGAAAAATATGCATGTATACACTAGAAGTTTTCTCAGTAAAACAAGTCAACAAATATTTTGAAACAACAAGTGAAGACCACAGCCACAAAATGTAAGATCTAGATCGGCTCAGAACATCACCCATAAATGTAAAAACATACCCATTATAACAAAAAAAAAAAAAAAATATATATATATATATATATATAAGGCAATAAATTAGTAAATCTCAAAATGTTAATTGAGAGACATAAAGACATGAAACTGAAAGAACCATAACAAAGAGGTGCAATGAGAGCATAGATGGAGGGAGGGACACTGACCTGACCAAGAGGAATTCAGAGAGAGAGAGAGAGAGGTGGTAGTAGTGATGACAGTGCAATGAAGATTGAATGTGATGAGTCTATATAAAGATGGATTAATTATTAGTAAAGATAAAAGACAATGGGCATGGTGGTGGTACCAGCTGGTGCTGAACAATTACAAATATAAAGAGTAGGTACAAGTACAGAGTAACATGAGATGAGATGAGAGGGCTACTTCTGGAGTAAATACCCCAAAACAAAACAAAACAAAATATATGAAGCAATGGTTTTGGTTGTGTTCCGTTCCTCGAAGTTTCTAAAATATTTTAATCAGTAAACTTTATTGGAAAGACTTTCTCACACGTAAAGCAAAAGAGCCTGTCCTATCTCCTATGTATTGTATTTGTAGGGTGGGCTTTCTAAATCACCGCAACCACAGCAACTAATTCCATTTTTTATTCCTCCACAGACACCAACCTTTGCTGCACTCTACCCCCATCAATATCATTATCTCCCTTAATTTCTCATCAATTTATCATCTCATGATAATTTACTGGACATTCGATGTTTGCCATTACATCATATAGGCTACGCGCTTTGGTATGTATTATGGAATGGTAGTCACTCTTCCCCAAATTTTCCTATATCCCATTAAAAATATATATATTAAATTTAGATAGCATATTAGAGAAATAACTATCTAATATTTTAAATGCTTACAACATCATAGATACTTATGATATGTGGGTATCACAGGACTAAGATCCACATGTTCTGAGTGTAATGTTGTATCTTGCATGTTTTCAAAACACCAAATATCATCTCTTATTAGAGATCATGTTACTCCATTGACACATTTTGTATATATATATATATATATATATTAGTAGTTGCGAAGCAAATAGAGCAGCTCACTCCTTAATATGATGGTTTATGCTTAATTCTGTTTTTAAATATTCTGATTTAGAAAATAGCCCTTCTGCTGTTGTAAATGTAATCTTAGGGGAGGCATGTCTGTAAATTTATTGGTAGCCCCTTTGTTGTTTTATTTTTGCTTGTTTGGTTTTCAATAAAGTTTTTTTGTTACAAAAAAGAATTAAATTAAATTAAGCTTCACAATAATATCTGACGAGGATAATCGAGACATGGTAATAATCATGTAAAGATTTCATCTTAGAATTGAATCCAGCCAATTAGATTGGCTCCTTTTAGGAAAGAGTTGCCACCCATATTTTGGCCTAGACTATCTTCTTCTTCTTCCCTTCTTTTTTCTTCTTCTTCTTCTTCTTCTTCCATTTTTTTTTTTTTTAATTTATAAATAGAGTAACTTAATATTAGACCAACAGCAAAATAGATTTTATTTAACAAACAACGGCTCAAATTGGACTTTCATATATAACTACATTTGAAAGTACAAATTTAATGACATTGCATGTACTCTTTAACAAGAAGAATTAGGATTTTAATCCCCTTTCTTGACTCCCTATTGTTGTAGCTATTGAATTATTTAAAAAAAAAAAAAAAATCTTTGGATAAAAATGTACCCAAACATTTATGACTTATGAGTAGAGCGAAAGATAGGTCAAATTTTGGCCCTTAAATAGAATCAATGGGTAACATGATGGGCAAATTCTATTATTTTTGTTTAGGTTACTAGGTGCACATAAAACAATAAAAAATAAAAATAAAAGAAGACCAACTATCATTTTGGTCTTTGGACATTGCTAGAATTCAATTTTGCTCATAAACTATCAATTATGATTTAATCTAGAAGTTTTGAAAATGGTTTAATGTTATCTTTATCTCCAGTTGATGTCGAAGCTAATTATCAAAATCATAAAAATTATGCATTTTGGAGCCTTTAAGATCTGTTTGGATACGGCTTATTTTGCTGAAAATTGAAAACTTATTGCTGAAAATACTGTAGCAAAATCATTTTTAAAACGCAAAACATTGTAGTGAACTTATTGCTGCGTTTTTCACAAATTGGCTGGTCCGTGAACAGTGTTGTGTGACCTAGGATTTAAAATGCAAAACGTAAAAACGCATTAGGCAAATGCATGCTTAGTGTCATATATAGTAGGGATATAAATGGAATAATTTGGTTTCAAATTCATAAAATTTAATTGCTCTGGAAAAAGAAAGTAGAGGTAAACAATACCAATGCTTTGAACTCGATTATGTTTTGACCAGTATTTATTATTGTATTAATGCATATTCAGACTTTGAACGTTTTGATAACCTTTTTCCCCCCAAATCAAACTTAATCAAGTACACTTTAGTTTTTAATTTTCTATTTTAAAATTTTCTATTTTCGTTTTTCTTTTGAGAATAATTATAGGATGAGTATATGAAAAGATTTGATTATTGTTCATGATTTTCATGTTATAAACCTTTTATATTCGATAATGAGATAACATGAATTATATAGTTCTTACATTTATTTTATGAGAGTTTTCAAAAGAAAAAGAAAATATTATAAGAAAATATTCATATTTTCAAATGTACAAACTATGTCCTAACACGATATCTCAATGCTGAAATTTTTTGTCATAGGAATCAATTCGAATTACCCAATGGAATATTTAAAATTGAGAAAATTACACAAAATCATTTCTAAACCTTACAAAATTAATTAACATAATAGATAATATAAAGACAAAATTGAACTTTGACACATATTTCATTAAAAAAAAAAAGTAAAAATAGAGGACTTAAAATTGATCACAATATCTTTTTTTTGGCAAAAAAAAAGCGATATCATTAAAAAACTAAGCAACAAGACAAGGTTCAGGACATATCATGTTAGAGTACATCCCATTGAGGACTCCCTCAAACACATCCAATATGTCCCCAGGCAGACTATCATAAAAAGGAAAATCAGCATTGATCCTAAAGCTCATCTTAGCTAAACCATCAGCACATTGATTGGCTTGCTGGAACTCGGAAGCAGTGTTTAATACGAACTTGATGAAACCGGGTAATCAACCGCCTGCAATCATCCAAAATAGGGGAAATAATGTTATTAACATAAGATAAATTCCCTAAAACATCAACAATGGACTTAGCATCCAGCTCAATTTCAAGACAATGAATATTTAGATTGCAGCAAAGCTTAAGGCCCTCATGAAGTCCCCACAACTCATTGGCAAAACTAATAGTGACCCTAATTCGTTTGCTAAACCCAGCTACCCACTCCCCATTATCATTCCTGACCACTCCTCCACAACCAGCTAGGCCGTGAAGACCCATGCTTGACCCATCTGTGTTCAGCTTTTTCCAACCTTGCACAGGTCTCTCCCACCTAATTCTCCTTATGACTCTATCATGGGTTTAAGAAACTTGGTTTTCTTGAAGGGGGCCCACCATGAGATTTGGGCAACCAACATTGGCTGTCGGATCATTGCTCTCACCACTTAAGACTGAGAAGCTCAATGCCAACTGTGTTCAATGATTTGGCAAAACCGCAATGCAAACATGCGCACCTCAGTAAGACACTTACTCTAAGGCCCCCTGGTTCACGTTAGCAAAGACCGAGGCAAAACGAACGACACCATTTCCTTATGTTTTACTTTTACACTTTGCCGTGCCGACACTCCCAACCCACGCCAGCCACACCTCCCTTGCCACGCTAGCTTCATGTCACAAAATCACAATTCTAAATTTGAAATCACATGCCAATAATAAATACTATAATTTTTATCATTATTAATAGGAACAATTTGAAATTAATAATAATTCCATGATATAATTATGAATCATTGTACGCATTTGGACATGATACACCTAGTCACCTAACATTATTTTTATATTTTTTTAAAATGTCAAATTATAGAATGTGAATCTAAAATTGTTTCTTCCTCTTTTTTTTCTTTTCTAAAAGGGGTTGGGACTTGGGAGCAACATTAATTTTTTGTTTTCCATTAATGGATCCGCTCAAACGATGATTTAATTGAATCCTTTAATTTTAATTTGACAAGATTTAGTAAGTTCTAGGTATGACTTTAAGAAATAATTTAATTTTGCATAGACTATTTGTATTGTGTGGCTCGAGATCAAAACTACTTGTTCATGATTAATTAAGAGGTTTAAATGATAGACAAAACTTAGGTAGAGTCTTTTAAGGCTATCTTAGGTTCTTAATTGACTGTAATCATACTTATGCATTAATTAAATCAATAATAATAGCGTTATTATTTTTCACGAATAATTAAATTTAATTAAATGGTTTTTTGATCAATGCAATCACATTTATTAAATTTAATTAAGAAACATAAGTTACAAGACTGAAGAAATGAGTTTTGTTAAGTATCCTAAAAACACAAGTTAAGGTGGTTTCTTTTTTTCCTTCCGAAATTTAAAGTTAAGGTGTATTTAACGGCCATTTATTAGACTTAAAAAAAGAATTAAACCAAAAATTTGATAGTAAACAAACTCTTAATGCTAAATTAAATGATGTTTTAATGAATTTTAAAAAAGAAATTAAATCAAGTTGTGCACACATATCAATAAAAACATAAACAATCACAATAAATTTATACTTATAAACCAATGAATTTTTGAAAAATATATTTGACTTTTCAAAAAAAATTCGTTAATACTTATAGCTCATATTATGATATTAATACTCCTATTTACTATTCGTTAATTTGTCTCTTTTGGGTATTCCGTAATGGAAGCTTACAATGCATGCTTCGAAGCTCAATAAGAAGATCCCTCTTGTTGAAGTACTGTAGAGGCATGTGAAAGCTCATTGGAATTTGCGGTCAAATCAAGTTTTAAGTAATTTAATTTAATGATTTAAGTAAATGAAGTTTGACTTAATTAGAGAGGTTAGATAGGTGTACTAGTATCCGGGGAAGGTGTGGTGGCACTGGCAATGTCTAATCCTACCGATCAGTGGGGCTGGGATATGTGTTAATGCACATGTTCCTCGTTTGATATGAGCAAAGCAATTCCAATTATAAATAAATAAACGTGATTCCCTACATGGAAAGGCTTTGTTCGAGGGGCTTTTCAATGAGTTAATTATAGGTAAGCTTGTGTTTGTCAAGTTGATCCATGGAAGCCGGTGGCTTTTCAAAGTTGTTAGTAGTTAATTAGAGGTTTATTATTATTATTATTATTATTATTATTATTATTATTATAGGTAAGCTTGTGTTTGTCAAGTTGATCCATGGAAGCCGGTGGCTTTTCAAAGTTGTTAGTAGTTTTTTAAGTGGGTTAATTAGAGGTTTATTATTATTATTATTATTTATTTATTTTTATACAAGATAGAAATTCTACTCTATCTTAATCTAAGTGTATATGTGTGTGAAACTCTCTCCTGTAGATTTAAACTATGGCCATTGTTCCCGACACCCCACAAGCATTTATACTTGTAGAATGACCATTGCACCAAGGGTGTGCGGTGATATTATTATTATTATTATTATTAGAAAGTTGTATTTTAAACTTGTGACATCGGCTCTATAATGATTAATTTTTATCATCAAGTTAAGCTACCAATTTGTTTTGAGTAATGTTACATAATACAAAATTCTAAATAATTATTTGTAAGTAAAAATATAATGTGAGTAGTAGTTCTAGATTAGAATTAGTAAGAATTTACAATATCAATGGTTTGTAAAAATATTATAAAATAATTTAAGCTTATTTTGCACAAATCACATCATTTTCAAGCTCCTTTGCTAAGCAAACAAGAAATGCAAAAGGAAAAAGAAAGAAAGATTGATACTTAAGAAGTAGTCAATAAAATTTAATGACTAGTCACTATACATAAATGTCAATTAAAAATTAGTAAATGAGGTGAGAAGATAAAAGGTAATTTTCAGATGTGGGGTAGCAGCTGGCATAGCACTATCAAGTATCAAAAGCTGATTCTAGTACCCGTCTAAGATTTGGTTGGTCTTGACTCTCAACCTCGTTACGTTAGTGCTCTATCAAATTCAAACAAAATGACATGACAAAGAAGATAGGATAGGAGCCCTTTAAATTTTAATACGTTCATTCTAGAAAACTGCGGTTGCTATATTGGAATTTGGAAAGGGGAGCGTCTTGCGTTTGAGCCTCTTGCTTTGAAGGGTCACATTTGAAACTTGCTAGTGAGAACCATTTTTTTTTGTTCTGGTCTACGGTCTACCTAATATTTGTTGCATCCTTTAAAAGTTTTTATATCTTGGGGCTCAACCATTTTTATTTTTTATTCTCATAATTTTTAATGCTCAACTCCAAAAATAAGAAGAAGAATAATTAAGACTTTTCTATAACTGAACATTCGAACCAAAAAAAAAAAAAAAAATATATATATATATATATATATATTTATTTCTTGCTCAAGTTTTTTTTTTGGGGGGGTGATTATCGTGTGAGTTTTGCCACCTACCAATACCATATTGTCTGCACCGACATGGTTGCGTTAGTCAGAATACTTGGATACGCATCCTGCTGCTAAGTGTATTTAAAATCGTCTATGTGATACATTTAAATTTGTTTTACTTTGCATTAATACTCTATGAATTAAAAAATAATAGTAGTTATAGTTTCATAATCCAATTCAACACCCCCCCCCCCCCCCCCCCACAACAACACACAAGAAATTTAATGTTGTTTACCCATCTTTTTTCTTCTTTCTTCCTCATTTTTTAAAGAGTCTATAAACACAAAAAATTTGATACCTACTAATGTGACAAGTTATGTAAGGGCACAATTTGTTTCCCAAAGCCTAAAAGGAAAACGACTAAGGCCCAAAGAGTCCAAAACAATGATTTTGTAGAGAGTAGGCTAGAAACTGAACTTCAGCGAGTTGTACCGTGATCACAGTAGGCTAATTGTTACTTGAAAGCATAAACAAACAGTTTGGGTAAGGAAAATCCTCCTCGGCAATGTTCGAGGAAGGTTGTTCTTATATATTTCTTTTAGACTTAAACACAATCACAGTTCTTGTGTGTACAGTAATTTTTCTATAGATTCTCTCATGATCCCTTTTACAATGGGATTTTCCTTCTTTATATTCCCCTTCCTTACTTCATCTCAGCCCTCCACGTGTAGATCAAATTGATGGCTTTGATATTTGTCTCATCAACACCTTCCTGAAGTCTTGGTGGGTAGTTGTAAGGCTGAATGCTAATGTTCAGATATCACATCCACATTAATACGGTCAGGGGGTTAGCTACAGAGAATTCAATGTGGTGGTAGTAGCTTTCTTCTCAGATATTTCCTAACTCTCTTTTGTCTTATCCTCACCTAATGTTTATCCATGTCAGTATGATCATCAGTTACTTTGTTCTTCATGAAAGGTCGGATTTATGACCTCTACTCTATTTAGTCGAGGAGGTACTTCTCCTCGGACAACATTTCCAATTCCTTATGACCAAACCCCTTCCACGGACCATTGTCTTGTAGGCCTCCGTCATCATTACTTGTCTTCGGACTATTTGATGTTCTCGGACACGGCCCATGGCCCATGGCCTAATGCCCATATTTGGGCCCTTTATCCCTACATTATATATAAACTGAAACATATTCAATTAATTTTGCTCTTCTCTCAAGATGCCACATCAGATCCACACATTTCTTCCTTTCTTTCATTTTTTCCCCCTTCCTTTTGCGATTAATGTTTTGCTCTTCTTTCAACTTCCCATTTTCTATCACCTCCAGTAAAAATAAATAAATAAATAAATAAAAAATCTCACACATTTCTTTCCTTTTTTTTCCCCTTCCTTTTGCAATTAATATTTTGCTCTTCTTTCAACTTCCCATTTCCTATCACCTTCAGTCCACCCCCCCCCCCCCCCCACCAAAAAAAAAAAAAATCCCATTAACTTCAAACTTTTCCAATTCAATCTCTTCACTCTCAATTAATGTTTCCCATCTACTCCACCAAACCGTTCCCTTATTTTTTTCCTTACAATTAAAACTAATTTAGCACTAATTCAACCATTTTTCAAATATGTGCCTCTTGATTAGTGGTGATTCTTCCCATTCCTGATCAAGAGGTTTTTCAAAATGTTTAATTGTTGCCTCTTGGAAATAAAACCCCCATTGATTTATTTTTTCTATATATATCTGCAATTTCTCTCCCTCCATAGATAAGGAGCCTAATAGCCTAACGGCTCTAACCTATGGTCAATGCAAAATCCAATCCTTCCCATTGGGAAGCCCCCACCAAATTATCATATTTGAAGCCATAGATATTTGTCTTGGGTTCTTAGCAACCAAACAGACCCAAAAAAAGAAAAAAAAAATCACCAAAAAACCAAAAGCTTTTGGAATCAAACGATTGAACCTCCAAAACGTTGTCATCGTCAAAGAAGCGCTTGAACAATCTGTAAATGATGAGACCATAGACAATCCCTACCTACTTCTTGTCATGGATCCTATTAAGTCCTTCAAGATGTTGTCTTTGCTTGGATATATACCATTGATAATTTGAAATAACAAATCAACGAAAATTATTTAAAACTTTTTTTTTTCTCATGAAAATAATATATGCGAAAATGTTATGTAGGTATTGCATATATTCACCAATTGTATTAGATAAGTTCCTAATTTTCACAGATTTAATTCTCCAATTTATCCCAACGAAAACTTATGGATTTCTTTTAATAATTAAAGTAATATACAAAGTACAAACAGAGTGGTTAACATATTGTTCCTATATAATTATAAGTGGGCATGCGCCAAAAAAAAAAAATTATAAGTAGGCAATATTATCCATGCAAAAAAACATGTCTTATTTATGGCTTTATGGATAGAAAGTGTAATGTTTTAAAAAAGTGTAACGAATATGCTCTTACAATTTTGTTTTGGTTTTTGAGTAGCTGTTCTTTTATTTTATTTTGGCCATATGAGGAATGCACAATGCTTTGAAGGGTGCGGTTGGATAATCTATTGCAAAACAGTGTTTTGAGTTTAAAATAAGCATGTGTAAAAAAGTTATGAGAAGTCGCTATTGCAAAAATAGAGTTTTGGGATTTAAAACGTGCATTTAGGCTCCCAAAATGCCTAACCAAATAGACTTGAAGTGTGCATTGCCATTCACTGTTGGACTAATACGTCTTTCACAAAAAGTTTTGTAATTCTATTTTAAAGATTAATGAACACTAGCCTTTTTAGATATTGAATTCAGACTACCGAAGGTATGTTTGCTATTTTTCTACTTGAAATTTCTAATGTTATGTGAAATTGATACTTAAGGAGATGAATAAATAACCAACCAAGGAAAGACAAAACACAGTCTTGAGAAAGAGAAGATTGTTAAAACATTCAAAAGGAATTGATTAGGATAAATATTTAAGACTCACAAATAAGGATAAATACAACACTAATAAATGAATTTATTTCATTCCATATTTGAGCTCCTTAACATTTGGTACACCGTACATATACATAGGCTAATAGCACAAAAACATAAAAAGTTTGCACTAGCAATCTAATATAATATATTTTCAAAAGATTATCTTAAAATTTTGTTTCTCAAAAAAAAAAAAAAATATATATATATATATATATAGAGGCATTACATTCATGTTCATAAAGAAAACAAAAATTGGCTACAATTCTAAACTTATGTAATATTTAAATTTAAAGTAACGTGTAATATGTGAATGGATTTGGAGATGTACAATTTTTTATTTTTATATTCTTCAAGATGTTCAAATTAGTCAAAAAAAGTTAAAATGCAAATTATACCCTTTAAGTTTGATTGAGATTTATTTTAGTTCTTTAACTTTACCTACTTTACTTTGATTTATTTGAGTCTTTTAAGTTTCAAATTTATTCCATTTAGGATTTTTTTTTTTCAATTTCATTAAAATTTGAAATTAAGTATGTAATTAACTAATGAAAAAAATATTTTTTGAAAAACAATTACATAAAAAATATTTTAATTTATTTTATAGATCTTTTCCATGTGAGAATGATATATTTTTAATGGCAATTTTTCAATGAAACTGGAGGGAAGACATAAATTGAATAAAATTGAAACTTAAAGGGTTCAATTGAATGAAAGTAAAGTTAAATGACTGAAATGAATTTCAGTCAAAATTAGAGGGTGCAATTTGCATTTTAACGTTAAAAAAATATCTCTTTTAATAACATCTTCTCCAAAAATGTAAAACAATATTATAACCATGAAATTCAAATCTTTTTATTAAAGTATGTCTTTCATACATTTATCACTATATAATGAAAAATTCATTATATGTTCCATAACATAATACTTATAAAAATAGAAAATACTTAAAAATAAAACACATTAACATACAAAAGTTGATGTTAGTAGTGGGCCTATAAGAATCAATATAAGCTTGCCCTTGACACATCAACAAGAGCCAAAAAATGTTGTTCAATTTTTGTGTATATAACATTGTTCTTACTTATTTTTTTTGGAGTAGAGGAGGGAGGTAGGTCAAACCTACGACATAAAAGATTATGAAGGAGAAAGGGGCCAATAGGGCTAGAAACCTATTGGCATGCTGCTTACACATCAGCTAGTTGGCTAGCTTGACTGTTATACCTCCATGGATTTGCATGAATAAACTGGTCTTGGGCCAAATAGCATTTCTACTATTTTTTGGCGAACTACACATTAGGTCTTCAATGGCTGAAATCTTCAGAGAGGTAAGAGGTCTTTTTATACGTATCAACTTGCTAGCCCAATGCGCACAGATATGATCGCAAGACTTGCCCCACAAACAAGAACAATCCTAAAAGGCATAGTGACCCAATTCAACCACGAACAACTAAGGGTAAAAAACATATGGCCCACTCTCAAATGAGAATGTGGGGCCCGCAAAATCACAAGAAATGTGATCCAACTCATGGGCCAAGCCCGTGATGGCATGTGGCAAGGGGCCATTAGCCCAAAAAACTGTGATAAGATCTCAAAAAGAAAGAAGAGTATTTGAATCCAAGTCCCCTATAATACTTGGGTCAAAAAGAGCAAATAATTTAGTAGGTAATTTGATGCCTCAGGAGTCAGGAGTCAGGATCCAACTTCAAAAGTAATAATACCAATGCTCCTAGTGGCCAGATGTTTGATTGGGAGATGCAAACCTCAATTCAGCAATAATCACACATGTTCTAATCTATCTTCTCCTCAAACAAGCCTTAATTGCTCACGAAGTCAACTTAACCTCCTTTGATTCTTCTGTTCTGAAACTAGTCGAGTTCTACAGAACCAATGAATCCTTCTTCTTGTATCTAAAAACCATATTCATTCTACTAATTACCAAACCCAGTAATAGAGCTTACACCCAAGGGGAAAGCCCACTGCTCTAGGCCAGGGCAATTTGAAAATTGAAATTATGAATTCTCAAACAGCTGCAAATTGACAAGAAAATAAAGGGAGTCAATCCACCCTCATCCTCCCAACAACCTATTATTATCCATTCCCTATTTCCTCTCTAATCGAAACTCTAATTCTTAAGATTTATTCCTTTGACTTTTATAAGTTTAAATTATTCTAGCAATGTAAACTCATATTACACAAAATGTGTAAAATGTTGTACATATTTGCAAAAATATTGTATACTTTTTACAAATATGTATAATATTGTACACATTTTGTGTATTTACAATGTAAATTCAAAATATAACCGTTGTCTAATTATACACTTTTTTTTATGTTTAAAGTGAGGTGTTATGTTTACAATATTTTCACAACAAATTATAGGTAGTTATTTGTTATTGATTTTAATTTGAATTTATCATTGAAATTATTTTATTGTCTCATCAATAACAACCCATAACAACTTGCTACATAAAATTTGTTGTAAAAATAGTGTTAACCTAACATTTCTTATATTTAAAGCTTATACACGGACTTTTGGGCCGCCAAGCAAGAGATGCACTTTCTAGTTGCTGAAAATGGGGATCCCATTCAGGAAAAAAAAAATCAGCAAAAAAGGAAAAGGGAGATCCCATTCAACAAAAATGCCAGGCTCGACTTTTGCACAAAAAACCTGGCCCAAGGCTTGTCCAATTCATACGTGATACGTGTCAACGCTAGGAAAAAGAACCCCCAGAATTACTTATATCTTGAGAGAGAGAGAGAGAGAGAGAGAGAGAGAAGAAAAAAACTATATGTGTGTGAGAGAAGAAATCTGAGAAAAATAATATTTGAAGAAATTAATATAACATTATTGAACGAGTTAGGTTTTTAGATTAACAAGGTATATTGAGGCTTTTTTTTTTTTTTTTTTTAGAGAGTTTCAATTTATGGTGTCCGCTCTTGATGAACGTTCTTTATCATCAGATCAAGACACCAATCAATTTTTGGTGTAGGTGGAGATTGAACCTCATATCTCTTATTCAACCATCAAAGGCTTTACCAGTTAAGCTAACTGGAACTCACATATTGAGGCCTTATTTAAAGTCCCTCAAAAGTATTATCGCCCTCTTAGTAAAATGAAGAAGGGTTTGAGAATTCCATGTTAGCCAGAAGTGTGAAAATCAGAATTGGCCACCATGTCTAGAGCCCGGTTGGTTTGTGTATTTAAACAACAGTTTTCAATTTTTTTTAAAATACATATGAGTGAAAAAGTATGTGAAAATACGTGTAATGTTGTTTAAACATATAAAATATGTGTTTAAGTTTATGTACCAAACAAGCCCCTAGTATCTTGAACTTTTGCTCAATGGGCAGCTTGTTGCTCCTGAACCTTAAGAAAAAAAAAAGAAAAAAAGCCATCTCACTTGGAGTCTCTCAGATTTCATATCTGATGCCAAGTTAGTTTTTTTTTTTTTTTTTTTGGATACAATCTGATGCCAAGTTTATTCTAATCAAAGCACACAAATTCCAATCTATATTTTTTAACCCTTTTCTTTTTTGGCTCTAGCATTAAATCACCAACCTTATTCTGATTGGTGCATTTTGGGTGAGCATAATTAAGTTATAGTTTTGCAAATTTTTTTTCCAATTAATATTGGGAAATAGTTTCACCAAGAAATATCACCAGAAGAACATAAAAGGAATCCACGATCAAGGAATGAAAAATTCAAGAAAAGAAACAATTAATAGAAGAATAGCTAATGAAAAGATAACATTCCAGCTAACTTTATCACTAGCAGATAAAGAAATTAAAGAAAAGGTAGAGTTCAATTCAAAAACAACCCGCTATCCAATGCTTTACAACTCTATTTTTATTTATTTAAAAAAAGTTTTGGCTGAAACCAAATGGTTTACAACCCAGTACTAGTAGCTGATAGATGAGACCCAAAGAGCTTATTATAAATAAATTGACCCAAAGAGTACTCCATTCCTTTTTCAGACTTTACATCAATAATGGTAAGAGCACAAGAAGGATATGAAAAAGTCAGTCGAAGCTCTTCTTTTATTAAAAGCAGTCACCAAAGAATCCTTCTCTCTCCAATCTCCATACACTCCAACCGCGTGTAACTTAGCAACAGGCAGGAATCTTCTAGTAATTAATAGGAAAAAAGAAAAGAAAAGAAAAAAACTAAAGCTAATTGTGAATATAAGAATATCAGCTGAATTATGGCTTATGCTAGCACTCATTGGTAAATTTCTCTGCTCAAGTTGAAGCCCATTCCTTTCGGATATCAAAGCCATAGTTGATCTCCAAGTAGCACTTGTTATCATCATCTAAAAACTGCAAAAGAGAAGATATGTATAAGACTAGATGGTAGTAAATATATATTAGGAATAAAAAGCTGTTTAAAGAGCAATTATTGCACCATAGTTTTATAGTTTGACGCATGTGGTACTAAAGTTGTTTTGTACAATTAAAGCCAGAACATGTAAAGTAAGCAATGTCAAGTCCCCATCGATAAATAAGTATACAGTTCAGCATGGGCCGTAACTGTTGCAAAAGATAGCCAAACAACAGCACATTCAATTATGAATGTCTTTCCAGATTTTTTACTTTTCTAGCACATATGTTTAACCAAAAACTTTTGAGTACAAGACAAGCTGGAAATGAAAAATGTGATTGGCAGAGAAAAGTTTAGGAATTTAGTAGTAAATTGTACAAGTAGGTAGGGATACAAATAGTACTGAAACTTAATGCCAGAATTCTCAATGGAAACACTAGAGGTGTCAAGATATGCAGGACTGGTAAAAAAAATTGTCAGCGATAAGAATTACTTGGAAGCCAGGAATCTAAAGAAGTTTAAAGAAGTCTGAGAATTCAACCACAAGTTGGCCCACCAAATTATATATAAAAACTAGTGAATAGTGACATATATGGTGCATCACAAAGCCCAAACTCTGTCCATGAATAAGACCTTTTGCTCTCCTAATTTTCATATTTTTCTTTCATTTAGTCACTTTAGTTTGTTCCAAACAAATCACATTCCCATATGCAGTTAATTGATATGGATCCAGCAAGAGATCTTGATTTGCCGTTGATTCTGCAAGCAACTTCAGGATGAGATTTCTATATAATGTTCAGAAACTTCACTAAATTGTACAAGTTATTTGGAGATTCAAAGAGCTACATTTGATAGAAGTCACAATCTCCCAGCAGTACATACTCATTTTCTACATTTTCCCCAGATGGAAAGACATCTCAAAGGTAGGGTACACTAGTTTTGAACATAAAGTCACCATCATTTCTTTTGAACCTAAAGTCCATTAAATTAATTTATCTTTTAGTTTCTCTAAAGACTACTTAGAACAAAATAATAGCATCATCAATGTACTGATTCAGTACCATTACTAAATAAATGGCACGTGACCACACATCCTAGTCATCTAAACAGAAACTTTCTGTTAGTTTTAGTGTTAGCTAATTCCATAACATGTAAGTTTCATTTCAATTCCAAGATTCAGCTCAATAAAGGGAAGTCACTTGAATTTCAATTGACCCTTGTTCAATTGTGAACAGCCAGTCGATCGTCTCTTGACTGAGGCTAGGTTGGTAGAGAGATGGTAAACCAAATTTTTAATCAGGCCCAATAAGTTGGTTGATGATGTGTTAATTGTGACCTACTTGTCAAGCTATACAAGGGCTCACTAAAGTTGACTGGAAGAGGTTAGAGAGTATTGCTGTGCATCTAAAAGATCAAACCACTAAACCTCAACATTTCACCAAATACTAGGTTCATAAAAGCGAATCTAAAGAATGGTACTTCGATTGGTGATCAAAGGTTGAAGCTACAGAGCCTTCCCCATTCAACTGCAGAGAATAAATCTTCAAGGCGGTCCTTGAAGTCACATACACGATTCATATGGAGAATTTCATATGAGAATAGTCCACGCAACTTGAAGCAGATTGTGGGGTCATGTTCATAAGTACTACTGGGTTGCAATTAGAAATATAGGTATATTTCAATTGTAAGACCTCAATTCTATTAGTGAAAATTTCCTTGGAATTAGGGAATAACTCATGGAGTGTTTTTTTTTTTTTTTCCCCCCTTAGGATGCATCCATATGTTGGTTTTTTATTTCTTTTTATTTCGTCAATAAATCACCTATGTCATTTATTTTATAATTTATTTCTTTATTATTTGATTTGTTTATGCTATGGGAATTAGCCAGAACTCAATTGAAATCCATAATCAATTCATGTGCAAAGTTGATTTAATTCCGCTAAAATCAATCAACATGGTCTAAATTATCTTTTCACTTTTATTACTAAAAGAGAGCATAAGTTATTGAACTTACCTTTGATCTAGCCGAATATGATCCTCTGGAAAACATGCCAGTAGGGGTGGTCTCTTCATGCATTATATGTGTGTAAGGCTCTATCTGAGGGCTGAATGTACCAATCATCTCTTTTGAACTGTCCACTGAAATAAGTTCCATTGTGAGGGAAACATCCAAGTGTTTCAAATTGGTACTTTGGGAAATATAAGAAAACAGATAACTTACCCTTTATACCAGTTTTCCAGACGGTGTTGGTATACTTAAGGCCAGAAACAATGTTATTACTCACTTGGAAAGAGAATTTCAATTTGTATTTACTACCTTCTTTCAATGTAAACCATATACCATTGGGCTTTCCATCTTCAGGAATAGGAAGAACAATGTCAGATCTACCAGGTGAAATGATTGACAGACAAAATATCTTCACATCTGGTTCAAAAGTTTCTGGAATAGAAGAGGCACACAACAAGAATCTTATTGAATGCAAGGGGAAAAGAAACAGAAACAAAAACAATAACCATTCTATCACTCTAAATAAATAACAAACAAAAAAGGGAGAGAAATTGGATAAGGCTTTCTATGGTTTATATAAAAAGTCTCAGGAAGGAGTACAAAAATCAGGCATTTGCAAAACCAGATTCTAATTTGTACAAAACATAACAAACACCAAAATAGTGTAGACTTTATGAGCTCACTGATAGCAACAAGGTAGGTTGACTTATGAAAACATCACCAAAGTCGACAATATCCTTTTCATGATGTATGATAATTGATGAAAATAACATTGTAATAGCATTACCATTTACTAAAATCGTGGGATATTGAATAATCATCAAATAATTTACTGTTAAAAAAACTTCATGTAGCACAATAACACTACTAAAAAATTTAGCAATAAGTTTATCATAAGAATACCAAGAGTCTTGTCATTTAGTGATATTAAGTTATTAATTGGCATGCTTTATGAGGAGAACTATGGTTTAAATCCTCCCCCCAATCACCAACTCTTTGTAACAATTTATCCCAAAAAAAAAAAAAAAAAAGAGTATATGAACACCTTGTTAATAGCAATTCTCACTAATTGTTCAAGTCCATATGAAACTTTTTACCAATCCCCACAAACTAACCTAAGCTTTATTTTATTTTTATCAAGTCTTATTGTTCACGAGCTTGTTCATGAACATTTTTTTTTCTTGGACTCATTTATTAAACAGACTTAAAATTAAAGATTAAGCTTAGCTTGTTTATAAACAAACAAACATAAACGAGCTTTTTATCAAGCCAAACCCCAACTGTTTATTAACGACTTGGTTCGTTTACATTACAGCCCTAAAAAGAGGTGAACCTAATCAACAACAATCCTATGACCAAACACTAATTATAGAGAATAAAGAAAAGGGAACAAAAGGTTAGTAATCTTATTTATGCTAAAATATCACTGGTACAACGAAAATTAAAGGAATCCTAAATTGTTGGACCATTTGACTTCACAATGGTCAATATTTAACAAACGAAAATGAGAGAAATGCAAGGTACCAATTCCAAACATACGCTCCCAAAGATAAAAATGTAAACCAATATGTCTCGACCCTTTTCTCTCTACAAGTTACATAACAATTGACAATGGAAAATAAAAATTCGAAATAAATGTCAGCGGACTTGCATTCTATTGCTTCATAAAATGAGCATAATAAAGAAACATCGAGTGCCTTTTCGCATTAAAATATTTAAAGAAATCCATTCACAAGTTATTTGAAAGTATTAATTAGAAGAAGGGTCTGGTTAATATGTGCCCTTATATTTTAGGAAAGTTTTTATGGGGAATTGAAAGAACTGTTAAAACAGTTAATTACTTTTTTATTTTTCTATAAAAAGTTTTCTAAAATAGTTTACTAATGTATGTCTTAAGGGCACACGTTAATAAATCCCTTAGAAGAAAGACAAGCCACACAAAAGTTTCTACAATAATATAAATATTCAATAGTTATAAAAATAAGAAGGGAATTTGACTTATAGTTCACCTTATAAAAAAGTGCAGACAATACCACTAAGTTACAAGGCAATGCTAATATCATCATATTAAAAATGTGAAGAACAAGTTAAGATATACAATCTTTTACTGCACAAAAAATTGGAGAAAAAAGATCAGACTAATCATTTTTCTGTCATTTATACTATTTTATCACTGGTAATCACCAAAATGGACAGTTTTTTTTTTTTTTTTTTTTTTTGAGAAGACCAAAATGGACAGTTAGTAAAAGGAAATGACAAAGAATTGAATATTATGAAAACCAAATTTCTTACAAAACCCACAAAGTTAGTAATAGCCAAACTGATACCTCCGACATTGTTAAGATCAACGCTCCCAAGAAGCTGTTCCTTCCACCTCCTCAGACTCTCATCATCCTGGATTCTCAAAAATTCAACCCCAAAAAAAGACATAAAAACACATTTTGTAACAGAGGAGAATTGCTCTCTATTTTTAACCTTTAATTTCAGCAGAAACAAACCTTATCCTTCTCAAGCTGTTCTTTGAGAGTGTACTGAGGACCCAACTGTAATTCGCTTCTCTCATCATCTTCCTCCTCATGATCAGTTGCATATAGAGAAGCTTCACTCATCTGTCTGCTAATCTTCCCTCCCTCATCATCACCCTCTTGCTTTGATTCCTCTATTTCTCTTGTACTTTTCTCTCCTTCCTCCTTGTTTTCATCAAACCCCATGTTCTTGGAACTTGAAACAACTCCAACAGCCAAAGACATCAATTCATCAACAGTCACCAGAAGAGAATTATAACTACCACCAACTGCACAAAGACAAAAACAATGCAAACCCACCAAGCCAAGCACAAAAACAAAGTCTTTGTTTCTCTGAAGACAGAAAGCTAAGAAAAACCCAGCAGGGAAAATTAGACTCAAATTAACAAAACAAAAGGAACTTTTTTTTTTAACCCTTGACAGGGTTTTATTTTTTATTTTGTATGAAAACAATCCTAGAAAGGCAATAATTGTATGTGTTTCAGGAAAAACAACCAATAGTAGCCAAAGAAAACCAGAGCCCACCAACGGAAAGGCAAAAAAGACAAAAGAAAAAACAAAAGGTTTGTCTTGTTTCCTAGCTTTCTGTGGTGGCTTGTTGAAAATCTGGCAAGAAAGAGAGAGAGAGAGAGATAACGTGTAGTTTGGTACTTTGGTTAAGTTTTTTTTTTTGCTAATGAGAGAGAGATAGAGAGATAGAGAGAGAAAAAGTCCTGTGGTGATCCGAAATATAAGTCAGAGACAGAGAGAGAGAGATCTGAGAAAAGAAAAACGTGAAGGACACTAATAATGCACTTACATTCACGCAGTAGTACGCGGATTCAAGAGAAGACTTCGATTCTTTCAGACTTTCATAAATCATTCATATATCCTAATAAGGTTTGGGGAGATGACGTTATTAGCAGCGTGTGTGTGTTTTTTTGGAATATAGTGTCAAATTATTTAGCAGCAGTGTTTGTTCTTTGACCTTTATGAATCTCATATATACTAATTGCATGGCTCGAAGAAAGTCGAAAATTAGAATCAAGATCGGTGCCACTGTTGGCTTATTGTCTGGTATATAACAGGGACAAGAGGCATTCAATTATGTGGTCCTACCAGTGTTTGAAATTTCTTTATTTAAAAAAAATTATTTATTAATAATTTGATAGTTATAATTTTTTTATTTTTTTTAAATTATTTATTAATAATTTAATAGTTAGGGGGAATTTTAACTCGTATGGTCTCTTTTCGAAATACTAGTTTATCAAGAGATGCTAATTAATTGAGTTACAAGTAGCGTACATGCAGAGGCGACTTGATGCATTTGGGGGCTTAAGGTGAAAGCTGAAAGTGAGGCATTTTATATATTTAAATATGACTTAACAAAAATTAAATATTACTTAAACTCTATTATCTTATTTTAGATGCAAAATTACTGCTAATTGATATGAAATTATGAACAATGTAGATTTCTTTTTGAAAGTCTATAAACATAAAAATTTTACAACACTTTTTACACATGTTAATATTGTTGGGTTAAGATAGCTTGACCCCGATTAATTAATTCAATTACCTAAGTTGATTAATTAGGTCAAATTACATGCAAATCGTGAAGGCACCAACAAATCACCAAATAAACTAAATGCAATGAAAATTAAATTGACAAGGTCATTTGTTGACAAAAGGGGAAAACCTTTCGTAAGGCAAAAACCCCACTGAGTAAATTTAAGGTCACAACTCCCAAGAATCCACTAATCAATAATGAAAGTGGTTACAAGTATGAGGAATCTTATCACTACCCTAGCCAATCCCAAAATACCCAATTAGACTTGATCTTATAGTAGCATTCTTTCATTTGATGCGTAAATCTCCAATCTGTGACTAATTCCTTTGCACGGATCCCAGTACGTGACTAACTCCAACAACAGAATGATTGTTATTGGCTGCAAAGTTCTTCACTTCATTAACAATGAAGATTATGAAGCATTTAGTTACAAAACCCTATAGCGTACAAATGCAGTAGTTTATCACAGAGAATGTTAAACTCTTGGTCTCTGTATCCATGTGTGACGGCTCTTAAAATAAGCCTTATATATGTCTAGGGTTGTGAGCAAAGAAACCCTAAAAAAATAATACAGCATGGACCAAATTTCAGATCTAGAAATTTTGAAATCGTAATTCTCGATAGATCGAGCTTGTGTCAAACTTATGTCGAGCTTCTCATTTAGTCTCAATAGCAGCTATTTGTTGAGTTTTAATGAAACAACTTTTCTTCACTTGTTTCTTGGATCAATCTCCATGTTTTTAATACTAACAATTGATATGTTTGAACAACATATTACTTGATGTATTAAACACAATTTAGATCTACTCAATTACAAGTAAAGTGTGTCTTGTTAAAGGATTAGCTAATTACATAAAAAAAAGACTGTAACAAATATGACAGATTGATAGTGGTAAGTAAAAAAGTGATGTTAGTGGTTGTAAGGTTGAATTTATTCAACTATGTGTTGGCTTTATTCCACACCAAATTTACTTGTAATTCAACATTTAGAAATCCTGTATTTAGGTGGGAATAATGTAAGGGTTGTGAGAGTGTGAAGAATTGATCAAGTGTGTACATTAAGAGACAACTCGCGACTGGATCTCGCGACTAACTCGCGAGTGGTGATTCGCCAGAATGTGACACACGTGTGAAGCATTTAGGAAGTTGAAGAGTCAAGACAGCTAGATCACTACAGGACAAAAAGTACAGTTTGGCCTTTCTGTTATCTGGCGACTGGAACTCGCGACTTATCCCAGTTGCGAGTGACTCGCCAGTGCACCCTGTTTTGTTGAAAACTGACTTTTTATATTCCATCTCATACCCTACTATAAATACCCTTATACCCACGAAATATAGAGAGCTTCCAGAGAGAATTTTGAGAGAGAAACCCTAGAGAATAATAAAATTGATTCATCCACAATCTTATACATTTGATTTTCCAAATTCCTATACTCTCCATTTTCATACCCTTGAGAGGATCTTAAGCCAAATCCTTACCTCACCACATTTAGAACAGTGAGAAGGTTCTTGGTGTTTGGGAAGCAGTTCAAGAGAGAACCAATTCATTTTGGTTGATGCAATGGACTAATTACGGGATCCGGTAAGCTAGAGAAGAAGAAAAGGTTAGGCATAACCCTGTTGGAGCAAGAAAATTGGAGGGCTTAGGTGCATCAGGTAGATTAGGATTGGAGGGTCTATTGCTATTCATGTATCCCAATTGATTTTCTAGTAGATCATTTACCGCTTGGAGGGCAGCAGAGAGGTTTTTCACCGATTTTTTTGATTTCCTCTTCGATAACACGTGCCAATGTTATCTTGTGTTTGCTTCTCTCGATCCCTTACTCTTTGCTTTTAATTATTGCTGAGTTGTGATTAAAATATGGTTTAGATTAATTTGCATATTTGGGTATTGCTTATATTTCATATTCTGCACATACATTGTTTGAATATAAGCTTGTATTAGTTAATTTGAATTTGAGGGTCTAAACATTCACTAGCGTTTTACACACTAAGTGAGCTTTTAGTGGTGGACCTAGATGAGAACTAGTAAAAGTTTGTCAATTCAACTATTGTGAAAAATGTTGTGAATTTTTTTCGTTAAGTTGCTATTGGTTTTAATTTGAACCTACGACTGAAATTTTTTTTTCCCATTAATAACAGATTGTAACAACCTGTTACTTAAAATTTGTTGTAAAAATGTTGTGGACATAGTATTTCTCTAGCTTTTTATTTATTTATTTATTTATTTGATACTAAAATATTATTTTATTTATTGGCTAATATTTGGGCTTAATTGATACCATTATAATAAAAAAAATAATCCTATTAGTTAAAATTTGGGGTTTTTTTTTTACTTGGAGCCTTAGGTGATTGCATCAATTGTTTATATAATGAAGTCAGCATTGCATACATGGTGCGTGATAGGCGGTGCTAATTAATTGAGTTACAAGTAAAGGTGTACATGGTGCGGTACGATATGGTTTTGGACTATATTTATCACTACACCATGAGGTACGATTTTCTCAAAACCCTCACACCTTAATAGACCAGTCACTCGTGCAAAGCGGTGCAATTTTGGATTGTGCGGTGCAATATTGGTCGATTTTACAATGACCCATTTTATTCCGTACATTGCAAAAAGAAACAAAATTTATGCATAATTTTGTGGGTTTCACATGCATTTACATTGCAAATTCAAACAAATCCATATGCCAAAATTTGTAGATATTTCCACAAAAATATAGTGACCATGGAACAAGGCTTGCCCAATAGATTTGGAGGCCAAGCCTAAGATGATATATTCAAATGGTACCTTTTTGTTATCACTTAAATAAAATTTAACTAGTTTTTAATGTCATCATTTTTTATATATAAAAAAAATCCATTCTTTTTATTTTTTTAATATGCTTTTTTTTGTTGGGTGAGGGGGGGAATGCTGAAAATATAACAAATTTTACTACAAAAAACTTACAAACAATGTAGCAACGATTGTGATCAGTGACACTTCAAAAAGATTATAAACAAGTATTTGAATGAATGATACTAAGAATATTATAAATTTTCACAATGTGAGACTTACAAAGATGTATTACCAATCACGAAAAGTAATTTAAAAACGCATTTAATAGGTTGTTGAAGTTCACAAATCATATTAATTGTCACATCAATTTGTAAAGGCTATCAATTAAAATTTATAGTATTTCTAGAATTTTCCATTCTAAGTTACTTTTGTTTTTGTTGTTTTGTTTTGTTTTTTTTTTTGTTTTTTTTTTTTTTTGAGATAATATAAACAAAAGACATAGGGGATGGGGAAGGAGGGAGTAGGAAGACAAAACTTACAACACTAGCATTTACAAAAAGACCTCTATCTAAATTACTTATTGTGATTAGTGACACATATATTTATAAGACCAATGCATTCAAAATTGCTTTCTTTCTAGCATTACTCAATTCTTTGGGACTTATTAAAAGTAGAAGAAAAATGTAAAACTAAATTTTTTTTTCTATATCTCCAAAAAATATTTTTGTTTTAAAAAATAATAAATTTTGCCCTAAATTTAGGGGCCTTTCTCTAGTAAGAGGCCTAGGTGATGACCTAAGTGGCCTAAGCCTAGGGCCGGCCTTGCATGGAAAAACAATGGGCTTAAAAATATCAAGTTGTTCAAAAAAGCCTAATTACTAGAACTAGAAACACACAAATGCACATGTGCCTGTGCACATAACACACACATGCTCGCGCACATGCAGAGACCTTTGGGTTGAAAAGAAGCAATTTCTTGAAGATAGGGCTATAAATGAGCCAAGCCGTTCATAAACACTCGAGCTCGGCTCGATAAAAAGCTTGTTCATGTTTGTTTGTTTATAAATAAGCCAAGCTTGAGCCTTAGTTTTAGGTTTGTTTAGTAAACAAGCCGAGCCCAAGCAAAACTATTTGTTCATGAACAAGCTCATGAGCTATAAGGCTCGATACAAAACAAGTCAAGTATAAACTCATTTATAGGCTTGATATGTGCTTTCTAAATAAACTCATTACACATATCTTAATAATAAAATGTCTCGTATTGGACCAATGCCCTTTTACCTTAAATTTATTTCCCTCTAAACTGATCAAGCACCACTTTAGACTTTAGTTACCTTTTAAAAAAATTTATAAGTGGGTCACATATGGTCCTTCTTTATCCATTATCTAATGTAAAGTTATAAAACATGTTAATCCTTTCTCATTCACAATAGTTACAAACAATATTTTTTCTAGTTCTTTATCATCTAATGTGGATGTAAAAATTATATTTTAAACAATTGATGAAGCTATAGACAATTAAGGATGAATGGATGAATTTAATTTTGTAAAGTTGCACTATGAACAATGGCTAATCATTGGTCGGACTAGAAGAACGATAAAATGAGTATGCTATTTTCTTATTTTTGTTTACTTGATTTTGGGAGATTTAAGCATTTGAGCTTGGCTTGGCTTGATATTAAGCTCTAGCTTGGCTTGACTAATGAATCAAGTCAAGCCAAGCCAAGCTCAAACTTTTTGGCTTTCTTACAAGCTCAAGCTCAAAAAATATTTTTGGCTTGTCTCAAGCTCAAGCCAAGTTTAAGCTTTTTAATTTTACTGACAAGCGAAGCTTGAACATGCACTACTCGGCAAAGCTTGGCTCGTTTATAGCCCTACTTGAAGACATTGTAGTAAGGTATTACAAGTTGTTTGGACTACTTGAGTTAATATAAAATAAAACTTATATATTAATAGGTGTAGTGCTAGGTTTTTGGAAAATAAAATTGTAAAGCGCACTGTACCTACATGGTGCGGCTTTTGCACCTCCACCACCACAACTAATAGTGTAGTGACCCCATTTTGCAGTCGATTGTGGTCGATTTAGACTATGTTTATTTCGACCGGGAATGATTTTCGAAACTTATTTTTCACATTTGTGGGTGTTTAAGGCAACAAAAATTGTTGGTCAATAGAAAATTATTTTCTACTTGACCGTAAAATAAAGACATTTCTAGCGGAAAATTTTTTACGTTTTCATTTACAGTCCTTTCACTTTCTGCCTCACCTAAAACTCATCAATTGAACCTCCACCCCCCACTATCCCTCACTAGTAACTTCCAAGGTCTTTAGTCGCTAACAATAGCTGCTAATCGCCAATCATGATTTTTTTTTTTCTATTTAATTTTTTTTATATAATTATATATGTGCTTGGGAGATGAGAAAATGTGGGAAAGTAGTAGCAAATATGTTTTCCATAACATTTTCAGAAACACAACCAAACATTTGAAAATATTTTCTTTTCTGAAAAATATTTCCATTATAAAATATTTTACAGTTGAAAAATATTTTATGTCGAACCAAACATAGTCTTAAGTGGGTCGAAGTGGTTTTTTTACCGCCCTAGCTACAAGTCTCTTTATATTGTACAAGGTTTTCAGACCTTGACCGTTCATTGAATCGTAAAAGAGAGAGGTTCAAGGTTTTTGAGGTCGAACCGAGGTCGAACCGGGGTCGAACCGTGATGACGTCATAATTAATTTAAATATATATAAAAACATTAAATTAATAAAGAAGTAGAAAAATTTACTAAAATAGTCTAATTCATTTAGAGATCTATCTTTCAAATATTTTTTATATCATAACTTTCAAGACAAATAAGAAATGTCAAATCCTTAGCAAACATAAATATAAATTACTTAATCAATCCATAAAAGTACAAAGTAAAAATGCATAAACAAGCCTCCAAGTTACAGTACACGACTACACATTGTCATAGAGTCAAAGAATCACAACTTCATACACAGAGTCAAATTAACAAACTAATATACACAGAATCATAGAGTCAAAGAATCACAAATTCACAACTTCATACAATTTCTGAAATTCACCAATTTTTTACAACAGACCCATCACCCCAAATATCCAAATACACAGTTGACAGTCCACATATAGCTATATATATTCACAAACACAAACATATATATACTCTCACATGCAATTATCACATAACATAATTGATCACAGATTATTTTACACAATAAATTGGCCAAAAAATGTAAATTGACATAAAAGAGAGAAGAATTAAAAAGGATAAAGTACCTTACAAGAGTAGAATTGAAATGTGTTGAAGTTGAAGAATGGTAGAGAGTGGGACCTGAAGCGACGGCGACGAGGCAGAGTGAGAGAGAGGCAGAGAGTGATTGAGAGAGTGAGCTGCGATCTGGGCAGCTCGTGGTGGCCAATGGCGACGAGGCAGAGTGAGAGAGAAGTAGAGAGTGAGCTGTGATCTGGGCAGCTCGTGGTGGCCGATGGCGACGAGGGAGAGAGGCAGAGATGGGAGATGAGAGTGAGCAATGAGGGAGAGGCAGAGAGTGATTGAGATTTTAGGGTTTTAGGGTTTCTATTTGTGGAAACCCTAAAACCATACTCCAAAATATTAGGGTTTTAGGGTTTCATATTCCATACTCTGTTTTCATATTCCAAAATATTAGTACATATTCCATTGTCTGTCGTGGAAAAAGGATAAAGTAAAGCCAAAAAAGGATTCCCTAGAATAACTTTAGAGGACAACTTTTCTGCTAAGAAGAAAGGTGTTCTGAAATTGATTCCATTATTATATATGTATGTCTTTGTCAATTTATTACTTATTTTAAGTCTATCACCATTAGCCTAAGTTAATCTGTTTGTTGTTGATTCATAATATTTGGAAGGTATTAATCCTTCTTGTATGCAATTCATGTCAGCACCAAAATCAATAAGTGCAACAACTGTTAACGAGAATTCTTTATGAACAACCAAAGTTATTTTAGTATACCATTTTTGGAATGTCATTCTGTCAATTATATTTAAAAATTCATCTTAATATTCATCTTTATGAAAACTTTTATCCGTAAAATTAAACCCTTTATCTGTATAATTATTTTTGCTAGGAAGAGAGCAGTTTGTCAAGGATTCATTACCATATCTAATTCTATCCTTTACACTAATTACTTGTGCGGTTATCTGATCAATCATGTCTTTTAAAATGAAATTTTCTTATTTTAATTCTTTTTTTCTTTTCTTAGATTATTGATATATGTCTGTAAATTTGTTACTGTTACAGGTTTACTGGGTTTAAATCTATCAGTTATATCTGCATAATTATAGGTTGACTTATAATCTTTCAAAACTATTTCAAAACTGGTAGTTTAAGTTAAAGATTCTTTTAGTTTGGACAAATAATCCTTCTTAGACTGTAAATTTGGAAGTTTGTCTATTAAATCCATTATTATATCTTCTTGCTTTGTTAATACACTTATTTTTAATTTTCTTTTACAATAATAGTTATCAGGATTATTGCAATTACATAATTTAACTTTTCCATTATCTGAAGAAATATATGTTGATGATGAGGTGATATCACAATTATCTATCTGGTGAATTTCATTATTCGTTTCATCATTATCTATCTGTTCTAGTATACTCATTAATTTATCTTTTAATTTTCCTGATATGTCAAGTTTATTTATGTTTCTTTGAAAGTTACAGTATCTACTAGTGTGTCCATTTTTACCACATTTGAAGCAAACAATGTCATTCTCTCTATATCTATCACATTTCTTTCTTTTGGACTCTTCTTTATTTTCTTTAGACCTACTTTTACTATATCATCTATTATTGGTTTTATATTTGTCAACATCTTTCTTTTCTTTCTTTCTTTTCCTAGAGGGAGCAATCAATGGATCAAAGCCATATTGCTCACAAAACATTCCGAGCTCCTTTTTAGCATATCTTTTTTCTTTCTCTATTTGATTTTTTAGCCTTAAATCATTACACAGCCATAGACCTGTTTTATTGATTGAGGATATTATGTCTCCATACGTTAAGCTAGGATAGTCTATAGTTCCATCATTATTGGCTATATCAAGTCTAACTTTTTAAGCAAAGAAATAAGGTAGACCAGCAATAAATTTTTCTTTCCAGTAGGATTGTTGACAGTCATTTCTACTTAAAACTTTTGAAATAAAAATATCTTTGTACTATCTAAAGTCTAAAAGTTGTGGACATCTTAAATTAATTAAAACTTCTGAAGCTTTTTCTTTATATTGATTAGGATCTCCAACAAAATGTTTAGTTATAGTAAAAATTAAAGTATTAATTGTATCTTGTGAAGATTGTCTATTTGTCATTATAATACTTCCATCTGTTTCTCTTTTAATAGCTGTCAATATTTGATTTTTGTCACCATTATTTAAATAGTGATCCCACCAACCTTTCAATTGGCCAGTAAAACCGGTGAGAATTAAATGGGCTATCTGGTGGTCTTGTTTTCCATGATTCTTATAAACATTAGTGAGCAAAGTCATTTCATGTAAAAGATTTATTATTTCATATTCTGGCATTCCATCAATATTCCATTCATAAATTAAATCTGGTGAATAAGATGAATTAACAAAAGTATGTCTTTCTTCAAACTGTAAATCAGGAGGAGTAGGTTTAGGATACCAATTCTTTTTGGGGTATACTTTCTCAATTCTTCCTTTTTTACAATCTTGTGATGAAGATGATAAAGTTAATTTATTAATTTGTAATTTATCAATAAATTGTGATTCTAAATTATCTATATCTGATGAATCCATTAAATCTGTCAATTAATTTTCTTCTGAATCTTCATTCTCTGAAGACTCAGTTCTTCCTATTGTATTTAATGTCATATTTTTGTTTTTTAGTGGGTCTATGTCTTTTTGGGATTCCAATTTCATTAGTTCTAACTTCTTATTTATTTCATCAAGTAGATTATCCGTTTTCTCTGTCATGGGTCTCTTTAAAGGTGATCTAAGGTGAGGAGGTATTTCATGAGGGATAAACAAAGGGGTATTAGACACATTTTCTTTTTTTTATGGAAGTAGAAGGGGGTGTTATTCTGTCATCTCTTAAACAAAGTAAAACACTTGTATTTAAAGCTTCTCTTGTTAATGGTATTACAGCTACCTGTACTAAACCAACATAAACCAACATGTAAAAAGGCTATTTTTCTCTATGTAGTTTAATTGAGTCTATTGAAAATAACTGAATTGTTTCAAATTCATTAAATAAAGAATAAGTTCTTTCAATAGTTTTTATAGTGTAGTCTGTCATGAAGGATAATTTAAAAAAAGAAGTCTGTCTGTAGATTTTATTAGTTCTTTCTGTCGGTATATTCCATTTATTCCATTCTAACAAATTCCTGTCTATATCTTTCATGCTATATTCCTCAGAATTAACTATTCCATCATTTTCCATGTCCAGATTAGTGTGTGCCTGACCTAAATGTGTCCTAGCAACAGATGATGAGCGACTAAACATATTCATTCTATTTCTAAGCAATTAATAATTACTGGCGGAACTATTACTAACCACTGGTATCCTTGCTATCAGGACCACCTCCTCGGGAAACTCCATTGCGAGACCACCCAAACACACGCCTGTCTGTTGGCTAACAAAAAACGGACTGACCAACGTGAAACTATGGTTTGCCAACGAGTCTTAAGGCTGACCAACGCTAACAAAGAGCAAGTAGTGGCTATATAGTAATATATGTTCCTAGTAACTTCTTAATTGCAAAGAAATAAAACTCATACATCTACTATCCATGGCTTTGATACCATAACGTACCCAGGAGAGAGCATAGTAGTGATTATTAATTGCTTGGAAATAGAATAAATATGTTTATTAACTCATCATCTGTTTGCTTGTTCACACTTAGGTTAGGCACACACCAATAAGAAACATGAACTATGATGATATAGATTATGATGAAGGTTATAGCATAAGAGATATAGACAATGATTGGTTTAATGGTAATATGGATTATGAAACAGATTTTGATTATGACCGTAATACTGATGATTATAATTATAACTATAATAATAACACAAATAATTGGAATATATTTACAGGATATAAAATCAACCGACAGACTAATAGACACAATAATAGTTTTTTAGAAATGATTAATAAAAAATTAGAATCTTTAGAAAATATTGAAAGATCTATTATAGTAGAAAGAAAAAATGATAGTTTTTTGGACCTTTATGAGAAAATAAAAGCTTTAAATTCAGAAAGAGAATTTGAACCTCATCATAAATCACCTTTAACAAAGACCATGACTGATAATTGGCATAATGAAAGAAATATTGTAATAGAAAACTGTCATATAAATAATAGTAGAAAAGATGATAGAGAATTAAAAACATTTCTGACAGAAAAGAAACAAAATAGTTCTGTAGAAATAATGCAACATAAAGAAGACAACAAGAAAGACTTTGATGAAAGAAAAGATTATAGTCACGTAGTGCAAAAAATTATAGAAGTAGAGAAAGAAAAAGGTTCTATAGAAATAATACAGAAGAAGAAGCTAGACATAATTGATGAAGACAAAGAAAAAGGAATGATACAGAAAGGCATAGTAAAAGAGATGTTAGAAAGAATAGAAAGACAACAAGGCAATAGTACTCTAACCAACTCAAAAGATGGAGCTCTAAGTAAAGAAGTAGATATAGAAAAAGATATAGGAAAAGAAAACAACATGATAAGAAAAGAGAAAGAAGATGATAGTCTAGTCAAAGAAAGGACAAATAATAGTCCTAGGAATAATGATAGTTTAAAAGAAAAAAATTGATGAAAGACTAAAAATCAATTAAAAGATCCATGATATATACCCAAGATAATGGTTTAGCAGAATTAGCTAAAAAGATAGAAATGTTAAATTCACCTTTAGATATAGACAAAAAAAGAGATATAACAGTTTTAAATACTACTGAGTCATCAGATAATGAGAAAACTGACAGACATATTAGAAATACTATTTGTCATAAATGTAAACAATATGGACATACTAAGAAACAATGTGATAGACATAATAAAATTGTTAAACAAATCAGTAAACTAGAATTTGAGAAAGATGTAATTAATGAATTAATGGAAATATTTAACGTTAAGCAAAAAGAGATAGACCAAGTAAAGAAAAAGAAAGAACTAAAATCAACCAACCCACTTAAAGTCAATAAAAGAAAAAGAAAACAAAAAGACATAATAATGAAATTGATAGATAATCTACCCAATCACCTAAAAGATAAAAAAGACTATTTACTAAATTTGAAAGATTCCATAGATATACCTATTGCTTGTATTAAGTGTAGGAAATATGGACACCATGCTACGGAATGTGAAAAGGGAGAAAAGGCCAAGAAAGGAAAAGATAAGAAAGAAAAGACAAAAATGAAACAAGACGGCGTAGATATAAAACTAGTAACTTTACAAGACTTAATGACAGAAGCAAAAATGGTAAAACAAAAAATTAAAGAAGATAATTCCCCAAACATTGATGAACAAACTATTGAAGAAATAATAAATTTAAAATAATTTTCTAATCCTATGACAAACCCTCCTGATCTTCCTACAAATAAAGAAGTTACAGATATTAATGTTTCAAATAATAATAAAATTGATAGCAATAGACAGAATTTCTTGAGTTTAATTGACAGGGTTGTTTTTCGAAAATGGCATACAAAAATCACTCTAGTAAGTAATAAAGAGTTTTCTTTGACATAAATTGCTTTAATAGACTCAGGTGCTAACATGAATTGTATACAAGAGGGATTAATACCCTTAAAGTATTATGAAAAATCATCTAAAAGATTAACTCAGACTAATGGAGAGAAGCTCATAATTAATTACAAAATACCTAATGTTCATATATGTAATGATGAAGTATGTTTTGAAAATGTTTTTTTTATTTATTTTTTAATTAAAGACCTTTCTTTTAAAATTATTTTAGGAAATCCCTTTATGGCCTTACTTTATCCCTTCTTAACAACAGACGAAGGAATTAAAACTAATGTGTTAGGAAAAGACGTACTTTTTAAATTCATTTTACCACCTATCCCGAAAGAAATCTATTCACTAGATAATATTTCCATAATAAAAGAAATTGATAAAGAAAGAATTTATAGAAAAAATAGACATTTGTTATCCTTAAAGTCAGAAATAATATATGAAAGAATTGCTGATCAATTGATAGATCCCATATTAAATCATAAAATAGATGTATTCAGACAACAGATTGAGACAGAAATTTGTTCTTATCTCCCTACTGCTTTTTGGCATAGGCACCGACATATAGTACAATTACCTTATGAAAAAGACTTTAATGAAAGACAAATACCTACTAAGGCTAGACCAATACAAATGAATAATGAATTATTAGAACACTGTAAAAAAGAAATTGAAGATCTTTTAAATAAAGGTTTAATCAGGAAAAACAAGTCTCCTTGGAGCTGTGCTGCTTTTTATGTTAATAAACAGGCAAAATTAGAAAGAGGAGTTCCAAGATTAGTTATAAATTATAAACCTTTAAATAAAGCATTACAATGGATAAGATATCCTATTCCTAATATGAAGGATCTACTTGACAGACTTCATGAAGCAACCATATTTTCTAAATTTGATATGAAAAGTGGATTTTGGCAGATACAGATAGATGAGAAAGACAGATATAAAACTATTTTTATAGTTCCTTTTGGTCATTATGAATGGAATGTCATACCTTTTGGTTTAAAAAAACACCTAATGAATTTCAAAACATAATGAATGATATATTTACACCTTTTAACAGATTTTTCAATTGTTTATATAGATGATGTTTTAATTTTTTCTAAAACAATTGATGACCATTGGAAACATTTAGATATATTTGTTAAAGTAATCTATATATATAATAATAGGTGAAGCAGAGAGAATCTCAAATTGCAATTTCAATTAGAGTTCTAATTTTGTACCAAGTGTCTAGATTTATCTTTCTAATCGTTCAATTCAAATAAAAAATTGGAGTCCAATTTCACCTCCCCTTCTAAACATCTGCGTTCTACATTTAAATGTTGTGCGTTAGAAAATTGGAGTCCAATTTCACCTCCCCTTCTAGAAATCTGTGTTCAACATTTAAATGTTGTGCTCTCTTTTTTTTTTGGCTACTAAAGAGAATGTCTCTTAGTGTCTCTCAAAAAACGAGCCTCTCACCTTCGCTAAATCTCAGATTAGAGTTCTCTCTTTTTTATTTTTTCTAGAAAAAAGAAGCAAAAGAAGGAAGATGAAGCCGACTTTAGTATCAACACCTCCAATGGAGTTCCAGAGCTTCTTCTTCTCTTAGGTCTAGGATTTTTTATTCTTCTCCGTATCTTTCTAGAACCTTCCCTACTTCTTCTTCCATTCCTCCTTCTATGTTCAGTTACCGATCTCTCAACTTCTCCTCTGCGGTTCAATCTCTCCACTGCTCCGTCTCCATGGAAGGTACACTCTTTCTTTGCTTTTTTTCTTTTGCTTAAGTTTTCTTTGGTTGCCAAGGACCAAAGAATTTTCTTTTGTTTAAACGTTGTTTGGTTGTCGAGAAAATAGGATGAAATAAAAACGAAACTATTATATTTTTTTTATTTGGGTGATATTTATGCTTTCTTATTTTGGTTAAATTCCTGTTTGTTGCCTAGAAAATGGAGAAATGAAAATAGGGTGAATATTTTTCAGTTGAATTGGTGATTTTTTTTTTTTTGGGGTGCAATTCTTGCAGGTGATCTCATTTTGATAGTGTTTTTGTAAGAGTAACAACGGATAAGAATTTTTTTCAAAGAAAAAGCCCATTATAAAAAATAATTACCTAATTTTAGCTTCCTGCAGGATATTTCTTGGTTTAAAGAGCTTCTGACATCTCCCCCCTCTCTTCATCTGATGCATTGATCAGATTTTGGGTTTGTGTAAAGGTTATATCATAGTAAAGGATGTTTTTGAGTTTCTTTTTAGCTATCTTGAATTTTGGCTATTTTACTATTTTTGGGAGGTACTTGATAAGGTTTGCGTTTTTTTTAGCAAACTGGCAAATATGTGTCTTTCTTGCAGGTTATACTCTTGATTATTTTGGCAGTCCCTTTTGGCTTAGAGGCAAAATATATATTTTATTGAAGCTTGTGTTTGGAATAACAAGTGTTGGAATTGCACTTCATCTTCATGTACACAATTTTGATGCTCCAGTCTCAGTTTACGTGTACCACTTTTATTTCCAAGCTCTAATTTTAACAATTCTCTGTAATTGTAATTAATCATGGTTAATTACATTGTTGCGCGTCACCTTCAATAAGTTATGTCTTCTTAATTATATGTTCTTTTGAGTACAAATTGAAAGAAAAAGGTATAACTTTCTTGGTTTTAGTGTTCCTTTGCTCTAGCAAAAACTCAATAGCATCTTATTCTTAAAAAGTGAGAAACCAGGCTAGACCTTAACATATGGTCTTAATTATTTCTAATCTTATTGTTTCTTTATCAGGCTGAGGGAAAATTATAAATACAAAATGGAAAAGCATATAACCATAAACACAAGAGTACTTTTACAAGTACCTATGGGAGCCAGTCATATCTACATCTTGGTGCAAGTTTATTGACCTTGAGAACATGCGTGTCTTAGCCCAATTCCTTGAAGTTGACACATTGAGTTGCAGGATTCATCCATAATCTATTATCTTATAAGCTTTATATCAGTTGTGCAGTTACTGTCCGTTTTCCTGGCCCATGATTCATAGGCAAAATTGGTTGGTCAATTACTAGACATTGTTGGTTAAAACGTTGAAATTCATTAGTTTTATGCATTTTTGCAATGTGAGAAATGGCGTGGAATTGGAACAAGAAATTAAGGAAGTCAATGTTACAATATATTCAGGCAGAGTGAATATGATTTCTTTGTCAAGAGTATCTTTGTTAGTGTTATTAGTGCATAAAATTCATACCTGAGTTTTTTTTTTTTTATAAGTCATACTTGAGTAACTTAATCATCCTAATAAGCTAAAAAAGTTAGGATGTTATTTATTTGTTTGTATTTTTGGCCTATAAAAGAATATTCGATGCTTTGATGTTAGAGTACCAAAAAAAAAAATTGGTTTAACTATTAAATTTTGGTAATTTTTATGAATTTCCACACTATGAGAAAGGATGTGAATTCCAAACAATAATTCTCTCTTTCAAATTCCGTTAGAGTACTTGAATTTTTTTAATAATGTTGTCAACTGTAATGTTTCACAGTATTATGGTTGGTGTACTCCACATAATCAGTTTTTGTAGTACAAGACTCACATGCATATTATTTTGTAAATTTGCAGAGATGTAAGCAAAGTTGTCTAGAAGAGAGAAAGCAACCAATATTATGCCTTATCTAGATATTGATATCTTCATGAAGGTAAGAAAGAAGTTTTTGTGAATGACTTATTCTCTACCTCAATAAATGATAGATAGTCTAGCTCAAATTGTGTTTTTATCAAAGCCTATGCTTAAAGTAAGATTTAATATATAGACTCACATTTTCTGGTCTAGAGAAGTCACATTCGTTGCAATTGACAAGTTATGTGGTTTTATTTTTGCTTCTACTATTTTAAGGGAGCATTAACTGAAGGCCAAGAGGCAAGCTAGCAACATTATAGATTATTTTCTAAAGGCAACATTAGCATGGAGTGTCAAAGTTCCATAACAGTTTTGCCTGATTTATCATTTCTTTGAGTTCACTTCATTACAGGTATTGCGATTTGAAGTGTACATTGTTACCATGGTTGGAGATCAAAGTGTAATTGTATTTTTTTTTAAACTTCATTAGTCACAATTCTGCATTGTGTGCTATCCAAACGTTTGAGTTAAATAGTCAATATTATCTTGGTTTGAGAAAACCCAAGACCTAATCAGGGTGGCCAAGAGCTTCCTTAGTCTCTATATTATTAGGTGCACCAAGAGCTTTCATGTCCTTTTATTTCTATTTTTGTAGGGATCACTATTTTCATTCTTTAGATTGTATTATAAACTTTCATTATTGTTTTAATCATTTTTAGGTGTGGATTTTGAGATTAAGTTGCTCACAATTGGTGGGAGAAGATTGAAGCTTACAATTTGGGACACAGGCAACTGCTGGAATTATTTTGAATTATAGTTTCATTTTAATCTCTGATTAATGATGCTTTTGGAAGTGATAGTTTATGCTAACATGTAATCTTTCTCTTCTTTCAAGTTAGTCATTGCTTTTGGTGCATAAATAGATTGTAGAGCTATTAACAATTGATGAAAGATATGTATATATGATTTTTAGTTAGGTGAACTTTTGGATTTTAATAGAAACATTTAACCTTCGGATGTTAAAAAAACAAGAAGGTAAAATGTTCTGTAAATTTTAATTTTGTGAAACTGATCAATGGCAATTTGAAGTGTTAAAAGAGACAACAATATTGACTTCGGCTAGAAACGTACTCGAAATAAATTCAAGGACAGCGTATTAGACATGTCTATAGGGGAAAAGTGCTATCTGATGGCATCTCCACTAAAAACTGTGAATTGCAACACACTTCTGATTCCAATACACTATTCATGTCCAATTTTATTAGAAACTTTTGAAGAAAGTTCCATTAATGTCCCTTTATATATTTTAAATAATAAAATGCAATATTCTCTTTTTTCTTCACTGTAGCATCACTTAAATAATAAAATGCAATATTCTCTTTTTTTATTCATTGTTTTATCTAATGCTATCCTATGTATGATAAACCAAAAAAAAAAAAAAAGACCAATAGCATTACTTAAATAATAAAATGCAATATGTATTTTTCATTGTTTGATTTAATTCTATCATCCGTGTGATAAACCCAAAAAAACTAAAACAAAACAAAAAAAAAAAATTGGCCAATAGCATTATTACAATTAACCATTCCGTGCAGTAGCACGAGGTTACATACTAGTTAAACATAATGGATTAGTTGTATTAGCCACTAAGATAAATTTGTTCAAAGATAAAATCCGATTTTTAGGTCATAATATTTACAAGGGAACCTTAAGCCACATTGACAGAGCTATTCAATTTGCAGATAAATTCCCGGATGAAATAAAAGATAAAAATTAGTTACAAAGATTTCTTGGCAGCCTAAATTATATTTCAAATTACTTTCAAGGATTAAGAAAGATATGCAGACCCTTGTATACAAGGCTAGAGAAGAATCCTCCTCTATGGTCAAAAAAACATACTATGATAATTAGACAGATAAAAGAATATGTTAAGCAACTTCCTTGTATTGTTATTCCTTCCCCCAATACTTTTAAAATTGTTGAGACAGATGCTTCTGACATAGGTTATGATGGAATTCTAAAACAGGTAGCAAATAATGATACCAAAGAACAGATTGTTAGATTCCATTTTGGCTCTTGGTCAGCTACCCAGTAGAATTACAACACTATTAAGAAAGAAATTTTATCTATTATATTATGTGTTTCAAAATTTCAAAATGACCTTTTTAATCAAAATTTTTTAATTAGAGTTGATTGTAAAAGTGCTAAAGAAGTTTTACAGAAAGATGTTCAAAATCTTGTTTCCAAACAGAGTTTTGCTAGATGGTAGGCTATTTTAAGTGTTTTTGATTTTGATATTGAATATATTAAAGGAGAAACTAATTCTATTCTTGATTTCCTAACCCGTGAATTTCTACAGGGAAGATGAGCTCCCCTGCAGAAAAGAACAAATCCCCAAAACCCAAAACCAGACAGTCTTATACTGCTATACCGATCCCTCCTCCCCCTAGCAGATTTCTCCCTTGTCCCTCTTTCAACTCACCTACTTTCTCTTTGAATAGACCCCAAGAAAGAACCCCATTAACTTGCAGCCCAAACCCCTTCCAACCACTCTCCCCAAGCTCCACTCCAACAACCAAACAGTCATATGCCTTGCCCTCAACTCCTCCCTTAAAACACCATTCAACATAGTTGCATCCTCTTTTCCCCCTTTAGCCTCTCCCTCTAACCAATCAAAGTATAGACCCTCTACCTCTCAAGAAGCTCAAGCCCAAGCCCCAAAAGAAGATCACAGTATTAAACTCCCAAAAGATTCCTAGAATTTTATTTTATGGATTGAACCAGAATACTAGCACATAACAGACACCCTCTCCCTAGTCAAACAGCTCATACCCCCAGGATGGGAACACCCTAAGACTTTTTATGAGTTTATTCTAGTTGATACAGACTCAATTTTAGTAACACATATGCCTTGTTCCCAAGACCCAAACAGAATTGGCTACTTTAAAGTCGTCATAAAACAGATCCTCACCCCCTCTCAACGGAGAGCACAACCCTGGATTACTAAGAACTTTTCCCAACACTTTGAACCTCATTTCTATAATTATTATGACTATATGGAAGCTTGGGATAGGTTCCTTTTACTTCAAAACAATATTTACAGACATACTTGGTTTTTCCAGTTTGATATGTATAGAAAGAAGGACATGATGATACCAAGATGGTTCATTGACTGGTGGAATTCCTATGGTCCTGAAGCTATGATTCTCCCTCCTAATCTCCTAAAAGCCTATAAGACTTTCAAGAAAGAACCAAACATACCGCACCTTAAAGATTTCCCACATCTTTTGCAGTTCTTTTACAAGTTTCCAGATCTCCCATGGATCATTAGATGGGAATACAAGATAGAAAAGCATCCCCAGTATCATTTTCCCATGCTTACCAGAAAGTTTAAATTAAAGTGGTGGAATAAGTTTAATTTTGATCATATTTGCCAAGAATTATAGAAGAAGACATCTTCCTTCCAAACAAAAAATTATAATTTCCTTCTAGAAAAGAGTCAAGTTCAGTGCCAGCTTGCCTCCGTCTCAGACAGAAGACAGCTTAGAAAGCAACTGCTTGAAGCTGCATCACAAATTTCAGATGACGAAGATGACACAATAATGGAATCCTCCTCTCCAAATTACAGGACTCACCCAGAAGCATTTCAAGATTCTCAAGATCCCTATGACATATGACAGACAAAACAGAATGACAGTCTGCTTAAACAGACCTTTCAGAGATAATTATAACAGATTACTATTCACCAGCATGAGACAGACAATCTAGACAAATCAGACAAATATTCCTGACAGAACACTATTCACTTGCACGCGTCTGACAGATTCCTAGACAGATTTATCAGAAGTTACTTTATGATATTCTACAACTTTTAAGTCTCCACCAACGGATTAACTTGAGTTAACTTTACTAACTCAGGTTACTTTTGAAGACTTACTATGTTTCATTTCATCTATAAATAGACAAACTTTGAAGACAGAAGATAGGTTCAGATTCTAAGGTCCAAGTTTAGGTCCAGAATAGAGGTTCCAAATTCTCTAAGGTTTTAGTTCTCAAGTTCCAACTCCAGAAAGAAGATAGCCCTCTCCCTTTCCCTTAGAAAGACTCTTGTAATCCTTCTTCTCTTGTAATCTTGTAACCCTTCCCTTCAGACAAAATCTTGTAACTTTTCAGTTTCTAAGACAGTTTTTACTTTGTAATCTTGTAACTCTTCAGACAGTTTTATTTTCAAAGTTTGTATCAAAGACAGCAGTTTGTTTTCTAGTTCTATCAAAGACAAAAGTTTTTATTCAAGTAAGGTTTTAATAGTTTTTGTTTTCATATTCCATACTCTGTTTTAACTTATTTTGAATATATCTATTTTGCTATTTTCTTCTTTATCATCTATTTTATCAATTTTTATGCTTCTATATTACTGTTGTGCTCTCTCCTAGGTACGTTATGAATCTGTTTCATAATCCATATTACTATTTAACCAATCATTGTCTATGTCTCTAATGTTATAACCTTCATCATAATCTACATCATCATAGTCCATGTTTCTTATTAGTGTGTGCCTAACCTAAGTGTGAACAAGCAAACAGATGATGAGCTGATAAACGTCTTTATTCTATTTCCAAGCAATTAATAATTACTGACGGAACCATTACTAACCACTGGTATCCTTACTATCGGGACCACCTCCTCGAGAAACTCCATTGCGGGACCTCCTAAACACATGCCTGTCCGTCGGCTAACAAAAAACAGGTTGACCAATGCGAAACTATGGTTTGCCAACGAGTCTTGAGGCTGATCAACGCTAACAAGAAGCAAATAGTGGCTATATAGTAATATATGTTTCTAGTAACTTCTTAATTGCAAAGAAATAAAACTCATACATCTACCATCCATGGCTTTGATACCATATCGTACCTAGGAGAGAGCATAGCAGTAATATGGAAGCATAAACAATGATAAAATAGATGATAAAGAAGAAAATAGCAAAATAGATATATTCAATATAAGTTAAAATAGAGTATGGAATATGAAAACAGAAATTTGTAAAATCTTACTTGAATAAAAAATTCTGGCTTTTGATAAACTTGAAAACAAACTTTTGTCTTTGATACAAGCTTTGAAAATAAAACTATCTGAAGAGTTACAAGATTACAAAGTAAAAACTGTCTTAGAAATAGAAAGGTTACAAGATTCTGTCTAAAGGGAAGGGTTACAAAATTACAAGAGAAGAAGGATTACAAGAGTCTTTCTAAGGGAAAGGGAGAAAGCTATCTTCTTTCTGGAGTTGGAACTTAAGAACTAGAACCTTAGAGAATTTGGAACCTCTAAACTGGACCTCCCTTTCGTCTTCAAAGTCTGTCCTTTTATAGATGAAATGAACCATAGTAAGTTTTTAAAAGTAACCTGAGTTAGTAAAGTTAACTCAAAGTTAATCTGTCGGTGGGAACGTGTAGAATATTGTGACTATTGATGAGCAGTAGTCTGTCTGGGAATCTATCAGTCTCTTTTCACACATACTAGTAAACAGTAGACGCATGCAAGTAAACAGTAGTGACTTATGAACATCTGTTTGTATCTGTCTAGACTATGTTGGATCTGTCTGGGAGCTATGCATGCATGCTAATGAATAGTGATCTGTCCTAGTAAATGGTGATCTGTCGTCGGTGAATAGTGATTTGTCACCAGTGAATGGTAATCTGTTGCCATTGTCTGTCCTGGAGAGCATTCTATCTTGCTTGGCATATCTGTTTGTCTGTCAATCTGTATCCGCGTAGTTATCATAATCTAGCAAATCAGAGTTATCCTTATACTGCTTATGCTCATGAATTACTCCATAATTACTACATAGGGACACTATCCTTTTCCGTCATTATTCTAGGATCCTTAGCAATCTTTCTTTTTCCAAAAAGCCTTCTTGCTGAAGGTCTTGGACCATATATGGCTATCCTGTTGGTGTAGCCATATAAGTGGAAGCCTCTGTCTAATTCTTTCTGTACTTCATAAATCTTGTTACTCCTTGAAATTAGACCATTCTTAAGCCAGAGCATATGGATCATCAAGTGATAAATAAATATCTCCTGTATACTAGTTGTATTCAGGGATACAAACCCAATCATGGATAAGAACCAAAATGTGTACTGGCCGAGCTTCCATATAATAGCTAGTGTCCCAAGCTGGAAGAGTGCTCCAGATAGTGATCTTCATATAATTAAGTCCTCCAATCTGTGCGGCTACTTCTTGGATGACTTCGGGAAATAAACTAATCTGAATTCCAGAAGTTATGATAAATTTGCTAATAAACCCTACTTCTAGCATTTCAGATAACCATAAAGGATCACAAATTACTGGATCTTCTGTCTCCCTGTTGATAAGTAATCCCGGATAGGGATTGTATCTGTTAAAAGTTCCTTCATAAACTCTGTTTGCTTCTCCAAAGCTTTCATACCATGTAGTTTTATGAGTTAAACATATGTCGTCTGTCATGTCTTCCATTCTGATAAATGCTTAAGAGACTAAAACTTTAAAAAGATACATCCATCTGTCATAAGAACTTGTTATGGCTTTATGGGTTAGTATATTTTGTTGGATTTCAGGGGGTAAGGTTCTAATGGCAAGTCTCGTATTTTGTTGAATCTTAGGGTGGAGCTTTGAAAAGCTTGTTCCCATAAGATAACTTTTTGGAGATAGTGATTCTGTCTTTGTGGAGCTTGAATCTCCATCCTCCTTGCCAGGGAGTTAACAACCAGATGCTTTAATGAATGCACTAGTGTTAACAAGATGTAATTCCAAAGCCTTAAGGGTCTTTTGGAATAAGGGTTTCTGTCTAAAGGTGAAGGTTGCTTGTAAATTATCAAGAAGTAATTTAATATGAAAAGGAAGGTCTGTAAATTCTCCATCTCGAAAAATGAGGTTAGTGCGAAGCACTCCTTGCAGAATTTCACTTTTTTCACCACATGAATACATTGCCTCTGCTAGCAACGTATCCTGAAGGGATATTGTCTCTACCGAGATGCCTTCATGCCTATCCAAAATCCTTACTGAAGGCTTTCAGAATTGTTTGGGTTGCACCGCTGGTGCTTTGCCCTTTCCTTTCATGTTTGCTTGGGAGGTTCTTTTACTCATAGTAGTCTGCAATTGGGTTTTGGGAAAAAGATTATGTCTTTAAATATGATTTTGAAAATAAATATTTTCTTGCAAAGCTTTTGTAAAATTTATCTTAAAAACTTTTCTGTCAATGTCCTTTTGTAAAGTCTTTTTTAAATGTTTTATAAGAAAATCATTCTTAAAATTTAAAGTACATATAATAAAACAAACTTTTCTTTGTACACCTTTGTGCTCTTACTCAGTAGTAGTGGTATTAGAGTAGTCATGATGAAGTTTGTCAAAGTGAGTGGAATTCAAAAAAAATTTCAATATCTTCCATGATTCTATCCATGTATGTATTACTATATATCTCATTCTGCGAGAATATGTGAAATAAAGTTTCTCCATAAAGTCTTTCATCAACTACTGTAATAGTCTGGGGAAAATCTGTCAAAAGCTTATGATTAACTTTTTCTGTGAAGAAATTAAATCTATCTTTGTTCAAAAAATTACCACAATTAATATTTTCTTTAATGATCAATAAAGGAGAATCTGCCAAGGCTTCTTTTATTAAAACGTATGTTATATGAGTATTTAAGGATACTATAAAGGGTGTAAGTATATCATTTATTATAATTTTGTTTGGTACATCTGTCAAACTGTTAGTCCATTCATATTGACTAAAAGAAATTATAAAAATAGTTCCATCTTTTGTGTCTTTGTCTTTTCCACTAAATTCTTTTTCACAAGGTGTTTGGACTATATGTCGATGCTTATGCAAAAAAGCAACGGGAGAATAAGAACAAATCCCTGTCTCTATATCTTGTTTAGATTTCTTTGTATCATTTTCTTTCAATTGGTCATCTAGTAATATTTCTGTCTTTAAAGATGACAAACTTCTTTCAGTTCTATAGATTCTTTCTTTATCTTTTAAGATAGTGACATTATTGAGGGAATCGATTTCTTTTGGGATCAAAGGTAAGATGAACTTAAAAGGTACATTAGTCAAGACCATAAAGGAATTTCTTAAAACATCTTTGGAAGAAAGGTCTTTAATAACTTCAAAACATATACCTTTATTACAAATGTAAACATTAAGTAATTTATAATTAATTAACTCTTCTCCATTGGCTTGAATTAATCTTAATCTTTCAAAAGATTTTCCATAATATTTGGAAGGTATTAATATTTCTTGTATACTATTTATGTTAGTATCTGAGTCTATTAAAGCAATTTCTGTCAAAGAAAACTCTTTATTAATTACTAGAGTGATTTCTGTATGCCATTTTTGAAAAATTACTCTGTCAATTAAACTCAAGAAATTCTGTCTATTGCTATCAATTTTATTATTATTTGAAACATTAATATCTGTAACTTCTTCATCTGTAGGAGGATCAAGGGGGTCTGTCATAGGAATAGAAAATTCTTTTAAATTTATTATTTCTGCAATATTTTGTTCCTCTATGTTAGTGGAATTATCTTCTTTAATTTCTTGTTTTACCATTTTTGCTTCCGTCACTAAGTCTTGTAAAGTTACTAGTTTTATATCTACGCCATTTTGTTTCTTTTTTGTCTTTTCTTTCTTATCTTTTCCTTTCTTAGCTTTTTTACATTCCATAGCATGGTGTCCATATTTCCTACACTTAATACAAGTAATAGGTATATCTATGGAATCTTTTAAATTTAGTAAATAGTCTTTTTTATCTTTTAGGTGATTGGTTAGATTTTCTATCAATTTCATTATTATGTCTTTTTGTTTTCTTTTTCTTTTATTGACTTCAAGTGGGTTGGTTGATTTTGATTCTTCCTTTTTCTTTACTTGGTCTATCTCTTTCTACTTAACGTCAAACATTTCCAATAATTTATTTATTACATCTTTCTCAAATTCTAATTTACTGATATGTTTAACAATTCTGTTATGTCTATCACATTGTTTCTTGGTATGTCCATATTGTTTACATTTATGACAAATAGTATTTCTAATATGTCTGTCAGTTTTCTCATTATCTGATGATTCAGTAGTATTTAAAACTGTTATATCTCTTTTTCTGTCTATATCTAAAGGTGAATTTAACATTTCTATATTTTTAGCTAATTCTGCTAAACCATTATCTTTTGTCAATATCTATTGTTTAAATAATTTTGTTAATATTTTCTTTTAAACTATCATTATTCCTAGGACTATTATTTGTCCTTTCTTTGACTAGACTATCATTTTCTTTCTCTTTCCTTATTATGTCTCTTTCTTTTCCTATATCTTTTTCTATATCTACTTCTTTACGTAGAGTTCCATCTTTTGAGTTGGTTAGAGTACTATTGTCTTGTTGTCTTTCTATTCTTTTTAACATCTCTTTTACTATGCCTTTCCTAATCATTCTTTTTTCTTTGTCTTCATTAATTATGTCTAGCTTATTCTTTTGTATTATTTCTGTGGGGGGAGAAAAACCCAACCCAACTTATTGGGCCCAAGGCCCTGAATGAGGAACACTTTTCGTCCGAGGAGGCGAGGCCTTCAGTCCGGCCCATGTCAAAGGAGAATGCCTTGAGATGAACACGTGTACTATCCGAGGAGGTGTTCATATGTCCGAGTAGTCCAACATCTTCGGATCCGAAGAGGTTTGATCCAACACGAGCATGGGAACCTTAGACACACGTAAGGATAATGGGAACAGAGAAATATCAAGGGGGCATACTTCTGCCACCACATTTAATGCAATGCACCTACCTTTCTGGCCGCATTTATGTGGACAAGACCCCTGAACAGTGCTTTCTCAGCTACCACCACTCACATAAGGCTAAGAGTGGGGTGATGGGACATGCCCTCAAGTGGAGGCCTGGATGATGAACAAGTGGACGGAGAAGATGTAGGAAGGCAGTGCTATATAAGGGAAGGGGGCCTCTGATAGAAGAAAAAAAGAAAAAGGAAAAAGAAAGATATTTGATTACTGTAGCTCCAAGAATTGTAATCTTAAATTATCAATGAAAAGCGCCTCTTCGGACATGGCACTCATATCAGTCCGAGGACATATTAACCCAAATCCTCCCACTGGTGTTGCCGTTTAACACTGTTGTTTTCATTATTAGCCTAGCTCTTTCACCCACTCTCTACAAAATTTATTGTTTTGGGCTTAGTGAGCTCCGAATCCATATTTCCTTGGGCTTGGGCTGCAAAAACTGACCCTACAATTGGCGCCGTCTGTGGGGAGAGCTTGTGCCAGAGTGAAAGCAACAGTTGATGATGGCAGGACAAGGTGAGCAACAAGCAGAATCCAGGGCATCCCAACACGTGGACCATTTTGCCAACCTAGAGAGGAGACAAAATCGTGAAGGTAGCGTACACACAGTGCGCCTTAGCCAGGGCCATTCACAGAGCGGAAGTCACGTATCCCACGCAAAGAAAAACCGCGACTTGCAGCTGGAAGTAGAAAAATTAAAGAGAGAGCTGCGCCATGCAAAGAGGAGACGGGCTTCCTCATACTCTGAGGATGATCTTGATGATGAGCGAGATGTCTTTTATCAGCACAAATCCAAGACCCCAGCCAGCGAGTCTTACACTTATGAAGAGGAATCCCATCGTAAGAGGCAACGTAGAAGTCCATCACGCGAGGACGTGGAGAACGATGCCATGAACAGGGCTCTGAACCAGATATCTAAGTCGCCCTTCACGCGCAGGATAGAGGAGGCTAGACTCCCTCGGCGCTTTAACCAGCCAACGTTTACCATCTATAACGGTAAGACTGACCCCGTAGAGCATGTGAGTCATTTTAACCAAAGGATGGCTGTCTACGCTAGAGACGAAGCCCTGATGTGCAAGGTTTTCCCTTCCAGTCTGGGGCCTGTGGCCATGAGATGGTTCGACGGCTTGACGGCAGGCTCCATCAACTCCTTCAAAGAGCTCACTCAGGCATTCGGCTCCCGTTTTGTCACATGCCGAAGAGTGGCCAGACCTTTCTCTTCCCTGCTATCCTTGTTCATGCAGGAAGGTGAATCCTTGAAGGCATATTCAGACAGGTATTGGGAGATGTTCAATGAGGTAGAAGGTAACAATGATGCAATGGCCCTCAGCACATTCAAGCTCGGCCTCCCTACTGATCACGGTTTGAGGGCATCTCTATCTGGCAAACCGGTCGCAAACGTGCGTCAGCTAATGGACCGCGTAGAGAAGTATAAGAGGGTTGAAGAAGATCAGCAGCAGGGTAAGGGAAAGGACAAGGTTATCTCTCAGGAGAGAAGGGACTCGCGGTCGGACCGTTACAATTATAATAAACCACGGAGGGATTTTGCCGGGCAATCAGGATCGATGAACCCTCAATCGGTCAACACCGTGTTCAAAGAGCCAGTACACCAGGTCCTAGAAAAGATCAAGAACGAATCATTCTTCAGGTGGCCGAACAAGATGATAGGAAACCCCGAGAAACGCAACTATAATCTGTACTGCCAATACCATCAAGACCATGGGCATACCACGGAGGATTGTAGGAGCCTATGGGATCACCTGGACCAACTGGTCCGCGACGGTAAATTGAAACACCTCCTGCATCCCTCCAGCGGCCGAGGGCAGACGGGACTAGGGCCACGCAGAGACGACCCCCCAAAGCCGCCACTAGGGACTATAAACGTCGTCTTCGCCGCGCCAGGAAGAACGGGATCCTGGCCATTGAAAATCATGTCAGTAGGTCGGCCACCCGTAGGGGAGTCAAACCGAGGACCTAAAAGAACTAAGTGTGGTGCCCCGTTGGTCATGGGATTTTCCGACGAAGACATGATTGGCACCATCCAACCCCATGATGATGCACTAGTTATCACCCTCAGGATAGGAGGGTACGATGTAAAGAGGGTGATGGTGGACCAGGGCAGTGCTGTGGAGGTAATGTACCCAGACCTTTACAAGGGGCTAGGCCTAAAGCTCCAGGACCTGACGCCGTACGATTCCCCCCTTTTGAGCTTTGAAGGAAGGCCTGTCATTCCGAAAGGTCGGATACGCTTACCAGTGCAGTCTGGCACTGAGGTGGTGGAGTTGGATTTCATAGTTGTGGATGCATATTCGCCCTATACGGCACTCGTGGGCAGACCTTGGATTCACGCACTAGGGGCTGTTCCCTCTACTTTGCACCAAAAGGTCAAATATCCGTCAGAAGGGCAGGTACGTGAGATCCGAGGAGACCAGTCTGTTGCTCGTCAGTGCTTGGTAGCTGCCATTCAGCATAGGACCACAGCCGAGTCCTCGGACGCAGCCGGGAGGGATTCATAGCAACTACAGTCTCGGGGATTGCCCTTTGCAGAACCAGGTGAAAGCACTCGATGTGAGGATCTAACAAAAGTGGTCATTGGAGATGATCCTGATAGGTTCTTTCAAGTCGGATCTCAGCTTCCTCTTCAAGAGAAAGAAGAGCTGGTACAGTTCCTTAAGCGAAATCTCGACGTGTTTGCCTGGAGTCCTTACGAGGCCCCAGGGGTAGACCCGGAGTTTATATGCCACCACTTGAAGGTGAATCCACTGATCACCCCCAAGAAGCAGCCTATTCGGCGCCCGTCCAAGGAGCATGCTGATGCAGTAAGAGACGAAGTAGCGAAACTCAAAGTGGCCGGGGCTATCAAAGAAATTTTTTATCCCGAATGGCTAGCAAATACCGTGGTTGTGAAGAAGAAGAGTGGGAAGTGGCGAGTATGCGTAGACTTCACGGATTTGAATAGGGCATGCCCCAAAGATCCGTTCCCAATGCCAAAAATAGATCAGCTGGTCGATGCCACCGTCGGCCACCCTCGGATGAGCTTCCTAGACGCCTTCCAAGGCTATCACCAGATACCATTAGCCCCGGATGACCAGAAGAAGACTGCATTTGTCACCCCTGTTGGCAACTACCACTATAAAGTAATGCCGTTTGGCTTGAAGAACGCGGGAGCTACCTACCAGAGGATGATGACGAGGATGTTCGAGCCACAGCTGGGCAAGAATATCGAAGTTTACATAGATGACATGGTGGTGAAGAGCAAAGTTATAGCCGAGCATGTGAAGGACCTTGAAACTACCTTTGGGATTCTACGGAAGTACAAGCTACGATTGAACGCTTCTAAGTGCTCGTTTGGGGTAGGGTCCGGAAAATTTTTGGGATACATGGTCACGCACAGAGGAATCGAAGTCAACCCCGACCAGATAAAGGCCATCAACGATCTACGAGCTCCTCGGAACCCCAAGGAGGTTCAGAAGCTAACCGGAATGACCGCTGCCCTCAATCGGTTCATCTCTAGATCAGCAGACAGGTGTCGTCCCTTTTTCTCCCTGCTCAACAAGTGGAAGGGATTCGAATGGACTGAGGAATGTGCTTCTGCATTCCAGCAACTCAAGGATTATCTGGCTCGGCCACCTATCATGTCCAGTCCTGAGCCTGATGAGGTATTGTTCGCCTACATAGCTGTAGCCCCCTATGCAGTGAGCCTGGTGTTGATACGATCAGATTCTGGTGTGCAAAGGCCTGTTTATTACGTAAGCAAGTCGCTGCATGAAGCCGAGATTCGCTATTTGCCTCTGGAGAAGGCTATCCTGGCGGTAGTGCTGGGCACACGGAAGCTGCCCCACTATTTCCAAGCCCACACGGTCATCGTTCTCACACAACTCCCACTCAAAGCTATACTCCGAAGTGCTGACTACACCGGTCGGATTGCCAAGTGGGGTACAATCTTAGGGGCTTTCGATATAAGATATATGCCCCGCACATCGGTCAAGGGACAGGTCCTCGCAGATTTGGTGGCTGAGTTCACGGAGCCCCAGTTAGAAGAAGTAAAGCCCACGTCAGGCATGGATGAAAAATCAGTTGGCCTGATCTCCCAACAGAATCCCTCCCACTGGGAAGTGTACGTGGATGGCGCGGCAAACCAAAAAGGATCTGGAGTTGGGCTGGTACTGATATCCCCCGAGAAAATCACCATCGAGAAATCATTAAGGCTGGGCTTCTCGGCAACGAATAATGAGGCGGAGTATGAGGCCCTACTGATGGGGATGACCATGGTCCATAAAATGGGGGGGAAGTCCGTGGAATTGTTCTCGGACTCAAGATTGGTTGTAGGACAAGTACAAGGCGAGTTTGAGGCAAAGGACGAAAGAATGCAGGAGTACCTGGGTCGTGTTAAACAGCTGCAGTCAGGGTTCGACTTTTTCAGTTTGCTGCACATCCCTAGGAGTGGCAACTCACATGCTGACTCCCTGGCGACGCTTGCCACCTCTTCGGCACAAGACCTTCCGAGGGTCATCCTCGTCGAGGACTTGCACAGGCCTACAGAAGCGAAGTCAGTGGCATTTCGGGTTCACCAGGTCAGAGCTGGGCCGTGCTGGATGGACCCTCTAGTCAGATTTCTCAAAGAAGATGTATTGCCTGAAGACAGGGGAGAAGCTGATAAAATTCGAAGGAAGGCGATTAAGTTCTGGTTATCTGAGGACCAGAAACTGTACAGACGCTCCTACTCGGGGCCATACTTGTTATGCATGCATCCCGAGGCAACTGAGACGTTGCTAGAAGAGCTGCACGAAGGAATCTGTGGGAGCCACACAGGAGGCAGGTCCTTGGCTCACCGAGCCCTCACCCAAGGCTATTGGTGGCCTAACATGCAAAAGGAGGCACACGAATACGCTAAAAAGTGTGATCAATGTCAACGCTTCGCTCCAAACATTCACCAGCCAGGGGGAAAACTTAATCCGCTATCTAGCCCATGGCCTTTCGCCCAATGGGGTTTGGATATTGTGGGACCCTTTCCCAAAGTTGCAGGAAACAAGAAGTACCTCCTGGTCGGAACAGACTACTTCGCCAAATGGGTTGAAGCTGAGGCCTTAGCCAATATCAGAGACGTTGATGTGCAAAAGTTCGTGTGGAAGAATATTGTCACCCGGTTTGGAGTTCCTCACACTCTCATCTCGGACAACGGCTTGCAGTTTGATAGCAGGGCATTTAGGAACTACTGCAGTGAGCTGGGAATTTTGAACAGATACTCCACTCCAGCCTATCCCCAGGGTAATGGACAGGCAGAAGCCATCAACAAGGTCATACTAAATGGCTTAAAGAAGAGGTTAGATGATGCAAAGGGCAAATGGGTAGACGAACTGCCGCACGTACTTTGGGCTTACAGAACTACGCCTCGCAGGTCTACTGGAGAGACACCCTTCTCAATGACCTATGGGGCTGAAGCAGTCATCCCTTTGGAAACCGGGTTCCCGACGATGAAAACTAGTTCATTCAGCCCGGCCGATAACGATGAGCAACTACAGAGGAGTTTAGATTTGATTGAGGAAAGGAGGGAGAATGCAATGGTTCGGCTGGCACATTATCAACAGAAACTCAGGCAAGGCTATGATTTTAACGTAAAGTTGAGGCCACTAGAGCCTGGTGATCTAGTGTTGAGGAAAGTTGTAGGTACTGCAAAAAACCCGGCTTGGGGAAAACTTGGACCCAATTGGGAAGGACCATATCGTATTACCTCAGGAGCAGGCATTGGGGCATATTTCTTAGAAGACCTAGATGGTCATGTAATACCGCACCCATGGAATGTAAATAACCTCAGGAGGTACTTTTATTGACCAAGTCTCTCCTTCAACAGTTGTGTCAATTCTCTGCATAAAGTATTCTCTATAGTGTTTAAACTTAAATCCAATCATGCCTGTAGTCCTCGGACCAGATGATTTGGGTTAGTTAGCACTCAGTTACATCTCTATAGTGTTTAAACTTAAATCCAATCATGCCTGTAGTCCTCGGACCAGATGATTTGGGTTAGTTAGCACTCAGTTACATCTCTATAGTGTTTAAACTTAAATCCAATCATGCCTGTAGTCCTCGGACCAGATGATTTGGGTTAGTTAGCACTCAGTTACATCTCTATAGTGTTTAAACTTAAATCCAATCATGCCTGTAGTCCTCGGACCAGATGATTTGGGTTAGTTAGCACTCAGTTACATCTCTATAGTGTTTAAACTTAAATCCAATCATGCCTGTAGTCCTCGGACCAGATGATTTGGGTTAGTTAGCACTCAGTTACATCTCTATAGTGTTTAAACTTAAATCCAATCATGCCTGTAGTCCTCGGACCAGATGATTTGGGTTAGTTAGCACTCAGTTACATCTCTATAGTGTTTAAACTTAAATCCAATCATGCCTGTAGTCCTCGGACCAGATGATTTGGGTTAGTTAGCACTCAGTTACATCTCTATAGTGTTTAAACTTAAATCCAATCATGCCTATAGTCCTCGGACCAGATGATTTGGGTTAGTTAGCACTTAGTTATATCCCTATAGTGTTTAAACTTAAATCCAATCATGCCTGTAGTCCTCAGACCAGGTGATTAAGGTAAGTTGACACACGAATACAGTCAAACCCCCTGATCCTTGAACCAAACGACAGGTTAGTCGATACCCCCCCGCGCAGTTGTTGTTACTGGGGTTTTTAGTGCTAAAATTCCTGATTGAGTTTAAATTGGTCCTAAGTTATAAATGTCTTCCTCCGTTACATTTAGTGCGAAACCGAGGGGTAATAACTTATGTTTTACTTGGAAGGACATGCGAAACTCGCGTATACATTTTTTCTAATCATTTCTCGTCAATAACTCTTACTTGGCCTATCCTTTTCAATTTTAATTACTCACAGCACCATTATGATGTATCAGTCAAGTTATTTATATTATCATGTCAGAATTGCAATGTATGATTGTATGTACGGCAATAGTAAGTGATAAAGCATGTATCAAAGACATCAAAAGACAAATAGGGAGCCATTCCATTCAACGAAAAGTATGTACTCATTCAGCAAAACAAGAAAGAAAGGACTACAATTTCTTAAATAAAGAACAAAAGTGTAAGTGCAAAATAAAAACCCTATATATCTATTCTTTCGCTGGAGGAAGCACGGGGTCAGCAGCCTGGCTTGTCCGAGCAGTAGTTTCAGTAGGCTTTTCCTTAGGCTTAGAAGAAATTTTCTCTCCGCCTGACCCTTGGTCTTTTCCTTTGGCTGATTCAGCTGGCTTATCTTTGGCGCCTGGCTGACCAGTTTCCTTGCTTGCACCAAGGGTGGACGGGGGAGCCTGGTCGGCCTGGCTTGGCCCAGAAGCCTCAGGAGGCTGGGGGGCAGAGGGATCATCCACTGGGATTTCTTGGATGTCAGGGTCATAGTAGATGCTCCCAGGTAACCTCAAGGGAGAGTCCGAGGGTACCCCAGCTGCGTCCAAGGCTTTTTCCCAGGTTTTGTCGCAGTACTCGCGGCAAACAGAGGTAAACTGCTCAGTGAGTTCCCGCGCTGTCACATCTGCCCCCAACTGGTACGCTGCCTTCTTCTCGGTTTCGATTGACTCCTTAGCCAATTGAACCTTTTGCTCGGCTGCTTTGGCGTTATCCCTAGCCTTTTGCAGCTCGGCCCTGAGTCCTTTCACCAGCTCTCGTTCGGTCGCCAAATTAACCTCCGAGGCATTCAGCAGTTTTCGCTGCTCCTCGACCTGCTTTTCAACATTTTTAAGCCCAGCATCGAGGCTTCGCTTCTGGAAGATCGCCTCTTTAAGCTCCTCGGACATTTGAGAATGCTCCTCCTTCAGCTTTCCAAGGGATGCCTCTGCTTCATGCTGGGACTGGATTGCTGCTTGGGCTTTGATCCAGGATTCCTTGTTCAACCCCTCAGCCACATAGACTTGCTGAGTAATCTGCATGACAACACTTTCACTGTTAAGAAGAAAAGCGAAGCCAATCAAGTATAAAACTTAAACTCATAAGTGGTGCACTTACCATGGCTAGGTCCCTCTTAAGAGACATGAAGAGCTCCTGCTGGTTGAAGCGCCTGTAGGACTCCATGTCATGGGGAAGGAGGAGTGGTTGCTGCAAGGCTTCGGCGACATAGCCTGCCCTCCCTCCGTCATAATTCCTGAGGGAGGTATCCCACAGGATTGGAGCGCCCTCCAGCTCCAACTTGGGAGACCAGATTCTCGGTCCTCCCCCTCGGCGTACATTTGCCACAAAAGCCTCTTCTCGGCTTTCAGTGGATGAAGCCCTATAGGCTCGGCTGTCCACCACTTTCTGCTGCTTAGCCCCCTTGTCTGGCAGCTTTTGTTTTTCCCCAACCTCAACGTGGGGTCTTTTCTTCTTTAAGTCCGGAATGGGCTTCAGACTTGGGTCAGGAACCTGCGTGGACGCTGGAGGCAGTGTCACTACTATTTTTGACGACCCAGCATCTTTCTGCTCGGGTTTTTTCCCCTGCCTTTCATCAAACTCCTCAGGTCCATATTGTCGTCCGAAGAGCCTTCAGAATGAGCAGCTAATAGATTAAGGTGAATGCCCGATTGCTTGTCGGTATCCTCCTCAGCGTCCGAAACCTCTATCACTTGATCGGCTCTTAAACCCTCTCCCCCAAACTGGAATCTGTCTATCTGTTCCTCTAGCGAGGAGGTGGAAGAACCGACCCCTTCGCCTTCAGCTGCCTGTCCGAGAGGGACTTGCTGGAGTGGTTGGACGAGAGGGGGTATAGCTTGAGGGCGTGGATGTGGTACGGGCTCTAGATCATATGATGCCAAAAAACCCTTCTGACCAACGTCAATACGGGCAAGACGGCGGTCTCCTTGGACAATTGCGTTGCCGACTGGTTGGAAACCCTTTGGATTTCCTGTGTAGCCCAGAATAAGAGGAGCCGAGCGGAGCTGTCCGTCCTCGCTCACGAAAATCTCAGATCTCAACAGGAAATTGAGGGCGGCGACGTTCGTAAGACTTAGCCGAGGAGCTACGAAGTTTTTATCTGTTCCAAGGCACAGCAAAGCTATGTTAGAGACTTGCAAATAGTAGTACAAAGGAAACCAAAAACGATTAAAGAACGAGGACCCTGGGACTATAGTTAGTGTGCCTAAATCTAACATGGCCCACCTGGCTTTCCCTGCTTGGTTGGGCAGTGATGGCCGTCATGCCATGCGCCCGAGACGATCACATAGTCGTCTTTCATCCCTTTGTTGGATTTGGGGAGGCAAGAAATGAGCCTGACCACGTCCGACCGGGATTTCAAGTAATATCCCGCGTCTCGCTGGCTATGGCATTCGTACAGATGTACTACGTCGAGCCAGGTGAGGCCCAATCCTAGGTGAAGGTTAAGGTCCTCAATGGCCCCTAGAATCCTAAACATGTTGGGTGCGCACTGCCAGGGAGTGAGCCTATGGTTTCGGAGATAGTTAATGGTGATGGGACCCATGGGAATGGTCATTCCCCCTTCTTTGAAAGCGATAAGGGGAATAACTACTTCTCCCGTCTTCCGGTCTGTTAGAATCTTTTCTGGGGGGCAATACCTCACACCCACGTTGGGAGGTATGCGATACGTGGCCCTAAATGCTTCTAGTCGCTCAGGGGTATCCACCATGTACTCAAGCTTTCCCATGGTGCTTAGACGAAACTGTTGGCCGAAGAGAAAACTAAAGGGCTTGGTGAACGATGACTCACCGGGACTAAATCGGAAAGAAGATTTCAGGCTCGTAGGAGTGTGCTTGATGACTCGGGGAAGACCTGAAAGCAGCGACTCAGAGGTTTGGACGGAGCGGCGCGTCTGTTTCTCTCTGGAGCGTCTGAAGATTTGCAAAGTGCGGAAGAAATAATAACCTCTGAAGCTTTATACGGGGTCAAACGAAGAGTCAGGGGCACTCCCGCCCAAATTTCGAAGAAAAACCACAGCCGTTGGATCAGTCAGTTACCACTGGATCTAAAGGACAAAGCGCCACCTGGTGCATTTAATGCAGCGCCTGGGGAATGAGGAAACCGCAGCAGCATTAATGAAGCGACAGTTCCTACATTTATGCACGTGCCAGTTCAAATTTGCCTGTTTGCAAGTCTTTGCTCCGTGGCAAGTCAAAATCCTACTTTTTCTCTTCGGACGCGAATGAAAAAATACAATTTTGAGGGGCTAATGTGGGGGGAGAAAAACCCAACCCAACTTATTGGGCCCAAGGCCCTGAATGAGGAACACTTTTCGTCCGAGGAGGCGAGGCCTTCAGTCCGGCCCATGTCAAAGGAGAATGCCTTGAGATGAACACGTGTACTATCCGAGGAGGTGTTCATATGTCCGAGTAGTCCAACATCTTCGGATCCGAAGAGGTTTGATCCAACACGAGCATGAGAACCTTAGACACACGTAAGGATAATGGGAACAGAGAAATATCAAGGGGGCATACTTCTGCCACCACATTTAATGCAATGCACCTACCTTTCTGGCCGCATTTATGTGGACAAGACCCCTGAACAGTGCTTTCTCAGCTACCACCACTCACATAAGGCTAAGAGTGGGGTGATGGGACATGCCCTCAAGTGGAGGCCTGGATGATGAACAAGTGGACGGAGAAGATGTAGGAAGGCAGTGCTATATAAGGGAAGGGGGCCTCTGATAGAAGAAAAAAAGAAAAAGGAAAAAGAAAGATATTTGATTACTGTAGCTCCAAGAATTGTAATCTTAAATTATCAATGAAAAGCGCCTCTTCGGACATGACACTCATATCAGTCCGAGGACATATTAACCCAAATCCTCCCACTGGTGTTGCCGTTTAACACTGTTGTTTTCATTATTAGCCTAGCTCTTTCACCCACTCTCTACAAAATTTATTGTTTTGGGCTTAGTGAGCTCCGAATCCATATTTCCTTGGGCTTGGGCTGCAAAAACTGACCCTCCAATTTCTATAGAACCTTTTTCTTTCTCTACTTCTATCATTTTTTGCACTACGTGACTATAGTCTTTTCTTTCATCAAAGTCTTTCTTGTTGTCTTCTTTATGTTGCATTATTTCTATAGAACTATTTTGTTTCTTTTCTGTCAAAAATGTTTTTAATTTTCTATCATCTTTTCTACTACTATTTATATGCCAGTTTTCTATTACAGTATTCCTTTTATTATGCCAATTATCTGTCATGGTGTTTGTTAAAGGTGATCTATGATGAGGTTTAAATTCTTAGCACCACCAAATACCAAAATGTGGCTACATTAGTGGAGCCAAAGCCATATTTTTTGGCTCCACAGCTACGGTGCACAGCCAAAAGTAGCTGTCGGTAGCTCATATGTAAAAATAAAAAAATATTATTAAATTGTTGTATTCACACTGCTTTTTAATAAAAAAAAATCTCTTTTGGTTGTGTTTGCACTACTTTTTAATGAATTTTTTATACTATTTTAATCAAATAGCTAAAAATACAGATCTTTTAATGTTGGGTGTATTGTAAAGTGAGAAGGTAAAATAGATAAAGTAGTTTTCTGTAAAATCATATTGCTAAATTTATGGTTTCACCAATATAGATGCTCTGAGGCTAGACAGAGCAAAATTCATCCCTACTGACTATAGCAGAATCAATTCAAGGCCGAAAATTTTCGTTGAAACTGGACCATCCAGATGCAGCTTACGCTGATTTAGAAGTAATAAACTAGACCTGTAGGGCCACTATTTCTTCTAGTTGCAGCTAGCTTATTTATTTCACAGGGCCTATAACTGTTCCATAGTCAAAATGGTGATCTTGGGCTTTTTCCTCATTCGGGCTGGACTAAGTTCAATGCCATTGTTTGTTTGTTTGTTTGTTTTATTTTATTTTTGGGAAAATTATAATATTTTAGTAGGGGGTAGTTTAAAATTAAACCCCACACTTTAATAAATATAAAATTAACTTCATACTTTAAAAAATATTTCAATTTTAAATCATAAACTAATGCATTTGTAACCCGTACTTATGAACGGAAATATTGAACAATAATAAAATAAAATAAAATATTAAATAATTTTGTCAATATTTTTTAGGATTTGTAGATTATAATTTATATCTATTTCTATTTATATTCTTAAAAATATTGATTATTATTATTTTTGTTGTTATTAACATATGTATAACCAATAGGACACTATGAAACTCTATGGTTAACAATAATCTTTTTAAAAAAGGAATTGACGTAATGAAATAGTTTGTTTATTAATTGGAACTCAAAAACAAAATTAAAATCAACATTTAGAATGACTATATTATTTATAATATCTCTAATAACTTTTGTGCAATTTAAACATACCACTTTTCTTGCTTTCTAATAATTGCTTATATTTTAACTTAATTTGCATGAACTTCATGATTTTTATAAGAAAATGCTAAATTTTTCATAAATATCTTACTTAATTTTATAGATGATTAAGAGAAAACAAACTAATATATTTTTCTTTAAAAAAAAAGTAGAAAAGGAAACAAACTTCCCTTGATAAGACAAATAAAGATCTACATATTTTGACAAAAAGCCATAATATTGTGTCTTTTGTATAAGATGAAACAAAGTCTCTCTACTTGTGTTTCTACCTTTGGCATTCACAACATGAGGGAATACATGACAGATAGACTTAAGCTTGCTTGACATTATCAACAACAACAAAATTAAAAATTAAAAAATCTACATCTTCACGCACAATAAATGCATCTTTCCATCTTTAGCATTTACTGCATGAGGGGAGAAGGGTAATTGAATTGGTATAAGCATCTTGGAAGCATTTTTCATTATCTGCATAAACAACCACCATGGAAACCTATAAGGTTATAAGCAATTCAACAACCAAATTCAGTGTAAACGACTTCTTCATCAAGGAAACAAAGATGCATAAAAAAAATATGATTAATGTTGTATAAAAAATCTAGATCGAAGAGATAACAAAAGACCTAAACAAAAGAGGCAATACCCTCTCTGTTATAACTTCAACCAAAATTTCCAAGGGATCCTACTGCAGCAAGGGCAAATTGAATAATTAATTTGAAAATAGAAATATCTATACCAACTTGCATGTTGAAACATGTTATTGTCATTTTGATTTGGTTAATCACGTTTAAAAATAGAGGATGAGATTCACTCCATGTGTGCATATAGTGGCTTTTCACACAAAAACTACGTTCTAGTGATAAATTAAAGAACCACATTATTTAACTACTCAAATTTATCATAGTATGAGGAGTAAAAGAAAAGGTTGAATGAAAATGTGACGTATCAAGTCTAAATGCATCACCAACTTGAGAAGGAGTAGCAGATGGTGGGAGTAATAGTATATTTATCTAGAGAACACATCGACATCTTTATTGTACATGTTACTAATTCCCCTTGAAAGACCGTACATAATCATGGTATGTTACATAAATAACTTATAAATTTGAATTATTTTTAGTTACACAAAAAATGGTTCATAAATATAAAATCGTTCAAACTCTCTTTTCCTCTTATTTTATATATAGATTTAGATATATGATCAATTTTTTATTTTTTATGGTTTATTTATATTGGATTCTTCGTTTTTTACATTGAATTAACTCACTCGGCACAAAAATTTAAAAACTTAGATTAGATAAGACACATGGTGTAAAATTAAACTCTAATTGAAATCCAATTTTTACATCGAATTAACTCACTTAGTTATTTTAATACACGTCTATCATATGTGAACATTATTTCACTCTAAGCATACAATGTCTTTTTATCTGAGTATTTTTCATTAACAACTTTAAGCGTAGTGAGTTTATGTTTTAATTTGAATTGAAATGTCTATTAAAGAATTAGGTTTAATTTAAAAAATTTGAAAGTATGAATTTAAATTTGAAACACACCCTAATTTATTTGTTTTAAAGTATAATTTTTTTTTTTTTAAAATTGGTGCTACAAGTTAATCACTGTACAAATATATAGGGATAACTTAAACGATCCCTTCAATTCATTTGAGAGAATTCATTTCACACTTTAGATTAAATTTTGTAAATTTAAAAGTGTTGATAGGCCATATGAAATTTTATTAAAAAATCTTGATCTAAGTCTATCTTTCGCTTGAATTTTTTTAATTTTTTTAAAAAGTGAATAAGAGACTACAGGTGCCTTCTTAGTAGCAATTATGAGTTTTTCCTATTGTTATGTCACACAGAGCATATATCAACAAACTTGTCCCACCATTGGATTCTTGTAAAGATTCAATTACGTTATAATATGTAATATAGATCTCTAATAAAAGATTTGTTTTTAGCAAACAATATCCAAAATTCTTTATCAAACTTTGACCTATGTTTGAATGGTAAGTAGCCCCAACATTTCTAAAATAATTAAAATTTTTACTAGTTTAGCTTTCTAAAAAATATGAATTGGCTGTGGGTTTCAGTTAGCTCAACTGGTAGAGTCTCTGATGGTTGTATAAGAGATCTGGGGTTCAATCTCTGCCTACACCAAAACTAATTGGTGTCTTGGTCTGATAACAAAGAGCTATTATCAGGAGCGGACGCCATAGGTTGAAACTCTCTCTAAAAAAAAAAAATGAATTGGCTTCGCTAAATTATAGTACCTCATAAAAATAATGATATTACAAATAGAGTATATAAATTATACAAAAACCCACTCAAAATCATTATTTTTGTGAAAAGAATACATGACTATATATTCTTTAGTGATTCCATTACAATTGTATTTAAGGTATGTTGATAAATAATTCATTTTCAAATTTAAAATAAAAGACCTATTTTGGTCACACAAAAAAATCTATTTGGTATGAGTACTAAAATATTGTTTAAGGAGTTTTAATATTGTCAAATTCCAACAATGCACTTTTTGAACTATGTATTCAATATGCATAGTTATATTATCAAAAAAAAAATCTTCAATTTGTTATATTTTCTTTTTCTAATAATTAAGGAATGCAAAGTTACATGAGATGTCAATTGGAAAAAAAAAAATCAAGTTTTTGAGAAATTGGTTGAAATGATAGTTTCCAAAATTATTATTATTATTAACATATATATTTTTTGCATAATCCTAATATGATTCTTGATAATTGGCGTATTGCTTTGTTATTTGTGGTTCAATTAATAATTATATATGCTAGGTATTTGGTGTATTCCGTAAATTTGTTTATATTGTTCGTGGTAAATACAAATTTTTTTTGAAGTAAATTCAAATGTTTAAAAGCTTAAAAATTTCATCAAAATAAAAAACAATCTCACAACAAGCGAATAAAACTAAAAGTATATTACAAATACAATATAAGTGGTCAATTTAAACTTTATTTTTTTATATATAAAACCTATAGATCTTTCGACTACTAAATAACATATGACTTATATAAACAAATCTATGATGTTAAAAATCTATAAATAAAAAATTTTGAATTAATAATTTTTCTATAATTTTAGTTTAGTTATTTATCACAAAATAAAAAAAATTTCTCTCACCTTTTCAAGAAAAATAGTAAAAACATACATAGTGTATAATCCTCCTCTATGTGTGTGTATTCATTCATTTGTGATATGGGATCATACAATATAATTTTGGTCCTGCGGTCCCGTTAAGGGAAGATTTTTTACTCTATCCCTAAATGGTAACATGTTATGTAATTTATTAGGGTAAAAGATTTGGACTAAAATCAACCAGATTCAAAACATTTCAAAATTGACAAACTTGATCCCTTAAATACTAACAAACAGTTAAAAAATTTGTCTATATTAGCGTAATAGTTTGATTGGCCTTCATATAAGTTAGTTGCAATGCCATTTATCAGTAAAATGGTCAAAATAGAGAGTCAGAGTGATAAACAGTGTTACATATCATTTGAGTTTAAAAACCAAATTAATCAATTTAAAAATGTCTTGGACCTGACTAGAATTAGCCCAAATTTCAATGATAATTAGTGTATTTTACCCCATTTACTATTCGCCCAAATTTTAGTAAGAAAATAATCAATATCAGAAGAAAGAAAGATGCTGACAAATATATAATATATATTTTTAAGTTGAAGTGAGAATGAATGACTCAACGGCGGCTCCAAGTAGTACTCGTTTGGATTCAACTGAATCCATGTTTACATTTTGCGTTTCCAGATTTTTTTTCCCCTGCGCGTGAATAGTAACATCACATGAGTTCACCGTGCAGGGGACAAAAATTACTGTTCACGCACTGTTCATCATTGTTCACAGCACTGTTCACGCACTAAAAAATATTAATATAGGTCCCATGATACTATTTATATATTTAAAAATTATTTTGCTACAGTATTTTTAGTTTTCAGTTTCAGCAACAATAAGTTCAATCCAAACGAACTCGTAGAGTCCAAGGTGGTCACAAGACCACCCTAACTTGGAAAAAAAAAATTATTATATGTAAATTTTAAAATTTTTATGATTTTTTATCCTTAAAAAATATTTAGGACCACCCTAAATTATTTTAGGCTCAACATAATTACACTTTGGACAAAATTTAGCAACAAATTTGGTAATAGATTAAGACGACAACTATTATCACTCAAATCTTTCAATTTCGAATTTTTGTTGTCTAAAATTATACATAAAAAATAAGTTTATAAATTAAATAATAAATAACTTATGATTAACATGAAATTTGACACGTGTTTTAAGAATATAAAGAATATACAATTTAACTTTTAAATTTTCAAAATATGTAATTATGTTAATTTGTTTAACGAGAGTTGAAGTCTTAGGTTACAGCCTAGTTTGTAGTCAAACTTTTCTTTAAATTTTGATACCCTTAACAATATATTAGATCCTTATAAACAAAAAGAAAAAGCTTAAGAAAATTCTTATGGAACTAAAATTCTGAAAAAGATGTAATTTGTAATATTGATAATAAAACTATAATGTAAATATTTTAAAAATAAAATTATAAAATTTTATGTCTTTAAGTGGGTATGTTTTTTTTTTTTGTTTTTTATGATTAATATATGAAATTCTATTTTTATTAAATTTTGTATAATTTAAATTTGGTAAAAGTCAAAAATTATTAGCCGCCACTGAAATGACTAATGAAATGACTAATGAGAAGGCAGATGAGGGAAAGCTTGTCATAGTCTGAGTCATTAGCAAACTTGATCCTCCTCCACTAGTAGCCCAAATGAAACAATCATCCACGGCGTTGAACAAAAACAGCTGGTTCCAAAAAAGGCCACAGAGACTTTTGAAAGATGAGATGATTTTGATGTGCCACGAGCAACCTTACTCTCCAATCTGTCAAAAGTTTTATGATTCAATCACTTGGCCCTACAGATTTCAATCCAATCAATCACATCCAACAAAGACACTTGAGACAACTGCCCACACGTAATCGGTGACGTGCCTGACATGTGTCGCTCTCTTATTGGCACAAGCACACTGCAGCAGATGTGGATCTCTTGTGGGCTCCACTTTGGTGGGCCAGTCCCACCGCCCCAGGACTCCCCAACCCTAACCCCAAAAGTCACTCTTGCCAATGCCAACCAAATAGTAACCTAAACAAATTTTTAAAATAAAAAATAATAACTTTATCAACTTTTCTATAACTACAATTTTTTTTTCACTGATAGATTGATAGAGTATGAGTGATATATAATTATTTTCATAAAAATTCACCACTTTTTTTAACCACTCACAAAAAAAATTACAATTTTTATCAGTTTGATAGGGTAGACGAGGTACTATGAATTAAGGACAACTACTTTCACATCAATAATACTATAAAGACATTTCTTTTAATATTTAATTTCATAATTTATTGACTTATGACTCTGTAAATAATTAACCAAAACATAAATCAATTTATCATAAAATTGAATGACATGATGTGTAATGTTATAGACACAAATTATTTTATAACATTTTTACAAAATATTGATGAGGCCAACTTCTTATTAGTTTTTATCTAACCTCACCATTAATATCACTTTTTTATTTATTAATAATTACTTATCACATTAACAATTTGTAAAAATTTTATAAAAAAATTTGTATTTCTAACCTTATTCGTAATATGATTAGCTGAATCCCTAGAATTATGGGTTCACCAATTATATATTTTGGTGCCAGTCACATTGATCACCTTTGAAGTTTGACAACTTTCTCTAACTTTTGCCCAAATGACTATCAGGATTTGAATGGAACGGCACGCAGTACAGCATCAGCATGTAAATCAATCATGGCCTACACAGTACACACGAATCCGAGGCAGGGTCAGGTGCCTGCTGGCGTACCGAGCTTTCAGCTACTAGTTGTCTAGTTGTTTGCATATTGAGATCTACAATATCATTAGATTAGTCGTGCCTAGATTTTTATTTTATGTAAATGTGATGAGTCAAAAAAATATATATATATATTATTATATGGACGTAAATGTGAGACCTATGAATATAAGGCTCACTTGAATGATAATCATGTTATATATATTCGTTGTACAATATAAATTTCATATACAAATAGGGGTATTGATTTATTTAAGCAAATTTTTAAGTCTTCATTTTTGGTTATTGAGTTTACATTGCTTTTGAGTAATAGGCCTTGAAGGGATTGGTTTAACTGATGTAATTTGTTTAGGAATACACAATAAAAAACAGTCAGTTTAGTTAAAGTTTTAAGCACAAAAAGAAAAGAAGATGAGAAGCATTGGTTGCCTCGATCATTTCGTTGGTTAAGATGTCATACTTCCATCACTATATAAACTTCGATTATCAAAACTGTGTAGTAAAAAAAAAAAAAAAAAAAAAAAATCGTCTTAAACTAAAATTTAAAGTTAAAGCTTATTACAGCGTATCATCTAATTTACAAAACACAAATGAAGAAAACAACATATAATATATTTTTTTGTAAACGATAGGATTAGACCAAGAAGGTAACGAATATGAAAAAAAAAAATTTAATGATATGCTTTCTTTCTACTTCAAACACTATCGACTATGAATAAGAATTAACGATATGCTTTCTTTCTAGTTTAAACACTATCTTTTTGAGTTTATAAAAGAATAAAATGAAATGTAATTTTCCTTATAAAAAAAAATGAAATGTGATAGATAGATCATAAAGAAATGAAATAGAATATCAACTATTTTTTATAGTATGTATGCGAGTTTTTAAAATGAGAAATGTAAATAAATAAATAAAAGAAATCTCACTGCTATTCCCTTCCCCTTTTATTCTTCATTTTTGAAAATAAGTATAAAATCAATATTTCAGTTCATATATGGCCATCAAAAGAATGAGAGTTTCACTCATTTTAAGAATACATGTTTAGAGCATCCACATTGGTGGAGCCATATTTTTTAGCTTTTTGCAACTCAAAAAGTTACTTTATCTATTTTAACACTTTACTTTACAATTTACCTAACATTAATGATTCTATTTTAGCAACCACTTCATTTAAATAATATATATATTTTTAAATTCTTCATCACTTTTACTCTCCCTCTCTTCTTTGAAGCAATAACGACCCACGACCATAAACTCATTGTCCCAAAAACAATTCCATATCAAACCCACCAAAAATCACTGCAACTATAATTAAAAAAAAAAAAAAAACCCACTACAAACCCACCACCACCGACCACCACCACATCATAACCTAGCAACCCAAACCCCTCACCCAGTGACATACTGAGCCAACCACACACACCCAGTGACCCACTGACCCAACCACACAAACCCGATCAACGATCAACAACATGACCCACACTACAACAACCCATCACCACAACTCGATCAACATCAACCCAACCCACAGTTTGATCCACAACAACCAACAGAAACAACGAGTGGAGGAAGAGATGAGTCGGCGACAACTTGGGACTTGGGTCGGCGGTGAATGGAGGAACAGATGGGTTGTCATTTGGGCAAGGGAGTTGGGTCAGCGAGGAGTGGAGGAAGAAAGAAAAAAAAATGAAAGGGAGAAGAGAAGGACGGTGGCTTGGGGCTTGGGTGAGCGGCGAGTGGAGGAAGAAATGAGTCAGAGCTAGGCAGGGGAGATGGTCGGCTGCTGGGCAGGGGAGATGGAGGTATGGGGCTCGGGTTGGTGAGAGTGGTGGAAGAAAGAAGAAAGATGAAACATGAAAAAAAAGAAGAAGGAAAGAAATATTATTTAATTGGAGGGAGCAAATAAAATAAAATATATTGGTTTAACATTTGAGCTACAGTGCACTGCCATAAATGGCAGTTCATTATAGCTCAAGAGTTAAAAATTTTAGCTATGACTCCATTAATGCAGCCCTATATTTGTTATTTTGGTTGTTAAATTTGGCAATTTAGCACCACCAATGCTAATGCTCAGAGGGAATGAAATAGCATGAGCATTCCTTTATACCATTCACTGATTCTCATCACTTTTCTTTCTTTTCCAAATGGATTGTCCAAATTTTCATAATAAGTTTGTCATTTATGTTGCGTTTTTTGTTTCGTTGTAAAATGTTTTGTGAAAAATATTTTCAACATTTTGCTGTGTTTGTTTTATTGTAAAATTTAGTCAAATTTGAAAATGTTTTCCGTTGATTGTAAAATCCTTTGTAAAATGTTTTACCATTCAAAATTTGTTAAAATATTTATTAAAAAAAACACACAGTGGCTCTCCTCCCAATCTAGTGGTTGTGTCGTTGGTGTAGAAGCTCCAATGAAGTGGCTCCTATCTAGTGGCTAGTGTCAACGGTTTAGTCGTTAGAGTTGCCGGTCAGGTCACCAAGCCTCCAACATTTGTGGCTTTGATGATTGAGCCACCTATTTTGGCAGTTTGCACTTGAAAAAAATGTATATATTACACCCAATATATGAAAATATTTTTTTGAAATTTTTTTTATATAAAATATTTTACATTTGATTTTTTTTAATTGTAAAATAAACAAAGCAATAGTTATTTTACTAGTGCATAATCATAATTGGAAAACATAAATGTTTATCTTCTCTTGTATATTTATATACACATCCCTTACTATCCTTGATAGGTCCATTAACTCAAATTGATTGCAAATAAAATTTTTTTATTTTATTTTTTTTCATAAAAGATTTCAAATAACATTTTTACAATGCTAACGTATTTTTTACTTATTAAATTCGCTTTTTCTCTTTAAAAAAAAAAAAAAAACTTATAAGATAGTTTTATTTATCAAACCTTCTCTCTCACAACATATATGGATCCTATATGAATTTTACATGCTATGCTATGAGAGAATAGTTTCATTTATACTCTCTCAAAATGGATTTACTCCTCCCCATCGAGAAAACATTTCCAAAATATAATTTTGGCTCACCTCCAATTCAGCCACAAAAAAAGATTATTGAAAAGTGGGTCCTGAGTCATGCGGATCGAAATCCGTCGTATATCCCATGGGCCCACCAGCATTTGATCCGATCAAAGTAAGTGGTTCCCCAGATGAGGCACAAGGTGATGGACCGTATAACGTGCCACGTCAGTATTTTATTCGTTTCCTTCAAGTAAATTATACCCATTGGTTATGTGGGACCTAACACTATGACACCGCCCTAAAAAAAAAAATATACTTGATTCCTTTTGTAGTTTTTGGATTTTGTTAGGCATGCATTGACTTGTCAAACTTTGTCTATTTTTCCTGGGATGAAAGGGTTAAACTACAAAACCTATAAATTCAGCTAATATTTAAAAGTAGGATAAAATTGCTTTAATTCTATTTTACGTAGTTAATAGAATTGCCTTTGCTCTCAAAAAAACTTAGAAATAGATAACTGATGTGAAAAGAAGGATTGGTAGATAGAAATATTAATTCCTATTATTATATAAAAATACAAAAAAATTCTGAACAAACTAAGTACGTGCATGTATGACTTCAATACTATGTTAATTGTTTGAGTATCTACTTCTAGTTTAAGAACAAAACTATACCTTAAGGTAATCCTAAAAAGTAGAGTCACAAAAAGAGAGAGATTAAAATAAAAAATAAAATCATATGTTAAAAGATGATATGTTGAAGTGACAAAATTTGGTCCAGAGCAATACACCAACTTATGCCAATAATCCTTGTACTAAATGACATTTTCTTTTCCTTTAAGCAGAGGATGGTGGATAAATTAAGAAGAGTTATGAATGTACCTAATGTGAGAGGAAAAAAGAAAAAGAAAAAGGAAAGCAATGCCCTATGCCTAGTAATCAGGAAGGGGGGGGGGGGGGGGGGGGGAGGGGGGACAAAGTAGGGGAATGCATGAGATACATAGTTATGAAACTCACTTGAGGAATAGTAAGTGAATAGTTATATAGTTCAAAACTTTTTAGATGAAGTTATACCAAAAGAGTTTGAGTTAGTTCAATAACCTAAAGGGTAAAGGCCTAGAGAATAATTTGAGTTACATAATTTTGGAACTCACTTAGAGAATAATAAGTGAATAGTTATTTGGTTGAAAAAGGTTTTAGACAAATAAAGTTATACAAAAAAGATTTGAGTTAGATTAATAGGCTAATGGTTTGATGATATTATGTCTCCTATATGAATTTTGTGTACGAGGTTTGATCGCCCACAATTTTAGACTAATCTAGAAAAAAAAAGGAAAACTTTGAATTAGTTTCAAAATTAAGTATGATTGAAGGAAAGAATGTTGATGTTTTTAACTGTAACAATACGTATGGCAAAATACATTTTCCATTTGCTAAGAAGAATAAATTTTGAGGTCTTAGAGTCTAGCATAATTGCTGTATAGTATAGAATTGATGAGTAGAATGAATGGTACCACAGTAGGAATTGATAGGTGGGTAAAAAGGCTAGTGAAAAGGAAAACGAATGGTTAGCCTTTAACATGAGTGAACGATAGTAAGGTCGATTATAAAAAAAAAAAGAAAAAAGAATGATAGTAAGGTCACCTACATTGCCGACTGCACAAAGCACAGGAGCACACAGCCAAAAGAAAGATGATGGTTTAGATAGAAAATGGCCTCCATTATAGTGCCCTTTCCAATAAAAAATATTACAAATTGATATTTTTTAAAATAGTACAACCTCATTTCTATACTTTACTTTAGCATTATTACCAAACATGCTTGTATTCTTGAATTCAGTGAGATGAGGTGTCACAATCCCAAGATTCTTCAAGGGCATTCACTTTCTCTTTCTCCCTCTTTTCTCAACTTGATGCCTGAACATGCTCTATATAAACCACTCTTCTTGATCATTTTTTTCATCTCAAGCGTTCTTTCTTCTCTCTACCACTTCCTTGTACTAAGCTAATTTGCTTCTGTTTATCATATTATTAGTTGTTCAGTTACACTTTCCTTGGAGTTCAAATGGCCACTGTTGAGGTAATTCCTCAACTTGTAGTTAAGCTTTTTCATTGACTCTGAGGATTCATATGGAATCCACTTGTGCTTATGTAACTGCTTAGTTATTCCATCTACTCTTTTCAGTCTTTTGTGATATGGCCTTCTAAAGAGTTACAAATAAAAATTGAAGCCATATGGTTTTTCCACTTTGAGACACCAATCTGCTTATGGTGATAAGCTCATCATTACATTGATTCTAATCGCTATCTGCTATTGAGAATTCTTTATTAATTTCATAAAACAGTATTCATGATAATTATATGTTTTTAGACCATCAATTTAAGGACAGCCAATTTGGTTTTTCTTGAAAGCCAGTTCTATTAATGTAGTGAAAAAAAAATATTATTTACTAGGAATAAGGAATATATATATATATATATATATATATAGTAGCTCATATGGTTATATGCAACATCATTATATGTGATCTGTTTCAACTTTCAAGCTTAATGTAAAAAAGTGAAACATTAGAAGTGGGACAATGAATTCTATTTGTGTTAAGAGTTTAGAAGCTATATATCTTAAAACACTGCCACATGAATTTGCTCTATATATAGGTGTTACTTTAAGAAGCCTATATTAGGTTATAATAAATATTGCTAAACTATTACTAGTAGGGAGCTTATGACAAAAGCCAAGTACTTCAACAAAACACACACAAATACATATTCCACCTTTATATATACTTCTTGATAGCCATCTCTATTAATGGATTTTTGGCTCCTTATCTATTAGTTTTAGATTCAAGATAAACCTCCTAAATAGCATTTCACAAGTTAATAATCCACTGAGTATTGTTTCTACAGGTTGTATCAGCAAAGACAGCTCTTCCAAAGGAGGCAACTGAGGAATCAGTCAAGGTTCAGGAGACTAAGACAACAGAGGAGGTAGGGACTGCACCACCTGCACCAGAGCCAACCAAAGAAGAGCCAGCAAAGGAAGCAGAAGAGACTGTGGCTAAAGTGTCTGAGGCAGCCGTTGCCCCAGAACCTGAACCTGAAGCCCCAGCCAAAGTTGAGACTAAAGAGGTAATAGAAGAGGCCAAGGTTGTGACTGAGGAGGAGCCAAAAGTAGTTGAGAAGACTGAAGAGGAGGCCCCCAAGGAAGTACCTGAGGCTGTTGTTGAAGACACAAAAGAAGCTACTACTGATGAAGCCCCTGTAGCACCAGAACCAGAACCAGAACCAAAGCCAGAAGCAGAAGCAGAAGCAAAACCAGCACCAGAAGCTGAAGTTCCAAAAGAGGAGGCTGTTAAGGAAGAAGAAAAGAAGGCAGTTGAAACTGAGGAGAAAGTTGATACAGAAGTCTCAGTGGAGAAGGCTGAGTAATAGGGTCAATGATGACTTGTGAGCATTGGCCAAAGTTTGTGAGTTGTGACTTTGTCTTAGTGGGTATCTTTAGATTGCATTGTCAAGTACTTCAATGAGGCTCTTCTCTTGCTGTTTAGTGGTCTAATAAGGATGACTTAGGTATGGATGTATGACCCACTTGGATCTCACAAATACGCACTTGCCACGTGGCTGACATGCATCGGCTCCTGTAGCTAGCTAGGAGAAAAATGTTTGACGGATGATGAAGTTTGCTACGTGGGGAGTGTGGTTGTGGGTTCCAATCAGGGTGATGAATCCTATTATATATGTGTAAGGTTTATGTATGTTCATTACAAGATGCAATTGGTTTGAATAAAATTATATGATAATTACTACTTTCTTTGTATAATATTTTTCTTCCAAATCTTACACATTTTTTTTAGTGTTGATTTAGGAACAACTTATTTAACTTTTTGTTGTTTTTATTTATTTATAAAAAATGTGCTAAAATATACTTGTACTTGAAAAAATAAAAAATAAAAAGTTTTAAAAAATTGTAAAAATATTTTCAGTAAAAAGTTAAATAAATTGTTCTCGAATGAAACTTAGTTGCATCATTTTCTTTCCAAGCAACAGTGAAGTCTTAATCTCAAAATTTTTTGGGTGGATTAGATCCTTCACAGTCATCAATTTAACAAAATATATAAATATAGATATACATATACATGTATTTATATAAATGGTAAACTATATATTTGATCTATATCTTTTATACCATATTTCAATTTGATTCCCAACCTTTCAAATGTATCAATTTGGTTTCTATCATTTCAGTGTCATATCATTTTAGTTCATGCCGTTATATCTTGGATGAAAATTACTGACATGACAAATGGCCAAAATAAAGTTTTAGTTTATTCTCATATTAACAGAAGCTAATTTTTTTATTTTGGCCATTATACATGTCATCAATTTTCATTTAAAAGATAACGGCAGAGACTAAATTGACACGGTACTAAAAGATTAGGGACAAAATTGAAAGATTATGGATTAAATTGAAATATAATATATAGGATAAAAATAAAAAATGTAATTTACCCTTATATATCATTGATGTTGGATTGTGATCTTGATTTGGGCTCAAGAGTTAATTGAAATGGTTATCAACTTGTGGATGAAATATGGGTTGCACATGGATGTTGCAAATGCAACATGTGATACCTTGAGATTTTTGCTAGATTGGGAGTTAATAATTACTAGTTTCTATGGAGTACAGCGTTCATACATCAGTTTTAATATATAAGGTCTAGTTAATGTGTGTTCTTAGGACACACATTAGTTATTTATTTTTAAAAATATTTTATGGAGAATTGAAAAAACTGTCAAAAAAATTAGTAACTTTTTTATTTTTTTATAAAAAAATTTCCTAAAATGGTTTACTAATATATGTCCTAAGAGCACATGTTAGTATCAACAACATTTATTGTTTTATCAACTCTCAATAAAATGTTTTTAAAAATAGTTTTTAAACCAATACCCTAAGAGCATTGGTTAACATTTCCCACACTGATGTGCTAGCTCATCAGTGCCTATACAATCGCCTAGACAACTTAGGCCTAGGTATTTGATGCAGGATGCAGAAGCATAAAAAACAGAATACATCTACTTCTAGGAAACAAGAAACAAAACACGTTTTTTTTTTTAAAATAACCTCGAATCCACGAGAATTCCTTCAATCCATAAGAGTTTTTGAATCCACAAGGAGAAAGGGTCTGAAATCCACCAGAAAAGAGAAAGAAAAAAGTCTGGATTTTATTGACTGAATAATTGTTAAAAAAACGTTTACAAACTTAAGGGCATATTTAAGGGCTTCATAAAACTTGACAAATAAAAAAATATATTCTAAAATAAATCCTAATTGATGCCTAACCATAACAAGAACCAAATTTGACCTAAAAAGTATCAAAAACACCTAAAAAAAGGAAATAATAACGTTAAATCTAAAATAACGAAAATAACAAATTAAGTACCAAAATTAATAAATTACAATAATTAAATTGTAGCTTCTGTCCTACATCAGCATTGGGCCCTTATTTGTCTCAATTATGTTTTTAAAGTTTTAACTTTTAAGGTCCATTAAAGAAACAAAAGACCCTAGACTTGATTTTTTTTAACCAAAATTATAAAATGATAACTAATTTTTTTTAAAAGGAAAAAAATTTCAGTATTGCATTCTTTCCCCATTTTTAAGAAGGCTTTAAAATATTGAGCCAATAAAAATCTGACACAATTAAAATTTTAAATTATTTTATAACAACAAATTATTATGAATTTGTTATGAATGTGCTGAATAATAATTTAAAATCAATTATTTAAACAATTGGTAAAGGAGATATTAATAAAACTTAAATTCAAAAACTGTATTACTAATTTTGTATCTCAAAAAAAAAAAAAAAAGTTGAATACATAATATTTAAATATTATAAAATTAACTAAAATTTATCACAGTAGGTCCCAAAATGTATTGAGTTAGCCCTTTAGCGAGTCACTATGTATTGCTTCTTTATACTTTATACGCGTGTTATGACTAATTATATCATATTTTGACAGAAAAAATAAAGCAAAATCATAATGTGATGAGTGCATTATAAAAGTGGTGTTAATAATAATTTTACGTGAAAGTGTTATTAGTCTAATAACAGTTTGTCCAATAGCAATTTGGCAACTTAACTTGTGAAAATTTTGATGCTTTAAACTAGTTAGAAAAAAAATAGTGGTAGTTTTGGAAGTGATAATACCAACATAACATCAAAATAAAGAGGCCAAAGGCTTTATAGCTGAATTGGCACATTCTCATGCACAAAGTACTTAGGGGTCTAGGGGAGAAAGGGTTCGAGGTGTGAGATTAGCAGCATGTTGTAATTATTTCTCAAAACATCAAAATAAAGAAAAGAAAAACCAGTCATCATCATAAGTGACACCAAAGACCTTGTTATTTGATTTTTATACTCTTTTTTTGCTTTTGCGTCTTCTACAAAAGATTCTGTACCTTGAGAGAAAATTATGATATGTCATACGGCATGACCCCCCTGCTCTAATATGAAGACAAAGCATCATTTGATAAAAATCCAAGTTGGTATGTAACTTAGAAAGTGACCTATACCGAATTCCATGCTATGATTGTGTGAGATTCAATTTCAACTGAGCTCATGCTTACTTCAAACTCACATGATTCAAATTTTAATTTGTATTTTGACCTTAGGGTCTGTTTCGATACTGCTTATTGTTGAAAACTAAAAACTAATTACTGAAAATACTGTAACAAAATAATTTTTAAACTATGAATAGTACTCGTGGGATCTAGTTTTAAAGTTATTGCTGCGTTTTTCCATACTTACTAGTTCGTGAACAGTATGCGGGATTGAGGAAAAAAATGCAAAACGTGCATTGCTACCACTACGCAAACGCACACTTAGTCTTGCATTATATGTCAGCCTGCAGTATATCTCTTCATCAAATTAAATTGTTCTAGAATCATGAAGCCCCTGCTTTGTGGTTTGCCTCAGTGGCAAGGGGTGCATCAAAACAAATTGTAAACCCAATCTTCCCAAGTTTGACCCTTAACTCGGGTTTTATTTGAACTCAACCGATGCATGGATCTGTGCATTCAAGACTCATTAGTCGATGTCATCAAAAGAAAATTTAAAATTATTCCTCACTTGAAAGTTGAAACTTGTGTCAAAAATTAAGGATACATACCCTATTACATTCACATTTTTTTTTGGAACTAAAATAATGTTTTTATCCCAAAAGCCCAAGCAAGCTTTGCGAAAGAAACTACCCATGTTTACTCTAGCCCATTACAGAAGTACATACACAAGCAGTATCCGTTGGGCTAACATATATTGCCCAATCTTTCAAATGTAAATGTAAAAAGAGTTCAACTGCTCCAACGTTTCAATTTCTGACAAAGCAAAAATGGCTATGGTCTCACTGTTAACAAAATCAGCAATAACAAAAGGCAGAGATGAAGTGTATGTAATGGCAGTGCCTCTAAGGGCCACAAAAGGACCAGCCCAGTTGCTTATGTCTACTGCTTACTCTCTCAATCTATGGGATTTGCACCATTTTATGGTCCTCATTAAACCCTCCTCACCACCTCCTCCTTCTCAGGTTCTTCTATCCTCTCCAATTCCCACCTGGTTTTATTTTATTTTATTTATTTTAATTTTCTTTCTGTTAAGGTGGTAAAAATAATGAGTTTTTCCTGGCTATCTGGGCCTTTCATTTCAAGGGTGTTTGTTATATCAACTGCAAATTTTTTATTTTATTTTATTTTTTGTGATGGGTTATAGGAATTATGTGGCTCAGAGGCTCTCCTATCCAATCATTACATGTACATGTACATGTACACATGCGTTTTTGATATAATAATTGTTAATTTTATTTATTTTTTCACTTGTGATAACAATCATAACATCCCCTTCTTATATGAGTGCATGATTTGAAGTTTAAATACAACTCTAATCCTGCAAAGATCGAATTTTTAGTTTCATTATATTTTTCTAACATTAAGAAAGTTTCTTCCGCCCCCAATGACATGATAATGATATCCATTTTCTTAACTTCAACCCTGGAATTCCTTTTAAAGAGCATATATTAAGATATATCACTAATTTTTCAGAAGCATTCTTATTCTCAATATATATGGGAAAAAGCTGGCTTCCTCTTGTATAAGTTGGATTTACAAAGGCGTAGTCCCAGAGGATAATAGGTTCAGGATTTCCAAAACTTTTAGTGGACTGAGATTTTCTTAGCAGGCTAGTCTGTTTTAGGGCTAGAATTTTCAATCTGTTTGCATATTGCAATCTAGAAGTTCTGATCAGATTGATTTTTTTTTTCTTCAGGCTTTGGTTTTTGATTTTCAACCTAAAGATCCTGAAGATATATATGTTGCTCTTGATGTCATAGCTGGTAGACCAGTACCTGGTGAGTTTTTTATATTCTTCCAGATATTTCATCCCTGAATAGTTCTTATTAGATTTTGTGTAATTTAAGTTGTGTAATGACCACTTGGAAAAAATTCCTGGAGCTGCTACTAAGTTAACAATTTTATATATGAATTTGGAATATGAAACTTCATCAGATTTGAAATTTTTGTAGCATGCATGATGCAAATTTCAATATACAAAAAGGTGAAGAACACTTGTTGTCTAATCTATGTGGCTGAAATCCTGTAACTATGTTTGGTCCTATCGGACTTGTCAAAAGTAATACTCCAAAACTAGGTCAAGGAAGCCTCAATCTACCCTTTAGTCTGTTTTCCTCAAGTAATTGGTTATTAGAACTTGTTGATGCAGTACAAATTTCTCAAGCGATTTAAAAATAAACACAAGAACAGAAAAATAAAAATAGACTTAGGGATCAGCACCCAGCCATAGAAAACAAAACCTAGGAATCAGCACCAAGGGTTGCCTAGAATAAGTACCAAGCTATTGAAGTGCATCACTAGTTCTTGTCAAATGCTATCCATAATCCTCTTACTATTTATTTATTTATTTTTAAATTTTGTTTTCTGTTGTCCAATCAAATTCGAGATTATCTAGGAGAATTTGAAAGTTGCTAACTATTAATATGATGTTGATCGGAAGACACTCCTTCCTAATTATTGCAAGTATCTACCAATTTGTCCATCTGACTAACTGATAGCATCAACTGAGCTCCAAGGATTTAGTTATATTTCCTAAAGAAAATTGCTCCCGTTTGGGTTCCCAACACAAACACACACACACACATCTTCTTGCTATGTATACCAAATACATTTTGGTGTAAATAAAACTTAACTTGTCCCATGCTGAAGTTTAAGTCAAAATCGAACAGAAGTTTGGAGATAGTTTCTACAATTTGACATTGGTCTTTCAATTCCTGAATGCTAGAATTTAATATGTCCCCTACTGTTAGGAGTTCTTCTTATGAGGAAGTTGAGGGAACTACCAAGAAGCAAATGCTGGTATGTTGGATCTCCCAATGTTGATGCCATAGATGTAGCATGTGAATTCAACAAAAGCTGGAAAACTGATTTGAGGGTTGGCCACCATGACTGTCGAGATTATACCAATGGTAATAATTGATTTGTTATTTTAATATGTTTATGTGTGTGTGTCACTCTGTTCCTTTTTACAATATGCAATTGGGCTATCAGGAAGACTACTACGTCTGTATAAATAAGTGGTTGAGTTTAGAATCACATCAGCATATTGGTTTAAGTTTAGATCATTCATTGAGATCTTAACTCTCTGTACTTTTCAACTTGTACCTTATATTTTTCATCATATTAATCTACTTTTGTCACTTGGAAGGCTTGATCGAATATCTCACTGGCCAAAAGGATGTGTTGGAGTGCTTGAGAAGAAGCAATGGTGGTCTGGGGTAAACTATCAACTTGCTTGGCTATTTGACCATAAACAATGTTCCATCATTTCTTTGAGAATGTATAGCACACAAACCTGTACCATGTTCCTTCATAACGTAAATCCAGTCTCTCATAGTAATTTCTTGTAGATATTTTGTAAATTGTTATAGAGAAGTGTACTTAGACACATAAACAACTCTGTTTTAAAAATCAGCTATAGGACGAAAGGAAACATTAATCTTATGTAGAAAAGAAACTCTTCCTCAACCCCCTCCCCACCAAAGCAAAAAAAATTCTATATCTGATTAGAAATTGACTTTTTCCTACAGAATGGTGGCATTCTTCATCATACTTAAAACTTCTGTTGCTTAAGTATGCTGCACCATGAGACCAATGCTTTGGTTAAGTATGCTGTACCATGAGGGTAAGCATTGTTGCCTTGGGCTATTGGTATTACATTTTCCAGTTGTGAGATGATAGATACTAGAGAACTGTTGTTAAATACATGCACAAAAGAAAAGAAAAGAAAAGAAATTGTAAGCACCACAACACAATATTTAACGAGGTTTGGTAAACTTTATGTCTACATCCACGGCAATGCCAACCAAAATCTATTATCAATTATAAGGATTACAACCGCCCTCACAAAGTCTCACTAAATTTTCACAAAAGCTAACCTAAATCCCAATAAGGGTGCCCTCACACTAACACGCTAGACAAAGATTAATCTTTAATTCTCTCACAAGACCAAGTCTGGTCTTCTTACTCTCACCCACTAAATGAAGCTACACCACCACTCTATTTACAGGGATATACACATCTCCCTACTTCTTTTGTTTTCGACGTGGGACTAATATTCCTAATTGGATTCGTGCTATGATCAATGTGGGACTAACACTAATAATTATAGGGTTAATACACCTCTTTATTGGGTTTCAAGTGATAGTCTAGCGGTAATAACATTCTTTGTGTTGCCCCATGTCTATGGTTCGAGTCTTACCTCCCCCATTCCCCACTATCTACCTATAAAGAGGAAATTACACCTCCTTGTTATTCTTTAATTGAAGTTGAATTCCAAAACCTACAAAGAAACATCCAAATTTATCGTTTCATGGGCTTGATTTTAACAAGAAACTTAGCAAGAGAGCGTACAAGTTGGGCATGATAGTCACTACATTTATCATAAAATTAAGAGCTGTTAAGAAATTGAAAAGGAAAAAACAAACCAAAAACACCCACAATTTGAGCCTTCATGGTCAAAATTTAAAGATCATTCTTCTTGTAAATGACATCAACTAATTAATAAGATTATTGTGCCCATAACACCTACTGTCTTGTCTCCTTTCTTGAGTGATAAAATACAAGTATTCTTAAAATTTCTAAAAGAATTAATGCCTACTTTTTTTTTTCCTTCTTCTTTATTGGCATTGCATGCTTTTATTGGATATTGAACATTATTATCTGAATAGGCACTTATACTAAATACAGCTATCTTATTCCCATTAGAGCATGATTGTTTCAAAATTTGCGATCAAATATTTTGATAATCCGATACTTAGGGAAGGGGTTATTTGTACGGTTGATGTTTTCATTGGAAACACTAGAAAGTACTAGTTGAGTTACAAAGCTCTCGGCGTTTGAGATTTGATCATACTAATTGTGTTCTTTACATAAAACACCTTCTAATTCAAAAATCCTAGAGATTTGGAATTATTAGCAGCAATTGTAGCTTGAATTTCTATGAAACAAAGTAATATCGCTCCAACTCCTGTAGTAACTTTAATCAAACTAACAATTGGGGGATGGTGAATGCAAAAACAGATGAATTGGCATTTCATCAAAAGGATCTGAAAAGGAAAATAGATTACTGAATGAAGAAAGAACAACTCAAGTTACTCTAGCTATACATCAGATTTTCGTCTAATAACAAAAAGGGAAATACCCCAAAAGAAACAAAGGGCAGTTACAAAATTGACCCTCATTTTCTACTCTATTTTTAATCTCCCCCACTATACCCTCCTCATAATTAATCCTCCCTTGATAAAATGTAGACCGCAATGATAGCATGCATAAAAGGGATTTCAAACTTTTTCCCTTCAATTGAGATTCACCCAATGATATTTAGGATTTTTTATTAAATCCTGTGATACCAAGAGTTTTCCAAATCCTTTTCGAGAAAGAGATAAAAAAAGAAGAAAGAAATGGTTTTCCAAATCCTTTTTGAGAAAGAGCATTAAAAATTAAAAAAGTGGTTTCTGCTCTCTATCCTCGACTTGTAGAACAAGTTGAGTATCCATAACAATGCCCCAAATCATCAATCGATCTTTAGTTGTGAGTGTATTATGAATAGCTCAAAGAAAGCACGTCTAGGGATTGTTTTAGAGAACCATAATAGCTTCCACCAACTCGGCTTGTCTTCCCTCCCAATCACCACCAAGCTCAACTTGCTTTGAATGGGTACTAAATCCTCTGACCTAGCAGGATACCAAATCCAAGAACCATACTTGTCTAATCTTGTATGGTTGTATCTGATTAACTAATCCCTTCTTGATTATTTATATGATTAAAATAATTACACACCTATAGTGCACATTTGGAACTAAGGCCTTACTGAATTGATAGGTTTGACATGAGGAACTGCTTGGAAATAATACGGGAAGTCACCAAGATTTATTTTCTTGGTCATCTTCTTGTTTGTGTCATATAAAAAGAGGCTCTGCTTTGCATATTCAATCAAAACCTTGCCGTTTGACAGGAGGAATAGAGGCCGAATAGATCCTAATGATAGACTTCCAGAGTTGATGGTGAATTCTTTAGTCCAAGACCCCTGTATTCCATAGTTCTTCATCAACCAAATATCAATGTTGTTTTTATCAGTATGAACAGTCAAAGATAGACACCCTCCTAATAATAGCAAATGGCTTTGTGGCATATCAAATCTACAATTTGGGCTTGGAATCTGATAAAATCCTTCATTTTCCAAGTTGAAGGATATAATGAGTTGTGAGTGGCTTACCTTGGCTTGGCCTAACCAATGAAGAGCTCCATTAACCAATGCCTCACTAGGTTGCATCTGAAGCAAGAAGGGGTTATTTCTTTTAGTTCTCCAGGCATATGTTCCCAGAGTAAACACCTCAATAGTTTGGTCTAAAGATAGTTCAAAACGTCCAAAATCATAGCTTACACATTCTTGTTCAACAATTCTCACCACCTTGTATTCCTTGGTTCTTGGATGGAAGCCAAACCCGTATGCCACCTTGAATTCCTTAAAGAAGGTGGGAGAATTAGGCAAATTTGTCAACTTAGCTGCAAGAATATTGTAAACGCAACCTTTGTTATGCATCATGATGTTATCAGATTCAATATAGGACAAGAACAGCAAACCATTGCAGTTTACGATAGAGTTAAACTTGTGATTTTGCAGCGGCACGTTGATATCCATGATATCCTTCCAGTGTTCATTGGGGTCGCTGAGATGACTACAACTATTGACAATAAAAATATGGTCGTGTGGTGAACAAGTAGAAGAGCAATGAAGGATGAGGCACAAGTTGTTTTGGAAATCATGAAAGGCTTTTTGCAAGTAAGGGAAGTGAGGATGCTTCAGCAATGCACGCCAGGACTTGGATACACGCTTGCAGTAGATGAGGGAGACAAACGGCAGTCGTGAAAAGATGTTTAGAGAGATCTCTAGTGGGAGAGAATCCATTATGAGAGAGAGAGATATTGTGATTTTAGGATTAAATTAGAGGTTCTTAGGGTTTAAGGCTTTAAGAGAAAGGACTGAGATTTGAGGATTTTAGGGTTTAAGCGTGTTGTCCAAGCACCTCTCCAAAAAAAAAAAAAAAAAAAAAAAAGGGTTTTAAGCGTGATGGCCAAGCATAGGGCTCTATTCTCTCTGCATGGCCTTTTTTCAAAGCATACAAATTAAGGGAGTTCTATGTATGCTAACCTCACGCCACATAAATAAATTAAAATAAAATAAAAAGATTAATTCTATTCAAAATAAAGTTCTATCTTACATCAAACCCTTTGATCAAAGCTTCCTTAAGGGTTTTATATTTATTTATTATTTAAGAAACACACACAAGGAAGAGGGAATAGAAGCCTAGTATTAAGTTAAATAACTTAGCTTGAATTTCTTTTATACATAAGATAAGAACCCCAATCTTGGAACTTATATTTATAAAAAGAACAAAACGGTAACAAAACAACTTAAAAACTCAGAAATTGAACATTCAACAAACAATTTTTGTACTAATACACTATCAAAACATAACATCATTTCCCATTAAAGAAAAAAAACATAACATGTTTTCTACTATCTACTGCTAGTAGGACATTCCATTGATTTGATACTTTCAAGCTTCAACAAAGGGAATTGCTTTGAATGAAGGGGGAAGGTTGTCAATTTTGATCTTGCATAGCCTCTTCGTGTTTGCATCATAAGAAAACAAAGCAAATTTGTAATACTCGATCAAAATCTTGCGATTTTGCAGTAGAGTATAGGCCGAATAGGTCCACTTAATGGAATCTCAGGTTCAATGGTGTATTCTTTAATCCAAGACTCCTTCACACCGTAATTCTTTATTGACCATACGTCAATCTTATTTAGTTTAGTATACTCAATCGCAGAGAGACATCCTCTAAGAACTAGTAAGTGGCAATCATGCCCGTCTAGGCTACAATTTGGACTTGAATCTCACAAAGTTCTTTGTCCTTTTAAATTGAATCTATATCTATATATATTTAAAAGTTAAAGCGTAGCATTTATTGTTGTTACGCTCCTGTTGAGTCACATCAGCGTCCATGTCATTATCCTATTTCTTTTTAATTTTCTTATAATTTTTTTAACATTTGCTCATTTTTTAAATATCTACACTTTCCCCCTCCCTTAACTTTTTATCTCCCCAATACCTTTTACTTAATATCACTTTTCATCTTTCCCTTCATCTTCCCTTATTTTGCCTCTTCTTATTCACACAATTTTACTATATATTCATCATTCTTTCTTCCATTCTTTGCATAATTTTCCCTCACAAAAAAAAAGGTTATTTCTCTCTCTCTCTCAATTTTTTGGTTGATTATTTTTTATTTTTCTTGCATCTCTGCTTTAGGTTGATAAATTTTTGTATTCTTTAGAACTCTACTTTTGGTCATGGTTTTGAAATCCGGACCAGACCGTACGGTCTGACTGAAAAAATCGTGAACCTTTCACAATCACGGTTCTTTTAAGCTTAAGAACCGGTCTGTGCTAAAAAATTCGGAAACCGCTTAAACCGCGGTTCAACCGCACGGTTTTGAGAACTGTGATCAGACTGCTTCTCACGGTTCTCTTTGAATTTGAACCTTAAAAAAAAAAAGAAAATAGAAAAACAAAAGAAAAAGAAACACAGCTGCTGGGAAGAACAAGCCGATCTAACTTTGCTTCACTCTCAAAAAATGTCCCAAATAATCCAAACACAAAACTCAAAACAAAATCCAACTCTTACAATAAAGTTGAATAAGAACAAGCAAATATGAAAAAAAAAAAAAGAAAAAAAAAGAAAAAGAAAAAGAAGAACAAGTCGATCTGACCCAGTCTGGTAGTGGGGAGGAGGACGAACGGCGGTGGGACGGCAGACGAGGTAGTGCTGGTGAACGCTTCATCCTCTGCTGCTGTTTCTCCTTCTTCTTTTTCTTATTCTTCTTCTTCTTCTTTCTTCTTTCTTCTTTTTCTCCTTCTCTTTCTTTTGTCCGTCTCCACTTTCTCTCTTTCAGTTTTTGTATTATTTTTTTTATTTGTGTTTTTCCAAAGCCCCTCATGTGATTACATTGGAAAGGCGAAGTGTTACAGCCGTTCATTTTTTCACCTTCCCAACGTGATGTGGCAACTCTCTTAATTCTTAAGTACTTTTAATTAATATTTACAATTTTTTTTAAAGAAAAAATCTAATACCGAAATTTATCTTATCTGTTTTTTGGTTGTAATTCTGATGGGATAAAGAGTAGTTTATAGAGAAAAAATAATGGGTTTATATATAAATGATAGATATTCAAATTTACAATTGTGTGATTTTTAAATTATTTTAATTTAAAACTATTAAATAATCAAAAAATTTTATTTTATTTAATATAATACAAGTGTCCTTCTAATTAGTATATTATTATTGCTATCACAAGTTTTACTAATCAACATATAAATAAATAAAGAATACCATATCTACCTTTACTTAGTATTTAATATTTCTTATTTGTTTTGGGAAAGTTATGATATAAAAAAATTACATTTGAAAGATAGATTTCTATATTTAATTTAATTATTTTAGTTAATTTTTATATTTATACTAATTTAATATAATTATTTATATTTAAATAATTATTAAATTAATTATGACGTCATCACGGTTCGACCCCGGTTCGACCTTCGTCCAACCTCAAAAACCTTGAACCTCTCCCTTTTACGGTTCATTAAACGGTCCAGGTTTCAAAATCTTGCTTTTGGTTGATATGATTTAATTTTGTATTTTAAGTTTTTTCTTTTGGTTCTCTTTGATTGTTTATCTACTCCAATCGATTATTTTTTTTTTTAAAAATTGCAAATTACCCTTTAAATCCAGGTTGAACAGTATTCAAGATTGTAAGAGTTTTTTGTCTTTGTCTCTCTCCAATAGGATTACCATTCTTCTACCAAAGTAGACGAAGGTTACAATATATGATGTTGTCTTAAACATTATTGAAGGTACTCTTTTATCAAATTTAATTTTTTCCCTTTTTGCTTTTAAGTTGTACTATTAAAATATGAACATTGATAGTTTTAGTGACATGTAATGCATATTGTGATATTGATATGGGTGTTTTTTTATGGGCTTTCAAGAAATGGCCCTACGCTATGGGAATAGGCAAATGCCCAACAAATATAAAGTCTAATGCAAAAAGTTAGCGTCGCATTATTTTTGTTAGCAATGCACTTTCTTAATTTATCATTTAAATTTTCAATCTTTATAGATTAAACATTAAGGTCATATGGTGATTTGCTCATCACGTGTTTGATATTTTGTTTATAGACATACCATAACTCAAGCTTTATAATACTTTTGTGCAAGATTGAAACCATCAATTGATGGACATGATTTTTGGTTCATTAGATTGTATGCTTTTTCCAATATGGATGTGACTCTATTTTCAAAAGTATTTGTCTCTCTAATTAAAAATTCCTATGTTTGGTCTTTGGTACATCTAATTCAAATAATCAGAAAGAAATTTTAAAATTAGAATTTTAGGTAATCAAAATTTTACTTTTATTTTTGGGTTGTGATCATTTATCAAATGTAATACCCATATTTTTGGGTTGTACTTCTAAAAATGTTATAGACCATAGTTTAAAATCATTTGAATTTTAATAGAACAAAAAATATTGCCCCAAGTATCATATCGATCTTTCCCAAAAAAAAAAAAAGTATCATATCGATAATATTATTAAATAAGGATATTTTCATTAAACTTGTGCACCATGTTTCTCTATTAATTTCTATATATTAATTTTGTAATGATTGAAAGCAGATTTGCGTTCCTTTGTTTTTGTTTATTATTTACAAGCTATTGTTTCTACTTTATGTTTTTTAAATAACAAGACTTCATATGAGTTTCATAAGCAACGTTAATCATAATAATAATAATAATAATAATAATAATAGTAAGTTGTGTGCCGTATTTATTTTGTTGGATAAGGAAGCTGAAAAATATATTACTTCAAACAACACCAAGAGAACTATCAAACAAATGTGCAACTGTAAGACCATACAATTAGCATATATGATATTTCATCTACTTTGACAAGAATATGCTAAATTATATTCAATATTTTATCAGATGAATGCAAATTTCAACCTAATGAATGAAAATAGAAAAGCTTATTGGAAAAACACTTGTGTTTCAGCTAAAACTTAACAATTATAACCGGAAGGAATGATGAGAATTTAGATATAGGAATTCATATTGTGTCAAAACAATCAAGTAAAAGTCTTTGATCCATTAATAATAAAATATCTTTTGAAAATCAAAACTTATACAAGTTATACTACCTACATTATTCTTAACTTTTACCTACTTTGATTATCATTAGAATTACAATAAAATAATTAAAGCAGCAAAATTTTTGACCCCATGAGGCACATGAATCAAGGGTATCCAATTAAACACTAGCATTGATAAAAATAAACTGTAAAATATAGAAAAATAATGAATCGCATCAATATCAGTCGACAACTATGGCTACTACTATTCCATGAAATTTACTCATTTAAGTTGAAATAAAAACTTCATTATTTAACAATCAAAATATAATCTTGGCTCATTTTATTCAACATTTAAATTCAACTACATCCTCCAAATCTATTAAATTATATATATTTTCTCTCTAAGAGAGAGAGAGAGAGAGATTTGTGATAATAGTATATGTTTTTAATCATCTAAGGAAGTAGAATATATAGAGTTCCTAAATAACTTATTAGTTAAAACTCAAATCCATAATAGAACTACACAATCAAAGCATGAATATACAACATCAATTATTTTTTGAATTACTGCTTGAAATTTACACAATTGTTAGAAGTACCTAAATTCAAATAAATAAATAAATCTATGTAAAGTGTTCTCATGAAACGTTACTGAGCATTAGAAAAAAAAAAGAAGCTACCAAGCATATTTCCTCCGGTAATAATATAAATTACATAAAAAATAAAGTTACCCAATTTAAATATCCCAATTTTAGCCATTTCATTTCACCTTTTACTATGTGAAGGTAAAATAAATGATGTGGATATTAATAACTTTTCAGCTACTTCAAAATTATTAATAATTAATTTGTATAGGAGTTTTGATAGTTCAGATATATAGTCTTTTGATATTTTTAAGGAAAGTGGCAATTAAATAGGTATGAAGAAGTAATTTAGTTAAATAAAGAGAGGAAGAGTCAAAGAACTGGATATTAATGATTGTTTCAGTTGTTTCAATATTATTAATAATTTAATTATAAGAGACTTTTGATATTATAAAAGACAATAATTTAATATTGCTGTCTTTTGATTTTCTTAAGGAAAGTGGCAATTGAATAGGTATTGTAGCGTGAAATACTATTTGGCTTGGACTTTATTGAGGAGAACATTAAACATTAGCTATAATTGAAAAAATATATTAAATACTATAAGGCTTGGGCTTTATAGTGGAGGGCATATGAAAAGCTTTTATTCACTTAATTGACAATGAAAAATTATTGCTAATAACTAGAGCAATCACTAATCCATAAAACACATACAACTCTATAAATTACAATCCTAAACAACTTAAAAATTACAAACTAAAAACGTCATACAACTACACTATCACAAAATAAGCATACAACATGATCACAAATATTTTGTACAAGATCAAATTGCAAGGGGAAAAGAAATCCTCTTCAAGCCAACATAGAAGGGGACAAAAAATGCAAAATATGGACTAGTAATTGCGCTGTTATGAGAATCAAATGACGAGGGAATACAACTACTATTTTCGATTCTAAACCAACCAAATGAAAAAAAAAAAAAAAAAAAATTCTCCAAAACTATCGACAAATCCTTCAACATACAACTTTCGGAACAAACACATTTCGTATCCCAAAAATCCAAGCATGCAAAAATATTGGAGTGGATCATTGGGATTGTGAATGTCCTTACCCTTATGAAAACAAGGAATTATATGTAACATGCAAAATGTGCTCAGTTGACTTGAAAATGTATAAATTAGTCAACCGAATATGGTAGAATTAATATTTCAAAAAAAAAAAAAAATTCAATTCTACCATAAGTTGTCCTCATTTTGTTCCAAATAGTAATCTCTAATAAAAAATAAAAAAAAATATAGTTCCATGAGCAAAAGCTCCTGTTAGCATGAATCCTACTATATATTGGTGATACATATATAACACAACTTGAGACGTAATAACATGACAAATATTAATAATAAAAAAATCACCCTAAAAAAAATTATCATGCGTAGCGCGCGGGGCCGTGACTAGTGAAGCTATAATTCTTGAACCACTTTGCTTATCTTGGCCTAATTAATGCAGAGCTCCATCAACCAAAGCTTTACATTTATGTATAGGGTGTTAGAATTATGTGCTCTCAAAAACAATAATAATAAAATAATAAAATTTTATTTTCACATACATAATTTTTATAGGTATATTTCATTGTTTAAATGTGGCATGTGATGTCGTCTCTGTTGAAAAATCATGTTAATGATTAAGGAAACAAAGACAGGGACTAATGATTTTTCATAGATTATTAAATTGTTCTAGGCTGTGGATATTAATTGAATATTACCACTGAATCGTACACTTGTTGTGCTGCTATGTGATAGGATGATTTACTCCATCATTGAGGTAGTGACTTTAAGCAGACAAGTGGGTGTAATGTAACAAGTACATACACTGAATCGGATCCGATCAAGAACAACTTATGGAGTGATCATTGTTAATTAAAAGGTTGTTCTATCACAATTTTTCTATTGTCCTCAAACATGAGAGGTTTGTGTATATTTTATTTATTATGCACATAATTTTGACAATGTCAAGTGGTGATGCCAATTTTAAATGTTATATACAAACACGTTGGGTTATGTGTGTAATGAGTAAAATATATAAATGCTCAACAATGAATCCACCAGTCTCTAAAGAAGATAGTATATTCAGTTGATTTTCATATTGAAGTTTGTCTCAAAACAAAACCGGTTGGTGACATTTTTCAAAAATGTTTTTCATATATGTAATATTCTGTGTGTATATATATAAAGAGTTTTTCCAAAGATACTTTGGAGTCTAATAGAAATTATGAAATAAAGAAATTAAGGATTACATAAGCTAGGGACATGACAATGATATTAATCCAGTCATAGTGGCTTGTGGGAATATAGTATAGTGGAACGACATATATATAAAATTGTAAGTAATGGGACCTCATTTGTAATTCTCTAATCTTCAATGGTCAATTGCAATGTGTTGATGGACATTATTGCAATCTGTAGAAGTTCAAATATTTTCTTGATATGGTTGAGAAAATTAAGGAATTATTTTGAAAAAGTTCCAAGATAAGTCAATAACATTAAAAAAAGTTATTGATTAATCCTCTCACTCTTGGTTTTTAGAAGTCTTAAATAAAAAAAAGGGTTTAAAAATATATATATATATATATATATATCACATTAGTTGTTGGTCATCAAAACTACTGAGTGATACTGCAGTATTCTAAAAACCCAAAAAGAAACAGAGAGAGAGAGAGATGTGAATACCTTGGGAGGCAACACACTTGAGCTAGGAGAGGTATGCAATTTTGTTCTATTTAGAATCTATGATTGTGTGGTACAATGATCTTTAAATGAAAATATAAATTTTGTTTTATATTGCTTCCGTAAATACTATCACAGGGTTGCATCCGAAGCAAGAACCTTGATTCTCCATGTGTATGTGCCTAGACTACACACCTCAATATGTTGATTCACTGAGACTTCACAATTATCTATAAAATATTCTTCTTCTAGTATTCTGACCACCTTGTATTTCTTGGTTTTTGGATGGAATCCGAACCTATAAGCCATCTTGTATTCATAAATCATGGGTTGGGGAGGCAAACTTGTGCCATGTGATGTTCAAAGATTATACACGCCAAATTTGTTATAAACCAAGTGACCAACAACTTCAACATAGGATAAGCACAACAAATCTATCATTGCAATGCAGCTCGTACACTAGTGATCTTTCCAGGGAAAGTTGGTGTCTTTGAGAACACGTACACAGCGTTCATTACCATTGAGGAGTGAAGGATGATGCACGTCGATTTATTTTATTTTATTTTATTATTTTATGAACTGTGTTATATATTACATATAAATATAGGGAGAGGTTAAAACATTTTCTAAGGGAAACGAGGAAAAATAAGAACAAATGGGATCGTGAAGAATTGTAGGGTCGGTTTTTTCTTTGATAACAATGTGTTATATATAGAATAGAAGTAGCCATAGCCTAAAAGTAGGTTACGTAAGTTAGATTAGTGCACAATAGTCTTTAGGGCAAGTTGGAGATATGTTGGGATTAGTGCCTTTAAATCCTATTGTATGATGCTATGTATGATATTATGTATGACATTATGTATGATATGATGTATGACTTAATATTGTAATTAATAAAGTTGTTTTATTATTACCTAAAATAATGGTAACATGAATATTCGGACATTATCATTTAGTCCATGAGATGCATAGTATGTGATTTATGTGATTTAGTCACAGAAGATATAAGTCACAAGTTCTTTGTAAACTCAAAATTTGGTTCGTAGTCGGTGATGAAATTGGGCATTTCATCTGCGAAGACTATAACATATTAACTAAGATGATTTGTCTTGATCATGGAAGTTGTGACTTTTAGTTGATATGTTGATATGTTTTAAGAGTTAAGACATATTGAACTGGACCGCTGTGAGATTTATTATTCTCCTAACGACTGTCAATTGAATAATAAATCTCACGACTTATATTTGCATGAACTCTTAATCTTGAGAGAATAATGGACCTGATCATGAAATGTAGGTTGTTTTGATATATCAGGAGTGAGATCTAAAGTAACGGTCAAAACCTCAGTATGTTGGGCAACCACATTTAATGTTGATGGAACATATATTTTCAAGATGGAATTCATAGTCTCTTAATGGAGATACAAAATATTCCCTTGAGATAAGTTTAATGGGTTTGTTATTCAGAGAGTTAGGCCTAACCACTTTGGTAAGAAATTACTAAAGTATATATTTATGAAATTGGATTTCATAAATATATGATGAATAACTTAAAAGGATTAAACCGGGTACTCAAGGATTAAGATGTAGTAATCTTCAAAGTGGCACTCTATATTCATGACTTTGAATTACTACGAATATTTTATGAAGGGGTTGCATGTATAATAAAGTCTTGGGATATAATTTATTAATAAGGCCTAGAGTGCAATTATATTTATATAGTGGTATTAAATATAATTAATGGTAATTTTGGACTTGTCAAGAGTTGACAGAAAAGCCCAAGGCCCATTGGAGCTAGTGTCTTATTGGTCCTTTTGGTCCCACTCCAAGCCACACATTAAAGCCCAATTGGAAAGACCCAATTAGATAATCAGTTATATATAAAGGAAGAGACATACAGAATTTTTATTAGAGATTAGAGAAAAAGTAAGACACCATTGTGAAGTGGTGTGTATGTGCGAGTGAAACCACTCAATTATTCTCCCTTAGAAACTGATTGAGAGACCACACTTCTTGGGCGTAAAGTGGAATTGGAGTGAAGATTAAAAGTGTTCTCAAGTACTTATAATCTTTTGTTTTGAATTTCACCGCACCAAGGTACGCTATCTTGTTCTTAAATTCTGAAATTTACATAATGCAAGTTATCTATCATGAATGAAATAGATCTTTGTTTATTGCTTCCGCTATGTGTTTTGTATGAGATACAAAACCAGATTTAACCAACAATGTATTAGCCTAGAAGTAGGGACAAAATGGGCTTTTGTCCTTTTCGGGCAAATTATATAGCATTATGCCTCATTTCCCAAACTAATTAGGGAAATGCTCCTATTTTAAAACTCGATTTTTGATAAATTGAGTTAAAAAAAAAAAAAAAAATTCTTAGGCCCTATAGTGACGTTTTAAGAAGCCTATAGTGACATTTTAAGCAAGGTTTTCAGACCCGGACCGTTCATTGAACCGTAAAAGGGAGAGGTTCAAGGTTTTTGAGGTCGAACCGGGATCGAACCGTGATGACGTCATAATTAATTTAATAATTAATTAAAGCCTAAATATAGATATTAAATTTATAAAACTAGCAAAATTGACTAATATATTTATATATTTTATGGGAAATTTAATGATTTTCAAGCATATATTTAATAATTAAATAAGAAAGTTAACAAAATAGAATAATAACTATGAAAACATTAAAATTTATGATTAAATTTTGAAGTAAAGTTGAATATCTTTGAAGGGTTTTAATTATAATTTTTTTTTATTCCTTGTAAGAGATGGATAATTTAATTAAGTAGAATAAAATTGTGTTAAGTTGTTTTTATAAAAAATAAAAAATAAAAAAAATTGCTAAGGGGTTGGACCATACGGTTCTCACCGGTTCGTGCGGTCCAACCCCGGTTTTAGGGGTTCACGGAATTAACAAAAAATCTAGTTCTCTAGGCTTAAAAAACTGGTTTTCATCCCGTTTCTCGGTTCTCACGGTCCGACCTCCCGGTCCGGTCCGGTTCTGAGAACCATGGTTTTAAGGACCTATAGTGACATTTTTTTAACTCGACTTCAATGAAATCGAGTTATAGGTAAAAAAATGCCACTATAGGTCGATTTCATTGCCTATAACTCGATTTCATTGAAGTCGAGTTAAAAAATGTCACTATAGGTCTTTAAAACGTCACTACAGGTTCCTTAAAAAGGCCACTATAAGGCCTAACTCGATTTATCAAAAATTGAGTTTTAAAAGAGGGGCATTTTCCTAATTAGTTTGGGAAGGGGGGCATAATGCTATATAATTTACCCGAAAAGGGCAAAGGGCAATTTTGTCCCCAGAAGTAGACTTCCAACTATACTACGGAGTGTGAGGGAGGGGTTAGAAATATAGCGTAGTAAACTTCTAAAGTATGAGCGAAGCAACAATGGTTTGGACTTCAAAGCATATATATATATATATATATATATATATATGACCAATTAGTTCCCATGATATTATATAGGGATTACGGCACTTGTTTAAGTTTAATGCAATAGGACTTAGGATTATAAGTTTTATATCTTTGATGCAATAATAATAATAATTGGTTGCTATGTTAGATGATGTGCCTCGTAAAACATTGTATATGCTTTCAGAGTCATAATAATAATAATAATAATAATAATAATAATAATAATAATAATAATAATAATGAGCCATTAAGTTTGTTGGATTAAAATAGATTGACCTCGGTTAATTAATTCAATTACCCAAATTGATTAATTAAGTCAAATTATATGCAGATCATGGAGACACCAACAAATCACTAAATAACTAATATGTAGTGAAAAAATAAATAAAACGGTGATTTGTTGACAAATGAGGAAAACATCTCACAAGGCAAAAATCTCACCGGGTGAATTTCAGGTCACCACTCTAAGAATCCACTGATCAATAATCAAGCGGTTACAAGTATGAGGAATTTTACCACTACCCTAACCTATCCCAAAATACCAACCTACAGTTGAACCTTTGTTTCAATACCTAATTGAACTTGATATTATAGCAGACTTCTTTGCTTTGCACAAATCTTCAATTTGTGATTAACTCCTTTGCACGAATCCCAATATGTGACTAACTCTAGCAATTTGATTGATTGTTGTTGGTTGCAAAGTTCTTCACTTAATAGGCGTTGAAGATCAGGAAGCACTTGGTTACAAAACCCTGAGGCGTAAAAACGCGGTAGCTTCACACAGAGTATATGAGTTCTGAGTATTTGTTTTTGTACTCGATGACTCTTAAAATAAGCCTTATATATGACTAGGATTGTAGAGAGAGAAACCTTAATCATTCAAGTCATCATGGGCCAAATTTCAGATCTAAGAATTCTGAAATCATAATTCTCGATAGATCGAGCTTGTGTTGAGCTTCTTCATTAATCCTCGATAGCAGCTAGTGTCGAGCTTTAATGAAATAACTTTTCTTCACTTGTTTCTTGGATCAAATTTCATGTCTTTAATGATACCACTTGATATGTTTAAATAACATACTTCTTGATACATTAAACCTAATTTAGATCTACCCAATTACAAGTAAAGTGCATTTTGTCTAAGTATTAGCCAATTACATAGAAAATATAACCCTAAGAATCTCCCCCTTTGGCAATCCGTGACAAAACCACAAACATAATTATAAGAGAAGTATAAAACAACAATCTCCCTAATTATTACATAGAAAATTACATAAGTTTAACTAATACAATGAACTCTTGAAAAACCTTGCAAGAAGAGAGATCGCGGTATGAAAGACTTGCAACCTGTCTTAGTTAAAACACTAAGCAAGATCCATCAAGGCATCGAGTGTAAAATATAGACAAGTTATATTAAGTAGAAATATATGTATAAAAAAGAAAAGAAAAAAAAAAAAAAAAACACTTGTGAGATAAAGGTGAATAACATACATCATCATATATATAGAGGGAGATTGGTTGTATAGTTCTTATCATCATACATGTGAGAAGTACAATGTATGTAAAAGGTTTCAAGACCAAGGTACATGTAATGAGAACTATACAACAAAAACTTCACTACATAGCTTAAGAACACTATCCCCTTATCACTAGTCTAGCTCTCCCCATAACAACAAGACTACTCTCTCATAACCAAAACTACTTCCCATTTTTGTCACGAGTGACAAAGGGTGAATCACTGAGAGGGCGTCATCTCATCATCATAGTCAGAGCCAGAAGCATCATCACCATCATCATCTCCAATAAAAGAAGAGTCCATAAAAGGATCACACTCGGGAGAAGGGACGAAGCCATCGAGGCGAGACTGTTGGCGAGTGATACGACCAATCTTGGTGTTCATCTGACACATCTGATCAGTAAGATGGTCCAGGTGACTACCAAAACTAGCATGCATGAGTTGAAGCTGATCCATGATGGTAGCGAGAGATGCTTCTACTCTAGAAGAAAAAGGTGGAGTAGACAAGGAAGAAGGTTGAGAGGCATAGGTAGCATCCTCTGCAGCTCGGAAAGCAGCCTCCTCCTACTGATCAGGAGTAGATTCCTAATGAGGCCGCTTGGCCTTGGCCACCAGCTATGCAGTGCTCCTCTGCATAGATTCATTGCTAATAGCACCCATGATCGTAAAGAGAGGGGAAAAGGAATAGGAATGTGCATGTGTGTGAGAATGCGTGTGATAACCGAAGGAAAAATTAGCTTATCATGTGTAGCAGTTTCTCGATAGATATCTATCATAGATAATATCATATGTGAGGGAAAGTCATAGAAAGACCGTCCAAGAGAGAAAACAGAAAATAAGCATAAGGCTCAGTGATGGTGTTATAGCGAGACCATGGAGTAAGAACAAAGGTCATCACCATATTAAGGATCCTTGGACCCTTAGCAAAATCATGAATGGTGAAGTTAAGAGTATCATTCCATGACATGGGCTACTCATAAAAGCGTGAGGCTAGCTTGTCTCGAGAGATAGAACGAAGATGAGGTACACTAGGGTAGTCTGGATGAGCTACTTTAGGGACATGTAGTACATTGAAAATGAGCTTTGATGTAACTACGATACATGTTCCTCGGAATACCATAGTAAATTGAGGAATAAAGGTATTGATAGCGTGTCTGTTGGAGTAAAATTCCTATATAAACACGCTTGGACATCTAGAGGGTTTCTTGCGGAGAGATTCCTAACCCCGAGAGCTAAACGCATTAGGTAGAAGAGTGTCTGGAAAGTCAGACAGAACGACATGGCGTTCCGAGTGAATTGCTCTATCGCAGAAGTTCTCCTCAAAATCCTTTTGGGATTCTGAATCACGAAACCTATCTCTAGAAGGAATAGAAGAAGAAGAAGAAGAACTACGATGAGAGATCGGGTTTCTAAAAAGGACAAAAGTTTTGCGTGCCATAGCAATGCATGAGCATGTTACTTGCAAAACAAACTGCATCATAGGCAAAAACCCAATCCAAACTACAACACTCACAATTCATAGTCAAGCACATAACCTAGAATGCATGAAAACATGATTATAATGCTTTGAAATGCAATCCATGTTCATGTGAGATCATTACAACAAACCCAACCAAAAAAATTTCAACAATAACATAAAAACCTGAATTTTTCCCAAAAATCTAAAACCTAAGTCACAAAATGCATGAAATGCATGAGAAAAGAGAAAAGAGAAAAGGAAGAGTTTTAGATCACATACCAACAGATTGGAGCTTGGAATGGGCCAAAATCTTGAAGGGATGAAAGATTTTTATGAAAATAAAAGGTTTGGATTGAGAGATAAAAGTGTGAGATCGAGATATTTGAGTTTGAGCAAAATTGGATTGAACCTTGACTATATATAGAAACAGGCTTCTCGATAGATTGAAGAGGTATCGAGAATAAAATCTTGATTGATTGAGAGGTATTGAAGAGGTGTTGACGGCTTAAAACTTCGATGTATCGAGGTAGGTGTTGTGGATGCAAGGGGGTTGTTTTTAGGAGTTGCCATCTAGTTTTTGCAATGGCCTATGAGGTATCGAGGAGGTGTCGAGAATAAAATCTTGATAGATCGAGAGGTATCGAAGAGGTGTTGACGGCTTAAAACTTCGATGTATTGAGGTAGGTGTTGTGGATGCAAGGGGGTCATTTTTAAGAGTCGCCATCTAGTTTTTGCAATGGCCTAGGAACCGTATATATAATGTCCTTTTGAGGAAGGACCTTTTGATCTTACTACCAAAGATATGGGTTCGGAGTTAAGGTACAGTATTGGGAAGGTTTTAGGCATTCAAAACTGCCCAACTGGGTTGGCTTCCCATTATTGTGTCTTATGTCTTAACCCTATTAAAGGAACACTCAATACTTGTATCTAATTCTCTCTCTCTCTCTCTCTCTCTCTCTCTCTCTCACACACACACACACACACTAACATACATCTAACAATCAACATGGCATCAAACATCCCTAACCATACATCTATCATGCTCATCAACAAAGCATACCATACATCTAACATGACATCCCCTATCATACATCTAGCATACATGTCATCATATTACAACCCCTAATCATCATACATCTAAACATGCTTCATCAAAAATCACATTACATCCTAGCATTCATTTAACATGGCATCATGTCCTATCAAATAAGGTAGCAAGAAAACAAGGCAGCAAGATAGGTATGGCAAGCAAACATAGGTCATCACATGTATTCCCAAACTTTTAGACATGAAATCACACATCAAACAAGCATATCACATCATTAAAAGCATCCATATACCAATGCATGACTTACCTCACTTAACTTGTAGCAACTCAGCACCTATGGCATCATTTATAAGCATGTGAATGCATGTTCATGGAATCAAAGCAAAGAAAACAAAAAATAAAGCCTAATTCTAACATGTGATAACAAACAAACAAACAAACAAACATGTGAAATAGAAGCTTTGGAGGCATAAAAGTACGGAAAAGAAACTAAACAAGAACATACATGTGAAAGTAGAAGCAAAAATAACGAAATAAAATTAGGGTTTTTGGGCAAGTTCATGCGCATGCATGAACTTCGCTGCGTGCACATAATCAAGGCTGCGTGTGCAGGCAAGATTATGCGTATGCAGGTTCTTGCCCAAAAAACCCAAAAAATTCAACAACAGAGCAGAACAATTAAACACACATTCTAATAACCTAACTGTTAAGACATTTGTGAGTCAATGATAGGAACATATGTCAACATTTTATGTAATTGGCTAATCCTTTGACAAAACGCACTTTACTTGTAATTAGGTAGATCTAGGATGTGTTTAATGCTTCAAGGAACTTTGTTTCAAGTTCAAGTGTTAGAGTCATGCAAGTCTGTCCAAGAATCAAGGAATAAAGTGTAGGATTTTAAAGCTCAACAGCTAGCTTGATAGCTAGCATCTATCGAGGTTTAAAAGCTGCTAAAGCCCGTGGCATGACAGCTAGCTCAATAGATGGCTATCTGTGGAGGTTTATGAAGTTTAGTTTTTCAGGACTGCTTTTCATCAAATCCCTGAGTATATGTTTGGGCTTTCTTTTCTCACAACCCTAAACATATATAAGGATTATTTTAAGGGCTGTAAAAGGTTGCGCAAGTGTGAAACAAAGTCTTATTCGTGCAAAGTGTGACCGGAGATAGAATTTGCCCTAGTTCTTTTTTCTCTTGAAGGAGCATCCATGTCTGGTTCGGCACCCTCTCGGTCTGCTCCATCTACATCTGCTCCCTCCTCTTCCATGGACGATGTATCTCTTGGAGACATCATGCCGCAGCTGCAACGCATGGATGCTCGCTTTGATACACTTTCTACGAAGTTGTATCAAGTGAACGTTCGTGTTGGTCATATTGCATGACGGCAGGCGGCTATGGGTGGCTATGATTCTGAGGCTACTCCTTCACCACCTCCTCCAGTGGCTTCTGATTCTGATGCTGAGGATGATGATGATGATGCTGGTGATGACGATGATGCTTCAGATGATGATGATGGAGATGCTAGCTCTACTGATGAGATGTCTACTTGACACTCTACCCTTTGTCACTCGTGACAAAAAGGGGGAGTAAATTTGGATATGAGAGTAGTCATCTTAGGGGGAGAGTTAGTATAGGACATTTTGTTGGGGGGAGTGTTGATACTTGAGGGATGTAGTGAGGATATGATGTATATTTTATTTTCTTTCTATTATAGATACATTGTTCTTGTACATTGGGTCTTGTGATCATTTTTTTTTTTTACATACATTGTACTTATCTTCCTTATATGTTGATTTATGTTTCTTTCACCTACCTTACATGTGTTGTTTCTTTTCTCTCTTTATACACATGCTTTTTATACTTGTATGCAATCTATTATTTCTATTTCACACTAAAATGCCTTGATGAGTTTTGTTTAAAGTGTTTCAGAAATACAAGTTGTCAAAGTCTACTTACCATAAACTCTCTTCTTATAAAGTTTTTCAAGAGTTTGTGTTAGGATAGATTTTATTATATTCAACAAGTGAATATGAGTTGAGTGATTTATGACTTCTCTCATATCTCATTTGTTTGTTGTGGTTTTGTCACGGATTGCCAAAAGGGGAGATTGTTAGGACATATGTGGTTCATTTGTTAAGAACATATGTCATTCTTTTATGTAATAGGCTAATACTTTGACAAAACGCACTTTACTTGTATTTGGGTAGATCTAGGATGTGTTGAAATACTTCAAGAAACCATGTTTCAAGACCAAGTGTTGAAGCCTTCAAGTCTGTTCAAGAAAACAAGCTGAAAGTGCAAAGTTACTAAAGCTCGACAGCTAGCACGTGTCGAGATTTAAGGAAGCTGTTATGCCCGTGGCTCGATAGCTATCTCGATAGATTCTCGACAGCTTCTATCTATCGAGGTTTACAAAATCAGAATTTCTGATCTGATTTCTTGGGATCCGTGGATGTGTCTTTAGGCATTCTTTTCTCCTAACCCTAGACATATAAAAGGATTGTTTTAAGGGCCCTCAAAGGTACACAAGTTGCACAAGCATTGAGCAAACTCTGTTCAAGTAAATTGTGACAGGAGACAAAGTTTTGACCTAGTTCATCACTATTGAAGAAGTTGATGTGTATTTGCACCAAAGAGTTTTGTGACCAAGCATCTTCTTGATCGTCATCGTTGGGATGAACTGAAAAACTTTGCAACCAACAAACTTTCTCTAGTTTGTGATTGAAGTCGCGTACTGGGATCCGCGCATTGGTTAGTCACGTACTTGTGAGTCGTGCATCAAAAGGAGAAATTGTCACTACAGAACAAGTCCAATTGGGTATTGGGGTAAGGGTTCAACTGTAGGTTGGTAAGGTACTTGAGATTCCTTTACTTGTAACCGCTTGTTGTGATAATAGTGGAGTTTCGGGAGTGGTGACCTAAAAATCACCCGGTGGGATTTTTGTTGTCAGGTTTTCCCCATTCGTAAGCAAATTACCGTGTTATTTATTTTTCGCTGCATAATTAGTTTATTGGTGATTTGTTTGTGCTACCACGCATTTGCATGTTAAATTGATTAATTAATAACTTGGCTAATTAATTAATTAATTTAATTACAAGGGGTCAATACATTTTTGGCCTATCAAGTGGTATCAGAGCAGATGAGAGAAAATGTGCTCAGAATGTGGGAAGAGTGGAAGTCAAAGGTTTAGCTCATAAAAGGCAGATGAGAGAAAACATCATTCCCACTAATCTGTCATCTAAACATGAAGTGTGCTTCATGATGAAGTCCGCATTTAAGGTTATGGACATGTGTTTGTGGTGCCTTGACAGTGGTTGCTCAAGACACATGACTGGAGACCGATCTTTTTTTAAGGTTTTCGAGTCTAAGATATGTGGTAATGTTACTTTTGGTGATGGGAGCAAGTCATAGATTAAAGGAAAGGGAATCATATCTCTACCTGGACTGCCAAACATTGCTAATGTTCTATATGTAGAAGGTCTGAGAATGAACCTGTTGAGCATAAGTCAGATATGTGATCAAGACTTCATGGTACTATTCTATAAGGGAAAATGCCTTGTCATGGATGAGTCTGGAAAGAAGCTCAAAAGTGGTGTTGGCACTCTAGACAACTGTTATGGCTTGGTTCTTGATGCTGATATTGTGTGCAATAGCATTCGTTTACCAAATGAAGATCTATGGCACCAAAGGATGGGACATGCTAGTTACAAACATCTTTCGATTGTATCTAAGCATGAGTCAGTTTTGGGGATACCAAAGCTCAATAGAGTGAGCAATGTGGTGTGTAGACCATGTCAGCTTGGGAAACAGACAAAAGCTAAACATCAGGGCACTCAGACATCTGCTACATCCAGACCATTGGAGCTACTACATCTGGATCTTATGGGTCCAACTAGAACCATGTCTCTTGGTGGAAAGAGATACATCATGGTTGTGGTAGACGACTTCATTAGGTATACTTGGGTCATTCTCCTACGATCCAAGTCTGATACTCCTGAGCACATTGAAGCTTTGTGCATAAGATTGTAGAATGAAAAGAGCCTGAAGATTGATCAAATTCAAAGCGATCATGGTAAAGAATTTGAGAACTCATATATGGAGTCCTTTTGTACAAGATCAGGTATATCTCAAGAATTCTTTGCTCCTATTACTCCTCAGCAGAATGGTGTAGTAGAAAGGAAGAACATGGTTATTCAAGAGATGGCTAGAGCTATGTTGCATAACAAGGATGTGGCTAGAAACTTGTCGGGAGAAGCCGACAACGCTGCTTGTCATACGGTTAATAAGGTGTACTTTAGACCCAGTACCAAGAAGACTCCATATGAGTTATGGAAGGGAAGGAAGCCAAATGTTAAATACTTTAGAATCTTTGAAAGTACTTGTTTCATTCTTAAGGATAGAGAGACTGTGGGAAAATTTGACTCCCAGAGTGATGAAGGAATATTTCTAGGATATTCCTTTACAAGCAAGGTTTATCGGGTATACAACAAAAGAGCCATGAAGGTAATGGAAATAGTAAATGTTATTATTGATGAATCTTCAGATTTCGGTTCTGAGAAATTTAGTGAGGAAATTCCTAAAGAGATTCTTCCTGCCGAGCCTAGGGAAGTTCAAGAAATTGTTGAACAAGAGCCTGCATCTCCTAGTGCTCCAGATACTTTAAGTGTTGTAGAAGATTCAGTAGACTTATCTACTTCACTTGATTCTGAAACCCATGAAGAGAAAGGACCTTCTTCCAGGATCAAATTGAATCATCATCCTGAAGTTATTGTGGGAAACATGAATGAACTTACACTAAGGAAGCGTACAGTTGATAAATGTGTTGCTAACTTTGTGTTTTATTCCTGTTACTTGTCGCAGGTTGAACCCACTAAAGTTGAGGAAGCTCTTTAGGATGAAAGCTAGGTTGAAGCTATGCACGATAAACTGCTTCAGTTTTAGAGGAATGATGTTTGGACTTTAGTACCTAGACCGGAGGGTGAGCACACCATTGGCACAAAGTAGATATTCCGCAATAAAACTGATGATGAGGGTAATGTGATCTGCAACAAGGCTCGTATTGTAGCTCAAGGATACTCATAAATGGAAGGAGTAGACTATGATGAGACATTTGCTCCAGTAGCCCGTATGGAGTCCATCAGAATTCTCCTAGCCCTGGCATGTCACTTGAGGTTCAAGCTCTATCAAATGGATGTGAAGATTGCATTCTTGAATAGGCTGCTTAAAGAAGATGTCTATGTGACTCAACCAAAAGGATTCATTGATCCACATTCGCAGATCATGTGCTGTACCTCAAGAAGGCACTTTATGGGTTAAAGCAAGCCCTTAAAGCTTGGTATGATCGGCTCACACAATACTTGGTATCACATGGGTTCACTAGAGGAAAAGCAGATCAAACTCTCTTCATAAAGAGGGAAGACGGTGAGTTGATAGTTTCTCAAGTCTATGTTGATGATATAATCTTTGGGTCAACTAAGGATGAACTTGCTCATAGCTTCTCAAAACTCATGCAGGCCGAGTTCGAGATAAGCATGATTGGAGAGCTAACTCACTTCCTTGGATTGTAGATTCGTCAACAAGATTCAGGTATATTCTTATCCCAATCTAAATATGCTAAAAATCTTGTGAAGAAGTTTGGTTTGGAATCTACTAGTTCTGTTAGAACCCTTATGAGCCCAAATGTTAAACTCACTGTTGACTTGTTAGGTAAAATTTTAGATTCATCTCTCTATAGAAGCATGATAGGTAGTCTTCTTTACCTTACTGCTAGTAGACCTGACATTAGTTATAGTATGGGAGTGTGTAGAGTCTCATATGATTGCTTTGAAAAGAATCATAAAGTATGTCAAAACCACTATCGACTTTGGTGTGTGGTATAGCAAGGACACAAATGATGTCTTAGCTAGGTATTCTGACGCTGATTGGGCTGGGAATGCTAATGACAGGAAGAGTACTTCGGGGGGTTATTTCTATGTGGGTAATAATCTTGTTTCCTGGATGAGCAAAAAGCAGACTTCCATCTCATTATCCATTGCAGAAGCTGAGTACATCGCTGCCGGTAGTTGTTGCACCCAACTTCTATGGATGCAAAAACTCCTCCATGATTACGGTATTTGTCAAAAGCATCTTACCATCTACTGTGACAATACCAGTGCCATCAACATCTCTAAGAATCCAGTTCAACATTCTCTAACTAAACACATAGAGATTCGACATCACTTCATTAGGGAGCTTGTCGAAGATGGTACTCTTACTCTTGAGTTTATACACAATGATGATCAGAAGGCTGACTTTTTCACCAAACCTCTTGACAGCAAACAGCTTGAATTCCTTTGCCAAAACATTGGTGTCATCTCCATGGATTGATCTCCTCTTCTCTTCCTCCTTCCTCATGCATTTGCATCTAGTTTTATGCATTGCTTTGTTTTCTTTAACATGTTTTTGTTTGTTAGGTTTCACTTTTATTTTATTTTGTTTTTCATATAAAAAAAAATTTGAAAATTTGAAAAAATACAAAAACTGTGTGTGTATGTGTGCATTGGTACTTGTGTACCTTAGATGGCCATTGAAACAAAATTTTCTAAACTTTGTATCTCTTGTAGCTTAGATGAGCATCTTTATGCACAATTAAGCAAGTGAGCTTTGTGGCTCATGTTTGTGATGAGTAAGATTAAGTAATCACTTGTACTTAACACTCGTATTACTCTTTTTGATGGGAAGGATTAGAAAATCCTAAGAGAAAGGCATAAATAACCATCTCACCACTGTTGCCCGCTAATCATGAAATGACATCCATATGTTTCGGCATAGCAAAAGTGCAATGTCAAATGCTTAACATCATTGGGTATTTCTTTTCTCTCTCTTATATGCTCATGCATGGTTTGCTTAAAAGAATAAATATATGCAAAGAAAAATAAAAAGCAAAAAGATCAAAATTCTTTATATATGATTGCAAGCGTGTATTCTAGGAAATGTGGGAGTTATAGGATGTACCTCGAAGGTGATAGTCCCCATCAAGCAGTTATGATTGTGTGAGTTAAAGTGATTTTCTCATATCTCAAATCGTCATAACATGTAGACACTTATGCAATCTTGTGATGTTTTTCACACACAACACGCAATATTCTTTGCTATTTTTGATACATGTGCAGGTACAATGTGATTTGGCCATCACAAGAAATACTTGTGTCTATGTATGCTCACTAAACTGTCTTAACTTGTTTTTGAAATATAAAATTGGTTAGACTTGTTTAGTGTGTGTGTGTGTGTGTGTGTGTGTGTTTTGGGATCTATGTGCTTACATTTTTCTTAATTGAGAGATGTTTTTGAGAGATTAAAATGTTGATTGGATCCTTGGTTGAGTTGCATATTTGATTGCATTCATGTTTGTGTTTTTCTCTTCTTGAAAAATTATTTTTAAGCAATCTCGACAGCTCTTTAACACCTCTCGATACCTGGCTTATCTATCGAGCTCTTCAGCTTCCTTTTATTGTAATCTCGATAGCTTCTTGATAGCTCCTCGATCCATCGAGAAAGTTTCTGTCTTCTTGATAGTTGCTCGGTAGCTCCTCGATCCATCAAGCTTCTTTTTGGCTGTGGACACTTGCTCGAATGCTGTAGTTGTCATATTTTTAAACCTTGACAGCTCTCGATAGCTCTTGATCTGTCGAGATTTATGAAGTTGCTATATAAGCCTTCCTCGCGATTCAATTCTTACCTTTCTTCGGTCTCTCTTGATAGCCCTTGTCTCTTCACCTCCCAAAACTCTTCTATCTCACTCTAAACTTCATCCTCTGTTGATTTTCGGCCTAGATCAAGTGTTTCTACATTGGTAAGGTTCCTAAATCCTTCATTCTTCATGCATTTCATGCATTAGACCTAGGCTTTTAGGTTTTTGAAAATTTTTTGGGGTTTTTCAAAATTGATGAAGCTTTTGCAAAATTTTTGGGTTGGGTTTTGCTTTAATAAGTTTCAAAACATCATGGATTGCATTTCATGAGCATTTTAACTTATTGCCATGCATTTTAGATGTGTGCTCTATATGTTGTCTGATTGTGTGCTGCTAGGATTGGATTGGGCTGAGCCCATGATGTCTTTAACTTTGCATATCACATGATCATGCATTTTCATGCATGCGTACTTTACATTCTCTTCATTCTTATATATTGACTGTATTGGTGCTTTTCTGCATGTATCTTTCTCTCCCTCTCTCTAGTTTGCGTTAGTTGCGTCATGGCACCTAAACGTAAATCTACTTCATCACGGAACCCTCTTCGTTCCGGGGCATCCACTTCCTCTGACCCCACTCCTTTCTCTGTTTGGTTCTGTGATGAGAAGGCCAAATTGGACTTCTTTGAGAACTTCTCTAGACAAGGCATTCATTGGGAATGCTAAGGCATTTTGTCGGACTTCTTTGACACTGACCTACCCACTATCATTCACAGTAGGGCTTAGGAGTCACTGTGTGACGTCCCGGTCACTTGTCCATCTATGCTGATCCAGGAGTTTTACTCCAACATGCATGGATTTGATTATTCAATACCTCTTTTTGTTACTCGAGTTCGAGGTACGCGCATTGTGGTCACACTGGATATTGTATCCGATGTGCTCCATGTCTTGAAGGTAAAGCATCTTGACTGCCCCGGTTGTGATCGTCTGAGGACTGTGTCTAAAGACGAGCTCATATCCTCTTTTTGTGAGCGTCCCTTTGATTGGGGTGATTGTCAGTTTACTCTGTGGTCAGCCTTTGCTAAAGGTCTTAGGTTCATGAATATGGTTATGACTTTTGTTTTGCATCCTCTTTCTCACTATAACTCTATTACCGAGCCCCGTGCTCTATTTTTACTTTCTCTTTTAGAGCATTTCACTATAGATTTTCCCTATCATTTTATTCTTTCTATCATAGATGTATATAGGGATACGACAACCCGTGATAAGCTCATCTTACCTTCGGCTATCACAAGGATCTTACGCCATTTTTCTGTTCCTTTTCCCGTTTTTGACCACTTCTCTGTTATCTGTGCCATAGATGCCACTACCGTTAAACAGAGCGAGGCGCAGCTACATTCGAGGTGGTCCGGTACGGTAGCTCCTCCCACTCCTTCTGCTTTACCACCCACCTCTGCTTCCTCTTCTTTTGTGGGTGGTGTGACTCTGGATGCGATCATGGTGCAGCTTCAGCACATGGATGCTCGTCTTAACACTCTCACTGATGAGTTGTGTCAGGTAAACACTTGTGTTGGCCGTATTACCAGACAGCAGGCTCACCTTGGTGGCTTCGTAGAGTCTCCCTCTCCTCCTCCCGAGGCACCCGAGGACGACGATGACTTCGACGACGACGATGATGATGGGATGGAGATGCTAGTTCTTCCTGTGCTGACGAGATGTCTACTTGATACTCTTACCCTTTGTCACTCGTGACAAAAAGGGGAAGTAGTTTTGGAAATGAGAGTAGTCTTTCTCATAGGGGGAGGGTTAGCATAGGAGATTTTTGTTAGGGAGCGTGTATATTGAGGGATGTTGTAAGGATTTATGTATCTTTTCTTTTCTTTCTATTTCAAATACATTATATCTTGTATATTGGTCTTGTGACCATTTTTGACATACACTGTACTTATATTTGGTTCATATATATTGATGTATGTTCTTTTACCTATCTCTCCATGTGTTGTTTCTTTTCTATCTTTATACACATGTTTCTTATATCTTGTATGCAATCTATTATTTCCGTTTCACACTAAGATGTCTTGATGAGTTTTGTTTAAAGTGTTTTAGAAATACAAGTTGTCAAAGTCTACTTGCCATAAACTCTCTTCTTGTAATATTTTCAAGAGTTTGTGTTAGAATAGATTTTATTGTATTCAACAAGTGAATATGAGTTGAGTGATTTATGACTTCTCTCGTATCTCATTTGTTTGTTGTGGTTTTATCACGGATTGCCAAAGGGGGAGATTGTTAGGACATATGTGAGTCAATGGTAGGAACATATGTCAACATGTTATGTAATTGGCTAATCCTTTGACAAAACGCACTTTACTTATAATTGGGTAAATCTAGGATGTGTTTAATGGTTCAAGGAACCTTGTTTCAAGTTCAAGTGTTAAAGTTATGCAAGTCTGTTCAAGAATCAAGGAATAAAGTGCAGAATTTTAAAGCTTGACAGCTAGCTCAACAGCTAGCATCTATTGAGGTTTAAAAGCTGTTGAAGCTCGTGGCTCGACAGCTAGCTCGATAGATGGCTATCTATCGAGGTTTATGAAGTTCAGTTTTTCAGGATTGTTTTTCATCCAATCTGTGAGTATATGTTTGGGCTTTCTTTTCTCATAACCCTAAACATATATAAGAATTATTTTAAGGGCCGTAAAAGGTTGCGCAAGTGTGAAGCAAAGTCTTGTTCATGCAAAGTGTGACCGGAAACAGAATTTGCTCTAGTTCTTCTTTCTCTTGAAGAAGCTGCTATGTTTGTACACTGTAGGGTTTTGTGACGAAGCAACTTCATGATCTTCATTGTCTGGATGAATTGAAGAACTTTGCAGCCAACATCTTTCTCAAGTTGGTGATCAAGTCGTGTACTGGGATACACGCAATTGGTTAGTCACGTACTGGGAGCCGTGCATTGAAAAGGAGAGATTGTCACTACAGAACAAGTCCAATTGGGTATTGGGGTAAGGGTTCAACTGTAGTTGGTATAAGGTACTGAGATTCTTTTACTTGTAATCGCTTGTTTTAATAATAGTGGATTCTTTGGAGTGGTGACCTTAAAATCACTCGGTGGGGTTTTTGTCATGTAGGTTTTCCCCATTTGTAAACAAATCACCGTGTCAATTTATTTTCCGCTACATACTTTAGTTAATTGGTGATTTGTTTGTGCTACCATGTAGAATTGCATGTTAATTTGATTAATTAATTAACTTGGCTGATTAATCAATTAATTCATCACAAGGGGTCAACATCTCTGGATTGCACTTTGGAGGGAGGGAAAAAAAGAAGAAGAAGAAGTAAAATGCAGATGTTCCATACCCAAACTCGTTTTAGAAGGAGAGAAAAAAAAGAATTCAATTGTTGAATTTCTGGATTGCACTTGACCCCATTGTTACAAATATATACAGAATTCAGATCTTAAAGAGGCAAATTTCGTGGAATCCAGCATTTCGATATCTGGATTTCTGACATTCACAATTTATTCTCACAAAAAGCAGAATTTAGAAGAAAGTAGCACCTAGAAATAATGACTATCTCGTAGACTTAATGCTATGGCATTTAGATTTTAGACATGCCAATTTTTGATACTGTGTGCTCTTTATCTTTCTGCTCTAGACAATATACTGAAGTAGAATTTTGAAGACTTTTGATCAACAAACATCCCAATCCCTTCCCCAACTTTGAGCCGCCTCCTAACAACAAAATGTGTCAGCCAACCAAGTTTGAACCCATAAACATCACCATGCCTGACCTTGCGCAATGATAATTCATGCTCAGTTCCTGTATCAAAATCCACCATCTTCACACGCACATCCTGTCCTCCCTTTGCCTTCTGAACCTTTTCGGCATCTAGGTTCTGAAAAATGTGTTCTACTTCAGCTCTTGTGAATTTAAACATACGGTCAAGAGCCACATCAGGCTTCACAAGTACTTTGTTGATTTTCCATTGGTTCAGATCCATTTGATGTTGTCCTCGAAGTACACCTTTAGATTTTCTCTCTTTGAGGTCGCCTCCACTCATTTCCATGGAAGAAGCATTGCGTGTGAAGCTATACTAATTTCTACTTGTGCATGTAAGTTGGGAAACATATATTGCGTTAAATATGGTTAGAACTTAGAACAATAGTTTGTTTGCTTTCTTTCTCTTTAAAGAGAATATTTGTAAATGTTTAGTCTTCATGTAGACGTGAAAAAATCTGTACTCCTAGAGGTTTATTAGCCTACTATATGTTCAAGGAGTACATGCTATATATCCCCTGAAAATTTTGTAATACAAAACAAGTTATTTATGTAGCTTTAGAAAGAAAGTTGCAACATAATGAACATTTAGATCTTCATTAATGTGTCATTAAATATTTGAGTTCACTATCAATTAAGCAAGAAAAAATTGATTAGCCATTTATTTGAATTTAATTCAATTTGAAATATTTATAGTAACCGATTGCTTATTGCTTACTAAACTTATTTTTTGTAGAACAAACACTACAAGAAATCTGTACTATTGCGGCGAGTGCAAAAAACACCGCTATATGTTGCATATTGCAGCGTTTTTTGAGACCACCGTTGTACATAGGGTCTATTGCAGCACTTTTTGTGACTACCGCTATAGGTATAGTCTTTTGCAGCGTCCTACAGCGGCGGGACAGCAAACCGCCACAATATGTGTGCATTAGCGGTGTTTACACAGATATAGCGGCACTCCAAAATCCCGCCGCAATAAACATATCATTTTCCGCAGATACTATAACAGCAGTATAGGAAAACGCTGCAATATTCGATTTGTAGCGGCGTTTGTATGACCGCCGCAATAGGGACTCCTTGTTGCGATGCTTTTGCTTAGTTATAGTGGCGGGTTGGACCGCCGCTATAGACCTTCTAACTCCCCGCTTCTCCCCAAATCTTCCCTCTGTTTTTTTTTTTTTTTTTTTTTTGGGCTTTTCATTTTAGCGCCTCTTCATTTTTGCCAAAAATAATGTATCTCTCTCATTCACTGTATTTATCTCGTTCACTTCAGAGACCCAAAATCCCAGCTCTCTCTCTCTAGCTCTCACTCTCCCTCGCAGACCCAAAATCCCACCCAAACACTATTTATCTCTAGCTCTCTCTCTCTCTCTTTCTTTCACTCTCCCTCGCAGACCCAAAATCCCACCACTACTGCTGCCTTCACAACCACCCCACCACCACCACCAAACCACGTCGACTCAGTGACCGCCAGCTGGCAACCCCAATCCACCTCGTCACTGCCACCTCATTTCAATCCAACTCGTGATTTTTTATTTATTTATTTATGTTATCTATTTTTTTGTTCAATGTGTTATCTGTTTTTTTGTTGTTTGTTTGGTAATATATTAGGATGTTTTCTAGTCAAAAACCAAATTATTCATCTGAATTCTTTGAATCTTTAATTTTTGAAATGGGTTATTGATGTTAGGCTTGTTTATTGGGTTGATTGTGTGAAGAAAAGGAAATGCAATTTGAGCCAAAGCTGTTCAATTTCTCTCTCTCTGTGGGGGAAATTGTGAGATTATCATAATGTTTAGACTATATTGAATCAGTCACATAATTTGAGATGAATGGGGAGTGAATGTGCTTATAATCTTCTCAAACTAATATGCCATTCAAAAGGTGGAAGCACTCTCCTTCAACTTAGAGCATTATAGCACATTTATCATCAAATTATAGGGGTTTCTTTAGCTGCAAATTCTATTATAGGTCACTTGTTACTGCTCTGTAGTATTCAACAATCTGTCTTGGGCATTGTGTTTTAAATTTATTGTAGAGATTTATGCCATTAACAGATTCACCATTAGTTGTCTATTTTCATAGAGATGGCTATGCAAATAGTAGAAAACATGGTCCCTAAATATTTAAGCTATTCCTGAAAGGAAAACAAATTGATTCATTGATTGTAGCAAACATTGATAACAATGGTCCTAGCAATCTATTGGTGTAAGCATGGCAAAGCCTAGATCTAGACAGGCAAACATAGGCATAAAGCATAGGAGCAATCAAGCAAACATAGACATGCATTAGGAAATAATCCAAATCCTTTGATATAGGCCTAGGTGTATGGATGTAGGCCTAGACCACAGGATCTAGATCTACACCCCACCTAAAAGGGCCAAACACAAGAAAGAGAAACATCAAGGAACAAAGGGGCTATAAGAGCACATTACATAGCAACCAACATATAGATCTAGCACACAAACATGGCATAGAGCACATAAACACATAGATCTAAGCATAGGCATGAGATGGGGCCTGAAGAGACATAGATCTAAACATAGGCTTGTAGATCTATGCATAAACATGTAGATCTAAGCAAAACCATGGCATAGAAAACGTAGGTATGTAGATATAAGCATACACATGGAAGAAGCCTAAAAGCATGTGGATCTAAGTACAAACATTAATTTTAGACATATCCTAGCCCAAGAAGGCTAGGCCAACAACATCAAAGCAATAAATCATGGCATAAGCAAGGAAATATGCTAGAAAAACCATAAAGACATGCTAGGAAAAGCAATAGAGCATATTATTGAACAAGAAAAAGCTATAAAAATAAAAGGGTGTGGATTGTATCTAAAAAGCTACATCCACATCTCTAAACCTCAAATCTAAGGTATGGAACCAAGGAGAGGAAGATTAGGTGCAAGAAAACTACCTTGTGATTGTGGAGAAAAGAGAAGAATCATAGGTGTTTGATGTTGTTTGGATGTGTTTGGGAGAGAAATTAGAGAGAGGATCTGCCCAAAAACTACCCAAAAACTTTTTTTTTTTGGGTGCAAAATGAGGGGTTTGGAAGCTTTTATAGTGGAAAACTGACCCTTCGGGTTTCGGCGCACCTTGCATGGCTGCCAGCCACCCTTGCTGACATCAGTGATTTTGGCTTTTTCTGGTCCAAATTCGGACGCATATTTGAAGGTCTTCTGAGACTCGGATTGAGCTGATCTTGGTGTCCCTAGAAAGCTCTAGATGTCTAGTTTCCAAATTGAAAATCCGATGGTCGGATCAAAAGTTATGGCCTCGGGAAGCATGTTGGTGCGCTTTGTACGGTTTTCTAGATATTTCAACTGTTTTAACTCCAATTTCGACCCATGAATAGTCGTTGGAAAGGGAATTTGATAATATTCGCAATGGCGTTGGTCCCAACCCATTTTGAGGGTCGGATTAAAGTTAGGGTTTCTAGTGCCCTAGGAGCCAACGTTAGGTCAAACTTGGTCAAAGTTAACAAAAATCTCCGAGTGGCTCGGGTTTGATGTAAAAGCATGAAAAAGGTTGTTTCAGGAGGATTTTCACCTCATTTGACTTTCGGTCAAGCCAGGGTTGACCGGGGGCATTTTGGTCAATTTGACCTGAAATGGCACTTTAAGTGCTCCGATGCCTAAACGGGTTGCGCCACATCAATCTAGATGTTTCTGCGGCCCCTTGGAGAAAAGATAATATTTTTGGAATTTTCAGGGTCTAGTACGCAAATTAAGGGTGGATAAAATACAGTGTCTACAACAACTAATCTCTCCATAACTCGTTAAAAAAAAAAAGGAAAAAAAGAAAGAAAACAAAATTCACTTAATATTTTAAAACACAATTTAATTAAAAATTTAAAACAATGAACTTTAATTATGAAATAAGATAAGTTTGGAAACCTGCCCTTAAGCAAATGGTAGGTTAGTACACAACATTTTTAATATTAATTTAACAAAGTTTGATCAATTGGATGTCAAGGGGGGAAGTGCTTTTTCCCTTCAAGTTTAGGGTGGAGTGTTATTTGTTCAAACCTCAAGGGAGAAGAATGTAATTACCCCTATTATTTTTTTATGTAAACTCTACCATGTAACCTAAAAAAAATGTCAACTAAGCTAAAATCCCTACACTCGATGGATTTGGGATTGAACATCAATCTTGAATTCTTGATTAGCGCTACAACACAACTACACTTTTTTTCTTGCCAAATATTACCCTGTGTATCTTGAAGGAATGAGATGTTGTTAAAGTTCTCTCTCTGTCTCTCTCTCTCTCACATACAATTGAGAGAACCAATTAAATCACAGTTTCCTAGATTTTTCCACTCTTTTCTGCATTTTCTCGCTTCAATGTTTTCTCTTAAAAAAAATGCATACACTTAGGGTGCGTTTGTCTCAAGATTTTGATTTTTGTTGTTGTTGTTATTGTTGTTGTTATTAAGAAAGTGGTGGTTTTAGAAAGTCCCTAATGAAATTGGGTTTTTAAAAAAAGCAGAGCATTTGGTAAAAGCCGATAAAAAGTAATTAAAAAAAAAAAAGAAGCTTAGTGTTTAGCTAACATTTATCAAAATTGCGGTTCGAGGTGTAAATTACCATAAAGGACAAAGTATGTATAAGGGAAAAAATATTGTGAGTTGTTAAAATGTTGTGAAAATTTATTGTGCCTTAACACAACTTTAATTATTATTTTTTTGTATTCCCTTAATTACATGAGATACATATCCCACCCAACCCTCCTTTCTTTTTTCCTTTTTCTTTTTCTTTTCATCCACCCATTTCACCGAAAAACATAACCAAAACCATCACTCTCTCTCTCAACCTCATAACCCCATAACCCCAAAACCATTTCCATTTTCTCTTTGTAACCTGAAAACCAATTCCAATCTCTCTCTCTCTCTCTCTCTCCGTAATCCCTAAACCAATTCCAATCCCTAAACCCTCACATGACCCAGATCATTGCAAATTTCTTCTCTTCGTATGATTTTTTATGTGCGTATTTTGTGGTTAGAGAGTGAAGAAAAATAGTGTTCATGAGAAGTAGAGGGTATTTTAGAGATAAAAGGAACCAATTGTCAAGTTATTTTGTGTTTCTTGCGTTTTGTAAATGCAACTTAGTGGGTGCCATATGAAAGCCATATTGTAATTTCATGTTTAGGGGACCAAAAAGCACGATGGTAAAATTTTACCATACAGTGAAATCATGTTTTTGTAACAGTTTATTTGGGCCCAAAAAGCTGAACCAAATGACAATGGTGGAGCTAGAGGGGGCTAGGGGCCATGGTCCCCCTGGCTTTTTGAAAATTTCATTTATAGCACTACCAAATTGATAAACTTCATGTAATTGTATATTACATGTAAATCAACTTCTTGGGCCCCCCCTAGAATTTTAAAGGAAAAAAAAGTTATTGGTAGAATTCACTTTGTTCTCCCTTGAATCTTAAAATTCATTATGAAAAACCCAATAAAAAAAATCAATTAATTCAAAGAACCCAAAAATATCAGTATTCACTCATTCTTTGGGCTAATAACTCGTCCGATTTTCCCTTTTTTTTTTTTCTATTTATTTTTTTTTTGGTATTATAAAAAGCTCATTCAAAACCAAACACCAAAAAAACTATAACAAATTCCCAAATCAGTATTGCTCAAAGAAAAAAAGAAAAGAAAAAAAAGAAAACCAAATCAACTATATAAGGAAAAACAAAAGTTCTTTGTAAATCAAACTCCTCCAAATGCAAAAAAAGAAAAAGAAAATATCTCTAATAAATATATTCATTGTTAACTTGAAAGAAAATGAACACTTAGAAATACAGCTTGAGAGCTCGAAGATACCTCTCTCTCTCTCTCTCTCTCTCTCTCGAGCTTGCTTTTTTTGCTCTCCTTCAATTGTTTCTATTTTGTATCCAAAACCGCCAATTGACTTTGCTTCTTCTCACTCTCATCCACTTTCACTATATAAAAATTGTCGATACCGCATTTATTTTGCCCTCATTTTATGTCTAAAGAATTCCACTGAAATGCAAAAATGCCAAAAGTTATATATATATATATATATATATATTCATCAGAATCATAGAAATGTCATATTTAACCTAATTTGTGCCAATGTCATGTGATCCATTTTTGACACCGAAGTGCCCTAGGATCTAGCAAGCCCAATCTGATGTCAGTTCGGACTAAAAGCTTTCCTTAAAGATCGGAATAACAGCCCATTTATTTTAAAACTTTTTTATTATTATTAATTAAGTAAAATAGTCTTTATTTAGTGTCCCGTAGGATGAATCAAATTTTATGTTTTATTTCTCCTAGGCAGACAAGTATTTTATTGTGTTTCTATGTTCTTAAGAGTCATATCTGACTTTGGTCAGGTTAAGTGAATGTATTTATTATTATTTTCATTCTCCTATGCTTGGAGGGCTATTCCAAGCTCTATTTAAGACTTTGGCTGAATCAAATAAAAATCAGAGTGTATTTGTATAATTAAAAACCTTGTGTTTTCAGAAGATGGATTTCTTCTAAATCAACTCTTATCCCTTGGGTGGATTTATTTGGGTGGCGAGTCTCAGTTTCTGTATCTCTTGGGTGGTGTTAATTTGTATCCCATAGAGTGGTGAGCCAAACTAATTCTGTATACTTAGCTAAATTCCTTTGGGTAGTGTTATCTGTATCCCTTTGAGTTTACTTTGGTGGTGAGCTTATCTATCCTTTAAATTATTGAATGTTTTTCTTATCCCATAAAACTAGAAAATATAAAATATATTCATTCAATCTATTTTCATTTATTATATCAGTTAAGTTTGGGTTTCCCTTTACGAATCCATTATCAGTTGGTATCAGAGCTTTGGTTCAATGGCTGGACATCATTGACGTGGAAACAATGGTGAGATACCTGAAAGGGATCATTGAGATTTTGAAATGGATGATTTAAGAAGACAACTTCAGCAACTCCAGGAGCGTTTGGAGTTTTGCAAGAATGAAGGGCGAGGCCTTAGATATCATAATTCAGAATCTGAAGCTGTTAGCAATGATGAAGAAGAGAATCCATTTCACCGTGTCCCTAGTCATTCCTTTGGTGAGACCACTCCACCCCATCCTCGTCATCTCAGAAACTTATAATGAGGTTATGATATAAAGTTGGACATTCCAGAATTTGAAGGGAAAATGCAACCTGATGATTTCATTGATTGTCTAACTATTGTTGAGCGTGTCTTTGATTTCGAAGATGTTCCGAATAATTGCAAGGTGAAGATTGTTGCAATCAAGCTGAGAAAACATGCTTCAATTTGGTGGAAGCATCTCAAGAGGCAGTGACAACAGGAAGGAAGAGATCGTATTGTGAGCTAGGAAAAGATGAAAAGAGAGCTCAAGAAAAAATACTTGCCTGATCACTTCAAGCAAGATACTTTTCTGAGATTTCATAATTTCAAACAAAGGGAGATTTTGAGAGTTTGATCATCTTATGACTCGATTTGATATTGTAGAACTACAGGAGTAGATGATAGCCCGTTATTTTGGTGGGTTATGTGTTGAACTCAGTGATGTGGTCCAACTACAAACCTATTTGACCTACAAGGATGTTTGCCAGCTTGCTATGAAAGTGGAGAAGCAACTGAAGGAAAGACAAGGTAGTAACTTTCAATCCTACAATCGAGAGGGTGTTTCTAACTAAGGGAGTGGTTCCACTTCAAAGGTTGTTGAACTACCCAAAATAGCCACTGTCAAGCAACCACCATAGAATGAATCTGCATCAGGTTCTAATCATCCTAACATGATGTGCATTGATAATAGCTTAATTTTGCATATTTATATCTCTGTTAGAAAGCATTCTCATACTTATTTTGAGTTAATTCATGCATTTTATATTTGGTTTTGGAATAATTTTGAATAATCAATTTTGTGCTTAATTGAATCTTATTGCATGAATTTGTCTTTTGTAGGAGAATGGAATAAAATAAGTGGATTTGTGCAAAGAAGAAAGCTAATGGACTTTACTTTTACAAGGGCCATGATGAAGTTAAAGAAGGCCAACCCAATTAAATTTAAGTCCAATTGGAGCAAGGAATCAAAGGAAATTTGCACCAAATCCAAGTCCAATTCGGATTAGGATTCCAGCCTGCACATCAGTTAGTATTTTTAGCATAACTTTCAGGTCAGATTTCCAATTGAGATGATTCAAGTTGGGATGGAAGGTTAACTTAAAGGGCTAAAACTTTGTAGTTTACCAAAAGCCCGAATTCTGAATTTAAATGGGCAAAAATAGTCGGTTAAATGAAGCCTAAAAATCTGGAATTTTCTCCAAACGGAAATTCAACTTGTAATAGGATTCCTTGACCTACTTAAAGGCTCTCTAGGGCAAAATTCAGGAGCGGCTAGTGCTAGGGCTGAGATGCAAAACAGAAAATTGGAGCAAGAGGCAGTGCTGCATGTGGCTTCTCTATAGCTTTTCTCCATGATAGCATTGTGACTATTTCTTTCTCTATTTTATTTGTCTAGTTTAATGTTTAGTATTTTATTCTTTTGTTTTATTTCAATTACCATGAGTAGCTAAATTTATAATTAGGGTTGAGGATGAAACCTTGTTAAGGATTATTAGTAATATTTATGTGATTTGATTTTCCCACAATAGTTGTTCTTTAATTATTTAAATTGTTCTTGCTTCATATCAATTGACTAAGATGGGATTCTAGATATGAATTCAATCATGTTTTTCTCGTGATTTAGGATTTGTCTTAATTAATTGAATGCTTGGCTTATTAATTATTGATTATAAAATTGGATATCATTTGTGATTTGTCTGTCAATGGATACAATTTATGATTTGATTTTTAGAATTGGATATATCTTGTGATTTGTTTGGCTATGGATACAATTGATGATTTGATTTTATACTTAAGAAGTGAAGAAGAACATGCTTTAGATTTTTAAAATAAGGATTTTAATGAGAATATTTTCCATGATAGCAAGATTGATTTCTAGATTATCATGTAGTGGTTGGGAAAAATTAATGATCATAAATATATGCTGATATGACTTACAAGGTGGATTCCAAAACCTTAATTCCTTTCCCATTGATTGTTTACATCTTTTTATTGCTTTATATCTTTTGCTTAGTTTAACTATTTGCTTAATTTTATTATTTGCTTAGTTTATTTAATTTCAAAACAACCAATTTTTATTAAACTAGATTCGGATTAACTTGGTTAAGATTTAATTAATTTTCCTACGTTCATTCAAGTCCCTGTGGGTTCGACCTCGTTCTTGTCAAACTATATTTCAGTACGGTTCGTACACTTGTGAGTGCTTTAAAATTTCACAACATAACACCGCTGGTACAGACGTAGATGTTTCAAATGTCAAGGCTTTGGACATATTGCTTATGATTGTCCAAATCACAAGATAGTTTCTCTGGTGGAGGGAGATGTGGAGATAGAAGATGAGGATGAATCAACACTAGTTGTTCATGAACCTGCTGTTTACGATGAGGAGTGGTCTTTGCTGACCAAGGAGAAGCTCTTGTTGTTTAAAGAAGTCTCAAGGTAGCCTATGCAGAAGATGAATGGTTTCGGAACAATATATTCCATACCAGATGCACTTCTCATGGAAAAGTTTGTGACGTTATCATTGATGGAGGAAGTTTGAGAATGTTGTTGCAGCAACCATGGTGGAAAAGTTGAAACTAGAAATTGAAATTCATCCTCAGCTGTACAAACTTCAGTGGCTTTGCAAAGGCAATGAGGTAAAGGTGAATAAGAGGTGCTTAATTCAGTTTTCTATTGGCAAGAATTATAATGATGTAGTACCCATGGATGCATGTCATTTATTACTTGGGAGACCATGGCAGTATGATAGGAATACTAGTCATGATGGTTTCAAAAATACTTACTCTTTTGAAGTAGATGGGGTTAAAATAACTTTGGCTCCATGAAGAATGATCCATGTTCCCAAACCTTCACTTAGGGAGGGAAGCATCTTATCTACTAGAATTGACGGGGAGAGAGCATTGACAGAATGTGGTGAGGGGTTTGCTATTGTGGTTAGAAAAGAGAAGGATCCAGTGGATATTCCTTTTTTGTTGATAACTTTGGTGATGTCATTCTTGATGAAATTCCTTTCAGTCTTCCACCTATGAGAGATATGCAATACTGCATTGATCTTATGCCTGGTTCTGTTTTGGCTAATAAACTAGCTTATAGAATGAATCCAAAAGAGCATGAAGAGTTGCAGCTGCAGGTTGAAGAGTTGATAGCAAAAGGCCTTGTATGAGAGAGTACGAGTCCTTGTGCTGTTCTAGCCCTCCTTGTTCTCAAAAAGGATGGCTCATGGCGTCTGTGTATTGACAGTAGAGCAGTAAACAAGATCACCATTCAATACCGCTTTCCTATTCCACAATTAAATGATCTTCTTGACTAGGCTTATGGAGTTATGGTTTTCTCTAAGATTGATTTACGAGGTGGTTATCATCAAATCCGAATGAGGCTAGGTGATGAATGGAAAACAATTTTCAAAACTAGAGAAGGGTAGTATGGGTGGATGGTGATGCCCTTTGGACTCTCTAATGCTCCTAGTACTTTTATGCACTTAATGAATCATGTCTTTAAGCCATTCATTGGTCACTTTGTTGTTGTGTGTTTTGATGACATCGTAGTGTACAACAAGTCTCACCAAGAGCATATGGAGCATCTTCATGAGGTGTTTTGAACTCTTCGTGAGCAAAAGCTTTATGCGAATCTGAAGAAATGTCATTTCTTAACTGACAGCCTTGTATTCTTAGGCTATGTTGTTTTAGGTGATGGAATTAAGATAGATCCAAGCAAAATTGAGGCTATACTCAGGTCCATGCCAAAGTCTCTTCATGATGTTAGAAGTTTTCATGGGCTTGCATCCTTTTGTTGGTGTTTTATCAAAAACTTCAGCAGCCTTATTGTAACATCCCCATAATTTTATTACTTATTTCTTTCTTATACGTAAATTAAAAAGGAGGCCCACAATTAAATGAATTTAATTGGTTTGGGCCTAAGATATTTAAATTTGATAATTATTATGGTATAAGAGGCCCAAGTGAGATGGGTTTGCGCATGAAGACATGGGTTTGCGCATGAAGTTATTTTAGTACCTATAGGTGCCAGTCCATGAACCTAATCTATCATTATATTAATGGAAAAGATGTCTTATAATTGTTATTACATTAGATTAGGAATGATGCATATAGCTTTTTGTTTTCCCCCTGTTTTCATTGTCAAATATAATCATGACCCTTTCAGCCACTAGCAGGTTGAGATGACTTCTTAAAACAAGAAATTTTCAACAAAGAAAAATCATCTAGATATTTCTTATACCTTTCCAATGACATCAAAATAATTCCTTCATTGTTTTTCAATATTAGCAAAGAAAACATCCACTAACTAGGAATGAAATTGGGCAGCAGAGAGGAAAAGAAATTTGAGCAGAACTAGGCCCTACATATAATTTGAATTATAAGGCAGCCTTCAGTAACTGCAATCAGAGTGGCACAACGGAAGTGTATCTCAAAGAATCTAACATCTCCGTAGGCTTTAATATTGATAGATATAACTATTTAAGTGTGAAAACAGATTTTTAAGTGGGAAATTCATGTATTAATGGACCTATTTTTGGTGTTGCTAGGTTCTAATTCTACTGATTTATTGTGACTCAAGGGTGGTTGATTTCATTTTTGCAAATAAGAGGTAAGTGGTTTTTACTAATTTGGGGGTTTTCCCAAAATAGTTTTGATTATCAACTATTCTCATAACAAAGAAATATGTTGATATTCTATAAATATATTGATATCCTATAAATGTTTGATGTGCAAGGGAGTATATCATTGAGGATCCGAAACGGGAGCTCCATAGCAAGGGAGTGCACCTTCAGGTTCCAAAGTAGCCACCCTTAAGAAAATGGAAGAAAAGGGGGTTCTAGTCCTAAAAGGGGACAACACAACCCTGTCAATGGGGCATAAACATTGATCACATGAAAAGCCTAGGAAATTGTTTATATGATGGTGTTGGTGTATTGTGATGGCTTACAATATAATTATATTTTTTTATATGAAATATTTGATGTTAAAAATATAGATGGTTTGAAAGTTGTACATTTGTTGTATGGATTATTCATTCAAAAGTTTTGTTCCCACACCCCAATATTAGTGAATTCCACTTATTGAGGTATCTCCCCCCACCCCCCACCCTCCATTTATCCCCCCTTACAGATACATTAGAGGGATCACTGGAGTAGAGATTCCTGAAAGACAACAGTTACAAATTATATTGTGGAACTGAGGATTTTATTATTATTTTATGGTATTAAATATTGTACTGGAGAATTATTTTGAGGATATTTTATCTTTGGTGGGATTAAATCTCTGACAATTGTGATGAGATTTTAGGTTGTTGGTTGCATTTATTTAATATTTTTATGGATTGTTTAGATTGAATAGACTTTTATTATTTATGATTTTGGGGCGTTACACTTATTGCCCTTGTTAAAGAATGTTTGAAGGGAGGAAAATTTTGAGCTGCTAAAGAAGAAAGTGACAGAAGCTCTGATTTTGGTACTTCCAGATTTCAACAAATTGTTCGAAGTTGATTGTGATGTTTTAGGTGTGGGAATTGGTGTTGTGCTCAGCCAAGAGGGTAAGCCTATTGCTGTCTTTAGTGAGAAACTGAATGAACGCAAGAAAAAATATTCTACTTATGATAAAAAATTCTATGCCATTATTCATGCCTTGGATCATTGAAGTCATTATCTTCTTCCAAATTAGTTTCTACTTCATTCTAATCATAAAGCTTTGAAGTATTTGAATAGTCAGCAGAAACTCAACAGTCAACATGCCAGATGGGTTGAATTTCTTCAATCCTATTCTTTTTCTATCAAACACAAGTCTGGAAAGCTTAATTAAGTAGTAGATGCCTTGAGTAGAAGACATTCTTTACTAAACACGATGGAGGTGCAGGTGTTAGGTTTTGAAGTTCTCAAGAAGCTGTATAATGACGATTCAGACATTGGTGATGTGTGGAAAAGTTGTTCCAAAGGTTCTGTTAATTATTTCTTGAAGCAAGAAGGTTTTTTATTCAAAGACAACAAATTGTGCATTCCCCAATGTCCTTTACGAAGGATAATTATTTAAGAAGCTCATGGAAGAGGTCTTGCTGGACTCTTTGGAAGAGAAAAAACTCTGGCTCTTGTGTAAGAAAATTTCTATTGGCACAAGCTGACTCATGATGTTATGTCTCATGTGAGAAGTTGCAGAACCAGCCAAATTGTAAAGAGTCACAGTTAGGAAACCGGGTTGTACACACCATTACTAGTTCCCTAGGCTCCATGGGAAGATGTCAGCTTAGACTTTGTTTTGGGATTGCCTCGAACTCAAAGAAACAAGAATTCTATCATGGTGGTGGTTGATCGATTTTCAAAATGGCTCATTTTGTTCCTTGTAACAAAAAATGTAGATGAATCTTCTATTGCTGATTTGTATTTCAGAGAAATAGTCAAGCTTCATGGTGTTCTAAAAACTATCACTTCTGATCGTGATTCGAAGATTGTAAGTCATTTTTGATGTACTCTTTAGAGAAAGCTTGGAACTGCACTGCAATTCAGCTCTTCTTACCATCCATAAACAGATGGACAAATTGAAGTTGTGAAACGAAATTTGGGAAATCTCTTTAGAAGCTTTGTGGGGAAGAACATTAGACAGTGGGATATTCTTTTGGCCCAAGCTGATTTTGCTTATAATCGATCCACTAGCCAAATTACTAGTCATAGTCCTTTTGAATTAGTTTATGGCCTTAATCCTACTGGATAAGGAAATAAAGAAATTGCAAGAACAGATCCAAAATAAGATTGGGAAGTAGAATGAGAAGTAACTGAGTGTCCCAAGATCCAATAAGCCCAATTTGATGTTAGTCGGCCCAAAAGTTTTCCTTGAAGTTCAGAATAACAGCCCATTTTTTTAAAATGTTACTATTATTATTATTAATTTAGTAAAATAATCTTTATTTAGTGTCTCCTAGGATGAATCAAACTTTATGTTTTATTTCTCTTAGGTAGACAAGTACTTTATTGTGTTTCTAAGTTCCTAAGAGTCATATTTGACTTTGGTCAGGTTAAGTGAATGTATTTATTGTTATTTTCGTTCTCCTACGCTTGGGGAGCTGTTCCAAGCTCTATTTAAGCCTTTGGCTTAATCAAATAAAAATCAGGGTGTATTTGCATAATTAAAAACCTTGTGTTTTTAGAAGATGGATTTCTTCTAAATCAACTCTTATCCCTTGGGTGGATTCTTTTGGGTGGCGAGTTTCGGTTTCTATATCTCTTGGGTGGTGTTAATTTGTATCCCATAGAGTGGTGAGCCAAACTATTTTTGTATCCTTAGCTAAATTCAAATTTTATCGTATTACATCAAATTCTATGTTTCCAAGCACTTTTCCCAAGTTTGACCACGGTTAACCCGACTTTGACGAAAATCTTGACCGTTTGATTGGATGAATATGAGCTCATATTAAAAATAGTTTCTCTTAAAATGACTACTCATGGGCCATATTGGATTCAAAACAATACAATAACTAGAACAAGCATTCTACTTGATTATAGTTTAATCTTGATTGAGTTATAATCAAATGACCATGCATTGACCCGAATAAGGAGTTGTTGGAAATGTCTCGTTATGAAAACATCAATTTGGCATGCTTGGATCACAAAAAATTTCACTTAAATAAAAAATAATTTCAAAACATTAAAGTTGAAACTTTAGAGTACAAACTTTGTTTCGACCCTACCTTCTAAAGCATCTAGCTTACCAAATTCAAATTTGGAAAAAAAAGTGGATGTCTTTAGAAAATAGAAATCATGATCTTCTAACAATACATCAAATCAAACGTAGATAAAAAAGGCCAGAAAGTAAAGTCATAAATATATGAAAAATTACGCGAAATCCATAAAAATCTAGTTAAGCTATCCTCTTTGCACATGGATTTCTCACCGCTCATGAAAAATGGACCTAAAAAGTTGTTACTTTCTTGTAGTAAAAGAGATTATCTATATCTTGGAAAAAATGACAGCTCAAGATCACGTATGGATTGTGAAACATAGCTAGTACTAAATTTAGTCCCAATCAACTACCATTATTAGTTTGATTTTAGTGAACCATCATTACTAGAAAAGTCTTACATAAGGTAACTTAGATGCAGTATATCATATTTCCCAATTAAATTTAAGCACATGATTGAATTGAATTTAATCATCTCCATTATTATGGACAAAATGGGCTTTTGCCCTTTTCGGGCAAATTATATAGCATTATGCCCCCCTTCCCAAACTAATTAGGAAAATGCTCCTATTTTAAAACTTGATTTTTGATAAATCGAGTTAAAAAAAAATTATTCTTAGGCCCTATAGTGATGTTTTAAGGAGCCTATAGTGACGTTTTAAGGACCTATAGTGACATTTTTTAACTCGACTTCAATGAAATCGAGCTGTAGGTAAAAAGAAACGCCACTATAGGTCGATTTCATTACCTATAACTCGATTTCATTGAAGTTGAGTTTAAAAACGTCACTATAGTTCCTTAAAACGTCACTATAGGCTCCCTAAAAACACCACTATAGGGCCTAACTCGATTTATCAAAAATCGAGTTTTAAAAGAGGGACATTTCCCTAATTAGTTTGGGAAGGGGGGCATAATGCTATATAATTTGCCCAAAAAGGGCAAAGGGCAATTTTGTCCCCATTATTATTGAACCCTTATAACTTTCTAAGTAAGCAATATATGTTATCTAATAATGAAATCTGTCTTTGTATGATTGATTTTGAAATTTGAAATTCTTACTATATAGAATATATTATGAAAGGATATCATGAAAAATAAAATTAGAAACTTAAAATTCCAGAAATTGAAATTTCAACAAATAATTTCGCACTAATATACTATCAAGCAAAACAGTTTCTACTAGGATATTCCTCCTGCATAGATTTGATAGTTTCAAGCTTCAACAAGAGAGGAGTTGCTTTGAATGAAAGTGGGAGGTCTTCAAATTTTTATTATTATTTATTTATTTATTATTATCATCTTGCATAGTCTCTTCGTGCTTGCATCATAAGAAAACAAAGCATCTTTGTTACACTGGATCAAAATCTCGGGATTTTGGAGTAGGCACATAGGCCGAATAAGTCGAAGACTCCTTGGATGGTGTATTCTTTAATCCAAGACTCCTTGACACCATAATTCTTTGATAAGGACAAAAATAGTGCTTACTCATATTACAGCATAAGCTAACGGTTATAAGTAAAGCCGACAGGTATAAGCTAACGGTTACAGGTAGAGCCATCAGCTTCCATTAGTAAAAGTTGACGAACAGAGATTGATAGAGGCGCAGTAGGGAGTCCGCAAGGCACACCTAAGGGCTGATACCATCAATAAGCTGACGCCAATAGGGCTGAAGGGAGTAGGATAAACTGATGACCTAGAAACAGGGTTGCTTGCTGCCAACGATTGAATATATAAGGAAATGTCTTGCCCTCCATGTCTGGCGCTACTCAAAAGGATTCCTATAAGAAAAGGATTCCGCCCTTTACGCCTAAGGAAAAAGACTTCTAAACCAAGGAAGAGAGGTCAACCCTCTACTACTATAAAAGCCTTAATACCCTCATAAACCAAGGTACGCATAATTGACCCCGTTCTAGCACTTTAGAGTTGTGAGAAGTTTTAACTTGACCTTCGGAGTGTATTTAGCCGGCACCACACCAGTGCTCCCTGCGAGGTCTTCTCTTTTTGTTGTGTAGGTGTTGTTTCGAGTGTTCAAGAACCATGTGGCTCACTGGTGATTTTTTTGGCACCATCAGTTGGCGCTGTCTGTGGGAAGAAGATTGGCTTTAGGGGAGCCGTCACCTTCACCAACAATGACGTCATCAGCCGGCGTTGTCGGCTCAGGATCATCCATTGTAATCCCAGACAGGTCCAACTTTGGGAAAGCTGATGCGACTTGTTTAAGGCAATCTTCGAACCCAGTGCCATAAAAATCGGCACAAGAGTCAATGAATGATTTCGACACCTTAAATTTTTGGACAGCATCAGTCCCAGCCGTCTACACCTATTGGCGCAAAACCGTCACCTCTTCCTGAAGTTTTTCCTTTTGACGCTCCACCTCTTCCAACTTCTCCCCCTTCATCTTCAGCTCACAGTTCAAATCACGAAGGCCTTCCTTATACTGAGCCTACTGATCCAACAAGTTGGTGTTGTGCTTCTTAACCCGAGTAACGACGTCCTCCTTGGCAATACATCGGTCTTGAAGTGCTTTAACACGCACTAAGGCCTGAAAAGAATGTAGTCGTCAGTCAAAATGAATCAGAAATAGACGAAATGAACTTAACTTGAGGAAGCAAGCATACCCTACTAAGGTCAAAAAGAGCTGACGTCCCTAAGTCCTCCGTCCCTAATTGATCACAGGTCCTTATGTTCGTCGGCTTTATAAAGGACTCCACTTCCTTGACGGCATAGTTCTTATAAGTCAAAAGGCAACGAGGTACCTCGATGATGGGACCAGAGGAAGTCATCACTCCCTTGCCCGCACCCTGGCTTGACTTAAGAGGTGACTTTTTCTTGGGAGACACATCCTCTGGAGTGACGGCAACCTTTTTAGAAGGACGATCGTCCTTCCCGTCAGGCTTCCTTTTGGTGACCTTAGCAATGGTCTTGGGGGTTGACAAGGATACCCCCTCCTTTTCCTTTGCTTTCCTTTCCTCCTTTTTACGGGCCGTGGTAGCCCTCACCCTCTGCTTAGCAGCCTCCATCTCTGAATGGGAAAAAAAACTAACGTGTATTAGTAAAGTAGACAGAACTAGTAAACTAATGGAAAAAATAAAGAATCTACCCACGTTGACGAGAAAATTTGTCCAACCTACGAGCCTCAGCCGTGGGCTCTGGACCTTCGCAATACAAATGAAGAGTGTCAAGGGTAATCAAGTCCCTACACTTTTGTTGCTCAAATGGGATTTCAAGAACCCGACGGATGAATGCCTCCTGCTCGTTAGTGATATGTGGATGAGCATAGGCTGAAAAAGAAGTAACAAAACGACGACATTAAAACACTAATGAAGCAATAAAAGACTAAAAGCTGACGGGGTTGAGAACGAAACAAAAAGCTGTCAGCGCTAAACCTGAGTCTTCAACTATTCCCCAGGTATTATCAAAACCACGAGGCATGGTAACCCACTCTTCTGGATGGCATACCCAATCCGCCCCTCAATAAAAAAGTATCTACTTTTCCAACTCCTGTTGGAATCTAGCATGTCAGACACAAGTCTTAAATCCTTCTCCAGGATGGAAAAATGATAAGTTCCTTTAGATGAAGCGATATGATGGGGTCTATAGCAGTAAAAGAACTCGTCAAGGGAAAGCTGACGGCTCCCACCACTCAGACAACCCCACAAAACCTCCGCTCCAATAAAAGTCCTTCAAGCATTGGGGGCAATCTGGCTAACGGATAGTCCCATGAAGTCAACCAGCCGACGGTGCAAAGCCGTCAGTGGTAGCCTTAATTTGGCAGCAAGTATGACGTCATACATGCCGACATTTGCGGTCAACACAGTATAGCATTTTTCCTTTTTCCTAGGAAGATGGATTGAGATATGGTCTGGGATCTGGTAATGGGTGCGTAATTCCTTGAAAACCTTATCACTCATTTTTGGCAAAAATTTATTGACGGCCCAATCCTCAGGAAGGATGAAGGGACGGTTACCTCTGGGACTTACTGAAGCCTTTTTATAGGATTCCTCGTCACCCTCATCCTCGTCCTCATCTCCGTCACTTTCCCCCTCCCCTTCATCCTCATCTACTACTTCCTTCTCAACTCCCTCTACATAATCTTCTACGTCATCGTCAGGAGACCGGTCTGACGTTTCCCTTTCGGACGACCTCAAAAAGCCAACAGACTCCTGACCTGAACCAAAAACCTCGTCGTAGCCCGCTCCTTCGCGGACTGACGACTGTTCACTCGATGCGTCACTTGACATCTGACTACCTACAAGTGACGGATCTATTCTAAGTACCTAAATTGACGTCCTCACAAGGAAATTGTTCAGCTAGAGTAAAAATGCAAAGAAAGAAGAAGAAAGAACTTACAGGTGAATAAGCCTTTGGAGAAAGGACGGCCTTAAAAGTGACGGCGTTAGTAATTCGACAAGTAAACAAGTTGATGAAAGCAAAAGCAACAAGCTCTCTCTCTCAATGATCAACAAGGTTGAAATAGAGGAATGAGGAGAAGGATATGAGTAATATATAGGAGGAAAAATGCGCAGAAGACGAAGTGACGCCCTCGTCCAGAAGCGGAGCCAACGAGAACGCACCATGTGTCCAAGCATTAAATGAATGGCGGCTCGAGGAAAAACCCATAAATGATTTTCCCACTCCCCTAGGCCAAAAGATAGTTAACCAGTAAGAAACATAACTCCATAACCCGTCAGTTTAAAACAACGAGGATATGGAATAGGGGGCAGCTGATAAGGATAAAAATAGTGCTCACTCATATTGCAGCATAAGCTGACGGTTACAGGTAAAGCCGTCAGCTTCCATTAGTAAAAGTATAGAGATCTGATAGGGGCGCAGTAAGAAGTCCGCAAGGCACACCTAAGGGCTAATACCATCAATAAGTTGACGCCGATAGGGTTGAAAGGAGTGGGATAAGCTGATGACCTTGAAACAGGGTTGCTTGCTGCCCACGATTGAATATATAAGGAAATGTCTTACCCTCCACGTCTAGCGCTACTCAAAAGGATTCCGCCCTTTACGCCCAAGGAAAACTCCTATAAGGAAAAGACTTCTAAACCAAGGAAGAGAGGTCAACCCTCTACTACTATAAAAGCCTCAATACCCTCATAAACCAAGGTACGCATAATTGACCCCGCTCTAACACTTTAGAGTTGTGAGAAGTTCTAACTTGACCTTCGGAGGGTATTTAGCCGACTCTTGTCTTTTTGTTGTGCAGGTGTTGTTTCGAGTGTGCAAGAACCGTGTGGATCACTGGTGATTTTTTCGGCATCATCATTCTTCATTGACCTTAGGTAAAATTTTATTTGCTTAATAGTATAATAATTAATCACAGATAGGCACCCTCCCACCACTCGCAAGTATGAGTGATATTGGGTTGGGTTGGTTCGGGTTCGTAGCGACCCACAACCCAGCCTAATAGAAATCGGATTTGCCTAGTTGAAACCTGACCCAACTCGAAAATTCGGGTCTATAATTAGGTTGGTTTATCAGGTCTTAGGTCAGAAATTTTTTTTAAAATGTTATTATTATTATTATTAAAAATTTCCTCCCTCCCATGTTGTTTTGGGCCTCTTTTTGAGATTTTCTTTAATAAAAGTTTATTTTTAATAGAGCCTAGATTTATTCCTTAAATTAGCCATACTTTTTTTTTTTTTTGAGAAGAAGTATATAACTTTATTAATGCAAAAACTTAAGGGGTTACATCAATGTGAACTAAATAAGCAATGTTTGGTGGCATTGACTCCATCCAAAATAAAAGGGGAAAAGAATTCCTAGCTCTTTTGGCTATTACATGAGCCACAGCATTGCCTTGCCACCTAGTATGAGAGAAGGAGTGGGCTTGAAACAAACCCGAAATAGACTTGCAGTCTTTTATGATGTGCCCTATACAAGAGCGGTCTGAGGTAGCTCCGAATAGTGCCTTGAATACTGTTTTAGAATTACCCTCAAAGATAACCCGTTGTAGGCCCAATTCTGCAGCAAATAACACAGCTCGCCTAGCTGCCAAGGCCTCCAAGACTTCCACACTATCTGAATTATTGATTTTTTCAGCTAAAGATCCCATCACTTCCCCTTTTTCATTCCTTATCACAACTCCTAGCCCTGCTTCACCCGATTCCTCCAACAAAGCTCCATCATAATTAGCCTTGTAGAAATCTGATATCGGTGGTCTTCATTTCACTTTATTAGGAATTGCTTTGGGTTGCTTCAGTGTTGTCTTGGACTGAAACTCGGAGAGAGTGTTTTGGGTTGCTTCATATATCTTACCAACAGGGGTGCACGGTTCATTGACTCTGTTTTTGTTCCTTAGAAGCCAAATGTACCAAGCCACCACCACAAAGAGCTCCAGGTTCTCATGCTGTACTTCAATCATGCCAACCAGATTCGAGAAGGTGGAAACACCTTGCGCTGCATTTCAAATAGCCTGAAAATGAAGGCCCCATGCTAGTTGAATGGCAGTGCAGTCCCAAAGGGCGTAAATGGTCGTTTCTACATGTTGTCCACACGAGATACAAACTGAAGAGTCCACCACCTGATGACGGAATAAATTCTACAGCGTTGGTAAGGCTTCAAAATAGGCCCTCCAGCAAAAAAACCTCATTTTATTTGGAATGCTTAACTTCCAAATACGATTCCAAAAAGCCTTTGAACTTGCTGGGTTTGAGCTCGTCGCTTCATCAAAATTCTCAAGCTCACAGAGGAGCTGATAACCTATTCTAACCATGTATGATCTGTCCTTGCTGCGTGGCCAGATTATCACATCGTCTTGGACTATTTTGCAAATCGGTATGGACATAATTTTATGTATCAAAAAGGAGCCACCCCATTCTACAACTTCTCTATATTCCACTCTTTCGACTCCAGGTCAATCATGGAGGAGACCGTTGCTTCACTGAGTGCTTCTACGTTGCTGGGAATAGCTTTTGTTGGAAACTGACCTGGTATCCAGTTGTCATAAAATAGCCGAATGTGCTTCCCATCCCCAACTCTCCACTGCATTCCTTTCTCAATCACCTTTCTTGCCTTCCATATGCTTTTCCAAGCGTAAGACCCTTGGGATTTTTTTGCTATAAACACCGAACCAGTAGGAAAAAATTTGGTATTGAACACTAGAAAACAACGACGACTTGTCAGTATGCAGCCTCCATGCTTGTTTGGCCAACATCGCCTCATTGAACTTGACCAAATCCTTGAAACCTAACCCTCCCTCAAATTTATGCCTACATATTGTCCAATTTTTCCAATGTATTTTCCTACGATCTCCACACTCCCCCCACCAAAATTTTTGAATGAGCATTTCAATATCATGGCATAAACCCACCGGCAACTTGAAGCAACTCATTGCATAGGTAGGTATGGCCTGCACTACTGCTTTTAAGAGCACCTCTCTTCCGGCTTGGGAAAGTAATCTCTCTTTCCATCCTTGTAGTTTGCTCCACACCTTTCTTTTATGTAGTTGAGACTTGCTTTCTTCTTCCTTTGGACTACCGCCGGTAAACCAAGATATTTCTCATACTTCTTTATTTCCGACACTCCTAAAAAATTAATGATCTCTTCCTTTGTCTCCTCGGCAACAGCCTTACTGAAAAAGAGAGTGGTTTTTCCTTGGTTAATTTGTTTCCCTGAGCCTTGTTCATACATAGCCAAGATGCCTTGAATTGCTTCCAACTCTGTCAATCTTGCTCGACAAAATAACAAGCTGTCATCTGCAAAAAAGAGGTGAGTAACTTTGGGACCTCTTTTGCACAATGAATAACCACGAATCTGGTTTTCTTGGGCTTCCCTTTGCAACATTCTATTCAACCCTTCAGAACATAATAAGAATAAATATGGGGAGAGAGGGTCACCTTGTCGGATTCCACGTGTTGGGATTATGTTTCCTTTCGGTTCACCGTTCACCAAGATTGAATAGCAGGCTGTGCTAATGCAATTAAAAATGAGTTTTGTCCCACAAAAACCCATTTTTCTCATTATGTCCGTCAAGAATCGCCACTCCACTCTATCATATACTATGCTCATATCCAACTTCAATGTCATAAAGTCTGCTTTTTTGGACTTTTGAATCTTCATGTGATGGAGCATCTCAAACGCTATCAAAATATTATTTGAGATAGCCTTGTCAGTTTGAAAAGCGCTTTGGGATTCAGAGATGATATAGGGAAGGACTTTTTGGAACCTGTTTGCAATAACTTTTGACACAATCTTATAAATAGTGTTACATAGAGCAAGGGGTCTAAATTCTGAAACTTTAGTTGGACTTTTAACTTTAGGAATTAACGTAATGTAAGTGTGATTTATTGAGGATGGGATAGAACCTATGTTCAAGTAGGTCAGCACTGCTTGAGAAATTTCCTCACCAATACTCGGCCAGAATTTTTGGAAGAACAAGGGGGGTAAACCATCGGGCCCAAGTTCTTTTAGAGGCTCCATATGCTTCAAGGCTTCATCCACTTCATCTCTTACATATTTTGCTGTGAGCATGGTGTTCATTTCTTCTGTAATCACCTCCGGTACCGCTGCCAAAGCTTCCTCCAAATTCTGAGGGGTGGCCAAAGTGAATAAGGACTGGTAATAGTGAACCAAAATACTTGAAATTTCTTCCTCATCTAAACATACTACCCCCTCTGAATTTTCCAGTTCCACTATCTGGTTTCTTCTAAATCTATGAGAAGCACGGCTATGGAAAAATCTAGTGTTTTGATCTCCCTCATGCAGCCATAGGGTCCTAGATCTTTGTTTCCACATCTTTTCTTCCTTAATCAGCAGCCCCTTAATTTCTCACTTCAGCTTTTGCACTCTATCCATTGAGCCGCCCTGGATTGCCCTTTCCTTAACCTGTTTCAATTTTTTTTTCCTCTACCAAAGCCCTAGTGATATTGCCAAAGGCAAGCCAACTCCACTTACTCAACCTAGCTTGGCACATCTTAATTTTTTCTTCCACTTGAACCATCGGTCTGCCACTCACTTGCTATCTCCAAACGAAGTCCACAATGTCTCTACACCCATCATCTTCTAACCACATTTGTTTGAATCGCCATGACTTCCGTCTTTTCTTTGGAACCCCCATTGGTAGGATAACCAATGGTTTATGATCGAATGATCCGCATTCTAAATGAAGGACTTTTGTTACTGTAAACCTTGCCACCCAATCTGTGGTTGCTACAGCTCTGTCCAACCTTTCCCATATCGTAAACCCCTCCTCATGACCGTTGCACCATGTAAATTTATTTCCTACGAACCCCAAATCTTGAAATCCACAGTTATCCAATACTTCTCTAAACTCCTCCATTTGTTTGGTTGGCCTTAGACGACCTCCCAGTTTTTCATGAGCTTTACAATTCTCATTGAAATCTCCTGCACATAGCCAAGGCATCAAATATTTGCTCTTCAATCGTCTCAGTTTCGCCCAAGATTCATGGTGCTTGGAAGTGTCCGGCTCGCCATAAAATCCTGTCAACCTCCATTCACCTTACTTGCCTTTGTTAACTACTGCATCAATATGATTTACTGAATAAGTGTCCACAGAAAGATCATACTTTGCTTTCCAAAAAATTGCTACACCACCACCTCGACTTTCTTTTGAGACTTCAATCAAACCACCAAACTTGTATCGAATCTTAATTTCTTCCAACCTTGCTTTATCAAGCCATGTTTTAGTCAAGAACATGACTAAGGGATCTTGTGCCCGGATCAAATCTCCAAGCTCCTGTTCTGTCTGTGGGTTCCCAAGCCCACGCCAGTTCCAACATAGGAGACTCATTGCTCCTGGCAGGGCTGTGATACAGCCTCTTCCAATACAAAGGGTTTGTCTTGATCTTCATGGTGAACCTGTCTCCGTTTATAACAGTGCTCATGTCCTTCAATTTCAGTGCCTAACCGTTTGAGAGAGGTAGGGTGCAACACCTCCTATTCTTTTAGAATTTGTTTTCTCTCCAGCCTCTTCCACTTAGGTGCCGTGTAGGTTTCAGTCTCATTGGAAACCTGGTTTTGGTTTTTTCCTTTGTCCACGTGACTGACGTGCTCCTCATCTTTTTCTGGTGGAATTAATTGTCCGGGTGGACTTTGATAGGCAACTTGGATTAATTCTGTTTCAGCATTAACTTCCTATCCCTTATCTGTTGTTGCCCCTTGATTTCCTTCCTTATTTAAGTCATACCGTGATAACTCTTGATCAATTTTCATAATTCTAGCATTAAAGTACTTGTCTTGATATTTCGTGTCCTTCCTTATTGGGATTGTGTTGTCATTATCACTAATTATTTGAGTATCCGTTGCCCTAGTTGTAATGCTTCCCATTGATTTCATACCATTCAATTCTTATTGTTGCGTTTCAGAATTGCTGGCACCGTGAGCTCCACCTTGTTCCGTCAGACTTGAGTTCCGTCACTGCATATTGCTAGCAGCTTTCTCCTTCTGTTTCGATTCATAGAACCCAGGAACCACCATTATGGAATTTTTACTATAGTCATATCTTTTGGTTGAAGACTAGTTCACGTACTGGAATGCTATAGTCATATCTTTTGATCAACACCAAATGCTTATCTAAGCTCCATGGTTCACCTCCTTCCCTGTCGTTTAGTGATAACTCGCCCCAGTGTTTCATAAGATTCTCCATAACTTAGAGAATGATAACCTAAAAAAGACTAAATGTATTTCCAAACCCCATGAAAAAAAATCCCCACTAGCCTCCAAGTGAACTTTGTTTACTTGAGGAACTACAACGCCTTACTAGAAGGAACAACAATTCTACTGCCTAAGGGAAGGAGGAGCACCACTTTTTCTTAGCTACAGAGAAACATGGATGATGTTGAAGGAAAGCTAGCCATACTTAACTGACCTTCTCATAAGGGAAAGTCACATTAATCGTGCAGTAGGTGCTAGGAAAATGCATATATGAAGCATCTGTATAATCATAAATATATAAAAACAAAAAACTAGGAATAGTAGCTTGTTTTTTCATATCAGTTACTTGGAAAGATACAATTGACAACTTTCCAACTCTCCTATATTGACATCCATAGCCCACATAATATCTTTGAAATTTTCTCCATTCATCATGGTTGTTAATTTGCCAAGGTTTTGGCCAAAATAAAAGAAAACAAAGTACCCACACTTCTTGAAGGTTTGTAATCTATTTGGATAAGCTTTCACATATCTAACCGCATGACGCATCCTTTCAATTGACTTATTATTGTTAGAGTTTATGCCCTAAAATCCAATTTATTGGCATGTAATAAATAATTAAATTATTTAATTATATGAGACTATCTGTAAATGAACTAATAGGACATTATCATAGTCTTAGAGATGCATTATATGTAATTTATGTGATTTAGTTACATAAGATATAAATCACAAGTTCCTTGTAAACTCAAGATGTCGTTCCTAGTCGGTGATGAAATTGGGCATTTCATCTGTGAAGACTATAACATATCAACTAAGATGGTTTGTCTTGATCATGAAAGTGGAGACTTTTAGTTGATGTGTTGATGTGTCTTTAGTGTGTAAGACATATTGAACTGGAGTTCTGTGAGATTAATTATTCAATTAACAATTGTCACTTGAATAATAAATCTCATAACTTCTAATTTCATAGACTCTTAATTCTGAGAGGATAGTGAACCCGATTATGAAATGTAGGTTACTTTGATATATCAGGAGTGAGATCTAATTTAACGGTCAAAATTTCAGTATGTTGGGTAACCGCACATAGTGTTAAGGGAACATATATTCTTAAGATAGAATCCATAATTTCTTTCTATAGAGACACAAAATATCCCATTGAGATAAGTTTAATGAGAACTGGTTATTTAGGGCCGGCCACTTTAATAAAAAGTTATTAAAGTTTATATTTAATGAAATTAAATTTCATAAATATGAATAATTAAAAGATTAAACTGATGATTCAAGGAATTAAATAGTTGTTTATGAAGTGACAGTTTAATTATGACTTTGTTTACTATAGATATTTTCATGAAGGGGTCAAATGATATCATATTAGAGTCTTGGGATATAATTTATTAATAAAGCCTAGAGTGCAATTATATTTCCATAGTGGTACTTGTTATATAATTAATGGTAACTTTGGGCTTGTCAAGAGTTGACAGATAAGCCCGAGGCCCATTGGAGCTAGAGCTTTATTTGTCCATTTGGTCTCATCCCAAGCCACATAATAAAGTCCAATTGGGCTGGCCCAAAAGCTAACCCAATTAGATAATCAATTACTTATTTAATAAAAGTTATTAAATAAAGTAACTACCAAACTAATTAATTATGTACGTATGATTAAAAGAAGAGAAAACGATTTTTCTCTACAACATCTTTTTAATACACTTTTCCAAAAGGAAAATCAACATATTTAAGAATTGATTGAGAGACCACTCATCTTGGGCATTATGTGGAATTGGGACGAAGATTGAAGGTTTTCTCAAGTCTTATCTTTTGAATTTTACTGCATCAAGGTACGCTTTCTCTTCTTTGTTCTAGAATTCAAGGTTATATGTTATCTCTCACGAGTGAAGTAGATCCTTGTGTTGCTTCCGCTCCGTGTTTTTTTTGAGATGCAAAACCAGTTTTTCTAACATTTGGTATCAAAGCAAACTTCAATATCATGCTTGCATAACATGTGATTGGGTTTTCGAATGAAAGAAAACCGTTTTCTTGGTATTTCAAAATCTTGCAGTAGTTTTTTCTGCATTACATTTTGTTCTATGAACTTTAAACCTATGTTCTGTGATTAATATATGAGATATATTAATTGTTTCTTGATTCGTTGAGATCACGATTATAGCTTTTTGCTTGGTGCTGTGTGTTTCTAATCTTTGCATTAGAGTTGAACACGATGGATAAAAATTGCTACGTTTCTTATCAACATAGATTGTCAAGATGGGTATACAATTATTAGAAAGGATATGCACATTACACCGTTGGTTATGAGTTTTTTTTTTTTTTTAAATGAGAAAGAAGACTTGAATTTTATTCCATTAAGGCATACGTAATAACCTATGATATGGCGTGTATATCTAGCAAGGTTGTGAGCTACTTTGTTACTTTCTCTACCAGCATATTGGAACCTAACCCCTCTAAAGCGATTTGCCAAGGTTTGTGCATCCCGAATCAGCAAGCCATCGGTTGCAAATGGTTGTGATGGGTCTATTAATGCCTTCATGACTGTTTGATAATCTCCCTCAAAGACAACTCTGTCAAAACCCAGCTCGGATGATAGTTCAATGGCTCGGATGGTTGCCAAGGCTTCCATTTCCACCATTGAAGATGTGAGCTGGATGTTTTGTGAAGCAGAAGCCATAACCAAGCCCTTGCTGTCACGCCATATGACTCCAATTCCTACTTTTCCCTCCTCTTGGAACGTGGCTGCGTCAATATTAGCTTTGTACCAGCCATCAGAAGGGGGTGACCACCTAGCATTAGTTCGGACTGAGGGCCTTATGCTGCTTGACTTTTGCTAAGCTGCTCTGTACTCCATCAAAGCCTCATATGCTCTCTGTGCTACCAAATTCAGAGGGAAACCTGGAGGAGCTGTTCTAACCTTATTTCTCCTTAACCAAACCAACCATGCTTGCATAGCAAAAAGTTCTCCATTGCAATCCAAATCAAGAACATGTTGGAGCAATTGTGGAAAATCACGAAATGTCGTTTGGCTTCTGAAAATCCATTGGTTATTATCATTCCACACCTATGCTAGCTCTGGGCAAGACCAGAATGCACGGAGTAAGGTCTCTTCATGTTGCGAAGGGACAGACTGAGTCGTCTACCACACAACGACACCGCAGATTCTTCTTTGTTGGAATGGCATTCATACAGGCCCTCCACAGAAAGTTTCAAACTTTGCAGGGCAATGGCATTTTCCAAATTTTTTTCCACAATGGTTTCATCAATTAAGTGTTGTTTTGTCTCAAAGGAAGGTCTGACTTTGCTTCAGTTTTGAGGAAGAAATAGCCAGACTTGACCGAGTACTCACCAAATTGCACATGAGGCCAGAATAGAGTGTTGTTTGCATTGCTTTGGTTGAGTGGGATTTTCTGTATCAGCTCCGATTCTTCTACAGTGAAAGAGTGTTGCATCAACCTATAGTTCCATTGCCTTGTGATAGGATTTATGTGGGAACTCACCTTTGCATCTTGCAAGTCTACTGTGAGGGGTCCATGGACTGTCGGAGCATGTAAAGAGGGCAGCCATTTGTTGCCCCATATTTTAATATTTTCTCCATCACCAACTCTCCACTTTGCACCCCACTAGATAACCTCCCTACCCTTCAAAATTCTCTTCCATGCATATGAGTCTCCATGACCTTCTTTAGCTTCTAGAATTAATTTGGGAAAGAACCTTGATTTAAATACTTTCTAAAACAAAGAATCATGGTTATGCAGTAGCCTCCAAGTTTGTTTAGCCAAAAGAGCATCGTTGAACAAAGCTAACTCCTTGAAGCCCATACCCCCTTCGGATTTTGGTTCACACAGTTCCTCCCATTTAATCCAATGAATCTTCCTCCGGTCACCCCATTGACCCCACCAAAACCTTCGAATGAGCTTTTCAATTTCATCACAAAGGCCCATTGGGAGCTTGAAACAACTCATTGTGAAAGTGGGAATCGCTTGCACCACCGCCACGATTAACACCTCCCTCCCTGCTTGAGATAGAAATTTTTCCTCCCAACCTTGTAGCTTCCTCCACACACTCTCTTTTATATAATCAAAACTCGCCTTTTTATGTCTCCCCACTAATGATGGTAAACCAAGATATTTTTCATAATGTAGAATTTTCGGCACCCCCAAAGCTTCTTTAATTTCTATCCTCCTAGTCTCCGTAGTGGACTTGCGAAAAAAGATGGAAGTTTTGCCTCGGTTAATTTTTTGCCCCGACAAACTTTCATAGAGAGCCAAAATTTCCAACAATTTTTGACATTCACTCCTATTAGACCTACAAAACAATAAGCTATCATCTGCAAAGAGCAAATGGGTTAGTGAGTTCGTTCACTTTTTGATGTTTAATGTTGTTTCATTGATATTGTTTATTAATATACATATGTGGCTTCATGTGAGTATATAAGTCTAAATTATAGATTTTCACATGATGTTCCTTTCGAAATTGGTTCTTGGTGTTTTGTATATGCATGATGTTACTTTGAGAATGTTAACTATGTAAACATCAAGAACAGTTACTAGAAAAATTCTGCAGAAAATTCATTTTTATGAGTCTCGATCGATCTAGAGTTCCTTTAGATCGATCAAATGCTCTTTTCGATCCATCAAGCAAGAATCGAGCATTGATCAAATCAGGCAGAGACTTTATAATGATTTTCTTTAGAATTTTCGATCGATTGAGTAAAAGTTTCGACCAATCGAAAATACTGAATTTGGAATTTTCACTTAGAAAATTCCATATTTGATTTCTCACTTTGTCCACATAGAAAAAGGAATTCTAATATGATTATGATTGTTTTCTAGTTTGGAATCCTAAATAGTTTAGGAATCCATGTAGATTAAAGTTCTAAATTAATTTAATGTTGGGAGTCATTAATAGTTGAGGACATTTATTAATCATTAATAGTTGAGGACATTCAATAAATCATATATCACAAAATAGAAATATAAAATAAAATAAAACGGAAAGAGCAAATTTTATTTCATCATATGAACATATGAACAAATCCTGCAATATATAACTCTTCAAATTCATAAACCACATGATTACTTAGATTTTATAGTAAAATAAGACCAATCCATCCATCATGACATTGTAGTATAGTCTAGGTATAATTATATAAAAATCACATTTTATTGATCATGTTTCATAAACCAAAAGTGCCATCTATACATCTAATAAAATCTTTAAAGAGTAACACATGAGAATTCTTAATTTGAATATTCGATTATATATATATATATATAGAGAGAGAGAGAGAGGGAGAGAGAGAGAGGTAGATGGTGGTGGAGGGGGGATGGTGGGGTTTGAACAACAAATAGGGGACACCATAAACAATGTTGCTAGGCTATCACTTGAACCCCCAAAAATTAATCTAAGAGGCAAGACATAAGGATAATAGGAATTTTAACAAAGAATTAATCAAGTTCCTTAAGTATCTATACATAAAAATATTAATGAGCATAATGATGCTCTAGAGTAAATTATATTTTTCCTTATTCTCTTTTTGACTTTTTCCTTAAAGAAGATCAACTAAACCAAGTAAAAACTTACCAAGAAAGCTCAAATTAGCTAAAAATTTAATGGTGGAGATGCCTATTATTTGTAGTAGAATGAACAAAATAAAAATCACAAACAGATTTGAGAAAGACACATAAGATTTCTGAAAGAAATTTTACCAAACACATGAGACGCAACAATAACAAAATTACTACACTGAATACTTTTTGACTTTTTAACACTCTGCAAATAAGCAAAAAAAAAATGTTCACTATCAATATGTTTCATATCAACATAAGGAATTTCCACAACAGTGATAGGCCAAATAAAACTGCATTCACAATTCTAAGCCAATTAAAAATAACAAAAGTCAATATCATTGAAAAATTTGGAAAGGACAACAACGAAATCACTTCAGAAAATGCAATAATACTAAAAAGAAAGGAAATGGAAAAAAAGAAAAAGAAAAAAGAAGAAGATCATTTTTTATTGTGCGTTTTGTTTACCTCAATGGTCTTCCTATTGTTGCCTTAACTTTGAAAGTTTTAGACAAATATAATTGACGTCTTCTCAAAATGGTGAAAACAAAAGCTTGATTAAAAAATATGAAGAACAATTAGTATTGTGCTAAGTTTTTTGTTGTAGATGATGGGTGATTGTATCTAAAATGTGCATTGGTGTGTTTGTGTGTGTGTATATATATATATATATATATAACATTGTAAAACTTAAATGAATAATCAATGTATGAGTGAGAGAGAGATAAAGTTGTAAAAAACTGAAATTTTGGAAGGGAAAACACTATGATGGTAGACAAACGAAGAGAAACTTAATGCTTGATGTCTTCTCAAAATGGTGAAAACTAAAGCTTAATTGAAAAATATGGAAAACAATTAGTATTGTGCTAAATTTTTTGTTGTAGATGATGGGTGATTTTATCTAAAATGTGTATTGGTATATATAACATTATAAAAGTTAAAAATAAATAATCAATGTATGAGTGAGAAAGAGATAAGGTTGTGAAAAACTGAAATTTTGGAAGAGGAAACACTATAACAGAAGATAAATGAAGCGACACTTGAAATGTTATTTCTATCCACTAAAAAAATAATGACTTATTCAATTTTAAAAATTACTTGAAAGTAGAAAGAAGAAAATGAAAAGTTGAAATCAATTTAGGTAGCTGAATAGTCAAATATTTGTATCGAATGAATAATAATGTTTGTCCATGATTTGTAATTAATTATTTTATATATGAAATTAAAAAATCATAAAGAGAAAAATGATTTAAAAAGAAAAAGAAAAAGAGTATGATGTGGTAGATAAACGAAGAGGCACTTAATGCTTGATGTCTTCTCAAAATAGTGAAAATTAAAGCTTAATTGAAAAATATGGAAAACAATTAGTATTATGCTAACTTTTTTGTTGTAGATGATGGCTAATTGTATCTAAAATGTGTATTGGTATATATAACATTATAAAACTTAAAAATAAATAATCAATGTATGAGTGAGAGAGAGATAAGGTTGTGAAAAAATGAAATTTTGGAAGAGGAAACACTCTAACGGAAGATAAATGAAGGGACACTTGAAATGTTAATTTTATCCACTAAAAAGATAATGATTTATTCAATTTTAAAAATTACTTGAAATTAGAAAGAAGAAAACGAAAAGTTAAAATCAATTTAGGTAGCTAAATAGTCAAATATTTGTATCTAATGAATAATAATGATTGTACATGATTTGTATTTAATTATTTTATATAAAAAAATTAAAAAAATCATAAAGAGAAAAATGATTTAAAAGGAAAAGAAAAAGAGTATGCTATGGCTGATGAGGTGGCTCAATAGGAGCATAGCAACATTAAATGCTATGTTTCAGCTTTTAGATATATATAGATTCTAATAAGATTAGAATTTATGTATGATTAAAGGTTCTTGATTTATAAGTTTTTAATGAGATTAAAGTTCTAATTAAAAGGTATATAGATTCTAATGAGATTAGAATCCTTTATCAAGTAAGTTAAGGATTGAGTTCTTTATAACTAATTTTTGATTTGTTAGAGTATAAGGAATCCTAAATAGTTTAGGACTTCCAATTTAGTTAGTGATTCTAATGAGATTAGAGCCTTTAACAAATGCAAGGTTATAAATTGGGATGAGATCACAATAGTCTAAAGAAAATCCAAATAACAAGTGGGAGTGTTGAATTCAAAATAACCCTTTTGTTAAGTTTATTGTAATGTGAGAAGGTACCCTGTCTTGGCGTTGAGCCTTGCATTCCATGCGGAGGGTATTTACTTCATGGATTACATGATTAAACTTTTTTGTGATTACACGAATATTCGTTACGTAATTAGGACGTGACTTAGTCACTTCACATCGAATTTAAACAATTAAACACATTTGATGTGTAGGGTTAAAATTGTGATAAGATCACAATGATTTCAAGAATGTCCAATTGTTTTAAAATTTCTAGTGGGAGAGAGATTCAAGGGTTAAGTCTCATGACCTCCATTACCGGTTTATAGTAGTGTGATTAGGCACCTCGCCTTGGCATATATGCCTTGCCTTGCTCCCTACGGAGGGTGTTTAATTCATGGTACTACAAGTTAAACTTCTTAATGATGGATGAAGTGTATTTTTACATTGAGAATGACCACGCTACCGTAGAGTTACTTGGTGACTCACATAGAGTCTAGGCAATGGTGTACACTAGACTAAGTGTAATGTTAACCTCCTAATGGAGCTATGTCATTATTACCTAGAGGCTAAAGGAAGAATGACAAATTATTTTTGTTTGGTAAGAGTTATCATGATAGCATTAATAATTAGAATAGTTCTCACTTGATCATAGTGATTGGTATGACCTCGCTACCAAGGAATATTAATTGCAGGATTGGGTTGTCGTTGTACCTAATATAATATAGTTTTAGGGTTCCATATTTTATGGCTGTGGATGCAAAATATAATGTCCTTGTAATTATCTTTATAGTCTCAAGTTAAATTTCAAAAATTTTTGTTCTCTAGCTACTATTTTAATTGAATCACATTGACTAATAAATAATTTTGGACTTTGTGCTTAAAGGAGCTGAAGAACATAAATATGTTTCGATTCAACATTGTCATAATTTACCTATACATTGGCTTCATCTCAATTGTGTTACAGCATGAGATGCAAAAGTTAGCACTAGGTTTAGACTTCATATTTAGTCTAAATGAGATGTTTGGTATGAAATATTTCGCTACTAGGCAATATTCGATATAAATCATATTGAGTGCTAAGGAAGGCTTAAGGACTTCCAATTATATGTCATTTTATGAATTTTTTTTTTTCATTTTTAAACGAATTGGAATCCTTGGATGTAGAGGTTAATTGTTAATCTCATATGGATATGATCCACAAGTTCTTGTTAGAATCATTCGATCAATTCATATTGTTTTGAAAATAAATAAATTCTTTTTATATTATTTGAGTTGATAAATGAGTTCTACGTAACAGAAGACATCCTAAAAGCTAAGGCTAGCATCAATATGACTTAATTCAAATTCTAAGCCTTAACCGAAAGGTAAGGGTAAGAAGAAGAATAATACCAAACATTTGGGCAAGCTAGTTGTCCTAAGAGTTGCCAAAAAGGAAATTAGACTCAAAAGCATGACCAAAAGGAAAATGTTTCCATTATGGTAAAGCTAAGCATTGTACATAATTGTAATCTAGATGGAAATATATATGTTTTACTTTTAAAGAGAAATTTTTCATCCTTTAGTATTGTATGTTTTGGCACTTAAGTCTAGGTTTTATTAATCTAAATGATATTCTAGACTAGTGAAAGATGGACTTTTAGAACCATTAGTTTTTGTTATATTCGAATTCTATTTAGAGGATAATATGACCTATGGCTCCTTTATTGTAAAAGAATATAGTTCCAATGGCTTCTTTAAGTCAATGCATACATGTGTTGGAAAATTTGGTTTTGCATCTCATACAAAACACACAGTGGAAGCAACAAACACGGATCTACTTCATTCATGAGAGATAACATGTAACCTTAAATCCTAGAACAAAGAATAGAAAGCATACCTTGATGCAGTGAAATTCAAAAACAAGACTTGAGAATACCTCCAATCAACATCCCAATTCCACATGGTGCCTGAGATGAGTGATCTCTCAATCAGTCTTTATGTACATTGATTTTCAAAGAAAATTGTTCTTTTTCTCATTGTAGAGAAAAACTGTTTTCTTTTCTTTTCATCATACGTACATTCTAACTACCTTAGTAGTTACTTTATTTAATAACTCTTATTAAATAAAAACTGATTATCTAATTGGGTTAGCCTTTTGGGCCTGCCCAATTGGGTTTTAGTTTGTGGCTTGAGATGGGACCAAAGGAAACAAATAAGACTCTAGCTCCAATGGTCCTTGAGCTTATCTATCAACTCTTGACAAATCCGAAGTTACCATTAATTATATTTAATACCACTATATAAATATAATTGCACTCTAGACTTTATTAATAAATTATACCCCAAGACTCTAAAGATATAATTTGACCCCTCCATGAAATATCCATAGTGAACAAAGTCTTAATGAACTGTCACTTTATAAACAACTATTTTATCCTTGAGTACCTGGTTTAATATTTTAGTTATTCATATTTATTGAAATCCAATTTTAATAAATATAAACTTTAGTAACTCCTTACTAAAGTGGGCGCCCTGAATAACTAGTTCCCATTAAACTTATCTCAAGGAGATATTTCGTGTCTCTATAAAAAGAGATTATGGATTCCATCTTGAGAATATGTGTTCTCTCAACACTACATGTGGTTACCCAAGATGCTGAGATTTTGACCGTGAATATTAGATCTAACTCTTGATATATCAAAGTGTAAAGTTGTGATTCACAACTATGTTTTATGTTGGCTTTATTCTATGACAAAAAGTGTTGTAATTGTATAAATTTGTTTCCTTGTATTTTTGTGGGATTAAATTGTATTGGATTTAGTATTAAGTTGGTGAAGACTCAAACTTAATTGAAGATCAAGTGAATTTCGCGAGAAGCTCGCGAGAAGCTAACCCGCAAAGTAGCCACGTGAGAAGCACATGACTGGAAGCTGAAAAGTCATGCCAGGCTGTCAGTTTTGCGAGTGTGTCGTGGGTAAGGCCTTCCCGCGAGGTAGTTGCGAAACATTCTGCTTGGACGATTTTTAAGTGTGACTTTCTTACCTTTCATTCGTACTATATATACCCTCATTAACCATAGAAATTGTAAGGAGGCCACTCAGAGAAAAAAACCCTAGATAGGTTTTCAACAAAACACACACCCATCTTTTTGAGAGAGAACTACTCATCCTTAGTGAGAAATCATTGTAGCCTCTTCTCCTTCCCTCTCCCTTTGTCAAACCTCGAGAGGAGATTTGTACCCAAACACAAACCACACCTATTTAAAGTGTAGAGAGTGTTTTGGAGCTTAGGAAGCTTTAGGGATTTGCCAAAAGAAGCCAGTGAGGTTTAGCGGATGCAATCAAGCGTATTGCGGGATCCGGAAAGCTAGACAAGACATGGTTCCGAGAAGCCTTGTTGGAGTAAGAGCTTTGAGGGATTAGGTACACTGAGTAGATGAGGCTTGGAGGGTCTCTTGCTATTTGTGTATCCCAACTTATTGTCTAGTGGATCGATTTACCGCTTGGAGGGCGGCGGAGAGATTTTTTGCCGAGTTCTTCGGTTTCCTCTTCGATAACATATCGGTGTGTTATATTGTGTTTGCATTCTTCTTCCATACTCTTTTAAGCTTTTATTTTACTGCTGTGATATGTTGAATATGGCTTAGACTAGTTATTTTGTTTATCCGCTTGCATTTACTCTATTCTGCATTTAGTTTAAGTTAGAGTAAAATCAACTGAGCCATAATTTTTAATTTGGGGGTCTAAATAGCTCTTGTGTTTTCACACATTTTTGAGCTTTCACAAAGTAACCTACATTTCATGATTGAGTTCACTATCCTCTCAGGATTGAGAGTAATTATGTTCAATATGTCTTACACACTTAAGACACATCAACACATCAACTAGAAGTCTCCACTTCCATGATCAAGACAAACCATCTTAGTTAATGTGTTATAATCTTCGCAGATGAAATGCCTAATTTCATCACCGACTACAAACTATATTTTGAGTTTACAGGGAACTTGTGATTTATATCTTCTGTGACTAAATCACATAGAATACATCTTAAGGACTATGATAATGTCCCATTAGTTCATTTCTAAATAGTCTCATATAATTAAACAATTTAATTATTTATGACATGCCAATAAATTGAATTTTTAGGGCATAAACCCCAACAACATAAAGGAGGAATAGGGCTCTTTAGACATCTAAAGTACATGATAAGTTTTTCTATTTACTTATTTCCTTTTGGAGATATACTCTAATTATTACTATACATTTTCTAAAATTGATTCCAAAAGTTTGTTCCTAGGACATTTGTCAAATTGTGGATTGAGTGAAAACCTAGTATATGTTACTTTCACTTTTAAGGATGTCCAGCACTTGTCCTAGAAAGGAAGTCTGACAAATTGGAACCAAAAGGCATAAAAAATGTGTGTTTATGTTGGGTATCCAAAAGGAATTGCGGAAGATTATTGTAGTAGTAATAAAGATAACAAGGTGTTTGTATGTACAAATACAAAGTTTCTAGATAATGACTATGTGAATAATCTTAAAGTTAAAGATAGAAGTTTTCTAGAAGAAAAATGTCAGAATCTATTGTAGGACAACTATAAAATACATTTAGAAATGAGATGGTTGTATTAGATACACCACAATACATTATTCTATAAACAGTTAGTACACCAATACAATACCGTAGTGGGAGGATTATTAGATTACTTGATAAATTCGTACTTTTGGAATAAACTTGTGAAGTCATCCCATAAGGATATGAATTTGATCTTCGGTCCTATGTAGAGGCAATAGATGATATGAATATGGATTATTGGATCATAGTTATGCAAACAAAATTAGATTCTATTTAAAGTCTAGAACTTGTAGAGGCACCTAATGGCATTAAGCCTATTGTTTTAAATAGGTTTACCATAAAATGAGATTGATAGATTAGAAGGTGTAAACCTTCAAATTCAAGACTAGTGGCAAAAAGATTTACTTAGAAAGATATGGATCGATCATGAAAGAGGTTTTTTCGCCAATAGTCATGTCAAACTCTATCTAGATTCTCTTATCCATTATATTTTATTTGGATGAAATATGGCAATGGATATCAAGAATGCTTCTCTTAGTGGCAATCTTGAGAAAGACATCTATATGATGTAGCTAGACTAGTTCATAGCAAAGAACCAGTTATATATAATATGCAAGTTGCTTAAAGTCCATTTATAGACTAAAGTAAGCATCTAGATCATAAAATATCATCTTTGATCAAGAAATCAAATTGTTTGATTTTGATCAAGTAGTGATATGCCTTAGGTGTGTACAAGCTATATAGAGTAATAAATCTCTTAATGTTTGTTGATGACATTCTAATCATTTAGAATGATGTATTGATATTGTCATCAATAGAGTTCTTTGTTGTCAAGACCAATTTGATATGAAGTACTTAGGTGAGATTGGTCACATCCTAAGATTTAAACTTTGGTAAGATTCAGAAATTAGGATGTTGGGTCTATCTCAAACCACTTAAATAAATTAGATTCTAGCCAAGTATAGCATGTGATACTTCAAGAAAGGATTCTTTCCTTTTAAGTTTGAAGTTCCTTTGTAAAGGACTATAGTCCTAAGACATATAAAAAGGAAGAGAATTTGAAGACAATTCCTTAAAATGTTAATAGGAAATCTTAGTTATGCTATGCTATATGCTAGGCCAAGTATCTATTTTGTAGTGGGCATGGTAAGCATATATCAACTAAATCCAGGATTACTTAACTTAGTGGGAGTAAAGCTTATAAATTATATGCTTGTCCACCAAAGTGAGGATTTAATAGTTATTGGTTGTACAAATACTGACTTTTAGTTTGATTGTGATTCATGAAGTTTGACTTCAGGATATGTGTTCACTCTAGGTGGTGAAGATACACATTAAGCGTAAGTATCATCTCATTAGAGAGATACTAGAGCGTGGAATGTGGTAGTAGAAAAGATAATTATGCAATAAATCTAGTTGAAACTTCTTTCCAGACCTTGCCTTAGAGTGACTATGATTTACTCTAAAGGGAAATAAGTGTTAGATATATGCAAAATTGTCTTTGAGGGCAAGTGGGAGATTGTTAGGGTTTATGCCCTAAAATCCAATTTATTGGCATGTTATAAATAATTAAATTGTTTAATTATATGAGACTATCCATAAAGGAACTAATAGGACATTATCATAGTTATTAAGATGCATTGTATGTGATTTAGTTACAAAAAATATAAATCACAAGTTCCTTGTAAACTCAAAATGTAGTTTGTAGTCTGTGATGAAATTAGGCGTTTCATCTGTGAAGACTATAACATATCAACTAAGATGGTTTGTCTTGATCATGGAAGTGAGGACTTTTAGTTGATGTGTTGATGTGTCTTAAGTGTGTAAGACCTATTGAACTAGACCGCTGTGAGATTAATTTTTCAATTAACAACTGTCACTCGAATAATAAATCTCATGACTTCTAATTTCATAAACTCTCAATCCTTAGAGGATAGTGAACCCAATCATGAATTGTAGGTTGCTTTGATATATCAGGATTGAGATCTAATTTAAAGGTCGAAATCTCAGTATGTTGGGTAATTGCATGTAGTGTTGAGAGAACACATATTCTCAAGATAGAATCCATAATCTCTTTCTATAGAGACACGAAATATCCCATTGAGATAAGTTTAATGGGAACTAGTTATTCAGGGCCGGCCAGTAAAAAGTTACTAAAGTTTATATTTAATGAAATTAGATTTCATAAATATGAATAACCAAAAGATTAGACCGGGTATTTAAAATATAAAATAGTTGTTTACTAAGTGATAGGTTATTTTTCTTTTTTCTTTTTTGAGCGAAGTGACAGTTTAATTATGACTTTGTACACAATTGATATTTCATGGAGGGGTCAAATGAATCATATTAGAGTCTTGGGATATAATTTATTAATAAGGCCTAGAGTGCAATTATATTTTCATAGTGGTACTTGTTATATAATTAGTGGTAACTTTGGGCTTGTCAAGAGTTGACAGATAAGCCCGAGGCCCATTGGTAATAGAGCCTTATTTGTCTCTTTGGTCCCATCCCAAGCCACATACTCAAGCCCAATTGGGCTGGCGCAAAAGGCTAACCCAATTAGATATTCAGTTATTTATTTAGTAAGAGTTATTAAATAAAGTAACTGCCAAGGTAGTTAATTATGTACTGTTAGGTTCTAAAGATTTAGGAACTAATGTATTTAGAACTCTAATGTGTAATGTTGGCAAACCATGATCAAAACAGTTGTTAGTCTTGTTTAGACTTGCTCAAAGTGTGTGCGTTTATGTAAAGTTGGAATCGAGTGGCTGCAGAAGTATTAGTGACTTTCAGCCTGGCTCGATTGATCGAAGCTTAGATTTGATCGATCGAATATCAGGCAGAATATTTTTTTCTGCAGAATTCCAACTCAGCCCTAGCTCATTAAAACGTTTAGGGTTTTATGTTTTGCCCTAGGTATATAAGGCAAACCCTAGCAATGTTTTAGAGGTTGCTTATATTGCTGTTTGTGTGAATCTCTAATGAGATCTGAGAGGTGCTTACCTTCACACAAGCTTAGGATTATCAAGAAGGCGATTTCTTCAAGAGCTTGATGATCATTCGTTGCTACCATAAGAGCTTAAAGATACACAAGCGGGTGTACTTGTACTTGTTGGAGTATCCAAGAAAGAAGGAGTCCGTGGTCTCGGAGCCTGCACGTGGTCGTGTCAGTAAGTTTTCTACTGGTGGGTAGCAATAGAATGTTAGTGGTCTAAGTTCTATTGTACAAACTTCGATTCTTTATAGTGGATTCAAGTTTACCTTGAGAATAGCTAGGTTAAATCCTCCCTAAGTTTTTTACTGGTTTGGTTTTCCTAGGTCATCATATCATTGTGTTATTTATTTTTTCTGTTGTTATGCATGATATGATTGTTTAATTGTGATAATCTAGATCTGAAATTTGGACTAAGTAATAACTTGGCTAATTAACTAGGTTAATCCGGTTGCGTTTTAAGCTATCTAAAAATGAACATGTACGTATGATTAAAAAAAGAGAAAACAGTTTTTCTCTGCAACATCTTTTGAATACACTTTTCCCAACTGAAAATCAACGTACTTAAGAACTGATTGGGAGACCACTCATCTTGGGTATTATGTGGAATTGGGATGAAGATTGAAGGTCTTCCCAAGTCTTGTCTTTTGAATTTTACTGGATCAAGGTACGCTTTCTCTTCTTTATTCTAGAATCCAAGGTTATATGTTATCTCCTATGAATGAAGTAGATTTTTGTGTTGCTACAATTATGGGCATAAAACTTCACGTGTACAAATTCATTCCTCAAGATGGCACCTCAATGGTGTGGCTTAGAGCACAGTAGCATTGTGGATCGAGAGCTAATGTTTTTGCCATTCAGAGTTATTTATTTATTTATTTAATTTTTTTTTTTTGGGTTTTCTTCAATTGTGTGGAATTTGGGGTTTTTTTTTTTTTTTTTTTTTTTCCCAATTTATACCCAACCTATAGCCGCGTTTGACAAAACGTAGCTATAGACATGCTTAAAGCCGCGTTTATAGAAACGCAGCTGTAGGAAGAATAAAGCCGCAATTTAAAAATACGGCTATAGGCCCTTTTTTCAAAAAAAAAAAAAAAAAAAAAAAATTGTTCAACCTATAGCTGTGATTGAAACACGTGGCAACAGGCAACACTATAGCCGCGTTTCTGTGAAACACGGCTTTAGATGTGCCTATGGCCAAGTTTCCTAAATGCGGCTATAGGACATCTTTTTTGAAAAAAATAAAACAAAATACCGATGGGGCTATAGCCGCATTTTTAAAACACAGCCTAAGCCCTACCCATATAAACGCAGCTACAAACACCTTAAAACACGGCTACAGATCTCACCTATAGCCGCAAGTATTAAACGCGGCTATAGGTGAGACCTATAGCTGCGTTTTTTAAGAACGCAGCTGAAAGTCACTCTATAGCTGCGTTTTCCATAAACGTGGCTAAAAAAACGTAGCAATAGCTTGCGTTTTTTGTAGTGTTATGTTAGTAGAATCTTTCAAGTAGCTAATTGCTACGTCATTTGAAGTAGCATTATCCACCGTCAAGGTGAAAATCCCCTCAATATCCCACTCTCCTATACAAGATTCAACTATTCTACCAATGGTTTTCCCCCTATGGTTATCAACAATTAAAAAAAAATTCAAAATTCTTTTATGTAGCTTCCAATCATCATTTATTAAATGACAAGTAATACACATGTATTTAATATTTTGCATTGAAGTCCAAGTGTTAGTTGTAAGGAAAAGCCTATGACCTCTCAAGGCATTTCTCAACATATCCTTCTCGTCAAAGTAAATCAAACTCACATCTTTAGCTACTGTAAAGCGAGATGGGATATTACAATTAGGTTGGAAGACATTACAAAACCTTATGAAACCTTGATTCTCTACAAACCTAAATTGATTTAGGACAATATCTACAATTTAATATTTGTAATAAATTAAGTTTAAGTATTTTATGTAAAAAACGTTATTTTAGGTTTAGGTGATTTATTTCTTTGTTTTTAAGTGCTTTTAATGCTTTTTAGGTCAAATTTGGTTCTTGTTATGGTTAGGTATCAATTAGGAGTTATTTTAGAATATATTTTCTTGTCTATTAAGTTTTATGAAGCTCTTAAATAGGCCCCTAAGTCTGTACACGTTTTTTGAACAATTATTCAATCAATAAAATTCAAACTTTTGTCTTACTATTTTCTAGTGGATTCCAAACCCTTTCTCCTTGTGGATTCATGGAACCCTCGTGGATTCGAGGTTATTTTTAGAAGCAAACGTGTTTTGTTCCTTGTTTTCAAGAAGTATACGTGTTTTGCTTCTTGACGCTTCCGCATTCCCGCATTAGTTGGTATCAAAGCCTTAACTTACCCTGGTCTGATTTTTAACTAACGAGACGGTAACCACCACCACAACAATGACGAATAACTTAGCGAGTATTACATGATGTACAACAAGAACTCACAAATATCTATGCTTGGATGATGCCATTGAAGAATGGAAATAATAGGGATAACTGTAGCGGAGACGTAACTCATGGGCAACTTATTGGTAAGCAAATCTCATATAGGCCTTATAAGAGAATTGCAAGTTTTAATGGTTATTTTTTAAAAGAAGATTTTCTTGATTGGTTACTTGATTTAGAGGATTTATTTGACTATGAGAATATTTATTATGAGAGAAAAGTTGGACTTGCTTTATATAAACTTAGTAAGTATGCCTTATGTTGGTGGGAACGAGTACAATCTAATAGAATCCGACAAGGTAAAGACAAAATTCATTCATGGCCAAGGATGAAAAAGATGCTTGCTATCAAATTTTATCCTTTGGATTGTGAAGAAATCTTGTCGTATACTATACAAGATTATTATTGGCCAAGAAGTTCATACTTTAATTATTTTGAAGAGCCATATATTCCACCAATAAGAGAGGAATTGCATGTTGAAAAAAATACTTTTCTTGAAGAATAAGTAGAAGTCAAAGAAGAAACTATAGAGAATTCTGAAGAACTTAATGAAGACATGGTTATAGAAGAAGAATCTAAAGTTAAGACTGTGGGGGAGATTATTGAAGAACCTATCATAGAGAAAGATCTTGAAGTCGAGATGGTAGAGACAATTGAAGAAGAAATTAAAGATGAAAGTTTCAAGGATCTCAGTAAAATCAAATCATATGATTGTCAATCTCGAGATCCTTTTATTTTGGTGGTAAGCAATACACCAAAATTTATTGATTTTATTGGGGTTGATAGATTTGATTCAATTGTTAGTTCTTATTTGGTAAATTTCTACAATCACATGAAGACTAAGGAAAAAGAAATTCAAGTTGATTTGTTTATTCATTGATGAGTTGCAAGTATGGAAAGAAGATCGAGGGGCTCAAGCATTCGAAGTATTTGTTTATTTGGAGCAGAAGATTTCAAATTTCAAAGATAAACTCGAGGACAAGTTTGTTTCAAGTGGAGGGGTCTGATGTAGGACACGGTCAAATATTCAAATTTTATAATTATTTATTTTTAGTATTATTATGTAAATTTTGTTATTTTAGGGTTAGGTTATTTATTTCCCTCTTTTCAGGTGTTTTTAATGTTGTTTTGTCAAATTAGGGTTTTATATGCTTTCGTAGCCGCCTTAGGGTTTATAGTTGCCCTAGGTTTTGTTTTTACCATTTAAACGCATTGTAGCCTCTAAAGGCAATTCAATTTTTAGATTTATTGAAATACAGACTTTGTCTATTTTTCTCTAGTGGATTCCAAGACCTTATCACCTTGTGGATTCAAGGAACCCCTCGTGGATTCGAGGTTTACTACCCAGAAAATAATAGTTTAGTTTTTGTCCATTAAACAGAGTATTATGTGTGCTTTCTTCAAGATTCTGCGACATCATAAATGGAAGCTCATCTAATATTATCATCTTAGCAAGAACTTTTCTACCCATAGAGTTTGTAGAGAGAACTGAGTGAGATTGAGACTTGGGAGAGTGGCTTGAGTGAGATTCAAAGAGCTTGAGGCCTTGAGAGTGAAGAGTGAGGAGAGGCTGGAGAGGACTAAATGAGTGAGAGAGACTAGAAACCTAGGTTTTTATTTATTTATAAATTTCGGGTCAAGCAGTAGCTTAATAAGCACCCAAAATCGACAATAACTTGAATTTAAGACTCGAAACCCAACCCAAACATACTTAGACCCGCCCAAACCATGTTGGGTCTGGTCCCTGCTCACCCCTAAAGTCGGTTAATGAGAACCATGTCTTTTGGTCATTGAGTATCAAATCATAGATCAAACACATCATGGGGAAAAAAAAAAAAAAATTTGTTGGATTCTTGTAAATCATCACTGCTTCACAGATTTTGCTTAGGACATCACTATCAATTTGACCTTACATTTTGAGGTATGTTAACCAAATTGATGGCAAGTCAAAAAGAATAGGGATGAAATTAATTACTACCAAAATGCAGTGAACAAATTGACAGAAATCCTAAAATATAGGGACTAAAATGGTATTTTCGTCTAACTATATTTACATCGGATCAATTTTCCAATACATATGTGACATGAGTTCAACTTTAAGCAATACTGCACCATTTAATATTTTTTTTAGCAGATGTGAATTTTGACAAATCTACATTACATTATTTTTGTATATTTTCTGTACTTGCAAAATTTCAAGTTACAAAGTCTAAACTGTAGTGATACCTACCATTCAACAACTTGAAATAGCTTCATTGCTTAAAATATTGTAAACATGAAACTTCAAAATGCCCAGTACGGTTCATCTAAAAAGGTTCATCTTAAAATGTAATCTGATTCAATTGAGGAATCTAAAATGATCAAAGCCAGAACTTAAACCTTATTGAGCAACTGTCTAATCATGGAATAAATTTTTAAAATTTTCCGTACAGAGTAGCACATACACATTATATGTAATGTAATGTAAGTACGATTCTGAATCAACAGTAATATGCACTTTCATTATTATGTTCCAGAGAAGTATAGTTGTTTTTCAAGATGTAGAATGCGAAGGTCCTCTCTGCGGTGACATTCTCACGCTGAGGAGCCGCTACTTTGTATTCTTTTGTCCAAAACTTCTTCACTCCATGGTCCTGTATGAATAGCTTATAAATATTTTTGCCAATGCAATAACCAATGATCCAAACAGTAGACAAAGTTTTTTACAACAAATTTCATAATTTTTGAAGTGGTTGATTGTGAATAACAGGCACAATTGACACTTGCTTTCTTCATATCATTCATTACAGACCACTTCAACAATTATGAAATTTGTTGTGAAATTTTTTTAATTCGTAGCATATGAGAGGAAAGTGCATATAATATAACATATTAATCTACACTCAGAATATAGGGTACCTTTTAAAAAAATAAAGAAGAAAAGAAGAAGAAGAAGAGAATGTAGGGTACCTCGGGAAAGCTTTGTCAATAGTATTCTAACTAGTCCAATATGCATAATAGAATCATCAATAAATTGAACTACGTATATCATATAAAAAGTCAGATTGAGCTATAGTTTTCTCATTTCTATGTAACTATAAATTGATTCATTGCTAGCTTCCTTACCTATTCTTCATTTTATTTCACTTCCATTTTCAATACCTTTCTGCCCCCATGACTGAAATCAGGCTTCCAACATGAGCCACCAATTGAAATCCACTGTTAATCCTTTTAATTTGATGATGAGTGCACCTCTTGCGTACTATATCATAACAAACCAATTTACCCCAACCAGTCTGAAACAAAATCCTGCCATTTCTCAGAAGGCATAAAGGCGAAAATGGACCCCTAATGTTCGGACTGGTTGATACAATGGCGTGTTCTTTTACCCATTTTCTCTTCCCACCATAATCTTTCATCGCCCATATATGCGCACAGTCAATGTGGACATTATTAACAATGCAAAGACAACCTCCTAGCACCATCAATTCAGAATAACATTCAAAATCAAGACTACAATCTGGACTCGGAACTCTATAGATTTTTTCATCTGACAGGTCAAGTGAAACTATGGGATGCAATCCAGCCTTTTGAGGCCATTGAGTTTGGCTACCCAATGAAGAGCTCCATTAACCGAAACTTTTGTTGATCTATGCATGTAGTAAGGACGAGTTTTCTTGATCCTCCACTTGTTAGTGCCTAGAGTACACACCTCAATATGTTGATCATTATCAATGTTTACTATTCTGACCACCTTGTACTCATTGGTTATTGAATGAAATCCAAACCCGTAAGCCGAGTAAAGATGCTTGGGAAGCAGACAATCGAGCAATATATTGAATTCTCCTGTCAAAGGATTATAAATGAAGATTTGTTCGTGGCGAGAGTGATGGTTGGAAGGATTGAGCAATCTGTGAGGAAGGAAACGTGACAAGAAATTGGAAGGAGATGGAACGATATTGCTAGTGTATAAGAACGGCAAACCATTGCATGAGATAACATCATTGACAGGAACATTGATCTTAGATTTGAAGGGGATGTTTTTTATGTTCTCGGATAGTTTTAGTTCATCTCTGGCATCATGGATATGAACGAGTTCGAAATAGTATAGTTTGGTTGAGAGAAAGATGAGAGAGGGGTTAGTGTGAGAATCATGACGGGCTGAGTGCAAGGAAAGGAGAGAAGGGTGTTGCACCAAACTGCGCCAGGCACTGCTGACACGTCTGCAATGGAAGAGAGAGCCTGGGGTAGTCTTGAAGAAGATGTCTAGAGAGATTTCTTGTGGGAGATAATCCATGATCGTGATTTTAACTTATAGCTAACCATAATATTTTCACAACAAATTTAAATTTTATCCTAATCAATTGCCCTTATTAGTCCAATCCTAGTCAACCATCAATCAGCATCGTGGAGCCCTCAAAGAAAGTAACCACAAAATATTCTTGCAACATCAATTCATTCTTTTTATAATTGATTTCAAAATTTAAAAATTTAATAACATAGAGATGTATTATAAAAGGAGATGAAATATTGGGTTTCATTAGCTCAATTGTAAAATCTCATCTCTTGAATAAGAGATTTAGGCTTAACTTGCCTACACTAAAACGTAAAAACCAATTAATATCTTAAGTTGATGATAGAGTAATTATCATTAAAGGATAAACATACTATCTTATCTAACTGAAAAAAAAAAATGGAGATGAAATCTTAGCATAGGCTATAAATGAAATATATATTCTTCATTTATTTTGTTTTCTTTTAGTTTCTATGGTTTGATACATGAGTGTTTGTGCTTGTGATGGAGTGTGGACCGATAAACCTACTACCTTGATTTCATCACATAAGCCGACAAAGAAGGAATAAAAAATACAGAAGCAATTTCCAAATGGGTACTCATTAGAAACATTAGGGTATATTCTCCCTACTTAAACTTTAAACAAGCTTGTGCCAACAACTAAAAGTCTAGAACCTTATTTAATTAAACATTGAGCTTTGGTTTTCAATTCCTTCATTGGTGGTCTTGCTTTCAAAATACTAGTCTAAAGTTATGTGCTGCACTTTCTAATTGGCAGATAAGATGAAGACTTCAATTGCATTAAATAACCATCTCAAGATAGGGATAGGTTAGGGAACCTGTAAAGTAGCTTCACCAAATTATAGCAGGCAAAAACTGGGAGTGAAAAGAAGCCAAGAACTACAAAAAAGTTAGATACTCAAAAACAGGGTAATGGGTGTGGGAATAAAACCAAAATTTTTTTTTTTTAATGGTTTTTTACTGAAGCTGAAAGAAAGAATATGCTGATATTTAGCTAGGTTTATTTTAAATAGCCTGATTCTGAAGCTTGCAGTACTGGCAAAGGCCAAAAGAGAGTGACAAAAATGATTGAAATTGATCTTTGAGTCTGGTAATTATAATAGACTGGAATGACTAAAAATCCTCTGTTGCTCTTAGTATTCCTTTTTTTGCTCCACCAACTATACTATGTGACTATGTCATGTGTGATTTTTTTGTTCTTTTTAAAATTTGATTAATTTATAAGGTAAAAAAGGGATGTGTGACAAATTATGATTGGTGGAGCATAAAGTACAACACTAACAGTGAGACAAAGGATTTTTATACGATTAGAATAGAGAGTCCGAAACTATGCTTAAAAGTGTTCATAACAATGATACAAAAGCCATTCATCTTGTTTCCACAGCACTTGATATGATTTTTTTTTTTTTTTTTTTTAATTGCTTCTTCACATTAACAACGCTTTTCATTTTAAGGCATAAATGAGATCATTCACAAAGAATGAAGATCAAAATTTTATCACCACTTCTAGTCTAATGCTTTTTCTTTGGGTTAGGGGGTGGAGGGAGATTTTATGTTCAGTCTTCAAAAAAGCAAGGAGAACATTTCAATTTCCAGTAATATAACAGATTTCACTGCATTTTATTGGAGAGCTCACATCTATGACTAAGTTTTACAATCAAAGAGTATATAATGTTGCATTCAGATGTTCAAAATTACATAACTTGGAGGCATTGGTAATGGAAATGCAAACTATGCAATTGAACAGAAAAACATATGCTTGATTTCAGTAAGAAGCAAACTCACAGGGAAAGAAGCATCCATCCACTTTTCCATTTTGGCGCATCACCCATGAGTGAAGGCGTCAATCCAGTTGAGGCTACCCACATGAACAATTGTTCGATACCACTTTGGCATTCCTGGAAAAACAAGGTCTTTAGCTTTTGTACTTTTTGGATCATAGGAAACAAGAGCCCTGCTTCTGTACTCCAGCAAGAACTGCCCATCCTTGGTAAGGCCGACAACTCGAACAAATCTTCCTTTTGGAGTAAACCTTGAAATCTTGTAGGAGATCTCCATTTCCCTTTGGAATCCCTTAGGCACATAGTTTCCTAAGTTGAATTTCTTGATCCAAGATTCCTTCACACCATACTTTTCCATTACCCATATGTCCAATTTCCCATAATGGCAATAAACTGCAGCAGAAAGACAACCCCCTAGAACCACCAAGTGATAATTACACCTGCTTAAACCATTGCCATCAGGACTTGGAATCGCTCGGAATTTCTCGTCTGCTAAGTCGAATGAGATGATACTGCGTATTCTAGTGTATCTTCCTGGCCAAGTCACCCAATGAAGTCTTCCATTAACACACACTTGTTGTGATGGCCAATTAACAAGATGGTGATTTACCTTTTCCAAACTTCTCCAGGCTGAGCTTCCCAGAGTGAATACCTGGACCGCTGAACCTTTATTTGAATTCTTAATATACACTATCTTAACCACTTTGTATTGCTTAGTTGTGGGATGAAACCCAAATCCATATACCACCTGTTGGTTCAAATTATGCATGGACTTAGGCAGCTCTTTGCAATTCCTGGTGAAAGGGTTATATATGTATAGTGCATCATTAAATAATGAATCAGATAAGCATAGTAAACCATCACATGTGCCTACCACATCAAACTCAGGCATTGCAGAACAAAAAGGGACTTGAAATTTTTTCACCTTTTCATTGGAAGAAGGGAACTCTACAAAGTAAAGCTGGTTTTTGATGGGATAATCACAGTGAAAGATGAGACATGTTGGGTTGCTCTCAGCCATGCGTGAGCTATGCATATTGACTAGATCAGGATCTTGTCCTAACAAGCGCCAAGATCGGCATACACACCTGAATTGCACCAAAGATGATATGGGAAGCCCTGAAAGAATGTTGAGGATGATATCCCGAGGCAGAGTTTCCATTCTGTTTGTTGATTCTTCTTCTACCTTGATCCTCTTTGTTTTGTTACCTTGTGTCTCAAAATCTGACTCCATGATGACCATGTGATGGCTTACCAGAGATGAAAGATCATACAAGAGTAAAGTTGCTCAAGACAAAAGGCCTGCAAAATTGAACCTGCAGATTAGAATTTTTGGAGACTTAGATAAGATCAAACCAATATTCAGAGAGACGGATACCACAAGGAAAATATGTTGTGTGAGAGAGCCAAAGTTGAATAAAATTTTCTTTTAGAAAAGTTAATGTTCCCTTTCATTACAAAGAAAATGAAACAAAGTTCCATGTCAATGAAATGATGCCCCTGTTGACGGTGACCCACCAGTGTAAAAAAGTCGTCAAACAACAACAAAAAATGCTCTCTTTTAACGCTAATTTGTTTATTAAAATGTAATATAATACAAACTAAACATATATGTATCAGTAGGTGTGTGTGTGTATATATATATATATATATATATATATTTTTCGCTTCCTTTAAAGAAAAAAAGAAAGAAAAAAAAAAAGAATACGGCTTTCTTTTGTATATATCTGCACAAGCGTTTCTTCAATCTGGTGGAAGGATCATGCTGTTGAAAATTTGGTAGTAGAGAGTAGAGACTCGGGAGAGCCCATTTTTACTTTTATATATTCCAAAAGACGTGTGGGAACAGAAAAGTCAATACAGACAATAGATGCAGTGAACATAGACACCAAACATGAGCAAATGGCAAAGCAATGAAGAGCATATATCTTGCAAGGTAGGGTAGCCAACTAAAATCACAAATGAGCCCTGGAAGACCATTATGGCAAAACCTCTCACAACTTGATGTTATCCAATAAAAGCTATCTAGAAGAGCCCAATAATTTGGGTTATTGATCAATGACATGTTAAAAATTAAAGTTGGATTATGTATGCTGGATGAAACTCCAAAGGATTTAGAGCTAGTTCAACACCTGTTTCTATGTGTCATTTTTTAAGCATAATTTTGAATCAAAGAAATGTAATGCAATTTGAGAGTAGAGAAAAGAGAGGTCATTAGTGCATACATACAAGACAAATTCTCTCCTTCAACAATTTTAGAAATAGTTCTTTATTAGGTTTTCCCAGGAAATAAATAAAAAATAAAAAACTGTTATTTGCTACTTGCTGTTCATAAGATCTGATTTGTTTATGAAATTCCTTGGAATTTGTTTATCTGGAATAGGATTTCACATACGTTTCCCTGATGAAGGAAGGAAGTTCATACACATTGGATACTTATAATAACAAGAAAAATAGAAGTATTAACCTGCATAAATGAGAAAATCTGGTTGGATGTTTCGCATATGTGGCCCCATTGTCGGTTAGTGAATATGACATCCCCTAGTTTTAGGTAACTTATTTGCTAAAAGATGAGATAATAAAATTTTAACTTAATTTCAAAAGAGCTATTTTATTTAAAAAAGAGTGGATTTATGGGGGCAAAAAAATAAAAAAATTTTTAAAAAAAATCCTTAGTTAAAAACTATGAAACATGGACGCGGTTGGGAGGGTGCCGCACCGGAGTCCGAAGCGGCTGCCCGCATGTCGATGCTGCGTCTAAGCTTTTTTTTTTTTCTTTTTTTTTTTTCACGGATTCAGGCCGACTCAGCTTGATTCGTGCCGAACTAGGCAGATTCAGCCCGAATCGAGTCGTATCGGCTGACGACCGAAATGGCCGAAACAGGCGGAAATCGGCCTTGAATCAAGCCAGAACAGCCGAAATCGGCTTTGAATGAGACCCAAACATCCTAAATCTGTACTTCCTTAATTTTATTCTGAATATTTGTTACTTCTTTTGTGTTTTTTTTTTTTTTTTTGTGTGTTTCTTGCCTTCTTCTTTCTTTGTTTTGTGAATCAAGGCATAGTAATGTGTTTTTTAAGAATATGTTAATAGTAAAAATATATAGAAAATATAAATAAAAATATTTTTCATAATTTTTGAATCGCCGTACCCCACCGCACCCGCACCAAACTTTTTCAAAAACTGACGAGTCCCGCACCTGCACCCGAATTCGAAAACGCACCTGTGCTTCATAGGTTAAAAACTCCACTCGCAAATGAACCCTTATAGGCACCTATTTTTCTTGTTATTATTTTTTATTGAAATATTATACACTAATATGTTGCATGTTGCAAGCCCAACAGCTTAAAATCCTCCTTCTCCCGAATCTTAAGTACTTAGTGCATGGAAGGCATCATTTTGCCTACAACGTTGGGTGATAACCTATACATGGACTTGGGCAATGCCAAATAGGAAAATTGGCCAATTAGAGTATGACAGGTAGTGGACATAGTTTTTTATAGCTAATAGTTGTCATGTACTCCTGCATTTTCCCAAGTAATCCTATGCTAACGAATATAGAATTCATATTAGAAAAATGTACCCGTACACGACATTAATCTTCCCTAGTTTTTTGAACAAAAGTAATACTTATAACTAGCATGAAGCATCCCATTACCTCGAAAGTCAAAGGTGGCCCCATATACTTTTTATATAGAGGCATCTTTGATTTTTATTTATTTTTTAATCTCTACCTTCAAATTGCTCAAGACTAATGGTTATCCACGTCAACAGTTAATACTTTTGCAGTTTTTGCTGGAAGCAATAACCTCTACCACTCTTTTTGACTAGAATATTAAAAAAAAATTCCCTAAAAAAAGGGATATTAAAAAACTAAAATCAAAGTTCTGCTACAATCACAAAGACAATGATCGACTGCAATAAACTTTATGTTAATCTTTAATTTGAACCAATCTAATCCTCACAAAATGGTAGGGCATAAATAACTAGTTTAGTTAACTCATAAAACACAAAAGAATATAAAACCAGAAAATTTACATATATTGGGGTGGCATCTAGAAAGCAAACCTGCTTGAACAAAGTGAAATCATGGCCACAACACCAACTAAAGATTATTAACCCGAAATTTTACTCCATTAGATTTCTTTTTATTTTTTATTTTTTTTTGGGCAGACTTCTATAATCGATTTGTATCCTACTACTTTGAGTAATGGGTAGAGGATGCTTTACACGTACACGTTGCTTTTTGGTCAGGACTTTATGTGGACACATTTGCGTATTTGGGTGCTCCTGGCCTAGTTGTGTTCTGATTGTCGCTTATTCTGTTCTCTAGCATTGAATGGTTAAGAAACATAACATTATAAAATAAAGATTCTGGAATTCTTAAGAGTTTGATACTTTGATTGAGTATTTGGATGTCGTTAGTTTAATTCTTATTATGCTTCGTTTTTAAGTTTAATTCTTATTATGCTTCGTTTTTTTTTTTTTTCTTTTTTTCTTTTTTTTTTTCATTAAATCTAGCATAAATAGAACCTCATAAACATATACGTATACATGCCTTTGACCACTCATGTCAAGGTAGAAAAGTCACTCTAATGGCTCCTCCTTATCCTTTTACTTAAAAAAAGAAAAGAGAAAAAGTATATCTCTTTGGTATACTTTCATATTCCTAATCCATGCTTTAGACTTATCCATACACAAAAATATCTATCATACTTTAGAATTTCAGTATTTTTTTTTTTTTTTTTTTTTGTGGTCAATTCTCAAAAAAGAAAAAAAAAAATTGCACACAAATATATCATGTTTTAAGGCCCATTTAGTATTAGATTTTTAGTAACGTTGTTTAAATGTGTAGAAATACATGTGGGTAAAAAAGTGGTATAGAAATACGTGCTGTGATATTTAAATAACGAAAATTATTATTTAAACAACAATACTAAACAGACTCTTGAAATTTCAACATTTTTTTTTGTGGTCGTTTCTCACCCAAAAAAAAAAAAAAATCTTTTATGGTCTTGTAACTTGGATATATTTGGGCCTAAACATTACATACCCGTTTGTTCATAACTCCTCAGCCCTTGAATCCTCACAAGCTCTAGCTTTGCGAGCCAAATGGTGCGCAACAGTATAGCCCACAACGTGTGGTAGATATTGTTGTTGGTATACCACAAAAATGAATATTTTATCTCGACTAAAATTTAAATTACTCAACTTTTATTTCCACTGTCAAATTAGTTTTTAAGATTTAATTTTAATCAATTTAGTTTCTCATTTTGCAAAAACAAGTCAATTTGGTTCTTTTGTCCAAATCTATTGGCAAATGATATCCGTTTAAATATTATTTTTTTTAATTAAAAATTTTAACCTTTTCATTTTTTCACTTTATAATAAAAAAATGACCATTTTCTTTTTCCCCATACTGTGATACCGACCATACCACTTCCACCTTTCATTCTTTCACTGTATCCCATGTCCAAAGCATGGCAATATAATCCCCATCCCCACCTCATATAAAATTTGCAGTAAAAAAAAAAAAAAATTCTGTAATCACCCACCAATCCATCCCGCCGTTAATCCAATGAAGCTAAGAAATTTCATTTATAATAATAATAATAATAATTCATAATTCTCACAAAAAAAGAAAAAAAAAAAGAAAAAGAAAAAAAAGAGTTCATAGCAATCACACTTTTCAAATAATTTAAAGTCAATTATCCAATTTAATTGAAATGATTTCCTTTTTGATGGAGCAAACAATTATCCAATTTAATAGAAATGATTTAATTTTGTCAAATGAATAAATCAACTAGCCCAACCTACTGAGTTGAAACATTTAAGATTTTCAACCAACCCACCACATTTATAGATTGGTGGGTCGGCGACAAATTAGAATTTTCTCAACCCGCCATTGGCGGATTGGATAAAATTATTGCCCTCCACCCGCCTAACTCAACCCGTGCACACCCCTAGACATAAGTGAACAAGGATGAGAGAACATATGGATGAGAAATGGGGTTAGTTTTTTTTCAATAATCCTATACACTTCTTCTTCTTCTTCTTTTTTTTGAAAACAATAATGCTATAAACTTAATTTTATAGTAAAAATGTTTAGAAGCTTAATTATATTGTAACCAAAATAAGTCTACCTCATATTTGTAAGAGCACTAGGCTCCTCAAAAAAGCATTTCAAAAATAATAATAATAATAACTTGATGCCCTTAAAAGTCTCATGCATCAATCTTGCCACTTTATTTACCAAAACTAACAAACAAACAAGTGGTACACTTTCTTCCCTTGAAATTTGTGAAAATAACACTCCACTTCAAACTTGAAAGGAAAAAATCTTCTCTCTCTTGAGGTTTGAAGAAAATAACACTCACTTCTTTTTGTTTATATTAGTAATGAAATATTCTAAATTTTTATAAGATTTTTCTTTAACAAAGTTTATCCCTAAAAACATAATTAATAAATTTATTCCTATAAAAAATAACTGATAAATTTATAATTAAAATTCAAAGTTTATCCAACATCAAAATATTTGTAACTGCAAATCTCTTTTCAACTAGTTGAAAAAGAAATGCGAAAATATACTTTTAGTCCCTACATTTTGGGCTAATTCTCATTTTAGTTTCTAAATTGATTTTGTGTCCACCTCAGTCCTTGAAATCAGAAAATCATTTCTGTTTTGGTCCCTGCCATCAATCCACTGATAGAAAAATCCTACGTGGTTTGATCCTTACTGAAAGTTCGAATAGCGTTGAAAACACTATGAACATTTAGACTCCCAATTACAAATTATCAATTCAAGCTTATTATCAAACAATTAATGTGCGGAACATGAACATAAGCCAAACACAGAATTGATAAACAATCTTAGCCAATTATAATCACATCCACAACAAAAAATAAAAGGCAAAGATAAAGGGAAGAGAGATACAAACACAAGGACAATACGCGATGTGTTATCGAAGAGGAAACCGAAGCCCTCGGCGTAAAACCTCTCCACCGCCCTCCAAGTGGTCAATAATCCACTAGAAAATGTAGTTGGGATACATGAACAGCAATAGACCCTCCAAGCCTAATCTACCCAGGTACTTAAGCCCTCCAAACTTCTTACTCCAACGAGGTTGTGTCGAACCTTTTTCTTCTCTAGCTTACCGGATTCCGCTATAGCCCATAGCATCAACCAATAACCATTAGTCCCTTCCAAACTGCTTCCCTTAGCACCAAAAGACCTTCTCACAGACGTGGTGTGGTGAGAAAAGGATTTGGTCAAGAACCTCTCAAGGATGTATCAATAGAGAGGAAGAGAGTAGAGGAATTTAAAGAGCCTCTTAGATGAAGATTGGGGAAGAGGCAATCTTGTTTTTCTCTAGGGTTTCTCTCTCAAAATTCTCTCTAGAAACTCTCTACATTTCATGGGTATAAGAGTCTATATATAGTGGTGTGTGTTTGGAATACGAAGATGCAGTTTTTCCCAAATAGGGTGAGTTGGCGGCTTGGCCTCGTGACTAGTCTAAGTTGCAAGTTCAAGTCGCGAGTTAACAGCCTAGCCAGCTTAGGACTTTTGTCCTGTAGTGCGACAGCTGGCGTGACCCTTCACCTCCTCTTATGCTTCTCGCGTGTGCAACAGTTGGCCGCTTGCAAGTTATGAATCAGCTGCGAGTCCCTGCTTCTTTGCACATTATTGAGCAATTCTTCACACTCTCTTCACACACTACCCTTACATGAATCCCACCTAAATACAGGGTTACTAAGTGCTAAAATACAAGCAAATTGGTACGGAATAAAGCCAACAAGATGGTTGATAAATTTCAACCTTACAATCTCCCTCTTTGGGTATTCCGTGACAAAACCCTATAACAAACTCTAGAATTAACGCGTGAGTTGGGAACAGTTGGAAAACTCACTCACACCTAACTCTAGAATCTGTGAAACTTTTGAACCATAAGAACAAGTATCTCCTGAAACACAACAACACAATAAGTTCATTGTATGCAGAAACTTGTAATGCATATGGAGCAAGCACAATGCGATCAAGTACAATGGAATAAAGTAATAAACCATGGCAAGACTTAACCAAGCAATCACTATACAAGTGATCATAATGCTTATTCACATTTGGAATGAACATCCGGATATTCAAGCTGACAAACACAAGGCAAATCACTTGAATGACCAACACTCAACCAATGCACAGTACATGAAGTATATGTATCTAGGAAAAAAATCCTACAAGGGCACAAGAGTGATAGTACTTAAAAGGAAATGTATAACATTTAGTTAGAAGTACTGATTTAACAAAGCACAAAGGCTGCATAAAGTAAGGTACAAACCATAAAGCCTACAAAGTGCACAGAGACAAACCCTAAAAGCTTACAAAAGCAACATGGGTACAAACAAAGAACCTTAAAAACCTACAGAGGTATCAGGTACAAATAAAGAACCTTAAAAACCTAAAAAGGTACCAGGTACAAACAGTAAAAAGTACTTCCCTTATTATATCACTCCCTCTATCATGAATCATGGGAGTTGTGGAGAACTTGGAACATACATACCTGTAACCTGAAACACTTGCACAAAACACATTAGACCCTCAAGGTAAAGCAAGTAATAAACGGACAAGCATAATGTAACAAGTAAAATTGCGATCAAGTAAACATGATGTGAAACATGTGAGCAACTTGATCATACACCAAAACAGTCATATAGAAATGATTACAATGATCACATAGTAAAGCAAATGATCATCCGAACATGCATTCAACAAAACACAATAGCATAAGGGTGTATGCATGTTCAACACACAAGCACGATGCAATGAGAGCAATAAAGCATATCAAAGCACCATAAAGCAACGAGAAAACAAGCATAAAGTAAATCAAGGTTTTCTCAAAAAAAGATGTCTTCTCCCCCTTGGTATATGCATCTCCCCTATGGCTTTTTCCCCTTACGAATGTGCACAAGGTAGAATTTCTCCCCCTAAGAGTGTGCACATGAGTCATATAGAAATGATAATACTCTCCCCCTTTTTGTCACGAATAGACAAATGAAACAAGAGGAATGAGGGAAAGAAAAGAAGATATAAATAAAGATAAAAGATGATGCATGAGGGGTGCAAGATGAATGAGAAAATGAAACTCAAACCTAAGAAATGACATGCTAGGATGAAGAAACAATGTATGAACTAATGCATGACAAGGGTAGCAAGGTGTGCGCAAGAGGTGGCAAAGTGCAATGCATGACCAATGCATGGAAAATGCACATGTGGGGCAAGGTGTGTTAAATACACAACCAATGAACTAAACATGTTCCTAATGAGGAAACATGAGAAACCCCAAAGTTTGATACTCATCGGAGTCCAAACAAGCGAGAAAATGCCTAAGAGGCATTTTATTAAACACCTAGCGTGCACACTGTGAATTACAATGTAAAACAATGCATAAACATCATTAAATCCACCCTTAATACATGATCTTTTTGCCGCAAGGGGCCAACATCCAAAGCAAATCATTAAAAGAAACCAATCCCATATAAAAATTTGACCAAAAAAATAAGTTTTCCCAACCCCTATGATGAAAATCCCAACCAAGAGTACAAAACTCACCAAAACATAATCCAAGGATCCAAAACAAAGAAAAGAGTTTCAAATTACCTTAGAGATGTTAATGGAATGAAAAACCATTCAAATTGATTGGGTTTTGATGAAAAAATAGTGAAAGAGGGGTTTATGATAGGATGGGAGAGGTTTAAAACAGGTTTCCCACTAAAAGCCCTTTAAAAAGCTGTTTCTAGGCGTTTGGCGACTAAGAGAGTCGCGAACGAGTCGCCAGTGAGCCGCAAAACCATTCTGTGTGAACTCGCGACTGGGCAAGTAGCCAAAACGAGTCGCCAAAACTCGCGACTTGGTTTGGCAGGTTGCAAGTCGCCAAAATGAGTTGCCAAAAATTCTGACACTTGTTTTTCAACCCAGAACATGTTTAAACACTGAAAAATAATGTAAGCACTAAGCAATAACACAAAGAGTGATAAAAATCACTTCCAAAAACATATAAAATGATCAAAAATCTTTTTGGATTGATCCATATAAAGATGAGCACACACACATCACATTTAAACAAGTACAATCGAACAAATGAATAAGGCATTCATTGAACATTAGACATGTGTGTTGTGTGTGCGTATCAAGTGTGGAATAGTCCATAGTCTAGAGTGAAATTTCAATGATCAATTCAATCAAGTCATACACAACTAGTACTAAAACAAGTGGTCTATCTCAATTATAGAAATGAACATATATGATCTCCCACAAGAAAATGATTACAAATCTTAGAAACTTTTCATTTGGCTTCTGAATAAATCATAACATTTGATCCATTTTGAATCAATACATCTCATTTTGAGATCGATGCCTAAAATTTTTGATCTTTCAATTTGATGAACAAGCCTTTGGCTTTTTGGGCATCATACATTTTATTTTGGTTGCTTTCCCTTTTTCCTAGTCAAATACTAGTATGTGCGACAGGTTTTTGCAACTCAATATCTTTTTTCATTTGGAGATTTACATTTGATGAACTCTTTAATAAAAAATAACAAAACAAAGAGTGGGAAGATATATAAGTACAAGTCTACGCATGTATCAAAACCAACATGACTATTGACAAATCATTCATGACAAGCTTGAAGATCGATTTACAACAATCACACATAGATGTCAAGATTTTTCCCCACAAAGATATAAGTGCATAAAGAACAAGCTAAGCTCGTAAATGCATAAAGCCATTTGTACGAAGGTACAAGGCAAAACTTACATGTGATATGTGTTCAAACATATACGATCAAACTTTTTGAATTTTTCACTTTTTATGTAGTTTTGGATTTTTTACTCACATAAAACTAAAACATAAAAGTAAGATCAAAACAAAAACAATGCATACAAATAAATGCAAATTACACAAATACATGAAGATATGACAAACAATGCATGAAAGGTCCTACAAAGATCGAAAGAATTAGATCAAGGACCAAAAGAGCAAAAGCTCAACCATAGGAACTCTTCCTCATCCAAACGGAATGATTGTTTGGAATGAGTGTCTCATGAAAAGTGAGACGAGGGTTGGAAGAATGAGAACCGGAGATGCACATAGTCAAGGAGTTAAGAGCATTAAACACTTTCTTTAACAACATGCTATTTTCACTCAAATCCGGTTTAGCTTTCATAGCAGAACTTCGAAGAAGCTCAAGTTTCTCTTTTCTTTTAATTCTTTTAAGAGCATGAAACTTAGAGCAGTGAGGTCTTAGATGACCAAAAGCACCACAATGGTGACAAACAATGTGTCTAGGTCCACTAGGCTTTTTGGGGAGGGATATAGCAACATGTTTTTGTTCTCTCTTCAACTTAGAACATTGAGGTCTTATGTGACCGATCACACCACAATGGTAGCAAGTTGGAACAAACTTAGATCCATCCAAAGTCTTAGGTTGAGACCTAAATGGAGGCTTTGATTTAATAGCCTTTCTCTCCACCTTTTGGTTTCTTTTATTTAGAGGAATGTACACCAATTTGTCCTTAGAGGTAGAACACATATTAGGCACAAAATCGGGTACCACAACATGATTGCAACATATATTATCATCCATTTTAGCAATAGGTTCAGCAATCAAACACTTGGCATGCATCTTAGGAGATTCATTTTTATATTTAAGATCATCAACAAGTTAGTTAAACAAAACAAGTTTAGCATCCAAGTCCATATTCAAACATTCAAACTCTTTCAGCTTTTCAAGAGAAATTTTAGCAAGTTTTTTATATTTCTCAACCAATTTGTTGGATTCATTGAGCTTAGCAATCAAATCAACATTTTCACAAAATAACTTGCTCAAATTCTTTTGAAACTTCTTAGCATTTTTCTTCAAGAGTTTGTCATTTGGAATATCAACAACATCCAAAGATTCATATAACATAGCATCACAATTATGAGGATTATCACTCATGGAGGCATTTTCACAAACATGTGACATGCTACATTTATTATCAACCAAATTATACAAAGAGGCATACAAAGCACAATCCATGACAAAAAAACACAAGGGGTCAAGGATCACACTTAGGTATTTAAACCACAATAAGTGTACCCGCTTTGATACCAATTGAAAGTTCAATATGTGTGTAAAACACCCTTGAATGTTTAGACCCCAAATTACAAATTATCAATTCAAGCTTATAATCAAACAATTAATGTGCGGAACATGAATATAAACCAAACATGGAATTGATAAACAATCTAAGCCAATTATAATCACATCCACAGCAGAAAATAAAAGGCAAAGATAAAGGAAGAGAGATGCAGACACAAGGACAACACGCGATGTGTTATCGAAGAGGAAACCGAAACCTTTGGCGTAAAACCTCTACTTCGCCCTCCAAGCGGTCAATAATCCACTAGAAAATGTAGTTGGGATACATGAACAGTAATAGACCCTCCAAGCCTAATCTACCTAGGTACCTAAGCCCTCAAAGCTTCTTACTCTAACGAGGTTGCGCCGAACCTTTTTCTTCTCTAGTTTACTGGATTCCGCTATAACCCATAGCATCAACCAATAACCATTGGTCCCTTCCAAATTGCTTCCCTTAGCACCAAAAGACCTTCTCACAGACGTGGGTGTGGTGAGAAAATGATTTGGTCAAGAACCTCTCAAGGATGTATCAATGGAGAGGAAGAGAGTAGAGGAATTTGAAGAGTCTCTTAGACGAAGATTGAGGATAAAGCAATCTTGTTTTTCTCTAGGGTTTCTTTCTCGAAATTCTCTCTGGAATCTCTCTACATTTTGTGGGTATAAGGGTCTATATATAGTGGTGTGTGTTTGGAATACGAAGAGGCAGTTTTTCCCAAATAGGGTAAGTTGGCGACTTGGCCTCGCGACTGGTCTAAGTCGCGAGTTCAAGTCGCGAGCTAACGGCCTGGCCAGCCTGGGACTTTTGTCTTGTAGTGTGACAGCTGGCGTGACCCTTCACCTCCCCGCATGCTTCTCACGTGTGCAGCAGTTGGTGGCTTACAAGTCGCGAGTCAACCGCGAGTCCCTGCTTCTTTGTACATTGTTGAGCAATTCTTCACACTCTCTTCACACACTACCCTTACATGAATCTCATCTAAATACAGGGTTACTAAGTGCTAAAATACAAGCAAATTGGCATGGAATAAAGCCAACAAGATGGTTGATAAATTTCAACGTTACACTTTTTGCGTTAATTCTCATTTTAGTCCCTAACTTAATTTTGTGTCTACTTCAATCCTTGAAATCAGAAAATTGTTTCTGTTTTGATTTTTGTTGTCAACCTACTAACAGAAAAGTCCTATGTGGAAAACAGAGTGTCCTTCTTACTGACATGACGCTGACATGGACATTAAAATATTATTAAAAACAATTATTTGAAATTTTTTAAATGCCGCGTAAGTATTTAAATTAAAAAATTAAAACAAAAAATTTTAATTCATCAATTTTAATTTTAATTAAAAAAATAAAAATAAATTTTACTTTCTTTTAATTAAAATGGTTTTTTTTTTAATTCCAATATTTTTTTTTCCTTTTTTTTTTTTTTTTTTGGGAAGAACAAATTCATGTTATTTGGGTTCTTTCCTAGAATTTGATTTAGGCCTCATTTGGTATAGTAATTTAACAACATTTTTTCAATTTTTAAATAACATTACACTCATTTTTACACATTTTTTCATCCACACGTATTTTCAAAAAATACAAACATTACCAAAACAACGTTACCAAACGGCTCATATTCTTAGCAAATTCATCCCTATTTTCTTATCAATTTCTTTGCTTTCTTATACTTTCTTTATAACCATATACATCAAAATAAAATTAATTAATTAAATGTTTTTTTTTTTAATTTGTAATTCCTTTCATTATTTTTTCTGAAGAAGATGTTCATGCTTTTTGTATTTTTCCCCCACAGTTCTTCCCCGTAATCAATCTCCAACAAATAACTAAACCCCAAACCCAGATCTCAACCAAACCCCAAACTCATATCTCCAGCAAAGCAACCAAACCATAAAAAAATAAAAAATAAATAAAAAAAGAGCGAACACACTCATATAATCACTGATTGAAGAGAGTGCTTTGAAACACAGAAACAGGGACACTCTCTTGTTTTTTTTCCCTAGATCCAAAATCTGTCAGATCTCTCTCTCTCTGATCGTTGTTTTGAATCCAGCTCAATAATCTGAATCCAACCTATCGGATCTAATCAACCGACCTTTTCTCGGAGCTCCATCCATCTCGGACCCAATCATGAATCCCTTCTCTTCCAGAACGTGCCTCAGGTAAAGCTTCGATTCCATTAGATCAGTTTCATGAACTCTGATTTTTCTTCATTACGTATCAATTTTTGGTTGTGCAGAATTGAAAATTTTAAGCTGATCGTAATTTTGAGATTGATTTTGGTTGAAAATCGTGGTTTATGTATGTGGTTTTTATTTATAATTCGTTGTTTATTTGTAGTTGGAATTGTTTGATTTTGGATAGTTAGACTGGTATCACTTGTCAGTGAAATGCGTTAGATTTCATCTAGTAAGAATTGTTGAAGCAAATGTTGAAATGTGCAAGATTTTGCATTGTATATATGATCTTGACGCCTTGTGATCTCATTTATATGTTGAAAAACAATAGCTGAAAAAAAAATCATTTTAATTAAAAGAAAGTAAAATTTATTTTTGTTTATTTTTTATTTTTTTTAATTAAAATTAAAATTAAAATTGAGGAATTAATTTTTTTAATTTAAATACTAATGTGGCATTTAAAAAATGCTAAATAACTTTTTTTAACAATATTTTAATGTCCACGTCATTGTCATGTCAGCAAGCAAGATACTCCATTTGTCACGTAGGACTTTTCTGCTAGTGGGTTGACAATCGGAACCAAAACAGAAACGATTTTCTAATTTTAGGAATTGAGGTAGGAGCAAAATTAATTTAGGGACCAAAATAAGAATTGATCTAAAATGTAGGGATCAAAAGTGTATCTTCGCCAAAAAAAAAAAAAAAAAAAAAGCAGAAGTCATCTATCTATATATATATAACCTAAGCCTCTGCTGGCACCACAATTTTTCACGTCAGCACAATATTTAAAAAATAAAAAATAAAAATAAAAACATTATAACTCCTCAAAACCCTAACAACCTTACCCCTCTCTCAAGTTAAGAAATATAAAATCACGGTTTCTGCAAACTCTCTCTCTCCAGACGTGTGAAGCCCTAAACGCACGGTATATCATTCAAGATCTACAACGCACGGAATAGATTTTAGCTTATAAAGTTCAGCTTTTGTAAGGTTAGTTTTGTTTATATATTAATTAATACATAGTACTTTGTTCACCATTGAATACTCATATAATCAATTTCCAAGTCAGTGTTCAAGAATTAAACCAAATTTCTAACAGTGCAATCATAAAATATTATTATTAGTATGAATTTTATGGAGTTGCGGTGTTCAGGAATTAAACCAAAATTCTTTTAAATTATCTATAATATTTTGTCCTCCGAAAATTTTCTCTCTTTAATTTTAGTATATTGTGTTTCTTAAGCTATAGAGAGATTTTCTTTTTTATTTTAAATTTTATGGGATGTAAAGAGATCTTTGATTTTGTGAAATAATTTATACTCTCTCCTTTTTTGATTTGATTTACTTACTATCTTTGGCACTTGTCATCAGCAATTACTCAGGGCCTCTCTTATGGACCAAATCAACTTATTCTCCAGTCACCATCATTGATAAATGAGAAATAAAATTAAGGTTATATTTTTTCTATTTGGTTGCTAGGGTTTTTGTTCATGAAATTGCTATTTTCTATTTAAAAATTGCACTTGTAGATCAATATTTATATTTCTTAACTTGGCATTTTGCACCTATGGCTGAAATTTGTGTGGATCTTTGGAAGTTCAAAAATCTTTTCTTCATTCACATGGTTTTTCATTGAGTAATTTCTTTCTCTCTTACTCCTCTTGACGAGTTTTGTATTTGACTAGAAGAAAGCTTTTTTGATTTGAAGGTCATGAAGCACCACAAGGAAAACATCTAGGTAAGGTAAATAATTTATTTTAAAGTTTGAATGGAAATTACCAAGTACAAGAGGTAAATCTTTAAGGGATGAACTTAATTGTGTCTTATTTTCAATAATAAATCTTTTTATTGCAATACCAGTAATTGTTTGAGAAATCCAATATGTTCATATCTCTATAGAATAGAGACTAGTAAAAGCCAATTTTATTACAAGTACTTAAATTGAGTTGACTTAATTCCATACAATTACAAAGTATAGCATGAAAGATAATGGAATTAATTGTTGTAATTTTTATTTTCTTTCCATGTTTTGAATTTCCTCTATATTATTATTACAACTGAGCAAAGATTGAGAAAGTAATATTACTACTCTAATTTGAAGTTTAATGTGTTCTCCTCAAGTCATGGTCTTTATTTATATATTTGCAGTTTATATTTCTAACTGTTGATGAGAAATTAAGGCTCAGTTGCACAATAAGTGTAAATTCTAATGACAACATAAGCCCATATTTTTGGGAGTAATAGTCTATAAATCTATTGCATGACAACAAATGAGATTTGTATAGCCAATTGTATTTTTTAGAAGGCTAACTTTAAATAGTAAGTCAATGTGTCTCTTACATTTGGGTATTAGTTACAATTGTTTTCAAATGATTGTACCAATAAAAGTGAATGTGTATAAATTTTGTTTAACTATCTTATGCATTGCACGGGTTAGCTACTAGTTATGAATATTTCAAAGTACTCTTTAATTAATGCAAAACAATGAATTTTATTTTTGAAACAGAGAATAATTTTGGAAACTTATCATTGAGCAAAGACAAGTTAGTACACAATATTTTTAACATTAATTTAATGAAGTTTGGTCAAACAGATATCAATAGGGAAAATTTTTTTCCCTTCCAATTTAGGGTAGATTGTTATTCCCTCAAATCTCATGACCAATATGGAGCCGTAAATTTTGACAAATGCAAACGGGACTTTAGGAATGTAATGACTTGAATGACGACGGTGATTCCATCTTTGCTACGCAAATTAGATATGGCTTTGTTGGTCCCTTATATAATAGACCTAACAAATGGGTCTTCTTTAGACCATGAACTTGTGGCTTCGAATCGGTTCATTGATTCCTCTCTTGAGGCTTTGAAAATTGATTGATCAAAGGCTTCAGCGGTGACAACATATCGACATTAGGTTTGACATAGCCTGGGAGTGGTGCAATGATGGAGGATATTGAATTGAGCCTGAAATTGGCTAAAATTATATATATATATATATATATATATATATTAATAAACCTATAAAATAATTTTTATATAGTAACAAGTTGCAGAAAGAGGTAGATAGACAATAGAAACCATGATTTTGGACCTAAGAAAGACAAACTGAGAGCTAGATAGGCTCTTAGTGAAAATGTCAGCGAGTTGATCCCCAGTAGCAATATACTTAACTTGAAGATCCCTATGCAAAACTTTTTCACGAACAAAATGATAATCCACCTCCAAATGTTTGGTGCGTGCGTGGAAAACAGGATTAGAAGCAATGGCCAAGGCAGAGATGTTATCACACCAAAGTTTGGGAGCAGAAGAAAGGAACATGCCAAGGTCTTTTAAGACTTGATGAAGCCAACACAGCTCCGCAGCAGTAGAAGCTAAGGCACGGTACCTAGATTCTATGGAGGATCTGGAAATAGTGTCTTGCTTCTTAGCACTCTAGGTAATAAGGTTGTACCCAAGGTAGGCAATAAAGCCAGTAGTAGAGCACCTATCAAAAGGATCACCTGCCCAATCTGAGTCTAAAGGCAGAAAGAGAGATAGGACCAGGTTGGAGAAGAATACCAAAATTGAGAGTGCCATTGATGTATCTAAGGATGCGCTTAGTAGCAGTAAGATGAATGTCTATAGGGAAAGACATAAATTGACAAACTTGGTGCACAGCAAAACTTAAATCTGGTCTAGTGAAAGTCAAATAATGGAGAGAGCCAACTAAGCTTCAATAATCATGGGGATTAGAAAGAAAAGAGCCTTCATTGGGAACCAATCTGAGATGAGGAGCACAAGGAGATCTGGTAGGTTTGGAAGAATGCATTTGAAGCTTGAGAAGCAAATCTTGAGCATATTTAGTCTGAGTAAGAAACAACCCCTTAGATGATCTGGTTATTTGAAGTCGAAGGAAGTAGTGAAGAGGACTTAAATCCTTGAGCTTAAAAGCCTCACTTAACTGAGCAATCAAAGAATCCAAGAACTTAGGATTGTTCCCAGAGATCACTATGTCATCTACATAGACCAAGAGATAAACAACAAGTTTGCCATGATGAAGAATGAATAAGGAAGAATCAGCAAGAGAAGCATGAAACCCCATGTGCAAAAGCTGAGTGGAAAACCTTTCAAACCAGGCCCTAGGTGCCTGTTTAAGACCATAGAGAGACTTTCAAAGTTTGTATAAATAATTAGGACAAGAAGGATCAACGTACTCTGGAGGCTGCACCGTATAAACCTCTTCCCTTAAGAAACCATGAAGAAAAGCATTCCTAACATCCAACTGTCTCAAACACCAGTCAAACTGAACAGCAAGAGAAAGGATGATCCTAACTGTGGGAGGTTTAACAACAGGGCTAAAGGTCTCCTCAAAATCCACACCATATTGTTGATGAAAGCCCTTGGCAACTAATCTAGCCTTATACCTATTGATACTGCCATCACTGTTAAGTTTAAGCTTGAACACCCACCTGTAGCCAACTACATTTTGAGAAGGAGGAGGAACTAAAGACCAAGTTCCTTGTCTTTGCAAGGCAGCAAATTCCTCAGCCATTGTAGCACACCACTGAGGATATTAGACTGCAACCTTGTAAGAGGGAGGTTCAGTCAAGGTGTAATCTAGTTTTGAGCCATTAGAAGAAGACTTGGAGGGCTGTGCAGGCCTAACCACTGACTAAGGCTCATCAAAACTAGCCTTAGCAGCAAGTGCTTTAGGCTTAAAAATGCCAACTTTAGACCTTGTAACCATAGGATGTGTATTGGTATTAGAAGGAACCTGAAACAAAGAAGCCACCTGTGGAACAAAAGGGAAGATTGTAGGAATAGGGGTAGGAGTGGATAGGTATTGAGCAGGGTTAGGTACAGAGGCATTAGTGACAGACACATGGGTATTAGTGAGAGGCATAGGGTCAGTAGGGATACGTACAAGGTCATTAGTGATAGGAGTAGTGGTAGAAAGGTTAGGAGTAGGTGAAAAGCTAGGTTGAGGTGGGGTGGAAGAGTGAGATAGAGACTGATGAGAAGAGGTAGGTACATTGGTGCCTGACACAGGAAAAAGGAAAGAAGAGGTAGAGGATTGGGTAGATATAGAAAGTGTAGTGAAACCAGTGGGTAAAGACAGTGAAGGAAGAAATTCATGTTCATTGAATAAAACATGTCTGGATATGTATATCCGAGAGGTAATAGGATTCAAACATATGTAACCTTTGGTATAAGCAGGATATCCAAGAAAGATGCAAGAAGTTGTATGAGGTTGAAGTTTGTGAGAATTGTATGGTCTAAGTAAAGGGAAGCAGATGCAGCCAAAGGTTTTTAGATGGGAAATGTCAGGTTTGGTGAGAAACAACAACTTCGAAGGAGTCTGATTCTTAAGATTGGGGGTATGAAGTCTGTAAATAATGTGAACTGCTGTGGAAATGGCATAGGACCAGTATGAGGATGGTAGTTGAGAGTGTGATAACATAGTTAGGGCACACTCAACTAAGTGTCTGTGTTTCCTCTCAACTACCCCATTTTGCTAAGGAGTATGTAGACAGGTAAGATGTTGTATAATACCATTGGAAGAACAAAATCTTTTAAACACATTAGAAGTAAATTCACCACTTCTATCTGTTCTCAAAATTTTTATTTTGGAGTCAAGTTGATTTTCTACTGTAGCTTTAAAGTACTTAAAAACTTCAAAAACATTAGACTTGAACTTCAAAAGAAAAAGCTAGGTAAATTTGGAGTAATCATTAACAAATAGAACATAATACTGAAAATCATTGATAAAGGTAGTGGGTGTTGGACCCCAAACATCAGAGTGAATCAATTCAAGTGGTTTAGAAGCTTTAAAATCAAATTTATCAAAAGTCAATTGATGCATTTTGCTATTGAGACAATGCTTACAATGAGTAACAAAATCTCTAATAGGTAAAATACAAGATGCATCAACAGAAGATAGTGTTGTGGTAAGCACTTTATTACTGGGGTGCCCTAGCCTATGATGCCACAGCAGCCACTTATTAACCCTATTTACATGTAAAGCAGAAGGAAAATAAGAGAGTGGAGCTGACTGAGAAGATTGTGGTATTGAAGTAGACTGGAAGACAGTTGAGGAAGTTCTTTGAGTAAATTGGATAAACTCCATTTTCACTCAAGCCCCTGTAGAAGAGTTTCCCCATAGGTATATCTTGAATTTTAAGTTCATTTGCATCAAAGTAACAGGAGCAATTATTGTGAAGACAGAACTTATGAACAGAAAGAAGATTCATAGCTATTCTAGGCACATGTAAGACATCTTTAAGTATGAAGTTGTGATATTTAGTGTGAAGGGAAGTATTGCCTATGTGATTGATTGGTAGAGTCTAACCATTGCCCACAGTGACTTGTTCAGGTCCTTTGTATTGAGATTGAGTTGCAAGGTTGTTAAGATTGGCAATAAGATGATCTGATGTGCCAGAGTCAGCAAGCCAAGGATCCTGATTATTGGTGATAGCTGCATTTGTAGCACTCGCATCAAGTTTAGCTGGGGGATTCTTTCCCTGATAAGCAAAATTCATTCTATGGTAACAATCTAAAGCAAGATGTCCAGATTTTCCACAGATCTGGCATGTTGGACGATTAGCCTTGAGAACTTGAGAAGGTGTCTGATTTTGATAGGTTGGATTTTGATAGTTCTGAGGAGAAAGACCTTGAGGTGTCTGAGATATGAACTACTGACCTCCTTTAGAATCTACCTCCACCTCTTCCTCTATTGGAGCTATTTCTGCACCTTCCTCTTCCAGAACCATGATTCTAAGATGGATTCTGAGAATTGCTATTTGGTTTGCTATTAAAGGCAAACATAGCCAAAGAGTGAGGAATTGAATCTGAGTGCTCCATAATTGCTTGTTCTTCACTTTGCAACATAATAGCTAGTTGTTCATAAGTGATTGGATCACTCCTAGTGTGAATTGCAGAACAAAAGTGAGCAAATTCCCTAGGAAGTCCTCTAAGAACAATGCAAATCAATTCTTCATTATCAACAATCACTCCAACTGCAAGAAGTTTGTCACGAGCAACTTTAATCTTCTGCAAAAAGCTATTTACAGAATCACTTCCTTTCTTGAGACTTTGAAGCTCAAGTTTGAGATTCAGTATGTTAGCTCTTGATGTGGAGGTGAACCTCTGTTCAAGAGTGTTCCAAACCTCCCTTGAGCTTGTGATACTAACAACAAGTGAGAAAACTTGAGGAGTGGGAGTAGAATTGATCAAAGAGAGCAAGGCCTTATCTTTGATATTCCAAGCTTGAAAATCATGATTCATAATTGAAGTTGGATTTCCTGTAGCATCAAGCACAAAGGGAGATGGTTTTAGAGTTGTACCATCAATGTGTTCAATCAATGATTATGCTTCTAGTATTGTGATTAGTTGGTGTTTCCATGGTATGTAGTTAGTGTAATCGAACTTGATGGACATTAGGTTTGACATATTGGAGAGTAACAATAATGGAGATGGAGATGGAGATGGAGTTGTGTGAGTGGAAGATGATGGAATTGGAGTGGATTGAGAAGATTCTGTAGGTGTAATTGAAGCCATGGATCTATGGCTCTGATACCATGAAAGATTTGGAGCTTGAAGGTGGTTAACAATGGCAGAGAATCTATAACAGAAATGAGTGAGCGCGAGAGAGAGAGAGAGAGAGAGAGAGAATTTTTGAAATGAGGAAATTTTATTATACAAGCTCAAAGAGCAATACATAAAACAGAGCTCTTATTTATAGAGCTTGAGAATACATAAAGTCTAGAACATTCTAGAAACTCAATCCTAACTGTATTGTAACAACCCAATAACAACTTCCTGAATTCAAGGGAAGACTGTTATGATTAAAAACTGTTTCTCTCTCTCTTTACATCTGAACTCCCTTGAGCTCTTGGAAGAACAGAGTGATTCTTGAAGCTGGAACTCTTAAGGAAGACATATCAAAACGGCATCGTTTGTATTAACCAAAAATGTCACCGTTTCACTAAACCCGTTTTCTGCTATTTCATTCATTAAGTCACACGGCACCGTTTTGATCCAAGAGTTCTTCTTTCTCAGATTTCAAACATTGATCTTCCTTCTTCTCAGTGTTCAAACAAAGCTCCACACTCTTCATCTTCATCAATTCTGCACTAACTCTAACACAAAGTACGTACGTAGTCTCTTCATTAATGGTACGGTGTTGCCCTAGATCTCTTGTCTGGTCTTGATGTTGCCATATATCACATATTGTGCTGGGTGGCTGTAGTAATGGATCGGACATGAGTTTGATTCTGTGCATAGTTGATCACATGAAAACAAGGATGGACCACTCGATCAGCACCAATAAAAAATCTTTGTTTTAAATGACTTACGTACGTAACTTGCTTTGAATCAAGGATTAGGCTTCAGTTTTACTCCAGGCTTAGCACCTAGACTAGCCAGCCTGATGAACGCTGATTCTATTTTATTTGTCATTGAAATTATGGAGGAATATAATCCACTCGACTGATTTTTGTCTGCAAGAGATTGGATGGTCTTGATGAGTTCCTGGTAGAAAAGAAACTACATATATGTCAATTTGATGAATACGGGCTGTTGTCACTTACCATATACATTATACATACAGCCTAATTAACTAAGAATGTATTTTTCTTTTAATCATCTGGTGATTAACTAATTAAAGAGGTTGAACAATTAATAATAGGGAAAAAAAAAAAAAAAGTAATTAGATTATATATTATTCCGATTAGGCAGAAAGTACCTGTGAACTTTCCCCAATCACAGCTTCCTTGAGCGAAACAAGGCTGGGTACGAAAGGATACATACTGTAGGACGTCGAAATACCACGAACCCCAAGTTGGTGCTCATTATATCCTCTAGCATTGTAGGCATAAAGACTGAAATCATGCAGAACATATACTAATTTAGAACCCTTGATTGCTTCCATTTTTGTTTTTAGACCATAGTTCAAAATCTGTACGGGTGCAAAATACCATTGCGTATCAGGGATAACAAACTCTTTAGTCCAAGATTTCTTGATGCCATAATCCTTCATAACCCAAATTTCAACAGAACAAGAAGTCAGAAGGTTCTCACTTAAGTAGAGGAAACCTCCTGATACTCCCAAATTCATTTTCTCGACTTGTGAAAAGTCTTGAACTGGGGGTCCCGGGAATGGCTTAAGTTGCTCATTCTCAATGTCAAAATGACATATAAATGTGGAGTTGTTATAAGGCTGAACCAACCAGTGCAGAGCACCATTCAGGAATGCACAAGAATTTTTTTGATAATCTGGTTTAGCAAATGGAGATGGGAGATCTCCAATATTTCTCCAATTCTCTGTACCAAGTGTGTATGCCTCAAGCTGAGATTGAGATGCATGATGATGTTGGTGCGTTGCCAAAGGCCTCCTATCTTCATAAATTTCTTGAATCATCTTGTATCGCTTAGTGGCTTGGCTGAAACCAAACCCACGTATTGTTCTTTTGAAACCATCACTTTTGGGTTCTGGTTTTGGAAGGCTCATGTATTCTCCTGTAATTACATTTAGCACGTAATTAGTAACTGAATTTTTGGGACAATATGCGCTGATGCATAGCAAGCCATTGCACCAGGTTTCAAATTGCAGTGCTTCACCCAGATGGCTAATCTCTCGTGGCAGCTGCTTTAGTGGAACAAAAGAATCCTGTTTGTCCCAGCCTTCAAGTGCAAGCACATACCATCTGCTAAAAAAGTTACCAGAGGCCCGTAAAATAAGGCTGACAGGTGCTCTTGCATGGTGCAACCAGTGGCGACTCTAGGAATTTTTTTTAGGGTGTTCCTTAAAAATGATAAATTACACAATCTAATAAAAAATATATATATATATATATATATATTGACGTCAACAGTAACCAAAAAACATACAAATTCATATCTAAATGAAGATTTTCTAAGTTAAAATTAACACAAATCCGCTTAAAAGATGAAGATAAATCTTACACAAAAAATTAATCTTAGATATATGATTTCTTTATCAAATATTTGTTAATAATAACTAGCAAAAAATAAACAATAAATTATAAGTTCATTTAAAATATTAATAAAATAATTAACTATTTTTGTTCAATTATTCCATTATTTTTCTTTACTAACCATTAGCAATCTAGCACACACCTCACTGTTTAGTTAACTTTGCACAATGTGAAGAATACAAATGCACTACAGCATCTACCTGACCGAACCCACTGCCTAATATAGTTTATTTTTATTTTTTTGTCTTTTAATAATGTGTTGCTCTGGGGACGCTTTTAAGTGGATCAAGACCACTATCTCAATCCAATGCCACGGCCCCACCCCTATCCCCCACTCAAGAGACAATAGCCAATCAACGGTCAACACAAATTCACAATTACATATTTACATATATACACTTACACAAAAAGCCAATTTAGCCAAAAGAGAACCAGATATACAAACTTCCGCAAAAAGCTAATTTAGCCAAAAGAGAAAAGTCAGAGCAAAGAGAAAGAGAGATTTCAAAAGACAAAAAAATAGTCCGTAAGTCTAAGTCTAAGTCAATACATTGCATTATATGAGATAAAGAAAAAGAGAGGGAGAATGCCGCTCTCAGTTAAAGGCTCAGAGCAGAGATGAGGTAAAGAAAAAGAGAGATAACTGAAATACCTTGAAGTTGCCTGAAGTTCTTATGCCGATCTCGCCGTCGCCAATCTCCGATCTGGGCAAGGGAATCTCCTTTCTCGCCGTCGACTGCTCTGGGTGTGGCTGTTGCAGCGTGCTGAGTGGCTTTTGCAGAGGACCTGAGCTTCTTATATGAGAGAAAGTAGAAACCCATGCTCTGGTTTCTTTAGGTTAGGTTGTAATCGGGTATATAAGTATATTGGGTTTTGGTTCTTTTTTTTTCTTTTCTTCTTTTTTGATAATCCGTGGGTTTGCTTTACTTTTTTTTTTCTTTCTTTAAATTGGGTTTGTAATTTATTGCTGAGGATTGATGTTGGGCTTTTTTATCCCTGATGGGCTCTGGTACAATTTTTTTTTTATAGATTTTAGTTCAAAATTTTTATTTGGGCTTTTTTTTGGCTTGAAAGTAAAGCAAATAATTTTTTTTTTCCTTCTGAGAGTGTTCCTCATTTTAGTTGTGGGTGTTCCTTATTTTTTTTTTTTTCTTAAGAGTAAACAGATAAATTTTTTTTAATTATAATATATAATTTTTTTTTTCCAGGCCAGGGTGTTCCTGGGAACACCCTGGCCTAAACGTGGCGTCGCCACTGGGTGCAACTTAGTGAAATACGGATCAGAGATTATATTGAACCAGGTCTTACAAACACACTTACATTGAAGGATGGTCGTGATGGGAAGTCTGGAGAAAATATCCATAATTATTAATGGGGGGAGTTCTGACATTGCCATATTAGGACGAATATACAACTTGTGGACAAATTAACATTTAGGACGACAAAAATATAATAAACCTAAAATTTGAAGTTGGCCGTAAGTTAGCAGAGAATTTCATCAGTTAAGCTAACATTCTTAGTTAATTCCTATTTTTCTAATGCTTCTTATAGGATGACCATTAGTCTAGGAACAAACTCCCTACAGAGGGAGATATTATAGAGTCCTCTGGTGGACCACATCACTTGTTCACCATCCCACTAAAAAACTTCAACTTGTTTAAAATTGCCAAGTCAATAATTAATTTTTGTTTTAAAAAAATTTTTAACTAACAATTTTAAACAAGTGGCAGTTTTTTAGTAGAATGCTGGACTACATCACTTGTCCACTATGTGGATCTTATAATTTCTCCTATAGAGGGGGGATGATTAACTTGGGTTTGTTCATTCATAAAAAAAAAAAAAAAAACACCAAATCGAATTTAGAGATCTGAGAAGAGTTCGGAGTTAGGGGTAACTAATGAAGAGATAAGAACAGATTTGAAGTTGTTGGATGCAATTGACAAAGAAAGAGGGAATGACAAAGATATTAATTAACTTGCAAAATTCACTTAAAGACCTTTTCCAAATGCCTAGACTTTTCTATTTATGGATACAACATTGTGTGGTCTACCTTTCAACTAATTCTTGACATGTCTTGGCTAATTTTTCACTGACTATTTCTTAGCCAAAATTTCTTGAATATGCTAATTACAATTGGTTGCAAAATTTACTTTAAAATGATTGTTATAAAGAGAACAACAATCTTTTACACAAGTGCATGTAATGTAAGTGGTTTAATGCATGAGATGGTATACCATAGAATTACACACGTTGTAGGTCTCACAAGACCATCTCATACGATATTTTTTCCAAATGCACGGCCTCAAATTTTACATTGCATCATTTTAAACCATTTTAGTCTCTTTAGTTAAATGGGCCCAAGCATTGGACTTGGACTTTGCCTCATGTCACTTTAGACTCTTAAATCTTTCTTCAAACATGGACCAAGCATTGGACTTAGGCCTTAAGCAACCAAAGTTCACATAAGAGCAACCAATGAGCCAAGCACAAGCCCAAATGCAATATTTTGAATTATCAGGTGGACCATCCTGAAGGAATCATAATAGTAAATGAAGGTGGAAAGGGCCCGAGGTTCCCCCCTACATAGTACATAATCTACATCCCAAACACATGCGAGTGGTGCTAGTTGGTAAAACAATATTGCTAGCCCCTTCGTATACTTATTTTAGAGGGTTGAGGGTACATGTTCATGGGGTTGGTAGCTTCACTGAGGGTACACGTGTCTGAAGGAGACTCTGATCCAATACTACTACTAATGGGGTTTATGGGCTACTTACAAAAAATAATACAAGTAATAACATACACGTTGAATGCCTAAATCATGCAAAGATAATAGTTATCAAAGCTATAACAAACAAAGGGAACCTAGCCATTGTATTGTAATTTTGGAATTTAACTCTCAATTTCTGTAACAAAGTCTCCATTGTGAGAATTGCAACTCGATGGCGATCGGCAGTTGATGGCAGTGGCCGGTGACCAATGGTTGGCAACTGGAGACTAGGAATGTAAATGTGGGGTGGTGGTTGGGTGGTTAACAATTTGGGGAGGGGGGGGGGGGGGGGGGGGCGGGGAGTTCGGTTGATGAGTTTTGGGTGCAACAGAAAATAGTTTCCGCTATAAGTGCAATTATTTTCCAGTCAACTAAAAAACAATCAGTTGTCAACATTTTCAGTTGCCCTAAACACCCACAAATGCAGAAAATATTTTATGGAAAATATTTATAGTCGAATTAAACATAGCTGCCTCAACTGTTATTGGATAATAATTGATTTTTTAAAGGAAAAATAATATAAATGAGTTTCTTTTTCCCAGCCACCAAAATATTAGACTAACAAAAATTCAACCTAATTAAAACCCCTAAATTATTTAATAAATAAATATCCAAGGGCCTTGATTAAGTGAATTAGATATTATTAGTTGTAAAAGAAATGTTTTATAAAACCTAAACACAAAAATTTTAATTAGTAAGTTTGCATTTCAAAATGGAGGAAGAATTTTTTGGTTGCATTGAGTCTCAAAATCAAATTATATGTAAAATCGGCTAGAGCGAGTCTTAATATATATATATATATATATATATATATATATATTTTGGGCTTGCAAAGGCTTGAAATAATAATTACATATAATAACCCAAAAATAATTTGGAGAAGTAGACGCCCTATGGCCATATAACAAGCCCCAAGCATTCAAAGAAAAAGAAAAAAGTCTTGTTTTTCCAAATAGAATTCGGAAAAGCCTTTCCTACCTGCAAATTTCAAACGCTGTGTAATAATAATAAACCGACAAGCACTAAGGTTCAAAATTTAAATGTCCCTTCTCCTAATTCTTGAAGGAGAATAAGAATGAATTGGGTCTATATATTAACTAAACCCACAAAAAACTTATTGGTCATATATATATTGTCTTTGGTTTCCAAATTACATTGTTACGGAAAGCAGAGAAATTAAATAATGGAAGACAAAGCCCCTCCTTCCCCTTCCTTCACCAACAAAGAGCTTGAGGTCAGTGAAATCCTACTTCAACTTCCTTCGCTAGTCTTGCAATCTAAGTTTAGCCGCTACACATTCAAAGCCACTTGGGGTTGCACCAAACCAAGGAATGCATCACTTTCAGAGCCTGGCATTGACAAGACTTCACGAACTGAAAGTGAAACCCCAGTTTCTTGCTTGCCCATTAATGTAGCGGTAGCCCACAAGAAGCCAAAGAATTTGAAAAGGAACAGAGATGAGTTGTTTGAGATTATCAACCAGTTCAGTAAACGTATAGAGTCGTTTAAGAAGGAGATAGCCAATGTGAAGAGTCATAATGAGAAGTTGAAGTCTTTCAATTCCAAGTTGAAAGAAAGAAAACAAGAATTGATGAGTTCTTGCATGAGTCCACTTGGTATCCCTGATCTCAATGTCCCTCTTGATCATGTGAAGTCTTTCCAGTCCCAGGCGTTTGATCTCAATGACACTCTTGATGAGGATTGTGAAATTGTAGAGTCTGCCCTGGGGTTTGATCTCAATGAAACTCTTAATGATGACGATTGTGTAATTGTAGAGCCTGCCCAAGTTGTTGATCTTGAGTGCTGGCCAATGCAAAAGCTGCTAAAGCGACAAAGAGAAGGATGAGGATCGATCTATGGGGTCAACAATCCTTTTGCTTAATTTCTTCCAGACCACGCTAACCAAAACCCGTATATATATATATGGATGATTTTTTTCTTTTGTGTTTAGTTTAGTTTAGTTTTTCCCTCTTTCCAATATGTCTATTTCTTTATTCACCTTCTACTGGAATATAGGCATCTAAATTTTGAAAAAAAAAAAAAAAAAAGAATTTCAAGTTTGTCCAATTTATGTAATTGGAATTTAAAGTTCTTGATCTAGCTATGAACTGTGATGTTGTACTTCCATTTTTTATTTTTGTGTGTGGAACATGATGAATCTTACTCATTACAAATTTCTGAACACTTAAATATTCTTCCATGGTATTTATTTGATTTTGTGTAATTTATATGGAGTTTTTTATGATATTGGATTTTTTTAAATGCCTTGTCACTTGTATCTAGAATAAAATTGAAGAAAATTATTAGATTTAAATAAAAGGGGATCAGATCCATACATAACTTTCAATTTCACACGAGAATGAATGAAGGGGTCACCTTCTATACCTGATTATTTATTTATTTATTTTAATTATTTTTTTAATGAGAGTCAACAAATGTAAAGCACTATTTGGTCACAAATAATGGAAATGTATCTTAATTAAAACTAATTAAGCATTATTCAGTGACCGACTTTCTCGAAGAGAGCACAGTAGATAGGCTGCTTTAGTCATTTTGCAAATTCTGTTCCAACAAGAGCTTGTACATGCCATAATCCCAAACTGATTATACACTTAACAAGAATTTATTATAAGTAAATGGAAGAAACTTAGATCTATAAAGGTGAAAGTAATATTACAGTTACAAACTATTTTATAACATTTTTACAATCTATTGATGTGACAAATTCTTATTAGTTCTAATATGAGTTTACTACTAACATCACATTTATGTTTACTAATAATTATTTGAAAATTACTAAAGTCACATCAGCAGTTTGTAAAAATGTTATAAAATAGTTAAGTATAAGTGCGATGATCACTTCACAAGTATAAGTGCTTGTGGGGTGTGGGGGGCAAGGGTCAGGGTTCAAGTCTCCAGAAGGGAGTTTCAAACAGATACACACTTATGGCTTGTTTGGAAATTTAGAGAGGAAGGAGAGTAGAGGGGAGTAGAGGGGAGGAGAGTAGTGGAGAGGAGAGTAGAGGAGAATGGTTATTCTTTACCTTGTTTGGATGTTTTTAAAATCAAGTAAGGGGAAAAGGAGTAATTAGTCTTTTCATTTGTAATTTTGTTAATATAGTAAGGGCAAATTTGGTAATTCATTTAGTCAAGCATTTTTATCCTCCACTCTCCCTCCAAATCTCTCTAATTTGGGGGAATTAAAAATAATGGGATAGAAGTAGTTCAAACCCCTTCAAATCCCTCTCCCTCCTTCCTTAAAAAACATCCAAACAAGGTAATTTAATTACTTTCCCTCTCTCTACTCTACTCCCCCTCCTTTTTCCAACATCCAAACATATCATTAGATTAGGCTAGAGTAGAATTCTATTTTGTAAAAAAAAAAAAAAAGAATTAAATACATTCATTACCTGCCTTTGGAAATAAGTTAAAAATAGATGGGAATCATTAGACCGTGATCCCTAGTCCCTACCCATGGTTACAACTGTAATACTGAAAGCCTTCTAATTTAAAAGAAAAATTATTAAAAATGGTCCTCATAAAATAAAACGAAGACTTCTGTCTAGACAAACTTTTATATAATATTTTTACAAAATGTTGATGTCGTAAATTTTTATTAATTTTCATCTAAGGCGTAGTATTAACATCACTTTTAATTTTACTTATCAATAATTACTTATCATATTAGCAGTTTATAAAATTGTTTTGTTGCTCTAGTATTTTCTATCTAAAATTATAATAGGTTTGTAATAGACCATAAACCGCACGTTTCCTTGGTTAAAATTTTAATGACCAACTCTTTAGTCAAAGACTCCTAATTTTTCATCACTATTATGTGAATGTAATTTGAGCAAGGAAAATCAATAGTTAGACTGCCTTGGCAGAGACGGAAAACATGCCATAATCCAAAAGTACTAATTATACACTTAACAAGCTATAAAGAGATGGATAACCAGAAAATAGGGTAATGAAGAATTAAGCTTACATGAAAAAATAAGGCAGATATGAGATTCAAGTTCAACACAACACAAGGGCTCCTATCTTAGCTTTAGGGTTTCCTGCCACTGTGCTTGGCTGTTTGTACAACCGTCAGGTTTGTGAACCTTGTACTCTTTTTCTTATCTTTAACATACTAATATCATTTCAGTAAAAAAAAAAAAAAAAGGGACATCAACTAAGCTTAGAGCATTCTCATCGGGTGTGCCAAATGCCAAATATTTGACATTTGGCACACCAAACACCAAAAAACTCTTCTCATGAGGTGTTCTATATCCTATAAAATTTGGCACACGTGAACAGTACCGTTTCATTTTTGGAACGGTACGAACAGATGTGCTATAATAAAAAATGTTTTTTTTATTCCGTTTCTCTCTCTTCATTTATGACTCTTTCTTCTCTCTCTTTCTTTTTTCTCTTTCTTTCTCCGCCTCACTTCATCTTCTCAATTCTCACCTCTCTTCCTTTTTTTTTTTCCTTCTTCTTGCTTTCTCCAGAACTTCCACCTCTCCCTTTTTCTTTCTTTTTTTCCCCCTTTTTTCTTTTCTGTCACTTTCTCTGCGCCTTCTCTATCTCTTTTTTTTTTTTTTTTTTTTTTTCCTGTCACTCTCCTGCTCTGTCTTTTTTTTTTTTCCCCCCCTCTGCCTAGGCCATTTCCATTGAGATTGGCCATCACTGTGGAGTTCGGCCTCGCTGTCACCATTGAGATCGGCCGTTGCCGTGGAGTTTGGCCTCGGCGTGGATTTCAGCCTCACCGATGAGGTTGTCACCGTGGAGATCTCTAATTCTGATCTCACACTTCTCCCCCCCCCCCCCCCCCCCCCCCCCTCTTCAGTTGTGGATTCCATGTGATTGTGATTATGGGTGAGTTGATTCTTTTTCAAGCTCTTTTTTTGGGGATAGTTTTGTATTGATTTTGGGAATTTTTTTTTTAAGTATTATTGGGTGGCGGTGGCGGCTGGTGGATTTTTATTTGTGGTGGCGGGTTGTACCTATAGGTGGTGGTGGCGGGTTGTGCTTGGTTATGGTGGTGGCGGTTTGTGCTGTGTACGGTGGGGTTTTGTTGAAGGTTTTGAATTTTTTTTTTCCCTCTTTTGTTGAGGTTTTTGTTGTTGTGGCGGTGGTTGTAGCGGTGGTTCTTGGTACTTGGTTGGTGGTGACTGTCATGGGGCTGTGTGTCTGTATATTGTTGGGTTTTGAGGAAATATGTTATTTTAATGTGTTGTATATATTATTTTAATGTTTAGAAGGGAAGAATAGAACATCTGATAAATAGTCAATTGTAAAATGATGTGCTAAAATGATAAAGTAAGTGTTTGGTGTGTCAAAATGGCATTTTTTATGAGAGAGCTGATGAGAATGCTTTTACCCTGCACTTAATCTTACTTCCGTACGTACCGTACCAATCACCTTCCTTAGTCATCTTCCAAATAAATCATTCATCCTATGGTTCATTTGGATACAACTGAAAACTGAAAACTGAAAAACACTGTAGCAAAATAATTTTTAAATGTATAAATAGTACCGTGGAACCCATTTTTAATGAAAAAGTTGTGAGTCCCGTGACTGAAAAGTTACTATGTGTGCACTGTTCACACCCCAAAGTCAACAATCACGGTTGAAAAAAAAAAAAAAACAAAACGTAGACATGAACGTTGGGAAGCGCAAAACGCGCTTCCCAAACACACACCTTGTAAATTAAAAAATGGGTATTTCATCACATGCTAATCAAGAAAATTACTTATCCACGCTAAGATTGTGTTTAGGATAGGTTATATTAGGCGGCTTAGTTTATTATTTAGTTTATTTTTGCTATTATTCATATGTCCCGTTGCACTTTTTGGTACTATTCATGGGTTACACTATACTATTTCGGCTAACTTTTAACTTTATCTACAGTACTTTCAACAAAAAGTTTTCAGTTTCAATTAAATAAACAGTTTTCAAACGGACCCTAACATCACCATTAGCCTAGCTTTTAAGTGTTTTGCTCCAAGGTTTGCAATCACCAGGGACGTAGCTAGCTTTGGATTGCGTGCGGGAGGGGGAGGGGGGCAATGGCCCCCCCTAAATTTAAAAAAAAAAAAATTTATTATTATTATATACATATGTATGTGTGTGTACTAATTTTAGTAATTTTGTTCTATAAAATTACATTTTTTTTCTCTTAAACAAATAATTGATTATTTTAAGAGTAATGCTATACTCACAAATATTTTTACAACATTTTTACAAACTATTTTGGTAGCAAATTCTTATTGGTTCGCAACCTGTCATTTAAAAATTCTAAACAAAAATAATTTTGTTCTTACCGACACACACACACACACACACACACACACAAAAAATCTCAACAGCTAAGTAGTAATAGGGTTAAAGGTTGAAACCGCTGCACACAGCCAATTATAAAGCCGCCCCTTAACTCAAAGCTTTGGCTCTATCCCTGGCAATCACCGTGTCAACCAAAACCATGCTAAAACATCTACTGATTGCAAGCAAAGAAAAACTCATTGGTGCGATATGCATTAAAATAAGGAACATGATACCATATCTAAGCCTAGCCATACAATGCAGAGTAGAGAACGAATATTTAGGAGAGTTCAATCGTCAATAAGAGCGTCATCCAACTAGTAATTATATGGTCAAATAATTTATCCAAAAAAAAAAAAAAAAGGATGGTCAAATAAAATTCAGATCAAGGTTCAAACTATTCAAGCTTTATCTGCTGCAAGAATGAAGTAATGATGGTAATGCAATATTTGATCAAAAGTATACCTTCAACATTTAATAAATTACTAACTGTAAGGACTAGAATTTGAACCTCAACCCACCAAAAACAGTGGACGATAGCCCAACAAGCCCAAAACAATATATTTGTTAGAAAATAGGTTTAACAAGAAAACGTCTCAGCAAATTAAGTATGAGTCATAGCAAATAGGATTGGTGACAATAAGATTAAAAACACAAATTGATGGAAATAACGCTCCTAGGTCAGGTCCGAGGATGAGATATTCTTATATTAACTCAAGCTTATCTGAATACAATGTGTTCTTCTTCTTTTTTTCCTTCTTAGATTATACACCCCATTTTTTACGATGGCCATTTTCTTATATAGTCCTCCAATCCTCCATCCCAGCCTTCCACCTGTTGATTTGGTAGAAAATTCCTTGGATGCTTGTCCCATCAAGATCTCCTAGAAGCTTTGTGAGTAGTTGTGAGCTAAAATGACACTGTTCAGGTGTCATTTCTCCATAAATGCGGCCAGTTCATTTGGTGCAGTGCATTTAACGTGGTGGTGATAGTCTTCTTCCCAGATATTTCTTCTTTCACTGTGGACTTAGTTCTGCTACCTTCCCTGAAACTTATCTTTCCAAAAAGGTTACCTCCTTAAAGCTCTCCTAAGGTGAAGCCCAAAACAATATATTTGTTAGAAGATAGGTTTAACAAGAAAATGTCTCAGCAAATTAAGTATGAGTCATAGCAAATAGGATTGGTGACAATAAGACTAAAAACACAAATTGATGGAAATAACGCTCCTCGATCAGGTTCAAGGCTTAGATATTCTTATATTAACTCAAGCTTATCTGAATATAATGTGTTCTTCTTCTTTTTCCTTCTTAGAATACATGCCCCATTTTTTACAGTGGCCATTTCCTTATATAGTTCTCCGATCTGCCATCTCAGCCTTCCACCTGTTGATCTAGTAGAAAATTCCTTGGATGCTTGTCCCATTAAGACCTCCTAGAAGCTTTGTGAGTAGCTATGAGCTGAAATGATACTGTTTAGCTATCATTTCTCCATAAATGCGGCCAGTTCATTTGGTGCAGTGCATTTAATGTGATGGTGACAGTTTTCTTCCCAAATATTTCTTCTTTCCTTGTGGACTTAGTTCTGCTACCTTCCCTGAAACTTATCTTTTCAAAAAGGTTACCTCCCTAAATCTCTCCTAAGGTGGCTCGGCTCCTTGAGAACCACAACTAACCCGTTATCCTCTTCTTCATCTTCGGCCCATTGACTCAGACTTAACAATCCTTTTGACCATCCTCAGGCTTTTGTTCGTACTTGGGCACGGCCCATAACCTAATATACTTGCTCGGTCTTCCTATCCTCACACTAACCTATGTCTAGCATGATCTATGATATATTTTGTAAAATATTATCTTATAGCGCGTGTATAATACTTGGGAATCAACTTCAATTACATTACATATCACTAGAAAAATGGTACATACTTAATATAACTAAAAAAAATATGAATCTTCTTCTTTGGGTGAATTAACAAATGTTTAATTATTTCCATTAATTTAAATATATAATTATTTTTATGTTCTGATTGCGTGTTGTTAAATTTTCTTTTATGTTTTGCTAGACTTAATTTCAATTGTTACTAAAGCAAGCCCATTTGCGCAAGGATGTGAAATTCAAAATCAATTATTTCTTATAAAAATCTTTGAAAATAATCATAAATGTTTATTTGACATGAATAATTAGTGAACCACTTATAAATTATAAATTCATGACAATAAATACATTTATCCTATTAATATTCTTTTGGCTAAAATACAAAACTGACCATTTAAGTTTTTTTAGATTTCATTTCAGTCATTTAACTTTGCTTTCATTTATTTCAGTCTCTAAGTTTCAGATTTATTCAATTAAGATCTTTTCGTCAACTTTTGTTAAAATGTTTTAAAAAAACAAATATGGAAATTATTTTTCAATCATTAATTGATTTTTTTTTTAATTTAAAAAAATTGAAGAAAAATTTTAAAAATTGAAAAATTAACTACAACATCTACCGAAAGTTGATGGAAAAGCCTTAGTAGAATAAACTTAAAAGTTAGAGGACTGAAATGAATGAAAGCAAAATTAGAGGACTGAAATGAAATCTAAAGAAACTTAAAAGTTTATTTTACATTTTAGCCTACTCTTTTTATTACATAACACAAACACAAACTACTATAGTGTTGGTATATAATTAATATTACATATTATTAAAAGAAGGAAAGGTAACTTGTTTAATAGAATTAAAAATGTGGTGGGCAAAAATAAGTCAAACTTGCTTTTTTTTTCTTACATAATTAATTTGTAAAGGTGGGAATGCCAATCTACCTTTGATACCCCTGTTTGGGTGGACTGAACTAAACTAAAAATGAAAGGATTAACATTAAGTATAAGAATGAGATGCGAGAATTGGTTAAAGTTAACCTCGAATTGCTTATATTATGTTCCTTGGGTTTGGTCCAAGATACAGATTACACTTGTTCTGGGATTACAATGATGATTCTCTCTCTCTCTTTTCTCAAATGTTTCCACTCCTTTTCACAGAGGTCTCTCTGCCTTATATAGTCTCCTGGGTTGTATCTTGGCCTTCCACTTAGAGGGTTAGGTTCATTCCCCTCAATACTTGTCCCATCAAAGTTTCACTAGAAGGTTTCTATTCCAGGCTATAAGCTGTGATGATACTGTTCAATGGTCATTTCCTCATTAATGCGGCCAGTTAAGTGGGTTCAAAGTATTGAATGCAGAGATGATGGGTGCTTTATCTGCATTCTCCCCTTTCTTGCCTGACGATTAATCTTCCTCCTCTTCCTCAGTTTGTGTCCGATGGTCTTCAGAACCGGTCATCAGCCCTTCCGAGGACAAGTTAGTATCCTCGAGGTCCTCGGGTATTGCAGTCTCCTTGTGCTTGTGATGAATTGTTTATATTTTTCTCGAGGACTTGCTCTTATTGCTTTCTGAGGTCTGTTCTTCTGAAATTGGGCTTTTCTCACTTGCCCCTGTTCTTGGATTCTCGTCCTCCCACAAAAAATATAAGCATATTGCTTTTAAGAATTAGCAAATATTTAATTATTTTAATAAATTCGAGTTCAAAATTATTTTTTGTATGCTCGCTTGATTAAATTGTTTTTGCCTTAAGATTAGAGGTGTGCAGCCAACCCACTAATCTGCCAAAATTGATGCAATTCAACCCAATTTGTTGAATTGAGTCGATTTTCATGGGTTTATGGGTTGGGATCGATTGTCAAAAAAGATTTTTACTGTGGGTCAGGTTGGGTGCAGATTAGCAAATTAACAAATTCGCCTAACCCAACCCAACTCACCTATATTTAATATATATTATATAATTTTATTATTTACTTTTTTATTTATCAACTGAGTTGGAATATAGAATAATAAAACTAGTTCATATTTATCTTGCTTCTCAACTGAGTTGAGATAGAACTATTTGATATGTTACTAACTAAATGAAATGTCATTTTATTTGATAGTTTGTGTATGATGGTGCTATTACTTTGAATTTTCAAATGGCAGGGGCAACAAATAAAACTATTTGATTTAATTATTTGTGTTGGTTTCAACTTTGAAGCACTAATAAAATATTTTTGTTTTGGTTTGGTGCTATGATCAAGTTTATTAAGTTATAAATTGCTCTTATTTGTGTTCGTACTATTCTAATGCTCAATTAAAAAAAATAAAAAATTGTCCAACTCGATCCAAGTGTATTGGTTGGATTGGACCATTATGATGGGTTGGATCTTTTTAATCCAACCATTGTGGGTCGGATTAAAGAAACTCCTTAACTCGACCCATGCACACCTATTCTTATGATGGTTCAAATATTGCCCAAGCTACTAAACATGACGAATAATTGATTAATGTTTTTCTTTGTTATGATAAGTATTCCATATAAATTGTCTCTTATATAAATAATTAGTCCACAATTGCCCCATTAATACATTTTCCATACAGCATTACGTCTAACCTCATTTTGTTTGCAAAAATACTGCGTTATGTCCATACTGCATTATGTACAAAAATATAAATTTAATTTCAACAATTTAAAAAATCTTTTTTTTTCACATTGGGATCATAGGAATATAAAAAATAATTTAATTTGTCCCAATGCCCTTTGTTGTCCAATATCTGACCGAGTTGACAGATGGTCAACTGAACTTAAAATTTCACCCGACTACAAAATTTCATTATTATACATCAAAATCAATATATCTGTTTCTCAAAAAAAAAAAAAAATAATAATAAATAAATATATCCAAATACCTTTCCATGTTTGATAAAGGTCAACCATAGTTTGACCTCAATTTGACCGAAAATTCGTGGGTCCAAATTGGATTTCAAACTAGCAAGATATCGTGGAAATAGTGAAAAATGTGTCAACAGCCAATAAGCTTGATTATGATTTTCAATATAATCAAATGACCAACGGTTTTGCCAAGTGAGGAGTCAATGGAAAAAGCTTTTGATAAATTTCAGTTTGGCACGTTTGTATTACAAAATTTATACTCTAATGGTCTATTTGGATTGAGGGGGAGGGAGGGAAAGTAGAATAGAGTAGAGTAGAATAAATTTAGCACAAAATTAGCTTATTTTTACCTAACTCTACTCTACTCCCTTCCACTCTCCCTCCATCCAAACAGACCATAAAATAATTTACAAAAAATATTAAAGTGATAATTACACTTTACCCAACTGTGGTTTGCTTCTAATTCTATGTATCCACCCGTGGTTGAAATTTTGAAACTTTGCCCACTTGTGATTCTGACCGTGAGTGTTCCGTAACCCATCTCAATGTTTTCCGTTACTCTAACACCAAATAAGTAAAAAAAACACACCCCAAAATGGATCAAACAACCACCAAAATTATCTACTTAGAACCATTGATCTCAAAAGAGCTTCTCTGCAAATTCCCTGACAAGTCATCGGCTTTTGACTTCGACTACACGTAGAGCTCAATATTGTCCCCTTTGGTCCCTCAGGCTTACAGTGCCATGGACTTGGATTCTGATTTTGAAGATTTGGATTTCATGACACCCACAAATAGAAAGATCTCATTTGGTGGTGGCGCTATGGTGTTGAGCAACAAAACCAAGTTGAAGAAAGTCACTTACAACATCAAGAAGAAGCTCAACATAAATCTTAATCTTAATGTTTTGAAGATGAAGCACATGCACAAGAACAAAACCAAGACATCTGAGTTCTCCCCAACTCCTATAAAGCCCACTTTTACCTGTTTCCCACACGTATTTCTATTCCTATTTCTTTCTAGAGAATTTCTATTATTTTATTTTCTTTATGTCTATATTTTTTTAATTTGAAATTTTGAGATGATTAATCTGAAATTAATAAGCCATTTTTAGAGAAAAAAATTGTAGGGAAACTTTGTCTCTATTGAGCGCAATTTACTTTTGGTTCATCATCTAATTAAAAACAAAAAAACAAAAAAACATTTTTCTTATCATATTTTACACTGTTCATTACAGGCTTGGACTAAGGCGTTGAAAGCTGCCTCTAAACATTTCAAGAAAAAGAATAAGAAAGATCCCATAGCCCATGTGAAGATCTCCAACAATTTGAGAGATGGGAACATTTCAAGATGATTATTCAATTGGAAATTTCTCTCTATTTTTCTTTTTGGTCAATTCATTCAACTCTGTATTACCCTTGTAGCAAGCAGGTATACCGTACATTACTATCACGTTATTCAAAAAGTGTCCTGGGTTTGTGTTTGTTGATTTTTGTGTCTTGGGTATGTTCCTTGTTATTTTTTGTTGTTGTTTGATCCGTTTTGAGATGTGTTTTTTACTTATTTGGTGTTAAAGTAATGGAAAACATTGAGGTAGGTTACAGAGCACTCACGGTCAGAATCACAAGTGGGCACATAGAATTAGAGGCAAAACACAGGTGGACAAAGTGTAATTATCCCAATATTAAAAAAATAAGAAACTTTTGAATAACAAATTAATTTTGACACCACTTTCTAAAGCATTTTCTATTCCAAATAAATTTAAAATTAGAACCAAAAAGTGGATGACTTAGTTTAGCTTAGAAAATAGATATCATAGGCATTAATTTTAACGCACCCGTTTGAACCAAACGGAGGACGGAAAGGGCAAAAAATAAAGTCTCGAAGATAGGAAAAATCATGCGGAAACCTATATAAATTGAGGACCTCTTTCGCGCTTGGATTTTCCACCACCCACGAAAATTGGATCCAATTTCCTGAAGTAGAGGTGATTATCTATATTCTTGAGAAAACATTATCTTACATTTGAATCATACAATATTGCTCGCAAAATTAGCAAAAATAAACTTTAGAGTTTCATCCCATTTGGATATTAGCTAACTTCCAAGACTAATGACTTTCTGCATATGTTACGAACATATGGATAGAACTCACCTTTGAAAATTGGCTTGCAAGGGAAGGGTACCTATGAGCTTATAAACACATGGTTAAGCTTACACTTAACCAATGTGAGACACTAGCATCATACATACCACCACGCTCCATAGCCGACACACTGACCCGTTGGTAGCCCTTTCTCTTTTTGGTGGCTCCACTCAACTATTAGTAATTTTAATCTAGTCTCTAGGTCGCCCATTCAAGGATCCGACCACAAAACCGCAACTCATTTGATCCCATACTCAATGAGCTACACCCGATTAATCAGGATGATAGTTGGCTCTGATACCAAATGTTACAAACCCATGAGTAGAACTCACCCTTGAAAACCAACTTGCAAGGGGAGGGTGCCTAAGAGCTTATAAACGCATGGTTAATCTTACACTTAACCAATTTGGGACACTAGGATCATAACAGCACAGTGCACCAAATATAGCATGAAGTCGGATCCTTTAGAAAGTACACTACAAGAGCTTTTTGATAATAGCAAGAACACAAAAAATGTAGTTCGATCAATAAGACTTTTAACCAAGTGTCAAAAGTAGAAACCTCAAAAATGGGAAAACTAGGTGCAGATATTGGGCTGGAAATTAATTGCTCCAAACATTGGAGTTCAAAACCAGGCCTACGTATATATATGTTTTCCAAAAACTTATAGAATTGCTCCAAGTAGTATTGCTATTGTAGAATTGCACCATCTTTGTGCACCATAGCATCGTAAAGAAGGAAGGATGACACACGTAGTTGGGAAGCATAATAATAATTGATGATGTCGAAAATCGTCAGTAAGCCGCACAGTCCTCATGTGCTCTAGACAAATCCTGCACAACAAAAAAGAAGAAAACCCCTACAGAGAGTACCGGTGTGGTACTGGTCAAAGACCCTCTGAAGGTTTAGTTAGAAAACTTTCACAACTCTAGAGTGCTAGAGCTGGGGTAAATTATGCATACTTTGGTTTCTGGGAGCTTTGGGTTTTTTATAGTAGTGTAGAATCGACTTTGGTTTTCTTGGCAGAGAAGGTGTTTCCTTATGGGGAAGATTTTCATAAATACATGTATATCATGGGATTCTTACCATACAGAGATTTCATTGATTATGGCTAATCGTAAGACGTAAGACGTTTCCATTTAAGGTTTCTTGGAGACCACTTAGGCCACATAGATGCCATGTGGCTCTACTACCCGTCCTCTTACATCCGTTTAACTTGAATTCGTTTGCTATGGAGGGTTCGTCCGTCTCCCTTTTTCTCCTTCCAAGACGTAACCTATCGTCGTTTTGTCTGTAACAAATAGTCCACTTTACATAATACCGTCGCTTATGGTTAATCTCAAAGAATGGATGCGTTTGCTTCAATTTTATCCTCTCCAACAATAAAGACAAGACTTAGATACAATACTTAGGTGTTGTTTCTTAGTTTCCCCTCTTAAGATTCTGCCATGTGGATTTTTTCTCATGGAATGAGTTATGACCTAGGTGTTGGATAAATTATTTGAATTTAGTTTAGAGATAGAATAAGGCTTCTATTAGGACATATGTGTGTTCACTTGTTAAGAACATATGTCACTTATTTATGTAAATTGGCTAATCCTTTTGACAAAACGCACTCTACTTGTAATTGGGTAGTTTTAGGTGTTTTTAATACTTCAAGAAACAAGGTTTCAAGATCAAGTGTTGAAGTCATCAAGTTTGTCCAAGAAAAAGCAAGCTGAAGTGCAAGTTCATTAATTCTCGACACCTGCTCGATAGCTACCTCGACACCTGCTATCTGTCGAGAATTACAAAATCAGTTTTTCTGATTTGATTTCCTTGGGATTCGTGAATATGCTTTTGGGCCTTCTTTTCTTCTAACCCTAAACATATAAAATGATTGTTTTAAGAGCCGTTAAAATATACACAAGTTGCAAAAGTATTGAACAATCTCTGTTCAAGCAAATTGTTATCAAAAGACGAAGTTCTTGACCTAGTTCATCTTCTCTCAAGAAGTTGCTATGTATTTGCACCAAAGAGTTTTGTAACCAAGCATCTTCCTGATCTTCATCGTATAGGATGAACTGAAGAACTTTGCAGCCGACCTCTCCTTTTTAGTTGGTATTTGAAGTCGCGTACTGGGATCCGCGCATTGGTTAGTCATGTACTTGGGAGCCGTGCATCAAAGGTGGAAATTGTCACTACAGATCAAGTCCAATTGGGTATTGGGGTAAGGGTTCAACTGTAGGTTGGTAAGGTACTTGAGATTCCTTTACTTGTAACCGCTTGATTTAATAATAGTGGAGTTTCGGGAGTGGTGACCTAAAAATCACCCGGTGGGGTTTTTACCGTTAGGGTTTTTCCCATTCTTAAACAAATCACCGTTTTATTTAATTTTCCGCTGCATATTTAGTATTTGGTGATTTGTTTGTGCTTCCACGTATTTGCATGTTAAATTGATTAATTAATAACTTGGCTAATTAATTAATTGGTTTAATCACAAGGAGTCATTCAGTTTGTGACCTATCAAGTGGTATCAGAGCAGGCACACTCTGATTAGTTTTAATCTTTACTGTGTTGATCCATTGACCTCTGTTTGTCATGGATAGAGGACAGTCATTAATCATACCTCCTTTATTTGATGGCACTAACTATGCATACTGGAAAGTACGCATGAGAGCTTTCTTGCAGTCTTTAGATGAGAAGGTGTGGCAAGCTGTAGAGATTGGCTGGACTAAGCCAAAACAAGAACCGGCCGATTGGGATGATGTTAAGATCAAGGCGGCCAACTTCAACAGAAGAGTGCTAAATGCCCTCTTTAGCGCAGTCACCAATGAGGAGTTCAAGAAGATATCCTCAACTGAAACTGCTAAGGAGGCTTGGACCATCCTCCAGACAACCTATGAAGGAACAAAGGCTGTCAAAAATTCAAAGCTTTAGAGGCTCACTACAAGCTTTGAAGAAATCAAGATGGAGGAGGATGAGTCGTTTGATGAGTTCTATGCCAAGCTCAAGGACATAGTGAACTTAGCCTTCAATCTTGGGGAAACGATCCCTGAACCCAAGATTGTAAGGAAGGTGCTTAGATCTCTACCTGAGAGATTCCATGCCAAGATTACGGCGATAGAGGAATCAAAGGACATTGAAAAGATTCCTTTGACTGAGCTGGTTGGAAACTTGCAAACCTATGAGATAGGGCTATCTAGGATTGGCAAGTCAAGTAAAGGCAAAAGCATGACCTTGAAGGCAAAGAGCAGTGACACAGATGAGCCTTCTGATGATGAAGATTCCAAGATGAAGTCCTACATCACCCGGCAATTCAAGAAGTTTATGAAAAATGCCAATGGAAGGAGCTTCGACAAGGACCGCAGGCAATCCAGTTCTTCTCAGTTTAAAAGCCAAGACAAAGAGAAGAAGGATGCTAAGGAGGGCGGTCAGTACACTGTTCCTGCAGGACCAAAGTGTTTTGGATGTCATAGGTTCGGACACATGAAACATGAGTGTCTTACATATCTCAAGAGCATTGGGAAAAGCAAGGTACTTGCTGTAACCCTAAGTGACACTGAGCCTGAAGATGATTCCGACAATGAGGATGACAGAATCTTAAATGCCTTCACTGCCACAGTCAATCCTACTGAAGGGATTATTGAAGAAGTAGATGAAGAAGAAGAACTGGTGGAGTCCAAATTGGAGAAGATGGATGATCAAGATGATATCCCGTCAGCCTATGAGAAGCTTTACAAGCTCTTTGAGAAGCATGAAAAATTATATAGGCTGGCCACCAAGAAGCTCAGTGGTGTGGAACTTGATCGTGAAGAGTTGTCCACAAAGTTTGATGAGGCGAATCAAACTATTGGAGCACTGAGATTTGAGAACAACTTTTTGGCTGAAAAGAACAAAAAGCTCGAAGCGGAGCTGTTTCAAGTCAGAGCTCAACTGGAGAGGACTTCAAGTGCAAAGCTTGATAAGATGCTTGGCAATTAGAAATCTGCTTCGGATCGAACTGGTTTGGGGTATGGTCTTTCTTTCTCTAATACTGCTTCTACTAGCAATACTGGTTTTGTTCCTTCTGCTAATAACACTAAAATTGAGAACATTGATGTTAAAACTGAATTAGCTAGTGAGAACTTAGACAAGGGTAAATCTATCTTAGGAGCACCCCCTAAGCAAGATAAGAAAGATGCTAAAAACCCTAGGGCTAAGAAGGCTAACTCTCAAAAGCCTAAACAAAAGAAGTAGCATCTCTGTCATCATTGTGGAGCTACTGGTCATACTCGACCAAATTGCTATAAGTGGTTAGCCACTCAACAGAGCAATGACATGATAGCATCTGGAAGCCAAAATCAGCTTCAATCCTCTCTTGCTCCTCTTGGAAATCTTCTAAAAGCCCTCATGTTCCTTTCGAACTTGAACGGTCTCAATTCTTCCCCCTCATCGCCGATTCAAGGGTTCAATAAAAGGAAAGGTTCTTCCAAGGTGTGGAAGAAAAAGGACTCTAAGTGATTTCATCACTTTCTTTTCCCTTCTTGTTTTTCTTGTTTGTTGCATTACTTGTGTGTTTTGCATTTTTGCTGAGTCAGTCTAGTTTTTGCTTTGCTTTGATAACATGTTTTTATTTGTTTATTTTCAGTTTTGTTTGTTTTGTTTTTGATATAAAAATAAAAAAAAAATTTGAAAAATTGGAAAATACAAAAACAGTGTGTGTTATGTGTACTTTAGTACTTGTGTACCTTGGATGGCCAATGAAATAAAGTTTTCTAAATTTTGTATCTCTTGTAGCTTAGATGAGCATCTCTATGCACAACTAAGCAAGTGAGCTTTGTGGCTCTTATTTGTGATGAGTAAGATTAAGTTATCCCTTAAACTTAACACTCATATCACTCTTTTTGACAGGTAGGACTAGAAAATCCTAAGAGAAAGGCATAAATGACCATCTCACCACTGTTGCCTGCCAATCATAGTATGACACCTGTATGCTTCGGCATAGCAAAAGTGCAGTGTCATAGACACCTGTATGCTTCGGCATAGCAAAAGTGCAGTGTCAAAGACATCCGTATGCTTCGGCATAACAAAAGTGCAATGTCTATGCTTAACATGTTGGGTATTTCTTTTCTCTCTTTTTGTGCCCATGCATGATATGCTTAAAAGAAAATATAAAGCTAAAAGATTAAAATGCTTTAAATATGATTGCAAGCGTGTTTTCTAGAAGATGTGGGAGTCATAGGATGTACCTCAAATGTGATAGTCCCCATCAAACAGTTATGATTATGTGTGAGTTAAAGTTATTTACTCATATCTCAGATCGTCATAACATGTATACACATATGCAATCTTGCGATGTTTTTCACACATAACACGCAATATTCTTTGCTACTTTTGATACATGTGTAGGTACAATGTGATTTGGCCATCACAAGTGTTTACATGTGCTAATGTATGCTCACTAAACTGTCTTGACTTATTTTTGAAATATAAAATTGGTTAGACTTGTTTAGTGTGTGTGTGTGTGTTTTTGAGGATCCATGTGATTAATTTCTTGTTGAGAGATGATTTTGAGAGTTTTATATGTTGAGTGGATCATTGATTGAGGTGCTTGTTGGATTGCATTCATGTCTGTGTTTTTCTCTTCTTGAAAAACTGTTTTTCAATGATGGCTCGACACCTCCTCGATACCTGGTCATCTGTCGAGCTTCTCATGCCTTTTCTAATCGCAATCTCGACACCTGTCTCGACACTTGGTGAATCGATCGAGAAATCTTCTGTCTTCTCGATACCTTGTCGATCGATCGAGCTTCTGAATTCTGAAATTGGCCTTGTACCTCGACACCTTTCGACACCTGAAGCTATCGAAGGCCAAATTCTCGACACCTTCCTCGACAGCTTCCTCAATACCTCTCGACACCTCAGCTGTCAAGAATTACTGAGAAGCCTATTTAAGGATCTGTCGCGATTTTCTCTCATTTCACTTGATCTCTCTCAATCTGTCCGAGGCGGTTCCTCTCCCAAACACCATTTTCTCACTCAAATCTTCCAACCCATTTGGATCTTGACCATTCCTTGCTTCTAATCACTTGGTAAGATCATTTTTCCCTTCCTTTTTCATGCATTTCATGTTTTGAAACCTAGGTTTTGGTATTTTCAGAAATTTTTGGGGTTTTTCAAAATTGATGAGTTTTTCTTCAAATTTTGGGTTGGGTTTGCACTTAAATGTTTTCAAAATGTCATACATTGCATTTCATGTGCATTAGAATGGTATTTACATGCATTTAGATGTGTGCTCTATGTTTGTGTGCTGTTAGGATTGGATTGGGCTGAACCCATGATGTTTTTTCCTTTGCAGTCACATGTTCATACATTCCTTTGCATACGTACTTTTTGTTCAATATATCTGATATATATGAACTGTTTTGGGACTTTTCTGATTGTCTCCCTCTCTACCTCTTTCTCATTCTTTTACGTTAGTAGTGTCTATGGCACCCAAACGTAAATCCACTCCTGCTCGGAACCCTCTGCGTTCTGGAGCTTCCTCTTCTTTTGACTCTACTCCTCTTAACCTTCGGTTCCATGATGGAGATGCCCACAAGGCATTTTCGGAGAACTTTTCTCGATGAGGTGTTCATTCGGAACGCCAAGTCATTCTGGCGGACTTCGCCGACATTGACCTTCCCTCTGTCATTCACAGTAGGGGATGAGAGTCACTGTGTGACATCCCGGTCACTTTCCCTCTCGTGCTGATACAGGAGTTTTACTCCAACATGCACGAGATAGATCGTTCAGTACCTCTCTTTTTCACTCGCGTTCGAGGTACGCGCATTCCTGTCACATCACAGCTTGTTGCGAATGTGCTTAGGGTACCTAGGATAGATTTTCCTGATTACCCTTCCTGTGAGTGTCTGAGGACTGTGTCCGAAGATGAGCTCATCTCTGCCTTCTGTCAGCGTCCTGCTGATTGGGGTGAGTATCAGTACACAACATGTAGGCCTTTTGCTAAAGGTCCTAGATTTCTTAACATGGTGATGACTTTTGTACTCTATCCACTCTCTCACTACAACTCTATCATAGAGCCTCGTGCTCGATTTTTGCTATCACTTCTAGAGCATCTTACTATAGATTTTCCTTCTCATTTCATCCTTTCTATCATAGATGTCCATCTAGATTCGGCGTCCCATGATAAGCTCATCTTTCCTTCCGCTATCACGAGGATCTTATGCCATTTTTCTATTCCATTTCCAGTGTCCGACCACTTCACTCACATCTGTACCATAGATGCCGCTACCATAAAATGTAGTGAGGCTCAGTTTAGGTCGCGACAGACGGATTCCACTCCTCCCTCCCGTTCGGCTCCGTCCAGATCAGCTCCATCCAGATCCGCTCCTTCTAAATCTGCTCCTTCTTCCTCTACGGGCGATGTATCTCTTGGAGATATCATGGCACAGCTGCAGTGCATGGACACTCGCCTTGATACAATCTCTGCTGAGTTGTATCAAGTGAATGTTCGTGTTGGTCGTATTGCACGACGACAGACGATCATGGGTGGTTTTGCTCCAGAGGCTACTCCTTCACCACCTACTCCAGCAGCTTCAGATTCTGAGGATGAGGATGATGAGGATGATGATGATGGGGGTGCTACCTCTACTGATTAGATGTCTACATGACACTCTACCCTTTGTCACTCGTGACAAAAAAGGGGGAGTAGTTTTGGGTTATGAGAGTAGTCATCTTAGGGGGAGAGTTAGTATAGGACATTTTGATAGGGGGAGTGTTGATATTTTTGAGGGATGTAGTGAGGTTTTGATGTATCTTTTCTTTTCTATTCTTTATAGATACATTGATCTTGTATATGAGGTATTTTGACCATTTTTACATACATTGTACTTATTTTCTATATATGTGGATGTATGTTTCTTTCACCTCTCTCTTCATGTGTTGTTTCTTTTCTATTTTTATACACATGTTCTTTATACTTGTATGCAATCTATTTATTTCTGTTTCACACAAGATGCCTTGATGAGTTTTGTTTAAAGTGTTTCAGAAATACAGGTTGTCAAAGTCTACTTGCAATAAACTCCCTTCTTGCAAAGTTTTTCAAGAGTTTGTGTTAGGATAGATTTTATTGTATTCAACAAGTGAATATAAGTTGAGTGATTTATGACTTCTCTCATATGTTCATTTGTTTGTTGTGGTTTTGTCACGGATTGCCAAAGGGGGGGATTGTTAGGACATATGTGTGTTCACTTGTTAAGAACATATGTCACTTATTTATGTAAATTGGCTAATCCTTTTGACAAAACGCACTCTACTTGTAATTGGGTAGTTCTAGGTGTTTTTAATACTTCAAGAAACAAGGTTTCAAGATCAAGTGTTGAACTCATCAAGTCTGTCCAAGAAAAAGCAAGCTGAAGTGCAAGTTCATTAATTCTCGACACCTGCTCGATAGCTACCTCGACACCTGCTATCTGTCGAGAATTACAAAATAAGTTTTTCTAATTTGATTTCCTTGGAATCCGTAAATATGTTTTTAGGCCTTCTTTTCTTCTAACCCTAAACATATAAAATGATTGTTTTAAGAGCCGTCAAAATATACACAAGTTGCAAAAGCATTGAGTAATCTCTGTTCAAGCAAATTGTTATCAAAAGATGAAGTTCTTGACCTAGTTCATCTTCTCTCAAGAAGTTGCTGTGTATTTGCACCGAAGGGTTTTGTAACCAAGCATCTTCCTGATCTTCATCGTATAGGATGAACTGAAGAACTTTGCAGCCAACCTCTCCTTCTTAGTTGGTGTTTGAAGTCGCGTACTGGGATCCGCGCATTGGTTAGTCACGTACTTGGGAGTCGTGCATCAAAGGTGGAAATTGTCATTACAGATCAAGTCCAATTGGGTATTGGGGTAAGGGTTCAACTGTAGGTTGGTAAGGTACTTGAGATTCCTTTACTTGTAACCACTTGATTTGATAATAGTGGAGTTTCGAGAGTGGTGACCTGAAAATCACCCGGTGGGATTTCTGCCGTTAGGGTTTTCCCCATTCGTAAACAAATCACCGTGTTATTTAATTTTCCGTTGCATATCTATTTTGTGATTTGTTTGTGCTTTCACGTATTTGCATGTTAAATTGATTAATTAATAACTTGGCTAATTAATTAATTGGTTTAATCACAAGGGGTCATTCAGTTTGTGGCCTATCAGCTTCCTAGATAGATTAATATTGTTATTTACTTGTATTCAAATTAATTCTTATGTTTTAGGATAGGATTAGTTCCTATGTTTTAGGATTTGTTGATGAGGTTATCTCATCCTTGGCTATTTATTTACCTTGAATGCATTAATGAGAATGAAGCATAAAAATAACCAAAAAATGTCTATTTATCTCTCAAGTTAAGGAGATTGGTCATATTGAATTGACTACACTATCTTTCAATTATCTCAGTTCACAACATTTGGTATTAGAGCCAATAGATCCATCCAATTTCTTGAAGAAAAAAAATTCAATTGTATTCTCATCCCACACTATCACACTATCCTCCCATCTACAACCCAAGGCAAAACCATGCTTCCAAGCAGCTGCTACAACACCCAAAAAAAAAAAAAAAAAGCCACATCTACTTATCAATAGTGTCAATCCCAGCAAACAAAGAATGGAGAACATGTCGGAGATTGTCAACCAAATGTTAGATAATACCAAGGACATGTCCAAAAGCATAGCAAGGATGGAAGCAAAGATGCAAGATTCATGGGATCAAATGATAGAGGTCATAGATAAACAATCCAATGTACTTTTGGAAATCAAAGAATCATCAAAAGTTCAAGGATCCCATGAAATTTCAGAGAATCAAAATAATAATATGTTGGAGGATGCACCTGCTATACAAATTGCCTTCAAAGATCAAAGGATTAATGCAGTGGAAATGATAGATCAAAGGGATCTTGTGATTTTGAATAAGCCTAGTCTAATTTCACACATTGAATTTGTCATTCCCAATGAGTTCAAGGGTGTGAAAATCAAAGCTATTCTATTCACAAAAATGATTAAAAAATTGGTGCAGGTATCCATGGTCCAAATTCTTATCCTTCAACTCTTTAGAATTCGAGGTCGAGTTCTCTCCAGTTGGAAAGAAGGATATAGTGTGAGCAAATATCAATTTCCATGTTTAGGAATCTTGAGGACAAGATTCATCTTGAAGGGGAAGGGAATGTTGTGACCTAGGTGTTGGATAAATTATTTGAGTTTAGTTTAGAGATAGAATAAGGCTTCCTAGATAGATTAGTATTGTTATTTATTTGTATTCAAATTAATTCTTATGTTTTAGGATAGGATTAGTTCCTAGATTTTAGGATTTGTTGATGAGGTTATCTCATCCTTGGCTATTTATATACCTTGAATGCTTTTCTCAAAAAAAAAAAAAAATATATATATATATATATATACCTTGAATGCATTAATGAGAATTAAGCAGAAAAATAACAAAAAAATGTCTATTTCATCTCTCAAGTTTAGGAGATTGGTCATCTCGAATTGACTACACCATCTTTCAATTATCTCAGTTGACAACAGAATGGAAGTGTATTTTTTTAGTTAAGTAGCCACATGATTAAATCTTAAGATGAGGAATCTAAAGAACAACGCCTAAAGTATTGTTCCTAAGTTTTGTCATAATAATAATAACCAACATGCATATAAAAAATTTACAACTATAGTAAAGATATAAGTCTAAAGTGCAAAGTTTAAAAGAAATATATATATATATATATATATATAAAATAAATTGACAAGAAATGACTTACAGCTGAAGTTTTAAAATAATACAAAGAAATGTGAATCTAAAACCTTTTTACTATCACCGCAGCATCTTTGAGGGAGATGAAGCTTGGAGTGTAAGCAACAATTTGATACTCTGCTTTCATGTTAGTGGTGATCTTTCTAAAACTTCCTTCCTTTGGATTGTAGGAAACGAGATCAGAATGATGCAATGTAAGAATTTCTTGATAGTAAAAAAATTTTAGCATCAGGATTTCTCCATTGTCCAAAAAGGCTATTGCCTTAGGCGTCACGTTAATGGGTAAGTTGATCACGTGCAGTCTAGTCCAAGATTCCGAGATACCATAGTCTCCCATCACCCAGATTTCAAGAACTGAATTATTAAAAGGATGACATAAAAACAGTTGGTCCTTCACAACACCCATGCTCATCATCCTTCTCATTTTATGGGAGATTTTGCTGCATTTAGCAAATTGTGATGGTCTTGGGAACGGTTGGAATTGCTCATTATCAAGGTTAAAACAACATAGAGATGTTTCATCATCATTAACAACAAACCAATGAAGGGCTCCATTAAAAAATGTTCCATGCAATGCCGAAGAATGAATAATGTTTGGAGCCTCGCCAATGCTTCTCCATGAATCTGTACCAAGAGTATGTACCTCAGCCATGTATATATTATGACTATGCTCCTGCTGCTTAAAGAATCGTAGCAACTTGAATTCCTTAGTCTTGGAACTGAACCCAAGAAAAACACAAGGAAAGAAGGTGTTTTCTCTAAATTGTGGAATGATAGTGTACTCACCCAAAATTGGATTGCAAACATATAAAAGCTCCGGATGATGTCGATAATTCCTGAAGAGAAGCAATCCCATACATGATGAACTAACAATTTTTAAGTAGTCATCAGTCTTAAACCTAATGGTTATTCTTGTGGGCCTGCTGCCTATGACAAGTCCTTGAAATTCGGATGCCCTTAACTCAACCATGTGTAAGTGAACGTTTGGCCAATAGGCTATTAACATTGGGTGCCGGTGCAGGGTATCTGAGATTAGAGTGAACCATTGTTTGCATACGGACTTGCACTTCACTATGCTCTTGAATGGAAGCCTTAATAGTATATCCAACACGATATGGTACGGAAGCTCCAATTCCAAAGGATGATGCCTAATTGATTGTCTTCTTTTTTCCATGACCAACCAACTTCTAAAAGGAAAGGAAACAAATAATAATCATAACCAGTAAGAGAGAAATCATAAAAGTTACTTCAATGATGGATGGACAAAACTGGTCTGGTAATATTGAAGAGTCTAATTTTGGAAAAAAATAACACTGGTCTGGTAATTAATATTTTGATCAAACAATGAATAACGATACTGATCGAGCATCATATGAATGAAATTCCAAAATTTGTACGTAACTGATGGAGATACCGAGATAAATATTAACTTTAAATTTAATACTATCAGTTTGCTTTAGGAAAACAAAACTATAAAGAACAATATTTAAATTCAATTCTAAAAGATGATTTTTTCAACAAAAAGAGAGAGAGAGAGAGAGAGAGGCTAAATAAAAACCTTGATAGCTATTGATTATGCACTGTTGTGGATTCCGGCCAGTGCTCAAAGGAGTGTGAATTGTGAACTTGGAGCCCTAAAATAAGAGCTTTTATAGTGCTTATATAAGTTACAAGCAGCTTAACCAAAAAAAAAAAAAAAAGGGTTACAATCATTAATATAGAGCCCAATGGGCTTCCTTCTTTTAATTTCCAGTCTTAGTCCTTCAACTCCTGTGTTTACGTGAGTGATTCTAGATTCTTCTACAATACCCACTCAAATCATAACCATTAGTTTACATCGACTTACAAGTAAAGACACAGAAAATAGGTCTTCCTAATATGGGTTGTAGGTTGACTCATATTTTTCCACTAATGCAAGAAATAATAGTAATATATATATATATATATATATATATGTATGATCATATTGCTTTTATAGTGCTTATATAAGTTACCCGTGAGTGCAAAATTTTCCTTCTATTTTATGATACAACTTACTTTTTCTACTTTTTCTATTTTATACGGTCACTTTTACAAAACACCCACGTCAGACTATCTATTATACACATTTTTTTATTTAAATAATCATTTTGATTCATTTATTATTATTATTTTATCGTTTTAGTTTTTGTCCTTATCTCTTTATCTTTTTTATTTTCTCTCTATCTCTTTAATCTCTCAAACTCATATTTTTTCTCTCACGCTCTCTTTGTCTCTCAATTTCTCTCTCTCTCTCTCTCTCTCTCTCTTTAATCTCTCAATCTCAAACTTGATTCTGTCTCTCAAGCTATCTCTGTCTCTCACTTTCTCTATATCTCTTTAATCTCTAAAACTTGATTCTATCTCTCATGCTCTCACGGACAGATTTCCTTCATGATCACAATGACTGATCTCCTCCACAAGTAGTGATCTCCTCCACAAGCACCGATCTACTCCACAAGCATTGATCGACCGATCCAGTCGACCCAGAAATGCTGATCTCCACCACCAATCCACTGATCCACTTCCGTTGACCCACAAACGGCATCTTCGTTGCTGTGTAACAAAGAAAAGAGAAGATGAGAGAGAAGAGAAGAAGCCTGAGTTCGTTTTGGAGAGAGAGAGAGAGAGATGTGTAAATTTTTACACTTTCTGTATTTTGCAATGACTGATGCAATTGCTTCAACACCTATGTTTACGTGAGATTCTAGCTAGATTCTTCTACAATACCCACTCAAATCATTACCATTAGTTTATATCAACTTACAAGTCAAGTCACGTAGAAAACAGGTCTTCCTAATATGGGTTCTAGGTTGACTCATATTTTTCCACTAATGCAAGAAATAATAGTAATATATATATATATATATATATATATACACACACACGATCATATTGTCTCTCGCTTCCTTTCAAAACAAGAGAACAAATAAGAAAAAACTAAAAAATAATACTTAAATTTCTAAGCTTGCACAATCCAATATTTGCTTATTGGTAACATCACCACGTCAAGTTGTCAAACTTCTTAGGTGCCCTTGTTCCAGCAGCATGTATAATAATACTAATAATAAAAAATAAAAAATAAAAACTTTAAAAAAAATGTAACATATTAGATTATTGGGTAAGGAAAAATAAGTAAATATTTAATATCAATTGCATCCCAATCTACTCAACATTGATAGTAGATCTAGCATTAGAAATATTCATACTTGAGAATTATACCTCAATTAAGTTGGTGAGTAATTATAAATTAATCAAATTACCTTCAAATATATATAATAAACGTCAAGGACACAACAAAGCTTTACAACAATTCCAAACGAAATGCAATATAAATACTGAATATGAATTTTACTTCTAATTTTAAAGTTACAATTCAAAAGCAACTACACACTACAAAAAAAAGAGGGCTATAGCCGCATTTGAAAAAAGCAGTTATAGACCGTAAAAATGCAGCTATAGGCTATAGCTACGTTTTCCATAGCCGCGTTTCCAAACACGACCTATCCTGTGCGACTATAGCCCCCTGCGGGACCTAGAGCCACATTTCTAAAAATGCAGCCCAAACTGGGTCTATAGCCGCGTTTTTTACACCTTATAGCTGCGTTTTTACACACCCATAGATGTGGGACCCATAGCTGCGTTTTGTAGAAAACGCGGCTATATACCTAGCTTGGGCTACGTTTAAAATGTGGGTATAGGCTAAGGACCTATATCTGCATTTTATAAAAAACGCGGCTATAGGTCCAACTTATAGTATATACTATATTATTTTTATGTCACAATTGATATTAGCGGTATATATATATTCAGGTCGCGCCTGCTCATGTTTTGTTCATTAAAAAAAAAAAAAAAAAAAAAAAAAGGAAGGAAAAAAAGAACATATATATGTTATTGTTTTCTATGGTATAGTCAATTCCAACCAAGCATCTTAATTAGCATTTTTGTATAAGAAGTTGCAGTAGAATTCTTCTATTATCCAAAGAAGCTGAACTTTATCCTTAGTTGATGATTTTTATATTTATCCAAATAAAGCCACGTTTAGGATAATCTTAAATAATATAGGATTTATTCAAGTTTTTTATTTTTATTTTTTATATATATCAAATTACTAGTTTGTACCCATCAAATTAAAAAAAAAAACAAAATTTAGCTACAAAATTGGTTGTAGCCATAAGCTACAATCTAACTCAATATTTTTTTATTGGAGGTGAATTTTGACAAATCCACCATTAGATTACATCTTCTTCATATATTCTCCACACTTGCAAAATTTCTAGAAAATTAAAGATCAATAGTTATCTCATCAATAAATTGTTTAAATTGCAAATTTTTGTAGTTTAAATTATGCATAAAATATAAGTTTATAGATCATCTAGTAAATAATATCCGATTGACACAAAATTTGACATATGTATTAAGAGCGTAATGAACATATAATTAAACGGTTAGATTTTCAAAATATATTGTAATGTTTATTTTATTGAGTAAGGTTGTAATATCAGGCTATAATCAATTTTGAACTTTATTCTTAAAAAAGAAAAAAAGAAAAAAAAAGACTAGATTGGATGTAGATTTTTTAACTATTTTTTCCCCCAAATGCTGTAGTTCAAATCAAATGACCGTAGATGCAATCATATAAGTCATCAATATCACATATTTTCCAAAACTTAGCAAGTATTGCTATGGGCGGATCCGGCTTCCATGGAAAATGCCAATGACAAGTCCTTACCAAAATAGCCGTATTAGTTATTCATTGACCTACTTAATATCTCTCTCTTTATCTCACGAATCCACAACAACTTTTTTTAGGCCTTCTCATTAACAATAATTTTTTTCATGCCTTCCATTCACAACAGGTGTAATTCATTAATGGACTTGGCTTCGTTTCTCTCTTTGGAATTATTCTCACTCTTACGTCTCTTTGTTTATTTATTTTTTATTTTATAGAACGGAGGTAGGGGTGGGGTGATCATGGTTCAATTGGATTGCTACAGTTATTGAATAGTTTTTTCACCTGCACTAGCACTAGCACACTAGCATAATTTACCTGTTCGAGGCCAGCTCGTTTCAGTTTCAGTTGGCCTTTCTAACCCACAGATAACACCCACAAGTCCACAATCACAGATCAAAAACCCCATACCCACAAATCCCACACAGAAAATCAAACATCAAACACTCTACAAAATCACAGATCTAAACCACAGAGAGAAAAAGTAACCCACAAATGAAAAATAAAACATTCAAAATTGTGATCTAACGGCAAGGGTTGTCCTTGTCCTTGACGGCTTTGCAACTGAATCTCCAACAACGCTGCAAATTTTGTTGAGGTTAAAAGGCTGGGTTAAGTGAGATAAAGAGAAACATGTATTTTTGTAAAATAGATTGGGAGGGGAAAAACTTAAGGAAATTTAGGTGTATATCGATGCAGGGGTGGTGTGACCTTAGGTCAGGGTGGTCCCACCCTGACCTAAAAAAAAAAAAATTTATTTGTCTACCCTTAAAAAAAATTTGGGAACACCCACAGTTTTTTATTATTTTTTTATTTTTTATGCCAATAAAAATAAATTTTGCTCCATAGTTTATTCTACATTCAGTGGATGAATGATTGCTTGTTTGTGTACATTGAAAGAGATGTAGCTTGTAACATTGATAAATGATTTCAAAATATGAAAACTCGTAGAAGGCAATTGTAAATTTTATGTATTTACTTGTTTTTTTTATTGTTGTTGTTGTCAATGTATGAATTTCTCTTTTTATTAGATTGTATAATTTATGCTTTTTAAGGAACGCTCTGAGAAAGATTCCTAAAGCCGCCACTGCATCAATGTGATTTGGGAGATGTTGAAATACCAGATCCAGCTCCGACACGTCGAAACTCTCTATCTTTAATCACCGAATTTGGTTTAGTCGGTGAGCTTGCTGACCCCATCAGTTTCATGGAAAATCGAAGCTTGAGTTGAACACCCCACCCCAAAACAAAGTCACATTTTAAATTATCTAGTTGCTCCATGCCTTTATCCAGTACATTCCAACCATGAATCTTCAAGCATGTCTCCTTTATGAGAACGAAGGCGTAATATTTGGTCCACTATCTAAACCAAAGGTATCTTCTGACTTAATGTAGCAATAACCTGACCCGTATGATTGCAAAAAACCACTCCAATCCCTACACAACCCGAAGCATAAAAAAAAGCTGCATCAAAATTCCCCTTATAGTGCTGCTCAGGTGGTGGACACCAACAAACACCAGCAGGTCGAGGTACATGTTGAGAAGGCTGAGAATTTGCTTCAAAATATTCCCCAATCATCCCCTTACCTCGACTCCCCAATTCTTGAAGACTCCAGGTATGTTGATGCTCACGAAGCCGGTTCTGTCTCTGCCATAAAGCCCAAGCAATGGTGGAGAACAAAGCAATCCGATAAGTCAAAAACCTGTTCAACACCTCTGCTATCAAATCCATGAAAGACCGATATTGTCTTTGATATAGAGGAGCAAAGCTTGGATCGGATTTCCAAACATATTGGGCCTGATCACACAACCATATACTATGCATTAGTGATTCCCTCTGCTCCCCACACAACTCACAGATCTCATCAACGGGAACATGTCTAGCCTAGAGATTTTGCTTTATTGGAAGAGAGTCCTTAGTTGCGTGCCACATGAAATGACAAATCTTAGTTGGGGACCGAATTTTTCAGAGTTTCTTCCACAAGAAATTTTTCTCTGTTATCGTGGATGAACTTGGATTGGCATTCCATTCTTCCGAAGCCAAGAGATGATACACACTTTTCACACTATAGTTCCCATCTGTTGTGAATGGCCAAACTAACAAATCTTCGTCACAGGCTTCACTAACATGAACTCAGCTCACCATTTCAACTTCCCAAGGATAGAATGTTGCTGCTAGCTTACCCAGATCCCAAGTTCTTGTGTTGGGACAAAATAAGTCACAAACCCGTGATACTGTAGATTCAGCTCTAGGGGTAATGATTTTACTATAGCAAGGATCCGGTAACCATCTATGCTTCCAAACCTCTATCTGTTGACCACTCCCAACCCGCCAAATTGCACCCTTCTCAATCACCTCTCGAGCTTGCAAAATACTCCTCCATGCATAGGAGCATTTCGGATGAGTAGGAGCATCCAATATACTACAATTTGGGAAATACCGTGCACTAAAGACCTTATAAAGAAGCGTATTTTTTTGGTGAACAAGTCTCCACACCTGTTTAGCTAATAAGGCATTGTTGAATTTTTGAATATCCCTAAAGCCCATCCCCCCTACTAATTTTGAAGAACATAAAGAACTCCATTTAACCTAGTGAATTTTTTTGCTTCATCTTGTCCCCACCAAAATCTACGGATCATCATGTCTATCTCCTTGCACAAGCTAATCAGTAATTTCAAGACACTCATCAAATATGCTAGAATAGACTGAATTACCGCTTTAATCATGACCTCATTTCCTGCCTGTGAAAGTAGTTTCTCTTTCCAACCTTGCATTCTAGCCCAAATCTGCTCCTTCATATTGACAAAACAAGCTTTCTTATCCCTAGCAATGAAAGAAGGAAGGCCCAAATATTTCTCATAGTGCTGGATTGCCTGGTTAACATCCATCCCAATATCAATTCAATAGGTCTGGAAGAAGAGATGGGGCATGCCATCCGGACTCGGAGCCTTCACAGGCACCATTTCCTTTATAGCTGCATCCACTTCCTCACTTGTATAAGCCCGAGCAAGATCTGCACGTATCTCATCAATGACTACCTTGTCCACCCCATCCAAAATTCAGTCCAAATCATAGGGTTGTGAGGAAGTAAATAGCCGAGAGTAAAACTCATTCAACATTCTAGCACATGTATCCTCATCCTCATGCCACACCCCTTCATCATCCTTCAATCCTTTTATAAATTTTTTTCTCTTTCTTTGAGTAGCCGACCCATGGAAAAATTTAGTATTCTGATCTCTGCTTTGCAACCATTGAATCCTAGACCGCTGATGCCATATCTTCTCTTCCAAATCATAGAGAACTAGTAGTTCAGATTTAAGGCGAGCAACCTTAGTATAGACCCCAGACCTAACCGAATCCTCCTCAACCCTCCATAATTGATCCTTGAGTTTTTTAATACTCCTCTAAACATTCCTAAAGTGATCATGGCTCCAAGCTTTAAGAATCTTCTTACATTTCTTCAGCTTTTTGGCAGCAATGAACATAGGCGTACCCTTAACCTAACACTCCCATGCTCTTGTAACAATATATTTACACCCCGAATCTGTCAACCATATAGCCTCGAAACGAAAAGGCTTCCGTCTCCATCTTTGGTTTTCACCATTGGAATCTAGGGCCAAAAGAATTGGACGGTGATCTGAGGTAAAGCAATGAATATGCCTAACCCTCCTCGTGGGAAACTTTTCCAACCATTTATAATTGGCCACTCCTCTATCTAACCTCTCCCAAATTAGTTCACCCCGTCTACGCCTGTGCCAAGTAAAATTTGGTCTAGAAAACCCTAAATCCACAAAAACATAATGATCCAAAGCATCTCTGAACATTTGCATTTGACTCTGAGCTCTAGGAACACCACCTTTTTTGTCCTGCAACTCCAAAAGCTCATTAAAATCCCCAAGGCAACACCAGGGTAATTTTGGTTTTGAACCAAGCATACGAAGCATACTCCACCCTTCATTTCGCCGATAGGTATCAGGCTCCCCATAAAAACCAGTCAAATGCCAAGCATTCTCTAAACCTCCCTCAATTATAGAATCAATGTAATGCTTCAAAAAGCTATCCACCCAAACCTTCGTGTTTGTTTTCCAAAGCAAAGCCAATCCACCTCCCCAACCTTCGTTTGGGACAATGAATAAATCACCAAAATCTAACCTCTTCTTTATACGAACCATCTGTTCCCTATCTGACCAAGTTTTAGACAAGAACACAATACTGGGATCTTGTGCTTGTACAATGTCCACAAGCTCCTGAATTGCAAGTCGATTCCCAAACCCCCTGTAGTTCCATGCTATGGTTTTCATTGCTGTCGGTGGGGCTGATCATCAGCCACCACCGATTCATCACTACCACAAACTGCCTTTCTTTTGTGACTACCCTCCATGTCCTCGATCTCCTCATTCGAATCCCTATTGACCTTTTTTACCAATACTGACTTCCTCACTGCCTTGGGCTCCCTTTGGTGCTTTTGCATGTGGGCATATTTAGAAGCCCCAATCCGAGAGGTCCCCACCTTACTCCCCATAACAAAACCTGAAGTCAACCCACTAGGAATAAAGAAACTCTTAATGAATTGTGCCGGACTAGCCATTTTCAACACCTCTAAATTTTGGAGTGACTCATTGCCCTTCAAGCCACCACCCTTATCATTATCAAACTTTGCCAACTCCCAGTCAATGCTATCCACATGCTCTTGAAACTTTTGATTAGGACCCTCCCTTATAAGGATATTTTGATCGTGAGGGACAACCCCTACTGGGAATGGGAACATCATACCTGCCTCAAGTGGTGCCTTAGAAACCTCACTGCCCTAACCCAACGCCCCAACAGATGCACATTCCTTGGTACCAAGCTGTTCCCCATCAGACTTTGTCACAACCATAGCAGCAACCAAAGGCAAGTTCAAGACTGTTTTAGGGACAAACGCTATGTCCATACCATCCTTCCCCACACTACCTCTCATCGACGCATCTGTCTTGGACTCTTGCTCATCCAACTCCTCATCAAACCCTGCAACATAGATTACTGTTCGTCATGATGGATTAGGAGTGCTTGCCCGCAACCATGAACCAAACTATTTTTCCTCATCTCTGTCAGCCCCCCTCTTCTTTAATTGAGTTGGGCAATCCTTGTCATGATGAGTCAATCTCCCACACTAGTAACAAAGGTTAGGGAGACGCTCATATTTAAAATCAACCCAACTCGCCATGCCCCTGCTTCGAACAATCTGTCTACCTTGGCACAAAGGCTCTAAAAGCTTCACCACAACCCTTGCTCTTATGAAATTGCAACCTTCACTCTCGCCATCACCCGGTTCACTCTAATCCACTACACCTGCTATTGACGCCACTGCCTTAGCCACAGACTTGGAGAAAATACCAATAGGTAGATTATGCACTTGCAACCAAAACCAGGTCCTATTGAAAACAGGATTCTTTACATCTGTGTTCCTCGAAACCCTCTTAAGAGCCACCAAATATTTGTCAAAAGACCATGGCTCACCTCTCAGAACCTTATCTATATCAAGCGCATCTCAAAATTTAAACAACACCCTATGATTGCCCATGTCCCGAACCTCAAAACCCTTTCGAGTCTACCATAACAGTTTGAAGGTATTCACAATAGCCTCCATATTCAAAACTCTGCTAGTGAAGAAGCGGGCTGCCCGAAAATAATCTTGTTCTACTTCGCCATCTTCCACATGAAACTTGTTTCCCTCGTGTTCAGATAGTGAGAACTTCTCCCACTTTTCGGACAATGACTCCATGAAGCACTAAGCAAACTTCCTCATCTTCCTTGACCACTCCCGTGAGATAGAGGCAATTGGAAGGACCAACGCCCAACCTCAGAGGTAGGCATCGACTTCTACTGAGAGCTAGGGTTTATGAAAGCCCTAGTTCAGAGAAATTTTTTATTCCAGTTAGTAACACCTATATATATATAAACTAGTCACTAACCCCTCGTGCTATACACGAGAACCTACCTATTTGTGAGGTAAATACTAAAATAATTTTATAAAATCTTAAATTGATTAAGAAACTATACCATTGCATGATTTGATTTTGTCTGAGTTCAATTTGTGTTACAATTTGATGAAGAAGTCAATGCTTGAATGTGCAATGTTTTACAAAAAATTTGTCAGACAATTTCAGATATTGCAAAAAAATAACTCAAAAATTCAGATATTAAAACTTCTGAAAGACCAAAAAATATTAAAGAATCAGATGATTAACTACTTAGAAATTATTGAAACAAAACAAAATATATATGACTAAACAATAGAGAAATATAAAAGAAAGATGGATTACATCCAAAAAAATAATTTCAATTATTGCAAGCTTTTTTATTTTGTAAAAAACAGGTAAAGAGAGTTTGATGATTCATGTACAAAAATTACTTTTTAAAAAATACATGAGAAATCATAATTTTTTATTTTTTATTATTTTTTTTAACAAAGTAGAGGAAAGGAAAATAATATAAGAAGAGCTCATACCTCTACTTTTTTTTTTTTTTTTTTTTTTTTTTTTTTTTTTTAAACATTGGGGTTTGCATTGCTTTTATATTGTTTATGATTAATCTCACAAATTTGGAGATAAATCACCAACTTTTAAATTTGAGTTTAAGTTGGACTTGTTAGAGATATAGAGTTTTACTCGTTATTAAGTTTGGATTAAACAAAAATAATTTTGTTTAAAAAAAATGATAAATTTGAGTTTAAGTTGGACTTATTAGAGAGATAGTGTTTCACTCCTTGTTAAGTTTGGACTAAACAAAAATAATTTTATTTAAATAAAATGATAATTTATTTAAATATTGTGTTAACGTGAAAAATTGTGAGAGCTTCAGAGGTTTCAGCTTTATATATATACATACAGATGATAAATTCTATTCCCAGTTGTGCCATCTTGATCTTCCAAAACAATCTCACAAGTCACACCACATCCTCTAAAATCAAAATCCAAAACAACAAACACTATGACCAAAGTTTCGTTTCTTTCTCCCCTAATTCCCTCTAATTCTAATTTGCACGTTTATTTATGTATTAGGCCTAGGTCGGTTTGGTTCCATCGGATTTAAGGACTAAAGTATGGATTGCCTTTTTCTGTTGGGAAAATGAATTAATATTTTATTTTTTACAAATGGATTACTACTTTATTTTGAAGTGTAAAAAAACAAAAATAATAAAATAAAATAAAGTGAACAGACCAAATTATTTATAATACCCAAAAAATTTAATTTTAAAAAAATGGAGAAAAGAAAAAGGGTTTGCATTGCTTTTATAGTTTTCATGATTAACCTCGCAAATTTGGAAATAAATTATCAACGTTTGAGTTTAAATTGGACTTGTTAGAGAAATACAGTTTTACTCCTTGGTAAGTTTGGATTAAACAAAAATAAATTTTTTTTTTAAATGATGAATTTAAGTTTAAGTTTAAGTTGGACTTGTTAGAGCATCTCCAATAGGCTCTCTAAAGCCTAATTTGGAGAGCAAACACACAAAAAAAACACCTCCAACAGCCTCTCCAACTCCAAATTTTTTTTTAGATTTGCTAAAGTAGCTCTAAGATTTGAAACACAAAAATAATCTTTCTCATAAGCCTAATTAAATCTGAACAATAAAATAAAACTAATCAAACCAAAACAAAAAAAATGTTGTGAAATATTTAAATGAAGAAATAGAGAAATATTAAAGAAAGAATGAAGAAAGAATATTTAAATTGGATAGAGAAAAGGATAGAGAGTCTGTTGAAAAGTGTATTTGAAAAAGTAGGTAGACAAAAGGTAAGATGAACTGTTCACTCTCCAAACAGTACAAAAATTGGAAGAGCCTGCTGGAGATGCTCTTAGAGAGATAGAATTTTACTCCTTGTTAAGTTCGGACTAAACAAAAATAATTTTATTTAAATAAAATGATAATTTTATTTAAATATTATGTTGACATTGACGATTGTGAGAGTTTCAGAGGTTTTAGTTATATATATATATATATATATATACTAGTCGATAACTCGTGCAATGCACGGTAAAATTAATGATAATGAAACATAAAGAAACATTGGGTTATTTTCTTAATGTATCTTAACATCCAAATGTGGTATATTACCTCTAAGCTAAATAGAAACAAAAGAAGATAAGATTAGATGAGTATAAGGAATCAAAGTAAATATTGAGGCCTTTTATCTAACACCTAGCATATATAATCATTTGTTGTTACATTTTTTTTTTTTTTTTGAGAAAGAAGCTAACTTATTTTATTTCAACTTGAAACTATTACATCCAAATCTAAAATCAAAGTAATATGCGATGGGACATCTTCCATCCATACTTGTGAATCTGGTATGCGTAATGCATTTTTCGCCAGACTATGAGCTACGCTATTGCCGTTTCTCTTAACATGAGAATACACCAATCATTCAAAACTCCTACCAACCCACTTCACACCGTCTACCAGCAAACCTATTGGAGAAAGGCTATCCTCTGCTGACTTCAAAGCTTTGATCAGGCAGAGAGAGTCACCTTCAAGAATCACATTTTGAAAGCCCAATTCACGTGCAAGAGAGGCTGCCTTCAGAGCAGCTAGAGCCTCAACCTCATCCGGTTTGTATGCATGAAGAATTTTTTCTGAACAGGAGGCCAGCACAGCACCATTATTATCCCTGATTACCACTCCAACTCCGGACTGATTGAGCTCACTAAAAACAGCTCCATCAAAGTTTGCTTTCACCCAACCATCTTGCGGACATAACCAATTAGAGCCTCCAACATTTCTGTCCGTGACCATAACTCCAGGATTCCGCCAGTCAGCTCTGAATTGATTCAATTTCTGTTTTGCTTGTGCAGCCACCTGATGGAGCGGAATAGCATTTTGGGTGGCCCGAACCTTATTTCTTTGATTCCACACCATCCAAGCCGTGAAAGCAAATAACTCAACTGATTTATCCTTTGCAAACAACCAAGACAGCAACTCTTTAACGTCTGTAAACTCCATCTCAGACCTGAAGCACCACTCTTCACCCACATCCCAAACCTCTCCCAACTCCGAGCAAGACCAGACAGCGTGCACAGACTCTTCCACTGCAGAACGGCACCTCTCACAGATCAGATCAGCTGTCACTTTCCTCTTCAACAAAGCCTGTTTAGTGGGAAGAACATTCTGACACGCACGCCAAAGGAAATTTTTAATTTTTGGAGGAACACGCAGCTGCCAAATCTTCTTCCAGAGCTGTTTGTCGTGAATTGGAGGGGCTTGATGGCTAGCTTCCATTTCAGATTCTTGTTTAAGGAACATATACCCGGACTTGCAAGTGTATTGACCCGATGAGGAGTATGGCCAATACAAAGAATCCTCCTTTGCAGCTCGGCTAAGGGGAATCCTCTTGATCAACTCAGCATCCTCTTCCACAAATAAACCATCAATCAGCCCCTCGTTACATGTTCTTGTGTTCTGGTCTATGAGCAAGTCCACCGTGCAGTTTTCAAAACTCTCCAATGGATATATCGGCAGCCTTGGAGGGTGCTTTCTTGGCAGCCAACGTTCCTGCCATATATTGATTTTTTTCCCCCTCCCAATCCTCCAAATTGCCCCCCTTTTAATTATATCCCTCCCCCTAAGGATACTCTTCCAGGCATAGGAACCTAACCTCGAATCAGCAGCCTCTATTATTGTAGAATTGGGGAAGAACTGAGCTTTAAAAACCTTGTAGAAGAGTGAGGACTTATCATGCAAAAGTCGCCAAGCTTGTTTTGCAAAAAGAGAGTCATTAAACATTGCAAGATCACGAAAACCCATACCACCAATGGTTTTTGATTTTGTCAAATCCTCCCACTTCACCCAATGAATCTTTCTTCGATCACCTCGTTGTCCCCACCAAAACTTCTTAATAAGGGACTCAATCTCATTGCATAAACTTACTGGCAATTTAAAGCATCCCATTGTGTAGGTAGGGATAGCTTGGATGACAGCCTTTAAGAGCACTTCCCTTCCAGCTTGGGAGAGTAGTTTTGCCTCCCACCCTTGAAGTTTCCTTCACACCTTCTCCTTTATAAAATTAAAACTCTCTTTTTTTCTTTTACCGACTAGAGAAGGCAACCCAAGGTATTTCTCATAGTTCCTAATTTCTGGTACCCCCAATTTCACCTTTATTCCATGCTTAACTTCATCCGGTACAAAGTTGCTAAAGAACAACGAGGTCTTGCTTTTATTTACTTTTTGTCCCGAGGCTTCCTCATACTTGTATAATAGCTCCAACACCTTGTCACACTCCTCCATAGTAGACCTGCAAAAAATAAGACTATCATCTGCGAAAAGCAAATGAGTTAGTTTTGGGCCTCTCCTACAAATGGAGAAACCATGAATCTCTCCTTGTAAATCAGCCTTCTTTATCAACCCATTCAGCCCTTCTGTACAAAGAAGGAATAGGAAAGGGGAGAGTGGGTCTCCTTGCCTAATCCCCCTAGTAGGACAAATCATTCCACATGGATCACCATTCACCAAAACAGAATATGAAACTGTTTTCATGCACCCCATTACAAGTTTTATCCACCTCTCCCTAAAACCCATCTTCATCATTATAGCTTCCAAATAATACCACTCCACCCGGTCATAAGCCTTGCTCATATCCAGTTTAAGTGCCATATACCCAAATGAACCACCCTTATAGTTTTTCATGCTATGCAAGGTTTCAAAAGCGACCAAAATGTTATCTGAAATTAAACGATTTTTTGTGAAGGCTGATTGGTGTTCAGTTATAATAGAAGGAAGTATTTTTTTCAGGCGATTGGCAAGGACTTTTGAGTATATTTTGTAAAGTACATTGCAAAGGCTAATGGGACGAAATTGGTGGGCATATTCAGGAGAGTTTATTTTCAGTATAAGAGTAATATATGTATGATTTAAGGGAGGTGGTATGGTACCTGAATTCAACCAAGACAATATGGATGAAGTTACATCTTCGTTCACTGTGCTCCAAAAATGTTGGTAGAATAGTGGCGGCATACCATCAGGTCCAGGTGCTTTCAGTGGAGACATTTGTTGGAGGGCACTATTGACTTCCCACGCCTCAAAATCCTTACAAAGGGCTGTATTCATCTCTTCATCAATCAATGTAGGCACACATTCAAGCATGCTAGCAGAAACATTACCCTCTGTAGAAGTAAATAGTGACTTAAAGTAGTTTACCATGACTTCAGCAACATCTTCTTTAGAAGTTTTCCATACCCCTTCCTCATCTCTAATTCCTTCCAAAGTATTCTTCCGGAATCTCTTTGTAGTACAACAATGAAAATACTTCGAGTTTTTATCCCCTTGATTAGCCCATAGAATTCTTGAACGTTGGGCCCACATAGTAGCTTCCCTCTCTTGTAACACCTCAATATCTCTCTTGATTTGTCTAATCCAGAGATTATTCCCACTAACCATTGCAACCCTTTCCTCTTTGGCTAAAACCTTCTTTAACCGATTCAACTCCATTCTTACATTACCAAAAACATTTTTCTCCCAATGCCCCAAATCTCTCCCACACCTCTCCACTTTCCTCAAAATACTTTCCCCATCACCGTGCCCCCTCCCACTACCCCATGCCGAGAACACCACTTCCTCACAACTTGAGTTTGAAAGCCACATTTGTTCGAAACGAAATAATTTTTTTCGAACCGGTGGAATCAAACCCGAGAGTGAGATGAGGATTGGAACATGATCTGATGATGAACAAGTTAAGTGGAACACTTTTGAACCTGCAAACCTCATGAACCAGTTATTAGTTACCAAACATCTATCTAACCTCTCCAAAATTGATCTTCCATCCTCAAAGTGCTTGCTCCAAGTAAACTTCGAGCCCTCAAATCCCAAATCCATGAAACCACACTCATCGATCACCTCCCTAAATTGTTGCATTTGCCAATGGGGTCTACTTGCACCCCCAAGTTTCTCATCTTGTCTAACAATTTCGTTAAAATCCCCAACGCAAAGCCAAGGCTTCTCCAATTGAGAATTTAAGCTCCTCAGCTTACTCCAAGCTTCATGTCTTCTAGCTGTATCGGGTTCACCATAAAACCCTGTTATTCTCCATTCATTCTCTGAATTTTTATCAATCACGGCATCAATATAATACCTATCAGAACCTTCCACCTTCAAATTTACCGAATCTTTCCAATACATAACCAATCCACCACTCCTTCCCACTCTTGGAACCACCCATCTATGATCCAAACCAATACTACTTTGAATAAACTCTAGCCTTGCATCGTCCGTAAGTGTCTCGGCTAAAAACACTACAACAGGATCTTTTGCCCGTACAATTTCAACGAGCTCCTTCCCTGTACGCAGGTTCCCAAGCCCGTGACAGTTCCAAGCTAAGCAACTCATTGCTCTTGGCGGGGCTGAACATCAGCTCCCGCCATTCTTGAAAGTGTGTTTTCATCTCTGAAGGTCACCTGAAACCTTTTTGTATTCGGATTGGATTGTTCTGCCTCTGTTGTTCTTTTCTTTCCAACGGACCTAGAACTTTCTGTTTTGTCACTTGTATTTCTTTTCTCTCTACGTTTCCAGGTAGAAGCTCCCCGAGTAGGATCCGTGTGAATTGCCCTAGCATCTTGAGGATCACGTGCTTGTTTAAGTTGTGAGGAATGACTTAAGGTGGCACGTGAGCTAGGGTTTTTGCCTGCCTTCTTATCCAGCCCCCTAATAGTAGCCGCCCCAAACTCCTTTGCCAAACTTAATTCCTCAATATTAGGTTCCACATAAGCTTCGGTTACATAAGGACCCTTTACTGCCTTCATAAATTCTCCATTCATTCTGCCTTGTATAGCCGTATCATCCTTAATATTTTTGTCCCCCTTATTGCGCTTTAATGAGGAATTAATTTCAGTGTCAATGCACTCCTCTCTAACTGCCGTTACACTTTGTATCTGCTCCGACATCCTCTCTCGGCCTGAATCTGGAAATTTAACATGATCATGATCTTCCGACGAAATTGGCTTCGAACTCACCTTCTTCCTCGCTTTATAATACCCAGGGACAAGAATTGTATTTTTCCTTGTTGCAACGAAAGGTGGTGCCCTCAATTGTGGTCCAAACTCACGTTGCTCTACTTTAAGTGTGCCCTCACTTTCAATCCACAATTCACAATCTCTATCATCATGAGTAAGTTGCCCACACCAGTAACATAAGTTTGGCAACCTTTCATACTTAAAAGAGATCCATACCTGCTTTCCTTCATCACCAACCGATATCAATCTCCCCCGGCACAACGGTAAGGATAAATCGATAGATACCTGTAAGCGTATAAAATGACCTCCATCGTATAATTTTGGATCCTTTGGTGCAGAAACTTCTCCCAACACGCTGCATATTTTTTTTGCTGCCTCAATAGTCATATATTTAAATGGAATACCGTGCACCTGAACCCAAAACTTTGTTTTCACAAGTTGAATTTCTTCAAGCGGCGCTTCATTCTCATATCGACTCATCACCACCAGATGCTTATCAAAACTCCAAGGCTCGCCCTCTAAAATTCTATCCACATCCTCCTTATTGTCAAAAGAGAATAGGATTTTATGGTCACCAAAAGGCTGAATCTTGAAACCATTTCTAGCTCTCCATAATGGGGTAAACGTTTTTGCTATAATCTCCATATTGATTGCCCGCTTAGTTAAGAACTCTGCAGCAATGGAGAACATCTCAACTTCTTCATCATCCAGTAAGCAGCAACCTGGCCCTTCTCTTTCAGAAAGAGTAAGCCTATTCCATGATTGAGCCAACTCATCCATCCTCACTCACACTCAAATCTGTTTCCCAAAACCTCGAAAGAAAAAACCAAACAAGCCTAGGAATAACAGTATTACTCCCAGGAAACTAAACCACCTTCTAAGAAGGGACACTCTAATTCTACTGTGTAAAGGAAGTGGAAGGGAAAATCCCACGTCTTTACTCAGAGAAACTTTTTGACTTGAGCAAGAAAGGTTACACACACTTTGTTATACCTAGGTTACACACATTTGATCAAGATAAATAGCCATTAGTTCTTCTGGACATAATCATTTGGGAAGAAAAAAGAAAAAGAAAAAAGAGAAAACTCAAAGCATGACAAAGATGCGATGGAAGAATTATGCATTAGCATTGTTAAAAGCAAATAGTATGCGCGGCAATTAAGTATTTGAATTAATAATAAAATGAAGTTTTTTTTTCTAAATATTATCTAAAGCATATATTGCAGCCCTTAAATTGTAGTCTAGTGTTGAGCAGCAATGAATCCTCCATCATAAGCATGCATTAGGTAAGACTGAGTAATAAATACAGAAGCAAAAATACTTTAAAAAGAAAAGTAAGTTCTATTTACTATAGATTACTTTGAAAATACATATTATACCACATTCATTGTTCATCAAGTAGATGTAGCTTAGAATTTATTTGAAGCGCATAAATTCTAGATGAAATCTTAAACTTATGTAATCAATTATTTTCATAAAACCACACCTCAATATAGATTCAACCTATCCAACAATCACGCAGCATTGATCTCATTTAAAATATTCTCTTGTGACCAGCAAATCCAATTGTGTATGAATGTATACATATGAAGTTATTGATTTTCACTCAATTACAACTTAATACATATTCACCCTTTACAAAATTACACAGTGTTGTTAATTTAATAATTTCTCTTCTTACCATTAAATTCAATTGAGTGAATCTATACATCCAAAGTTATGGATCATCATAAGAGCAACTAAGTTCTGGATGTTAATTATGAGGAAGGTGCATCTTACATATCAAAAACATTGAAATTAAAATTCACTTAAGATACCAACAACAAAAGTAAGAGAGAAGTGTACAATCAAAGCCATTTAGACCTTACAACCATTAGTAAGTAGTTAATGCTTCCATAGCCCAAATCCAAACACCCACAAACAGAAGCAAATATGAAAAGTATGTACCAGCATAAATCTGACATAATAACCCATCTGCTACATTTGGTTGAGTGATTGTATACCATGAAGGAAACAACCACAAAAAGAAAAATAAAACATAGAACTCAAATTCAATTCATCTCCTTTTCGTCCATTTTCAAAGCAACCAAATAGAAATTGAAGCTGCAAATTTTCATAGAATCTTGCATTTGTAACCAAAAATCACAAGATTGAGAAGATAAACCACAATTCAAAAGATTTAACATGAGTTAGATAATCATGTTGGTTACAAATCTTTTGAAAGATTTAACTTTTAACACCAAAAAAAGAAAAAAAGGAAGAACTTCTAAAGGGCCCAAAAAAATTTAATAATCAAACTCAGAAATTATTAAAACTAAGCAAAAAAAATGTATAACTGCAAAATAGAGGGGAAAAAGAGATAAGAGTGGCTACTCTTAGATTGCAAATCAGCCAATCAGATTCAAACATTAAAGAGTGACATGTTCCACAAGAAAGAAGTCCATGGTTGCACCAGGAGACATAATAGTAGCATGGGCTAATAATGAGAATGCACTCACCCTGCATAAGAGCGTATAAAGCAATATCTACTGTTAGATAGATTGCCAAAATAGGGAACAATGACTAAAAAAATTGTTAAAATATAAATTGAACATATTCAATGCTAAACAATGCTTGAAACTACACCAGTTTGCAATTTAACATAAACAATGCTTGGGACTCACTTTGTAGTTAAGATATCATTGGTGGATTTAGTGAAGTTTAGATACAAAATAACTTTAGGAAAGAATAGAAAACTATAAGGGTTTTCCCTTATAATTCCTAAGTGATGGAAAGTTTTGTCTAGACATTTCCTCAAACACTTAGGGGGAGCAGATAACACAAACCTCCAATGTAAATTTTTAACATCTAAAAAAAGGAAAAAAAAAATGGTTAGTTTCAAATTCAGAAGTTGAAAGATAGTTTCTTCAAAAGACAAAATTAGAATAAGCATGGAGTTTTGTCTACAGTCGTTAGCACTAAAGTTGGCTACCCAAAAAACCTTTTTATAGTCTAATTACATAATTTCACTCAATTTTCAACAAAGTAGGACATAATGTGATCCTTTCTACGCTTACAACAGAGTAGCACAAAATGCAAAGAATTTGAATTTAATTTTCAGATTAACCTCGGATTTTGAATAATCAAATGCAGTAGTTTCAAAATATTTTCTAATCTTTTCATCAAGGGGATACAACAGAGATAACCTTCTCCCTTCTCACTATCTTTCTCTTCTAAATCAAGATTTATGGGTTGAGACTTGAGGATGTATATGCACGATCAAAGAATACCTTTACAAGTTGCTTTTGTGGGATGACGGCCTAAACTAGGGTGCTTACTTTGACGGTAGTAGCACCTAGATTTATCACACTCTCTCTCCCTACGCCTTATGTGTATTTTTCTTTTGGTTTTGCCAGTTTCTTTGTTTTAATATACATTTAGAGCAACCGCATAAACTTAAACTTTCGAGTCTTTTAGGTAAATATTGCTAAAATCAAAACATATTTGCGTTATAGGTACTGTTTGAAGTTAATTGTGGAAATGAGGAGAGAGATTGAATTTCGGCAACACCGTTGCCGAAATTCAACAAAAAGTAGGAGAGAGAATGAGCAAAAGGAGGAAAGAGAAAAGCAAATGTCAGTAATAGTAAAATGTTGAATTTCGGCAACACCGTTGCCGAAATTCATCTGCCCAAATTTCCTCTGCTGCCCGGATGTGTGAGAAGTGCAATAATGCATGAGCGCCCAAACTTGAAAAAAAAAAAAGCAATTGTGGCAATGGTATTGCCGAAAATAGTAGGAAAAAAAAAAAGTGAATGCAGAAGAATTAAAGAAAAATATAATGTGCTACGTACACAATATTTTTACAATATTTTCACAATAAATCACAAGTAACTAGTTATTATTAGTTCAAATTTAAATTTGACATTGACATTACTATTTTAATTTAACAATAACAACAAGTAACAACCTGATACTTAGCATTTGTTGTAAAAATATTGTAAAAATTGTATGCACTTATTATTTCTTAAAAAAAAAAAATCCCAATTGTGGCAATGCCATTGCCGAAATAGTGGGGAAAAATTTTTCCCCACAATTTCGGCAATGCCATTGCCGAAATTGGGGAAAAAAATATTTTATTTTTATTTTTTTTTTCTAATTGCGGCAATGACTTTTATTTTTTTTCTAATTGCGGCAGAAATTGGGGAAAAAATTTTTTCCCACAACTTCCCATTGCCACATTGAGAAAAAAGTTTTTTTATTTTTTTCCCAAATGGCATTGCCGAAATAGTGGGGAAAATTTTTTCCCCACAATTTCGGCAATGGCATTGCCATAATTGGGAATTTTTTTTTTTTAAAGAAATAATAAGTGCATACAATTTTTACAATATTTTTACAATAAATGCTAAGTATCAAGTTGTTACTTGTTGTTATTGTTAAATTAAAATAGTAATGTCAATGTCAAATTTAAATTTGAACTAATAATAACTAGTTACTTGTGATTTATTGTGAAAATATTCTAAAAATATTGTGTACGTAGCACATTATATTTTTCTTTAATTCTTCCGCATTCACTTTTTTTTTTTCCTACTATTTTCGGCAATACCATTGCCACAATTACTTTTTTTTTTTTTAAAGTTTGGGCGCTCACGCATTATTGCACTTCTCACACATCCGGGCAGCATAGGAAATTTGGGAAGATGAATTTCGGCAACGATGTTGCCGAAATTCAACATTTTACTGTTACTGACATTTGCTTTTCTCTTTCCTCCTTTTGCTCATTCTCTCTCCTACTTTTTGTTGAATTTCGGCAACGGTGTTGCCGAAATTCAATCTCTCTCCTCATTTTCACAATTAACTTCAAACAGTACCTATAACACAAATATGTTTTGATTTTAGCAATATTTACCTAAAAGACTCTAAACGTTCAGTTTATTTTACACACAAAAAAAAAAAAAAAATTATTTTTTCTATTTTACACACTCATTTTTATAAAACACCCACATCAGTCTATCTATTCTACACATCTATTCAATAAAATACTCATTTTTTTAAAATTTTTTATTATTTCCTCACTCACTACCCCTCTCTCTCACAAACCCAACACTACCAAAAAAATATTAAAATATTAAATACACGAGCTACTGTAAGGGTCATCAAATAGCCCATGGCCCACAGCCCGACCCAGAAACCTGACGGCCCACCGGGCTAATGGGCGGCCCGGCCCGTTGTTATTGAGGCCCATGGGTAGCCCACTAGCCAAGTGGGTCAGGCTGTGGGCCAGTTTTTATGCCCATGGGTACCCGGTGGGCTAACCCAGTAGCCCAATCCGTTGCCCAGCCCGTTGGCCTAACCCATTGACCCGGCCTAATAACTCATAATTCATAACAAAAATATATAGGAAGTATATGAAGGATTGATCTTCAGATATTATAGAAGAATTTCTTAAGAGAACTCCCTCAACCAGTAAGATACCTAAAGTAATTGTGCTAAACTTAGTTTACTAAATATATATTTTTCTAGTAGTCTATCAAATTTGAATTAACCATTTGACATTTTTTTTAATTAAAGATAAAAATAAAAAAAACTATTTAAAGCCTTAATAAATAAAAAATTAAATAGGTTTCCATCAACAAAACAAAAAATTAAATAGATTTGACTGTAAAAAAATTTGTAATTAAGTATTGAATTCTTTAATTCTTTCCTTTAAAAAAATAGATTGATTATTCCCTTATAAAAATAATAAAATAATATGCTAACATAAGTCCATGGGTAACCCATTAGGCTCAACCCGATAGCCCAACTCGCTAAAGACAAAATGGGCATTGCCCATGGGCAGGGTCATGGGCTAAGGTTTCCTCTTTCAGCCCAGCCCGACCCGGCCCATTGACGACCCTTAAGCTACTGTAACTGTGCATATATGCATGGTTATTGTAGTACTTGTGCATTTATGCACAATTTTACACCCACTGATGTGGGTGTTTTTTTGCTCAAAATATATAAAATGGATTACTTTTTTGTATTTTGCAAGATTTTGTATGAGTTGATGGGGTTGTCTTACGAGAAACGGTGTTAAATACTGAAACTTATATTGGCAAAACCTAAAGTCACAATTGTTCAGTATTGTTTAAAGCAAACGTCGCATAAATTTATGTAGCCACGTCGGTCAATGAGGAGCGGTCAACAAAAAGTCAAACATTTTGACTATTAGTTATCATATATATATATATATATATATGATAACTTGTATAATCTAAGTATCTAAGGTTATTATATGTATAATATTATTAAGTTCAAAAAGAAAATATATATTGCTGTAAGATGTTATCAACTTTTTAATATTTATGAAGATATTAATTTTTTTAAATATATTAATTATATAATTTTTTAAATGGCATTTTAAGAAATTTTATTAATTAAAATATGATGACATTCCACCACTTTCTTATAATGAAATACTAAATAAATAATTAGAAATAGTAGTTATGTTCCAGCTTCTTATATTTCTTATAATACTTACTCCTATGAAGTTGTAATAATCATTAAAATGTACCAAACATGCCCTATATCTTTTCTATTTAAAATTTATTTTTTTCTATTTCCAAAAAACCAACTCAAGCAAAAATCATTCCAAATCCAACCAATTAAATCTGCAAGCAACCAACACAAATCAACCCAAAAAATTTCAAGAATCAACCCACAAATCAACAACCTCACCCACCGCAAGCAACCAACACACAAATCAACCCAAACCCACAAAAATTAATTGCACCAATCAACGTAAAAATTCATCACCAAGCTCTACTGGTACCGATGTTCTTGATATGGAGAGAGAGAGAGAGAGAGAGAGAGAGAGAAGGCTGAATCGCAACTCAACCAAACCCATTTCGTGACCCATCCAAAATGTATTTTGCAACCTAGGGAAAACCTAGATTAGACCTAGCCACCTTTGCCAACACCATTCACAACCTAACCATAGTCGTCCATTACCTTCTATTTTTGTCAATTTGTGTAGATTCGGTGCATGAGAGAGAGAGAGAGAGAGAGAGATGAGAAACTAAATAAAAAAATTTATTTACTTTGGTGTATTAATGAACGATGCCTCAATAAGTGTATTCAGGTTTTGTTTTTTTTTTTTTTTTGAGAAAGTATTCAGGTTTTGTTGATTTCTTAGTTTTACACATTAAACTATAGACAAAATTGCTAAATGCCCTTCTTGGGCAAACTAAGCAGCATTTTACCCTCTTTCTCAAATTAATTAGGGAAATGCCCCTCTTTTGAAAATCAAGTTTCTGAAAATCAATTTAGGCCATATAGCGGCATTTTTAAGGAGCCTATAGTGACATTTTTTGGACCTATAGTGGCGTTTTGTAACTCGATTTCTATGAAATCGAGTTATAGGTAAAAAAAATTAAACAAATTGCCTATAACTCGATTTAATGGAAATCGAGTTACAAAACGTCACTATAGGTCTTGAAAATGTCATTATAAGTCCTTAAAAACGTCGCTATAAGGCTCCAGAATTTTTTTTTTTTTTTTTTTATAACTCGATTTTGAGAAACTTGATTTTCAAAAGAGGGGCATTTCCCTAATTAGTTTGAGAAAGAGGGCAAAACGCTGCTTAGTTTGCCCAAAAAGGGCATTTAGCAATTTTGTCCATTAAACTATTGAGCTTGATGCACAATGCATATTAATGAGTGCATTTTAATGGGTTTATTTATTATTTTAGCTAAATGCTATTTTACCTATACTTTGTTGGACTTAAATCAAATTTAAACAGGGGAAAAAAAAAGTCTTCATATAAAAACCTTCTAGGACTATAATAAAGATTTAAGTCTAGAGTACAAATGATGAAATTTACTATTAAATTTACAAGATATTATTAGAAACTGAAACTGTGATTTTAGAGAAAGAAATATGAATCTAAATTTTTTTTTTTTCCACCACAACATCTTTGAGGGACATCAAGCTTGGACTATAAGCAACAATTTTATACGCTATTTGCAAATCAAACGTGATATTTCTAAAACTTTCTTTCATTGGATATCGTAGGAAACCAGACAAAGATCTCGTTTATTCTGATTGACTGAGTTTATGGAAAAAAATCAAGAATCATGATGAAGATGAAGAAAAGAAAGGTGAGACCGTAAGAATATAGATGGAGAGGTAGTGAGATCGAGAGATGAGAGGTTTTTCTTTTGTTTTTGAAATTTATAATCTCTATTTTAGTATATTTCAAGACAATTACGTTGTATTATTAGTGAATTTGTCTGCTATTAATTATGATTTTAGCATATTTCAAGAATGAATTAATAAATTTGTCTCCTAAAATTTAATTTGGTTAGCTGAAGTTTGACTATTTTTATTTTTTTCCATTTTAATCTTTTGCATTTTAAAATACAATGGGGCCTTTTTAATATATTTTATTGACCAATAAAAGTGTATAAATTTTTTTAATTAAAATATATAAATAAATTATAGAGATATATATATATATATATATAAATTTTTTTTTTTTACAAGTGGGGCCTTCTTTTATTTGGGGGTTTTAGGCGATTGCATCATTTGCATCACCTGTTGAGCCGGCCCTGTTTATTCAGCATCAAGATATCTCCATTGTCAAAAAATGTTATTGTTTTAGATCTCTCTACATATTAGTTGGCAGTTTGATGACATGTTGTCTAATTTAAGATTCTCAAACACCATAGTCCCCCAGCACCCATATTTCAAGAACTGAATTATCCAAAGGAAGGCATATAAAGAGATGGTCCTTCAAAACACCCATGCTCATCCTCTCCCACATTTTGTAGGAGATCATGTCGTACTCAGCAAAATGCGAAGGTACTGAGAATGGTTGGAATTGTTCATCATCAAGGTTAAAAGAACACACAAATGTCCTCTCATCATTAATAACAAACCAATGAAGGGCTCCATTCAAAAATTTTCCATGCAAAGCCGAATCAATAATGGGTGGAGTGCCACTGATAAGGGCATTTTTGTCTGACCATACACCTATGAAACTTGCCGCCCTTTGGGAAGTGTGGTCCCATCCAATGGGTCCCATGGGGTCAGGGGCCCATGTAACCGATGAACAGGACTAGGCCTGTACCGACGGATGTGATTGGAAACATGCTGACGAGTAAGGGGATACCTTGTGTATGGGGTAAATAAGCCTGACAGATAAGGACATAAGCCCAATGGACAGATGCTCTTGATCTCGACAGCTGGTTTGTGGGCCCCACAAACCTTTGCGTGCACACCACTCCTGAAGACCCTATTACATGCTAATATCCTCCCAATATGGGAAGCAAGATCCAAGACATTATCTCCGTATCTTTCATACAATGAAAAATTTTATGTTCATAGGATCTTGGACAGTCTTACACCACTATATAAGTACTGAAGAGGGAAATTCCAGACGGATTGATATGGGCCTGACGGATCATCCTCCATGGGCTGGTATAGGATGGGCCCGAAGGCGGAATGGTCTGTTAAGAACGGATCCAGTATGAACGGATCCAGTATGAACGGATCATGATGGGTCCGAATACCCGCTCAGCCCCACGGAAACCCTAGGATACACAATACTTGCGGCGCACGTTAAAGAATCCTAGGATCAAGGGAACTCAAGCACTAATTGGATTCTGGAATATCCACGCCATCAATGAAGATATTTCCTCACAAGGAAATATCTTGGGCCGCACGTTCAGGATTGTTAAGGAGAATTCCTATAAGGAAAAGACTTCCGCTCCAAAGGAGGAGATGTCAATCCCCTACTACTATAAAAGCCACAATACCCTCACAACACAAGGTACACATAATTTACCCTCTCTAGTACTTTAGAGTTGTGAAAACGTTTCTGACTTAACCTTCAGGAGGTATTTGGCCGACACCACACCGGTGCTCTCTGTTAGGTTTCCTTCTTTGTATTGCGCAAGTTTACGTTCGAGTGCGTAGATATCATGTGGCTCACTAGTGAATTTCTCAGTTTCATTAGTTGGAGCCGTCTGTGGGAAACCTTAGTTGAGATTCATAAGCCATACTATCGTTTCCCGGACTAAAGGGTTGCATTGTACTCACTCGCTTGATGGCAACTACTAACGACGTTCAAGGAGAGGAACCACCCACGACTGCCCTCAAGAGACAAGTTCAGACTCTCGCTGCCGCCGTGGAACGTTTCACAAAACAAAACCACGACTTGGAAGAACAGTTGTGCCAGAAGAATGCAGCACCGAATGACCAACAAGAAGATCAGGAAGGGACCAGCGCTCCAAGGAAAAATCAGGAGAAACCTGAAGGCAGCCACGCCCCAAGCAAACCGGAGAGGCAGAACTTGAGCATGCCATCCCTCACGGATGCGACTCCACCACATATTATTGCAGAGATGCAGGCAATGAGGGAACAGATGGAGGTTATGATGAACGCGCTCAAAGGGTGAGTTTCCAGTGATCTTGACGATTTAGTCAACCGCACCGACTCGCCTTTCACTGCGGCCGCGAACTCCTTCCCCTTACCCCATAAATTTCGCATGCCACATATAGACAGCTATGATGGAGTGAAGGATCCTCTGGACCATCTAGAAACTTTCAAAACCCTAATGCACCTTCAGGGGGTAGCAGACGAGATCATGTGCAGGGCCTTCCCCATAACACTCAAAGGCCCCGTAAGGGTATGGTTCAGCCGACTGACACCAAACTCCATCAGCACCTTCAAGGAGCTGAGCGCTTAGTTCACTACGCACTTCATTAGAAGGCACAGGTATAAGAAGTCCATAGCATGCTTGATGAGTATTAAGCAATGGGAGGACGAGACGCTGAGGACCTACATAACGCGCATTAATAAAGAAGCGCTCTCAATAGATGAAGCCGACGACAAAATACTGGTAGCGGCTTTCATGAACGGGTTACGGAAGGGCAAATTTCTATTCTTTTTATACAAGACCGACCCTAAGACCATGTCAGAAGTACTCTACAAGGCAACCAAATACATGAACGCTGAAGACGCATTGTAGGCTCGAGATGAAAAACTCAGGAAAAGGGAGCGGCAGGAAGAAGAACGACGGGACCAAAGGTCGAAGAGGCCAAAAACGAGAGATCAAAGGGATGAGCGGCGCTCTAGGCCACCAGATGCGAGGTTCACGAGCTTCACCCCATTGACTACCCCAATAGAATAAGTCCTAATGCAAATCAAGGACGAGGGTGCTCTAACCTTCCCCGAAAAACTGAAAAGAGATCCCAGGAAAAGATCAAGAGACAAATATTGCCGTTTCCACCGCGATCACGATCACGATCACGATACAGCAGATTGCTATGACTTGAAGCAATAGATAGAGGCCCTTATTAGACAAAGGAAATTACAAAAATTCGTCAGAAAAGAGAGGATGGATTCGCCACCTCAAGAGCAGTAACCCCGAAGGGATAGTGAGCATCCTAGACCCCCAATCGGAGACATAAGGATGATTGTAGGGGGAACATCGACAACCGGGTCGTCCAAGAAGGCCCGAAAGACTTACCTCCGAATGGTTCAGAACGTCCAACTGACGGGCTCAGTACCAAAGATAGCACGGAGAGATAGCCCCATCGTCGAGTTCTTAGAGGAAGATGCACGACGTCTTCACCATCTGCATGATGACGCGTTGGTTGTCACCCTACGAGTGGATGAGTATAACTTGCATCAAGTGTTGGTCGACAATGGCAGCTCGGCGGACATCCTATATTACCCTGCATTCCAGCAAATGATGATTGATAAGGAACAGCTGATACCAACGAAAGCCCCGCTAGTGGGATTTGGAGGAATGAGAGTATTCCCATTGGGTGCTGTCACACCTTCGGTGACGGTGGGTGATTATCCTCAGCAAATCACTCGGGATGTGACATTCCTCGTAGTCGACTGTTCATCAGCGTACAACGCTATCCTAGGATGGCCTACCCTTAACGCCTGGAAGGTAGCAACCTCAATGTACCACCTGATGATTAAGTTCCCCATGGAGAATGGGGTCGGGGAGTTACGAGGAAATCAGGTGGCCGCCCGCGAGTGCTATATAGCCATGTTGGAGATGGATAACCACCAGTAAAAGCAGCCTCTGCAGAATTCATGCTAGTCCCCAATCAGGTATTGTCGTTTGTCCAAGTTTCCTCAATTATTGATGATGGAACAAAAGTGCAGGAGGTGAATTCCAAGAACAATTGGACTACGCCATTAATAGCCTACCTAACGACGGGCACACTACCAGACGGAAAAGACGCAGCCAGGAAATTGAAAGTCTAGGCCTCACGATTTGTGCTGATCAATAATGTCTTATACAAAAGGGATTCTCAAGACCGTACCTGAGGCGTTTGGGTCACGAGGAAGCAGACTACGTAATGAGAGAAGTCCATGAGGGTATATGTGGAAACCATTCAGGGGCACGATCCTTAGTGCACAAATTGATCCGAGCAGGGTACTATTGGCCTACAATGCAAAAGGATGTGCAATCTTACGTTAAGACTTGCGAAAAATGTCAGAGGTTCAGTAATCTGATCCGGCAACCAACCGAGGAGCTGACACCCATGACAGACCCTTGGCCCTTCGCCCAATGGGGAATAGACATCATGGGCCCCTTCCCAACAGCAGTAAGGCAGCTAAAATTTCTGGTAGTAGGTATCGACTACTTCACCAAGTGGGTGGAAGCAGAGGCCCTAGCCACTATCACAAAGAAGAACATTCGAAACTTTGTGTGGAGGAATATTATCTGCAGGTATGGGATACCAAGAGTGCTTGTCTCTGACAATGGAAAACAATTCAACAACAGCGCATTTAGGGACTTCTGTTCGAAGCTAGGTATCAAGAATCATTACTCTTCACCTGCGCACCCACAGGCCAATGCACAAGTCGAGGTCACGAATCGGTCCTTACTCAAGATAATCAAGACTCGGCCCGAGGGGGCAAAGGGCATTTGGCCTGACGAACTACCAAGTGTCTTGTGGGCATATCGTACTACAGTAAGAACACCTACTGGAGAAACGCCGTTTAGGCTAGCATATGGAAGTGATGCTGTCATCCCTACGAAGGTAGGGCTACGAGCTACTAGGTGGAGAACTACAACGAGGATAAGAATGAAGAGGCCTTGCGGCTTCAGCTAGACTTAGTGGACGAGGTCCGGGCTATAGCAAAGCAGAGGTTGGTGCGATACCAGAATCTCATGGCAAAATACTACAACTTCGATGTCAGACATAGGGACTTCCAGATCGGAGATCTTGTGCTACGGAAGGTAATGGGAGCTGCAAGAGATTCTTCGCAAGGAAAGCTCGGCCCCAACTGGGAAGGACTATACAAGATCTCATCTTGGGAAAGGAAAGGGACCTACCACCTCGAAACTCTAGACGGACAGAAGCTGCAACACCCATGGAACACGGAGCACCTACGGAGATACTACCAGTAGAGACGACATGAAGAGCATCGACGTTCCCCCAATTTCCAGTTTATTACTGGGTTTTTATTAGTTTTACTTCGAACAATTTTTTCTATTATTTAGTTTTGCTATCGTTAGTTTTTACTTTAAACAATTCTACAAGTGCCTTTTTAAGCCCAAGGGGGTAGGTACCTTTTTCTTCTACATGGTTTTCTTTCAATAAGAGAAATATTCAAACACTACTGTGTTTCCTACTTAATTTAACCAAGTCCAAAAGTGGACGGATCAAACTAAGTCCACAAGATGGACGGATTATCCGAAGAGGATGAAAAATCCCAAGTCCACAAGATGGACGGATCAAACTAAGTCCACAATGCGAACGAATCCTACAATGTCCACAAAGTGGACGGATCCTACAGTCCAAAAGTGGACGGATCAAACTAAGTCCACAAGATGGACGGATCATCCCAAGGGGATGAAAAATTCAAAGTCCACAAGATGGACGGATTATTCCAAGAGGATGTAAAATTCCAAGTCCAAAAGTGGACAGATCAAACTAAGTCCACAAGATGGACGGATCATGAAAAATTCCAAGTCCAAAAATGGACAGATCGAACTAAGTCCACAAGATGGACGGATCATCCCAAGAGGATGAAAAATTCCAAGTCCACAAAGTGGACAGATCCTACAGTCCACAAAGTGGACGAATCCTACAGAGTCCACCAAGTGGACGGATCCTACAAAATCCACAAAGTGAACGGATCTTACGAAGTCCATAAAATGGATGGAGCTAAGTCCATAAAGTGGACAGATCTCGCCCCCTGACGGTGAAAATTTACCCAAAGTCCTTAAAATTTACCCAAAATTTACAACATAGACGGATGAAATCAACACCACGTCCAAAAATGGACAGATCATTGAAATCACAAGCCCAAAAGGGGACGGGTATAAACTAGTTATAAAAAAAGGGGCGACATCAACCATAAAACAAACAAAAAGGCGAACGGATGCAAAATATTAAACAGATCAATGTAGAGAACGGATTGGTAATATAAAAACCCTCGAGGGGAAAAATGTCTACATACGAAGGAGGAATAACAAACTGTTCTCCAAATATTCTTACATACAATATGAAAAATATAAATTAATCTACGACAGGGGCTTCCTTTCCTTCGTCATGACGGGTTGGACCTTCCTTTGGGTTGCTCTCAACCACTACCTGGTCGAGGGGGGCATTGGCGGGTGCATTCTCCCCAAAGAGCTCGTCTGTGTCTTCAGATTTAATAGGACGGACGGATGTTTGCTCGGGTGCGTTGATGCTGACGGACGACAAGTCCAGCTGAGGATGCAAAGCCTTCACTTGGCGGACGGCCTCGTCAAAGCCGCCGCCATATGAGACTCCAAGCTCATCCAAAAGGGCGTCGAAGTCACGATACTCAAGAACGACAGTTTCCTTGGCCTGACGGAGCTCTTTATCTTTATCTTCAATAACTTTCTTCAGCTCCTCCGTCAGTTTGTAGAGTTGGTTACTTGCCTCCTCAGCCATCTTGAGTTTCTTCTCTTGGACAACCTTCCAGGCTTTAAGTTCGACTAGCTCACCCTCCGTCATCTTTGCCTTCTACCTTACACGGCCCAAGGTCGTCTCGTGGTTCAAGCACCGTCCCATCAAACCTTTCATCATGACCATGGCCTGAAGGATGGGGAATAATTTTAAAATCAAGTAGTCACAGGTAGAGATGGATTAAAAAGAGACAGATAAAAGGTAGATGGATGAAAGGTAGACGGGCAAAAATTACCTGAGCAACGCTAAATAATCCTGTCTCGCCCATTGCCTCCGTCGAATGGTTACTCAAATCTTCATAATCCTTAGATGAGATGATGGAAGAGAATTGCTCCAATGCATACTTGGGATCGTCTCGAAAAAGGGACGGAGGTTTCTTAAGGTTGGTAGACGGACCCTTCATAAGGCCTTTGCCGGCCCCATGTTTTGCTGGGGTGACGGTCTTTACACCCTTAGCCATTAGCCCTATGACGGGCTCCAAAGGTACCTTAGGCTTTTTTGGTGGACGTTCTCTTTTGGACTGCTGTTTTCTCTTCACAGACGGGTTGCTTGTACCCGTCTCCTTGGGATCAACAGCACCGACCCCCCTATTCTTGGTAGCATTCGCCTTTATGATTGACCTCCTCTTTGCATCGTCCATTTCTATAAAGACGGACGGACAAAGTTAATTCCCCTAGAAAAAATCAGCCATTCTAACAGTATTGGGATGACATACTTACGCTGACGGATCCTTGTTTCGTATTTTGTCGCTGCCTCTGTTGGTGCAGGACCGTCACAGTACCAATGGATGGTGTCAAGATTGACCAACTTAGCCCAAGTCCTTTCTTCTGGCGTAGTCTTTTCAAAAATGTTTTCAAGGAAACTATACTCCTCAATGTTAACTTGCGGACGCCGTCGAACTGCAAAGAAGAGGACGGTTAAAATATGTTAAAGTAAAATTAAACTAAACGGTTGAGTACAAATCAGCATAAATTAGGACGGATACTTACCAGCTGGAGACAGTACGCCCCAGGTAGTGTCGACGGGCATATGTTCCGTGTCACCTAGACGACACATCCACTCGTCACCCTCTAAGAAAAAGTAACGACTCTTCCAGTTTCTGTTGGAGTCTGGGGTTGCATATATTACCTTTAACAACGGATTCCTAGGTACAAAACTATATATCCCACTGGATTTGTCAATTTCATCTGGATGGTAGCAATGAAGGAACTTTCGCACCGTCAACCTCCTTGCTTTGTCTGACCAAGCGCCATACAGGATCTCCATTGCTATGAAGACCCTCCAGGCGTTGGGGGATATTTGGTTGACAGACAGACCCAAATACTTGAGTAACTTACGATGAAGGGAGTTCAGTGGAAACCTAAGTCCTGCCTTCAACATTTGCTCGTACAGCCCAACACCTTCTACCCCTTCATAATAGCATTTCTCTGGCGCAAAGGGTAGATGGATGGGAATGTTATTTGGGATTTGATAATTAGCCCTAAGTGTTTTGAAATGAGTCTCCTTGATGGTCGACGTAAAATCATTTACCGTCCACTCTGGAAGCATGATGAACTTCCTTGGTCCATCAGCTCCTATGACAGGTTCTATTTGTTGATCTTCACCGTTATCATAACCTTCCTTTGGTTTAGCCAATTCCATATCCTCATTTGTTGAGGATGGAGAAGAGGCAGACAGACTCCTATCCTCACTTGGACTCTCTTGGTCACTATGACCTGATGGGTATACCTCTTCATAGTCCGCCCCGTCACGAACAACTGACTGGTTACTTAACGCACTAGGCATTGCCTACAAGTGACGACGAAATCTAAGACTCTGACGGGTCTAAGAATGTGCAATAAAGACAAAAAGCTTGAAGATATTAATCCAACGATGGAGAGATTAGAAAGAGTGTACTTACCAAATTGTATGTGAACGGAAGAAAGGTGCTGATGACGGATGTAAAACGAATGAACCAAAGAGCTTCTGACAAGAGTGACGGATTGTGCTCTAACAAGTCTATTCTCTTTAAAATGGAAAAATGAGAGGTGAGGGTTGTGGTATTTATAAAGGAGATGCACGGAAGGCGAAGTGACGCCTCAGTCCAAGATAACTACCAATGAAAGAACGACATTTGTCATGCCTCATTAATTGCCTCTGTCAGGGTACGAAATCTTCAACCCACTGGCCTCTGAACTGTCACCCCCCTTTTTTGATCACGAATCATCACCCCACGTGTCCCTAAAAATGATGACGGACCCATGGTGTGAGGGGACAACTGAAGAGGGAAATTCCAGACGGATTGATAAGGGCCTGACGGATCATCCTCCATGGGCTGGTATAGGATGGGCCCGATGGCGGAACGGTCTGTTAAGAACGGATCTAGTATGAATGGATCATGACGGGTCCGAATACCCACTTAACCCCACGAAAACCCTAGATACACAATACCTGCGGCGCACGTTAAAGAATCCCAGGATCAAGGGAACTCAAGCACTAATTGGATTTTGGAAGATCCACGCCATCAATGAAGATTTTCCTCACAAGGAAATATCTTGGGCTGCATGTTCAGGATTGTCAAGGAGGATTCCTATAAGGAAAAGACTTCCGCTCCAAAGGAGGAGATGTCAACCCCTACTACTATAAAAGCCCCAATCCCCTCACAACACGAGGTACGCATAATTTACCCTCTCTAGTACTCTAGAGTTGTGAGAATGTTTCTGACTTAACCTTCGGAGGGTATTTGGCCGACACCATACCAGTGCTCTCTGTTAGGTTTCCTTCTTTGTATTGCGCAGGTTTACGTTCGAGTGCGTAGATATCGTATGGCTCACTGGTGAATTTCACGGCTTCATCAAGTACTAAGTCTCCTCTTACCCAAGGTACGCAGATTAGCTCTTGTGTTCTTGAGTTATTAGAGATTTTTCTATCATTGACTTAACATTCAGAGGGTCTTTGGCTGGCACCCCATTGGTGCTTTCTGTAAATTGTTCACCCATTTGTTCTTTAGGTACTCGATTGACGCATGTTCAGACGATTAACTTACTAGAGATTTTTGTGCATCATCAGTTGGCGTCGTCTGTGGGGATGAGTGATTAGCCATATAATAGCTTCTAAGAAAAAGAGTTGTATGGTCCAGACATAATCGATGACTACCATTAACTAGGAGACTGGAAACCTCTCCAACGCATTGGAAAGGGAAGTGCAAACCCTTGCCGCGGTAGTCGAGTGACTCACCTAACGCAATCAAGAGCTAGAGCAACAGTTGAACTAGAGGGATGAACACCGTCCAGGTGACCGACAAGACGAACGAGATAATGAAGAGCGGAATGATAGCCACCCCCTGACAAGAGATCAACAGGAAGGAGAATACCTGAAGGGAAGCAATGCCGCCAGTAGGCTGGACCGACGGAAAGACACGAACCGTCCGTTCGAATTGGAAAGTAGCGTGATGCGCATGGTGCAGGACATGCAGATGACAAAAGAGAAAATGGTGGCTGGGTACCCTTTTGCTCTTTTTCTCACCCACGTTTTTTATTCGTTTACCCTTCAGAGAAAAAGTTTAGCAGAAATGAGTAAGACTCAAGAGGTTTATTCCAAACTCGAAATGGATTCACACCTAGAGCTAAGTTCTAGGCTCGACAAAAACATTTAAAAAAAAAAAAATGCCTTGAATATTCAGAGCAAAACCAAATGCTTAATCGAAATTCCAAACACCAAATGGAGTGACACGCAGAGCAAAACCAAATGCTTATAGTACTAATTTAAATTGACAGAGAAAACAAATAAATAAGATAAGAAGAAAAAAAATTAAACACAAGAAGAAGAAAAGATAAGAAGAAGCGTTGTTGTAAACAATAAAGTAAGACTAGGTGTCCATTTATCAACAACTGTAGGACCTTAACCTAGTGGCCAATGCAAAACTGAGTCATTGGATGAGGCTGGTGAGCTCTAAAAGGTCGTGTCAAAAGGCCCGAAAGCATATTCTACAGCCAGATCTGATAAGCCCAAGATGAACAAATTTGAAATGTACCTCACGACCCCATGCAAAGGTCAATGCCCATTTTGGATCGAAAGCTGGTGGAGAAACTTAAGTAAACATAGCACAATAGAATTTTGACAAGTGTGTGCGATCTATAAGTGGCGGCTCTAGGAATTTTTTTTTTCAGGATGATCATTATGAAACTTAAATTATACAAAATTTAATAAAAAGAAAACTTTATATATTGAGCAAAAAAAAAAAAAAAAAAAAACGCGTGCAAATATATAAAGTCTTACGATTTACTTTAATGAGTTTTATTATTTTATAATTATTGCATGATAGTCTTATTATCAATGTTATAAGTTACATTTCTTTCAAAATTTTAGTTCAATAAAATTTTTCTTGGATTTTTCCTTTTTTTTTTTTTTTTTTTTTTTTGGTAAGGGTCTAATATATTGTTAAGGGAACCAAAGTTTAAGGACAAAATTGGTTACAAACATAGTTGTAACTTTAGGCTACAACCCTCACTAAACAAATTTTTTACATGGCTACATATTTTGAAAATCTAACTGTTGAATACTTGAATTGCATGTTATTTATGTTTTTAAAACATATGTCAAATTCCATAAACTTATTGTTATGTATAATTTTAGACAACAAAAACTTGAAATTTAAATATTTGATTGATGACATAGTTATTAATCTTTGTTCTTGTTGAAATTTTGCAAGTATGGAGGACATAAGAAGAAATTGTAATCGAATGGTGGGGCTATCAAAATTCTCATTCAATAAAAAAAAATATCAAGTGGGTTGTAATCTCAGTATACAACCAAGTTTTTTGCAGAATTTTGTCCAAAATTTAATTATGTTGGGTCAAAAAAATTTAGGGTGGTCATAAATTTTTTTAAAAGTAAAAAACATCATAAAATTTTACAAATTTATATATAATACTTTTTTCCCCCAGGACCGCCCCTTACTTGTCCTCAAACCCAAGTAATTTATTATAAAATACTGCCTACTAATTATATTAATGCGGAAAACTTTAAATTATCATGATGATTATGGAAGCTGCGCATTGGTTAAAAGTTGAACAAACAGCGGCATAGCCTTCTCAATTCTCACCAACTGTGAGATCTCCCACATATAAAGTCCATGCCATATGTTATTTATACTGTGCTCAATAAAACTTTACACCCTTTTTTTTTGCAAATAATGTACTAGCTTCTCTTATTCTGTGTGTTACATCTATCTCTTATTCAGTAAGGATTAATGGAAAGCCAAGGGGGCATATAGTACCAACAAGGGGTATATGATAGGGAAATCCCTTATTACCTTACCTATTTATGTGTAGAAGGACTATCAGCTTTGATTAAGAAGTCAGCGGATAATAGAGAAATGGAGGTCTTAACTGTTTGCAGGGGTGGCCCTAGACTATCACACCTCTTTTTTGCTGATGACAACATTATTTTCTGCATGGCCTCTCTTGAAGAATGTACCACTCTACAAAGGCTCCTTACTGTCTATGAGTATGCATCCAGATAGCGGTTGAACTGAGCTAAAACTTCCCTATTTTTTAGTAGCAACAAACCTGGTGATATTCAAGATGAGATCAAAAATAGATTTGGGGCACAAGTTATTAGACAGCATGAAAAATACTTGGGTTTACCATATCTTGTGGGGAGGAATAAACAAAATACTTTCAACAACTTTAAAGAGAAGTTTGGAAAAAAATTAGGGGGTTGGAAAGAGAAATTCTTTTCTAAAGCGGGCAAGGAAATGTTGATTAAGGCTATAGCTCAAGCTATACCAACGTGCACTATGAATTGCTTTGAAATCCCCGATTCCCTTTGTGATGATTTGACTAGTATGATCCAGAATTTTTTGTGGGGTAAAAAACGGGATGAGAGAAAGATGGCTTGGCTTAGTTGGGACAAACTTTGTGAGCCAAAGGCAGCTAAAGGTATAGGGTTCCGTCAATTAAAGCAATTTAATCTTGCCCTTCTTGCTAAACAAGGATGGAGACTTCAAACAATGCAAGATTCTTTAGTTTATCGTCTTTTTAAGGTGAGATATTTCCCCCACACCAATTTTGTTCATGCTTCAATTGGCAAAAATCCCTCGTATGCATGAAGGAGTATTATGGCAACTCAATATTTGGTACAACATGGACTCCGTGGGAATGTGGGAAATGGTGCTTTTGTCCGAGTATGGGAGATAGGTGACTACCATCTTCATAAACATATAAGGCGGTGTCCCTTTAGGAATTCTTGCATGTCAATACTCGGGTTAGTGAACTAATTTCAGCTTGTTGGAAAACATAGGTGATTGATGCAGTTTTTCTTCCCCGTAAAGCCGAAATCATCAAGAATATTCCAGTAAGAGTCTATTTGGGATTCGCTTATTTTGCTGAAAGTACTGTAGATAAAGGTAAAAGTTAATTAAAATAGTATAGTGGGATTCATAAATAGTACCAAAAAGTGTAGTGAGACCCAGGAATAGTAGCAAAAATAAGCTGAATAGTAAAATAAGATGGCAAAAATAATTTTTGTCAAACAGACACTAAGTCTACAACTACCTGAGGACAAACTTATATGGGCTGAAAATACTAATGGTTTGTTTAGTGTCTGTAGTGCTTATAGGGTGGCAATGGAGCTCTCTCGGCCTATCAATACTGGTTCTAGCTTTGATGGCAGTAGGCTTTGAAGGTTTTGGAGGCTGTTGTGGAAGATATCAGTCCCTCACAAGGTGTGTCCTTTTGCCTAGAAAGCATGTCGCAAAATTCTTCCCACAAAGGAGAACCTGATGCGACGACAAGTATTGCATGAGGATTGTTGTGGTGAATGCAATGAGGAAGCAGAGACATCGGGTCATTTGTTCTGGAACTGTCTGCGAGCTAAGGAGGTATGGCAATGTACCAAACTTCACTTTGTCTTTGAGCCATCCAGCATCAGATCATTTTTTGATTTAATGTGGAACCTACTAATGTCAGATTCATATGATGAGGATAAAGTGGCGATGGTGGTTACAATTGCATGGTCCATATGGTTTAATAGAAATGAAGTTAGGCACAGGGGAAGTAAGAAAAGTGGGGTGGATTTAGTGCAGTGGACAACGCAATATTTAGAGGAATACAGTGCTGCAAATTGTCTACCTGCAATGACTCCTATGATTCAAGTTGTAGGGTGGTCACCCCCACCAATGTTGAGATGCAAAATTAATGTTGATGGGGCTATCTTCAAGGCTCATAAAGGGGTGGGGGTTCTGATTCGTGACTCTCATGGACAGGTGGTAGCAGCATTGAGTAAAAAATCAACACGCCTTTGGGGGCTTTGGAAGCTAAGGCAAAGGCTTTTGAAGATGGTCTTCAGTTAGTAAAAGATGTTGGTATTCATGATTTCAACATTGAAGGGGATTCACTGATGGTGTCCAATGCTTTCGTGGTCACTCCTCTTCTCCTTCTTTTGTGGCATCTATCATATCAAGTATGATTGTGACTTGTGGGGCTTTTTACCGGGTTGAATTTTCACATATTTGCAGGCAAGGTAATAAACCAGTCCATTTGTTAGCAAAACGTGCTTCAGGTATTGTTGATTTTACAGCATGGATGGAAGAGAATCCTTGCTTTATAGAGCAAGCTTTTATTCATGATGTGTCTTTCTCTTTATGATTTTTGTATAAAGTTTCAGTCTTCCTATCAAAATAATAATAATAATAATTAAGTACCAGCTTCTCATTTATATTGAAGTCGTTTTTTCTAACTATGGCTCATCATCAACTCCTTTTCATCTAGCCATGGCAAAATTGGACCAAACCTAATAACTCGACCTGCATCTGAATATTTTTTTACCTGGAATAAAATGGGTTGATCGGTCACCTGATCCATTTTTTATAGGTTGATCTAACCCGGCTTATTTTTTTTTTTTAAATAATAAATAAAATTTAGAGATTGAAATGTCATTAACGTTGTTTGTAAAGAAGATAACGAACAAGTTTGAATTCGAACAAACAATTTCACAAACAACTTACTTCTTAGCAATGTGAAAGGGGCATCAAAAGGAAGAGGCCCCTTATTGTTGTTGTTGTTGATGTCCTTTTGAGTTAGTGTTAATGTTTATGGGATGTAACCTGTAAAAGTTTGGTTTAGAATTTCCATGTTCTTTAACTAAAATGTGATTTAATTTAATTGCTTGAAATTCAATGGGCTTTTTTGGCTTGTATTTACTAATGATGAAATTCTTTGGAAACTAATATCCAAACTAATATTTCATCAGGGCTCGTACTCATCAGGATAAGATATATTCATGAATCAGTGTTAATGAAATTATAACGTAAAATAAACAACTTTTCGACTCATTGTTATGACTTTCATAGAATTCAATAGTAACATAAAACTCAAGAATGAGATTTCATAAATTCTAATAGAAAAATGCATGTATTATTATTATTATAAGTTATTTTGATTTGTTTTACAGGATTTAGATATAGTTTTTCGTATAGATCAACTGTAATATTTTAAATTAAGGAACATAAACTGTAAATACCTCAAGAGTTGTTAATTAAAAAAAAAGTTAAATACAATTAACACCCTTAAGCTTTAGGCTAATGCCAACTAAATCCAAAACTTTTTGAAAGTGACTAATTTGGTCTATAAACCCAATTGGATCTTTAAACATTACTTATTTTTCTCCTCACTTTTACAATGATTAGGGACTAAGTTGGTTAGTTTTGAAAATTTCGAAACCTGAATTGCATTGGCCCAAATGGTAAAAATGTTAACAGTATTTAAAAATTAAATAAAAAAGAAAAGAAAAGAAAAAAGTTTGGCATGTTAGGTGCGTATTTGACCATTGGACGATACAAGAACAGTGAAATCACTGAAGACAAGACCAACTTAACGCGTCTAAACCAATACAGCAATACTCAAATAAAGACAATTTACCTATTTACATGTACCTTATAGTGGCCAATCTTTTCGAAAAAAGAAAAGAAAAGAAAAGAAGGTTCATGCGTATATCCAGACAGACCTGGTTAATTCCATTATCTTATCTTCTAGTGGCACTTGACTTAAGTTCAAAGAGAAATTGACTTTTGACTTTTGACTTCTGACTCAGTTTCAAATGTTCATTGCAAGAAGCATTTTCAAATATAAATAATGATATGGTTAGGTGATAACATATTTAACTTTAGTATTACAACTCTGGTGCTGCACTAACGATTCTAGTGTCTTCCAATGAACTATTCATACACATACATGATTTAAATAAAGTTGCATATACCATATACAACTTCGATGAAAATAATATTGATCCAAAATGTGGGACACAGAAGTTATTTCTCACAATTTTCATAGTCAGTTTAACCATAGATTTCTGGACTAATTTCTTGATCACAAATTTTCATTTAAAATCATCTTATTAAATTTTAGTGAAAATGTAATTTAAGTTTTTAAAACTTGGTTCAAGTTTGATATATTTTTTTCCCACCAACTTTTAAGAAGTTATAATTTCATTCCCTAAAAAGTTTAGAAGATATCAATTTCATCACTGTCCATTTGTTATTAAATTTATTCCAGGCTACATATATAAGCTTTTTAATGTACCACGTTTGTAATTTGTTTACTTTTTATGTAATTTCCTTAAGGTATATGGAGGAGAGGATACAGTTCATACATTTTTAATTTTCTAATGGTGAAATTATAATATTTTAAATTTGAAGAATGACAATTAGATATAGCAAAATTCAATGATGAGAATTATATTTCAGCCTTAGGTTTTTTTTTTTCTTTTTCTTTGGTGACAATGTGATAGTTAACGGAAGGAGAATTTGAATTCTAGATGTTTGTGTTAGAAACATCAAAATGTGTCAATTAAGATAGCTCTTGGCCAAAATTTCCTACGCTTTATCATTTTTTGTTCCAAATAAGCAAATATTGCATATAATAGAAAATCAATTATACTTATTTTTGGTTGCTTATTACTATAGTGTTTATCAAAAGATATAAATTTATAATTAGTAACTTTTATATTAAATGTGTTACAAAAAAAATTAAAAGCTAATTTATTTCAAATAAACTAAAAGCAAAAAAGCTAAATTTTTTTCAACAATTCCCAAATATAGACTTGATTACACCCCCACTTTTCTTTTGTTTTCAACCCATAACTTGGATCATGAGTACGATTGCTTGAGTTGTAGAGTTAGACTACTACTTAGGGTCCGTGAAATTAAGGAAGAAAGTTGTGTATTCTCGCATGTTGATGAAGGCTTTGAGTTGCAAGTCTTTTTGACTCGAAGTAGAGTGAGAGGTCTTCAGTCATTTAGGGGCTATTTGGTTTTAAAAAAGTCCTCACTCATCACTCATCACTCAATTTTCATCGCTTATCACTCATCACTTATCACTTAAAATACCCCAACTCCCTAAAGGTGGCACGTTTGGCACACTATTCCAACTTCTCATAACTTAATTTTTTGTACTTTCTGTGGGACCCATACCAAAGCACCATGTCAGTGAGTTCGGTTAGTCTACCCGCCTTACACTCATTTCACTTCATTTTCTTCACTGCTCATTTCATTTTGCCACCACCACAGTGATAGTGCCAAAGTGCAACCAAAGAACCCAGCAAAGGAACCCACCACAGTCACAATGCCATTGTTTCTCTCAAAATTTTTCCTTCAGCCTTGTTTCTCCTAAAACCCTCAACGAACCCAGCAAAGGAAATCCACCTCTGACCTCACCCAGCACAGATCTCCATAGTCCCAAAATTTTATTTTTTCGAGCTGATCTTGATTGAATTCAAGTGGGTCTGATCTTGATTGAGTTAAACTTAGATAAACTTAGATTTCTAAGTTTAATTTTTGTGGGTTTTGTTAGTTTTTGTTTGGTGCTGAATCTTCGTCCTTCACCCTAGTCACGCCAACCAATCCGATGACGTCGTCCAACCTAAACTCGGCCACTGCTCAGACCGGTGATGACACTGAGAAGAAAGATGCGAAGGGGAGCCACCTAAAATTGTCACCCACCTACGTTGGACGATCTTGGCATGGTCGTTGCCCACCTGCGTTGGATGATCTCGCCGTGCTCGGGGTTATGGTCAAGGTCTCGCAGTGGTCATCACTAGTCTGAGCTATGGCTGCCTTTGGGTTGGATGATCTCGTTGGCTTGGTAGGCGTGACTGGAGGTGAATGATGAAGAACAAAGAAGGCAAATTGGAGAAGAAAGGTGAGAGAGATGCTTTTGGATGATTTTGCTCTGTTGCTTTTTCGTGTGAAGGGGAGGGCACTGTACTTAGCTGTTGGGTGGAGTGTTGGTGTGGAAAAAGGTCTGAATTGGATTTAACAAGTCTCTGCCGTGGGCCCTTGTGTTGTGATGAAAATTACCAAAATGCTACCGTTACTCTGTTTTCATAACTCAAAAACACCTAAAACTTATTTTCAGTTTCCATAACTCATTACTCAATTTGGTGAGAATTGAGTGATGGAAACAAAACTTGAAAACAAATCCAAACAAGTTTTCTCTCTGTGGATCCCACCATTTTTGAGTGATGAGTGATGGAAACACCAAAATCCACACAGTCCCTTAATGAGCCTGAACTACATTAGACCTTGGTTTGGGCTTGTGCCTTGTGAGCTTAGCCCCTAAAATCTCATTTTGAAAAAAGGTCATCAATAGGCTTTAAAAATATCTCTCTTTTTGTTCTGTTTTGTTTTTCTAAGCGTAAATAAGAGGATTTAATTCTCTAAACCACATCCCACAAAAGAGATAATTGCCATTGAATCTCAATGCTACGAGTTATTTTGATAAATAATTTTAAACTTGTTGCACACATACTATTTTACACTTGAAAATCGTGACTTAATTTTGAATCACAATTTTAATTACTTTTTAAAATATGCGTAAAACTGTATAAAATAATTTGTGTATTAAACACTATTTATTCTTTGATAATAGCTTGAGCTAGCCATTTTGTCACAAGTTTTATTTATGTTATCAACCCTAGTTTGTACTCAAATGAACTCCTAGCTAGCTATCAACAAAATTTCTCCTGTGTCAGAAGAAGGGAAAAAAGAAAAAGAAAACTGAAAACCCAATGGAAAGCTTTGCATATAATTAGGCAGATTTGTCGGCATATCGGCCTTAAAAGACCCCACAAGTATAGGGGGAAAATAAATAAATAAATAAAAACACTCACATATAAATAAAGGTCCCTAAAAAGCCGTCCATAAACCTTTGTGAAAAACACTAGCACTCGCAACACTACCACAAAATAGCATTATCAAAAGCTATATAGAAAAGTTTCCTTTCCAACCCTTCTCTTCACCTCTCTAACCAGACTCAAAGCCCATAGCAACTTGCAAAAATTCGTGCAAGGATTTATTCCCCAAAAAAGATGTGGCGTATATTGGCTGCAGTGGGAAGAAACCTGAAGAACATAAAAAAGAGTCCACGAGTAGCTGATGAGAATATGTTTGCTGCAGGAAATGGAGCTGAATTACCAATCTATGCGCGTGATAGGGAAAGAAGGCAACGTGGGTCGAATGGCTTTTCGTTTATATATAGCGTTGTGCGTGCTCCGATTTCAATTCTTTCCTGCTTCTCTCACCCACATGTTAGTGGTGCTGATGGGGTTTGGGTGTCTGGTGAATTTGCTCAGATTTCAGAGATGAATCATCTTATGGTAAGTGACAGCATGCGCTATGCAATATTAATGTAGAAACGGAAGTGATATTGGTTTAGGGTCTTGTTTTCTGGGTTCTCTTGGAAACGACATGGGCTTCCTTCTTCTTTTTATACTAGTAGACTAGACAAGTTCTTGCATGGATATTGGATCGATTTGGAAGAAATAACCTAGCTAGCTAGTTTGTGGTGATCCATGTAAAAATATTACTCTATTAAATTTTTGTTTACCTAATGAGAAAATGTTTGAGGTGAAGTTAATTGTACATCCATATATGAATGGAGATCTTTGGTGTATCAATTAATATCAGTTGGTTCGGATGGTGTTTGCTTCACTTGAGTTGTGTCATATACTATGTAGTATGTAAATGTGTAAAGAATTTAATGATCTAAAGCTTACAGAATGAATGAATAATTATTAATTGTGTTTTAAATTAAAATTTAATGCACAAGTGTGTCATTATTTAATCTTTTTGTTTTAGAAGTACTTTATAAGATAATATTAATAATATCTTTATAAGATAATATTAATAATTGATTGCTGCAATTTAAAATTTGTCCTGTTTATGTGTGTGAGAGAGAGAGAGAGAGAGAGAGAGAGAGAGAGAAATGGGTGTGTGTGACAGATTGAGACGGGATGCAATTACTCCCAGAGTGGAATTGGGAGTGACTATATATATATATATATATATATTTTGAAAAGAGAAATTAAAAAAAATAAAAAAATAAAAAATTGCATAATAAGGGAGTTTCTGGTTACATTCAAGCTGCTTTAAGTACCGATTTAAATAAAAATAAAAATAAACCCGCTACACCATAAGCTGACTTTAATTTAAATGACACCAGGATTTTCCACTAAGTTTGTCTTGTTTTGATTTTTGTTTTTTTCTTTTTTATATCCTAATAAGAAATGATACTTTTTATGTACCTATTTTCATTTTTTAAATTATTAAAAATATTAGTTAATAAAATTTTAAAATATCAATAAAGAGAAGCAATAATATAGTTAATTTATAGATATATTGTTCAACCTTTAAACTAATTAACAAAGCATTAATCTAAATAATTTTTTTTTTGGGGTAAAAATGTAAATAATTTTCAAACTTTATGCTGAATACCTTTTATCATGTTTAAAATTTAGAAGTACAAGGATGGACTTCTTTAACTAAAATCTGGTTTGAGAAATTAAAATATGAACAAATTTTTTTTCCTTTGTTCTTTTGGTGTTCAAACCTTTAAAACTGAAGTACTAAACACATAACTTAGGAATCTCAAACTTTGAGGCTCACTAAAATCTTTGGAACTCTATTTCTTTTTGCTTCAAAAAAAAAAAAATCGTTGCAGCTTTTTTATTTTTAGTGATACAACTTTGTTGCCTAATTGGAATTGTAGAACATCAGCACCTGATCATGGTTCACGCACTTTGCATGCCCATCGAGTACTAGTTTAGATTTTTATAATATGAAGTTTTCGTTTAATCTTCCCCACTTAAAAACATTTTGTAGGCCATCAAATTGAGCTGATAATCGATTCTCCAAAATAATAATAATAGTTGGTAATCCTTAATGATAGCTATAGCATGATACTCAGGCGTGTCTCTATTTGCTTTTCTTTTCTCTTCTTTTTCAATCAAAGCTATGGGAATAAATTCCATTGGGTTTATCTACAAGTCCCTACTTTGTTACGAGATATCTATTGTCTACCACAATATGGATTCCAAGATACCAAGCTCACAAATAAAACAGAGAATGATATCTTTAAATTTATTTTAGATCTCTTGCTTCTGTTTTTCTTCTGCTGAGTGCAGTTTAGCGAATATGTGCTATCCACAAAACCTTAAGTCGGTATCATCTATATAGTCCATATCTCCAAAGAGAAAGAAGAAAAATGTTTTGGTAATCATTAGAGAGGCCTAATGAATTTCGAAGTGTTTAGATGAGTGTAGAACCTAAAAGAAGAGCAATCATGCTGTTGGTTTTATGACCATAATAAGTGGGAAACAATGCATAGAGTCAACTGGATCAACTATGTGATGCTTGTCTAATGGGAACTAATATTCACTAGTGGTGGAGAGTGGTGGCCCGTACAATGTGGTAGAACCTTAATTGGTATCAAATTTCACTTTATCTCACCTGTTTCTATTTGCAAGCTTAATCCCTTTGATTTTGCCTACTCGCACTTTGAACAAAATTTTCTAGGCCAAATGAAATTATTCATTCATGATCATCTCCACTTTTAATCCGCACTTATCCCTAGTTTTTCAACACGATTTATTTTGTTCACTCAATCTATAATTATTATACTAGGCCTTAATGTAAAATTTCTCCATCAATTTGGATATGCTCGTGCTTGTGTGTGTTTATATATATATATATATATATATATAAAAGAAGGGGATACAAACTATATATATATATATATATATATACATAAAAGAAGGGGATACAAACTCATATTTCCTTTCATGGAAAAACAGAGAATACATTTTTTTTTTGTGTGGAAATAATTACAATATGTTGCTAACCTCATAACTCAAACTCTTTTACTCCTTAAATTTTCAAGCACTTTGTATATGAGAAGGTGTCAATTCAACTATATGACCCTTAGCTAGGGACAGAACCAAGTGAGGGCCCGGGCCCTCCCTGGGTCCAACATTTTTTATTTTTTTAGTTATTATATATTTCATTTTTGTAGTTGGGCTTCCATTCCAAAACCTTAGGCCCCCTTCTTCCCAATCAGCTTAGCTAGCTTAACCTAAATAGCAACTATCCAACCCAAAAACTTAATAAAAATAATAAAAACATTTATAATGGCGATTGTATTTTAGCAAAAAAATGATTTTACCACAAAAGAACAAAAAAATCATGTGTTATTGAATAAGGTAAAGCTAAATTTTTTGTAATTATAGTAAACATGTACAAATACCGGTTGACTGTAGCAAGTTATTAAAAATAAAATATAATATTTTCTTAAAATGATATCTTTTCCTTCAATTAAAAAACTCAAATTCTCTCCATTCTTTATTATTTTAATGAGTTGTTTATATTATTTTAAATGAAGTGATAAGAAAAAATAGAACATTCACTACAAAAAAAATAGACCTATAGTGGCATTTGTAAACGCCACTATTGTACCGCTATTATAGACCTATAGTGGCATTTTTGAGAAACACCACTATAGTCATACCCTAAAATGCCACTATAGGCTAAAATTGTTTTTTATAAAAATGCTATAGCAGCGTTTCAGAAACGCCACTATAGGGTATAGACCTATAGTTTAGTTGAGAAAAATCATAATTTAGTTAGTATCAAAATTTTATCTAAATTTGATTTCAATGTAATTTTGGTAACTTTCAGTTGCTTTGGGGTATTTCAGAAGTGGTTGATTTGTAATTATTATAGTTGGATCATAATTAGATCTAATTAGGTACCTAGTTAAAACTCAATAAACATTAATGTTAATTAGTTTTAATTGGGTCAATATCCATTTAATCCAATTAATTGGGTGGGAAAATGGATGCAGGTTAATTTTGCCTCCCTTAATTAAGTTGAATTTATTAATTTATAATGACTTTTTTTCTTCAAAAATTTATGTTTCATAAGGCTTTTTATTTTTTTATTTTTTTTATGCTGCTATAGGTCTTTTTCCTCCTTTAGCCTTAAAAAAAAAAAAAAATGCCTATAGTGGCGTTTGTTAAACGTAAAAAACGCCACTATAGGCCCAGTTTTTTGTAGTGATTTGATATTTGGTGTATTGTAAAGTGGGGTTGTAAAATAGATAAAATAATTTTTTGAGGTGCTAAAAACTAAAATTTTTAAATCACCAATATGAATGATCTAAATTCAAAAAATAAAAATAAAAAATCCGAGCTAGCCTAGTATCAAAACAAAAACATAATTTTGTTTTTGTTTTTGTTTTTGTCTTTGTTTATAGATGATTTCATTTTAATGTATTTAGAAACGATGATTTTGTGGATTTAGAATTTTTTAATACTATATGTATGTCCTTCTCAAAAAAAAAAATATATATTTATATATATATGGATGTCTATTTAGAAATTTTTTTTTCTTTATACTCTGGTCCCCACTAGCTTAAAATCTTAGGTCCATCCATACCCTTAGCAAACAGGAAATGCACCTAAGTCATAAGACTCATGACATGTATTTTTCAATCAGAAAAAGCTAAGATCTCCATGACATTAAATTTGTGGAATTAAAAAATTTAATGATTAATTAATCACACTAGTTAAAAGAAAGACCCAACAAATAAATTAAATCTAGCACAGTTATGCAATAAATAAAATCAATCAAAGCAATAAAGATAATGCACAAATATTTGGTTACGAAGTCGAATTTTATTTTTTATTTTAAAAATGACGAATTATTTAAAGGAAAAACTTTTTAAAAACTGCCAAATACTTTAAAGGAAAAACCACTAGGTAGGCACAAATAGTCCCGTAGAAAATCCACTAAATAAGGAGCAATTACAAAGTATTCAATGATGATTCATAAAACTTTTGTAGCCTAGATTCTATGCAACCTCTTCAAATGTCAATTGCCTTCTTACCATAGTAGCTCTGAACCTCTAGAATTATTATGTAGTTATTCGCTCCACAAAGTCCTCGCTTGCAAAAACTAGAATCTCTTGCACTCAAAGGAACCTCCGTGAAGGTTTGACTGCAGTGAAACTCATTGGATGGTTCCATGGTTTCAATCTCTCACACACACTTTTTGGTATTGAAGGCTGAGTGGGGGAAAAAAAAGGATATTCCTATAAAATCCTAGGCATAGGTTCTTGGAAGATCATGGTTATAACATAGGGACTTCAGGAACAAAGGCATAAAATGAAGGAACCTTAAACATCAAGAGAGAAGGATTTTTCTTTTGAGAAAATATCCTTTCACACTTGTTTACATTTACTATTTCACACACATCTGAAATTATTGCAGGAATGTCCACAATTTAAAATTTTCCACTTTTTTAACACATAAAAATGGATGTGAAAAAAGAGATACATTACAAAATACGCGAGCTATAACCACGTTTGCAAAAACACGACTACAGGCGGGCTATAGCTGTGTTTTTAGAAAATGCGGCTTAAAGTATTAAACAATAGCCGCATGTTTAAAATGCGGCTATAGAATATGTCTCCAGCCGCGTTTTTTAGTGTTTATATGTGCATTTTTTGTTTTGGAGCTATTGCTGCATTTTAAACACGTGGCTATAGTACCTTTCTATTTATTTATTTATTTATTTTTAATTTGAACTATGGCCACGTTTGAAAAATGCAGCTCTACCTTCCCAATAGCCACATTTTATAGATGCGGCTATAAACTTAGTTTGTAACCGTGTTTATAAAACACAGCTTTAGTTTAGGAAGTGGCCGCGTTTCTAACACGCGGCTTCAACTTTTCCTATAGCCGCAGATTAAAAACGTGGCTTTAGGCTTTGTATAAATAGCATATTAAAACCTGATCAGCCCTAGCTAGCTCCCATCGCACATCAGCCTCCATCTGTTGCTCTCAAGCCCTTACCCTCCATCTCCGATCTCAAGCCCTCACCCTCCATCTCTTCGATCTCAAGCTATCCCTCACCCTCCACTTCCAAACCTTTTGTCTCCAACCTCTTAACATTTCAAATCTTTGGTTGTTTCGCAAAGAGAGAGAGAGAGAGAGAGAGAGAGAGAGAGAAGCAAAGAGAAGTAATTATATTTATATTTTTTGTTTTTAGATAGTGGACGTGTAAGAACTGAGAATTGAATCCCTTTTCTTTTTGGCCATACACTTAGTTTTTTCTATATTTGGTTGAGCCAAGAAAAAATGGTTGTATATTACTAATTTTTAGCTCAGGAGCAAGGAAACAAGATGCCCTCCTCTTCTCAGCTTGGGAGCTTCAGAAATCAGAATCCCATTCTTTCTCTATCTACTTATCACACCAAAATGGAAGATCATGAACTTATAAAAACCCCAAGTTTCAAAATATGAAAAAAATGGCTGCACTATGCATCCAAACCCAAAAGCCTCTTTGTATCTTTCTTGGTATTAATTAAAAATTTTCTGATTTATTAATATTGCATGATAAGTGGTGCAATAAGGAGCATAAAGTAGTAAATGTGAAACTAATGTGGCAATCTTTCAGAGTCCAGAGTAGGTAATTAAAGGCAGTTCTGAACTTTGTGCTATTAATTCAACAAATAATGCCTACATTGATTACAAATGGCGTCGACAAAGTAAAATTCAAAGCAATTACAAAAATTTTGGAGCATTTGTAATCAATTCAATAATTGTCCCAATAAGTGTGCTTTATGTTATGTTTGGAAGTTTGAAAGGAGAGGAGATTAGAGGGGAGGAAAGTAGATGTGAATGGTTATCCTCCATCTTATTTGGATGTTTTTAAAATTAAGTAAAGGAGAGGAGAATAATTAGCATTTTCATAGTTTGTAATTTTGTTAATATGGTAAAGGTAAATTTGGTAATTTATTTGGTCATGCATTTCTATGCTCTACTCTCCTTCCAAATCTCTCTAATTTGGAGGAATTAAAAATGAGGGGTTAGAAGTAGTTAGAACCCCTCAAAACCCTTCCAAATCCCTCCCCTTACCCCCTTAAAGTACATTCAAATAAGGTAATTTAACTTACTATTCCTCCCTCTACTCTAGTCCCCTCTACTCCTCCTCCATCCAAACAAGTTATTAAGCTCGATGAGAAAGAAACACGCCGAGTAGGTAAGTGACAATAATTGTTGAGGCCTTCTGATGTAGGATAGAAACTACTTTATTAATTTTGGTATTTAATTTGTAATTTTAGGTTTACGCTTATTATTTTCTTTTTCTTTTTTTAGGTGTTCTTGATGCTTTTTAGGTCAAATTTGATTCCTATTATGGTTAGGTATTAATTATGACTTTGTCAAGTTTTACGGAGCCCTTAAATAGGTCTCCAAGTCTATAAACTTTTTTTTAGAGATTATTGATATTAATAAAAATTCAGAATTTTGTTTATTATTTCTATGGTGGATTCCAAAACCTTTTCTCCTTATGGGTTCGAGGAACTCTCGCTGATTCGAGATTTACTACCAAAAGCTAATAGTTTAGTTTTTGTTCCATTAAGAGAGCATCTTGTGTGTTTTCTTCAGGCTTTCCAGCATCAATTAGTATCAAAGCCTTCACTTTTCCTAGTCTGGTGGCTAAGGTATGTGATGGTAGCGATTTCAGTGACAAAAAATTAAGCAAGTATTACATGACGTATAGCCAATACTCACATATATCTTTGCTAGGATGAAACCATTGGAGCATGGAAACAAAAGAGATAACTATTGTGGAAACATACCTCATGGGCAACCTATTAGTAAGCAAATTTCATATAGGCCTTATAAAAGAATTGCAAGTTTTAATGGTTATTTCTATAAATAAAATTTTCTTGATTGGTTACTTGATTTAGAGGATTTATATGATGTTGAGAATATTCATGATGAGAGAAAAGTTAGACTTGCTTTGTATAAACTTAGTGAGTATGTCTTACATTTGTGGGAACAAGTACAATCTAATAGAATCCAACAAGGTAACAAATATTATCCTTCGTTCATGGCCAAGGATGAAGAAAATGCTTGCTAACAAATATTATCACATGGATTGTGATGAATTTTTGTTGTATACAAAACAAGATTATTGGCCAAAAAGTTGATCCTTGAATTATTTTGAAGAGCCATATATTCTGCCATTAAGGGAAGATTTATTTGTTGAAGAAAATACATTTCTTGAAGATTATGTAGAAGTCAAAGAACAAAATATAGAGATTTCCAAGGAAATTAATGAAGGCCTTGTTATGGAAGATCCTAAAATCAAGATTATTGTGGAGGAGAATAATGAAGATCCTATTCTAGAGAACGATATTGAAGTCGAGATGGTAGAGACCATTGAGGAAGAAATTGAACAGGAAAGTTTCAAGGATCTCAATGAAATGAAATCATATGATTATCAATTTCAAGATCCTTTTATTATGGTGTAAGTGATACATCAAAGTTTATTAATTTTATTGGGGTTGATAGATTTGATTCAATTGTTAGTTCTTATTTGGTAAATCTCTACAATTGTATGAAGACCAAGAAAAAAGAAATTCCAATTAATTTGTTTATTCCATTGATGAGTTGCAAGTATGGAAATAAGATTGAGGGGCTTAAGTATTCCAAATATTTGTTTGCTTGGCATGGAAGATTGCAAATCTCAAAGATGAACTCAAGGACGAGTTTGTTGCAAGTGGAGGAGTATGATGTAGGACAAAAGCTACTATTTAATTTTTGTAATTTATTAATTTTGGTATTTAATTTGTAATTTTCGTTATTTTAGGTTTAGGTTTATTATTTTCTTGTTTTTAGGTGCTTTTAATGTTTTTTAGGTCAAATTTGGTTCCTATTATGGTTAGGTATTAATTAGTACTTATTTTAGAATATATTTTATTGTCTGTCAAGTTTTACAAAGCCCTTAAATAGGCTTCCAAGTCTGTAAACATTTTTCAGAAATTATTGATATTAATAAAAATTCAGACTTTTGTCTATTGTTTCTTTGGTGGATTCTAGAACCTTTTCTCATGGATTCAACGACCCTCGTGGAATCAAGGAACCATCATGGATTCAAGGTTATTTTCAGAAACAAAAGTTTTTTGTTTCTTGTTTTTTAAAAGTAAATGTATTATGCTTCTTGACGCTTCTGCATCCCACATCACCTTTAGTATAAATAAGAGGCTTAGTTCCTGGAGAAAGGCACTACAAACAATCTAAATAACTTAATGAGATGATTTTTGAGATCATTGTAATTTAGTTTTCTTGGAGATCATCTTATAGTTCACACAGCATAGTGAATAATTTAACTTGTAAGTGTTTCTTTGTAACTTTGTGATTAGTTTAAGCATATTTACTCAAGTTTCATCCAAGTATTTAGTTGTAGTCTCATTTTATCCAAAATACATTTGCTTCAAATCAATTGGTGTCATTGTGACAACTTAGGCTTTGATCTGTTTACTGTGAACATTTGAATTAGATTAATTTGAGTGAGTTAGGCTGTGTTTGGTTTGCTGTGTTTTCATTACTCATCACTCAAATTTTGTAGGTCCCACACCAATTAGTATCGTTTGGTTTAGTTGGTGTTCTCAATTTCCATGACTTAATACTTAGAAAACTGAAATCTAGATATGAAAAATGAGAACAAATTTTTCTTGTTTTTAAGTATAGAGTTATAAGTTAACATGAAATTTTTGTAAATTTAATCACATTTGTGGGACCTATCTTAGTGTGTTGTCTCATCAAGTTAGACTACACTCTCGCTAACAGCTCTTTCTTCAATTAGCCTTTATTCACAAAACCCTTTTCTTTTTCTTTTTTCTTCTTCACTAGCACCTAGAAGCAAACAATAGATTTACTTTCTTCTTCGCCTTTTCTTTCTTCTTTCTTCTTTCTTCTTTCTTCATTCTTCTTCTTCGCCTTCTTACACCTAGAAATCTTCTTCTTTCCTTTTCGCCTTTCTCATCCCATAAATTTTCTTACTTCTTCATTGATCTGTCACAAGGGAAGAGGAGAGAGAGGGTTGATCTATCATGGTGGGTTTGTGGTTTTCAATTGGTGTTTTATGCAATGGTTGCAGTGGGTTGGGTTTTTGAGGGTTGGAATCAGTGGGTTGTGGGTTATGATCGGTGGGTTTGTGGGTTGTTTATGATGGAGTTGGGATTGGTGGTTGTTGGATTTGGCTTGGTGGTAGTTGCTGTGTTTTGTGCGATGGTTGCTAGGTTTGGCTTGGTCATTATCATGTGTTTGTGTGGTGGTTGCAGTTGTTGTGGATTGATGAGTGGGAAAGAGAGAAAATTGAAGATAAGAAAGAAGAGAGAGACAAAAAACTAAAAAAGGATTAGGGAAGAGAGAAAAGAGTTCATGCTAGTTGGGGTACTACCGTTCGAACCAAAGTCAGCATGTAGGCTCCATCATTTCCTGTAAATATTAGTGTTAGCTAAGAATTACGCAAGTTGGGGTAATCCCTAGGCTTGCTTGCTTCAATAGAGATCTAGGAAACATAAGAGACAATACCATCTGTTCAATTATTCAGAATTGTATTGAAAACGTCACATGTATTGTGAGAGCAAAAAAAAAAAAAAAAAAAAACTAGAGCCAAGCTTCGTTAATGCGTTAAATGACAAATTCTAACTGGCTCACTCGAGTGGGCTCAATCATGTTCATGGGTTAATTTCTCGCTTGAGCAAGATTGTTCAAAATGAAAACTCTTTCAGTAGCTTTAAGACTAAGGTTGTCCATGGGTCGGGCCGGGTTGGTTTTGGCCCTAACCCGAACTCGACCCACCGGCATCGGGTGGAGGGGCAAAGGAACCCGAAACCGACCGCCGAAAAAATCGGTTGGTTCGGTTTTGGGTGATGCTTAGCGTCGGTAGGGCCGGTCGGTTGCCGGAAATAAAAAAGGCATCAAAATCTTTTAAAAAAAAAAAAAAAAAGAGTCGTCGGAATCTGGGATTTTCGCCAGAAACTGGAAAATCTTGCCGGAAACTGGAAACAGTTCGCCGAAAACTGGATTTTTTTATGAAATCTGCCTTTTTTTGGCTAGAAATTGCTGGAATTTGGCCAAATATGGCTAAATCCCACCAGATCTAGCCAGATCTGGTCAAGATCTCGCCGGATCTAGCTTGTTTTTGTAGGATTTGGCTGGATTTTTTTGGAGCTCCGGTCGGGTTCGGGTTGCTTGGGTTTTGGAGATGCAAACTCGCCACTCGACCCGCCAGTGTCGGTTTTCAAGAATGGAAACCCTCCGCCGACCGACTGGACCTTCGGTTCGGGCCGGAATCGGGTCGGCGTCAGGTGGTTTGGCCGGGTTGTCGGTTGCTGGTCGGTTTTGGACAGCCCTATTTAAGACACATTTTTTTACAAAGAAATATAACCCTGTTTCAAATTATATTGTCCATCTAATACTATATAATAAAAATGAAACATATGATTTGTTACCATTGCTCTTGCAAAAGAAGAAAAATTAATACTCTAAGAGTTAAGCCATTTTGAATACACACCACTGTCAGTTTTTTTAAGACCTTATTCTCTCTCCCTGTATGTGTGTTAAAAATACTTAGTATTCTCAATAGAAAAGACAGTAGGTTAATCCCATATTGGAAAATGTGTGTGAGTTAACGAGATTTAAAGTCTATGCTGTGTATCCAAGAGTTTGGTCATTTTGGATATATATTACTGTTAGTTTCTTTAAAATATTCTCCCATTTTTCTGTGTGTGTTAAAAGGACTTGGTTTAGGTCCAGTATATCCAGTGCACTAGACCTGGTTAGATGGTGACACGTGTCTAAAAGTGAATACGTGTCATCATCTCAATGAGTCCAGTATTACTGGACATTGAACCTAAATCTGACTCGTGTTAAAAATACTTAATATTCTTTAAAAAAATAATAATAAATAATACTAATACAAATAAAAAAAAGTTCATAGCATTAACAATTAAAAGACATTAAGTCATCCTTTGGAATAAAGCATTGATGATTGAACTGACGTTACTTTTTAGTTATTACCCACCCAACAAAATTTTTGAATAGGCGTCAGTGCATCACTACTAGTTAATCCCATTATTGGACATGACATCAACAGCAATAACTCAAGCGAAGGGTTTTTTTTTTTTTTTTCATTGATGATTGATGAATTGTAAGATTATAAACACATTTAATTGTGAGTTTAAGATTAATTTTGTTAGTTATCCAAAAATTGTTGTTCTTCATCTTAAGGTTGTTATTATCACTATTGAGACAAAAGATGATTGTAACTTGTAAGACTTATGATCCACAGTAGACCCATTTAAAGAGTAGAATCGAACCGCATGCCTCATGTTTTAAAAGAACGGAATATACTACCAATTGGATATATATATATATATATATATATATATTGAAAAAAGCAAAAAGCAAAAATCAATAATAATAAGTATGAAATTAAAGCAAGATGTCTTCACCCACCCGTAATCATTAAGAAAAATGACATGGAAACTAAAGTACCTTTCCAGAACCTTTTACCTTATCTCTTGCTTAATGAACACGGTTTCAAAGTGCTAAGCTCCTATGCCTCCATAATTCCTCTCACCTTTTTATTTTATTTTATTTTTTATACTAATTTTTTTTTATATATAAGAGCTGAAAATGACATGTGGAATAAAGTAGATTATCAAGTTCTGATGGAAATAATTGAGTTTTGATAACGACTGAGATACAAACTTGATAAATTGCACCTAAAATAAATCTAATTTTGATTTTTCTATAGAAAAGTTAGATTCAGAATTGCATTCCATAGGCGAACATTTTCTCATGAATTATAACTACTAGCTTGTAACTCACGCATATGCATGGATATACTTAAAGATATATAATAAGATGCAGAATATAATTCTAATATATATATATATATATATATATATATATATATAATTTAAATACTATTGATAGTTATTTTTATATTTTGTTAACTCTTTAAAAAATTTTGTAGGGATATTATTAAGTATAAAATGTAAATTGTCCATGTTTTTTTTTTTTTTTTAATTATTGTGAAGCACTTTATTTTTTTTTACGATTTATTTATTCTAGACTATTTGGTTTTTGTACTTAATAACTCACTTAAATGAATATTTATGATGTGGTCCTACATTTAATTCTAAAATAAAGAAATAAAACTCTTTAAGAATAAATAATTTAGGACACATGATGCAAAATTGAAACTCTAATTTGAGTCTAATTTAAGTTTCTCTCAGTTTCACATATTTTTATATAATATAGATAAGCCTAATGATGTGTCTGCCTACCATTAATGACAAATAAAATAACTTGTTTTACGGTTTTAGATTCATTTTTTTCCACCCTTCGTATGAAATAAACAATTTAGCCAAATAATTTTTGTCTTCCAACATCATTGATTTATTCTTATTTATTTAATTTTATAGCTCAATAGTTAGGAAAGAGGGGTTGAACTTTGAATATTTATATTGGAAATACCATAATATACAAACCTCAGGATGGAGCCAAGATTAGGATTTTACATTGGGTGACCAAAGTATAAACACATTTTATTTTAAAATGCAAACCAATATTTATTTAACATATATTAACAAAAATATAAACAGGGAAAATATTACACTTGCTACTAATTTTATTAAAAATTTACAAACTAATGTAATAATGAATTTAACGTGATTAGTATCAAATCAATAACATAATAAATGGATAAATAAAATACCAAAACTATTACCATTTTACTACAAATTTTTTTTTTTTAGGGAGCAAATACTACAAAATATTTACAAATTGATATGACAATGAATGTGATTGATGACATATCAACAATATAATTGTGGGGATCAAAGCCCAAGATCGTATATTGGGCCTTGGGCCTTATTCGAGGACGTGGGTATGTCCGAAGATGAATAAATGATTGGGAGAGGCCCCAAAGTTGAGAATCATGTAAGGAAAGAATGGAGGAATATAGTCCGAGGAATATCTCCTTCTCGGATATGATAAATATTGGTCAAGCATACATTTGGGCAATTTAGGTGATCTTCCAGGGAGTTCTAACGATCAGGATGAATCTCATGCACGTACAAAGGTGATAAGAACGCAGAAATATCTAAAAGAAAAGCTGTTACCACCACATTAAATGCACTGCAGCAACTTTTCTGACCGCATTTATGTGGAGAAGACCCCTAAACAATGTAGTCTCAACTACCACCCTTCACAGAGAGCCAAAGAAGATGTCTGATGGGACATATACTCGAGTGAATGCTTAGATGATTAACAAGTGTATGATCAGGATAGCCGGAAAGGAACTATATAATGTAAAAAACCTCCCATAAGAGGGGATCAGAAAAAAGAGGGAGGAGGAAGAGAAAAAGAATTACTATAGCATTAAGAATTGTGTTAACTTTTAGAACATTCATAATTCATCTCCTTGGACAATCATTTCATTGAGTTTTAAGTGTGTTTGCATGCTTGTTCGTCTTTTAAATCTTTACTAGCCGTTGTCCAATTCGCAAAAATTCCAGCTCTTTCACCCACTCTCTACAAATTTATTGTATTAAGCTCACTAGGCCTATATCCCACATCCTTAAGATTTGGGCTACAAATCGTGACCCCACAATTGGCACCGTCTGTGGGAAGAGCTTGAGCGATAGTGAACGCAACGGCTAACTATGGCAGAACCAGGTCCACAACAAGCAGAGTCGCAGGCGTCCCAACATGGTGATCCTTTCCTTAACCTTGAGCAGAGAGGTGACCGTGAAGGAAGTGTACACACAATACATGCTGAGAGGAGCCAATCACAAGGTGGTAGTCATGTCTCCCATGCAAGGGGCAACAAGGGCATGCAGCTGGAGATCGACCAGTTGAAGAGGGAGCTACGCCATGCAAAGAGGAAGCGAGCTTTTCTTGACGGTGACATTTCTTTTGATGATGAAAGAGACATTAGTTACAAGCGAAGGTCTCGAACTCCACCCAGTGAGTCCTTTTCTTACGAAGAGGAGCTCCATAACGAGCGGCGGTTTAAAAGCTCACCACATAAGGATGTAGGAAACGACGCTATAAGTAGAGCCCTGGACCAAATCTCTAAGTCGCCTTTCATGTGTAGGATTGAGGGGGCGAAAGTTCCCCGACATTTTCACCAGCCAACGTTCACCATTTACAACGGGCGAACAGACCCTGTTGAGCATGTGAGCCATTTCAACTAGAGAATGGCTGTCTATTCCAAGGACGAGGCCTTGATGTGTAAGGTCTTTCCATCTAGTCTCAGAACTATTGTGATGAGATGGTTCGATGGCCTAAGAGCAGAATCCATAAATTCCTACCACGAACTCACCCAGGCATTTGGTTTCCAGTTTGTGACCTGTAGGAGAGTTCCTAGGTCATTAGCTTCCCTCCTGTCCTTGAGCATGTAGGAGGGCGAGAACCTTAAAACATATTCCGACAGATATTGGGAGTTGTTTAATGAGATTGAGGGTTACTTCGACGATGTGGCCATCAATACATTTAAGCTCGGCCTGCCATCCGAGCATGGATTAAGAAAATCCTTGACTGGTAAACCCGTTACCAATATGCGTCAGCTTATGGACCGGATTGACAAGTATAAAAGAGTTGAAGAGGACTAGCAGCAAGGGAAGGGAAAGGACAAGGTTATCCCTCAGGAAATGAGGGATTTCAGGTCGGATCGATACAGTAATAACAAGCCGTACAAGGATTTTGCTGGACAATCAGGATCAGCAAATTTTCAAGCAGTCAACGCCGTTTTCAAAGAGCCAGTGCATCAAGTGTTGGAGAAGATTAAGAATGAGCCGTTCTTTAAACAACCAAATAAGATGGTGGGAAACCCTGAAAGACGCAATCATAACCTCTATTACCAATACCATCAGGATCATGGGCATACCACGGAGGATTGTAGAAGTCTGTGGGATCATTTGGACCAACTTGTTCGTGAGGGTAAATTGAAACAACTCCTGCATCATGCCAGTGGCCAAGGGAGCCAGGCAAACTCGGAGCCCCAAAGAGATGATTCTTCAATACCCCTCTTGGGAACTATCAATGTCATCTTCGCTGCACTAGGGAAAACAGGATCCTGGCCATCTAGGATAATGTCTGTGGCCCGTCTATCCACAAGAGACTGTAATCAGGATTTGAAGAGGGCTAAAAGAGAAATTCCACTAGTCTTGGGCTTCTCGGATGAGGATAAGGTTGGGACTATCCAACCCTATGATGACGTTTTGGTAGTTATCCTCAGGATTGGAGGGTATGATGTGAAGAGGGTGATGGTGGACCAAGGCAGTGGAGCCGAGATAATGTACCCTGACCTTTACAAGGGGCTGAACTTAAAACCTGAAGACTTAACTCCTTATAGTTCCCCTCTAGTGAGTTTTGACGGAAAGGTCGTTGTCCTGAGGGATCAAATACGATTACCTGTGCAAACTGGTTCGGAGATACTGGAAGTGGATTTCATTGTTGTAGATGCATATTCACCCTATACTGCGATTGTGGCCAGACCTTGGCTTCATGCACTAGGGGCTGTTTCTTCTACTCTATACTAGAAGATTAAGTATCCATCTAAAGGCCGGGTTTAGGAAATTTTGGGAGATCAATCTGTGGCCAGAAGGTGCTTGGTGGCTGCCATACAGCATAAACCCAAAACTGAGTCCCCGGCCCATCCAAGACTAGACTTATAGCAATTAAAACACCCAGCGGTGCCCATTGATAAATCAGCCGAGGAGACAAAATGTGAAGATTTGGTAAAGGTCGCTATTGGGGATGATTCAGAGAATTTTTTTCAAGTCGGCTCTTAGTTGCCACCTCAAGAGAATGAAGAATTGGTAGAATTTCTCAGGAGTGGATCCAGAATTTATCTGTCATCACCTGAATGTTAACCCACTGGTCGTCCCTAAGAAACAGCCTCCTCGGCGCCCATCCAAGGAGCACGCTGATGCGGAACGAGAGGAAGTAACGAAACTCAAGCAAGCTGGAGCTATTAAGGAGGTGTTTTATCTTGAATGGCTAGCTAATACTGTGGTGGTGAAGAAGAAGAATGGGAAGTGGTGAATGTGCGTAGATTTCACAGACCTAAATAAGGCGTGTCCGAAAGATCTATTTCCTATGCCTAAAATAGATTAACTAGTGGATGCAACGGTAAGCCATTCTCGAATGAGCTTTCTAGGTGCCTTTCAAGGCTATCACCAAATACCCCTGGCCCTGGATGACCAAGAAAAGACTGCTTTTGTTACCTCCATTAGGAACTACCACTATAAGGTGATGCCATTTGGTTTGAAAAATGTAGGATCTACATACCAAAGAATGATGACGAGGATGTTTGAACCACAGTTGGGCAAAAACATTGAGGTTTACATTGATGACATGGTGGTGAAAAGCAAGGTAGTCTCGGAACATATGGGCGACCTTTTGAACATTTTTAAAGTTCTTAGAAAGTACAAGCTGCGTTTAAACGCCTCAAAATGTTCATTTGGCATGGGATCAGACAAGTTCTTAGGTTACATGGTGACTCACCAGGGGATTGAGGTCAACCCCGACTAGATAAAGGCTATAAACAATTTGCAACCACCTCTGAATCCTAAGGAGGTCCAAAAGTTGACTGGAATGGCCGCTGCTCTGAATCGATTTATCTCTTGGTCAACGGATAGGTGTAGACCTATTTTCTTGTTGATTAATAAGTGGAAAGTGTTTGAGTAGAATGAAGAGTGTGCCCTAGCTTTTCAACAACTTAAAGACTATCTCGCTTGGCCACCAATCATGTCCAGTCTTGAGCCAGATGAGGTCCTTTTTTGCCTACATTGTTGTGGCTCCTTTTGCAGTAAGTTTGGTGTTGATAAGAGTTGATAGTAGTGTACAAAAGCCAGTTTATTACGTGAGCAAGTCACTGCATGAAGCCGAGATTCATTATCTGCCACTAGAGAAAGCCATCCTGGCAGTAGTACTTGGTACACGGAAGCTGCCTCACTATTTCCAATCACATACAGTCGTCGTCCTTACCCAACTCCCACTTAAAGCAATACTCCGAAGTGCTGACTACATAGGGAGGATAGCTAAATGGGGTACAGTTCTAGGGGCTTTTAACATTAAGTATATGCCTCACACCTCCGTGAAGGGTCAAGTACTTGCGGATCTGGTGGCCGAGTTCACCGAACCCCCATTAGAAGAATTGAATCCGACACAGAATATGGATGGAAAATCAGTTGGCATGATTTCTCAACAAGGTCACTTATCTTGGGAAGTATATGTGGATGGCGCAGCGAATCAAAAAAGTTCTGGAGTGGGGCTAGTGCTAATATCCCCTAAGAAAATCATCATTGAAAAGTCATTGAAGATAGGCTTCTTGGCCACAAATAATGAGGCCGAATATGAAGCTCTACTAAGGGGAATGGCCATGGTTCGAAAAATGGGTGGAAAGGCAGTGGAGATGTTTTCAGACTCAATGTTAGTCGTTGGCCAGGTGAAGGGAGTGTTCGAAGCGAAAGATGAAAGAATGCAGGAGTACTTGAGTCAAGTCAGACGCCTGGAATTAGAGTTTGAGTCTTTCAACTTGCAGCATATCCCTAGAAGCAGAAATACGCATGCTGATTCCCTAGCCATGCTTGCAACCTCCTCGGCGAAAGACCTGACACGGGTTATCCTTGTTGAGGATTTGTACAAACCCATGGATATAAAAGTTGAAAGTGTCTTAGTTCATCAGATCAGAGCAGGGCCTAGTTGGATGGACCCTATAATTCAATTCTTAAAGGAGGATACTTTGCCTGAAGAAAAGTCAGAAGCGGACAAAGTACAGAGGAAGGCTGCTAGGTTCTGGCTGTTCGAGAACCAGAAGTTATACAAACGTTCATTTTCAGGACCATATTTGTTATGTGTACATCCTGAGACGACTGAATCACTCCTTGAAGAATTACATGAAGGAATTTGCAGAAGCCATATTGGAGGTAGATCTTTGGCCCATCGAGCCATCACCCAAGGCTATTGGTGGCCAAATATGCAAAGGAAGGCCCACGAATATGTTAAAAAGTGCGATCAGTGCCAATAGTTTACACCAAATATACACCAACCAGGGGGAGTCTTTAATCCGTTATCCAGCCCGTGGCCATTCGCTCAATGGGGCTTAGATATTGTGAGTCCATTCCCTAAAACAGTAGGAAACAAGAGATATCTACTAGTCGGCACAGATTATTTTACCAAATGGGTTGAAGCTGAACCTCTGGCTAACATCAGAGATGTGGGCGCGAAGAGATTTGTTTGGAAAAATATTGTCACACGGTTTGGGATTCCTCATACACTCATCTCGGACAATGGTCTTCAGTTTAACAGCAAAGCGTTCAGAAGCTATTGTTGTGAATTGGGGATCACAAATAGATACTCTACTCCTGCTTATCTCCAGGGAAATGGACAAGTGGAAGCTGTTAACAAGGTCATAGTAAATGGACTAAAGAAAATGCTGGATGATGCAAATGGCAAATGGGTGGAAGAACTACCACATGTCCTCTAGACATACAGGACTACGCCTCGTAGGTCTACTGGGGAAACCCCCTTCTCAATGACTTATGGGGTTGAGGCTGTTATCCCCTTGGAAATTGGTTTCCCAACGTTGAGAACTAGTTCATACAGTGTGAGTAGCAATAACGAGCAGCTAGAGAAGAATTTGGACTTGATTGAAGAAAGGGGGAGAATGCAATAGTCCAATTGGCATATTACCAACAAAAGCTTAGACAAGGTTATGACGCCAACGTAAAAATAAGGCCTTTATCACCTAGCGATCTAGTGTTAAGGAAAGTTGTAGGCACTGCAAAGAACCCAGCTTGGGGGAAGTTAGGACCCAATTGGGAAGGGCCATACTGTATCACTTCAGGGGCTGGCATCGGGGCATATTTTTTAGAAGACTTAGATGGTCATGTAATACCAAGGCCATGGAATGTAAACAACCTTAAAAGGTATTATTATTGAGCGAGTTTTTTTTCATCAATATGCTTATCTATTATATTAAGGTTTTTGTGTTTTCTATTACCACTACAGTTTTTATAAGTGTTTAAACTTAAATCCAATCATGCTTGAAGTTCTCGGACCAGATGATATGGGTTAGTTACACTCTATTACGGTTTTTATAAAATCATGCCTGAAGTCCTCGGACCAGATGATATGGGTTAGTTAACACTCCATTACAGTTTTTATAAGTTTTTAAACTTAAATCCAATCATGCCTGAAGTCCTCGGACCAGATAATATTGGTTAGTTAACACTCCATTACAGATTTTATAAGTGTTTAAACTTAAATCCAATCATACCTGAAGTCCTCGGACTAGATGATATGCGCTGGTTAACATTTACAATTTTCGTGAGTATTTAAATGGATTTTAGATTATGTAACTCTCTCAGACCATGTATTTAGGTAAAATTAGCACTTGGCAGTGTTCCTTGTAAATATTACTCATGGTCCAACCCATTTAAAGTTACTAAACCCCAAAAACCTGCCTAAAACTTTAACCAAGTAAAGTTGTGAATGATTTACTTTAGTATTAAAGAATACAAAAGGAATCTTCCTCTTCCATGGGTTACTAAGTTGATCATGACTTCTTGTGTGAACCATTTTCTACGGGTACTTAGTTAATTTGTTGGCATCATTAGCAAAGTGTTATTGGTTCTGCTCAAATTGGAATAACATCAAAGCAATATTACTTACAATAACAAGTATATGGAGATGGTATAGAAAATGAAGAAGAACTTTATCATTGATTAGAAAGAAAGTATTTTACACACTTACTAAAAAAAAAAAAAAACTAATTCTTTCCCTTGGAGGCCGAGGGATCAGTAGTCTGACTGGGCAAGGAGGCAGCAGCATCTTGAGCTTGATCCTGGGACGTAGGGTGAGCTTTCTTCTTGCCTTGATCCTTGCCTACACCCTGAGGATCTTTGGCTTCCTGTCCTTGGCCACCAGGAGGAATAGGTTGGTCCACTAATGGTTGTTGGGGCACTCCTGGGGATTTCTCGAAGTGAGAGGAGTCAGGACCTAGGAGCTCATGAATATCAAGATCATAATAAATGCTCTCAGGCCGCCTCAAGACAGAATCCACAGGAACCCTAGCAGCATCCATGGCTTTTCCCTATGAGATATCGCAGTAGTCCCTGCAGACCACAAAAAGCTCCTCTGTGAGCCTGACTTGAGTCTCCTCCACCCCAAGCTTATATGCTGCCTGCTTCTCAACCTCAATTGCCTCTTTAGCCAGTTGGGCATCCTCTTTGACTCTTTGGAGCTCGGCACGAAGATTTTTCACAAACTGCCTTTCTGTAGCAAGATTGATTTCAGTGAAATGCAATTGTTTACGTTGATCTTCGGCTTGTTTCTCTGCAGTTTTGAGGCCAGCGTTAACACTATCCCTTTGTTGAAGGGCCTCTTTTAGCTTCTCAGAAAGCCTAGCCTAGTCCTCCTTGAGGCTGCCCAAAGTTTTCTCTACCTTGGACCGATGATGGGCCTCTGCCCTTGCCTCGTTACGGGCATCCTTGACCCACTCTTCGGCCACGTAAATTTGTTGGGTAATCTGCATTAAAAAAAAAAAAAAGGAGGAATTTTTTTTTTAATATATATAAAACAAAGAAAAGGAAATGAGTAAAAACGATCAAATATTTACTTGTAAGTGTAGATTGAATCGCTTACCATAGCCAGATCCCTTTTGAGGTATAGGAAAAGTTCTTGTCGATTGAAGCGCCTGTAGAACGCCATATCTGTTGGGAGGAGAAGTGGCTGCTCCAGGAGTTCAGCAATATGGCCTGCCTTCCCTCCTTGGTAGTTTCTCACCGAAGTGTCCCAAGAGAGGGGGGTGCTGTCCAACTCCAGCTTAGGGGACCAGGTGCGCGGTCCTCGACATACGTCAACTACGAGAGTCTCGTCTCGGCTGTCAATAGATGAAGCCCTCTTATGCCAATGGTCCTTGACCACTTTTTGCTGTTTAGGCCCTTTTGAGGGTTCCACCTCACCTTCCTCAAGAGTTGTATTAGGCCTTTTCTTCTTCAGCTCGGCGACTGGCTTTAGGCCGAGGTCAACAGGAATTTGAGGAGGGGGTGGGGGAAGACTAACAGTGGGCTGAGACTTGTTGGTTTCTTTGGGCGCAAGTGTTTTATTCCTTGCCTTCATTAGATCCCTTAGACTTTTGCTCCCTGTATTCAAAGCCATTTCTTCTATCTCGTCCGAGGAGTCGTCTAGAAGGGCTGTTATTAAAACAAGGGCGTGGACGCTGGAGTGCCTATCAGTCTCTTCCTTGGCTTCCGAGAGGGGAATAACCTCAACCTCCTTAGATGTCTCTCCTTCAAAACAGAACTTGTCAATCTGTTCCTCTAATGAAGAGGTCGAGGAAGCAACTCTTTCCCAGCTACTGCAGCTTCAAGGGGAATTTGTTGAGTTGGAGGGGCGAGCAGTGATACGCCTTGTGGGACCGGATGTGGTATAGGGGGAAGATCGAACGGAGCTAAAAACTTAGGCTGAGATACATCTATCCGGTTTAGCCGATAGTCTCCCTGCCTTATAGTGTTACTGATCAGTTGAAATGCGTCTGGGAGGGCTTTGAAATCTAGAATAAGGTGGACGGCCCAAAGTTACCCATCTTCACTGACAAAAATCTCTGATCTCAATAGATAGTTAAACGTGGCAACGTTAGTTAGGCTGAGCCATGGAGCAACGTGCCTTCTATCTGTTAACACCACAATAGAGCTAAGCATAGTCAGAAACTTAAAGTAAACTATTAATAGGAAGAGAAGAAAAACAACGCCAATGATGAAAACCCTAAATCTATTGCTAGGGAACCTAAATCTAGGATGTCCCACCTAGCTCTCCTGGTTGGGTTGGGCAATGAAGGCCATCATGCCATGCTCTTGAGACGATCAGGTAGTTGTCTTTCATCCCCTTATTAGACTTGGGAAGACAGGAAATTAGTCTAACGATGTTGGATCGGGATTTAAGGTAAAATCCTGCCCCTTTTTGTTGGTGGCATTCGTACATATGGACTACATCTAGCCAGGTGAGACCCAAGCCCAAATGTTGGTTCAAAGCCTCAACTGCTCCTAGGATCCTAAAGACGTTGGGCGCACACTGGTGGGGATAGATCCCATGATTACGAAGATAATCTCTTATAATGGGACCCATGGGAAGAGTCATCCCTCCTTCTATGAAAGATATCATAGGGATTATGACTTCTCCCACCTCTCGGTCAGTTATTATTCCTTCCGGAGGATAGTACCGTAGGTTTACATCTTAGGGTATATGGTATGTGTCTTTAAATATCTCTATCAGGGCTGGACTATCCACCAAATACTTAAATTTACCCATTTTAGATAAGCAGAAAAAGGGAGATACTAAGAGTGACAACTGGGAAATGAGAATTTGAAGGCCGAGAAAGCTAGCCAAGGAGAGAAAGAAGGGTTCGAAGAAATTGGAACTTACACAAACTGGGTTAGAGAATGATCCTTGAAATCCTCAGAAGAATTATCAAGAACGTTTAAAGAAATAAGGCTGATGATTTGAAAATCTTTGTGAGTTTGAATGCTTGAGTTCACTGGAAAGTCTGAAGAATTGTGAAATAAAGAAAAGATGATTTCCTTGGAGGCTTTATATAGGGGCCAGAAAATGAGTGGGAGTTATCCCGCCCAAACCTTGAAGAAAAATGTCGTTCGTTGGATCAATGGTTCACCGTTAGATGCCAAAGACACAGCGCTGCTTGGAGCAATTAATGACGCTTCGCGAATTCTGAAACGCTAGTAGCAATGATGAAGCGTCTAAATCTATGATCCCACACGAGTAAAACTCAAGTATTTTTACGTTTCTAGCCCTTATTTTTGTGGCATATCAAAATCCTATTTTTTTTCCTTGGATGCGAGGGAAAAACTAAAATTTTGAGGGGCTATTTGGGGATAAAAGCCCAAGATCGTATATTGGGCCTTGGGCCTTATCCGAGGACGTGGGTATGTCTGAAGATGAATAAATGATTGGGAGAGGCCCCAAAGTTGAGAATCACATAAGGAAAGAATGGAGGAATATAGTCCAAGGAATATCTCCTTCTCGGATATGATAAATATCGGTTAAGCATGCATTTGGGCAATTTAGGTGATCTTCCAGGGAGTTTTAACGATTAGGATGAACCTCATGCACGTACAAAGGTGATAAGAATGCAGAAATATCTAAAAGAAAAGCTGTTACCACCGCATTAAATGCACTGCAGCAACTTTTCTGACCGCATTTATGTGGAGAAGACCCCTGAACAATGTAGTCTCAACTACCACCCTTCACAAAGAGCCAAAGAAGATGTCTGATGGGACATGTACTCGAGTGAAGGCTTAGACGATTAACAAGTGTACGATCAAGATAGCCGGAAAGGAACTATATAATGTAAAAGACCTCCCATAAGAGGGGGATCAGAAAAAAGAGGAAGGAGGAAGAGAAAAAGAATTACTGTAGCACTAAGAATTGTGTTAGCTTTCAGAACTATTGGTTCAATTCATAATTCATCTCCTTGGACAATCATTTCATTGAGTTTTAAGTGTGTTTGCGTGCTTGTTCGTCTTTTAAATCTGAACGGTTTTAGACCTCTTAAACCAACCAGATTAACCTAGTTAATTAGCCAAGTGATTAACTTAGTCAATTTATGCAAATCTAGGTTATCACAATCACACAATCATATCAAGAATATAAAGCAGCGGAAAAATAAATGACACAATGATATGATGACCTAGGAAACCACACGGTAAAAACCTGGGGAGGATTTGACCTGACTGTCCTCAAGGTAAACTTGAATCCACTATATGAAAGAATCGAAGTTCATAAAAAAAGACTTACAAGCTCCCCGCTTGACTTCCTAATGCTACCCACCAATAGAACTTACTGACACGACCACGTGCAAGCTCCGAATCCACAGACTCCTTCTTTCTTGGATTCTCCAATCAGCTACAAGCACCCATGCTTGTTATTCTTTAAGCTCCAATGGCAGCAATCAAGTTGATCATCAAGATGTTGAATTAATCTCTACCTTGAAAACCCTAAATTTATGTGAAGGAAAGCTCCTCAAAGATCTCACAATAGATACACACAAACAGCAAAGTATGAGCAACAATACAACAAGAGCAACTCACAAAAACGTGGCTAGGGTTTTTCCTTTATACCTAGGGTAAAAATAGAAAACCCAAAATGTTTAATGAGTTAGGGCTGAGTTGGAAAATTCTGCAGAAAAACATTCTGGCCGACTTTCGATCGATCGAGTTTAACTTTCGATCGATCAAGTCAGGCCGAAATGCACCAATGCATCTGCAGCCTCTCAATTCCAACTTTACATAAAATATATAACTTTGAGCAAGCCTAAACAAGACTAAACATATTGTTTTGATCATGGTTTGCCAATATTACACATTAGAGTTCTAAATACATAAATTCCTAAATCTTTAGAACCTAACAAAATCTTTACTAGCCATTGTCCAATTCGCAAAAAACCCAGCTCTTTTATCCACTCTCTACAAATTTATTGTATTGGGCTTACTGAGCCTATATCCCACATCCTTAAGATTTGGGTTACAAATCGTGACCCCACAATAATAAATAATAATTTTTTTTATCTGAGATAGAATTCTACTGTAGTCTAATCAAAGAGTATATGTGTGTGAAGTTCATTCCTGAATATTTGAACACCGCTCCTTATCTCCCCACTTTACAAGAACTTGTACTTATGAAGTAACCACTATGCATAGGGTGCACAATGACAATAAATAAATTTCTTAAATACTTATTTATCGTGTTTTAATAATTGATTCATCAATTTACAAGACTTAATTTTATTAAATTTTATAATAGTTGCTCCAACAACATTCGAAATAAATTTTTTTACCAATCAATAAAAGAGAAATTACAAAATAGTCCTGCTCTTTTTCTTTTTTAATAATATGGGGCCAGCCTAGTTCGCGGAATCAAAAATCCAGTAAGGGTCCAGCAAAATCTCTGACCATCCCCTCCTTTTTTTTACACGTTTTGGCGGAACTAAAATCCAGCAATGGTCTGATGAAAATGACCTGCTTTGGTTTTTATTTTTTTATTATTCAGAACAACTCAATTTTCAGACGATTGAAAAAACATGAATTTAGAAACACTTAAATCAACATGTTAGTGTATAGATTAGGCTAGATTAGCCCATTGGGCTTAACCCAGTATATTACTTGTACTGCACTCATGTTACTTGTACTACACACATACCTAGCCTATATAAGGCTCTCTTTTGTACATTGTTTTATATATATCAATATACTGACTATTCAGTCATTCTCTCTCTTTATATTGTTAACATGGTATCAGAGTCTTTCCTCTAATTTTTTGGTTCCTGTGGACATCTCCGGCGTTCTTCCGCTGCCCTCGCCTTCATCCAGTAGTCATTGTCAGAAGCGAGTCACCGCCGTCACGCCCACAACCTTAGAACACTCGGATTTCGTCAATTTGTTGATCAAACCGCCAAAGTAAATGCACACATTGACAGATCTGACAGTCTCGAGCAAAACCCAACCAAGAACGGCCAGAAATCACCTCTCACATGCTTCCACGTGCCGACTGAAGTTTCTGCCGCTCGATCACGCGCCTCCACGCGCAGTCCTGCTTTCACACGCGTCGATCATGCGCTTCCACGCGCCTGCTCCGTATCGCGTCTTGCCACGTCAGCCCTAGGGTGACGTCACACAGCCACGTCAGCATCCCACGTCAGCATCAGCCGTTGACGGTTGACCGTTGACCAGACCGTTGACCGTTGACTTTGACCAAAGTCAAACTTTTTTAACAGGACCTGTCTTGCTCAGTTTTTGCATTTGAGGTCTCTAAATCTCAATTTTTTGGTCATTTTCTTCATTATGGCTCAACAAAATGAACGAGACATCATACGTCCTATCACCATTATATTGGATGGTCCTACTAGCTATCATGCATGGTCTCAGAATATGACTGTTTTTCTCAAGGGTCGTAAACTATGGAGATATGTGACTGGTTCAATTCCTAAGCCAGTACCAAACCCTAAGTCCAAAGTCACAGCTGCTGAAGAGTCTTCCAAGACTACTGTTACAACAGATGATTATGAAGATCGCCTAGAGGAATGGGAGAGTATTCAGAGTAAGATCTTGTCTTGGTTTATCAATACCTCTATTCCCTCCATTCATAATCTTCTTCCTCGTCTTGAGACTGCTGAGGATGCTTGGAAATTTTTGGCCGATCGCTGTAGTAATGATTCAAGCTTAGAGTTCCACATTGAATCAAAACTTTATCAAATGTGCCAAGAGAAAGGTCAGTCTATTTCTGATTTTTATTCTCAGACTTCTACTATATGGGAACAACTCTCTGCTGCAGATCCTCCACTAGTGTGTTCTAAGGACATTGAGCTCTTTGTTAAATATCGAGATCGCCGTAAATTTATGCACTTCATGATGGGTTTGCGTGAGGATTTTGAGCCTACTAGGGCTTCTCTGCTTAGTTGGTTTCCTACTCCTTCTCTTGATGCTACAGTCAAGGAGCTCATTTCTGAGGAGAACCATCGGCCTACTCATCACATGTCATCATCTGATCATGTATTGGCTACACCATCTCCACAGCCTCCCATTGCTGCATTCACTGCTCCTCCATGAATAAACTCTGGGCGTCCCACCTCTCAGTCTTCTAAAGGTAGTCGCTGCGAGTTTTGCCGTGCTAAAGGCCATGACATCTCAGTTTGTCGAAAACTGCAGAAATTTATGCAAGAGCAGAATAAAGCTTCTCTTCCTCGGGCAGCTGTTGTATGTCCTTCAGATCCATCGGTTCCTACAGGTCCATCTTTGGCTTCCTCACTTACTACGGCTGATATTGAGGCAGTTGTTCAACATGTTTTATCCCGTACTTCCACTGCCCTTTCTGTCACCTCAGGTAAACAACCTTGGTTTTTTGATACTGCATGTTATAACCATATGACTCCTGATGAATCCCAATTTTCTGATAAGGCACCCTTAGAACATTCAATCACCATTTACACTGCTGATGGAACTTCTATGCCTGTTAGTCATAAAGGAACAATCTCTTCTCCTTGTTTATCCCTTAGTGACACTTTTCATATCCCAAAGTTATCCCTCAATTTGCTTTATGTTGGTCAACTTTGTGAATTAGGCGTAGATCTTCTATTTACTAATCATGGTGTGGATGTGTAGGATCCCCGGACGGGTCAAGTGCTTGGGACAGGCCGTAAGGTTGGTCGCATGTTTGAGGTTCATGACTTGAAGATTCCTTCACAAGTTGTTTCTGCAGTTGTTACCACTACCACCTCCTCACCTGATCTATGGCATGCTCGTCTTGGTCATCCATCCTTATCTCGTCTTCAGTTGTTAGCTTCTCAAGGCCATTTAGGTTCAATTCAGTTTCAAAAATTTGATTGTACTTCTTGTCATTTTGGCAAACAAACAAAATTGCCCTTTAATAATAGTGACTCATTTTCTTCTGCACTTTTTGATCTTATACATTCTGATATTTGGGGTCCTGCACCTGTTTCTACTGAGGGGGGATCTAGATATTTTGTCATATTTGTGGATGATTTTTCTCGATATACTTGGATTTATCTGCTTCACCATAGGTCTGAACTCGTGTCTATTTACCAAACATTTCATAAAATGATTGAAACACAGTTCAATCACACCGTCAAAGTTTTTCGATCAGATAATGCTCAAGAATATAATGATAAATCTTTCCTATCCTTTTTAGACAATCATGGTACATTTACTCAGCGGTCTTTTCCTTACACCTCTCAACAAAACGGTCGTGCAGAACGAAAACATCGTCACATTCTTGATGTTGTCCGCACCCTTCTAATTTCTGCCTCTCTTCCTGAGCACTTTGAGGGTGAGGCTGCACTCATTGCTGTATACACCATTAATCGTATTCCTTCACCAACTACAAACAACAAATCACCATTTGAGCTTCTCTATGGTCAAACCCCCGACTACTCATCTCTTCAGGTTTTTGGTTGTGCTTGCTTTGTCTCTCTTCCTCCTCATGAACAAACAAAGCTTCAACCTCGTGCTCGTCTCTGTTGTTTCCTTGGTTATGGTGTATCTCAAAAGGGGTTTCGCTGCTATGATCCCATTTCTCATCGTCTTCGTGTCTCCCGTCATGTTGAGTTTTGGGAACATCGTCCTTTCATGAGTCTTCAGTAGTTTTCTACATCCTCTTCTTCTGAGTCTCCCATTTTTACTGATCTTTTCCTCCCTCTCTATCCTAAACTTGTGGAGGATTCTTCAACATTGGCTACCTCTCCAGACGACTCATCTCCGGTTTTGTCCCCGGCATATGACCCGCCTATCTTGGATTTTATGGCACCACCCTCTCCTGAGTCTCCTGATGTTCCTGAACTGCGTCCTTCCACTCGGGTAAGCATTCCTCCCCCTTATCTCTCTGATTATCACTGCTCTTTTGCCCTTGCCACCCTCTATGAACCTCACACCTATCGTGAGGCCCATGTTGACCCTCTTTGGCAGCAAGCTATGAATGATGAACTAGATGCCCTTCATAAAAATCACACTTGGGATATGGTTGATTTGCCTCCTGGTCAGTCTGTAGTAGGTTGTAGGTGGGTTTACAAGATCAAGACCAAGGCTGATGGATCTGTTGAACGATACAAGGCTCGCCTAGTTGCCAAGGGTTTTACCCAGGAGTATGGCATTGACTATGAGGAAACATTTGCTTCTGTTGCTCGCCTTACATCTGTCAGATGTCTTATTGCTGTGGCTGCTGTTCGCCGTTGGCCTCTTTATCAAATGGATGTGAAGAATGCTTTCCTCAATGGTGACCTTTAAGAAGAAGTGTACATGCAGCCACCCCCTGGCTATCCACACTTAGGCAGTCAAGTTTGTCGCCTTCGCCGTGCTCTTTATGGTCTCAAGCAGGCTCCTCGAGCTTGGTTTGAAAAGTTTAGCTCAGTTGTTGCTCAGCAGGGTTTCACTTCAAGTCCTCATGACACTGCTCTCTTCGTCCGAAGATCCTCTGCTGGTATCACTCTTATTCTTCTCTATGTTGATGATATGATTATTACTGGAGATGATTCTGCAGGTATTCGCTCTCTTCAGCACTTCCTTAGTCAGCATTTTGAGATGAAAGATTTGGGCACTCTCAGCTATTTTCTTGGGCTTGAGGTTACCTCATCCTTCGATGGATACTATCTTTCCCAAGATAAATATGCTTCTGATCTTCTCTCCAAAGCCGGTATCACTAACAACAAGGCTGTTTCCACTCCTTTGGAATACAATGCAAAGCTCACACCTTTGGATGGTGAAACTATATCTGATGCTACTCGCTATCGTTAGTTGGTTCGTAGTCTGATCTATCTCACTATTACTCGTCCGGATATTTCACATGCCGTTGGTATGGTTAGTAAGTTCATGGATGCCCCTCGTTCTGTCCACTATGCTACTGTACTTCGGATTCTCCGATATGTCAAGGGCACACTTTATCATGGTCTACATTACTCCTCTCGGTCTTTTCTTGAGCTTCATGCTTATTCAGATGTGGACTGGGCAGGTGATCCGACTGATCAATGCTCTATCACAGGTTTCGGTTTCCTGTTGGGTACTTCTCTTGTCTCGTGGCGTAGCAAAAAGCAGGATGTTGTTTCCCGTTCCAGTACTGAGGCTGAGTATCGTGCCCTTGCCGACACCACCTGCGAGCTTGTCTGGCTTCGCTGGCTCTTGGCTGACATGGATGCTCCACAGCCCACTACTACTCCTCTTTATTGTGACAATCGTAGTGCTATCTACATTGCTCATAATGATGTCTTCCACGAACGCACCAAGCACATTGAGATCGACTGCCACATCACTCGCCAGCATCTCAAGAAAGGCAATCTCAAGTTGTTCTCCATCTCATCTACTGACCAGCCTGCTGATATCTTCACCAAGTCTCACCCGCCTGGTCGTCTTCGAGATCTTATATCCAAACTCCAGTTGGCGTCCTCCTTGCCACCTCGAGTTTGAGGGGGGATGTTAGTGTATAGATTAGGCTAGATTAGCCCATTGGGCTTAGCCCAATATATTACTTGTACTGCACTCATGTTACTTGTACTGCACACATACTTAGCCTATATAAGGCTCTCTTTTGTACATTGTTTTATATATATCAATATACTGACTATCCAGTCATTCTCTCTCTTTATATTGTTAACACAACAAAAGAACAAAATCTTTTTTATTTAGCCAAGTCATTGGTAACCACACTCACAACACATATTAGCATTACAAGAACATTGAACTTTTCTCTCTCGAAAAAAAAAAAAACGGAACATTGAATTTGCGTGATGTGTGTGGTAGCTAACTCAGAGTAGTCTTAAAACTTCCAAATGATATGAAAAACACAAAAGAAAAAGTTACACCCCATGATCACACTTGTCATTAATTTAATGGAATTCTTGAATATCACAGAGCACAACACATATAGCTTTCACTAGGACCAAGGTTTTTTTTTTTTTTTTTTTTTATAGGACAAGGACCAAGTTTTGAACCTTGAGAACCAAGTCCATAATCTATTTCATTTTTTATACGGATATTGTAGGGATAATAGGCCCAGTAGAACATATCTATGTACAATATTGGGCCAGGGGCCCAATCCAAAGACATTAAATAGTCCGAGAACGAGTAAACACTTTCATGAGAATCCATGTTAGTAAGTGAAGAGGTGAAGTGTGATCATGATCATCCAAAAAGATGGTCCGAGTAGGAATGCCTCATTGGCTAAGCAAAACCAAGGTTGGAAGGTACGGTCTGACATTAAAAGCAACGTTTCGGATAATTCTATTGATGAGGATAAGTATTAAGAAGGAACAGGATATAGGGAGGCTATGAAATAGTTTTTGTATCGGCCCAATGGGCACGAAAACCAAGAAGAGTCAAGAGCTCAGGGAAATCCTTCTTCGAGGTCCCCTTTGGGTACAATTAATGTCATCTTTGTTGCTTATGGGAGAACTAGCTCGCAGCCCTCCAGGGTGATGTTTGTAGCTCAGCCACCTGCCAAGGACTCTAATCCTGAGCCGAAGAGGGCTAAAGTGAAGGTCCAAAGGGCTAAACCTGAAGCTTGAGGATTTGATAGCCTATGATTCACCTTTGGTAAGTTTTGATGGAAAAGTTTTCATACCAAAGGGTCAAATTAGACTATCCGTGCAAGCAAGTTCAGAGGTAGTGGAGGTGGACTTTATTGTGGTGGATGTTTATTCTCCCAACATGGCCATTGTGGCAGGACCCTAGCCCCATGCTCTGGGGGCTGTTTTTTCTACCCTGCATTTGAAGGTAAAATATTCATTCGAGAACCAGATTGAAGAGCTTGTTGGAAGTCAATCCATGGCTAGGCAGTGCCTGGTGGCTGTAATTATGCACCAGCCAGAAGCTAAGTCCTCGGCCTTTGCTAAGGAGGGCTCATAGTAATCAAGGATTTTGGTCCTATCTACAATGCGGTGTCGAAAAGGGCAAAGTGTGAGAAGCTGGAAGAAATTGTTATAGATGGTGATCCAAAGAAGTTTTTTTAGGTTGGAGCTCAGTTGCCTCATCGGGAGAAGGAAAACTTGATAATGTTTCTTAGAAAGAACATTGATGTGTTTGCATGGAATGTTTATGAAGCTCCTGGGTGGATCCAAACTTCATTTGCCATCATCTGAATGTCAACTCAGCTGTCCTCCCTAAGAAGCAACCACCACGACGCTCATCTAAAGAATATTTTGATATTGTTAAGAAGGAGGTGAACAAGCTTAAGTAGGCTGTGGCTATTAAGGAAGTGTTCTACCTTGAATGATTGGCCAATACAATAGTAGTTAAAAAGAAAAGTGGAAAGTGGCGAGTATATGTAAATTTCATAGACTTGAACAAGGCCTGTCTAAAGGATCCCTTCCCTATGCCTCGAATTGATCAGCTAGTGGACGCAATTGTGGACCATCCTTGAATGAGCTTTTTGGATGCCTTCCAGGGGTACCACTAAATACCACTGGCTTTGAGTGATCAAGAGAAGATAGCTTTTGTCACTCTCACTGGAAATTACCACTACAAAGTGGTGCCTTTTGATTTAAAGAATGCAGGGCTACCTACTAAAGGACGATGACCAGGATGTTCGAGCCATAGTTAGGAAAAAAAACATTGAGATTTATATAGACGACATGATGGTCAAGAGTAAATTAGAATCTGAGCATGTTAACGACCTCGGGAATATCTTTGATGATAGGCTAAGAATGTAATGACCCCTTATGATAAATTAATTAATTAATTAACCAAGTTTATTAATTAATTAAATTAACATGCAAAATGCATGGTAGCACAAACAAATTACCAATTAACTAAAGTATGTAGCAGAAAATAAATTGACATGGTAATTTGTTTATGAATGAGGAAAACCTACATGGCAAAAACCCAATCGGGTGATTTTAAGGTCACCACTCTTGAGAATCCATTATTATCAAAACAAGTAATTACAAGTAAATGAATCCTAGTACCTTATACCAACTTATAGTTGAACCCTTACTCCAATACCCAATTGGACTTCTTCTGTAGTGACAATCTCTCATTTTTAATGCATAGCTCACAGTACATAACTAACTAATTGCACGAATCTTAGTACGCGACTTGATCACCAATTTGAGAAGGATGTTGGCTACAAAGTTTTTATGTTCATCATACGATGAAGATCATGAAGTTTCTTGGTCACAAAATCCTATGGTGTACAAACACATTAGCTTCTTCAAGAGAAAGAAGAACTAGGGCAAACTAGGTTTCTGGTCACACTTTTCTTCACACTTGTGGAATTGTGCTCTTATGCAACTTTGCGTAACCTTTTACAGCCCTTAAAATAATCCTTATATATGTTTAGGGTTGTGAGAAAAGAAAGCCCAAACATACACTCATGGATTGGATGAAAAACAGCTCTGAAAAACTGAGTTTCATAAATCTCGATAGATAGCCATCTATCGAGCTAGCTGTCAAGCCACGAGCTTCAGTAGTTTTTAAACCTCGATAGATGCTAGCTGTCGAGCTAGCTATCTTAAAATCTGGCACTTCATCACTTGATTCTTGGACAGACTTGCATGGCTTTAACACTTGAACTTGGAATCTTGTTCCTTGAAGTATTAAACACATCCTAGATCTACCCAATTACAAGTAAAATGTGTTTTATCAAAGGATTAGCCAATTACATAAAATAGTGACATATGTACCTAACATTGAATCACATATTTTTATATACTATCTTTAAAAATTAAAATGCAACAGAATAACATTTAACAATCAAAGAGATAAATAAATAAATAAATAAATAAAATACAAAACTAAATTGCATCAACCTATAGTAAAGTTATAAAGAAACATAAAAATTTATCAACGTAAAGCAAAGATATAAGAAAAATAAAAATAAAAATCTGCCAAAAAATTGAGAGAGAAATAACATTTTTTGTGGGGGTAAAATTATATATAGAATGGAAGAGAGAATGAAAAATTTATACTTAGATGATGAAAAAAAAAAAAATAGAGGAAGATAGAGGGAAAGAAAAAGAGTGATATTAAGGTAGAGGGTAGTGGGAAGATGAAAAGATAAAGGAAAGGAGAAAGGTTGGACAAAGTGTAAATGTAAAAGAAAAAATGAGTACAATTTTTTTGGACATTTTTATTTACTTCAAATAAAATATTCGATGTTTAATTTTTAAAAAGAAAAAGAAAAAATATAAATAATTTAATAGTACAGAAGATGTGACTGAACGTAAATGTTGAATAACAAGATCAATGTAGAGTTCTTTATATCATCACATTCTTTTTAAAATAAAAAACTAAGATTCTACCATATTATCAATCCACTACCATAACCATTATTTAATTCCATAAAAAAAATTTCAAATTTATTCACCTTACCAAATTTATGAGGAAAATATTAATGGAATGAAATCACCACTGTGGACGGTTTTGCAAAAGAAAGCAAACACAGCCATTCTTCAAGTAATAAAAAAATTTCAACCAAACCCATACTATATTTTTTTTATTGAACAAATTTCACATCAAATCAATAAGAAGGCAAGCAAAACTAAAAGAAAAGAGTTTGATTAATGATTAAAGCCAGGAGAAACCAAAAAAGCACAAAAGGCTAGATTGAGTTTTGATCCAAGTAATCTCAGGTGCTTATCTAATATTGGAAATTTTGAGGTGGGTTTTAGTTCAAAGAGGAGCAACATTCTACGTTTTTAATGTTCTAAATTTTCAAGTAGGTATTAATTTAATGCATAAATTTAATGGTTAGGCTTTTCTTTTCCCAGTTGGAATTGCTTTCAAATACTAAAAATTGTACCTTCAACCTAGAGTAGAATACAACTCGGAAGATCGGCTGTGGGACCGACGGGGTAGTGGCGACTCTAGGAATTTTGTCCAGAGTGTTCCTATTCCACTTTGAAAATTTTTTGGATCATTTTGGTCTATTTCGGGTGTTTTGGGATGTTTCGGTAAATACTGGCCGAAATTCAAGATTTGGCCGGCATGAAGTTTGTGCTTTAAAAAACAATTATAAACTATAATTTGTTGTTTAGTTGTTTTATTAATAAAATTATAAGTTCATTTGAAATATTAATAAAATTATTAATTATTGTTGTTTAGTTGTTTTATTAATTTGTTTGTCTTTTATAAACTATAATTTGTTGCAATGTTATGAATATCGTTTCAGAACCCGTTTCGATTTATCCAATGGAACAGAATATTTCGGTACCAGCCTATTTCGGCATACCGTTTCAAAGTGTTTCGAAGTTCTTTAAAAAAAAGTATATTCTTATACAACATAAAATTATCAATTCAAAAAAGTATTACTAAATATCAAATATTACAAATCATTTAATATTAAGCCTTAACATCAATATCACATCCAAGATTTATAACAAGTCATTACTTACACAATAGTAATTAATAAAATAATCCCATAAAAAATTAAATAAAATAATACCTTTACTGATTGCTATTAATATAGTGATTTAGAAAGAAAATCTTAATAAAGGGGTTTAGATTGTTTATTTTTAAAAAAATTATATTTGAGTTATTATGTAAATAAATGAATTTTTTTAAACCAAAATTTTGTAAATAAATGAATATTTTGGGAATTTGGGATAATTATAATAATGATTCATGAAGCTTCTAAGAAGCTCCACTCCCACCTACTCCCACGTGCCTTGAGTCCTTTTCCCTTAATAGTTAATATCACTTTTCAAAGCTGCATTTGTCATTTACAAGTCTCATAAAATGTAACTCTCTTACTCCGGAAGTTCTAGAGAGTAGAGACAACTCAGACTAGCCTTGAAGAAGAGATTTCAAATTCGTCCCCCATACTGTCAAAGCTTGGATTTCTACTTTCTTCTTCTTCTTTTTCTCTGGTTTTTTTTCCCTAACAAATCATTTGGTATTGATCTGAGTTCAAAATTTGTTTGGCATAAATATTTTTGAGAGTGTTCCTAAATTTGCTTGAGGGTGTTCATATTTTATTTTTTAAGGGTAAGCAAATAAAAAAAATTTAAACTATTATATATAATTTTTTTTCCAGGTCAGAGTGTTCCCAGGAACACCCTGACTTCAACGTGGCGTCGCCACTGCGACGGGGGAGAAATTAAGTTATAGGTTCGTCGTTTGTTTTTTATTAAATGGAAACCGGTGAATAATGTTGACTTTTTTTTTTTTGTTTGGAAATCATTATTTGGTGGATGGATGATGTGTCAAAATCTTGACCTTTTATTTTAAAAGGAAGGTAAGGATTTAAAAAACTTTATGCAGTAGAGGACCCTAGGAACTCTAGAGGATCTTGATCATCAATAACATAAGATGAGAAGAAAAAAAGTAGAAAATAAAAGATATAACAATAAATACAAAATTCTCAAAATCATGCTATATCTATTCTATATTACTAATAAGAGGATTCTCCTGTTTCGTCTTCAATTTTTGTCATACCAAAATATCTTCATACAAATTTTAAAATAATATACCCTTTAGTTTAATTTTATTTGCTATAAAAGACAACAAAAAGGTTAAAAGCGCAATTATTCAAACTATCAAAGACCCTATAATCACATTCATCTTGCTACATGTTAGAATTCAAATTCATCTATTCTCTATTTGATAAGTTTGTTTCCTATTTGAATGCAAATACTCTGAATTATCCTTAAAAAAATTACTCTTGGTTACTTTAAAAAAAAAAAAAAAAAAACTCTCTTATCAAGAATGGTTCTATCCAATTCCTATCAACAAAATAATAATAATAATAATAATAATAATAATAATAATGGTTCTATCCAAAAAAAAAGAAAAAAATCAAGCACTTTTTTTTTCTTTTTTAGTTTTAATCTCAAACAAATCTATACCACTAATCTATACTACTTACAAACTAAATTACCCTTACAAACAAAATGTAAGAGTTAAAAAGTTAGCAAATTGTATTATTAAGGGGAAAATAAGTCATACTACCAATTTTTAAAATCCTTGAGTTTAGATAAACTTCTACTCCACTACAAAAATTCAAATCTCTTTAAGTTTATCACAACTAAAATTTTGGGGATATCTACTTCAAAAATTAAAACCGTTGGAAACTTCTCTATTTGAGTTATAATTCAGTTTCTCATCAATGTAACAATTATCACTAATCTCCATCCCTCCAACATTTTTTTTCCTAATGCCAAATTCAAAAGTTAAAATCACGTTTAAAACTTTATTAAAAAAAACAAAAAAAAAACTCCATGTTCTTTGAAAAACCTTCACATTTAAAACTATTATCATCAATTGGATAAGATATGATCATTTTTAAAATAGGAAAACTACCGCACCCAGCACTCAATATTTTCCCTCTTGATTGCACTATATCTCCTATTCCTTCATTTTGTGCCTATGATCTTGATGCTAGGTGGGTTTTTCTATATTTTTCATGTTGATTGATAATGGTTTCTTTCTTGATTAGATGTCTCTTATCAGTCCAAATTTTCATTCATATTTACCTTGAAAGTGCATAAGTATTTGATTTTTTATTTGAAAAAAATAATGAGCATATTTGAACCTTTTTTTTTTTTTTTTTGGTTATGTGCTTAGCTATTCTGATTTTGGGATAGTATTTGATTCTCAAAAAATAATAATAATAATAATAAAGATTTTGGAATAGTATACGGGATTAGTATGCCTTCACGTTCGTTGGATTAGGGTATTTTTTTTTTATAATAATTTTATTGTCATTCTATTATTTAATTTTGAATATTGTTCGTCCCCTTCCTTTATCATTTTTTTCATAGTTTCGGGTTTTAGAATAAAAATTTATTTCATATTGGATCAATAATTTAAAGTAGGAAAAAAATCCAAAGCAAAATTTGATTCAAGCACGCACCGGATAAAGGTATGGTCATTTCGCCCCCCCCCCCCCCCCCCCCCCCCCCACTTTTTACATTTCATTTTTTATCTTATCATTTCACTTTTGTTCTTGCTCACCTCATTACTTTACCATTTTTTCTTCACAATTTCATATTCACTTTTTTCATTCATTTTATTTATTTATTTTATGCTATTCATGGTTCTTGAGAATCATGAAAATATATATGGAAAAATTGAAATAGTTTGATTTAATAGTTTTGGGAATAATTATTATTTTAATCAATAATCAATCAGTGTTAATTGTCTTACATTTTGATTTCTTTACTAAATGATAGATTAAATGTCAATATGCCTTTTTTTTTATATGTCAAAATTTTCATTCACCCCAATTTGATATTTATGTAATTATTTGATTAAATTTATATTTTGATTCTCATCAATTTGTGTTTACACCCCATTTTGCAACCTGCATTTAACTTTGCATAGAGCGTAAAAGGGTAATTTCACCTTGAAAATAGGCATCTTAATTGTGGCTGTTAGATCCTTAATTTCATTTCATCAAAATGATCTTGATGTTGTAACGATTAAATCAACTGGTCATAAGCCCTAATCGGACCATCAGATTGAAAGTAATCATCAAATCAAATTTTAATGGCTGAGATCGCTATCACAAATTGAGTCTGACTATATGTGATTATGAACAATTGATTCCAATTGGTTATAATTATAATCAATTTGAGATTAATGACGTGTCATAATTTAATTAGCTAGGAATACATTTTTCTGAAATGGTTAAACATTAATTATTCAACGAGTAATTTGTGCAATTATCTTTTTAATTAGGGTAAATTTGGAACTAATTAAGTCTGAAATGGAAGTAATTGGAGTCTATTAATGTTAATTAGAAATTAATTTGGGACTTATTAATGTTAATTGTGCTGAAATTATTTTCTAACAAATGACCTCTACTTACCATTTCGTTGATATCTCTCAAAATATTTTGAATCTGTAAATGAGGATAATTTTCCTAGAAACTAGACACCAGGGCTTCAATTTGAGCACTAGAACGACACAATTCTGATTAGAATTGAGTAAGATATAATTTTTTGAATTAGGCTTTTCAGGCTATAGCAGTTACGAGAAAACCAAATTTTGCTTGCTCAACACTCTCACCAATCTCTACATGTAATGCACTAGCTTTCCCCAAAGTCTAAAATAGGGTCTAGGTTCATGATTCTTTTTTGTCCTTTGTCATCCCTCATTAAATGACATTCCATTAATATTTTCTTCATTACTACTAAATAAACCCCCCCTCTCTTCCATTCGAAGACACAGAAACATCCTCTCCTCTCATCTCTTAAGTTCTAGTGAAGTACAATAGTCTTGTCATATTTTGGTCTTCTTGAGACTCAAGGTATTAAGTGAGACTCACTCTCCCTCTCCTAACTCTTCTTTTCTATTCCACTCTTAAGACCTCCACCAAGAGTCTCCTTATCTATCATATGGATCTTGCATGAAGGTATAATCTCTTTTCCTAACTTGTTATATATATATATTAACATGATGAGATTAAGATTAGAGCATGCTAGTGTCTATTTAAATTCCTTAAATATGTTTGAATATTCTTAAATGTTCATATGTGTTTTTCACATGTTTTTGGTTATTCATTACATGTTCATGCATAATACTAGCTTTGATCTTAAATCCACATAAAAAAAAATTTGAAAAACGTGTTTGTTTCATAATTCTCTCAAATCATTGAATCTAGGATATCAACATCCATACACATTCACTATAATTTATTTTCCAATCCAAGTGCAATGTTTAATAAATTGAATTAGGGTTTATCACATGCGCACACATTAAATTCAACATGCAAATTGATTAATAACATATTGGATGATATGATATGAATGTTGGCCACCATAGTCTAAAAGATCGGTTTCACCAAGCAAGGTGGGTGCCTAAAACCTTCTCACTTTGTAATATAGCATCTGAGCTTAGATCAAGGGTTGATAGATCAATGCTTATTTTTGTAATTTTCAATTTCTAGATTGTAACTAGGAAATAAAGCCATGTCCTTTATCTTATATTGTATCTAGGACCAAAGCCATGTAATTTCTTATGATCAATGTAAATTCATTTGCAAATCAATAAAATGAGGAATTTTTCAATTTTGTTTTTCTTATTTATTCCAATAATTAAATAAGTGGCGACTCCATTATAAAATCCTTAATTTAAAGGAGAAAATATAATCAGTTGAACCTCCATTTTAAGAGGCAATAACATGAGTCCCCCATTCACGTGAGTTTGGCCTAACACCAAAAAATGGGCCAGGGGCGTGGTTTCTCACAATGGCAACTCCACTGGGGATATTGAAGGCTAGGCTTCAATTAGGTTATGGTGGCCAACCATATCATTGTTTGTTTATTGCTTTTTTGTATATAATATGTCTAATATGTCATTATATTACATGTCATGCATCATTTGCTTGAATAAAATTTATTTTATTTGTGTGCAAGCCCGGAAGCCTAGTAGTATTAGCCGTGGATTGTGGTCTTCCTGAGACTCATATACCTAACGGTGAACCTACCACCTACCGTGACAAGGATCATCATGGTTATGCCATGGTGGTTCATAGAGACAAATTGTACCGTTCTGACCAACGCGGCGCTCTTGGCATCACAAGTTGGGAGGTATGATGTCCTAACTTCTGGGGACCTTTAACCTACCTTCTACCCATGTTGTAATGACCCATAGAACTTACCTTTAGGTCGGTCCAAGTAAGTTGCATTGCATTATGCATGTGTTTGGCCGTTGTTTGAACCATGATAAGCTCAAGTCCAAAGCTTGAGCCTGTCATAATTGTTTGAACCATGTATGCTATGAAAATACTTAAGAACAAAAGCCTATGATTGAACTCTACTGGACATGGAGGCCCAATTTTTTTTTTCTAGAGAAAATATAACATGTGTGCATGCAGTTTTCCAAGAGCAAGTACAATCAAGTGAAGGTTCAGGCCTTTAAAGTTCAAGCTGAAGTCAACCAAGCTCATCGACAAATTCATTTGCCAACCCAAACTCATTCCTTGTAGACATGGTTGAAGAGAATACATCGAATGAGCCCTTGACTAGCTTCCATGAATTGTTCAAAACTTTGGTGGCGAGCCAAGCCCGACTTCATGAAGAGTTCAACACTTTGAGTCAAAAACTCAAAGGAAATGATATTACCACTTTCCAAAATGATGAGAATGAAGTTCAAGGCCCACAATTGACTGAAAGTGAGAAAAAGTTGAAGGAGCGCTTGGATCAAATGGAGCAACCATTTCAAAAGTTTCAGTGGAAGGAAGACGCCATGAACTTCCATTCTCTTTCTCTCTTCCCATAAGTAAGAGCTCCATTAAAATTCAAGATGCCAAGCTTGGACAAGTTTAATGGGACAGGCTGCCCCAAAGCCCATTTGAAGATGTATACAAGGGCCTTCCAATCCTTGGGAGCTACTGAAGAACTTTTGGCTTAAATGTTCCAAAACACACTTACTGGTGCTGCACTCCGTTGGTTTTTGAATCTTGAAGACTCTTTAATCTGTACTTGGGAGGACATTGGCAATGAGTTCTATAAGCAATACAAAAACAATACCGAAGTGGACATTAGTAGGCGTGATTTGGAGACAACCAAGCAAAAGACCAAGGAAAATTTCTCAATCTTTATCACAAGATGGAGGGCAAAAGCAGCCGAAATGACAAATAGGCCCAACGAAGAAGAGGAAATCCAAATGGTGGTGAAAAATTTGTTGCCCATATACCAAAAATCTCTTTGCTCAATACTTTCCCAACTTCAAAGCCTTGATCATAGCTGGTATTCAAGTGGAAGATGCTGTCAATGAAGGAAGCTACACTTCTAAGAAAGCGGCAGCCCACACCACCAATGAGGAAGCAGTCAATGTTGTAGATTCTTAAGCATCATCGATTGCCAATCCCAAGCCTCGAAAGAAGTTCAATGAACTCCACATACCCATGAGCCAATTGTTTGAAAGGCTCAAAATTGAGGGATATCTCAACCTACTTGACCCTCGCCCTCATCCAAACCCACTACCAAAAGGGTATAAGCTACATGAGTTTTGCAAATATCATCAAGAACCTGGCCGTCAAACAAACAAATGCATCAACCTGACACATGCCATTCAAAATCTAATTGATGAAAAAGTTATCACTCCATTTTCATCCACTGGTCGATCAGACTTTGCCTAAGTTTGATTCCACAAGTTGTTGAGCAAAAACTTTTCTTTTTTTGGGTGCATATTTAGAGTTTGTTGTTGGTCAATAAATTTCATGATTGGTGCATTTTCATGCTTGTTTTTTGTTTCATTTTGTTTATTGCCAAAATAAAATAAACAAAAGAAAAAGAAAATCAAGATTTCCAAATCTTCCCAAAAAAAAAAAATTCTTTGGACAAGGGGCATTGAACTTCCTAGTGACTTTTTCAAAAAAGGCCCAATTTTTTTTTCTTTCAAGGATTTCAAGATTTTAAAAAAAAAAAAAAAAAAAAAAAAGGGCTTCTTTTCAGAATGGTACATGAGGATCCCATGGACAAAACATTTTCTAAATCTTGATGTTTAAGGCTTGAGCAATCAACTTGTACCAAGGAATGATTGATTTCATTTGATCCATGTAAAGACTTTTGCTACTTGACTTATAATATAAGAAGAAATAGTCTAAAAAGGCAATCAAAGAAAATCTATCCAACAAAAAATTCAAAAAGCTCATGCATTCAATCCACATATTTGAAGTCTTTTGTTTTAGAGCATTCATACTTTTTCTTTAAGATGAATTTATTAAAAGAGTTCAAGTCACTGTGCCTACTAGCAAGCATTACTAGCAATAGGGATGGGAGGCCGTCTTTGGTTAAACAAGATTATTCCATATTACCTAGAATGTTCATTATCCATTGCTAGACCATTTGAGCCTTCAAACATTTAGTCTTTTTTTGCATGAACCCGCTAAAATCTAAACTTGGGGTGGAAAAAATCAAGTTATGCATACTTAAATCTCATGTTGAGGAGGACTCAACCTTGTAACTTTGAAGCTAGTTGATAAAACTCTCCTAGAAGACATGAAAGAAAAGTAGAAAATTCATTAAGCTAAAGATAAGAGATCATCAAAGAAAAATGAGGTTTCACTCAATCAAGGAAAGAGAAATGAAATTGCATCAATGTAAGAAAAAAAAAGTGTGCATCAAGTTTGAAGAGCCTAAAATTCATCATGCCAAGAGGAATACTAGATTCATCTAAAAGAGAGTTCATCAAAAAAGGAAAAGATTTATCAAGCATAGAAATGTGCAAGCACATCGAGGCAAGAAAGAAGTCTAGAGAGTGCATCAAAATGACTTAAGCTGAGAAAAACAAGGAAGGCAAAAGATCCCCCAAAAATTTTATTAAATCAAGAGATGAAAGAAATAAAGAAAAAAAAATGGAAAAAGAAAAGAAAAGAAAGCCCACTAGGTTGAAAACTTGAAAGGGCGGCCTAGGCAAAAATCAAGGCCAAAGAAAAGAAAAAAAATGGTTAAATCCCACCAAGTTGGAAACTTGAAGATGCCACCTAAAAGGAGAAGAATTTTACAAGATGAAAGTCTAGAGGTATGATTCAAGATGAATGAGCATTAAAATAAATGTTGATACAAGTCACCAATGAAGAATAGTGAGAAGATGACAAAGAAGAAATGAGAAAACTCCTCCAATACTTGATTTTTGAGTAATGCATACTTGGGGGAACATCATAGGGAATTTTGAGCCTTTTTATATCATTCATTTCATAACCTAAACTCGGCCTATATTACAACCCACGAGTAAAGACCTCCTTGAAGTCTTGCTAGTTGTAGGCACATCTTAAATTCTAATAATATTTTCTCTTGAATTAAAAAGGAAAAATGCTTAAAATTATCAAACCCCACTAGATGATATGTCTGAGGCCAAAAAAAATTTCAAATTCTCAAATCCTCAAATGACTCAAAAGAACTTTCAAACTTGGAGCACTCTCCTTGTTTGCTCTCAACAATGTGGTTCCTAAATATTATCACGTTTCATTTCTTGATTGCTTCTGGAGACTTAATCAGATAGTGTTCAAAAGAAATAAGCAAATTTGATTAAATGAGTTTAATGATCTCAATCCTTCCTAATCAAAGAGATTAGTTTGGCTCATACCATCATGGTTTACCAAAATAGTTGTTCAAAGGATCACCTCTTATTCATAAAAAGAAAAGGAAAAGGGATAATTAGCCTTTCAAAGGCTTGGTCCCAATCACCCAAACAACTTTGGGGAACAAATTCAAAATAATGTGACAAAATTGTTTGGGTGCATGTTAGGCTAGGCTCATTTGTTTTGCATTAAGCATGCTCAAACTTGGGGCATTGGCCTATTTATATTGTGTGCAAATATGTCCTCGCATGAAAGCATGTTTTCATTTCAGGCATCAATCCATTTTTTTGCAAGCATGTCCACACTAGGGGCATTGGCCAAAAATGTTTTCATGATAATTGGTTTCTAACAAGCTAGAGAAAGCAGGAAGAAATGATGGCAGACCGTGATCTTCTTTCATGTTCCCCAATGGTCGCAACATCAAATGAACTCAAATTCAATCTAAGCATGGAATATGCCCTAAACTAGGGGCATTGGCTAAGTACTACCAATTCATTTCAATGAAAAAATCCATTGCTAATTGAAATTATCTTTTTACAGGAACTGTTAGGACATATGTGTGTGTTAAGACATATGTGTGTTCACTTGTTAAGAACATATGTCACTTATTTATGTAAATTGGCTAATCCTTTTGACAAAACGTACTCTACTTGTAATTGGGTAGTTCTAGGTGTCAAGAAACAAGGTTTCAAGATCAAGTGTTGAAGTCATCAAGTCTGTCCAAGAAAAAGCAAGCTGAAGTGCAAGTTCATTAATTCTCGACACCTTCTCGATAGCTACCTCGACACCTGCTATCTGTCGAGAATTACAAAATCAGTTTTTCTGATTTGATTACCTTGGGATCCGTGAATATGCTTTTGGGCCTTCTTTTCTTCTAACCCTAAACATATAAAAGGATTGTTTTAAGAGCCGTCAAATTGTACACAAGTTGCAAAAGCATCGAGCAATCCTTGTTCAAGCAAATTGTGATCAAAAGACGAAGTTCTTAACCTAGTTCATCTTCTCTTAAGAAGTTGCTGTGTATTTGCACCATAGGGTTTTGTAACCAAGTATCTTCCGGATCTTCATTGTGTATGATGAACTGAAGAACTTTGCAGCCAACCTCTCCTTCTTAGTTGGTGTTTGAAGTCGCGTACTGGGATCCGCGCATTGGTTAGTCACGTACTTGGGAGCTGTGCATCAACGGTAGAAATTGTCACTACAGATTAAGTCCAATTGGGTATTGGGGTAAGGGTTCAACTATAGGTTGGTAAGGTACTTGGGATTCCTTTACTTGTAACCGCTTGATTTGATAATAGTGGAGTTTTGGGAGTGGTGACCTGAAAATCACCCGGTGGGGTTTTTGCCGTTAGGGTTTTCCCCATTTGTAAACAAATCACCGTGTTATTTAATTTCCACTGCATATTTAGTTTTGGTGATTTCTTTGTGCTTCCACGTATTTGCATGTTAAATTGATTAATTAATAACTTGGCTAATTAATTAATTGATTTTATCACAAGGGGTCATTCAGTTTGTGGCCTATCAAGTGGTATCAGAGCAGGCACACTCTGATTAGGTTTAATCCTTGCTGTGTTGATCCATTGACCCCTGTTTGTCATGGATAGAGGACAGTCATTAATCATACTTCCTTTATTTGATGGCACTAACTATGCATACTAGAAAGTACGCATGAGAGCTTTCTTGCAGTCTTTAGACGAGAAGGTGTGGCAAGCTGTAGAGATTGGCTGGACTAAGCCAAAAGAAGAACTGGCCGATTGGGATGATGCTAAGATCAAGGCGGCCAACTTCAACAGCAGAGCGCTAAATGCTCTATTTAGCGTAGTCACCAATGAGGAGTTCAAGAAGATATCCTCAACTAAAACTGCTAAGGAGGCTTGGACCATCCTCCAGACAACCTATGAAGGAACAAAGGCTGTCAAAGATTCAATGCTTCAGAGGCTCACTACAAACTTTGAAGAAATTAAGATGGAGGAGGATGAGTCGTTTGATGAGTTCTATGCCAAGTTCAAGGACATAGTGAACTCAGCCTTCAATCTTGGGGAAACCATCACCGAACCCAAGATTGTAAGGAAGGTGCTCAGATCTCTACCTGAGAGATTTCATGCCAAGATTACGACAATTGAGGAATCAAAGGATATAGACAAGATTCCTTTGACTGAGCTGGTTGGAAACTTGCAAACCTATGAGATAGGGTTATCTAGGAATGGCAAGTCAAGTAAAGGCAAAAGCATGGCCTTGAAGGCAAAGAGTAGTGACACAGATGAGTCTTCTGATGATGAAGATTCCAAGATGAAGTCCTACATTACGCGGCAGTTCAAGAAGTTTATGAAGAATGCCAATGGAAGGAGCTTCGACAAGGACCGCAGGCAGTTCAGTTCTTCTCTGTTTAAAAGCCAAAACAAAGGGAAGAAGGATGCTAAGCAGGGCGGTCAGTATACTGTTCCCGCAGGACCAAAGTGCTTTGGGTGTCATGGGTTCGGGCACATGAAACATGAGTGTCCTACATATCTAAAGAGCATTGGGAAAAGCAAGGCACTTGCTGTAACCCTAAGCGACACTGAGCCTGAAGATGATTCCGACAATGAGGATGACGGAATCTTAAATGCCTTCACTGCCACAGTCAATCCTACTAAAAGGATTGTTGAAGAAGTGGATGAAGATGAAGAACTGGTGGAGTCCAAATTTGAGAAGATGGATGATCAAGATGATATCCATTCCGCTTATGAGAAGCTTTACAAGCTCTCTGAAAAGCATGAGAAATTATATAGGCTGGCCACCAAGAAGCTCAGTGATGTGGAACTTGATCGTGAAGAGTTGTCCACGAAGTTTGATGAGGCGAATCAAACTATTGGAGCACTGAGATTTGAGAACAACTTTTTGGCCAAGAAGACCAAGAAGCTTGAAGCGGAGCTGTTTCAAGTCAGAGCTCAACAGGAGAGGACTTCAAGTGCAAAGCTTGATGAGATACTTAGCATTCAGAAATCTGCTTCGGATCGAACTGGTTTGGGGTATGGTATTTCTTTCTCTAATATTGCTTCTACTAGCAATACTGTTTTTGTTCCTCTTGCTAATAACATTGAAATTTAGAACATTGATGTTAAAACTGAATTAGCTAGTGAGAACTTAGACAAGGGTAAATTTATCTTAGGAGCACCCCCTAAGCAAGATAAGAATGCTGCTAAAAACCCTAGGGCTAAGAAGGCTAACTCTCAAAAGCCTAAATAGAAGAAGCAGCATCTCTGTCATCATTGTGGAGCTGCCAGTCATACTCAACCAAATTGCTATAAGTGGTTAGCCACTCAACAGAGCAATGGCATGATAGCATCTGGAAGCCAAAATCAGCTTCAATCTTCTCTTGCTCCTCTTGGAGATCTTCTGAAAGCCCTCATGTTCCTTTCGAACTTGAACGGTTTAAATTCTTCCCCCTCACCGCCTGTTTAAGGATTCAATCAAAGGAAAGGTTCTTCCAAGGTGTGGAAGAAAAAGGACTCTAAGTGATTTCATCACTTTCTTTTCCCTTCTTGTTTTTCTTGTTTATTGCATTACTTGTGTGTTTTGCATTTTTGCTGAGTCAGTCTAGTTTTTGCTTTGCTTTGATAACATGCTTTTGTTTGTTTATTTTCAGTTTTGTTTATATTGTTTTTGATATAAAAAAAAAAATTGAAAAATTGAAAAATACAAAAACAGTGTGTGTTATGTGTACTTTGGTATTTGTGTACGTTGTATGGCCAATGAAACAAAGTTTTCTAAACTTTGTATCTCTTGTAGTTTAGATGAGTATCTCTATGCACAACTAAGCAAGTGAGCTTTGTGACTCTTGTTTGTGATGAGTAAGATTAAGTTATCTCTTAAACTTAACACGCATATCACTCTTTTTGACGGGTAGGACTAGAAAATCCTAAGAGAAAGGCATAAATGACCATCTCACCACTGTTGCCCGCCAATCATAGTATGACACCTGTATACTTCGGCATAGCAAAAGTGCAGTGTCATAGACACCTGTATGCTTTGGCATAGCAAAAGTGCAGTGTCAAAGACATCTGTATGCTTCGGCATGGCAAAAGTGCAATGTCTATGCTTAACATGTTGGGTATTTCTTTTCTCTCTTTTTATGCCCATGCATGATATGCTTAAAATAAAATATGCAAAGAAAATAAAAAGCAAAAAGATTAAAATGCTTTAAATATGATTGCAAGCGTGTTTTCTAGGAGATGTGGGAGTTATAGGATGTACCTCAAAGGTGATAGTTCCCATCAAACAGTTATGATTGTGTGTGAGTTAAAGTTATTTTCTCATATCTCAGATCGTCATAACTTATATACACATATGCAATCTTGCGATGTTTTTCACACACAACACGCAATATTCTTTGCTACCCTTGATACATGTGCAGGTACAATGTGATTTGGCCATCACAAGTGTTTACATATGCTAATGTATGCTCACTAAACTGTCTTGACTTGTTTTTGAAATATAAAATTGGTTAGACTTGTTTAGTGTGTGTGTGTGTTTTTGAAGATCCATGTGCTAAATTTCTTTTTGAGAGATGATTTTGAGAGCTTTTTATGTTAAGTGGATCATTGGTTGAGGTGCTTGTTGGATTGCATTCATGTCTGTGTTTTTCACTTCTCGAAAAACTACTTTTCACTTCTCGAAAAATTGCTTTTCACTGTTGTGTCGACACCTCCTCGACACCTCCTCGATACCTGGTCATCTGTCGAGCTTCTCGTGCCTTTTCTAATCGCAATCTCGACACCTGTCTCGACACCTGGTGGATCGATCGAGAAATCTTCTGTCTTCTCGATACCTTGTTGATCGATCGAGCTTCTTATATCTGAAATTGGTCTTGCACCTCGACACCTCTCGATACCTGCAGCTATCGAAGGCAAATTTCTCGACACCTTCCATGATAGCTTACTCGATACCTCTCGACACCTCAGCTGTCGAGAATTACTGAGGTGTTTATAAAAGGTCAGATCGCGATTTTCCTCTCACTTTGTAGATCTCTCTCGATCTATCCGAAGACTTTTCACCTCCCAAACAAGTTTCTCTCACTCAAATCTTCAAATCTTCATCATTTTTGGTCTTCCTTTGATTTCCATCACCTGGTATGTTCATTTTCCCTTCCTTTTTCATGCATTTCATGTTTTGAAACCTAGGTTTTGGGATTTTTTGAAATTTTTGGGGTTTTTCAAAATTGATGATTTTTTCTTCAAATTTTGGGTTGGGTTTGCACTTAAATGTTTTCAAAATGTCATACATTACATTTCATGTGCATTATAATGATATTTACATGTATTTAGATGTGTGCTCTATGTTTGTGTGCTGCTAGGATTGGATTGGGCTGAGCCCATGATGTTTTTTCCTTTGCATGTCACATGTTCATGCATTCCCATGCATACATACTTGGTGTTCAATATATTTGATCTATTTGAGCTGTGTTGGGACATTTCTGATTGTCTCCCTCTCTATCTCTTTCTCATTCTTTTACGTTAGAAGTGTCTATGGCACCCAAACGTAAATCTACTCCTGTTCGGAACCCTATGCGTTCTGGAGCTTCCTCTTCTTTTCACTCTGCTCCTCTTAACCTTCGGTTCCATGATGGAGATGCCCACAAGGCATTTTTGGAGAACTTTTCTCGACGAGGTGTTCATTCGGAATGCCAAGTCATTCTGGCGGACTTCGCTGACACTGACCTTCCCTCTGTCATTCACAGTAGGGGATGGGAGTCACTGTATGACGTCCCGGTCACTTGCCCTCTCGTGCTGATACAGGAGTTTTACTCCAACATGCACGGGATAGATCGTTCAGTACCTCTCTTTTTCACTCGCGTTTGAGGTACGCGCATTCTTGTCACACCGCAGCTAGTTGCGGATGTGCTTAGGGCACCTAGGATAGATTTTCCTGATTACCCTTCTTCTGAGCGTCTGAGGACTGTGTCCAAAGATGAGCTCATCTCTGCTTTTTGTGAGCGCCCTGCTGATTGGGTTGAGCATCAGTACACATCATGTAGGCCTTTCGCTAAAGGTCCTAGATTTCTTAACATGGTGATGACTTTTGTACTCCATCCACTTTCTCACTACAACCTTATCACAGAGCCTCGTGCTCGATTTTTGCTATCACTTCAAGAGTATCTTACTATAGATTTTCCTTCTCATTTCATCCTTTCTATCATAGATGTCCATCTAGATTCGGCGTCCTGTGATAAGCTCATCTTTCCTTCCGCTATCACGAGGATCTTATGCCATTTTTCTATCCCTTTTCCTGTGTCCCACCACTTCACTCACATCTGTGCCATAGATGCCGCTACCGTAAAACGTAGTGAGGCTCAGTTTAGGTCGCGACAGACAGATTCCACTCCTCCCTCCCATTCGGCTCCGTCCAGATCAGCTCTTTCTACATCTGCTCCTTCTTCCTCTATGGGTGATGTATCTCTTGGAGATATTATGGCGCAGCTGCAGTGCATGGACACTCGCCTTGATACACACTCTGCTGAGTTGTATCAGGTGAATGTTCGTGTTGGTCGTATTGCACGACGGCAGGCGACCATGGGTGGTTTTGCTCCAGAGGCTACTCATTCACCACCCACTCCAGCAGCTTCAGATTTTGAGGATGATGATGATGATGATGATGATGGGGATGCTAGCTCCACTGATGAGATGTCTACATGACACTTCACCCTTTATCACTCGTGACAAAAAGGGGGAGTAGTTTTGGGATTATGAGAGTAGTCATCTTAGGGGGAGAGTTAGTATAGGATATTTTTATAGGGGGAGTGTTGATATTTTTGAGGGATGTAGTGAGGTTTTGATGTATCTTTTCTTTTCTATTCTTTATAGATACATTGATCTTGTATATGAGGTCTTTTGACGAGTTTTACATACATTGTACTTATTTTCCTTTATATGTGGATGTATGTTTCTTTCACCTCTCTCTTCATGTGTTGTTTCTTTTCTATCTTTATACACATGTTCTTTATACTTGTATGCAATCTATTATTTCTGTTTCACACAAGATGCCTTGATGAGTTTTGTTTAAAGTGTTTCAGAAGTACAGGTTGTCAAAGTCTACTTGCCATAAACTCTCTTCTTGCAAAGTTTTTCAAGAGTTTGTGTTAGCATAGATTTTATTGTATTGAACAAGTGAATATGAGTTGAGTGACTTATGACTTCTCTCATATGTTCATTTGTTTGTTGTCGTTTTGTCACGGATTGCCAAAGGGAGAGATTGTTAGGACATATGTGTGTTCACTTGTTAAGAACATATGTCACTTATTTATGTAAATTGGCTAATCCTTTTGACAAAACGCACTCTACTTGTAATTGGGTAGTTCTAGGTGTTTTTAATACTTCAAGAAACAAGGTTTCAAGATCAAGTGTTGAAGTCATCAAGTCAGTCCAAGAAAAAGCAAGCTGAAGTGCAAGTTCATTAATTCTCGACACCTTCTCGATAGCTACCTCGACACCTACTATCTGTCGAGAATTATAAAATCAGTTTTTCTGATTTGATTTCCTTGGGATCCGTGAATATGCTTTTGGGCCTTCTTTTCTTCTAACCCTAAACATATAAAAGGATTGTTTTAAGAGCCGTCAAATTGTACACAAGTTGCAAAAGCATCGAGCAATCCTTGTTCAAGCAAATTGTGATCAAAAGACGAAGTTCTTAACCTAGTTCATCTTCTCTTAAGAAGTTGCTGTGTATTTGCACCATAGGGTTTTGTAACCAAGCATCTTCCTGATCTTCATTGTGTATGATGAACTGAAGAACTTTGCAGCCAACCTCTCCTACTTAGTTGGTGTTTGAAGACGCGTACTGGGATCCGCGCATTGGTTAGTCACGTACTTGGGAGCCATGCATCAAAGGTGGAAATTGTCACTATAGATCAAGCCCAATTAGGTATTGGGGTAAGGGTTCAACTGTAGGTTGGTAAGGTACTTAGGATTCCTTTACTTGTAACCGCTTGATTTGATAATAGTGGAGTTTCGGGAGTGGTGACTTGAAAATCACCCGGTGGGGTTTTTGCCGTTAGGGTTTTTCCCATTCGTAAACAAATCACTGTGTTATTTAATTTCCGCTGCATATTTAGTTTTGGTGATTTGTTTGTGCTTCCACCTATTTGCATGTTTAATTGATTAATTAATAACTTGGCTGATTAATTAATTGATTTTATCACAAGGGGTCATTCAGTTTGTGGCCTATCAGTGTGTTCACTTGTTAAGAACATATGTCACTTATTTATGTAAATTGGCTAATCCTTTTGACAAAACTCACTCTACTTGTAATTGGGTAATTCTAGGTGTTTTTAATACTTCAAGAAATAAGGTTTCAAGATCAAGTGTTGAAGTCATCAAGTCTGTCCAAGAAAAAGCAAGCTGAAGTGCAAGTTCATTAATTCTCGACACCTGCTTGATAGCTACCTTGACACCTGCTATCTGTCGAGAATTACAAAATTAGTTTTTCTGATTTGATTTCCTTGGGATCTGCGAATATGCTTTTGGGCCTTCTTTTCTTCTAACCCTAAACATATAAAAGGATTGTTTTAAGAGCTGTCAAAATATACACAAGTTGCAAAAGCATTGAGCAATCTCTGTTCAAGCAAACTGTTATCAAAAGACGAAGTTCTTGACCTAGTTCATCTTCTCTCAAGAAGTTGCTGTGTATTTGCACTGAAGGGTTTTGTAACCAAGCATCTTCCTGATCTTCATCGTATAGGATGAACTGAAGAACTTTGCAGCCAACCTCTCCTTCTTAGTTGGTGTTTGAAGTCACGTACTGGGATCCGCGCATTGGTTAGTCACGTACTTAGGAGCCGTGCATCAAAGGTGGAAATTGTCACTACAGATCAAGTCCAATTGGGTATTGGGGTAAGGGTTCAACTGTAGGTTGGTAAGGTACTTAGGATTCCATTACTTGTAACCACTTGATTTGATAATAGTGAAGTTTTGGGAGTGGTGACCTGAAAATCACCCGGTGGGGTTTTTGCCGTTAGGGTTTTCCCCATTCGTAAACAAATCACCGTGTTATTTAATTTTCCGTTGCATATTTAGTATTTGGTGATTTGTTTGTGCTTCCACGTATTTGCATGTTAAATTGATTAATTAATAACTTGGCTAATTAATTAATTGGTTTAATCACAAGGGGTCATTCAGTTTGTGGCCTATCAAGTGGTATCAGAGTAGGCACACTCTAATTAGGTTTAATCTTTGCTGTGTTGACCCATTGACCCCTGTTTGTCATGGATAGAGGACAGTCATTAATCATACCTCCTTTATTTGATGGCACTAACTATGCATACTGGAAAGTACGCATGAAAGCTTTCTTGCAGTCTTTAGATGAGAAGGTGTGGCAAGCTGTAAAGATTGGCTGGACTAAGCCAAAAGAAGAACCGGCCGATTGGGATGATGCTAAGATCAAGATGGCCAACTTCAACAGTAGAGCGTTAAATGCCCTATTTAGCACAGTCACCAATGAGGAGTTCAAGAAGATATCCTCAACTGAAACTGTTAAGGAGGCTTGGACCATCCTCCAGACAACCTATGAAGGAACAAAGGCTGTCAAAGATTCAAAACTTCAAAGGCTCACTACAAGCTTTGAAGAAATCAAGATGGAGGAGGATGATTCGTTTGATGAGTTCTATGCCAAGCTTAAGGACATAGTGAACTCAGCCTTCAATCTTGGGGAAACCATCCCTGAACCCAAGATTGTAAGGAAGGTGCTCAGATCTCTACCTGAGAGATTCCATGCCAAGATTACGGCGATAGAGGAATCAAAGGACATTGACAAGATCCCTTTGACTGAGCTGGTTGGAAACTTGCAAACCTATGAGATAGGGCTATCTAGGATTGACAAGTCAAGTAAAGGCAAAAGCATGGACTTGAAGGCAAAGAGCAGTGACACAGATGAGTCTTCCGATGATGAAGATTCCAAGATGAAGTCCTACATCACCTGGCAATTCAAGAAGTTTATGTAGAATGTCAATGGAAGGAGCTTCGACAAGGACCGCAGGCAGTCCAGTTCTTCTCAGTTTAAAAGCCAAGACAAAGGGAAGAAGGATGCTAAGGAGGGCGGTCAGTACACTGTTCCTGCAAGACCAAAGTGTTTTGGATGTCATGGGTTCGGACACATGAAACATAAGTGGCCTACATATCTCAAGAGCATTGGGAAAAGCAAGGCATTGGGACGTCCCGGTCACTTGCCCTCTCGTGTTGATACAGGAGTTTTACTCCAACATGCACGGGATAGATCGTTCAGAACCTCTCTTTTTCACTCGCGTTCGAGGTACGCGCATTCCTGTCACACCGCAGCTTGTTGTGGATGTGCTTAGGGTACCTAGGATAGATTTTCCTGATTACCCTTCCTGTGAGCGTCTGAGGACTTTGTCCAAAGATGAGCTCATCTTTACTTTTTGTGAGCGCCCTACTGATTGGGGCGAGCATCAGTTCACATCATGTAGGCCTTTTGCTAAAGGTCCTAGATTTCTTAACATGGTGATGACTTTTGTACTCCACCACTCTCTCACTACAACTCTATCACAGAGCCTCGTGCTCGATTTTTGCTATCACTTCTAGAGCATCTTACTATAGATTTTCCTTCTCATTTCATCCTTTCTATCATAGATGTCCATCTAGATTCGGCATCCCGTGATAAGCTCATCTTTCCTTCCGCTATCACGAGGATCTTACGCCATTTTTCTATTCCCTTTCTAGTTTCCGACCACTTCACTCACATCTGTGCCATAGATGCCGCAACCGTAAAATGTAGTGAGGCTTAGTTTAGGTCGCGACAGGCGGATTCCACTCCTCCCTTCCGTTCGGCTCGGTCCAGATCAGCTTCATCCAGATCCGCTCCTTCTACATTTGCTCCTTCTTCCTCTACGGGCGATGTATCTCTTGGAGATATTATGGTGCAGCTGCAGCGCATGGACACTCGCCTTGATACACTCTTTGCTGAGTTGTATCAGGTGAATGTTCGTGTTGGTCGTATTGCACGACGGCAGGCGACCATGGGTGGTTTTGCTCTAGAGGCTACTCCTTCACCACCTACTCCAGCAGCTTCAGATTCTGAGGATGAGGATGATGAGGATGATGATGATGGGGATGCTAGCTCTACTAATGAGATGTCTACATGACACTCTACCCTTTATCACTCGTGACAAAAAGGGGAAGTAGTTTTGGGTTATGAGAGTAGTCATCTTAGGGGGAGAGTTAGTATAGGACATTTTGATAGGGGGAGTGTTGTTATTCTTGAGGGATGTAGTAAGGTTTTGATGTATCTTTTCTTTTCTATTCTTTATAGATACATTGATCTTGTATATGAGGTCTTTTGACGAGTTTTACATACATTGTACTTATTTTCTATATATGTGGATGTATGTTTCTTTCACCTCTCTCTTCATGTGTTGTTTCTTTTCTATCTTTATACACATGTTCTTTATACTTGTGTGCAATCTATTTATTTCTGTTTCACACAAGATGCCTTAACGAGTTTTGTTTAAAGTGTTTCAGAAATACAGGTTGTCAAAGTCTACTTGCCATAAACTCTCTTCTTGCAAAGTTTTTCAAGAGTTTGTATTAGGATAGATTTTATTATATTCAACAAGTGCATATGAGTTGAGTGATTTATGACTTCTCTCATATGTTCATTTGTTTGTTGTGGTTTTGTCACGGATTGCCAAAGGGGGAGATTGTTAGGACATATGTGTGTTCACTTGTTAAGAACATATGTCACTTTATGTAAATTGGCTAATCCTTTTGACAAAACGCACTCTACTTGTAATTGGGTAGTTCTAGGTGTTTTTAATACTTCAAGAAACAGGGTTTCTGTTAGGACGTATGTGTGTTCACTTGTTAAGAACATATGTCACTTGTTTATGTAAATTGGCTATTACTTTTGACAAAACGTACTCTACTTGTAATTGAGTAGTTCTAGGTGTTTTTAATACTTCAAGAAACAAGGTTTCAAGAACAAGTGTTGAAGTCATCAAGTCCGTCCAAGAAAAAGCAAGCTGATGTGCAATTTCATTAAAGCTCGACACCTACTCGATAGCTACCTCGACACCTGCTATCTGTCGAGATTTATAATTTCAGATTTTCAGATCTGATTTTCTTGGGATCCGTGAATATGGTTTTGGGTCTTCTTTTCTTCTAACCCAAAACATATAAAAGGATTGTTTTAAGAGTCGTCAAGTGGTACACAAGTTGCAAAAGCATTGAGCAATCCTTGTTCAAGCAAATTGTGATCAAAAGACAAAGTTCTTAACCTAGTTCATCTTTTCTCTAGAAGTTGCTGTGTATTTGCACCATAGGGTTTTGTAACCAAGCATCTTCCTGATCTTCATTATGTATGATGAATTGAAGAACTTTGCAGCCAACCTCTCCTTCTTAAGTTGGTGTTTGAAGTCGTGTACTAGGATCCGCGCATTGGTTAGTCACGTACTTGGGAGCCGTGCATCAAAGGTGGAAATTGTCACTACAGATCAAGTCCTATTGGGTATTGGGGTAAGGGTTTAACTGTAGGTTGGTAAGGTACTTGGGATTCCTTTACTTGTAACCGCTTGATTTGATAATAGTGGAGTTTCGGCAGTGGTGACCTGAAAATCACCCGGTGGGGTTTTTGCCGTTAGAGTTTCCCTATTCGTAAACAAATCACCGTGTCATTTATTTTTCCGCTGCATATTTAGTATTTGGTGATTTGTTTGTGCTTCCACGTATTTGCATGTTAAATTGATTAATTAATAACTTGGTTAATTAATTAATTGATTTTATCACAAGGGGTCATTCAGATTATGGCATATCAAGTGGTATCAGAGCGTGCACACTCTGATTAGGTTTAATCTTTGCTGTGTTGATCCATTGACCCCTGTTTGTCATGGATAGAGGACAATCTTTAATCATACCTCCTTTATTTGATGGCACTAACTATGCATACTAGAAAGTACGCATGAGAGCTTTTTTGCAGTCTAAAGATGAGAAGGTGTGGCAAGCTGTAGAGATTGGCTGGACTAAGCCAAAAGAAGAACCGGCCGATTGGGATGATGCTAAGATCAAGACGGCTAACTTCAACAGTAGAGCGCTAAATGCCCTATTTAGCGCAGTCACCAATGAGGAGTTCAAGAAGATATCCTCAACTGAAACTACTAAGGAGGCTTGGACCATCCTTCCAACAACCTATGAAGGAACAAAGGCTGTCAAAGATTCAAAACTTCAGAGGCTCACTACAAGCTTTGAAGAAATTAAAATGGAGGAGGATGAGTCGTTTGATGAGTTCTATGCCAAGCTCAAGGACATAGTGAACTCAGCCTTCAATCTTGGGGAAACCATCCCCGAACCCAAGATTGTAAGGAAGGTGCTCAGATCTCTACCTGAGAGATTTCATTCCAAGATTACGGCAATTGAGGAATCAAAGGATATAAATAAGATTCCTTTGACTGAGCTGGTTGGAAACTTGTAAACCTATGAGATATGGTTACCTAGGATTGGCAATTCAAATAAAGGCAAAAGCATGGCCTTGAAGGCGAAGAGCAGTGATACAGATGAGTCTTCTGATGATGAAGATTCCAAGATGAAGTCCTACATCACCCGACAGTTCAAAAAGTTTATGAAGAATGCCAATGGAAGGAGCTTCGACAAGGACCGCAGGTAGTTCAGTTCTTCTTAGTTTAAAAGCCAAGACAAAGGGAAGAAGGATGCTAAGGAGGGCGATCAGTATACTGTTCCCGCAGGACCAAAGTGCTTTGGGTGTCATAGGTTCGGACACATGAAACATGAGTGTCCTACATATCTAAAGAGCATTGGGAAAAGCAAGGCCCTTGCTGTAACCCTAAGTGGCACTGAGCCTGAAGATGATTCCGACAATGAGGATGGTGGAATCCTAAATGCCTTTACTGCCACAGTCAATCCTACTGAAGGGATTGTTGAAGAAGTGGATGAAGAAGAAGAATTGGTGGAGTCCAAATTTGAGAAGATGGATGATCAAGATGATATCCATTCAGCCTATGAGAAGCTTTACAAGCTCTTTGAAAAGCATGAGAAATTATATAGGCTGGCCACCAAGAAGCTCAATGATGTGGAACTCGATCGTGAAGAGTTGTCCACGAAGTTTGATGAGGCGAATCAAACTATTGGAGCATTGAGATTTGAGAACAACTTTTTGGCTGAGAAGACCAAGAAGCTTGAAGCGGAGCTGTTTTAAGTTAGGGCTCAACTAGAGAGGACCTCAAGTGCAAAGCTTGATAAGATACTTAGCAACTAGAAATCTGCTTCGAATCAAACTGGTTTGGGGTGTGGTATTTCTTTCTCTAATACTGCTTCTATTAGCAATATTGTTTTTGTTCCTCCTGCTAATAACACTGAAATTGAGAACATTGATGTTAAAACTAAATTAGCTAGTGAGAACTTAGACAAGGGAAAATCTATCTTGGGAGCACCCCATAAGCTAGATAAGAATACTGCTAAAAACCCTAGGGCTAAGAAGGCTAACTCTCAAAAGCCTAAATAAAAGAAACAGCATCACTGTCACTATTGTGGAGTTTCCGGTCATACTCGACCAAATTGCTATAAGTGGTTAGCCACTCAACAGAGCAATGGCATGATAGCATCTGAAAGCCAAAATCAGCTTCAATCCTCTCTTGCTCCTCTTGGAGATCTTCTGAAGGCCCTCATGTTCCTTTCGAACTTGAACGGTTTAAATTCTTCCCCCTCACCACCTGTTCAAGGGTTCAATCAAAGGAAAGGTTTTTCCAAGGTGTGGAAGAAAAAGGACTCTAAGTAGTTTCATCACTTTCTTCTCCCTTCTTGTTTTTCTTGTTTGTTGCATTACTTGTGTGTTTTTCTTCGCTGCTAAGTTAGTCTAGTTTTTGCTTTGTTTTGATAACATGTTTTTGTTTGTTTATTTTCAGTTTTGTTTATTTTGTTTTTTTTTTTTATATAAAAAAAATTGAAAAATTGAAAAATACAAAAACAATGTGTGTTATGTGTACTTTGGTATTTGTGTACCTTGGATGGCCAATGAAACAAAGTTTTCTAAACTTTGTATCTCTTGTAGTTTAGATGAGCATCTCTATGCACAACTAAGCAAGTGAGCTTTGTGGCTCTTCTTTGTGATGAGTAAGATTAAGTTATCTCTTAAACTTAACACTCATATCACTCTTTTTGACGAGTAGGACTAGAAAATCCTAAGAGAAAGACATAAATGACCATCTCACTACTGTTGCCCGCCATTCATAGTATGACACTTGTATGCTTTGGCATAGCAAAAGTGCAGTGTCATAGGCACCTGTGTGCTTCGGCATAGCAAAAGTGTAGTGTCAAAGACATCTGTATGCTTCGACATAGCAAAAGTGCAATGTCTATGCTTAACATGTTGGGTATTTCTTTTCTCTTTTTTTATGCCCATGCATGATATGCTTAAAAGAAAATATGCAAAGAAAATATAAAGCTAAAAGATTAAAAATGCTTTAAACATGATTGCAAGCGTGTTTTCTAGGAGATGTGGGAGTCATAGGATGTACCTTGAAGGTGATAGTCCCCGTCAAACAGTTATGATTGTGTGTGAGTTAAAAGTTATTTACCCATATCTCAGATCGTCATAACATGTATACACATATGCAATCTTGCGATGTTTTTCACACACAACACGCAATATTCTTTGCTACTCTTGATACATGTGCAGGTACAATGTGATTTGGCTATCACAAGTGTTTACATATGCTAATGTATGCTCACTAAACTGTCTTAACTTGTTTTTGAAATATAAAATTGGTTAGACTTGTTTAGTGTGTGTGTGTTTCTGAGGATTTATGTGCTTAAAATTTCTTGTTGAGAGATGATTTTGAGAGCTTTTTATGTTGAGTGGATCATTGGTTGAGGTGTATGTCGGATTGCATTCATGTCTGTGTTTTTCACTTCTCGAAAAACTGCTTTTCACTAATGGCTCGACACCTCCTCGACACTTCCTCGATACCTGGTCATCTGTCGAGCTTCTCAAGTCTTTTCTAATCGCAATCTCGACACTTGTCTCGACACCTTCTGGATCGATCCAGAAAGTCTCTATCTTCTAGATAGCTTCTCGACACCTTGTCGATCGATCGAGCTTCTTGAATCTGAGATTGGCCTTATACCTCGATACCTCTCGATACCTGCAGCTGTCGAAGGCCAAATCCTTGACACCTTCCTGGACAGCTTCCTCGATACCTATCGACACCTCAGCTGTCGAGAATTACTGAGGTGCCTATTTAAGGACCTATCGTGATTCTGATCTCATTTCTCTCGATCTCTCTCGATCTGTTCGTGGCTTTTCATCTCCCAAACTTGATTTTCTCACTCAAATCCTCCAACCCACTTGGATCTTGACCATTCCTTGCTTCAATCACTTGGTAAGATCACTTTTCCCTTCCTTTTTCATGCATTTCATGTTTTGAAACCTAGGTTTTGGGAATTTCTTGAAATATTTGGGGTTTTTCAAAATTGATGAGTTTTTCTTCAAATTTTGGGTTGGGTTTGTACTTAAATGATTTCAAAATTTCATACATTGCATTTCATGTGCATTATAATGATATTTACATGCATTTAGATGTGTGCTCTATGTTTGTGTGCTGCTAGGATTGGATTGGGCTGAGCCCATGATGTTTTTTTTCCTTTGCATGTCACATGCTCATGCATTCCCATGCATACATACTTATTGTTCAACATATTTGATATATTTGAACTATGTTGGGACTTTTCTGATTGTTTCCCTCTCTATCTCTTTCTCATTCTTTTACGTTAGTAGTGTTTATGACACCTAAACATAAATCCACTCCTGCTCGGAACCCTCTGCGTTCTGGAGCTTCCTCTTCTTCTAACTCTGCTCCTCTTAACCTTCGGTTCCGTGATGGAGATGCCCACAAGGCATTTTCGGAGAACTTTTCTCGACGAGGTGTTCATTCGGAACGCCAAGTCATTCTGGTGGACTTCGCCGACACTGACCTTCCCTCTGTCATTCACAGTAGGGGATGGGGGTCACTGTGTGACATCCCGGTCACTTGCCCTCTCGTGTTGATACAGGAGTTTTACTCCAACATGCACGGGATAGACCGTTCAGTACCTCTCTTTTTCACTCGCATTCGAGGTACGCGCATTCCTGTTACACCGCAGCTAGTTGCGGATGTACTTAGGGTACTTAGGATAGATTTTCCTGATTACCCTTCTTGTGAGCATCTGAGGACTGTGTCCAAAGATGAGCTCATCTTTACTTTTTGTGAGCGCCCTACTGATTGGGGCGAGCATCAGTTCACATCATGTAGGCCTTTTGCTAAAGGTCCTAGATTTCTTAACATGGTGATGACCTTTGTACTCCATCCACTCTCTCACTACAACTCTATCATAGAGCCTCGTGCTCGATTTTTGCTGTCACTTCTAGAGCATCTTACTATAGATTTTCCTTCTCACTTCATCCTTTCTATTATAGATGTTTATCTAGATTCGGCGTCCCGTGATAAGCTCATCTTTCCTTCCGCTATCACGAGGATCTTACGCCATTTTTCTATCCCGTTTCCTGTGTCCGACCACTTCACTCACATCTGTGCCATAGATGCCGCTACCGTAAAACGTAGTGAGGCTCAGTTTAGGTCGCGACAGACGGATGCCACTCCTCCCTCCCGTTCAGCTCCATCCAGATCCACTCCTTCTACATCTGCCCCTTCTTCCTCTTCGGGCGATGTATCTCTTGGAGATATTATGGCGCAGCTGCAGCGCATGGACACTCGCCTTGATACACTCTCTGTTGAGCTGTATCAGGTGAATGTTCGTGTTGGCCGTATTGCACGACGGTAGGCGACCATGTGTTCACTTGTTAAGAACATATGTCACTTGTTTATGTAAATTGGCTAATCCTTTTGACAAAACGCACTCTACTTGTAATTGGGTGGTTCTAGGTATTTTTAATACTTCAAGAAACAAGGTTTCAAGAACAAGTGTTGAAGTCATCAAGTCTGTCCAAGAAAAAGCAAGCTGATGTGCAATTTCATTAAAGCTCGACACCTGCTCGATAGCTACCTCGACACCTGCTATCTGTCGAGATTTATAATTTCAGATTTTCTGATATGATTTTCTTGGGATCTGTGAATATGGTTTTGGGCCTTCTTTTCTTCTAACCCTAAACATATAAAAGGATTGTTTTAAGAGCCGTCAAGTGGTACACAAGTTGCAAAAGCATTGAGCAATCCTTGTTCAAGCAAATTGTGATCAAAAGACGAAGTTCTTAACCTAGTTCATCTTTTCTCTAGAAGTTGCTGTGTGTTTGCACCATAGGGTTTTGTAACCAAGCATCTTCCTGATCTTCATTGTGTATGATGAACTGAAGAACTTTGCAGCCAACCTCTCCTTCTTAAGTTGGTGTTTGAAGTCGCGTACTAGGATCCGCGCATTGGTTAGTCACGTACTTAGGAGCCGTGCATCAAAGGTGGAAATTGTCACTACAGATCAAGTCCAATTGGGTATTGGGGTAAGGGTTCAACTGTAGGTTGGTAAAGTACTTGGGATTCCTTTACTTGTAACCGCTTTATTTGATAATAGTGGAGTTTCGGGAGTGGTGACCTGAAAATCACCCGGTGGGGTTTTTGCCATTAGGGTTTTCCCCATTCGTAAACAAATCACCGTGTCATTTATTTTTCCGCTGCATATTTAGTATTTGGTAATTTGTTTGTGCTTCCACGTATTTGCATGTTAAATTGATTAATTAATAACTTGGTTAATTAATTAATTGATTTTATCACAAGGGGTCATTCAGATTGTGGCCTATTAGTTTCAAGATCAAGTGTTGAAGTCATCAAGTCTGTCCAAGAAAAAGCAAGCTGAAGTGCAAGTTCATTAATTCTCGACACCTGCTCGATAGCTACCTCGACACCTGCTATCTGTCGAGGATTACAAAACCAGTTTTTTTGATTTGATTTCCTTGGGATCCGTGAATATGCTTTTTGGCCTTCTTTTCTTCTAACCCTAAACATATAAAAGGATTGTTTTAAGAGCCGTCAAAATATACACAAGTTGCAAAAGCATTGAGCAATCTCTGTTCAAGCAAATTGTTATCAAAAGACGAAATTCTTGACCTAGTTCATCTTTTCTCAAGAAGTTGCTGTGTATTTGCACCGAAGGGTTTTGTAACCAAGCATCTTCCTGATCTTCATCATATAGGATGAACTGAAGAACTTTGCAGCCAACCTCTCCTTCTTAATTGGTGTTTGAAGTCGCGTACTAGGATCTGCGCATTGGTTAGTCACGTACTTGGGAGCCATGCATCAAAGGTGGAAATTGTCACTGCAGATCAAGTCCAATTGGGTATTAGGGTAAGGGTTCAACTGTAGGTTGGTAAGGTACTTGGGATTCCTTTACTTGTAACCGCTTGATTTGATAATAGTGGAGTTTCGGAAGTGGTGACCTGAAAATCACCCGGTGGGGTTTTTGCCGTTAGGATTTTCCCCATTCGTAAACAAATCACCGTGTTATTTAATTTTCCGCTGCATATTTAGTATTTGGTGATTTGTTTGTGCTTCCACGTATTTGCATGTTAAATTGATTAATTAATAACTTGGCTAATTAATTAATTGGTTTAATCACAAGGGGTTATTCAGTTTGTGGCCTATCAGGAACTAAGCAAGGACTTATCCAACAATCCACATCAACGTCCAGCCAAAGTTATTCTCATTCAAAGTCTAGGTTAAAAAAAAAAAAAATCATCATCATTCTTGCCTCATGAATAAATTTTCATCATTTCTAGTCCATCTTCATCCTCTTCACTTTTTGATCATAAAAGAATCTCCATTTTCAAAGAAAAAATCTCCATGAACAAATCTTCAAAAGAAAAAATCTCCATTTTTCAAAGGAAAAATCTCCAAAACCATATTCCAAAGGAAAAATCTCCAATGCTCAAATCTTCATTAAAAATTTCCAAAACTTCAATGGAAAAATCTCTAGAATAAATCTTCAAGGAAAAATCTCCATGAACAAATCTTCAAAAGGAAAAATCTCCATAAACAAATCTTCTTAAATTTTATTTTTTCAAAAATTCAATGGAAAATTCTCTAGAATAAATCTTCAATGAAAAATCTCCATAAACAAATCTTCAAAAGGAAAAATCTCCAATGAATAAATCTTCATTAAAAATATTCAAATCATCAAAGGAAAAATCTCCAAAACTACTTTTCAAGGAAAAATCTCCTATGACCAAATCTTCATTAAAATTTTTCAAAAATGCAATGGAAAAATTCCCAGAATGAATCTTCAAGGAAAAATCTCCATATTTCAAAGGAAAAATCTACTTGAATAAATCTTCTTTAAAAATTTTCAAATGTTCAAAGGATAAATCTTCAAGATAACACTTCAAGAAAAACAAAATCTCAAATTTTCAAGGAAAAATCTCCAATGAACAAATCTTCATTTAAATTTTTTGAAAGCTTCAATGGAAAAATCTCCAAAATCAAATCTTCAAAGGATAAATCTCCAAGACAAATTTTCAAGGAAAAAATCAATGAACAAATCTTCATTAAAAATTTTCAAATCTTCAAAGGAAAAATCTCTTGAGCACAGCTTCAAATAAAAAATCTCTAGAAAAAATTGTAGATTGCGATCTCCTTCCATTTTCTCCAATGGTCGCAACATCAAGTTAGCTATCCATATTCAGCATTCATTAAAGCATGCAAGATGTCCCAAACTAGGGGCATTAGCCTAGTATGTCCAATTGTTTTCATTGAATAGCTTTAGTATTAACTGGAAATATTTATTTTGCAGGAACTAAGGTACAAGACCCATACACGTTGGCATGAATAAAATTCTACAAGAAATTTTTGGACCTCTGGGAAGCATGTCCAAATTCAAATCAATCAGACCTCTAGGAAGCTCGTCTAAACTTCAAATCATCAGACCTCTGGGAAGCACATTCAATATTTAAATCCATCGAACCTCTAGGAAGCACGTCCAAAATTCAAATTCAACGGACCTTTGGGAAGCACATCCAAAATTCAAATTCAACGAACCCCTGGGAAGCACATCCAAAATTCAAGATCGTTGGTCCTCTGCAAAGCATGATCGAAATCCCCATTTTGTCTTGACCTTTGGTAAGCATGTCTTGTACCCATTTTTTTCAATAAAACAAAAAGAAAAATAAAAAGAAAAAGAAAAAAAATCTACATGCATGAACTACGTTTGGACCTGATCCTCTCACCAAGGGGTATGTAGGCAATCTCTTCTGAGATTCGGTTCACATTTTGATCCACTACATGTTGGTCCACATTTTGATTTGCATTCATCATACATTCACCATGGTTACATATTGATTGCAAAGTTTGGTGTCTTTTTCATACATTGACATTCGCTTTTCAAGCTCTGTCAATAAACGGCATTCTGTTGGCACCCCATTTTGCAACTTGCATTTAACCTCACATAGAGGGTAAAAGGGTAATTTCACCTTGGAAATAGGCATCTTAATTGTGGCTATTAGATCCTTAATTGCATTTCATCAAAATGATCTTGATGTTGTAATGATCAAATCGATTGGACATAAGCCTCAATCAGACCATTAGATTAAAAGTTATCATTAAATCAAGTTTTATTGGCCGAGATGCACTATCACAAATTGAGTCTGACTATATGTGATTGTGAACAATTGATTCCAATTGGTTATAATTATAATCAATTTGAGATTAATGACGCGTCATAATTTGATTGGTAAGACTACATTTTATGGTAAGGTTGCACACACTTAATTAACTAGATAGTCAAACATTAATTATTCAATGAGTAATTTGTGCAATTATCTTTTTAATTAAGGTAAATTTGGAACTAATTAAGTCTGAAATGGGAGTGATTGGAGCCTATTAGTGTTAATTGGAAACTAATTTGGGACCTATTAATGTTAATTGTGCTGAAATTATTTTCTAACAAATGACCTCTGCTCACCATTTCGTTTTTATCTCTCAGAATATTTTGAATCTATAAATGAGGTTAATGTTCCCAGAAACTAGATATCCGGGGCTTCAATTTGAGCACAAGAACAAGACAATTCTAATCAAAATTGAGTAAGATAAGATTTTTTGAATTTGGCTCTTCAGGTTGTTACAATAGTTACGGGAAAATCGAATTTTGCTTACTCATCACTCCCACCCATCTCTACATGTAATGCACTAGCTTTCCCCAAAGTCTAAAATAGGGTCTAGGTTCGTGATTCTTTTTGATCCTTTGTCAACTCTCATTAAATAACCTTCCATTCATATTTTCTCCACCACTACTATATAAACCCCCCCAACCCTCTCCTCCATTCCAAGACATAGAAACATCCTTTCTTCTTCTCTCTTGAGTTCTAGTGAAGTAGAGTAGTCTTATGATATCTTAGTCTTCTTGAGACTCAAGGAATTGAATGAGACTCACTCTCACTCTCCTAGTTCTTCTTTTCTATTCCACCCTTAGAATCTCTAGAAAGAGTTTCCTCCTCCACTGTGTGGATCTTGCATAAAGGTATAATCTCTTTCCTTAACTTGTTTTTTTCTTTATTTATTTATTATATTACTATGATGAGATTAAGATCAAAGCATGCTAGTGTCTATTTAAATTCCTTGAATATGTTTTAGTATTCTTAAATATTCATATGTGTTCCTCACATGTTCTTGGTTGTTCATCACATGTTCATGCATAACATAGTTTTGATCTTAGATCCTGATAGGCCAAAAATGAATTGACCCCTTGTGATGAATTAATTGATTAATTAGCCAAGTTTATTAATTAATCAAATTAAAATGTAAAGCACGTGGTAGCACAAACAAATCACCAATTAAACTAAGTATGCAGTGAAAAATAAATTGACATGGTGATTTGTTTACGAATGGGAAAGACCAACATGGCAAAAACTCCACCGAGTGATTTTAAGGTCACCACTCCCGAGAATCCACTATTATCACAACAAGCGATTACAAGTAAAGGAATCCCAGTACCTTATACCAACCTACAGTTGAACCCTTACCCCAATACCCAATTGGACTTGTTCTGTAGTGACAATCTCTTCTTTTGATGCACGGCTCTCAGTAGGTAACTAACCAATTACGCGGATCCCAGTACGCGACTTCAATCACCAACTAGAGAAGGTTGTTGGTTACAGAGTTCTTCAGTTCATCCAGATGATGAAAATCAAGAAGATGCTTGGTCACAAAACCCTATGGTGCACAAACACAAAAACTTCTTTACAAGAATGATAAACTAGGGCAAATTCTGTTTCCGGTCACAATTTGATTGAACAAACTTTGCTCAACACTTGTGCAACTTGTGTACACTTTGACGGCTCTTAAAATAATCCTTTTATATGTCTAGGGTTGTGAGAAAAGAAAGCTCAAACACATAATTACGGATTAGAGTCAAAATATAATTGAAATTCTATTTTTTATAAACCTCAACAGATAGCCATCTGTTGAGCAGCTGTCGAGCCGCAGAGCTGGAACAGTTCTTCAAGCTTGATAGATACTAGCTGTCAAGCTAGCTGTTGAGATTTAATGAACTTGCACTTTTCAGCTTCAATCTTGGACAAACTTTCATGGCTTCAACACTTGATCTTGAAACAAAGTTTCTTGAAGTATTAAACACATCCTAGATCTACCCAAATACAAGTAAAGTGCGTTTTGTCAAAGGATTAGCCAATTACAGAAAATAGTGACATATGTTCCTAACAAGTGAATCACATATGTCCTAATAATCTCCCACTTTGGCAATCCGTGACAAAACCACAACAAGCAAATGAACATATGAGAGAACTCTTAAATCACTTAGCTCATATTCACTTGTTGAATACAATAAAATCTATCCTAACACAAAATCTTGAAAAACTTTGCAAGAAGAGAGTTTATGGCAAGTAGACTTTGACAACCTGTATTTCTTCCTTAGGAGTTTAAAGATGGGCTCCTAAGTGGAGGTGAGCTTGGCAATAAATCGACTAATATATTGTAGTCGACTTAGGAATCCTCTTATTTCCTTCTCATTCATGGGTGGAGGCATCTCTAATATGGCTTTAATCTTGAATGGATCTACTTCTATCCTTCTATCACTTACTACGAAACCTAGCAACTTCCCAGCTGTCACTCCAAAGGTACACTTTTAGGGGTTCAACCTTAATCTGTACTCCTTGATCCTTTCGAAGAACTTCCTTAAGTTAACAATGTGACCTCCTCTATCCTTGGATTTTACAATCATGTCATCAATGTATACCTCAACCTCATTATGCATCATATCATGTAACAAGCTTGTGGCCATCCTTTGATAAGTTGCACTTGCATTCTTGAGCCCAAATGGCATTACTATGTAGCAATAGATCCCCCATTCTATGGTGAAAATGGTTTTAGTCATGTTCTTAGGAGCCATCTTGATTTGGTTATACCCTGAAAAGCCATCCATGAAAGACATCAAGGCACTACTAGTCGTGTTATCCACTAAGATATCTATGTAGGGAAAGGGGAAATCATCTTTAGGGCAAGTATTATTCAGGTCTCTAAAATCCACACACATCCTCACCTTTCCATCCTTCTTAGGTATAGGCATAATATTGGCTATCCACTTGGCTTGGTGTATGGGCTTAATGAACCTTACTTTCAACTGTTTTGTGACCTCTTCCTTGATCTTTAAGAGCCATTCAATTCTAATGCACCTTAACTTTTGCTTAACGGGTACCGTGTGGGCATGGGTATCAATGTGATGTTGGGTTATCTCAGGATCAATTTAGGCCATATCTTCATAGGACCATGCAAACACTTCTTGGAATTCTATGAGGAGATCTTTGAGATCTTTCATTTCTTCTTCATTTAGTGTTGAGCAAATTTTAATTAAATGTGGATTCTTATTATAGCCCAAATTAAAGAGTTTCAAAAGTTGGTTCTATAGGTTCAATTTTATTTTCCAATTGTTTATTAATTTCATTTTCAAATTCATTTGAATCATTTAAGTGCAGAATTTCAATATTATGGGACACATCAAAATAAGCTAAATCAAAATTCATCTTATTGAAAATATTGAAAAGTACATCGAGACTTGCATTACAAAATTTCTTTTCCACACTTTTAGAAAACCCAACCCAAGTCCAATTATTAAGTTGCCCTACAGTTGGCACAATGAAGGTATAAGGATCATTTGGCTCCTCGATGGTGACGGTGAACATGTCCCTCTCCATCTTAGTCTTCATTGCTTTAGCATCCATGTAGTCAAACCAATTGACTTCTTTTGGAACCTCCTTGATCACCACAGTAGGCTTCTCCTTCAAAGTGAGCTTTTCATTGAAGAATATCTCCCATCCTGGACACACTTTTCCATCCTTGCCTACCCAAACTTGGGAAAACCACAAAAGGGAAAGTCTCTTCCTTACTTCACAAAGTTTCTGTTAAGGGTTCCAAGGTTCTTCTTGATTCTGTCATAGCCTTCAAAGAATCTCAAACATTCCTTGGTTAGTTGATTCTTAAAATTGGGGAATTCAACCACCCCCTTGCCTCATTTTCCAAGACCCATACCATACCCCATGTTCTTCATCATTGCAATCACTTCATGACTACAATATGGGACCAAATTCGAAGTATACCTTTCATCCTTCGGTCCACAATTAGCCATGTTCAAAAACTCGAAACCACTCATTTGGAGCTCATTTCCACCTTCCTCAAGTCCACAAAATGGTGCTAGGACCTCATTATCATTGAGCACTACAACAATTCCTGCCTTCTATAGGATCTTCATCTTTTGGTGTAGAGAAGAGGGGATGTCCCCAATAGGGTGAAGCCATGCCCTTCCTAAGAGAAGGTTATAGTTGGGAGTGATATCCATGATGTGAAACTCCACAATTGTTTCCAATGGACCAATCCTTCAAGGCGCTTTAAAGGTTCCCATAACTTTCCTTAAAGTGTTATCACATGCCCTAACAGTCAAAGGAGAGGGGATGATAGTCTTCATATCTAGACCAATAGTGAGAATGGTCCTAAAAGGGCATACATTCAATGCAGATCCATTATCAATAAGTACCACGAGAACTTTGGCACCCATGCATTCAATGGCGATTTGCAAAGGTCTAGTGTGAGTGACTCCTTCGGGAGGAAGGTCCTTATCGGAAAAGGCAAGCAAAGGGTGAGATGGAGCCTTGACTCCTATAAGAGATTGCATTTCTTATAGTGTAGTTTCTATAGGCACCTCTTTCCCATTCAAAACATCCAAGAGAGCTCTACGATGCTTGTGAGAAGCTATAAGTAAACCCCATACTGATACATGAGCTTGAGTCTTCTTCAATTAAGTTAAAACCCTATCCTCTTCTTCCTTCTCCTATGTCCTTACCAGGAAGGTCCTTTTCTAAGAAGGATGGTTTGTAGTGTTTCCCACTCCTTGTAATGTTTGCCACATTGTCCTCTATGACTCTTCTTTTCATCTTGGTTAACCCTTTGGGAAGTATCCCCTAAACAGCTATCGCATTCTTCAAAACCTCATCTTCTTCATCCTACATTCCTTCGACTTATACGACATTAACCTCTAAAGTCTCTATCAACTTTGAACAATCCATTCAATCTCATCAATTTGCACCCAATTTGGATATGGAGGAAGAGCTTGACGATACATAAGAAGCTATAAGTAAACCCCATACTGGTACATGAGCTTGAGTCTTCTTCAGTTAAGTTAAAACCTTATCCTCTTCTTCCTTCTCTTATGTCCCTACTAGGAAGGTCCTTTTCTAAGAAGGATGGTTTGTAGTGTTTCCCACTCCTTGTAATATTTGCCACATTGTCCTCTATGACTCTTCTTTTCATCTTGGTTATCCCTTTAGGAAGTATCCCCTAAATAGCTACCTAATTCTTCAAAACCTCATCTTCTTCATCCCACATTCCTTGGACTTATACGACATTAACCTCTACAGTCTCTATCAACTTTGAACAATCCATTGAATCTCATCAATTTGCACCCAATTTGGATATGGAGGAAGAGCTTGACGATAATCCGTCAAAGGGTTCTTCCTAATACTTAGCTTAGTGATGATGTTGAGATTTGGGAGAGTTCCATTGTCTATGAGGTCTTGTATCTCGTGTTTGAGGTAAAACCAATTGTTGGTCTTATGGCTGGGTTTTTGGTGGAAATGGCAATATTCATTGAGTTTCCAAGTAGGAGGTACAGGTTTAGGCATGGGTGTGGGATCTAAAGGCTTGATGAATCCTTTGGAAGACAAATTCTTATATGCTTGGGTAAGGGTCATCCCTAGGTTGGAAAATTCTCGGCGGGCTTTCTTTGTAAAGCTTGGGTAGGCTAAGGTTTGTTGAGGTATGATAGCACTTACATTCATAGGATTAGGTGCTTTAGAGATGGTTGCTCCTTCTCCATATGTCTTCTTGATTGGAGGTTTGCTCTCACCCTTCTCCAATTGCCCATTGTTGATGGCATCCTTTATCCTAGTTCCACAATCACATAACTCTCCAAAGGAACTAATAGGCGATGACAAGAGCCTACTACTATATGCCAGAAGCAAGTTCTTGATATTCATGTTGATTTGATCTTTCCCATTTGGCCTATTAACCATACTAGATGCCGTTCCCTTCCACCTTATCATGTACTCGGAGAATGTCTCTGTTACTTCTTGCTTAGTGGTCTCCAAATCTCTTAAGGTCACATCAATCTTAGCATTGAAGATGAATTGATCCACAAACAACTCCACTAATTCATTCCACACCTTACTTTTGCTAGGATCCAAACTATAGTACCACCTTGATGCACCCTCTGTAAGTGAGAGAGGAAATGCATGCAAAGTTTGCTTCCCATCCAATCCCTTCGTTTCAATGATGCTTAGGTATCTCCTAACATGTTGCTTTGGGTCTCCAGTTTCAGCAAAATTTTCCTCATTGGAAATCTTAAACTTTGGAGGTAGTGCAATGGGAGTTTTGAAGCATATGGCCCCTATGTTATAGAGACAATCATCCATCCCTTGGGCCTTGTGAAAGGCAAGTTACATTTTCTCCATCTACTTTCTCATAGCTATGGTTTCTGTCGTGAGTTTCTTAAATTGCTTGTTCCTTTCATCCCAATCTTCCACTTCTTCATCATCAAGAACCTCTACACGTTGGTTTGACTTCTTCAATTTGGCTTCTTCTAGCTTAGTGAGGTGACTCCCCATCTTTTTGAGAACGTCACTTTGTTCTTCCATTGCCTTGAATATCTTTTATGCAATTTCATCACTAATTGGAGCAACCACTGTTGCTTGAGATGATTCGCCAACTTGGAACACTTCTTCTTGATATGTGTCCTCAATCTTGACTAAATGTCTTCCATGCTTTTCTCGAATCCAAATTAGAGTAGGGCGTGTTTTCTTGACTTTGGTGGTACAATGGTGCCTGAATAGACGTCCCTTTTTCATTAAGTCCATGTCCCATTTAAAAAGGTTCTTCTTTTATTCTTAGATGTTCTTTAGAAAATCTTTAAGTCCATTTTAATGAAGGTCCAATTACAAAGTTGCTCCCTTTCCTCTCATGGACTTTGCCCCTTGTTTCATTGGGCTTTGGTCCATTTACAATAATGCTCTCATCTTACTCTCATGGGCTTTCATTAGAATGTATTTATAGATTTTTAACCATTTTTCTCAAACATGGGCTTACAATATATTCATTACCTTTGGGTTCTTCCTTTGTCAATTCATTATTATTCATCATTTTTTTTTTAAGTAGCTCTTTAGCTAGAAGATATTGTAGCCTTCCCTTTAGTTCCGTGAAGTTCTCATCATTTTGGGCCTAGGCATACAACAAGGAGGCCCAAGATTAGGGAAATTCTTTTTTGATTTTGTCAGATTTTGGATGCTAAGTCAATAGCATACTTGTTATCTTAGGCCCAAAGTTCTCTTTTCCAAAAGGGCTTCTTTGATTTGGGCTTATGAGAGCAATTAGGCTATGGTCTAATGAACCTTTCAAGTTAAGATATACCTTAGATTTAGGGACAAACCTCTTACATGTTGTTAGGTTCTAAAGTTTTAGGAATTTATGTATTTAGAAGTCTAATGTGTAATGTTGGCAACCCATGATCAAAATAGGTTGTTTAGTCTTGTTTACTCTTGCTCAAAGTTGGTTCTTTTATGTAAATTTGGAATTGAGTTGATGCAGAAGTTATTGTGCATTTTGGCCTGTATTGATTGATCGAAGCTTAGGCTTGATCAATCAAATCTCGAGCAGAATCCGTTTTTGCTGTATAATTCCAACTCAGCCCTAACTCCTAAAACATTTAGGGTTTTATGTTTTTGCCCTAGGTATATAAGGCAAACCCTAGCCACATTTTAGAGGTTGCTCATGTTACTGTTTGTGTGAATCTTTGTGAGATCTGTGAGAAGCTTTCCTTCACACAAGTTTAGGATTATCAAGAAGGAGATTTCTTCAAGAACTTGATGGTCATTCAGTTGTTGCCATAAGAGCTTAAAGATACACAAACGGGAGTGCTTGTACTTGCTGGAGAATCCAAGAAAGAAGGAGTCTGTGGTCTCGGAGCTTGCGCGTGGTTGTGTCAGTAAGTTTCTACTAGTGGGTAGCAATAGGATGTTAGTGGTCTAAGTCGCTATTGTAAAACTTCGATTCTTTCTATAGTGGATTCAAGTTTACCTTGAGGATAGTTAGGTTAAATCCTCCTCAGGTTTTTTATCGGTTTGGTTTTCCTGGGTGATCATATCTTTGTATTATTTATTTTTTCGTTGCTATACTTGATATGATTATATGATTGTGTTAACCTAGAACTGCATAATTTGATTAAGTAATAACTTGGCTTATTAACTAGTTTAATTTGGTTGTGTTTTAAGGGGTCTAAAAAATGTACATGTGGTATCAAAGCGGGTTGCTCTTTGTTTGTTGATCTTTTGATCTCTGAACTGATCCTTGACCCCTGTCGTCATGGAACACAGACACCCTCTAGTTATTCCTCCTCACTTTGATGGGAATAATTATTCTTATTGGAAAGTAAGGATGAAAACAATCTTGAAATCTATTGATGAGAGAGTCTGGAACTCCGGTGAGTACGGATGGGAGAAGCCCACTACTCCTGTGAGTGAGTGGCAAACTTCTCAAAAAGAAGCAGCTGCATTCAATAGCAAAGCTATGAATACAATCTTTAACACCGTTTCTATGGAGGAATTTAAGAGAATCTCTAATGTTAAGGTTGCTCACACTGCTTGGAAAATCCTCCAGATTGTGCATGAAGGCACAAAGGCTATCAAAATAAATAAACTGCAGCAATTAACTTCTAGGTTTGAGAGCATTAGGATGTCTGATGATGAATCCTTTGATGAATTTTATACTAACTTAATGACATTGTTAATTCTGCATACAACTTGGGTGAAATCTATGATCAACCTAAAATTATTAGGAAGATTCTGAAGGAAATAAGCATGTACGCAGCTGAAAATTAACGGATCTACTTCATTCTCAATCTATAACATGCACTATGTAAATTTCAGAATTCAAGTATAAGGGAGCGTACCTTGAAGCGGTGAATTTCAAAGCAAAGATTGAAACACTTGGGAATACTTTTAATCTTCACTCTAATTCCACTAATGCCCAAGAAGTGTGGACTCTCAATCAGTTACAAAAGGAGAATTAAAGAGTGACTCACACTCACATACACACCATTTCACAATGATGTTTTTTCACACTCTAAAAATTCTGTACGTTTTTCCTTTTGTATCTAACCAACTATCTAATTGGGCTGACCTTTTGGGCCTTTTCAATTGGGCTTAAATGTGTGGCTTGGAGTGGGACCAAAAGGGACCAATAAGACACTAGCTCCAATGGGCCTTGGGCTTTTTTGTCAACTCTTGACAAGTCCAAAGTTACCATTAACTATATTTAATACCACTATATAAATATAGTTGCACTCTAGGCCTTATCTATAAATTATATCCTAATACTTTATTGTACATGCAAACCCCTTCATAAAATATTCGTAGTAATACAAAGTCATAAATGTGGACTGACACTTTATAGATTACTACATCTTAATCCTTGAGTACTCGATTTAATCCTTTTAAGTTATTCATCATATATTTATGAAATTCAATTTCATAAATATATACTTTAGTAATTTCTTACCAAAGTGGTTACGCCTAGCTCTCTGAATAACAAACTCATTAAACTTATCTCAAGGGAATATTTTATATCTCCGTTAAGAGACTATGAATTCCATCTTGAGGATATATGTTCCATCAACACTAAATGTGGCTGCCCAACATACTGAGGTTTTGACCGTTTAGATCTCACTCCTGATATATCAAAGCAACCTACACTTCATGATCAAGTCCATTATTCTTTCAGGATTAAGAGTTCATGCAAATATAAGTCGTGAGATTTATTATTCATTTGACAGTCCTTAGGAGAATAATAAATCTCACAGCGGTCCAGTTCAATATGTCTTAACTCTTAAAACACATCAACACATCAACTAGAAGTCTCCACTTCCATGATCAAGACAAATCATCGTAGTTGATATGTTATAGTCTTCGCAGATGAAATGCCCAATTTCATCACTGACTACGAACTATAATTCTGAGTTTACAAAGAACTTGTGACTTATATCTTCTGTGACTAAATCACATAAATCACATACTATGCATCTCATGGACTATGTGATAATGTCCGAATATTCATGTTACCATTATTTCAGATAATAATAAAACAACTTTATTAAACACAATATTAAGTCATACATAATGTCACACTTAATATCATACATAGCATCATATAATAGGATTTAAGGGCACTAATCCTAACAATCTCCCACTTGTCCTAAAGACTATTGTACACTAATCTATCTGATTCTTAGATCTTTAACTGAAGATTTTAGACCCAAAGTGACTGTCATAACTGAGAGCAAGGATGTGGATTCCATTCCTGTTGATGAACTTGTAGGATCTCTTCAGTCCTATGAGTTGGACCTACCCAAAACTAGCAAATCCAAGTCAATGTCTCTTAAGTCAGTTGATGATGTTGAGGTTGGTGGATTTGATGATGAACTCTCTGTTACAGAAATTGCTTACCTTGCCAAGAATTTTAAAAACTTTCTTAGGAATAGTAACAGAAGGGCAAGAGGTACGAACACTGTTGAACCTAGAAACTTTAGGAAGAATGATCCCACTAAGGTTAACAACAATGAAAAACCTAGAGAAAAAGTTGGCCAATCTTCAAATAATTCCATGGGTCCTCAGTGTTTTAGATGTCAAGGGTATGGTCACATGAAATCTGAATGTCCTACATACTTGAGGTCTAAAGGTAAGGCTATGGCTGTAACCCTTAGTGATAATGAAGTTTTTGATTATGAGTCTGGATGAGACGATGATGGAAACTTCATTGCTTTCACTACTACTGCTGTAGTCAATGAAAGTGTGTCTGCTGAAGAGAACCTTTCTGATGGGGAACTCTCTGAGGATGCAGATCTTCAAGAAGCCTATAATAAACTTTGCAAAGTTGCTGCAAAGGATGCTATGAATGTTGAACTTGGCTTGAAGAAAATTGCATCTCTTGAGCTTGATAAGAAAAATTTGCTTGTTAAACTATTTGATGCTAATGAACTTTTGAACAATGTGAAAACTGAGAATATGCTTTTGCTTGATAAAGTTAAGAAATTAGAACTTGATTTATCTGTTGCTAGATCTGCTAGTTCTAAACTTGATCATATGTTAAGTGTTCAAAAGGCTCCTTCTGACAAATCTGGATTAGGTTTTGTTGAAAGCATCTCTGTGTCTACACCAAACTCCATAAACTTTGTTCCTTCTTCTTCCTCTGAACCCCCTGTGAGTGAGGTTGTGAGTGAGACTACTAAACCTGTAGAGGTCACACCTCTTAGGAAGATTAGGGTTGATCTGAAAGAGTCCAAACCTAAGGAGTCTACCCTCTCTAAGGACAAAATGCATGGTAAGCCTGTTTGGGTTTGTCATTTTTATGGAAAGTCTGGACACATTCGTCCAAACTGTTACAAGCTGCAAGTAGCTAAGTGAGCAAATAAGCCAAAAGTGCTTGTGCCTCAAGCACAAGATCCTATGGCACTTATTGGTGAATTGGTAAAGGCTCTAAACTTTTATTCCAATCCTGAAGTTGGAAATCACTCTAATGTAAATAAGAACTCCAATGCTCGAAGTGCATCTAAAAAGTTTTGGATGCAAAAGGCTCGATCTAATTGAGTCTTTCTGACATAGTCCTTGTGCTTCATTACTCTACTCTTTGTGACCTTTGTTCTTTGGTTTCTGTTTTCTTTTTGTTTCTAGGATTTGCATTACATAACATTCATGCATTTCATTCTAGGACTGTTTTTGTTTCTTCTTTTCAAAATTAAAAAAGAAAAAAGGAAGCAAATCATGTTTTTGTATTTATTCTCTTGGTTTTTGAAAACAAGGTTGGTCAATTTATTTTCACATAACATGTCTTTGTACCTTGTTTAGCTTGGATGAGCTTATTTATTGCACTTTACTAGTTGAAGCTTTATAGTGCATGTTGTGTGAGAAAGATATTTATGGTTTTTGATCACTTTGTCTTGATCTTGAAGTCACATGTCTTTGACTGTCGGACTTGAACCTTTTGAGAAATGCATAAATAACCATCTCACCACTGTTCACTAGCCAATCATGAACACCTTAGTACATATCGTAAGATTTTGTGCTCAAGAAAGTATAGCACATGCACAAAAAGAACATAAGGTGTAGCCTCGGTTTAAATGCTTAAAATTGGTGTGTACATTATTAGACTTAAAGCAAAATCAAATAATTAAAATTGGTGTGTACATTATCCCAGCTATTTTAATAAGTTTCTGAACTACTAAAATTGGTGTGTACAATATGAGGCAAATTCAAGAAACTTACTTGATTGCAGGCTTATGATCTAGGAGTTGTGGGAGTTATATGATGTAACTCTTTAGGTGAGAGTCTCTTTCGAATTCTATGTGATGAATTTTGTAGACTTTGTGTTTGATTTCTATTCGCATATCACCTCACATGTATCTCAAGCTTTTGCTAGTTGCACACACTACACTAGTTACTCCTTGGTAAACTTTGTACATGTTATTGTGCGTGTTTTTGGTTTGACCAACCAAGTTTGAAAATACTTTGAGTTTTATGCAAAATAGATTTGTTGCTTGAGAATTTAAAGGGAGATTGTTTGAAAATTTTAATTTTGAGAAAACTGGGTTTAAATCTTGTGTTTTTGAAAAGAATTTCATATCATACTCATGCATTTTATTCATTAATTTCAATACTTTGAGGAGTTTTTGTCCAAAATGTGTTTTTTGTTTTTCAAAACTGTGTTTTTTCTCTCCCAAAAATTTAGTGAGCTTCAGTCTATTTCGATTGATCCAATCTGTTTTTCGATCAATCGAAATTGTTTTAAAAATTCTTTATAAGTTTCTGTCTATTTCGATCAATCGAAACTGATTTTTGATCAATCGAAAATCGTGAATCAGTTTTTTTAAAAATCAGATCTTGACTTTTTCAACTTACATTTTTCAAAAGTTTTCAAGCTTTTCTCTCTCTCTTCGATTTGGACTAGGCTCCACACCAAGTCCGGTAAGTCCATTTTACCCTTCCTTTTGCATTTTATTTCATGTTTTCATGCATAAATTCATGCATTTGTTTGGGATTTTTGGACCTTTTAGAAATTGGAGTTTTTGATGATTCAAGCAATATTTTCTGAAATTGATCAATGGATTTTTGTGATAGGATGTTATAAACTTAATCTTGATGGGTTAATTTGATCAGTTTTGTGATTTGTGAGAAACTGGATTTTCTAGGGCTTCAATGTACCCGAATTGGGGATTTTGTTCAAATTGAGTTTAATTGATGCAATTGGCTTGTTAAATTGATGTAATTGATCCTTATAATATGTATTCTAGCTTGTGTGATGATCAATTGGTCAAATTTTTTATAAAAACAAACAAGTGGTTTTCAAATTTTGGGGTTTTTGTTAAAAACTCTATGCTCAAGCCAATTTTGTGAATTTGAACTGAAATTGAACTTGGTTTCACTGCATTAGAGCATGCATCATGACATTTAACTGTTCATGCATCATATAGATATTTGCTCTATTTTTTTGTACTAACTTGCAGTTTGCCCTTGTTTTTTCTTTTTTTTCTTTTTGGTTCCACTTTGTGTTTTTGTCCTTATCTTTAGCACTATGCCTAGGAAGACTAGAGCCCATAGGACTCCCTCCACTTCTTCTGAGTCTCCCTCTAGGAGTGAGTGGTTTAAGAATGACAAAAGCAGAGAGACCTATGATAAGTTGAACAGTAAGAGGAAAATTTGGGCTGAGCATTCTGTTGTGCTAGATAAGATAGATCCTGCCATTAGGGCAAATTTTGAGAGTAGGGGCTGGTTGTCTTTGTTGGAGATAGATCGTCCACTCCCGACTGCCCTAATTAGAGAGTTCTATTCGAACCTCTCTTGCCACATCTATGATTCCAACACCCTTGTTCGGAGTTGGATACGAGGTGTTGAGTTCACCATTACCCCTAGGGTAGTGGCTGATGCTCTTGGGGTTCCGGTCGTTAGGCAGCCTGTTTATCATTATAAGGAGTCTCCACCCTTAGATGATGTCATGCCATACATCATTGGGTCTTCTATCCAGTAGGGTTCTAATCCTCGGATCACATCCGCTGAGCTTACTAAGACTACCTATCTTTTCCTTAGGATAGCGTGTCATTCTTTGTGGCCTATTTCTCATCTCCATACCATCCTATTGAGCGATGCGTGTTTTTGTATGCCTTTATTTCTGGTGCTTCTATTTCTTTCCCTCATCTGTTTCTTCGTTCTTTGAATGAGATTCATCGGAGTATCGCTGTTAGTCATGCTCTTGTTTATCCTATTTTCATTCATAGGATTTTGTTATATTTAGGATTAGATGGTTTCCCCGCGTTTGAACCCGTACACATTACTAGTCCCATAGGTGCCACTTTCCTTCGATAGAGGGCTGCTCACTTGAGAGCTAGAGTTAAGTCTTCTAGTGCTGTACCCCTTCCTTCCTCTTCTACAGGTGTTGCACAGGCTGAGGCATCTGGTGTTGCTGCTGCTGTTGCTGATGTTCCTCCACCGACTACTTCGGATGATTTCGACATTCGACATACGTTGGATCATGTCTTGACCGTTCAGGCGGCTTAAGGACAGGTTTTGGTGGACTTGCTCGATGAGGTTCGTGCTTTGTGTGCAGAGTTGGCGCATTTTAAATGGTCTCCTATGCCACCTCCTTTTGATGATGGATTCTGATTGCCCTTTGGCATTCCATCACAAAAAGGGGGAGTAGCTTTGGAGTTTTGTAGAGTTTTTGTTGATAGGGGGAGTTTTGATTATCTTGGAGAGCCTATGGTGATTAGATTGTATCTAGGAGCTGTACTTTGTATTTACATTTTTTTTTTGCTCTTGATGTATTTTTGTCTGGATATTCAAGTTAGGGGGAGATACATTTATTTTGTTTCTTGTATCACTGCTTATTGACTTATATTTTTTTGAGTTATTCATTGATATATGTCTTTATTTTGTGTTTTTGTGAAATCAAGAATTTATTTTGTTTACTTGTATTATCCACACATGCGTTTATGCGTTTGTTGAGTATTTCAGGAAATACAGGTTGATTCAGTCGTGCTATTGTCTACACTTGCAACTGATGGATAGTAGTTAGGATTGAATTTTTTGTACTGAGCATTTTTTGTAAAGGGCTTTTATTTGTAAACTTTGAGCTTTTAGTTTGTGTTTTGTCACGGATTGCCAAAGGGAGAGTTTGTTAGGTTCTAAAGTTTTAGGAATTTATGTATTTAGAACTTTAATCTGTAATGTTGGCAAACCATGATCAAAACAGGTTGTTTAGTCTTGTTTAAGCTTGCTCAAAGTTGGTTCTTTTATGTAAAGTTGGAATCGAGCTGATGCAGAAGTTATTGTGCATTTCGGCCTGGCTCGATTGATCAAAGCTTAGGCTCGATCAGTCGAATCTAGGGCAGAATGCGTTTTTGCTGCATAATTCCAACTCACCCTTAACTCCTAAAACATTTAGGGTTTTATGTTTTTGCCCTAGGTATATAAGGCAAACCCTAGCCACGTTTTAGAGGTTGCTTATATTGCTGTTTGTGTGAATCTCTTGTGAGATCTGTGAGGAGCTTTCCTTCACACAAGTTTAAGATCATTAAGAAGGAGATTTCTTCAAGAACTTGATGATCATTCAGTTGTTGCCATAAGAGCTTAAAGATACACAAGCGGGAGTGCTTGTACTTGCTGGAGAATCCAAGAAAGAAGGAGTCTGTGGTCTCAGAGCTTGCACGTGGTCATGTTAGTAAGTTTCTACTAGTGGGTAGCAATAGGATGTTAGTGGTGTAAGTCGCTATTGTAAAACTTCGATTCTTTCTATAGTGAATTCAAGTTTACCTTGAGGATAGCTAGGTTAAATCTTCCCCAAGTTTTTTACCGGTATGGTTTTCCTAGGTGATCATATCTTTGTGTTATTTATTTTTCTGCACTATGCTTGATATGATTATATGATTGTGCTAACCTAGAACTGCATAATATGACTAAGTAATAACTTGGCTTATTAACTAGGTTAATCCGGTTGTGTTTTAAGGGGTCTATAAAACGTACACATGTGAGAACTTCTTTTCTTTTGTCCCCTTTGTCTTAAGGTATCCCATAACTTTAGGGTCATCCTTAAAATTTTATGTCTTTTATTTGTCCTTTAGAATTAGGTGATCACAAGATATATGGTTGAACAAACAAGAGATATATAAAGGGTGTCCTCTTTTGATTGGATCTAGGATCTCTCTAAGTGTGGTGTTGGTTAAAATCTGGTTTTTGTATCTCATACAAAAACACACGCAGCGGAAGCAACAAATACACGGATCTACTTCAATCATGAAAGATAAACATGTAACCATGAATTCTAGAATCAAAGAATAGAAAGCGTACCTTGGTGCAGTGAATTTCAAAACCAAACTTGAGAATACCTTTAATCTTCATCTCAATTCCACATGATGCCCAAGATGTGTGGTCTCTCAATCAGTCCTTTTGTACATAAATTCTCAAAGAAAAATCCTTCTTTTTCTCCCTTGTGGAGAAAAACTGAACTCTTTTTCTTTTCATCTTACGTATGTTAAACCATTCTCATAGTTTCTTTATTTAATAACACTTATTAAATAATGACTGATTTCTAATTGGGTTAGCCTTTTGGGCCTACCCAATTGGGCTTTAGTTTGTGGCTTAAGATGGGACCAAAGGGACCAATAAGACACTAGCTCCAATGGGCCTTGGGCTTTTCCGTCAACTCTTGACAAGTCCAAAGTTACCATTAATTATATTCAATACCACTATAAGAATATAATTGCACTCTAGGCCTTATTAATAAATTATATCCCAAGACTTTATTATACATTCAACCCCTTCATTAAAATATTCGTAGTAATACAAAGTCATTAATATTGACTGCCACTTTGAAAATTACTACATCTTAATCCTTGAGTACCCGGTTTAATCCTTTATGTTATTCATAATATATTTATGAAATCCAATTCCATAAATATATACTTTAGTAACTCTTTACTAAAGTGGTTGGGCCCAACACTCTGAATAACCAAACCCATTAAACTTATCTCAAGGGAATATTTTATATCTCCATTAAGAGATTATGAATTCCATCTTGAGAATAAATGTTCTATCAACACTAAATGCGGCTGCCCAACATACTGAGGTTTTGACCATAACTTATAGATCTCACTCCTGATATATCAAAGCAACCTACATCTCATGATCAGGTCCATTATCCTCTCAGGATTTAGAGTTGATATAAATAGAAGTCGTGAGATTTATTATTCAATTGACAGTCTTTAGGAGAATAATAAATCTCACAGCGGTCCAGTTCAATATGTCTTAACGCTTAAAACATATTAACATACCAACTAGAAGTCTCCACTTCCATGATCAAGATAAATCATCTTAGTTGATATGTTATAGTCTTCGCAGATGAAATGCCCAATTTCATCACCGACTACGAACTAAAATTCTGAGTTTACAAAGAACTTGTGATTTATATATTTCTGTGACTTTTCACATAAATCACATACTATGCATCTCATGGACTAAGATAATGTCCCACTAGTTCATAAATAGTCTCATATAATTAAACAACTTAATTATTCATGACATGCCAATAAATTGGATTTTAGGGCACAAACCCTAACATGTGGGTAGGCCTTCCCAAGGCTAAAGGGATAGATAAGTAGGTCACTCACAACTAGGTGGGCCATGATTCCAATCGAGGGCCACCTTTGTGGATTGGTGGCAAACTGTTAACGTACTCAAAGCCCATCATAGGCAATGGTACACATTGTGAGTTGGTGGGATGAACTTCAAAAGACTTGGGCCTGAATGAAGCCTTTCATCTTCCTACTCATCACTAACCTAGGTAAAGGGACAATAGAACCAAGTGATGTGTGTGAAAACAAGTATTGACTAAGCCTTTATTAAGGTTAAGACATAGGACACGCAAAAATTAAACTCACATTCCCCAGTGAAGTTGTCACTATGGACACAATGGGTTTTGGAGTCGCTGCCTAGTTTTTGCAATGGCCTAAGAAACGTATATATAGCATCCTCTCAATGAAGGACCTTTTGATTTTACTACCGGAGATATGGGTTCGAAGTTATAATACAGTCTTGGGAAGGTGTTAAGCACCCAAAACTGCCCAACCGGTTGGATTCCCATCATTGTGTCTTATGTCTTAACCCTATTAAAGGCATACTCAATATTTGTATTTAACTCATATACACACACTAGCATACATCTAACAATTAACTTGACATCAAGGCATTCATCACACCACAAACCCTAATCATACATCTAATCATGCTTTATCACATCATAAACCCTTGCATACATCTAATCATGGCATCATATCATATTACATCATCTAGGGCAGCAACATGGGTATTAAGAGATCCGAATAAACATGTGATAAATCACAACCCATCAAACAAGCATATTCACATCTATCATTAAACAAAGCCCTACTCAAAGATGCTTGTTCATGTGAATACATGACTTATTTTTTCTTACCTTGTAGCAACTTAGCACCTATGGTAATATGCATGAACATGTGAATGCGTGTTCATAGTATTGAAATAAGGACAACACAAAACAAACCTTAATCTAAGAATGTGAAGGCAAACAACTAACTAATTATGTGAAACAGATGTTTTGAAAGCATAGAAGCATGGAAAAGAACCTAAGTAGAAGTATATGTGTGAAAGTAGAAGCAAAACGGAAGAAAGAAAAAATTAGGGTTTCTGGGCTGGTTCATGTGTGTGCATGAATAGACCTACATACACAAACTTGATCATGCGCATGTGGGGTTCTGCCCAAAAACCCTAAAAACACAGCAAACAAAGCAACACTTAAAACATAAATTCTAGCAACCTAACATGCTTAAAACATAAAGAAAACATAAACCTAGTCTAAGCAAACATGTTATAAGAATAAACAAAGGCGAAGAAACAGATTAAAATATAAACTAAAAGTAGAAATGAAAGAAAAGTTTTAAAAGAGAATACCTCAAAGCAAAAGCTCGTAAGCTTGATTTTTGACCATTCCTGATAGGCCAAGAATGTATTGATCCCTTGTGATGAATTAATTGATTAATTAGCCAAGTTTATTAATTAATCAAATTAACATGCAAAATGCATGGTAGTACAAACAAATCACCAATTAACTAAAGTGCAACAGAAATTAAATTGACATGATGATTTGTTTATGAATAGGGAAAACCTACACGGCAAAAACCCCACCAGTTGATTTTAAGTCACCACTTTCGAGAATCCACTATTATCAAAACAAGCGGTTACAAGTAAAGGAATCTCAGTACCTTATACAAACCTACAGTTGAACCTTTACCTACAATTGGACTTGTTCTGTAGTGACAATCTCTTCTTTTCAATGCACGGCTCCTAGTACATGACTAACCAATAGATGCGCAAATCCCAGTACGCAACTTAATCACCAACTTGAGAAAGATGTTGGCTGCAAAGTTCTTCAGTTCATCACACGATGAAGATCAAGAAGCTCATTGGTCACAAAACCCTAAGGTGTACAAACATAACAACTTCTTCAAGAGAAAGATGAACTAGGGCAAATTCTGTCTTCGATCACAATTTGCATGAACAAAACTTTTCTTCACACTTGGGCAACCCTTGATGGCCCTTAAAATAATCCTTATATATGTTTAGGGTTGTGAGAAAAGAAAGCCTAAACATATATGCATGGATTGGATGCAAAACAAAACTGAAAAATCTATTTTTCATAAACCTTGATAGATAGCCATCTATCGAGCTAGTTGTCGAGCTACAGACTGAAACAACTTTTAAACCTTGATAGATGCTAGCTGTTAAGCTTTAAAATCCAGCACTTTCTCACTTGATTCTTGGATAGACTTGTATGACTTTAACACTTGAACTTGAAACCTTGTTCCTTAAAGTATTAAACACATCATAGATCTACCCAGTTACAAGTAAAGTGCGTTTTGTCAAAGGATTAGCCAATTACATAAAATATTGACATATGTTCTTAACATTGAATCACATATATCCTAACAATTTCCCCCTTTCACAATTCGTGACGAAACCACAACAAACAAATGAACATATGAGAGAAGTCATAAATCACTCAACTCATACTCACTTGTTGAATACAATAAAATCTATCCTAATACAAACTCTTGAAAAACTTTGCAAGAAGAGAGTTTATGGCAAGTAGACTTTGAAAACCTATATTTTTGAAACACTTTAAACAAAACTCATCACAGCATCTTAGTGTGAAACAGAAATAAAAGATTGCATACATTAAATAAGAAACATGTGTATAAAGAAAGAAAAGAAACAACACATGGAAAGATAGGTGAATAACATACATCAGTATATATATATATATATATATATAAACCAAATATAAGTACAATGTATGTCAAATGGTCACATGACCAATATACATGAGGTAAAGTAAAAGAAGAGAAAAGAAAATACATAAGAACCTCACTACATCCCTCAAAGAATATAGACACTCCACCTAACAAAAATCTCCTATACTAACCCTCCCCCTATGAGTATGACTACTCTCATCTCAAAATTACTCCCCCTTTTTGTCACGAGTGACAAAGGGCAAGTACATCAAGTAGACATCTCATCATCACTGGGCCACCTAGCACTATCATCCTCATCACCATCATCATCATAGTCACCATCGTCGTCCTCATCCTTAGAAGCCATGGGAGAAAGAGAGGGAGACTTGATGAAGCCACCAAGACGAGCCTACCATCTAGCAATACGGTCGACACGGGTGTTCACCTGACATAACTCATCACTGAGAGTGTCAAAGCGAGCATCCATGCACTGAAGCTGAGCCATGATTGCATCAAGAGTCACACCACTCGCAGAAGAAGAGGGAGCGGAGGTGGATGGAGCTGAAGAAGCAGGAGGAGCTGTTATCTCGGTCTGCATCTGTCTCAGGCGAAGCTGAGCATCACTCTGTCGAACAGTAGTAGTGTCAATGGCACCCATGATGAAGATGAGCTTATCATGGGTCGCTGTATCCCTATAGACATCTATGAGGGAAAAGATAAAGTGAGAAGGGAAGTCAATAGAAAGACCCTTAATGAGGGATAACAAAAAACGAGCATGAGGCTTTGTGATAGTGTTATAGTTTGACAAAGGTAAAGCAATGGGTGTTCTGACGATCACCCCAAATAGAAGGAGTCTCACAAAACAAAGACATAAGCTCGTCTTTGGACACAGTCCTTCGACGATCGAAACCGAGGTAGTCAGGATGCGCTACCTTCGGAATATGGAGCACCTCGGATACAATATCCGGAGTGACCACAAAGCGTGTACCTTGAACGCGAGTGGAAAACTGAGGTATTGAAGAATCAAATCCATGCATATTAGAGTAGAACTCCTGTATGATCACGGAGGGATATGTGACCGGGATGCCACATAGTGGCTCCCAACCCCTATTATGGATGATAATGGGTAGGTCAATGTCCGAGAAATCTAACAAGATGACTTGGCATTTCGAATGAATGCCTGATCTAGAAAAGTTCTCCGAGAAGTCCTTACAGGCCTTCTCATCACAGAACCGAACAGAAGAAGGGGTAGGATCAGAAGAAGAAGAAGCCCTAGAATACAGAGGGTTTTGGGACGGAGTAGATTTGTGTTTGGGTGCCATGAAGCAACTATCGCAAGAAAGAGAGATAAAGGGAGAGAGAGAGGTAATCAGAAAAGTACCAACAACACAATACATATAAGAATATAGAAACTTAAAGGTACGTATGAATGAAAATGCATGAACATGTGACATGCAAACACAAATACATCATGGGCTTAGCCTAATCCAATCCTACCAGCACACAACATTGCAACAAATATAGCACACATCTATAATGCATGAAAATATTGTTATAATGTAAGTGCAATGCAATGCATGAAGTTTTGAAATCATTTAAGCAAAACCCAACCCAACAATTTTGCAAAAAGTTCATCAATTTTGAAAAACCCAAATTTTTTTCCAAAAACACAAAAACCTAGGTCTAATGCATGAAATGCATGAAGAATGAAGGAATTTGGATCCTTACCAGTGAAGAAACACTTGATCTAGGCCGAAAATCAACTAAGGATGAAGTTTAGAGTGAGAAAGAAGTGTTTTGGGAGGTGAAGAGACGAAGGCTATTGAGAGAGATCGAAGAGAAATGAAGCTGAATTTATGCGGACCTTATATATAGGAGCTTATAATTCTTGATAGATCGAGAGGTATCGAGAGGTGTCGAGCTTTAAGGTTTAACAAATACAGCTATCGAGCAGCTATCTAGAGGTTTCCAAAGCAACGAAGCTTGGTGGATCGAGGTAGCTATCGAGCATCCAGAAAGTTTCTCGATGTATCGAAGTAGCTATTGAGAGCTATCGAGAATGCAATAAAAGGCAGTTGAAGGGTCTTGATAGATAGCTTAGCTATTGAGAGGTATCGAGATAGCTATCGAGATTGCTTAAAAATAGTTTTTCAAGAAGAGAAAAACACAGACATGAATGCAATCAAACATGCTACACAACCAAGGATCTAAACAACATTTTGAGCTCTCAAGATCATCTCTTCAACAAGAAAAAAAAATCAAGCACATAGATCCAAAACACACACACGCACTAAACAAGTCTAACCAATTTTATATTTAAAAAAAAAGTTAAGAAAGTTTAGTGAGCATACATTTACACAAGTATTCCTTGTCATGGCCAAATCACATTGTACCTGCATAAGTATCAAAAGAAACAAAGAATATTGCGTGTTGTATGTGAAAAACATCGCAAGATTGCATAAGTGTCTATATGTTATGACGATTTGAGATATGAGAAAATCACTTTAACTCACACACAATCATAATTGTTTGATGGAGACTATCACTTTCGAGGTACATCTTATAACTCCCACATCTCCTATAAGACACGCTTGCAATCATATTAAAAGCATTTGATTCTTTTTGCTTTTATTTTTCTTTGCATATATTTTTTTAAGCAAATCATGCAAGGGCATATAAGAGATAGAAAAGAAATATCTAATGATGTTAAGCATTTGACATTCCACTTTTGCTATGCCCAAGCATACAAATGTCACTTCATGATTGGCGGGCAATAGTGGTAAGATGGTTATTTATGCCTTTCTCTCAGGATTTTCTAGTCCTTCCCGTCAAAAAGAGTGATACAAGTGTTAAGTACAAGAGATTATTTAATCTTACTCATCACAAACGCAAGCCACAGAGCTCACTTGCTTAGTTGTGCATAGAGATGCTCATCTAAGCTACAAAAGATACAAAGTTTAGAAAACTCTATTTCATTGGCCCTCCAAGGCACACAAGTAACAATGCACACAAACAGACATTGTTTTTGTATTTTTCTAATTTTTCAATTTTTTATTTTTATTTTTATATGAAAACCTAGAAAAAACAAAACTAAAAAGTAAACAAGCAAAAACATGTTAAACAAAGAAATGCATAAAACTAGACTGACTCAAAACATGAAAGCAAAACACACAAGTAATGCAAAAACAAAAACACAAAGGGGAGAAAGAGAATAAGTGACAGAATCACTTGGAGCCCTTTTCCTTCCACACCTTGGAAGAACCTTTCCGTTTAGCAAACCCTTGATTCAGCGGTAAGGGGGAAGAATTAAAACCGTTCAAGTTCGAAAGGAACATGAGGGCTTTGAGAAGATCTCCAAGAGGAGCAAAAGAGGATGGAAACTAATTCTGGTCTCTTGACGCGATCATGTTGTTGCTCTTTTGAGTGGCCAACCACTTGTAGCAATTAGGTCGAGTATGTCCAGTTGCGCTATAGTGATGGCAGAAATGCTACTTTTTCTGTTTAAGCTTTTGAGTATTTCCCTTCTTAGCCTTAGAGTTCTTAATCTCTTTCTTATCAAGCTTAAGGGGTGCCCCTAAGATAGATTTATCTTTGTCTAAGTTCTCACTAGCTAATTCATTCTTAACATCATAGTTCTTAGTTTCAACATTATTAGTAGGAGGAACAAAAACAGTAGTACTAGTAGAGGCAATACTAGGAGAAGAAAAATCATATCCTAAATCGGTTCAATTGAAAGTAGAATTTTGAAGATTGAGCATCTCATCGAGTTTAGCACTTGAAGTCCTTTCCAACTAAGCTCTAACTTGGAACAGTTTTGCCTCAAGCTTCTTGGTCCTCTCAGCCAAGAAATTATTCTCAAATCTCAGTGCTCCAATAGTCTGATTGGCTTTATCAAACTTTGTAGAGATTTATTCTCGCTCAAGCTCCATATCACTAAGCTTTTTGGTGGCCAACCTATACAACTTCTCATGCTTTTTGTTCGCGTAAAATAATCTGCAAGTGCACAGAATCGTAACAAGTAGTAAAGTGGTTTTAGAAAATGAATGTCGAACCTATAAGGATTAACTATGTTATTGAATACCGAAATTCACTAAATTAATTACTATTTGGAAAATTGAAAATAAATGGAACGTTCTATTCTTTGAATTAAATTAAACTATTTAATAAAAATAAATCTACGAATAAAAAGAATTAACAAGGCATAAAAAACCTAACAGTGTAAAAATATGATAAGAATGGATCTAGAGCAGTTGATTTCACCTAACAAATCCCACACAATTTATCCTTCCTAATTATTAAATTCTAATAATCTCCCTTTGATGATTAAAAATTCCTTAAGTATTCAATATCTTCTCTCGAATAATATCAAAAATATCTTCAACTAACAATTCCATATCTCTATGTGAATTTAATTAATTGGAGACTCATTACGTACTTTGAATTTTTTGAAAAATCACACTAGTCGCGGTAAAGCATCTCTACTTTCGCTCAACTAATGGTGTTTAATTCTAGAACTAAAATAACAAATCACCTCTCGGTCTCATTGTAATTCAATTGATCAAACTATAATTTGTAAAAAATAGTAAGCATTAAGAATAAGAATTAAACACTCAATCATGGAAATATTAAAAATAAAATAACTCAGAAAATAAATTGTGTGTTCATTGCTAGACTACATCACTGCTCTAGAAAATAAAATTTAGTTCATAATAAAATTGAAAAGAAAACAAATAAAACTTATGTCTTTCATCTGCATTGGTTGATCAACATGAAGCTCTCGCCTTTGTCCTCAGATCCTCCTCTTCATAAAGACTCCCAAAACCAAATTCTTCTATGCGGCAGCCCCCTTTTTCCTCTCAGGTTTCTCCCCCCTTCTTTTTACCCTAAAGAGCCTTTAAATGGGTCAAGGAATCCTATTACAAGTTGAATTCCCGTTTGGAGAAAATCCCAGATTTTTAGGCTTCATTTAATCAACGATTTTGGCCCATTTAACGTCAAAATTCGGACTTTTGGTAAACTAAGAAGTTGTAGCCCTTTAAGTTAACTTTCCAGCCCAACTTGAATCATCTCGATTGGACATCTGAGCCGAAAGGTATACCAAAAATACTAACTAACGTGCGGGCTGGAATCCTAATCCGAATTGGACTTAAATTTAATTGGGTCTTCAAGTCAACCAATTTACATGCACAAGATGTGGATTAATCTGAAATCTTCTCAATCCTTCAAAGTACAAATGAATAGATAAATATAAGTAAAAAATCAAACCAAATCAAAAGAAATAAAGGAAAACTAACAATTTTAATAAATAAGAGGATAATAAAAATCATGTAAAAATTACACTTATCAAATTCCCCCAAACTTAAACTTTGCTAGTCCTCGAGCAAAAAGAGAAAAGAAAAAATAAATAAATAAAATTTGTCTTGCCTCAAAGATCTGCATAAAGCTTATAATTCAAAAGAATCATTCCAAATTAATCAAGTCCAAAAGTTAATTCAAAACTCAACTCTATCGCATTATCATTCTCACTTCATCATTAGCTTCCCGGATAGTTTTATGCAAACAAGTAAATAAGTACAGATCTGTAAAAACTCCATAAGCTTGCTTTTTAAATCACTCTCCACTAACAAAATATTACCCAGGATCAATAGGTCTTTATTAGGCTTGTGATGTATGGCTATGGTGAGGGCTACAAAGAAAAGATAAGGTTCAAGCAAATAGAGCACTCTCACTTCTAAAATATAAATTTTTCTCAGCCCTTAGAATATCTCAAAATACCTCTCTTCATCAATTTTTTTTTTCTTTCTTTTCTTACTTCAAGTTGTCACTTATCTTTTGACGTGAATGTAGGCATTTGTGATGGATGCACCCAGTTACTCAACAAGTCACAAACTTGAAGTGCTTTTGCATACTCATATTTCAAGTTACGGTTTGACGTAAGAGTAAACATTGGTAATGAATACCCCTAGTTACTAAGCAACTCAAAACATTGGAGTAAATGGAACTTTGTACAATTTTCTTCTTCTTCTTCTTCCTTTTTTTTTTTTTTTTTTTCAAACACTCATATATCTTCTCTTTTCTTCAACCCAGTGTAAGAATAGATCAGTTGGATAACTAGGGATAAAGATAATAAAGATGTAAGCTTGAAAGGCTCAATCGATTCAAAGAATGCCTAAATCACTTCCCAAGTAATATTCTGTATAAGATTTCTCCATGAGAGTAATTCAATAAGTTCTAGAATAAGTAGAGATCATCCAAATTTACAAAATTCACATAAAATTTCTCTAGGTATGCACAATGATTAATGATCATATCAAATTAAACAAGATCAAGTAAAGAATTAACAACTGGACTTAAGCAATGAGAATGATTCCTAAAAATTATAAGAAATTTCAACATAATCTTACCACAGGCTTTTTTTTTTTTTTTTAATAAATAAAATAAATTCCCTTCCCCCAAACTTAAATTTCACATTGTCCTCAATGGGAAAAAGGAAGAAAAACTAATTAAAAGAATGAGAAAGGAGAAGAGATGCTCCCTTGATTTTTAATTGAATATTTTTCCTTGAGGTGCAACCGTGTACCCATTGAAGATTTCTTTGGTCTCTTTATTCCTACAAAATGAAAGGAAAAAAAAAAACAATAAGAAAAAGAAAAAAAAAACAATAAGATAAAGAAAAAAAAAATGAAAAATAAAAACATAGACATAAAAATAAAAAACTTGGGTTGCCTCCCAAAAGTGCTTTATTTAACGTCTGTAGCTAGACGTTATCCTCCATTAAAATCTTGTGTGTGCAAATTGAAGGACTAATTCCTTTGATGTCAGAGATGGTCCAAGCCAAAGCCATTTTGTGTTCCCGCAAGATTCTCAGCAACTTTTCCTCCTCTACATCACTCAAAGAACTGTTAATAATAACTGGCAAAGTTGAGTCTTGGCCTAAGAAAGCATATCTTAAATTTGATGGAAGCGGTTTGAGCTCAAGTTTAGGTGGTTCCTCTGGTGGAGATGTTGGCTGACATGATTTTAAGTCTTCCACTTTTGGTTGCATTGAAGGAGGAAAGAGTGGTGTAGCCTCCAAATATCTTTCACACTCTTTAACCTCTTCATCATTGAATGTAACAGGTGTAGAGCGAGTAAGACATACCTCAAGTGGTAACTTTAGAAAATCAATTGCACAAATCTTATTGGCCATGATCATGTCTCGGTCACTTATTTGAAAACAAGAATGTCTCAAAAGGTAATTCCATAGATTTAAATACATCAAAAGTGACCTCATCCTCTCCGACCCTCAAAACAGGTTTTCCTTGCTGGACATCAATTAAGGTTCTCCCAGTCGCAAGGAAAGGTCGACCCAATATCAAAGGGATCTCCTCGTCCTCATCCATATCAAGGACAATGAAGTCAGCCGGGAAGATGAACTTGTCAACTTTTACTAATACATCCTCAATGACTCCTCTTGGATATTTAATAGATCTATCTGCCAATTGTAAATAGATAGTGGTCGGCTTTACTTCTCCAATACCCAATTTCCTGAAAACAGAGAGAGGCATTAGATTAATACTTGCCCCTAAATCACATAAAACTCTATCAAAATAAGATTGTCCTATAGTGCAAGGGATAGTGAAACTCCCTGGATCTTTCAGCTTAGGTGGCAACTTCTTTTGTAATATTGCACTACTCTCCTCTGTCAGCATTACTGTTTCATGCTCCTCCAATTTCCGCTTCTTTGATATAATATCCTTCAAAAATTTAGCATATTTAGGCATTTGTTCCAAAGCTTCAATGAGAGGAATATTAATATGAAATTGCTTAAATACACTTAGAAATTTAGAAAACTGATCATCCACATTGTTTTTTCTTAATCTTTGCGAAAAAGGAATTGGTGGATCATAAATTGAAGGAGAATAAGTCTCAAAAGTAACTTCCCTGGATTTTTTGGATTTTGAAGCTCTTTCATTCTCCTTAGTCTTCTCAGCTTGCTCCACTTCTTTCATCTCTGAATCGGCTTCCTTCATCTTTGACTCCTCATTATCCACAGCTTCATCTTGTTTGGCATTTGTTACCTTTGGCTCCTCATATGTTCGTCCACTTCTCAATGATATTGCCTTTACATGTTCTTTCGGATTGGTGACAGTGTTGCTTGGCAAAGTTCATGCAGTCCTCTCTGTGAGCATGCTTTAGAGCTGACCGATTTGCACCTCAAGATTGCGGATTGAAGTTGAGTTGTTTTGGATCGCCACATCTGTCTTCTGCATGTACTGCATGAACATGTCCTCAAGTGTCAGCTTCTTCTCTTGCTGTGGAAATTGTTGAGGTGGTTTAACCTGCCCTTGGTTATTGCTCCATGAGAAGTTGGGGTGATTCCTCCATCCAGGATTGTACGTGTTCGACTATGGATTATTTTGACGTTGAAAATTTGACACGTAATTTGCTTGTCCATAACTCGATTGGGCAAAAGGATTTCCCACTTGGCAGTCAGCACTTGAATGATTTCCTGAACAATGATCACAAACAACATTAGTTTGAATAGCATTAACATTCATTTTACCTAGTTGTTGAGACAAAGTTGTCATTTGTGCCGCCAATGAGGTAATAGAATCAAGTTCTAAAACTCCAGTTGCCTTTCTTGGCATTGCTCTTTCTGGAGGCCATTGATAGTTGTTGGATGCCAATTCTTCTAGAAGTTCATAGGCTGCCTCATGAGTTTTACTCATTAAAGCTCCACCAGCTGCTACATCAACCATAGACCTGTTTGTAGCTCCTAGACCATTGTAGAATGTTTGCACTTGAAGCCATGCTGGAAGGTCATGATGAGGACACCTTCGCAATAAATCTTTGTACCTCTCCCATGATTCATATAATGATTCACCCTCAAATTGGATGAACGTGGTGATATCATTCCTTAGCTTTGCTGTCTTTGCAGGAGGGAAATATTTTGCTAAGAATTTTTGTGCCAACTCCTCCCATGTAGTAATGATGCCAGGTGGCAAAGAATTCAACCAAACTTTTGCTTTATCCCTAAGTGAGAAGGGAAAAAGCCTTAGTCGAATCGCATCATCTGTCACTCCGTTATGTTTAAAAGTATCACAAATTTCCAAGAAATTTGTAATATGGACATTAGGATCCTCTTGTGACAGCCCCCCGAACTGGACAGTCTGTTGTATCATCTGAATGATGGCCGGCTTGATCTCAAAATTATTGGCTTGTATGGTTGGCCTCCTTATGCTTGATGTAGCTCCATTTACCGAGGGCGTAGCAGAATCTCTTAACGCCTTTTGCTCTTGATCGGCCATATTAAATAGAGATGTGTTGGCCTCTTTCTTCTTTTCTTTCTTGAGCTGATGTAAGGTTCTTTCAATTTCAGGATCAAAGAGTGTATGCTCTAATGGTTTAGATCGGGTCATGCACTTCTAATTCCTGAAAAGAAAGGAAACAAACTCAGATGCACCTAATTTAATAATTTTTTTTTGATTAAATAAAATAAAATCCAAAGTAGTAAATATCTAGCTAGTATCAATATCAATAACAAATAGTTAATCCCCGGCAACGGCGCCAAAAACTTGTTCACGTAAAATAATTTGCAAGCGCACAGAATCGTAACAAGTAGTAAAGTGTTTTTAGAAAGCGAGTGTTGAACCCACAAGGATTAACTATGTTATTGAGTACCAAAATTCACTAAATTAATTACTATTTGGAAAAATCGAAAATAAATGGAACGTTCTATTCTCTGAATTAAATTAAACTATTTAATAAAAATAAATCTACGAATAAAAAGAATTAACAAGGCGTAAAAAACCTAACAGTGTAAAAATATGATAAGAATGGATCTAGAGCAGTTGATTTCACCTAACAAATCCCACACAATTTATCCTTCCTAATTATTAAATTCTAATAATCTCCTGTTGATGATAAAAAATTCCTTAAGTATTCAATATCTTCTCTCGAATAATATCAAAAATATCTTCAACTAACAATTCCATATCTCTATGTGAATTTAATTAATTGGAGACTCATTACGTACTTTGAATTTTTTGAAAAATCACACTAGTCGCGGTAAAGCATCTCTACTTTCGCTCAACTAATGGTGTTTAATTCTAGAACTAAAATAACAAATCACCTCTCGGTCTCATTGTAATTCAATTTATCAAACTATAATTTGTAAAAAATAGTAAGCATTAAGAATAAGAATTAAACACTCAATCATGGAAATATTAAAAATAAAATAACTCAGAAAATAAATTGTGTGTTCATTGCTAGACTACATCACTGCTCTAAAAAAATAAAATTTAGTTCATAATAAAATTGAAAAGAAAACAAATAAAACTTATGTCTTTCATTTGCATTGGTTGATCAACATGAAGCTCTCGCCTTTGTCCTCAGATCCTCCTCTTCATAAAGACTCCCAAAACCAAATTCTTCTATGCGGTAGCCCCCTTTTTCCTCTCAGGTTTCTCCCCCCTTCATTTTACCCTAAATAGCCTTTAAATGGGTCAAGGAATCCTATTACAAGTTGAATTCCCGTTTGGAGAAAATCCCAGATTTTTAGGCTTCATTTAACCAACGATTTTGGCCCATTTAACTTCAAAATTCGGACTTTTGGTAAACTAAAACGTTGTAGCCCTTTAAGTTAACTTTTCAGCCCAACTTGAATCATCTCGATTGGACGTTTGAGCCGAAAGTTATGCGAAAAATGCTAACTGATGTGCGGGCTGGAATCCTAATCCGAATTGGACTTAAATTTAATTGGGTCTTCAAGTCAACCAATTTACATCCACAAAGATGTGGATTAATCTGAAATCTTCTCAATCCTTCAACGTACAAGTGAATAGATAAATATAAGTAAAAAATCAAATCAAATCAAAAGAAATAAAGGAAAACTAACAATTTTAATAAATAAGAGGATAATAAAAATCATGTAAAAATTACATTTATCACTTTTCTAAAACCTTGTATAACTTTGTGTAGGCTATGTGGATTTCATCTTGCTCATCCATCTTTTCAAACGTAGACTCCACCAATTCCTCTTCTTCATCCACATCTTCAACAATCCCTTCAGTAGGATTTATGGTGGCAGTGAAGGCATTTAGGATTCCATCATCCTCATTATCGGAGTCATCCTCCGGCTCAGTATCGCTCAATGTAGCAGCAAGTGCCTTACTCTTCCCAATAGTCTTGAGATACGTAGGGCACTCTTATTTCATGTGACCAAACCTTGATGCCCAAAGCATTTTAGTCCTGAGGAAATAGTGTACTGACCACCATTCTTAGCATCCTTCTTCCTTTTGTCTTGGCTCTTGATCTATGAAGAACTGGATTGCTTTCGGTTCTTGTCAAATCCTTTTCCGTTGGCATTCTTCATAAACTTCTTAAACTGCCTCGTAATATAGGATTTCATCTTATAATCTTCATCACCTGAAGACTTATCAGTGTCACTACTCTTAGCTTTTAAAGCCATGCTCTTGCCCTTGCTTGATTTCCCTATCGTTGTCAAACCCAACTCATAGGTCTGTAGATTTCCAACCAGCTCAGTCAAAGGAATTTTACCGATGTCCTTTGATTTCTTAATGGTAGTAATCTTGGCATGGAATCTCTCGAGTAGAGATCTGAGCACCTTTCTCACAATCTTGGGTTTAGGAATGGTTTCCCCAAGATTAAAGGCTGAGTTCACTATGTCCTTGAGTTTAGCATAGAACTCAACGAACAACTCATCCTCCTCCATTTTGATCTCTTCAAAGCTTGTAGTGAGCCTCTGAAGTGTTGAATCCTTGATAGCCTTGGTTCCCTCATAGGTTGTTTGGAGGATGGCCCATGCTTTCTTAGCAGTTTCAGTGGAGGATATCTTCTTGAACTCCTCATTTGTGACTACACTGAATAGAGCATTCAATGCCCTACTGTTGAAGTTTGCCGCCTTGATCTTCGCATCATCCCTGTCGGTCGGCGCTTCTGTAGGCTTGGTCCAGCCTATCTCTACAGCTTGCCACACCTTTTCATCTAATGACTGTGAGAAGCTCTCATGTGTACTTTCTAGTATGCATAGTTAGTGCCATTAAATAAAGGAGGTATAATAAGAGAATGTCCCCTATCCATGACAAACAGGGGTCAATGGATCACACAGTAAAGATTAAAACATAATTAGAGTGTGCCTACTCTGATAGCACTGGATAGGCCAAGAATTTATTGACTCCTTGTGATGAATTAATTGATTAATTAGCTAAGTTTAATAATTAATCCAATTAACATGCAAAATGCGTGATAGCACAAACAAATCACCAATTACCTAAAGTGATGTAGAAATTAAATTAACACGGTGGTTTGTTTATGAATGGGGAAAACCTACACGGAAAAATCCCCACCGGGTAATTTTAAGGTTACCACTACCAAGAATCCACTATTATCAAAACAAACGGTTAAAAGTAAAGGAATCCTAGTACCTTATACCAACCTACAGTTGAACCTTTATCCCAATACCCAATTGGACTTGTTTTGTAGTGACAATCTCTCCTTTTCAATGCACGGCTTCCAGTACGTGACTAACCAATAGATACACGGATCCTAGTACGTAACTTAATCACCAACGTCAGAAAGATGTTGGCTACAAAGTTCTTCAGTTCATCACACGATGAAGATCAAAACCCTAAGGTGTACAAACACAGCAACTTTTTCAAGAGAAAGATGAATTAGGGCAAATTCTATCTCTGGTCACAATTTGCATGAACAAAACTTTGCTTCTCACTTACGCAACCCTTGACGGCCCTTAAAATAATCCTTATATATGTTTAGGGTTGTGAGAAAAGAATGCCTAAACATGTACCCAAGGATTGGATGCAAAACAGAACTGAAAAATCTATTTTTCATAAACCTTGATAGATAGCCATCTATCGAGCTAGCTGTTGAGACACGGGCTGAAACAACTTTTAAATCTCGATAGATGCTAGTTGTCAAGTTTTAAAATCTAGCACTTTCTCAATTGATTCTTCGACAGACTTGCATGGCTTTAACACTTGAACTTGAAACCTTGTTCCTTGAAGTATTGAACACGTCCTAGATCTACCTAATTGCAAGTAAAGTGCATTTTGTCAAAAGATTAGCCAATTACATAAAATATTGACATATGTTCCTAACATTGAATCACATATGTCCTAACAATTCCCCTAAATCAAATCTATCATAAACCAATAAGAATGCGATTAGTAATATTAAAATTCAAAGATCAAGGCCAGAAAAAGCCCTAATCAAATAAAATTGACTTGAGGATGTTTTGTGAAAAAACTCCTTCTTTGATTCACTATTTCTATTGAATCTTAGTGTTTTCCCGTGGGATTTCTATACTTTTTTAAAGGTACCATGTATAGCTATTTATACTGTGAAAATGGGGGTTTGGAACGACTCCCAGACGAAGTGGGATTCGTTCCAAACCTTAGTCTTTAATGCAAAAAACTTACCTTAACTGGTGCTTCTGAAACCCTACCTGTGCGCGCATGCTCTTGCCTATGTACATAGGCTCATGTGTTGCATATGTAGGCTTAAGGTTTCTTTTGGCCTTTATTTTTCGAAAATAGATTTTTAGCTCATTAAAAAGTTATATTTTCAATTTTAACATCTCTCAAGTCAATCTGTAATCTAATTGGATGATAAACCAACCTTGGTCTCAGAATTTTAGGATCATTGGAAAATGGGGGCCCGAGTCATAAGGGATACAAAATGCAGTGTCTACACTCGAGCAAAGCATATGTTGAGTCTAGTAATAGAATAATATTATTTTTTTATATACTATATTTAACTCTTTATAAGCCAGGATAACATTTAACAATCAAATAGAAAATAAATAAAAAAAATAAAACACAAACTCAAAACACAAAACTAAATCGCATTAATCCAAAGTAGAGTTCTAAAAAACACAAATTTATCAACCTAAAGTAAAGATGCAAGGAAAATTAAAAAAAAAAAAAAAAAAACCACCAAAAAATTGAGAGAGAGATAGAGAGAGAAAAATAACATTTTTTGTGAGGAAAAATTATGAATGGAAGAAATAGTGACAAATTTGCATTATTTTAAAAAACTGGATCGGAATGGCTGGTTTAATTGGGAACTAGAACTTAATCCGGTCTGGTTATTATTAAAAACCAAAAATTAAGAAAAAAAAAATCAAGAAAAACCAAAAAACCAGTACACAAAAAAGATAGAGATTTTGTTTTAGATTTAAGAAAGAAGAGACATTTTTATTTTGAAGATGCTATCAAGTCTGAAGTGGTGAAGCCTAAGACACCTATAATAACTCCAAAAACATCAAATTTACTATATATGAGTTGACTCAGTTGAGGAAGAAACCCAAAGAAAAGTAGGTAGAATCTGTCCACTTTAGTTTAAGAGCTTTGCTTAAAGCTCTTGCACATGCACTGATCCACATATTGTCATATTGGAGAGAGAGAGAGAGAGAGATGAAAAATTAGCAAAGAGTGAAAGTAGAAACTAGAAACATAAGTAATTTGCAGGCTAGCGTGCATTTGGGAGACAATAACATTAGTTAGCATGCGTTAGAAATGATTCAGTAAAGTAGCATCTCGAGTTTTATTGGCTCGAGTTTAATATGAAACTAGAGTCGCAAAGACTCGAGTTCCACCTGCTGATTTGGAGGTTTTTTGCCACATAGATCTCGATTCTTAGACTAGAGTTTGTAAAAAGTAAACCTGAGTCTGTAGGACTTAATTTCTATAGATTAAGATTAGATCCAGAATAGAGGATTAGAGAGATCAAAGGAATAGAGGACCAGATCAGATCCAAAACAGAGGACTAGGTCAAGAAGAAGAAGAAGAAAAAGAAGTAGAAGAAGCGGAGAGGAAGAAGAACAGAGGACCAGATCAGGCAGGAAAAAGAAGAATCATATCTAGAAGGAAGAAGAAAGAAACTGAGGAAGAAAAGAACTGAGGAAGAAGAAGAGGTCTATTTGTGGATGTGGAGAATGGGAACTCGAGTTTTAAATACTCAATTTCCACGTGGATTTTTTTCCACATCAAACTGCCATCACATGTAACTCGAGTCTTAGAAACTCAAGTTCAACCTTTGAACTCGAGTTTTAGAGTCTTGAGATGCTAGTTTGCTACATGGTTTTGCAAACATGACAACTAATTAAAATATTTCAAAAATAATGTTAAATGCAAAAATAATTCCTTGAAATAGGTACTGAACTATTAATTAACCAAGGTGTGATGTAGGATTTCAAAATGTGTGGTGTATGGGGTATCAACGTGTAAGGGTGGATATGTGGTGGGAAAGAAATATCAAGCAAGCAATGAGATTGCTACTCACTGGTGACTTTTGTTATTTGAAAAATAAAAGAATAACTAAAATACTTTTTGTAGTGGGCTTGGGTTTGGCTTTCTCTCTCTCTCTCTCTCTGATAGGCCACAAACTGAATGACCCTTTATGATTAAACCAATTAATTAATTAGCCAAGTTATTAATTAATCAATTAATCATGCAAACGCGTGGAAGCATAAACAAATCACCAATAAACTAAATATGCAGCGGAAATTAAATGACATGGTGATTTGTTTACGAATGGGGAAAACCCTTACGGCAAAAACCCTACCACGTGATTTTCAGGTCACCACTCCCGAAACTCCACTATTATCACAACAAGCAGTTATAAGTAAAGGAATCCCAAGTACCTTACCAACCTACAGTTAAACCCTTACCCCAATACCCAATTGGACTTGTTCTGTAGTGACAGTTTCTCCTTTTGATGCACGACTCCCAAGTACGTGACTAACCAATGTGCGGATCCTAGTACGCGACTTCAAACACCAACTGAAAGAGAGGTTGGCTACAAAGTTCTTCAGTTCATCCTACACGATGAAGATCAAGAAGATGCTTGGTCACAAAACCCAAATGTGCAAATACACAGCAACTTCTTCAGAAGAGATGAACTAGGGCAAGAACTTCATCTCCGGTCACAATTTGCTTCAACAGAGTTTTCTCAATGCTTGTGCAACTTGTGAACTCTTTGACGGCCCTAAAAACAATCTTTTTATATGTCTAGGGTTAGAAGAAAAGAAGGCCTAAAGACACATTCACGGATCCCAAGAAATCAAATTAGAATTCTGAATTTTTTAAATCTCGACAGATAGGAGGTGTCGAGAAGCTGTCGAGCAGGTGTCGAGTTTTAATGAAATTGCACTATCAGCTTGTTTTTCTTAGATAGACTTGATAACTTCAACACTTGATCTTGAAACCTTGTTTCTTAAAGTATTAAAAACACCTAGAACTACCCAATTACAAGTAGAGTGCGTTTTGTCAAAAGGATTAGCCAATTACATAAAAGATTGACATATGTTCTTAATGAGTGAACTACATATGTCCTAACAATCTCCCCCTTTGGCAATCCGTGACAAAACCACAACAAACAAATGAACATATGAGAGAAGTCATAAATCACTCAAATCATATTCACTTGTTGAATACAATAAAATCTATCCTAACACAAACCCCTGAAAAACTTTGCAAGAAAAGAGTTTATGACAAGTAGACTTTGACAACCTGTATTTCTGAAACACTTTAAACAAAACTCATTAAGGCATCTTGTGTGAAGCAGAAATAATAGATTGCATACAAATATAAGAATCATGTGTATAAAGATAGAAAAGAAACAACACATGTAGAGATAGGTGAAGAAAAACATACATCCACATATAATGAATATAAGTACAATGTATGTAAAACTGGTCACAAGACCTCATACACAAGAACAATGTATCTAAAAAGAAAGAAAAAAAAAAGATACATCATATCCTCACTACATCCCTCAAGTATCAACACTCCCCCTAACAAAAATGTCCTATACTGTACTAACTCTCCCCCTAAGATGACTACGCTCATATCCCAAAACTACTCCCCCTTTTTGTCACGAGTGACAAAGGATAGAGTGTCAAGTAGACATCTCATCAGTAGAGCTAGCATCTCCATCATCATCATCCGAAGCATCATCGTCCTCGTCATCATCATCCTCAGAATCAGAAGCCGCTGGAGGAGGTGGTGACGGAGTAGCCTCAGGGGCAAAACCACCCATGGTCGTCTGCCGTCGTGCAATACGACCAACACGAATATTCACCTGATACAACTCAGTGGAGAGTGTATCAAGGCGAGCATCCATGCACTGCAGCTGCGCCATGATGTCTCCAGGTGAAACATCGCTCATAGAGGAAGAAGGAGCAGATGTAGAAGGAGCAGATCCGGATGGAGCTGAACGGGAGGGAGGAGTGGAATCTTGCTGTCTAGACCTAAACTGAGCCTCACTACGTTTTACGGTAGCGGCATCTATGGCACAAATGTGTGTGAAAGGGTCAGATACGGGAAAAGGAATGGAAAAATGGCGTAGAATCCTCGTGATAGCAGAAGGAAAGATGAGCTTATCATGGGTCACCACATCCAAATGAACATCTATGATAGACAAAATGAAATGAGAAGGAAAGTCTATGGTAAGATGCTCAAGAAGGGATAACAAAAATCGGGCATGAGGCTCTGTGATGGAGTTGTAGTGAGAAAGTGGATGGAGTACAAAAGTCATCACCATGTTTAGGAATCTAGGACCTTTAGCAAAAGGCTTACATGATGTGAACTGACGCTCACCCCACTCCAAAGGGCGCTCACAGAAAGCAGAAATGAGTTCATCTTTGGACACAGTCCTCAGACGATCACAAGAAGGATAGTCAGGAAAGTCTATCCTAGGAACCCTAAGCATATCCGCAACTAGCTGTGGTGTGACAGGAATGCGCGTGCCTCAAATGCGAGTAAAAAAGAGAGGTACTGAACGATCAATCCCATGCATGTTGGAGTAAAACTCCTGAATGAACACGAGAGGACATGTGACCGGGACGTCACACAGTGACTCCTATCCCCTACTGTGAATGACAGAGGGATGGTCAGTGTCGGCGAAGTTCGCCAAAATGACTTGGCATTCTAAATGAACACCTCGTTTAGAAAAGTTCTCCGAAAATGCCTTGTGGGCATCATCATCACGGAACTGAAGATTACGAGGAGTAGAATCAGAAGATGAAGAAGCTTCAGAACGTAGAGGGTTCCAAGCCGGAGTAGATTTACGCTTAGGTGCCATAGACACTACTAACGTAAACAGAATTAGAGAGAGAGAGAGAGAAAGAGACAATCAGAAAAGTCCCAAAGCAATTCAAATATATGAAATATATTGAATAGAGAGTACGTATGCATGGGGATGCATGAACATGTGACATGCAACAAAAATTTCATCATGGGCCCAGCCCAATCCAAACCTACCAGCACACAAACATAGTTCACACATCTAAATGCATGAAAATACCATTCTAATGCAAATGTGATGCAATGTATGACGTTTTGAACACATTTAATGGAAAAGCCATCCCAAAATTTCAAGAAAAACTCATTAATTTTTCAAAACCCCTAAAATTTTTCAAAACCCCAAAACCTAAGATTCAAAACATGAAATGCATGAAGAATGAAGGAAAAAGAGATCATACCAAGTGATTTGAAGCAAGGAAGGGCCGAAAATCACTTGGGTTAAAGGTTTTGAGTGAGAAAACTGGGTTTGGGAGATGAACAGATGCGGACAGATTGAGAGAGATCGAGAAAATAAGAACCGGATCGCAGAGGAGGCTTATATAGGAACCTCAATAATTCTCAACAGATAAGGTATCGAGAGGTGTCGAGCCATTTGTTGAGGAAGGTGTCGAGAAAAAGCACGTCGACAACTGAAGGTGTCGAAGAGGTGTCGAGGAATGAACACCAGAACTAAGAATAGAAGCTCGATCGATCGACTAGGTGTCGAGAAGGTATCGAGGAGACAGAAACTTTCTTGATCGATCCACTAGGTGTCGAGGAGATGTTGAGATTGCGATAAGAAAAAGCTTGAGAAGCTTGACAGATAGCTAGGTATCGGAGAGGTGTCGAGCTTGCTTTTTAAAACAATTTTTCAAGAAGTGAAAAAGACAGACATGAATGCAATCCTACATAAACCTCAACCAATGATCCAATCAACATATTAAGCTCTCAAAAACATCTCTCATCAAACATTTTAAGCACATGGTTCCTCAGAAACACACACACACACACTAAACAAGTCTAACCAATTTTATATTTCGAAAAGAAGTCAAGACAGTTTAGTGAGCATACATTAGCACATGTAAACACTTGTGATGGCCAAATCACATTGTACCTGCACATGTATCAAGAGTAGTAAAAAATATTGCGTGTTGTGTGTGAAAAACATCGCGAGATTGCATATGTGTATACATGTTACGACGATCTGAGATATGAGAAAATAACTTTAACTCACACACAATCATAACTGTTTGATGGGGACTATCACCTTTGAGGTACATTCTATAACTCCCACATCTCCTAGAAAACACGCTTGCAATCATATTTAAAGCACTTTAATCTTTTTGCTTTTTATTTTCTTTGCATATTTTCTTTTAAGCATATCATGCATGGGCATATATGAGAGAAAAAAGAAATACCCAACATGTTAAGCATAGACATTGCACTTTTGCTGTGCTGAAGCATACGGATGTCTTTGACATTACACTTTTGCTATGCCGAGGCATACAGGTGTCTATGACACTGCACTTTTGCTATGCCGAAGTATACAGGTATCTTATTATGATTGGCGGGCAATAGTGGTGAGATGGTTATTTATGCCTTTCTCTTAAAATTTTCTAGTCCTACAGGTCAAAAAGAGTGATATGAGTGTTAAGTTCAAGAGATGACTTAATCTTATTCATCACAAACAAGAGCCACAAATCTCACTTGCTTAGTTGTGCATAGAGATGCTCATCTAAGTTACAAGAGATACAAAGTTTAGAAAACTTTGTTTCAACGGCCATCCAAGGTACACAAGTACCAATGTACACAAAACACACACTGTTTTTGTATTTTTCAATTTTTCAATTTTTTTTATTATTTTTATACCAAAAACAAAATAGCCAAAACTGAAAATAAACAAACAAAAACAAGAAGATAGAAGAAAGTGATAACATCACTTAGAGTCCTTTTTCTTCCACACCTTGGAAGAACTTGTTCAAGTTCGAAAGGAACATGAGGCCTTTCAGAAGATCTCCAAGAGGAGCAAGAGAGGATTGAAGTTGATTTTGGCTTCCAGATGCTATCATGCCGTTGCTCTGTTGAGTGGCTAGCCACTTGTAGCAATTTGGTCGAGTATGACCGGTAGCTCCACAATAATGACAAAGATGCTGCTTCTTCTGTTTAGGCTTTTGAGAGTTAGCCTTCTTAGCCCTAGGGTTTTTAACATCTTTCTTATCCTGCTTAGGTGGTGCTCCTAAGATAGATTTACCATTGTCTAGATTCTCACTAACTAATTCAGTTTTAACATTAGTGTTTTCAATTTTAGTATTATTAGCAGGAGAAACAAAAACAGTAGCACTAGTAGAAGCGGTATTAGAGGAAGAAAGACCATACCCTAAACCTGTTCGATTTGAGGCAGATTTCTGATTGCTAAGCATCTTATCAAGCTTTGCACTTGAAGTCCTCTCCAATTGAGCTCTAACTTGAAACAGCTCGGCTTCAAGCTTCTTGGTCTTCTTAGCCAAGAAATTGTTCTCAAACCTCAGTGCACCAATCGTTTGATTTGCTTCATTAAACTTTGTGGAAAGTTCTTCACGATCAAGTTCCACATCACTGAGCTTCTTGGTGGCCAGCCTATACAGTTTCTCGTGCTTTTCAGAGAGCTTGTATAGTTTCTCATAGGCTGAATGAATATCATCTTGATCATCCATCTTCTCACACTTAGAATCCACCAATTCTTCTTCTTCTTCCACTTTATCAACAATCCCTTCAGTAGGATTGACTGTGGCAGTGAAGGCATTTAAGATTCCGTCATCCTCATTGTCGGAATCATCTTCAGACTCAGTGTCACTTAAGGTTGCAGCACGTGCCTTACTCTTCCCAATGCTCTTGAGATATGTGGGGCATTCATGCTTCATGTGACCAGATCCATGACATCCAAAGCACTTTGGTCCTGCAGGAACAGTGTACTGACCGCCATCCTTAGCATCCTTTTTTCCTTTGTCTTGCCCCTTAAATTGAAAGGAACTAGATTGTCTGCGGTCCTTGTTGAATCTCCTTCCATTGGCATTCTTCATAAACTTCTTGAACTGCCTTGTAATGTAAGACTTCATCTTGGAATCTTCATCATCGGAAGACTCATCTATATCACTGCTCTTTACCTTCAAGGCCATGCTCTTGCCTTTACTCGACTTGCCAATCCTAGATAACCCTAGCTCATAGGTCTGCAAGTTTCCAACCAGCTCAGTCAAAGGAATCTTGTCAATATCCTTTGATTCCTCTATCACTGTGATCTTGGCATGGAATCTCTCAGGTAGAGATCTGAGCACTTTCCTCACAATCTTGGGTTCAAGGATGGTTTCCCAAGATTGAAAGCTGAGTTCACTATGTCCTTGAGCTTGGCATAGAACTCATCAAACGACTCATCCTCCTCCATCTTAATATCTTCAAAGCTTGTAGTGAGCCTCTGAAGCTTTGAATCTTTGACAACCTTTGTTCCTTTATAGGTTGTCTGAAGGATGGTACACGCCTCCTTAGCTGTTTCAGTTGAGGATATCTTCTTGAACTCCTCATTGGTGACCGCACTGAACAACGCATTCAATGCCCTACTGTTGAAGTTTTCCGCCTTAATCTTGGCTTCATCCCAATCGACCGGCGCTTCCTTTGGCTTAGTCCAGCCAATCTCTATAGCTTGCCACACTTTTTCATCTAAAGGAGGTATGATTAATGATTGTCCTCTATCCATGACAAACAGGGGTCAATGGATCAACACAGCAAAGATTAAACCTAATCAGAGTGTGCCTGCTCTGATACCACTTGATAGGCCATAAACTGAATGACCCCTTGTGATTAAACTAATTAATTAATTAGCCAAGTTATTAGTTAATCAATTAATCATGCAAACGCGTGGAAGCACAAACAAATCACCAATAAACTAAATATGCAGCGAAAATTAAATGACACGGTGTTTTGTTTACAAATGGGGAAAACTCTTACGGCAAAAACCCCACCGAGTGATTTTCAGGTCACCACTCCTGAAATTGCACTATTATCACAACAAACGGTTACAAGTAAAGGAATCCCAAGTACCTTACCAACCTACAGTTGAACTCTTACCCCAATACCCAATTGGACTTGTTCTGTAGTGACAGTTTTCCCTTTTGATGCACAGCTCCTAAGTACGTGACTAACTAATGTGCGGATCCCAGTACGCGACTTCAAACACCAACTGAAAGAGAGGTTGGCTGCAAAGTTTTTCAGTTCATCCTACACGATGAAGATCAAGAAGATGCTTGGTCACAAAATCCAAAGGTGCAAATACACAGCAACTTCTTTAGAAGAGATGAATTAGGGCAAGAACTTCATATCCGGTCACAATTTGCTTCAACAGAGTTTTCTCAATACTTGTGCAACTTGTGAACTCTTTGACAGCTCTAAAAACAATCCTTTTATATGTCTAGGGTTAGGAGAAAAGAAGGCCCAAAGAAACATTCACGGATCCCAAGAAATCAGATCAGAATTCTAAATTTCTTAAATCTCGACAGATAGGAGGTGTCGAGAAGCTGTCGAGCAGGTGTCGAGCTTACGGGCTTGAATAGCTTTGTTAAGCTCGATAGATGCAGCTGTCGAGAAGGTGTTGAGCTTTAATGAAATTGCACTATCAGCTTGTTTTTTTTTGACAGACTTGGTGACTTCAACACTTGATCTTGAAACCTTGTTTCTTGAAGTATTAAAAACACCTAGAACTACCCAATTACAAGTAGAGTGCGTTTTGTCAAAATGATTAGCCAATTACATAAAAGAATGACATATGTTCTTAATGAGTGAACTATATATGTCCTAACACACACACACACACACACACACACACACACTTTCTCTCTCTCTCTCTCTCTCTCTCTCTATATATATATATATATATATATGTTGTTAAGTGGTGTCTAAAAGTTGGTAAGTTAAGGTTTAATGTTTTACTATTGTTTAATTTTTTTAAGTTAAAATGATTAGTTATAAAAGTATTATTTTTATTTATTTTTTATAATTTTATAATAATTAATTGATTTTTTATGATATCATTAGTTTGATCATTGGTTCAATCTCGGTCCGACCATAGAATCGAAAACCATTCCCTATTTTGGCTTTTTTGATTGTACTGGTTTTTAAAACTATGCAAATTTATAGTAAAAATGTGTAAATAAGAAGAGACAAAATAAAGTAAAGAAAAGAGTGATATTAATGTAGATGGGTGGTGGAGAGATGAAAATGTAAGGGAGGGAGAATGTTGGAAAAAATGTAAATATTAAAAAAATAAATAAAAATAGTAAATGTTAAAAACAATTATAGGAAAATTGGAAAAAAAAAATGATAATAACATAGATGCTGATGTAGTTCAACTGGAGCGTAACAATATTAAATACTACACTTTAGTTTTTAGATATATATATACACACACACATATATATATAGATACTTTAGCAGCATAGGAAATTAAATTTAAATTTTGAGAACCCTGAACAATTCATTTTTAGTAATAGGTATTCATTGTTTGAACTTGTTCACTACCGTTTAAGCTTGTGCATAAGTGAAAATAAGAAGAATTGAGTTACTATTAACAAATAGATGTGAAATTTCTGCTGAAAACAGAATACAACACTGAAAAATGGAAGAGGTTTCTACAATCTAATATTTTCTGCATTTGCAGTTCCAGCAGCACTGACAGCTCCAACACCTTACATTTTGTTAGGACATATGTGTTTTCACTTGTTAAGAACATATGTCACTTATTAATGTAAATTGACTAATCCTTTTGACAAAACGCACTCTACTTGTAATTGGGTAGTTCTAGGTGTTTTTAATACTTCAAGAAACAAGGTTTCAAGATCAAGTGTTGAAGTCATCAAGTCTGTCCAAGAAAAACAAGCTGAAGTGCAAAATCATTAAAGCTCGACACCTACTCGATAGCTCATCGACACCTGCTATCTGTCGAGATTTAAGAAAATCAGAATTCTGATCTGATTTCTTGGGATCCGTGAATATGTCTTTGGGCCTTCTTTTCTCTTAACCCTAGACATATAAAAGGATTATTTTAAGAGCCGTCAAACTGTACACAAGTTGCACAAGCATTGAGCAAACTCTGTTCAAGCAATTTGTGATCAAAGACGAAGTTCTTGACCTAGTTCATCTTCTCTGAAGAAGTTGCTGTGTATTTGCACCAAAAGATTTTGTAACCAAGCATCTTCCTGATCTTCATCGTGTAGGATAAACTGAAGAACTTTGCAACCAACCTCTCTTTCTAAGTTGGTGTTTGAAGTCGCGTACTGGGATCCGCACATTGGTTAGTCACGTACTTGAGAGCCGTGCATCGAAAGGGGGAACTGTCATTACAGAACAAGTCCAATTGGGTATTGGGGTAAGGGTTCAAGTGTAGGTTGGTAAGGTACTTGAGATTCTTTTACTTGTAACCGCTTGATTTGATAATAGTGGAATTTTGGGAGTGATGACCTGAAAATCACCCGGTGGGGTTTTTGCCGTAAGGGTTTTCCTCATTCGTAAACAAATCACCGTGTTATTTATTTTCCGCTGCATAACTAGTTAATTGGTGATTTGTTTGTGCTTCCACGTATTTGCATGTTAAATTGATTAATTAATAACTTGGCTAATTAATTAATTGGTTTAATTACAAGGGGTCATTCAGTTTGTGGCCTATCACATTTGAATTTTGAAAAACTGCCTAACTTAAATCAATTAAGTTAAACTCGATTCAGATCTATAAAACTTGGTATTAGGTGGCTTTTATAGAGGGCCTTACTTACTCTAATATGTAGCTCCAATACATCAAAATTCTTCCCACGGGGTACTAGCATGAGTACTTCTATTGAATTCATGTTTGAAATCAATTTGTCACCAAATATATATATATATATATATCAATGACAGCGGCTGCGAAGATCGTATTTTCTCATAACAGAAGAGGTCAGATTCGCATTCTCTCCTGTATCTTCTTTTGGTGGCATATAGTCAGAAACCCTGAGATGCTCTATGCCATTTGGTATCCTAGTGTCAATCCATTGAGATCAGTCAACATCGCTATCTGCATCCCAAGATTTAACCTTGTTGATTAGATCTTGTCTCATCTCATAATTTAACCTCTCAAAGTCCCTGCAAAATGGTGATGACACTTCCTTTACATGCATAACAAAAATTTGGATTAACCTAAATTTTGCTTGCATCAAATCTTTTTTGACTTACCTGTATGTAAAAATGGCATGTAGAATCTGAACAGAAGCAATAATAACGAAGAACGATCTTATTTGATTGATCAACCATGTTTGTTGGTCAATACCCATTGGCACAAATCAAGGTATAGCAAATTCAATTAATAATTAATGCAGCACATAGATGATAGACCTGTAAGAAAAATTCATTAACATTAGAGCTCTTGTAAGAAAATATATATACTTTCACATACCTTAGAATACAAAGGTAAATAAACTTACCAATATGAAGCTGGGACCTGACATTCTAAGTTGGCTTTGTACTAGTGAGCACAAGTATAAATATTGATATAGAGTACATAAAGGCAGCTTTGATTAATCGTGACTCGAGCAATAAGGCATTGTGCAAGACAAACAGCTTATCTAAAGCAAGAAACATTGTTGCTTGCTTTTGTTCAAAAGCATCCTGCATAATTCAAATTTGATTTCTCAAGATGAGAAACCAATTCAAGAACTTACATGGGAGACTGGATTTCTTAAAAAATACAAGATAAAGACAAACACACCTGAGCTGCCAATATAGACATTGATTTTTCAAACAGATGGTCATGGGCTTGTTGAATCTGTTCCTGTTGCCGAACAAGCTCTTCTTGCTGTTCATGTCCAAATTTAGCTAACTTTTGCAAGATAGTTCTGCAAATTTTATATCAAATGACTCAGTAGTCAGTAGATAAATTACGCACATCCAATATAAGTTTACCTGCATGACTCTACTGCCTAATTTGCGTTTACCTGCTCTCTTCTAGTGCTTGACACTGAAATTCGGACAGCAAGTGAAGCCCTTGAAGTTTATTTTGTTATCTAAGGAGATTCCGGATACATTCCCAATATCTTCAGCTTTGTTTTGCAGCTTAGTCATCTTCATATACATTGCATCTCCCACTTTGTTATTGTCTTCTCAATTTCACCAGTCTCATTTTGTAGATTGTGTATTCCCATACCAAGGTTATTGTGATACTCATGAATCATTATTGTTTGTTCATTTAAACCCCTTAAAGCAGATTGTTTAACTTAATATATTAGCCAAGTAGTTACTCAGGTTAATTATTCAGATTTAGATTAAACAACTGTTAGGTTCTAAGGATTTAGGATCTAAATGTTTTAGAACTTCAATGTGTAATGTTGGCAAACCATGATTAAAACTTAGAGTCTAGAATTAGGCGGCTCAAAATATGTTTATTGTAAAGTTGGAATCGAGTAATTGCAAAAAAGTACGATTAACTTTCTGCAATGCTTGATCGATAAAAAATTAGACTCGATCGATTGAAGCTTGTGCAGATTGTTTTTCTGCAGATTTTTTCAACTCAGCCCAAGCCCATATGATGTATAGGGTGTTTGCTTTTAGACCCCTTAAAACACAACTGGATTAACCTAGTTAATTAGACAAGTTATTACTTAGTCCAAATTTCAAATCTAGGTTAACACAATTATATAATCATATCAATGTAAACTGCAGAATATAAAGAACACAAAGATATGATGACCTAGAAAAATCAAACGGGTAAAAAACCTGGGGAGGATTTAACTTAGCTATCCTCAAGGTAAACCTGAATCTACTATGAAAGAATCGAAGTTTTACAATAGCGACTTAGACCACTAATATCCTATTGCTACCCACTAGTAGAAAACTTACTGACATGACCACGTGGAAGCTCCGAGACCACGAACTTTTTCTTTCTTGGATTCTCCAGCAAGTACAAGCACTCCCGCTTGCGTATCTTTAAGCTCTTTTGTGCAACAACTAAATGATCATCAAGCTCTCAATGAAACCTACTTCTTGATAATCCTAAGCATGTGTGAAGGCAACCACCTCTCAGATCTCACAAGAGATTCACACACATAGCAAATAGAGCAACGTCTAAAACGTGGATAGGGTTTGCCTTTTATACCTAGGGCAAAACATAAAACCCTACACGTCATATGGGCTTAGGGCTGCGTTGGAAATTCTGCAGAAAAAACAATCTGGCCGACTTTCGATTGATCGAGTCTAATTTTCGATCGATTGAGCCAAACCGAATTGCACAATGAATTCTGCAACAGCTCGATTCCAACTTTACATAGAAGACCTATACAAAATAATGGTTTGCCAACAATACAAATAAGACTAACATCTGTTTGATCATGGTTTGCCAACAATACAAATTAGAGTTCTAATACATTAGTTCCTAAGTACTTAGAACCTAATAAACTCCCCCTTTGGCAATCCATGAAAAAACACAAACACAATGCTCAAAGTTACAAGTAAAATCCCTTTACAAAATAATCCAACCTAACTACTATCCATCAGTTGTAAGTGTAGACAGCAGCACGACTAAATCAACCTGTATTTCCTGAAATACTCAACAAACGCATAAACGCATGTGTGAAAAATACAAGTAAAACAAAAATAAATTCTTGACTTCACAAAACACAAAATGAAGACATATATCATGAAAAACTCATAAATATAAATCAAAGAGCAGTGAAACAAGAAACATATATAACAATGTATCTCCCACTATCATGAACAGCCTAAAAACAATATATCAAGAGCCAAAAATGATACATACATAGTGAAGCCCCTAGATACAATCTAAACAACTCCACAAGCTCCAACTGACAAAAATCTCCCCCTAACTACACAAATCCTCTACAAGTATCCAAAACTACTTCCCCTTTTTGTGACGGAATGCCAAAGGGCAATCAGAGTCCATCATCAAAAGGAGGTGGCAAAGGTGAACGTTGACGATGCGCCAAATCTACTCGCAAAGCATGAAGCTCATCAAGCATGTCCACCAAAATCTGACCCTCAGCTGCCTGAACAGTCAAGACAGTCTCCAACGTACGACTAATGTCAAAGTCATCCGAAGTAGATGGCGGAGGAACAGCAGCAACAACAGCAGCACGATCAGCAGAGGCCTCATCAGTAGTAGTACTTGTAGAAGAAGGAGGGGGTGCGATACCAAAAGGCTCAACACGAGGGCGTTTAGAGCTCTCTCTCATATGAGCAACCCTTTGCCTAAGAAAAGAGGCACCTATGGGAGCAATTATGTGTATGGGCTCAGAAGCGGGGAAGTCATCTAGACCAAGATACAACAAAATCCTATGAATGAAAACAGGATGAAAAAGAGCATGAGCGGTAAAAGAACTCCTATAAACTTTGTTCAAAGAACAAAGAAACAGATGAGGAAAACTAATAGGAGCATCCGTAACAAGAGCGAACAAAAATGCACATCGCTCGAAAGGAATGGTGTGCAGATGAGTGATAGGCCATAAAGAATGACACGCTATCCTAAAGAAAATGTAGTGTAACTTAGTAAGCTCAACAATCGTGATCCGAGGACCAGAACTCCACTGGATAGAAGACCCAGTGATGTAAGACATGATGTCATCCAAGGGAGAGGGCTCATCATAGGGATAGACAGGGTGCTGGACCAACAGTATTCCAAAAGCATCAGCCACTACTCTAGGAGTAATAGTGAACTCTACACCTCGTATCCAACTTTTTACCAAAGTGTTGGAATCATAGACACGGATAGAGATGTTCTAGTAGAACTCTCTAATAAGGGTATCTGGTGGTGGAGGACCAATATCCAACAAAGGTAGCCAACCCCTATGCTTAAAGTTAGCCCTAATGGCTGGATCAAGCTCATCTAACAAAACTTTCCGCTCAGACCAAATCTTTCTCTTAACGTTCAGGGTCTCAAAGATCTCTGGATTTTTCTCACTTGGAAACTTCTCTCGATCAAAAGAAGGAGGAGAAGGTGAGGGGGTAGACCTATGGGCTCTAGTCTTCCTAGGCATGGTGCTAGACTAAGGACAAGACACAAGGATAAAGCCAAAAAGATCAAAGAGAAAAATCAAGGGTAGACTGCAAGTTAGCACCAAAAAAAATATAGAAATAACAATCTATATAATGCATGAACAGATAAATGTCATGATGCATGCTCTAATGCAGTGATAAACAAGTTCAATTTGAGTTTAGAATCACAAAATTAGCTTGAGAATAGAGTTTAGAACAAAAACCTTAAAATTTTGAAAAGCCACTTGTTTAATTTGTACCAAATTGACCAATTGATCAACACACAAGCTAGAAAACAGTTTATTATGATCAAATTAATCAATCTAACAAGCCAATTTTATCAATTAAACTCAATTTGAACAAAATCCCCAATTCGGATATATTTAAGCCCTAGAATTTTCAAATTCTCACAAATCAACAAATTGATCAAATTAAACCTTATAGATCATGTTTAAATCATCCCCCAACAAAAACCCATTGATCAGTTTCAACAAATTTGGCTTGAATCAACAAAAACCCCAAATATGCATAGGTTTGAAATCTCCCAATAAAAATGCATGAAACTTGAAAATAAACTCAAAAGGAAGGGTATAAATGTCTTACCGGCCTTTGGAGAGAGAAACCCTGCAAAAAGAATGATCGAAAATGACTAAAAATGGGATTGGAGCCTTGATTGACTTGTATGGAAAGAGAGAGATTTGAAATTTTTTTGAAAAAGTGGTTTGAACACGTCAAAATCAAACTTTAAAAAAAAACTCTCAATACGATTTTCAATTGATCGAAATTTAGTTCGATCAATCGAAAAAGACAGAGGCTGACCAAAACTTTTAATCGCAATTTCGATTGATCGAAGAACAGGTTCGATCGATCAAAATTGTAATAAAAATAAATTTTTGAAAAACAAAGGATTTTTATGCAAAAACTCCTCAAATCATTGAATTTTTAAAAATCAAATGCATGAGTATGAAATGAAATGTCTTTCAAAAACACAAGTTTTAAAACCCAGTTTTTTCAAAAATTAAAATTTTCCATCCATTCTCTTAAATTCTCAAGCATCAAATATGTTTTGCATAAAACTCAAGGAGTTTTCAAACTTGGTTGGTCAAACCAAAAACACACACAATAACATGTACAAAGTTTAGCAAAGAGTAACTTGTATAGTGTGCAACTAGCAAAAACTTGAGATACATGTGAGGTGATATGTGAATAGAAATCAAACACAAAGTCTACAAAATTCATCACATAAAATTTGAAAGAGACTATCACCTGAAGAGTTACATGATATAACTCCCACATCTCCTATATCATAAGCTTGCAATCATGTAAGTTTCTTGATTTGCCTCATATTGTACACACCAATTTTAATTGAGCAGAAACTTATTAAAATAGTCGGGATAATGTACACACCAATTTTAGTTGTTTGATTTAACTTTATGTCCAATAATGTACACACCAATTTTAAGCATTTAAACCGAGGCTACACCTTATGTTCTTTTTGTGCATGTACTACACTTTCGTGAGCACAAAATCTTATGATATGCACTAAGGTGTTCATGATTGGCTAGTGAACAGTGGTGAGATGGTTATTTATGCCTTTCTCAAAAGGTTCAAGTCCGATAGTCAACGACATGTGACTTCAAGATCAAGACAATGTGATCAAAAACCATAAACATCTTTCCCACACAACATGCACTACAAAGTTTCAACTAGTAAAGTGGAATAAATAAGCTCATCAAAACTAAACAAGGTACAAAGACATGTTATGTGAAAATAAATTGACCAAACTTGTTTTCAAAACCAAGAAAATAAATACAAAACACAATTTGCTTCCCTTTTTCTCCTTTTTTATTTTTTTATTTTGAAAAGAAGAAACAAAAATAGTCCTAGAATGAAATGTATGAATGTTATGCAATGCAAGTCCTAGAAATAAAAATGAAAGCTCGATAATGTGTTGAAAACACAAGAGCTGTTTAGACCCCCCAATAAAAATTACGGCTCGATAGATTTTACACTAACTTACTACAAAGTGCGGAATAGTGTAAATGCGAATGGATGAACAAGTAAGCTACTCTAATCCATAAACTAAGCAACACAGCAGTATAATGGAATAAACAAGAGTAGGGAAGAAGGATGCAAACACAGAAAACACCGAGACGTGTTCTCGAAGAGGAAACTGAAGAACTCGGCGAAAAACCTCTCCGCCGCCCTCCAAGCGGAAATTCGATCCACTAGACAATCAGTTGGGATACATGGGTTAGCAAGAGACCCTCCAAGCCTAATCTACCCGATGCACCTAAGCCCTCCAAGCTCCTACTCCAACAAGGCTTCTCGGAACCGTGTCTTGTCTAGTACCCCGGATTTCGCAACAAGCTCCATGTTGCATCTGCCATACCAGGCTTCTTCCAATGCTTCCCAGCAGCACCAAAAACGTCTCACAGTACTCTCAAAGGGTGTGGTAAGTGTTTGGGCTATCAACCTCTCAATGGTAAGGAAATGGAGAGGGAAGGGTCGAGGAGATACCACAAGCAAGTGTATAGAGAAATGTGGGGATGACAATCTCTAATTCCCAATATGTTTGGCTAGGGTTTTCTCTCTGAAGCATTCCTCAACATTTGTGGGTAGTGAGGGTTTATATAGGATAGGTGCAAAATGTGTGAGTCAGTCAGTACAGGCTGGCAGAACAGCTTGTCTCGCGGGTGTCTCGCGGGAAGGCCTTACCCGCGAGATACTCGCGAGAGACAGTTGTCTCCACCTAGCCTGACTCTTCGCATTCCAGCATGTGCAGGGCACATGCTTCACTTCGCGGGAAGCTAGGTCGCGACATACCCGTAAGAATCCTCCAGTCTTCCAAATGCTTGAATTTTCACACACTCTCTCTATCACACAACCCTTACAACAAATCCCACAATTAATACAGGGTATAAATGATTGAAAATGATTACAATCAAATTTGGCACGGAATAAAAGCCAACAAAATACATAGTTGTAAATAACAACTTTACAATCTCCCCCTTTGGCTATTCCGTGACAAAACCCTAAAACAGACTCTAGACTTAAACGTGAGTTTAGGAACAAAGGCAAAACTCACTCACACCTAATTCTAGATTCTGATAAGCTTTTGAAACATATGAACAAGTATCTCCTGAAACACAACAACAAAGTAATACCATTGTAAGCAGAAAAACTTGAAAAGCATATGGAGCAGTAATAGCATGATCAAGCAAAATGGAATAAAAACAGTAGACCATGGCAAGATCAAACAAGCAATCACTTACGCAAAACTGATCACTATGCTCATTCACACACGGAATGACCATCCGGACATGTAAGGTGATAAGCTCAAATAAAGAGTATCATTTGCAAGTCCAACACTCAACCAATGCGAAATACACGAAGTATTTGCATCTAGGAACAATCCTACTAGGGCACAAGAGTGTTCATCACTCAACCAATACATAGAACATATATGCATCTAGGAACAATCCTACACGGGCACAAGAGTGATGTACTGAAGTAAAATGAAAGACATTAAACTTCAAGAACACAAACATAAAGGCTGCATAAACAAGGTACAGAATATGCATGGCACACACCATAAAAGCCTACAAATATGCAATGAAACAAACCCTTAAATCTTACAAAAGCAACATGGGTACATGATAGATAAGCTACAAAGCATAGAGAATATCACAAAAGAAACTACCGAAATTATACTTAAATAAGAACATAGTATCAAAGTTTTAGAACAGAAGCAGAAAACATAAAACATAGGAACTGTTGTTGTTGACTTCTTCTCCCCCTATCACCATACTCCCCCTATCAATGACATCATCTCCCCCTTTTTGTCATGGAATAGCTAGTCATTCTCTTCTAGCTTCGGTTGAATCTCGTCCAGCTGAGTTTGAAGTGATGTGAACTGTGAATCAAGACGTCTGTGGTGAGTGTACATGATAGTCGCCAGCCCAGACATCTTTGTACTCATCTCTTGAAGAGTAATGGAGATATTGTTGAACTGTTCATCATAGGTACAAGTTGCAGAACTCGAGGTTCCCGATGGTGCGTGACTTTCTTGCTTGGTGCTCTTCTTGGAATGGCTCATACTCGCATGGAAAGAACGAATGTTAATTGGACTTGGCCTTGGATACGGACGTTCATCCTCCAATGGACGGACACCATTAAGCTTCAAAATCTTTGAAATAAGGCGATAGAAAGGAATGCAATTCCTTGAAGCAGTCCGATCAACTGTTTTTGCCAAAATGTGAAAAATATGAGAGCACACATCAATCTCTACGTCCGTGATCAGATCATTCAAAAACAATGCTCGACCAAGATTCATATATCCGGTGCTGGACAAAGGATATATATTGCTACACATGATCATTGAGAGAAGTTGTAATTCGGAAGAAAGGGATGCCACACTGATTGACTTCTTATTGGAGGAGAATTCCAAATTGGCTCCTAAAGACTGTTTGAGATACTCTTCATCTGGGTTCAGCTCATCATATACTAGCGGTATGGGGAGTATTGGCCGGTTGATGTGTAGAATTTCTGCCAAGTACATTGGTGTGACGGAAAAACTCTTTCCTCTAACCCAACATTTAATCTCTTCTCCGACGACACTTGCATTGGCATAGAATTCCTTAACCATGTTTTCGTATGTTTCCTCGAAAGTTGAGAGCAGATAGTTCCAATCTTTCGTGGCAAACCAAATGGGTATTTTTGTGTCCCTGAGTGATGGCTGATCAACCCCCTTTTCAACTATCAAAGGAGCATCCCGAAAGTGGTTCTTGTAGGATTCAAAAGCAGCATAAGACCTAAACAAGTGAGGATCAAAAATTTTCGTTGAACAACGAGCTCTCTTTGGTCTAGGTGAATCAGCATCAACATCAATGATCGGCTCTTTCCCTTTGTTGCTACCTCCTTTCATAGCTGAAGTCTTGAATGGAGACATCTGTGCAACAAAGCACAAAAAAAAAAAACAGGTGACAAGTGCACCACACACAGAACACAGAACACAGAATTTGATTAGATTCAAGTTAGGTCAAAACAAAAGTAACACTGCATAGAACACTACATAATCAACTCCAAACAATATGCTGAATGCATAGACATAATGTATAAAACTAAGAGACTGTGCAAGTGTGTGTGTCTGTGTGCATGTGCTGATGGGTGTGTGCGGCATGAGATGCATGAGGGGTGCCTAAGTATGCCTAAATGTGTGTCAAGAGTGTGCAACATGTGCAAGGTGTATGAAACACACAATCAATGGCCAAATAGAGTAAAACAAGGTCAGACAAGTAACAACCCATAGTTTGAAATCACTTGATTTCAATTTGGCACAAAAATGTCATTCGGACATTTTGTCGAACACCCAATATGCACAAATGCAAATCTAACATGAATAATGCATGAACATGGTCAAAACATGCCTAAATACACTTTAAAATGCCACAAGGGGCCAACACAGATGCACAAAAATCAAATGGGACACAGCCCAATCAAAAGATTTGAGAAAAATTTACCCAATTTAGAAAACTAACCCAAAATTTTGAAAATCCCCAAAATTTGAAACCCTAATGACAAATCAGCATAAAGTAGGAGAAACTTGAAGGATAATGCTTTAGAAGACATACCTTGAAGTTGACAATGCAGAAAAAATGCTAGAAAATGATGGGTTTAGATAGAAATTGGCAATGGGTTAAAAGAGGGTTCGATGAGGGTTGAGCGAGGGAAATGAGAAATTTTTGAGAAAAGGTCACATCTGCTACATATAAAGTGAAAACACACATTTTTCGAGGGTTACGGAGTAGCGACACAATCGCGAGACAGCCGTGAAAATGGCCACTGAAGCACAAAATTTTCGCGAGAAGCATTAGGTCACGAAACAGTTGCGAGACAGTCGCGATAACCTCTATCTGAAATTTGAAAAATCCAATTTTCAGCCAAACACCATTTCGCGAGAAGCTGTTGGTCGCAAGACAGTTGCGAAACAGTCGCGAAAGTTTCTGTGTGACAGGATGAAAAAAAATATTTCCCTCAAGCCCTTTTCGCGGGAAGCTCTAAGTCGCGAGCTTCTCGCGAGACAACCCCCTGAACCAGTTTTTGAAGGAAGACACAAAAATGCATTTTGAGCAACAACAAAAGATATGAAGGTCTAAAATCACTTTCAAAAACAAATAAAACACTCAAAAATCTTTTTGGGTTTGATCAACAACTTCATGAGCATACACATCACATTTGAACATATACAATCACACAAATGAGATAGGCATTGATTGAATCAAAGTCTTGTGTGTTGTGTGTGAGTATCAAATGTGAAATAGTCCTTAGACCAGAGCGAAGCTTCAATGATCAATTCAATCAAGTCATACACAACTGATACGAAATTAAGTGGACTATCTCCATTATAGAAATGAATGTATATGACCTCCCACACATTGAATACATAACTTCAGAAGCTTTTCATTTGGCTTCTGCATAAGGCGTAACAATTGGTCCATTTTATTTTTGATTGGACAAGAAAACAACATCTCATTTTGAGATTGAAATTTATGATATTTAAACATTTGAGATTAGCCTTTGGCTTTTTGAGCATCGAACAAAAACATTAAGAAGAGTCGCTTTCCATTTTTCCTAGTCGAATACTAGTGTGTGCGACAGGCTTTTGCAGCTCAATATCTCTTTTCATTTGGAGATTTACATTTGGTGAGCTCTTTTTGCAAACACATAAAAATAAAGTGGGAAGAGATATAGACACAAGTCTATGCAAGTATCAAGACCAACAAGACTATTGACCAATCATTCATGACAAGCTTGAAAATCTATTTACAACAGTCACACATAGTGTTCAAGATTTCTTCCACATAGAAAAGAGTGCATACATGACAAGCCAAGATCGTAAATGCACTATGCCATTAGTACGAAGGTACTAGGTCAAACTCACATGTGACATGCACAGAACACGTGATCAAACTTTTGAGATTTTTCAATTTTTATGGGTTTTTGAAATTTTTGAACACACCCAAAACAGAACAAGAAAAGTAAGATCAACAAGAAAAATACACACCAAAAAAAACTTCTAGAAACTAAACATGTGGAACCATAACAACAAGTATGCAACAAAGAGTAGTATAGGTTCACACAAAAGATAGAGTTCAGGGAATGATACCGACACCGATGGTCTTACACAAAGATTCAAACTTTGGGCCATCTAGAGGTTTAGTAAATATGTCTGCCTTCTGATTCTCAGTGTTGATGAACTCTAAGTACACGGTCCTTTCCCCCACCAGATCTCGAATGAAATGATACCAAATTTCGATATGTTTTGATTTCGAATGTTGAACTGGATTCTTGGACAAATTTATGGCACTTGTATTATCACAATACACACACATCGTGTCTTGAGTGATTCCATAATCATGAAGAAGCTTCTTCATCCATAGTAATTGAGTACAGGAACTTGCAGCAGCAATGTATTCAGCTTCGGCTGTTGATAGAGAGACTGAATTCTGCTTTTTGCTCATCCATGACAGCAGGTTGTTTCCAAGGTAAAAACATCCACCGGAAGTACTTTTTCTATCATCAATGCAACCAGCTCAATCAGCATCAGAATATCCGGCTAAGCATTCATTTGAATCTCTCGAGTACCAAATTCCATAATCTGAGGTGCCATTTATGTAGTGGATAATTCTTTTGACAGCTGTTAAATGTGACTCTTTGGGGGCTGCCTGAAATCGAGCACATACGCCTACACTGAAGGCTATGTCTGGTCTGCTAGCAGTGAGATATAAGAGGCTGCCTATCATGCTTATATAAAGCGTTGGATCCACTTCTATACCTGCTGCATCCCGACTCAGCTTTGATGAGGAGCTCATTGGAGTGGACGTATGTTTCTTAGAGTCTAGACCAAATCTTTTAACAAGATTTTTGGCATATTTCTTTTGAGATATAAATATCCCATCTTTCCGTTGTTTCACTTGAAGCCCAAGGAAATAGTTCAGCTCCCTCACCATACTCATCTCAAACTCCCTTTTCATTTCTTCGGAGAATTCATGAGCCAAATGATCAATTGTGGATCCGAAAACAATATCGTCCACATATACTTGAGCAACTGGGAGAGACTTCTCATCCCTCTTTATGAACAATGTTCGATCAGGTTGGCCTCTTTTGAATCCCCGATCCAACAAGTATGTTGTGAGACGATTATACCATGCTCTTGGTGCTTGCTTCAACCCATACAGTGCTTTCTTCAACCTTAGCACCTGATCTGGAAAATGAGGATCTTGAAATCCCTTTGGTTGCTCAACGAATACTTCTTCATTTAGAAAACCATTCAAAAATGCACTTTTTACATCCATTTGGTACAGTTTGAAGTCCATAACACATGCGATGGATAGTAGAATTCGAATTGACTCTAATCTTGCTACTGGTGCAAATGAATCATCAAAATCTATGCCTTCCACTTGAGTATATCCTTGAGCTACCAACCTAGACTTGTTTCAAACTACCTCACCGTCTTCATCAGTTTTGTTCTTGAAGATCCACTTGGTGCCAATGACATGGGTATCTTTGGGTCTTGGGACCAGCTCCCATACATAATTTTTGACAAACTGATGTAACTCCTGATGCATAGACTCAATCCAATTTTCATCTCTAAGGGCTTCCTCTACCTTCTTGGGTTCGAATTGAGCAAGGTAACAATTGTACGTCACATGATTCGCATTGTATTTTGGTCCTTTTCTCAACCGAAGCCCTCATTTACATCACCAATGATATTACTTGATGGATGATTGAGCATTACCCTTGACGAAGGTCTCTTGGAGATAGAAGGTTCTTCATCACGAGAGATTGGAGGTTAAACTTCTGGAGGGGTGAGAGGGCTAGAAGACCCTTGTGCTGATCTGGTCTCCCTTCTTGGAATAGGGGGTGTAGACTCTTTTTCTAGAGATTCTTTCTCGATCTCGTCATCTTGTGACATGTTGTCCTCAACCTCCCCCTTCTTCAGGTTCGTTCCTTCACCATCATCCCTTTCCCTTTCAGATATGGTATCATCAATGACCACATTTATTGACTCCATTACCGTCTTAGTGTGTTTATTGAAGACCCTATACGCTCGGCTATTTAATGAATAGCCTAGAAATATCACTTCATCACTTTTAGAATCAAATTTTCCGGGATTCTCTCTATCATTGAGTACATAACATTTGCTCCCAAATATTCAGAAGTATTTCACCTTCGGCTTCTTTTCTCTCCAAATTTCATACGATGTCTTCTTTGTTCCTGCTCGAAAGTAAATCCTATTCCCAATGTGACATGAAGTGTTCACAGCTTCAGCCCAAAACTTCTGTGGAAGGTTCTTGTTGAGTAACATTACTCGAGCCATTTCTTGAATCACCCGGTTCTTCCTTTCAACTACTCCATTCTGTTGTGGAGTCTTTGGGGCTGAGAATTCCTTCTTGATACCGTGTTCATTGCAAAATGCTTCAAACTTTGCATTTTCAAACTCTTTCCCATGATCACTTCTGATTTTGATGATAGGTACTCCCTTTTCATTCATCAATCTCTTGCACAATTTTTCCATCTTATCACATGCTTCCGATTTCTCTCTAAGGAAATCCACCCAGGAATACCTTGAGAAGTCGTCAATTATCACCATAATGTACCGCTTTCCACCCATGCTTTCTGTTCTTGTAGGACCCATCAAATCCACATGCAGTAATTCTAACGGACGAGAAGTTGCAACCACATTCACTTTAGGATGGCTTGACTTTGTTTGTTTTCCCAATTGACATGGACCACAAACATTCTTCTCAATTTTCCCAAACTTAGGTAGACCAACCACAGCCTCAAGTTTCGAGACTTTTTCCACTTGTTTGTAATTTGCATGCCCAAGCCGTTGATGCCACAACTCCAAGAGGTTTACTCGAGCACTTCGACATACTATGCTGGGTTTTGGAATGATCCCATAGCAGTTATCAATGGTCCTTAGTCCTTTTAGAACTTGAACACCTTCTTCATTCAAGATTAGACACCCTTTCTTTGAAAATTGGACCAAGAAATCTTCATCACAAATCTGAGTGATACTTAGTAAGTTCACTTTTAATCCCTTAATATACAGCACGTCAGTTAACAAAGGCAGACCTGGAATATCCACCATTCCATTTCCAAGAACTTGTGAATGACTACCATCTCTAAATGTCACAAATCCATCTTCCTTCTCTTTAAGAGTTTTGAACAGAGATTTTTCTCCAGTCATATGTCTAGAACACCCGCTGTCAAGGTACCACAAACATGAGTTAAACACTTTCAATGCGGTATGAACAAAAAGACATGCATGAGAGAGACATTCTTGACCATCAAGACAAGAATCATTTTTCCTTATTTCATTCAAGGATGAGTGAAGTTTCCTTTTCAAACGACCAAGTTCATCACTTAACTGTCTATTTCTTCTCTCATAATCATAGATTAAGGACTTTGACTCACATAGGCTGTTATGTATATCATGGTTCCTATGAACTAATGATTTCAGCATGTGACTAAAAATTCTAGCATGTTTCTTAGATTTAAATAACTCTAAGAGCGCATTACTGGAACAAGGTTCAAATATGCTCATTGAGTCATTTTCACAAACATTTTTCAAATCCTTCATGGTAGACTTAACAAGAACACTTTTCAAAACACACCAAGGGGTCTAGGATCACACTTAGGTATTAAAACCACAGCAAGTGTACCCGCTCTGATACCAATTGAAAGCTCGATAATGTATTGAAAACACAAGAGCTGTTTAGACCCCCCAATAAAAATTACGGATCGATAGATTTTACACTAACTTACTACAAAGTGCGGAATAGTGTAAATGCGAGCGAATAAACAAGTAAGCTACTCTAATCCACAAACCATTTCAAGGTAAAACCTGTAAAGGATTTTACTTAGCTATCCTCAAGGTAAACACATCCACTATAAGAGAATTGAAGTTTTTACAACTAGATTTAACCCTAAATCTATTGCTACCTCCAGTAGTAACTTATTGACCCGACTACGTGCAAACTCCAAATTTACAGATTCCTTTTCTTCTTGGATTTACACCAACACAAGCCACCTTGCTTGTGACTTTGAGATCCCACTTAAAGATTTCAGATCACCATCAGTAATGATCTTGATGCAGCAACTATGTTCTACGAAAAAGCTTGATTATAGTTTTTACTTCGGTAGATTCTTGTGTAGTTAGAAGTTACAAAACCTCTCAGATCTCACAAACAGTAACACACAAGTCTTTTCAGCACCTTCAAAATGTGGCTAGGGTTTCCCTTTTATATGAGTAGAAGTTTAGATGAAACCCTAAACGTTTTCGTGGGCTTGGCTTGTTTAAAAATTCTGCAGAAAAACTATGCCTGCGATTTTCGATCGGTCGAGCTTGACAGAAAATTATTTCTTCCTTTTTTTGCAGTCAACTAAACTTGAACCTTGAAACAACCACTTTTAAGCATTGCCTACTACATGGACTAGACATGTTTTGTACATAGTTTGCCCACACACTAAAAACATGATTCTAAACATTTAAACCTAAATCTTCAGAACCTAATAATTGTCATCCCTTCTTCCAAATTTATCTTCATTGTTTCTTGCCCTTTCTGCAGTTTGGATTGAGAAGTTGTAATCTTTACGGATTGCTCAAAAACTAACTCCGATTGCTTCAATACACCATTGATTTGATTACTGACATTCTTACAAGTTTGAACCACTTCTTGGGTTTCTCGATCAATTTTAGTCCAAGAATCATGTATATCTTTTGAGTCCTGAAACAGATGCTCCTAATTCTCTTCAATGGTGCCTAATTATTCTTCGGCATAATTAGCTGATATTACTAATTGATTTACCAATTTCTCTGTTTGATGGCTGAAATAATTAGATCTCTTGATAAAAACAAAATAAAAATTCAAAACAGATTGTATTCAGATGGATTCAAGAAAAGAGGAAGCCAATAAAAATAAAAATGAGAAAAGATCAAATACCCTCAACTGTAACTGATGGCAAATAGAATTGGTTTCGAGGAAGAATTGTCAGTAAGTATGAATGGCGTTATTATCTAGTTTTTCAAGGAAATTCTTCATGGGAGAGTTAGTATGGCATGCAGGAAAAGGTTGTCTTCCAGACTCTTTCTGAAAGCAATTGCTAAGATCCTAACCAAATCTCTTCCGCCTTTCATTGTCATCAGTAGTAGTGATGTAAGAGCACTAGGCAAAAAGTCCTTGATAAGCATCATAGCAACATGATTTTAAGCCAGTTAGTTTTCTTCTAGCATTGTTCACTCTTTCAATTCCCTCATCATTGCCCTTTCTTGCACTCTTCAAGGTGACTTCATTTTGCATTTTTCTTTTGACAGAAAATGGCATTCCCTAATACATTATAGATATATTACCTGTGCCTTCCATTTGCAAAATGAGCCTTCAGATTATTTTCTCCTCAGAAGAGATTGACTAGATCATTCATCTTTTTTTGCACTGAGTTAACTTGGTTGAAAGGTAAGGCAGGGGAGAAAATGACACCTGGCTTTGTTTTATTACTTATTGATATTGACAATGTTACAGTTCACTGACTTTGCCTGTACAAATGTTTAGTTGTACTGTGTTCTCTATATGAAGTTATGAACACAATCACTTTACAAAGAAAATAATTACATTTACTCAAAATTTAACTGCCTTCCTAAACCGTGTTCTACACATGAACACAAGCACTAATATTTACTCAAAAGCTTAAACTAGATTAAGCTTTGACAGTACAAGCAGGAGGATTCTGTTTGCCAGAAATCGTGGGCTTGACATTAATACAGTGGTATGTGGGAGAGCCGTCATGTCCGTTGTATTTGAGGTCTATGTCACGAAGCTCCACTTTTTCACATGGCATGCCCTTACTACAAACAAGCTTGACAGCCTCCTGAAACTTAGATGTGCCTCGAATGTTTATGAAGCTAACATTGCTGATCTTAATTCTAGAGGGTATCTAAAACCAATAAAAAAAATGGTATTAATTAGTATTAAGTAATTCTCTACTTTGAACAATAATTCTAGCAACATCAAACTTCCAAGTATGAATGTTATCACCTTTGCTTGGCACTGATTCCATGGGCAGTAAACTTGATCAATGATGATAGGATTGCCAACATTATTCATGATAATGTCCTCAAAATGCATATCAGAGGCAGAGCCAGTCGGGGAAGCAGGCCATGTTTTGATTCTCACGCCAGTCATTGTATTCGTAAGAGTGCAACCAATGACTTTGACACTACTCACAGGTTCTTCATTTGGGAACTTTCCAAGACTTCCTATGCTTATTCCGTGGCCAGGTCCACAATTTACTTTCTCAACAGTTATATCCCGGCTTCCATCACCAAGCGAGACACAATCATCTCCGGTTCCAATATTTGTATCAATTATGTGGATCCCTGTTGAACGCCCTATGTGGATTCCATCAGTGTTGACACTAGTTTCAGGTGCTTTTATGGTAACATGCTGTAATGTAACATTTTTGCACCCCAAAACATTAATGTGGAACTGTTTGCTGTCCAATGATGTTATGTCCCGGATGATTGCATTGGTGATGAAGTTGAACCTTATATTCTGTTCAAGTTTTGAAAGGGAGAAAAAATTAAAACCCACAAAATTAATTAGTGTCATTCCTTGTTAAGTAATATATATCTATGTTATTTTTTATACGAATAGAAATATTTCGTATCCACTTTTTGTACTTTCAAAAATAACCTATCACATAAGTGAAAGTTATTTATCAATAAGACTAATTTAGGAAAAAAAAAAGTAAATTAAGAAATCTAAAATATTCTACTCCATCAAAATAGATGGAGTGTGCATCCAAATTGGTTTACGAATAACCACGTAATGGATTGGAAAAAATTCTTTCAAGCCAGTTTGGAGGAAATTTCAGCGCAAAGAATGCGTCTGATAAAGTTGATATTTATTAAAAATGGTGGGAATTGTATAGGGTAAGATTGAAATAAACTCACAATAGGAAGTTGCTTGCAGTACTTATTTTTGGAACATTCACTTTGACCCCAAGCGATTTTTCCTTGGCCGTCAAAAGTTCCACTGCCCGACAAAGTAAAAAAGTCGACATGGTTAAAACTGACCCAACTATCCCCAGATTGTTTTACTGGGGCCTGTAAAGTGCCTATAACCTGAACCTCTATAGGACCCTTGCAAGGACCTTCCAAAGGAACTGCGCCCAACATGTATGTCCCTCCTGGAACCACAACTTTACTCCGACCCTTTGATGCGCATGCAGCTTTCCAAGCTTTTGTCAAAGCCTAAAGACAAAATAAATAACAAAAGTTATTTTAGCTATCAATTCTGGTAAGCATATTTTATATCTTAAGTTGAATCACATTGTGCATCTATATATACCTGGGTGATATCCGCATTAGCTTTTGCTCCATACTGTTTCACATCAAAGATACTGGCTTGGACGTTGCCAATGGATTTTAGTAAGAATAGCATTAATATCATTGCAATATTCAGTCTCAAACCCATATTTTCTTTTTGACTTCTTTAAGTATTTTGTTCTTTGTTTCGTCGTAATTGAAATGAGAGAATGTTTAGTTTGACCTTTTTATAATGCAATACAGAAGCTCAACACCAACGAAAATTTTAACTAATAGTTAGCTAAATTTGTCTTTATCTCTAAGGGATTGTACGGTTCTAGTTTAACTTTTGTCCTATTATTAGCTTTCATGCTTCCTACTACAAATAACACTAATTTATAACCACATCTATATACTAATTTATAACCACATACATACGAATGGATGCATTTAAAAAGACATAAATAAATGAATATTTAAATTATAACCTAAGTTTAATATTATTATAGATAATCTTTTTTATAGTTTTTTCCACGCTTGAAAAAGTTTTGTATGGATATTAATTATTTGGTAAAGTATGAAACTGATTTATTCATGAGTGTATATATAGTTTGTTATTTCTTAACTTAAGTTTTGTTATTATGATGTGATAAGTTTTTTTTTATGTTTACATTTTTTTGATTATTTATAATTAAAAGAAATGAGTTATTTGCATAAATTTTTGAGAATGAATAATCAATTTTGAGTACACGATATAATTATTATTGATATTTATATTTGAACTAAAAAAATTTTTGTAATAAAATTTAGATTAATTTTAAATAAATTGGGAGTGGTTTTAAATTGAATTTTAATAAATGGTTTATAACTAATAAGCAATTTTAGATAGAGTTAAAATAATTTTAAATTAGTTAGAAGTATTAGATAAGAGCATAATATATTTTAATTGAGTTTCTTTGATCTTTATGTCTTTTAAGTTTAAATTCATGAATCGTCTTCCAACCCTACTTCCTTAATGATCTTTAACACACATTGAGTGGCACAACATTCCTTTTAAGTTTTTGAACAAAGAAGCCACACAATTTGCTTGCTTTGCTTTAAGTTCTAACTTCTGAGCCATGCAAATATGGGTGTGTGAAGCCCTACCATTTATTTGGAATATGTTGTAACTCAGATTGTATTGATAGTTGGGGTTTGGGGATTTAAACTTTGGATGTCTCTATCAGAAACACTAATAGGTACTGATGAAGCCAAATTCATCAGTTGATAGGTTCGTCCAGACAAAGTGTGGAGGATTAACTTGATATCCCTGCACAAGATTGACAGTGGGTCATAAAGGTCACCGGCGTGGTGCCAGTCAATGAGCCTCTGATGGCAAAGTCAGATGTATTAGAGAGAAAATTTTGAGAACTGAGAATATTATGTTGGGTTTATACCTTTGTTTTAGGTTTGATGTAGTTTATATAGGCCTTTACCTTTCTAGTCGTTGGGGGCCTTCAATGGTGGCTTAAATGCCGCCCCTGTAATGCCTTTGGTGATTAATGGAGTGATATGAAGATCCTCCAATGGTCATGTCTATGAGTTCATCTATGTCTAATGGCTCATGCATTAAATGCTCCCTTTATGGTTCTTTGGTTGTCCAATGTCCTCCTTGGACGATGGGAATTTCTTGGTTCATTATTTGCCCCTATTCTATAATCATCATTACACATGTAATGATGATCTTAGAAGTATGAAGGGTCGCCTTGTGCTAAGTGTGACTCCTGGGATTCTGTTTCTTTCTCATTTAATATGACGTGATGGCGCTGCACGCGTTATGGCCATGTGTCACACATTGATAGGTTGGACATGGGCACATTTCTCGATGAGGCTCTTGGTTTTCTTCTGCCTCAATTTTTTGGAGCCATTTATAAACCTTTCTCTTTCTTCTTTCCTCTTCATTTTTCCTATTTCCTCCATTTCTACATTTCTTCCCTTCTTTGAGCTTAGGCTAATTTTCTCTGGTACGATCCTCTCTTCTTCTGCCTGAATTTTTTTTTTTTCCCCTTTTCCTGTGTTTTGAAGTTTGATTATTTTGAGGTTAGGTTCCTTTCTCCCTTTATCTCTTTTTTATTTGCTCATCTAGGGGCTTCCTTTAAGCCTTTTGGTGGTGGTTGTCCCCATGTTGAGCTTTTCATCTCTAGGAGCAGTACTCTGGGATTGGTTTTGGCTGACTTGTACCCCTTGTTACGTCAATCCTTGGATTGGTTCCAATCCCTTCAAGAAATGTTGGTGGAATTAGGAGTAGGGTCTTGAAGTGAGGTCTAGTGAGTTAGAAATGGGTTTGTCATCTAGCGATAACCCCATGGAGGTGGAGGCTGATACTGCCGTTTTGGTACCTTTGTCCTCAAAACCTTCTTCTTCAAAAATGGAATCTAGGGCTTTACATGCTTTCAAGGAAGAGTGCTCCTTAGACAAGGATACCCTTTTTTGGTTTAGAGATAGATTTCAATTTCCTAATGAGACTAGGATTCACCTCCCCTGTTTAGGTGAAAAAGCCCGTGCCTTGTTGTTGGCGAGGTGTGTTTCTATGAGGCTGCATTCTTAAGTGGCCTTATTCCCTATTCATCCTTTTATAAGGGAGCTTATTCACCATCTAAGGATTGCTCCTGGGCACTTATGTCGAACTCATGGTAGATCGTCATTTGTTGTATGGAGATATGGATGATCGTTACTGACAGGGATATGATTCGGCTAGATGAGTTCGTTCACCTGTACCGTTTAAAAGAGTTGAAAGAATTTCGGTATTATGAGCTTGTACCTTGGGATAGGAAAGCTAGGCTCATCGTTGATCTCCCCTCGTTGTTCCATTATTGGAAGTCTAGATACTTCTTTGTGCCTGGTGACGGTTTGGAGACCCTTTCTGATGACCTTTAGGGTGATGTTCCTAGGCTGTAGCGTAGATGGAAGACCCTAAAACTCAGTGTGTTGTCTTTTTCAAGTAACCTTTTAGTAAAGATCTTTTTATCATCCAACCCTAGTTCTAGCACTTTTTTTTTATAGCTAAAGCTTGTCCAAAGTTGAAAAGCAGGTATAAGGGGCGCGTCAAGGCCGTTTCTGATTATGCAAGGACCATTGAGGATTTTGACGAGCTCCTTGATCCTCAAACCTTGTCTCACCATTTCTTGGGTCTTGAACCTTCCCTCTTCGTTCTCCAAGCCATTAAAAAAAAAAAAAAAAAAAGAAGAAGAAGAAGAGAAAAGTAAGCTTTGTAACGGAAATTTTTATGCTCGTGTTAGCTTATCCTGATGTTTTACTTGTAATGCTTGTTTCAGAGTTTAATTTTCGATTGATCAAGATTTGCAAATTTACATAATAAATCCTACATTACACTCGATTCCAACTTTACAAATAAATATACTTTGAGTAGCCTAATTCTAGACTCTAAGTTCTGATCATGGTTTGCCAACATTACACATTGAAGTTCTAATACATTTAGATCCTAAATCCTTAGAACCTGACAAACTCCTCTATCAGTTGCAAGTGTAGACAGTAACACTTAACAATCACTTTAACGCATGTGTGAAAAATACAAGTAAAACAAAATAAATTCTTGATTTCACATAACACAAAATAAAAGACATATATCATGAATAACCTCATAAATATAAATCAATAATCAATGTAGCACAATGTGAAACAAGAAACATAAATAAAACAATAATGTCTCCCCCTATCATATACAACTCATAAAAAATAGAGACATCAAAATAAATACATCATGAGCCAAAAAATAAGTACAATGTGAAGCACCTAGATACAATCTAAAGCTCCAAAGCTCCAAAAAAAACAAAAATCTCCCCCTATCTCAATCCATATGTACTCTCCCTTTTTGTGACAAATTGCCAAAGGGCAATCAAGACTCATCATCAAAAGGAGGTGGCAGAGGTGACCGTCTAAAACTTGCCAACTCTGCACGCAAAGTCTGAAGCTCCGTGAGAACGTCCACCAAAAGTTGACCATGAGCTGCCTGAATGGTCATGACAGTGTCCAACATACGACGAATGCTAGAATCATCCAAAGTTGAAGGTGGAGGAGTAGCAACAGTTGGATCAATGAATGCATCAGTAGTTGGATCACCTGAAGAAGGAGGAGGTGCAACACCCAAAGAAGACTCAACTTTAGGGCATTTAGAGCTAGCTCGCATTTGAGCAACCCTCTGCCTAAGGAAGGTGGCACCTATGGGAGCTATAACATGTACGCAAATGAATAAAAATAAATGTAATAAAATCCGAGGAATAAAAACCGAGAAAAAATAGAGCATAAGCAGAAGAACTACTCCTATGAACCTCAACCAAAGAACGAATGAAAAGATGAGGAAAACTTATAGGAGCATCCATGACAAAGGCATACAAAAATGCACATCTCTCGATAGGAATAGTATGCAAATGAGAGATGGGCCAGATAGAGTGGCAAGAAATCCAGAAAAACAGATAATAAATCTCAGTCAACTCATAAGAAGTGATCCGAGGATCACTACCCCACTAAATGGAAGTACCAATCAAATATGACATAATGTCATCGAGTGGAGGAGACTCATCATAAGGATAGACAGGATGCTGGACCTTAGGCACCCTAAGAGCAGAGGCCACTACCGAAGGAGTAATGACATACTTTTCACCCCGTATCCAACTCTTCACAAATTGAGTGTTGGAATCATTGGAGTGGACAAAGAGGTTCGAGTAGAACTCTCTGATCAAGGTAGTCGGAGGAGGATGGTCAATATCCATCAAAGGCAACCAGCCTCTACGCTCAAAATTTCTCATAATCTCTGGGTCAAGCTCATCTAAAATAACTTTCCTCTCAGCCTACACAGATCTAAGAAGGTTCTGCTTCTCATACGTCTCTTGGTTTTTCTCACTCAGACACTTCTCACAATCAAAAGATGGAGTAGAAGAAGAAGTGGATGTCCTATGGGCTCTAGTCTTCCTAACCATGATTCTAAAGATGAGAAATGATAGACAAAAAAGAGACCAAAAAAAAAACCCAAGGCTAGACTGCATCAAACAAAGTTAAAGCAAAAAAAAATATTAATAATAACAATCTATATAATGCATGAACTGTATTAACACATGATGCATGTTCTAATGCAGTGAGAATAGTTCAATTTTACATTAAAAACATAGAATTTGGCTTGAACATAAAGTTTATATCAAAAACCCCAAATTTTGAAAACCCACTTTCAAAAATCCCAACAAATTGATTAATTTATCATTACACGAGTTAGATAACAGTATATAATGACAAAATAAATCAATAACACAAGCCAATTTCATCAATTTATGCTTAATCGAACAAAATCCCCAATTCGGGTAGTTTCAAGCCCTAGACATTTCAATTTTTCCCAATTCATCAAATTGATCAAATTAAACCATGAAGAACATGTTAATATCATCCAACAACAAAAACCCATTGATCAATTTTGAAAGAAATCATCGAAAACACGGAAAACCCCAAATGGCTATAAGTTCGAAATTTTCCCTTAAATGCATGAAAAATGAAATTAAACCAAAAAAGAAAGGGCAAAATAGTCTTACTGGTGCTAAACGACAAAAACCTTTGAGAAAGATTGAGGGAAAATGACAAAAATTCACTTGAGTTGGATTGGTCAAAGAGAGAGAGCCAAAAAGCTTTTTGAAAAGTTTTGAAATAGTGAAGAACACGTGAAAAGCTTATGTTTTAAAAAACTCTCTAAACGATTTTCAATCGGTCAAAAAATAGGTTCAATCAATCTAGCATCAATCGAGCAGTGATCGAGCCAGATAGATTCAAACCAAGTTTTTAATCGCAATTTCGATCAGTCAAGCAACAGGTTCGATCGATCGAAAATCTGGAAAAATCAATTTTTTGAAAAATAGAGCATTTTAATACAGAAACTCCTCAAAGCACAATGTTTTATGAATAAAGAATTTAACCCAGATCTTCCAAAAAAACAAGATTTCAATCAATTTATCCCCAATTCACAAACCTTAAACACATTTTGCATTAAAATCAAGGAACTTTCAATTTTGGATGGCCACAACAAGATCACACACAATACAATGTACCAAGTTTAGCAAAGAGTAATTTGTGTAGTGTGTGCAACTAGCAAGAACTTGATATACATGTGAGGTGATAAGTAAATAGTGATTAATCACAATTTCTACAAAATTCATCACATAAGTTTAAAAGAGACTATTAGCTAAAGAGTTAAATCATATAACTCTCACATCTCTTAGAATAAAAGCTTGCAATCATGTAAGTTTCTTGATTTGCCTCATAATGTACACACCAATTTTATTTGATTTGAAACTTATTAAATTAGCCAAGATAGCGTACACACCAATTTTATTTGATTGTGAAGTTATTATAGGCCAATAATGTACACAACAATTTTAGAATTTAATCTGAGGCTATTCTTTTTGTGCATGTGCTACACTTTCTCGAGCACAAAATCTTATGATATGCACTAAAGTGTTCATAATTGGCTAGTAAACTGTGGTAAGATGGTTATTTATGTCTTTCTCATTAAGTTCAAGTCCAACAATCAAAGGCATGTGACTTCAAGATTAAGATCATGTGATCAAAAACTATAAACAACTCCCACACAATATGCACTACAAAGCACAAACCAGTAAAGTACAATAAAATAAACTCATCCAAGCTAAACAAGGTACATAAACATGTTATGAAAAGATAATATGGCCAACCTTGATTTCAAATCCAAAAAAAATAATACAAAACACATTTTTCTTCCCTTTTCCTTTTTTTATTTTTTATTTTTTTTTTATTGAAAAGAATAACAAAAACAACCTAGCATGAAATGCATGAATGTTATGCAATGCAAATTCTAGAAAGAAAGAAAAAAAAAAGAAAAAAAAAAGAAAGCAAAACAACAAAGAGGAATGGTCACAAAGAATAGAGAGATGAAGTACAAGGGCTATATCAGAAATACTCAATTAGATCGAGCCTTTTACATCCAAAACTTTTTAGATGCAACTCTTGCATTGTAGTTATTATTCATATTAGAATGCTAAGCAACTCCAGGATTGGAATAAAGGTTTAAAGCCTTTACCAATTCACCAATAAGTACCATGAGATCTTGTGCTTGAGGCACAGGTACTTTTAGCTTATTTGCTCTCTTGGCAGGTTGCAACTTGAAATAGTTTGGACAAATTTGTCCAGACTTTTCACAAAAATGACAAACCCATGCTGGTCTATCATGTAACTTGTCCTTAGGAGGGTTAGGAGTCTTAGGTTTAGACTCTTAAAGATCAACCCTAATCTTCTTAGGAGGTGTAACTTCTGCTAGTTTGACAATCTCACTCACGGGAGGCTCAGAAGAAGAAACAAAGTTTGTGGAATGATTCTTAGTCACAGAGATGCTATCTTCAAAACCTAGACCAATTTTGTCTAAGGGAGACTTTTGAATACTCAACATGTGTTCAAGTTTGGAACTAGTAGACCTATTTGTTTGTTCTCTAGCAATAAATAATTCAAGTTCCAAATTTTTAACTTTATCAAGTAACAACATGTTCTCAGCCTTCACCTTATCAAGCAATTCATTAGCATCAAACAATTTCAAGAGCAATTTCTTCTTATCAAGTTTAAGAGAAGCAATTTTTTGTAAGCCTAAATTAACATTCATAGCATCATTTGCAGCAACCTTGCAAAACTTATTATAGGCTTCTTGCAAATCAGCATTCTCAAAGAGTTCCCCATCAAAAGGGTTCTCATCAACCACAACACTTTCATCAACTACAGCAGTAGCTGTGAAAGTAATGAAGTTTCCATCTTTATCACTACCAAACTCATTATTAGAAACTTCATCATCACCCATAGCCTTACCCTTTGATCTCAAGAATGTATGACATTCTAATTTCACATGACCATACCCTTGACAACCAAAACATTGTTGACCCATAGAATTATTAGAGGTTTGACCTACTTTTTCTTTAGGCTTTTCATTATTGTTCATCTTAGTGGGTTCATTCCTCCAAAAATTTCTAGGTTCAGCATTGTTTTTATCTGTTGCCCTTCTATTATTATTCCTAAGAAAATTTCTAAATTTCTTGGCAAGGTAAGCAATCTCTGTAGCAGAGAGTTCATCATCAAATCCATTCCCATCAACATTATCAACTGACTTAAGAGCCATTGATTTGGATTTGTTTATCTTGTGTAGGTCTAACTCATAGGACTGGTGAGATCCTACAAGTTCATCAATAAGGATGGAGTCCACATCCTTACTTTCAGTTATGGCAGTCACTTTGGATCTAAAGTCCTTAGTCAAAGATCTAAGTATCTTCCTAACAATTTTTGGTTGATCATAGATTTCACCCAAATTTTAAGCAGAGTTAACAATATCATTCAGTTTAGCATAGAATTCATCAAAGCATTCATCATCAGACATTCTAATACTTTCAAATCTAGTAGTTAACTATTGCAATTTGTTAATCTTAACTGCCTTCATGCCTTCATGCACAGTTTGGAGAATATTCCATGTAGTATGAGCAACCTCAACATTAGAGATTCTCTTAAACTCCTCCATAGAAACAACATTAAAAATAGCGCTCATGGCTTTGCTATTAAAAGCGGCTGCTTCTTTTTAAGAAGTTTGCCAGTCAATAACTGGAGTAGTGGTCTTCTCCCATCTGTACTCAACGAAATTTCAGACTCCCTCATCAATAGATTTCAGGAATGCTCTCATCCTTACTTTCTAGTAGGCATAGTTGTTCCCATCAAAGTGAGGTAGGATCATAAAAGAGTGATCGTATTCCATGACAGCAAGGGTCAAGGATCAACTCTTAAATCAAAAGATCTAAATACTAGAGCTAACCCGCTCTGATACCACTTGTACATTTTTAAACCCCTTAAACACAAACAGATTACATAATTATTTAGCCAAGTGATTAACTTAGGTAAATTATTCAAATCTAGGTTAACGCAAGTAAATCATATCATTGAAACAATGCGGAAAAATAAATAACACAACGATACGACAACCCAAGAAAACCAAACCGGTAAAAAACCTGTGGAGGATTTAACCTAGCTATCCTTAAGGTAAAACAGATCCACCATAAAAGAATTGAAATTTTACAATAGCGACTTAGACCACTAACATCCTATTGCTACCTCGAGTAGAAAACTTATTACCACGACCACGTGACAACTTCGAGTCCACGGACTACTTCTTTCTTGGATTTACAGCAACCATAAGTACTCCCACTTTTGTTTTTCATTAAGCTCTTTATGTAGCAACTGAAGCGATCACCAAACTCTCGACATCAATCTTGAGATTGGAAACCCTAAGTATGTATGAAAGTAAACGTCTCTAGATCTCACAAGAGATTCACACATACAGCATAAACAACAACTGTAAAACGTGGCTAGGGGTTTTTCCTTTTATACTTAAGGCAAAACATAAAACCCTACACGTCATATGGGCTTGGGCTTGAGATGAAAAATTCTGCAGAAAAATAATCGGCATGAGCTTCGATCGATCGAGTCTAATTTTCGATCAATCAAGCCTTGTAGATTTACATAATAAATCTTGCAATACACTTGATTCCAACTTTGCAAATAAATACACTTCGAGCAACCTAATTCTAGACTCTAAGTTTTGATCATGGTTTGCTAACATTACACATTGAAGTTCTAATACATTTAGATCTTAAATCCTTAGAACCTAACATAGAGCAATTTTTTGTCTCCAGTCATAATATACATGTATTATCACTTTGCATCATCTTGTCTCTTTGTGACGGCTCTTAAAATAATCCTTATATATGTCTAGGGTTGTGTGAAAAGAAACCCTACACAAATACTAAAGGATAGGTATGTAATCAAATCTGGGAAACATGATTTCGTAATTCTCAACAGATGCAGCTTGTGTCGAGCTTCTGTAATAATCCTCGATACAAAGGATTTTGTCAAGACTTCTGTCAAGCTTTAATGAGCAGCACATTCTTTACTTGTTTCTTGGTCAGATTTGCATGGCTTCAATACTAAACTTGAACACTTATTTCTTAAAGTACTAAACCCATCATAGATCTACCTAATTACAAGTAAAGTGTGTTTTGTCAAAGGATTAGCCAATTACATAAATATGTCCCTAATAGTTTTAAACTTCAAATAAGGTATTTGATGAAGCGCAACCTTGGAGTTGACTTGGAAGGTCTGGACTTTGAGATGGTGGATAAGGAAATGGAAGCTGACGAGGCTGTTGTTGTTGCAGGTGATGCGCCTAAAGCTGAGGATGATGGCTCTGGACCTATTGTTGGACAAGACAACCCTGTTGTTTAAGCTCTTCTTTTTATTTTATTTTATTTCTTAGGTGCCCTATTTATTTTTAAGCTTTTTTTTTTTGTTACTCTATTTGCCTTGTTTTTGGGAGTATGATTTGAACAATATTTTCATCTGCTTTAAACAATATCTTCGTATGCTTTGAACACTATTTCGTTTATATGCAGAAATTTAATTTTCCTTTTTGTCCTTTGCTTTGTTTTCCTGCTGCGTGTTTGTTTTCCTAGGTAATATTTTAGGATTTTCTTTTGATTTGCATGAGTCATATTTGGTCGTCATGTGACATGAGTTCTTCTCTAAAATAACTTATACTCTTTGTTGGTGATTTTGTACCCTTTTGTTTCAGAGTTTTGCTTAGTCCTAAGACTTGCATTGCTCTTGAGTATTGTTTCGTTATGCAAGTTGCATCCTCCTTAAGAGAATTTATGTCATTTTGGTTAAGGATTTTCATCACTGGCCTCATCATGTGAATTGTATCCTTTTTGGTTAAGGATTTTCATCACTGACCTTGTCATGTGACTTATATCCTTTTTGGTTAAGGATTTTTATCAGTGGCCTTGTCATGTGATTTATATCCTTTTTGTTTAAGGATTTTCATCACTAGCCTCTTCATGTGATTTATATCTTTTTTGGTTAAGGATTTTCATCATTGGCCTCATCATGTGATTTATATCCTTTTTGGTTAACGATTTTTTATCACTGGCCTGAGGGTTTGTCATTTGAATACGTTTTGTGAAGAGTGTGACTAAATAATTCTTTTATTGAGCTGCTTTAAAGCATAAGCAACAATGGTCAATGATTACAAATTTAACGCCTACTGATAATACCTCTTCAGGTGTTCAACATTCCATAGACGAGGCAATTTGATACCGACCATAGACTCAAGATGGTAGCTTCCTTGTCGTAAGTAGTGGATGATTTTGTAGGGGCCTTCCCATGTTGGTCCTAATTTGCCATGCGTTGGGTCCTTTGTCGCCAATGTGACCTTTCGTAGGATGAGGTCTCTTATGCTGAATCTTTTAAGCTTCCTTGTCCATTGGCCTAAGGGTGTCCTGGTGAAGAGAATTGGCTCTTGATTCCAAGGCTCGAGCAAAATGACCTGTAGCCTTGGTTGTCAAATTGGTAGCCATTGTTTGAGATGATCGCCCTCGGTATGCCAAACCTATAAACTATGTTTTTCCACACAAATTTCTATATTTTGGCCTCCGTGATTGTTGCTAGGGCCTCTGCTTCTACCCATTTCATGAAATAGTCAATTGCTACAAGTAAGAACTTTACCTGTTTTTTACCTTCGGGCAAAGGACCCACTATTTCAAGTCCCCATTGTGCAAATGGCCATGGTGAAGTTATGGTCGTCATCTTCTCCCCTAGCATTCATTGGATGTTCGCATACCTCTGGCATCTATCACATTTCCTAACGAACTCCTTCATTTTTTCTGCATCGTAGGCCAGAAATAACCAGCCCTGATGATCTTTCCTACTAGAAATCTTGCTCCCAAGTGATCTCCATATATACCTTCATGAACTTCTTCCAGGATATATCTAGTTTTGTTCTGTTCAAAGCACCTTAGGTAGGCGAGTGAGAAGCCCCTTTTGTAGAGTACGTCATTTAGGAGTGTGAATCTGTAGTTCGCTTCTTAATTTTTCTTGCCTCCTGTGAGTCCAAAGGCAACTATCCATCCTTAAGGTATGACAGGATTGGGGTCGTCCTGCTGGCATTTCCTTGTATTGAAGATGTGTAAAGTTCCTCGATAACTTTTGTACTTCTAGCTTTAACTCTGGTAAGCTTGTTTTGTCCTCTAACGATGCATACCTAGCCACTTCATCTGCTTCAAAATTTTGGCTCTATGGAACTTGCATGGGATTCACCTACTCCAATTCTCTAATTACTATGTTTGCATCCTATTTTCTTTTGCTTCATATTCACCATTGATTTTCCCTATCACCAGCTTATAATCACTTTCTAAAAGTACATTCCTGGCTCCTAGGGATTTTGCAACCTTGAGCCTTGTCAGTATCACCTCGAACTTGGATTCGTTGTTGGTGGTAGGGAACTAGAGCTGTATCCCATACTTCAAGATATCCCCCTTCTGGGGAAGTAATCACAACTCCAACTCTGCGCCTATTTTTTTTCTAACGATCCATCCATGTGAATTCCATAGTGTTAATGTATCTTGCGTATTTTCATCCTCTGGCAAGGTAAACTCAGCAATAAAATCAACTAATACTTAAGCTTTTATCGCTATCTAGGGTTTGTATCCTATGGTGAACTGACTTAATTCAATCACCCACTACACCATTCATCCTGCTGCTTTTGGTTTGTTTATCGTCTTTTTGATTGGTTGATTAGTCATCACGAGAATAGGGTTTGCCTGGAAGTATGGAAGCAACTTCCAAAAAGCGATGATTAGGACAAAGGTGATCTTCTCCATGCGTGGGTATTTTGCCTTGGCTCCTTGAAAGGCTTGACTGATGTAGTATACTGGTTATTGAACTTTAGATTCCTTCCAAATCAATGCAGCGCTTACGGCAGTGGCTGATACCACCAAATATAAGAATAGGTCCTCGCCCTCTTTGGATGGACTTGGAAGTTGCAGGTTACTCAAATAACGTTTAACTCCTAGAATGTTGCTTCACAATTGTCCATCCAATCGAAAGCTTGCTTGAGAGTCTTGAAGAAGGGTAGACACTTGTCCGTAGCCTTAGAGACAAACCTGTTGAGAGCCGTGACTCTCTTTGTCGATTTTTGTACCTTCTTACAGGTCTTGGGTGATGACATCTCTAGTATGGTCTTAACCTTTTCAGGGTTAGCTTCAATTCCTTATTGGGACACTATGAATCTAGGAAATTTCCCAGAGGAGACTCCAAATGCACACTTCATCGAATTCAACTTCGTCTTGTATTGTCTCAGTGTTTCAAAGGTTTCTCTCAGGTTGTCAGGATGACTTCTTTCTTCCTTACTCTTGACGAGCAGATCATCAGCATAAACCTCCATGTTCCTTCGAATTTGCTTATTGAACATTTGGTTTACCAATCTCTAGTGTATAGCTCTTGGGTTCTTTAGTCTAAATGGCATGACCCTGTAACAGTACAATCCTTCACTACAAGAAAATGTATTTTTAGTGACGAAAAAATTCGTCAATAAAAGTCCAGTTTTTCGTCACTAAGAACCTTTAGTGACGAAATTGGACTTTTAGTGACGAAATTCGTTTCGTCGCTGTAGCCCCGTCGCTAAAAGTCTTGGTGACGAAAAATTTCGTCACTAAAAGTCCGACTTGTTTAAAAAAAAAAAAAAACTTTTAGTGACGAAAACGTTTCGTCGCTAAATGTTTCCCTCGCTAAAAACAGTATTTAGTGACAAAAATATTTCGTCACTAAAACCATTTCAGTTTATTAAATCATATTTAGTGACGAACAATTTCGTCACTAAAACTATTTTTGGGTACATATAGTGATGAAAAAATTCGTCACTAAATCTATTTTTAAGAAAATCCATGCACATATAGTGACGAAAATTTTCGTCACTAAAACCATTTCTTGCAAAATTCCACTGCATTTAGTGACGAAATATTTCGTCACTAAAACAATTTTTTGTTGCCATATTTGTGACGAAAAAATTCTTCACTAAAACTTATTTTCTGTTTTTATTATTTTCATGACGTTGATATTAACCTGTAATCTGTCATTACATTATTAAAACCTCACATTTGATTAACACATTTATTTCAACAACACATTTATAAAATATCGATCCATACATTCCACAAGTTAAAATTAAAACAAGTATCAAATTCAAACTCATTCCATATAATAATTGTTTGCAACACATACAATAACTTAAGATGTTTTATAACAATACAAAAAATGTAGCATAATATAATTAGAACCCCCTAAAGCCAAAAGATGTCCTCATATGTCTTCAAATAATGCCAAAAGTAAATCCCCTAGAGCCACCAATAAGAAATCTGCACAAATATAAAAACACTACTACATTAAAATCATAAAGTAAAAACATTAACTATGTTATAAAAAACATTTCTAACAATTAGTTTCAAATGATACATAAAAAATGAAGTGTTTTAACATAAAGATAAAGTACTAACCAATAAGTGATTTAACTTGAAGATGAACCACCCCCATAGTTAAAACTGTCATCATAAACACAACAACCCACCACAAAACAAATTTCCAACATCATAACTATAATGCTTACAAGTATTGAAATTGAATAAAGGAACACAATTGCTACTAATGAACAAGTTTCATTCACATTTGCAAGAAATTAAAAACACTCCCAATATGAATTTAAGCCACCTTATAACACCATGCAAGCCACCTGCTTGCTCCAACACAACAACCCACCACAAAATAAATTTCCAACATCACAAGTATATATAGAGTTTTATAAGTTTTTAACTAGAATATACTTACTTTACTCAAGCTAAGTTTACAACTTTTAGAAAAAATCCAAAGTTAACTTGTATTCTTCATCTTGTTCCTCACAATTTCTTCAGTCACAAAAGAGAGAGCTGGAAATAAAAGAAAGATAGCTTTTAGTGAACAGTTACGTAGACCCAATGATAAGCACAAAAAGATGTGTGAAGCTTTACCTGCATGCAACACATAGATAAGTGAAGCTTTACCTCTTGATGGAGACAATGTAAGAATTTCAATAAAAAGATGACTCTCAATCTAGAATACCATAGATTTACATAATAAATAATAAGTAGATAATTGACATAAAGTCATTAGAATTAGGTAAATCACAACCAGCATTGAAAAAAAGAAGGAAACACAATATTATAGTAACTAAAGGTGTTAAACTACCCTATCAAGAAGTTCTACAAATATAAACACACAAGGTAATCAATCTAAACTTTTCCTTTTAGAGCATGTAATCATGTTTAACTATTAGATATCTCCCTGAAAAAATTTGCTAAAGACATGACAATTACTCCACTATTCTTTACACCACATCTCCATCCTAATAAGTATGCTCATACATCAATGAAAACAACCCTTAAAACAAAAAGTTCCATAGAATCCATCATTTCTGTAACTTTACAAATGAATCATAGCTTTCCACAAAAAAAAAAAAAAAAAAAAAAAAAAAAAAAAAAAATCCATCTTTGGAACAATCCCAAAAATGGGTACCTGGGATTTCCATGAAAAATAAAATTTTCTTTTCAATTTTCAGATTTACATAAGAGTACAAAACAAACCCATTTGCCTTGCAACTCAAACATCCACAATAATAAGCTTCAAATGTATATTTCATCAAATGGTTAACCATAAATACCCAAAAGAACAATCACTTTCACTTCTCACTAAAAAATAAATCAAACAAAACAAAACATAAAAGTTTCAGATTCATAGAACAAAATAGATATACGCATCATCAACATGTAAAAATAAGAGTTTATGATTGATTTCAAAACTGAGACCCAAAACCATTTCACAACAATCATCATTCCACAACCACAATCACCATTCCTGTTCACAAACAACAATAGCACAGAGATGAGAACGGTCTCTATTCAAACTTAGACAAATTATCCTACCACAGAGAACAAATTTCAAACAAAAAAAAAAACAAAAAGGAAAAAAAAAATTAACATCAAGCAGAAAAATTAACATCAAGCATTTAGAAACAAAAATTAACAAAAAAATTAACTCAAAAGGAGAAGGAAAAAAAAAAAAAAAAAAAAAGACCTGAATCGGTGAAGGGAAGGCGAAGGGTCACCGGTTGGAAGTGGGAGATTGAACCGGCGAAGGGAAGCCGAAGCGACGCCGGGTGCGTCGCACAAGCGTCGCCTGTGCGTCGCGCTGCGTCACCGGTGCGTCGCTGAAGCGAAGCAAATGTGTCGTCGGTACGTCGCTGACGTGAAGCCAAAGCATCGCTAGTGCTCGCTGACGAAGCCGAAGCGTCGCTAGTGCTCACCGGTGCATCGCTAATGCTCGCTGGTGCGTCGCTAGTGCTTGCCGGTGCGAAGCACAAGCGTCGCTAAGTGCGATGCTGGGATCGTGGCTGAGTGCGATGCTGGGCTCGTCACCTTAGCGTCGCCGAGTCCAAGTGTCGCCTTAGCGTCGCCGAGCCGAAGCGTCGCTGAATCGATGATGACGGCGAGCTCTGAATCGGCAACGACGGTGTTTGTGGGTATGTGTTTGAGGGAAAGGGAGAAAAACCAGAAAAGAAGAAAGTGAAAAAAAAATATTTTGGGTTGAAGCTCATATAAGTACAAAGCCTTTAGTGACGAACTCTAATTCGTCACTATTGGATACCTTTAGTGACGAACTCGAATTCGTCGCTGATAATATATTTTTAACTATAATTTATTTTTTGCAATGAATTCTATTCGTCACTATATGATATATTCAGCGACGAAATACTTTTCGTCACTAATAGTGCTATCACTAACACCTTTAGCGACGAACGTTTTCATCGCAAAAAATTAAACTTTTAGCAACAAAACGGTTCGTCGCCGTAGCTAAATTTACTTTGGCGCAACAATTTTTTGCTTGGCGCCTGAGTTCTATAATGCTTTTAGTGACGAACTCAGATTCGTCACTATTGGATACCTTTAGCGACGAATTTGAGTTCGTCGCTGAAAATGTACTCATATGTTTTACACTTATGTGTTTTTAGCGACAAAATCACATTTCGTCACTAAAAGTATGCTTTAGTGACGAAATATGATTTCGTCACTAAAAACATATACGGGTAAATCTATTATTGTTTTTAGTGAGGAAATTCATATTTCGTCACTAAAGCATACTTTTAGTGACGAAATGTGATTTCGTCGTTAAAAACATATAAGTGTAAAATCTTTTATTTTTTAGTGACTGCTATTTTTCGTCACTAATACTTACTTATAGGGACGAAAGTATTTTTGTCACTAAAACTATCCACAGCAATACCTACAGTGACGAAATATTTTTTCTCTAAAAATTTCAACTTTTAGCGATGAAAGATTTCGTCACTATAGATTAATTAAGTTGGCGCCAAAGTTTCCCTCCTTGGCGCTTATTTTTCAGATCACAATAGCGACGAAATTTATTTTTCATCGCTAAATGTAATAATTTTTTTTCATTATTAGTGACGAAATTCATATTTCGTCACTAAAGCTATATTTTTAGTGACGAAAAATATTTCCTCACTAATTTTCGTCACTAAAAATACATTTTGTTGTAGTGCTTGACTGGTGATGAATGTTGTTTTCTCCTAATCTTGTACTAACATCTATATTTGGTTGTATCTTGAGAAAGCGTCCATGAACATTAGGAGTTTATGTCTTGCCATTGAGTCGACGATGAAAGTTCAAATAGCATATAAAACACTATGAAAGTTTAGACCCTCAATTACAAAAATATCAATTCAAGCTTAATGTCAAACAATATATGTACGGAAAATGAACATAAGCTAATAACAGAATTGATAAACAATCTAAACAAATTAAAATCACATCCACAACAGAAATTAAATGGCAAAGATTAAGGGAAGAGAGATGCAAACACAAGGACAACACAACAATGTGTTATCGAAGAGGAAACTAAAGCCCTTGGCGTAAAACCTCTCCACCACCCTCCAAGCAGTCAATAATCCACTAGAAAATGTAGTTGGGATACATGAACAACAATAGACCCTTCAAGCCTAATCTACCCAGTGTACCTAAGCCCTCCAAGCCTTTTGCTCCAACGGAGGTTACGCCGAACCTTTGTCTTTTCTAGCTTACCGGATTCAGCTTACCGGATTCCGCTATAGCCTATAGCATCAACCAATATCCATTGGTCCCCTCCTAACTGCTTCCCAAGCACCAAATAGTCTTTTCATAGATATAGGTATGGTGAGAAAAGGATTTGGGTAATGTACCTCTCAAGGATGTAACAATGGAGAGGGTGAGAGTAGAGGAATTTGAAGAGTCTCTATGTAAAGATTATGAACAAGTCAATCTTGTTTTTCTCTAGGGTTTCTCTCTCAAAATTCTCTCTGGAAGCTCTCTACATTTCATGGGTATAAGGGGTATTTATACTAGGGTGAGAAAGGAATGCGAAGAGTCAATTTTTCCAAAACAGAGTTGGCTGGTGACTTGGCCTCGTGACTTGACTGAGACGTGACTTCAAGCCGCAAGTTAACTAAATGGCCAGTCTGGACTTTTTGTCCTGTATTGCTACAGCTGGTATGACGGTTCAGCTTCTCTGCATGCTTCACTCGTGTGCATCTTCTGGTGGCTTGCCAGTCGTGAGCCACTTGCGAGATCCAGTCGCGAGTCCCTGCTTCACTACACAGTCTTAAGCATTTCTTCACACTCTCTCACACACTATCCTTACAAGATTCCCACTTAAATATAGGGTTTCTAAATGCTGAATTAGAAGCAAATTTGGCATGGAATAAAGCCAACAAGATGGTTGATTAAATTCAACCTTATAGACGAGCTAGACAATCCTTGGCAATAGGACACTGTCTTTTGGACAGGTATTGTTCAGATCTATGAAATCTACACACATTCTCCATTTTTCATTCGTCTTTTTTACCATGATGACGTTGGCCAACCACTCTAGGTAGTAAACTTCCCGAATAAACTTAGCTGCAAGCAGCTTGTCTACTTCATCCATTGTGGCTCTGTTTCACTCGGGTGCAAAAATCATTCTCCTTTGTTGGACTGATTTTCTATTGAGTTTCACATTTAGGTTATGTTAATTAACATCTTTGGATATGTCAGGCATGTCTTCATGACCCCCGATAAAGACGTATAAGTTTTCCTTCAGAAACTTGACTATTTCTTCCTTCGTTGAGGGGTTAAGGCTCGCCCCTACATTTGTAACCTTCATCGGCTCCCCCCCTACTGGTCAGTTGTTTCTAATGCCTCCACTACTTCTTAACTCTTCTCCTCAATCATCCATGTGTGATTCTTCTTCAAGGCTAGTACGGCCTGATAGCATTCATGAGCTAGAACTTGGTCTCCCTTTATCACTCCTACCCCATATTCTGTTGGAAATTTCACCTTTAGGCAGTATGTCAATGTTGCTGCTTTCCAACTGTTGAGCGTCGGTCATCCTATGATTACGTTATAGGATGAGGGATAATCAACCACCAAAAAATTTAGTTGCTTGGTTACCTGGAGAGGGTATGAACTAGCCGCGACCGTTAAGGTTACTATTCCCTTTGGGTACACTCTATCTCTGCTGAAGCTAATGAAGGGAGATTTGAATGGACAGTTTCCTCGGACTTACCTTTAGCTACTAAAAAGCTGAAAGGTAAATGATGTTAATAGAACTCCCATTATCCACTAGGACTCACCTAGTGTTGAATCCTTCTATCATACGCATGATGATCAGTAGGTCGTCATGTGGTTGTTTCACCCCTATAGCGTTTTCCATCGAGAAAACCATGTCGATGGTTTCTTTTTTTTTCTGTGCTTTGATAGCGGTATCGTATGGACACTGTTGACCTGTCTTTGTTGTGACTTCTTGAGGGACTTGAAGGATCTCCTTGTTGTTGGACCCTCGTTGCTCATTCTTATTTCTCCTATAGCATTCTTTGGATGATCTTGCTGTTTTTCTTTGTCCTTGGGCTTATCTTTGGATTCTACCTGATGTTCCCGCTTGTATCATCCTGATGTATCTTTCTTCACGAATTTCTATAACTTTCCTTTCTGGATTAGTTCTTCTATCTGTTCTTTCAAGTCTCTACATTTGTTTGTGCAATGTTCGTGATCTCGGTGGAAATGGCAATAGTTCTTCTTACTACGAGCATTGGGTGAAGAATTCAATGGCTTTGGCCATTTAAGTGGGTGATCGTCCTTAATCTAGTTAACATGCATTACCAAGGGTGTGAAATTTATCGTTCTTTGGGCCTTATTGTCTCTCCTCTTGATGCGATCATGGCTGGATGAGTGATCTTTTCTTTCCCTCTTTTGCCCTTTAGGATCGTCTTGAGCGCCTATCCTGCCCTTTTGAGGTTCTCTTACTTCAATTGCAACAAGAGTGTCCTTTACGTTCATGTACTTTTGAGCTTTTAACAGTAACTATGTCATCCACTCTAGGGGGCTTTTTGTAAGCGCCACTACAAACTCTTTGGACTTCAACCCGACTTTGAACATGGTCAGTTGTACTTTATCGTGCCTTGTCCACTTCCAGCACTTCCCTATTAAATCGCTTCACATATGATCTCAATGATTCCCCTTCTTCTTGCCTGACCATGAGCAGATGATCCGCTGGCCTTTTTTAGCATTGCCCACCATCAAAGTGGTGCTGAAACAAGTTACTCAGCTGTTCTTTATCATCGGCCTTGTCCATTTCTAGCACTTCCCTATTAAATCGTTTCACATATGATCTCAATGATTCCCCTTCTTCTTGCCTGACCATGACCAGATGATCCGCTGGCCTTTTTTAGCATTGCCCACCATCAAAGTGGCGCTGAAACAAGTTACTCAGCTGTTCTTTATCGTCGGCCTTGTCCATTTCCAGCACTTCCCTATTAAATCGCTTCACATATAATCTCAATGATTCCCCTTCTTCTTGCCTGACCATGAGCAAATGATCCGCTGGCCTTTTTTAGCATTGCCCACCATCAAAGTGGCGCTGAAACAAGTTACTCAGCTGTTCAGAATCATTTATGTAAGATTGTGCCAATTTGCTAAACCATACTCATGCTGCTCCTTTGAGGGTCGTCGGGAAAGATCGGCACACAATCTTGTCTAGAGTTTTTTGCATGCTCAAGGTCATCTTGAAGGTGGTTATGTAATTCAAAGGGTCTTTCAAACCATCATATGACCCGAGCAGTGGAAGATGGAATTTCAGTGGTAAGGGACACTCTAGAAGCTTTGATGTGAATGGCAAATAAGTCCTTCTCACTATTTCGTCTAGGTTCTTAGTTGTTTTCTCCTTTGTGGTATTTTTTAGCTCATCCATCTCTCTTCTCATTCTCTTGAGGAGATCGTTACTCGCCTTGTCAGACCGTTTTGTCCCCCTAGAACTATCCCTTCCATGGCTATCCTCTAGGTTTTAAGTCTCGTCTTCATTCATGTTATTCTCAATCCTCCTTGGTGAGCAGTTTTCTTCTTGTTGCAATTGTCGTCTCATCTCTTGATTTTGCTTGGAGAGTTCTTCTATATTAGCTACAAGTGTTTGGATTTGCAAGGCCAATGCCACTAATTCTTGTGGCACGTTGGATTCCATCTAGATTTTAATAATGGTAAAGCTACATTTTTTAACTTAAAGTTTGAAAGTCAATTTCCATAGACGACACCAAACTGATGAAGCTAAATTTGACAATTGATAGGTTTGTCCAGACAGAGTGTGGAGGATTAACTTGATATCCCTACACAAGACTGACAACGAGTTATAAAGGTCTCTAGTGTGGTGTCTGCCAATGAGCCTCTGATGGCAAAGTTAGATGTATTAGAGAGAAAATGTTTAGAATCGAGAATATTATGGTGTGTCTGTAACTTTGTTTTAGGTCATGTCTTCGTGTTCGTCTATGTGTAATGGCTCATGCATTAAATGCTCCCTTTATGGTGCTTTGGTCGTCCAATGTCCTTTTTGGATGATGGAAATTTCTTGGTTCATCAGGTACCAATTAAACTTAGTTTAGACACCAATAAAATATTTTCTATCTTTAAATTTAAAAAAAAAAAAAAAATGGACCCAACCCTAATGAAACTAAAGGTAAGGCCAACGAGAGGAAAATGAGTGATCTTTGTAACTGGGTTTCAACAAAATGGACTTAAAAATTCCTAAGGACTTAAAAGACGAAAAATGTTTTTTTAACTTGGGACATGGACTTATAAAAGGTTGTTTGTTTTCAAGCATTATAGCACTGCCAACTCAAAAAAAGCACGTCCCAAACCTCACTTGGATTAAATCACCTGGATCGACTCGTTTAACCAAGATTGACCTTAGGACCTTGATAGAGATGGCAACAAAAAGTTTGGAGGGATTCACCAAGAAGGTAGCCCAAATGATGATGGATCAAAAGAAAATGTTGGGGGGGGGGGGGGGGGGAGGGGGGGAGGACTTTCCATTCTTTAAGAATGAGGGAGTGCTCTCATGCCTGGTGCATGTGGAAGCAGTTGAGAGTCTTGCAGGCTTAGCCATTGCAAGAGTGAAGTGGTCCTTATCAGCGTAGGACCATTTGAGGGGGTGGGGCTATGGCGGAAGAGTTAGAAGAGCTTTGGAAAAAGCTATCATTTACAAATGTGGAGGATGAGAGTACCTCACTAGGAAGTAGCAAAATAGAGGCAGCAAGGAAGATAGGGAAAAATTGCCTGGTGATGAAGGTGCTCTCACACAAAAGCATAAATATTGATGCCCTTAGGAAGAACCTTAGAATGATTTGGAAACCATAGAAGAGCATATAGATAAATGAAGTGGAGGATGAACTCTACCTAGTGGAGTTTGGGGATGGGTGGAATAAAAAAAGAATAATGGAGATGTGCCCATGGACATATGAGAAGTACTTGATACTGTTGAGGGAGTTCGAGGGCGAGCAAGTCCCAAAGGATATTTCACTATGATAGTCTCCTTTTTGGGTGTAGATACACAACCTTCCTCTGAAGAGTAGAACCAGAGAAACATGCAGAGCTATAGGAGCCAAGTTGGGGGAGGTCTTGGACATTGATGTTATGGAGTCTGGGGTACATTGGGGTAAATTCTTGAGGGTGAGAGTGCAAATCGATGTCACAGAGAAGATTGTGAGGGGGAAAAGGATTGTAATAGAAAGAGGGGAGCAGAGGTGGATAACTTTCAAATATGAGAGGCTTCCAAACTTTTGTTACCATTGTGGGTTACTTAGTCATGGTTTAAAGGACTGTGAAGAAAGGAATGGTGTTGATGAACAATTGGACCTAAGTAAGCTTCAATACCGGGCGTGGCTGTGTGGCGAAGCACCGAGGAGAGGTGGAGGAGATATCACGAAGGTGGGACATGAGGAAGGAAGAGCCAATTGGGGGTGGGCGGCGAGTGAATTAGAGGGAAGCAAGGCGAGGGTAACTCATGCGCTAGAGGAAGGGAGTGGAGTGGGAAATGAATCGGAGTCAACACAGGAGCCCCTGGGGACATGTGTCACTGAGAATGAGACAAGAAAAGAAGGCCTAAGAGGTTAGGCTACAGGATGTGAACATGAAACGGGCAAAAGCAATTGCATTGGTGAGAAAGCAGAAGGAATCACTACTACTTCAGGTAAGGAAGGCAAGGGAGGGCATGGGGCTCAAAATGAGGCTATGAAGGTGATGTAGTGGAAGACAGGGACGCTTTATAGGGAGGGGAACGCTTTTGAATTTCAGATGGAGCCAACCATGGAAGGGATTCATAATATTAAAGCCCAAAAGGTTAAGGAGCATAAGTTTGGCCCAATGGCCCTCTGTTATAAGGAAAACATGGGTTGGGTTGCGGAGAATTTGGGCCTAAAGAGTGGCCACTAGAAGAGAATTACATGTGTGGCCTGTGAAGCAAAACCAAAGGAGGATATGGGCCTAGGAACAAGGAAAAGAGTAGGTATCACTCCCACTGATGAATTAGAAACAAACATCATTGATCTGGAATGCAAAAAACCACTTGAACATAACAAAACCCTTAGGAGAAAATCTTCAACGGATGGCGGTTTGGCAATGATTTGGCGTGAAGGAGTGGACGTCAGATTCATGAGCTACTCACATTCACATATTGATGTGGTGGTGCATGGTGAGGGACATGCAAGTCCGTGGAGGGCAATGGGGTTTTATGGCCACCTTGACGCTAGCAAGAGACACACTTCATGAGAGCTGTTAGAGACCTTGAAAAATCAGAGCACTTTGTCGTGGGTGGTGTTCGGCGACTTCAACGAAATTGTGCACTCGAAGGAGAAGCTGGGTTGGCTAGATCGAGATGCTGATCAGATGCAGAATTTCAGAGAGTGTTTAGGTAGGTGTGGTTTGCTTGATCTGGGTTTTGTGGGGCAGAGGTTTATGTGGTGTAATGGGAGATTTGGGGAACAACGGAAAATGGTGAGGCTGGACAGGTTCGTGGAGGATGAAAGATGGATTGAACAATTCTCTTAAGCACAGATTTGGCACATCTCAATGTCTGCATCAGACCATTACTTACTTGCCCTATTCCTAAAAAAGAAAAGACCCTCTAAACCGATGAAAAAGAGGTTCCTTTTTGAGGCAATGTGGGTAAGGGATGGGTGATGCAGAGAGGTGATTGAATTGGTATAGGATTCTTCTCAAGCAAATCCGAATGAATGCTTCACTAACAAAATCATTAAATGCCAAGCCTAGCTATGGCTTTGCAATCAGATGACATTTGGAAATATAAATACGAGGCTAAAACAATTGAAGGAACTTTGCAACTTATCGAGGGGCAGAATCTCCTTCACTACACAGCAAATGAAATTCAAGCACTGAAGAAGGAAATTAACGAAACACTAATCAGAGAGGAGGTGATGTGGAATCAAAGGTCGAGGGCGCTTTGGCTAAAATGTGGAGATAGAAATACTAGATTTTTTCATATGACAGCGACCCAAAGACGAAGGAGAAACTGGATTAAAGGGCTAATGGATGAAAGGGTGTGGCATGATAGTAAAGAAGATTTGGAGAGGGTGATTTTAAAGTACTTCTCAAGCATTTACAGTACAGACCACCCTACCTCATTTGATGCCAGCTTGAATGCTGTAGCCACACGGGTCACACAGGAGATGAATGGTGAGTTGATGGGAACGTTCAGAGAGGAGGAAATCAGAGCGGCTCTAAACCAAATGCATCCTACAAAAGTTCCCGGCCCCGATGGTATGTCGCCTATTTTCTTTCATAAATATTGGGATGTAGTGGGTCAATCTGTTGTGAGTTGTGTTTCCCAAATCCTTAATACTGGTGTGATGCCTCTTGAATTAAATGAAACTTATATATGTCTGATTCCAAAAATTAGCTATCCACAAAAGATCACTGATTTCTGCCCAATTAGCTTGTGCAATGTTGCATATAAGATTGTGTCCAAAGTTCTTGCAAACAGGTTGAAGAAAATTTTACTAGAAGTGATAAGCGAGTCACAAAGCATTTTGTCCCAGGGAGGCAGTTCATGGATAATGTGCTAGTGGCCTATTAGTGGCCTTCGAGATGATGCACTGTATAGACCAGAAAAGAAAAGGAAAAAGAGGCCTAATGGAGTGGGCATTTTTAGAGGCGACGATGAGAAAATTGGGTTTTCAAGAGGAATGGATTAAGTTGATTATGATGTGTGTTACGACAGTTTCCTACTCAGTCCTAATCAATGGGGAGCCAAAAGGAAAAATCATTCCAACAAAGGGGACCCTATCTCTCCTTACTTGTTCCTTCTGTGTGCGGAGGGTTTAATGGCCATGCTTCGAAGGGATGAAAGGGAGGGTTTGATCAGTGGAATTTCAGTGTGTAGGGGAGCGCCGAGGATTTCCCATCTCTTGTTCGCCGATGACTGTATCATCTTCGGTGAAGCAAGTAGTAGGGAGGGAAACCTGGTTCTGAAGGTGCTTGATGGCTATGAGAGGGAGTCATGGTAGAAGTTGAATAGAGAGAAGACGTCGTTATTTTTCAGCAAGAACACGGATAAGGAGATCTAAGAGGAAATCAAAAATAGCTTTGGTGCTCAGATTATTTACAAGCATGAGCGATATCTGGGGCTACCTACTTTAGTAGGGAGAGGAAAGAAGAAGGCCTTTAATTGGGTTAAAGACCAAGTGGGTAGGAAGATAGCTGGGTGGAAATGGAAGTTGCTTTCAAATGCAGGTAGATAAGTACTAATTAAGGCGGTTGCCCAAGCGACAACAACATACACTATGAGTTGCTTCAAACTCCCGGATTCCCTTTGTCAAGAGCTCAATTCCATGGTGAGCCAATTTTGGTAGGGACAGAAGGACAAAGAAAGGAAGATGCGGTGGATATCATGGGAAAATATGTGCACACCAAAGGTGGAGGGCGGAATGGGTTTTAAGGACTTGAAGGCCTTTAACTTGGCGCTTTTAGCAAAACAAGGGTGGAGAATTAGTCAAAATCTAGATTTCCTCACTCATAAGGTGTTTAAAGCAAGATACCTTGCGGAAGGCTCATTTATAGATGCACAAGTGGGAAAGAAGCCATCGTATGTGTGGAGGAGTATTATGGCAGCCAAGGAAACGATTGAGGTGGGATCAAAGTGGATAATTGGTAATGGGAGAAAAGTGAATATTTGGTGTGACAGATGGCTACCTTCGGTAGATTCGTTTAAGGTTCTCAGCCCCCAAGGACACAATACTGGAGTGGTGAAAGTGGCACTGCTCATTGATAGCGTAACAAGTACATGGAAGGCTGAACTTATAAAGGAAACTTTCCTTCCCCATGAAGCAGAAAACATTCTTAGTATCCCCTTGAGCCCGCGATTGCCTAAGGATTCAAGAGTTTGGGCATGGTCTAAGAATGGCCTTTTCACAGTGAGAAGTGCTTATAAGGTGTCACTCAAATTGTTGAAGACTAGCATGCCTAGAATAAGTGGTGACAGCTCACCAAGGCAGCCCAGTTTTGGAAGGGGTTGTGGAAGATTGACTGCCCAAATAAAATAAAGCATTTCCTTCGGAGGACGTGTAGAGAAATCTTACCAACAAACTATCGCTTGGCAGCAAGGAAGGTGAGTTACAATGATAGTTGTGGTTTTTGTGGGGAATGTGAGTCCTCGGGTCATTCCCTCTGGGACTACAAAGTTGCTGCCGAGGTATGGAAGGAGATGGCATTTGATCTCCCTGTGTTGCCCCAACCCACGAGGGACTTTGTGGATGTAGTCTGGGTGGTGAAGGAGAGGAAGGAGGACTTGGATTGGGTGTTGTTTGCTATTACAGCGTGGAATGTATGGAACAACATAAACAAATTCACACATGAGGTTACAAGCAAAGAACCGAGTAGAATAGCCAGGGAGGTGCGAGAGTATGGGTTGGAAATCAAAGGATCCCAGCTGCCTCGCCCACGCAACAAGGCCTCTGTCTGCAACCAATGGAAACCACCAAGGGATGGGAGGTATAAAGTGAATGTGGATGGGGCAAATTTTGCAAACTTGGGATGTTGTGGGGTTGGGGTAGTCATTAGGAACGAAGAGGGGCTGATTATGGGGGCGATGAGCAAGAAAATACCCTGCCCTCTAGGTGCTACGGAGGTTGAGGCAAAGGCACTGGAGGAGGGAATTCAGCTTGCCTGGGATTTGGGCTTAAGGGACTTAGATCTCGAAAGTGACGCACAAGTTGTGGTAGGGGCAGTAGCTGGCCATGACCCGAGTCCTTGCTCAATTCAGAAAGTGGTGGAAGGCGTCAAGGCAGGACTGACAACGTTTAGATCATGGAGTTGCTCACATGTCCGTCAACAAAGCAATATGGCAGCTCTTATAATGGCTAGGAAGGCCTGGAATGTAAGTGATTCTGTAGTTTGGGTCGAGGATACCCCTTCTGTAATTGCAAACTAGATTCGTCTAGATGTAAGTGCAATGGAAAATTGTCTTGAGTAATGAATTTAAGGCATGTTTTCACTATCAAAAAAAAAAAAGGGTTGGAACAAATGGGGGCTTTTCTGTCGATACCATATTTTGTCCGATCCTGATTAATGCATCAAAATAGAGTTTTAAATCTCAAAAAATGGTGGAAACCATGATTTTAAAAGCCAAAAGTTGGGAACAAATTAATATAGTCTAATTTACGCTAATTAGATGATGGAGCAAAAATCCAAAATCAATTTTGCCATTTCTGGCAAGAATTAGACCAAAAAAACCATAAGTAGGGATGGACAAAATATTGAATTTTTGATATGACCATCTGATCAAGGCAAATTTTGGACCAAAACGATAGTTTATAGGCCAAAATCGTAGTTGAAACGGATGAGATATCAATAAAATACCAAAATCCTGATTAAATTTATCACTATTTTCAAGTCTAAAAGAGCTATTTTTGGGCCATTTTCGTGCAAAAAAACTGTACCAACTAAGACACAATTGGAGCAATCTGCCTAAACAAGATTGAAGTATGGTGTCTCAACTACCTTCCATAAAATGGGCTTGGCAATATCTGCCACGGATTAGGAGAAATGAATTTTCTAAGAAAAGTGCTACAGAATTTCCTACACTACATCACCTCTCTTTCAGACGTGATATCTTGAAGACCGTAACTCCAAATTGAGCGAAGTTAGGACCTATGGAGACTAGAAATCTACACCTTTCTAGGGACACCAAATTTGAAGAAATCCAAGCTATGAAAGGCCTCCAAACAGTAGCCTAAATATAGGGACAGAAAAGAAGAAAAAAAAATTGAAAATGAAGAACGGAGAAGCTTCTAGAAGAATGAGGGTGGCACCTGGCATTACAGCTAGTGCACACCATGATGTGAGCCATCTTCCCCTCCTTTTCCCCTATAAATATCTCCCCCTCCCCCCCTCCACCTCTTGGAATTTGAAACCTACAAACACCCAAAATATTCTTTAGACTTAGAAATACTCTCTCCCTCTCTCTTTTCTTTTATTTTTTTTGTCTCTAGCCTTAGCTTTTTTTTTTTCATTAGGAAACCTCTCTAAATTTCAGCCTCTCCCTCTTTAATTTCCCATAAGTGGCTAAGCTTGTAAGGAAATGGTTTAGCTCTTCTATAATTATACCCATTTCGTTTTTCCTTATCCTTGTAAACATTACATCTCATATATAAAATGTTTTACTCTTACTTGTCTATTTACATTCATGCTCTCTACCTTCTTACTTTTTATATATTGCTCTATTTGTTGTGTTTCTCTCTCTCTCTCTCTCTCTCTCTACACCTAAAAAATCTTTTCTACTCTTTTTCTTTTTGGTTGTCTTCTCACTTGAGAAAGCAACCACAACATCTAAGATAAATCTTTACATTCCTAACTAGACGGTATGCGATAGCTTAGTCCATGAGCATGACTAACCTTAGTGGAAAAATAAAGCTTTATCATAGGTGGGTTTTTCCTAAATGGGTTCTAAACCTTGCTCCTAGGGCAATATGGATATGTTTTCTAGAGAATGGTAGAAGGCTCTAAATCTCCCATTTCCTCAATATGGAAAAGAACCAATAAGGTTTGGATGTGGCAAGATTAGAACTTATTTAATAGAAATTTCTTAAACAATGGTTTTCCAATAAACTTTACTTTATTATTATTATTATTTATTTATTTGTATTTAAATTCCTTTACATTCCAAGCACTTTACTTTATTGTATTGTATTTAAATTCCTTTACATTCCAAGCACTTTATTTTGTAGTCTTGTCTTTAAATTCATTTACATTCCAAGCACTTTATTTCATAGTCTTGTCTTTAATTTCCTTTACATTCCAAGCACTTTGTTTTATAGTCTTTTCTTTAAATTCTTTTAAATTCCAATCACTTTATTTTCTTGTCTTTAAGTTTCTTTACATTCTAGTCTTTAAATTCCAAGCCTTTTATTTATGCACTGTTATTTTAATACTTACCTTTCTCATGAGTAGTCTAGATTTCCATAAAGTAAATAACTTGAAATAAACAAACTTCTAAAAAATGTCTTTTCTAAAGAAATAAAAATGGTTCTAATGGCCATCCCCTCCTTTTCTTAAATGTTTTTCAAAAGTATTTCCTTCTAAAAACTCTAAAAAGCCTTCCAAAGGAGAACATTTTCCACAAAAAAAAAAAAAAAAAAAAAAACCTGTTTCTTTCAGTTTCTTCAAAAATATGATTTTTACTCTGTAAAATATTTCTTCAATCTCTATAATTCCGAATTTCCCTTTTTTAATAAGTCTTCAATTCATTGGTTCTAGCTTTTAAACAAAAACTTTGTTTTGTCAAAACTTTTATTATCTCAACGAAAACCATGAGATTTTTTAGATCTAAAGCCGTTTCTTTAAAAGAAAAACCCATGGGAACCATTTTTATTTAAATCAACTCTTTTCCTAAATTCTTTCCTTCAAAAGTTGTTCTTTTCACAAATAGATTTCCAAATTTAAACTTTTTTTTCTAAAAATCTTTTTGCAATCTTTTCAAAAAATTAAAGTTTAACTCTTTTGGCCCATTGTGTTTTTGCATGAGAAACGAGAAAAAATAGAGGATAAATTTGCTAAAAGGTGCTATCTTTCTTACCATCTCTTTTATTTTTACATTGTAATGGTTCACATTCTAGGTATATAATAAATAAATGGTCACATGCTAAACTATATATTATTTCTTGCAATGTAGTAAACTTTTCTCGCACTCTATATATATTTCACATGTTTTGTTTGTAAATAATTCTTTGAAATAAATATTCACATGCTACTTTATAAATAAATAAATACTCACATGTATAAATATATATTGTTTGTACAAAATATTTTTCATAAACAAATGCCAAGTATCTAATTTTTTCACCAAAAAGAATGTTAGAATTAAATTTAAAGTGGGGTATTATTCTTTGGATAGGCGGTGTAGGGTTCCTAACATCTTCCCCACACGTAACCAAACTTCCGAGTCCAAAATCTTTAGTTCGAGACTTTTGGTTTATCTTAATTAATTAATTAATAACCCTTAAAATTGGTTTTAGTTAATTAGGTAATTTAAAAAGAATTAGACAAATAGGTGACTAATCACACCTAATATAAAACCAATGGTTGGTAGTGGCTCATAAATTAAAAATAAGAAAAAGAAAGTCACACACACACACCTCACCCTAGAAACACATGCACACAAAGAGTCACGTCACCAATGATCCAATGTGTGATAAACCAAAAGAAAATAGAAAAAAGCCTTAAGCAAGCTTTTTCTCATTTTTGGGGCATCCACACTTCCTTGACTACAAGATGTAGATGGGTAAGAGACATATAGAGGAAGAAGAAGAAAGGGAAGAGTGGGATGATGAAGATAGAGTCAATTATGAGAAGAATAAGAAATTTGAGCAACTCATTGTTGATATTGTTGTAATGAAAGAGAAGATGGAAAAAATGCAATTTGCTTTCTACAATGCCAAAGTTGTGGATCCTCAACCTCCCAAGTTCATAATTTCTTATGCTAAAAAAATTGATAGGATTGGAGATCCAAGGAAACATGATAGACAATACATGAGCCTAACTTAGATGAAGGGATTAGATGGTAAGTAAACCTTGTATGCATTCCCTCTGTCACTAACAGGATGTGCCTCAAGATGGAATTATAATTTAGATCCAAGTAAGACCACTATATGGAGTGAATTGGTGGATTTATTTGTAAAACAAATTGTTTTCAATACCATGATTAGTGTCATTTTAAGAGATTTAGAGACTACCAATCAAGGATTAAATGAAACCTTTTCTGAGTACATGACAAGGTGGAAGGGGACAGCATTGAAGATGGCCAACAAGCCTAGTGAGAAAGACTAAATCAACATGATCATTAAGAACTTGCTTCCGAAATACAAAAATAGGCTTTTATCATCAACTATTAGTTCATTTGGAGAGCTGTGTGATTATAGGACACGAATTAAGGATGCAATTAACATTGGACAGTTGGAAGAGAATGAATGGAAGCCTCCAATTAAGAATACACATGGGGAGGATCATTCAATGCTAAGCCATCCAACCTTGCGAGTGTGAGTGCCATCATACCTTAAGAACCCATAACCTACCAAAACAATGCCAAAAAGTCCCTTCAAGAGTTCTTTGATCTAGGAATGCCTCTTGATTAAGCCTATGAGAATCTGACCTCAAAAGAATACCTCAAGCCTTTAGATCCCCACATCCATGCCTAATCATGTACCTTCCAGTTGGAACCTCAATGAGTTTTATCATTTTCACCATAAGTCTGGCCACAAGACCAACAAATATTTCTGCCTTAAGAATGAGATACAAGACCTAATATACAATGGGACTATTGTGATTAAAATAATGCAAGCCCAAGTGCAAATTTTTCACAAGGAATGATTGACACTAATATAAAAACCTCTATTATTGAGTAGTAAATAAAAATAGTTGTTTGTTTGTTTTTCCACCCAAAGATAGAGCAAGATAATATTGAAACTAAAATTGAAAATAGCAAAATAAATTTAAGAGAAATTAATGGAGAAAAACACTAGGGATTCAAGCATCCACCTAATATTTTATCATATGAACTTGGATTATTTTTAACTCAATTGGGTAGAGAGCCAACTCCCCTAGTCGGAAGATAAAACAATAAAGTACACAAACAATGTGTAAAGTAGATTGAATATGAATGATTGAGCAAATAATTCAATTGCATGTTATAGGGGAGATTAAGCATTCTATATATTATCTTATTTTCTTTTTATTTTTCTCTTCTTGTTTGTGTTTTGGTTTTAGGACGAGTTTTGTGGTGGTTTTGGTGTCTTTGGTGGTAAGTTCTGATGGCAGTAGTGGAGGGTTTGGGAGTGATGGACAATGGTTGTGGAATGTGTGGTGATGGACAGGGTGAACACAAACATTTATTTGCAGATAATAAAAAGCACTTACTAAGAATTGAATAACCATTTTTTATTTATTTAGAAAGGTCCCAGTTGCAATAACAAAATAAATACTATCTATGACAACACTACAGATCATAGAAGCTTTCAATAAAAGGCTGAACTTAAACAATTCAAAAAATAACTAAGCAACATTCCCCAATTTCATTTAAATAAAGAAAAAGGGAACATGCTAGACACAAGTAAATGAAATTCTATTTAGAATAGAACTTCTATAACCTATCTACAGATAGTATTTCTTCATTCCGCATTAGTTAAATTTTTTTGGTACAAGCTGGAGGGTTCTGCTTGCCCGAAACCATGGGCTGGACATTAACACAAGTAGAAGTAGCAGATCCACCTTCCTTGTATGTGAGATCAATGTTAGCAACCACCACTTGTTGGCACGGTACACTCTTACTGCAAAAAAGCTGCACAGCTTCCTGTGTTGAAGAAGTTCCTCTAATGTCCTTGAAGCTAACATTGCTAATCTTCACTTTAGAGGGAGACTGAAAACAAAACAAACAAACAAAAAATCCACCCAAGAATTTGTAATTTGTTTTCCATTTTTTAACTTTTAACATCAAAATGTGTGTATATATTTGGGATATTTATAATAACCTCATTTGAGCATTGCTTGTTTGGGCAGTAGTTTTGATCAATAAGGACAGGATTGGCAACATCTTTCATAGTAATATTCTCGAAATGCATATCAGAAGCAATCCCAGCAGGGGAAGCAGGCCATGTTTTGATTCTAACACCATTATCTGTATTGCTAAAAGTGGAACCAATAACTCTGATTCCTGAAACAGGTTGTTCGTTCTCGTACCTACCAAGACTGCCAATGCTGATACCATGGCCAGGTCCACAAGTTACTTGCGTAATAGTAATATCTTGGGTTCCATCACCAATGGAGATGCAATCATCACCTGTTCCAATATTAGCATTGGTAATGTTGATTTGAGATGATCGTCCGATGTGGATTCCATCAGTGTTGGGGCTATTTGCGGGTGCAGTTATGGTAACATGTTGGAATTGCAAGTTCTTGCATTCCAAAAGGTTGATATGGAAAAATTTGCTGTCCTTTGATGTAATGTCTTGGACTATTGAATTTGTGATGAAGTTGAACCTTATATTCTGTTCATGTTTACAAGTTAGATAAATTAAAACACCAAATACGAATGCTCAAGTTTCATTTATATATTCTCCTAAAAAAAAGTTTCATTTAAAAATGTCATATTTAGTAAAATGCTGACAATTCAAAAAAATTACAAATTGGTTTGGTAATAAATTTTATAAGCATCATTAAGTCAACATAATAAATAGGAAAAATGGTAAAATTATAACAAATATTATCACATAAAAACTTACAACCTAAGGTGTCTATGAACGTGGTTATTACTACTTCAAAAATATTATGTTATATAAACAATTTTATCTTAGACCACATACACTTTGTCACAACTTGATGACATGTGCAATTGTGATTGGTGAACTATCACTTTCAGATTTAACCATCATTTTTTCTATATCACTCATAGTTGCATTAGTGTTGCAGCACAAAATGTTGCATCCATATTCCATAGGCTTTTTCATATATAAATGTTGAATTACTTCTTTTGTGAGTTGTGATACATCCCTATATAAAATTTATGTCAAATCATTTGCATTATCTTTAGCATCCTTTAACATATAAATGCTTGAATTACTTTTTAGTAATGGCTAAAGCTTGCAAAGTTGTAGTGACCATATATCTAAGTAGAAAATGATGGAACTGTAAATGCTAATTATTTAACGTTTAAATCTTACCATAGGAAGTATGTCGCAATTGTAATCTTTGGCACAATTATTTTTTTGCCATGCCATTTGTCCTTTGCCATCAAAAACTCCTCCACCTGACACAGTAAGACTGTCGATCTTTTCAAAAACGACCCAACCATCTTTACCCTTGAAGGATTCAACGTCTAATGGGGATTGTAGGGTGCCCTGAAGGTTAAACTCAATAGCACCTTTGCATGGACCCAACAAAGTCACTGAACCTAGTTTGTAAGCCCCTGTTGAAATCACAACTTTACTTCCTGCTACTGCGCACGCAGCTTTCCAAGCTTGTGTCAAAGCCTAAACACATTATGAAAATTCAAAATCAGTATATTACAATTATTTTGCATGTTAATATTTTATGAATTTGGTCAAGAAACTAGTTGGTTTTTAGTGTAAACAGAGTTTGAACCTAAGTTATCTTATTCGACGTTAAAAGGCTTTACGAGTTAAGTTGAAAACACTTTTCATGTTAATTAAGTATAGTTAATTGTACTACATATATTCATACCTGAGTGATATCGCCATTAGGCTTTGCTCCATATGATTTAACATCAAAGACTTGCCCAGCATTGGTGGATGCCAACAACAATAGCAAGGAAACTGTTGCGATGCTAAAATTCTTTCCCATCTTATTGTTCTTTAATTATTTCCTTGCTATTGCCAATTTCTTGTACGGAATGATGAATACCCCATTTGGTTTGAAGCTATTTATTCTTCAATACGTGAGTTCAACACCACTGAAGCTATCCAACTAATATTAACTAATTTTATGATTGAGTTACTAAACGCTCTTTAGGGATTTGAACACGTGTTTTTGTCAAAATAATTCACTCTGCCTTATTTGTCAAGCTCTCATTCCCTAAAATCAAACCCCTGATTTTCTCTTAGACACAAAATGACCATTAACGGTTAACCACTGAATCCAAATCCCTTGATTTTCTCTTACACGCAAAATAATCGTTAATAGTTAACCAGTGAAACCAAATCCCTTCATTTTCTTTTAGACACAAAATGACTGTTAGCGGTTAACCAAGTTAAAAGGAAGAGTGACCAAGTCAAAAATCAAAATATCAATTTTAGTAAAGGCTAATGAATACATATAAAGATGGAAAAAAGAGAGGATCAAAGTGCTTTTCTAGGCGGCTCTAATTTACTAATGCGTATTTATGATATATTTTTTGCTAATTTACTAATACTTGTTTGTGTTCTTTATTTGGAATGCAAAAAGTGGAGCATATAAAGATGGAAAAAAGAGGAGATCAAAGTGCTTTTTTTCTTATTAATTACTCCCTCCGTCTCAATTTGTTTGTCCTCTATTCCATTTTAGAATATCCCAAAATATTGTCCTGTTTCTAAAATTAAAAACCATTAATTTACTAATATTCTTATTATGCACCTACTTTATTTCCAAAACCATTTTTGATCATTTTATTTAAGGGTAGTTTTGGAAATTTATACATTTTTATATAGCAGACAAAACAATAAATAATGTTCCCTTAAAAAGTTGGATTTTTGAAATAGGACGAACAAATTGAGACGAAAGGAGTACTAGTGTATAACCACATGCATATGCACATGTATATTTAAAAACAATCACAATTATACACATATGAATTCAAATTATACCTGGTATTAGAGTTACAACTTACACATTTTTTAAGCTATGAATTTCTAAAATACGTAATGGTTTCTCATTGAAAATTAGATAGGACACTTGCCACAAAAATTAAAATTTTTGATAGGACTCTTAATGCAAAATTGGACTCTAATTGAAATCAATTTAGGGTCTGTTTGGATATCGCTTATTGCTGACAACTAAAAATACTGTAGCAAAATAATTTTTAAATGTGTGAATAGTGTCGTGAGACCCAATTTTAATGTTGTTTTTGGTAAAAAAAAAAAAGTATTTGTGGGTCTCATAAACATTGCACAGGACCCACAAAATAATGCAGCCACACAGAGAAATGCTCCAAACGCGCTATCCAAACTCTACCTTAGAATCTAATTGTACTTTTCTCTAAGTTTTGGCTTTAACTATATATATAGACTTGTTAGGTTCCAAGACTTTAGGAACTAAATGTATTAGAACTTCAATGTGTAACGTGTTGGCAAACCATGATCAAAACTTAGAGTCTAGATTTAGGCTGCTCAAAGTGTATTTATTTGTAAAGTTGGAATCAGTAAATGCAAGATTTATTTGTCTAAATCTGCAAGGCTCGATCGATCAAACCTCATGCAGATTATTTTTCTGCAGAATTTTTCAACTCAGCCCAAGCCCAGTTTGACGTGTAAGGTTTTATATTTTACTCCAAGTATAAAAGGAAAAACCCTAGCCATGTTTTAGAGGTTGTTGATATGCTGTGTGTTGAATCTCTTGTGAGATCTTGAGGTGTTTACTTTCATACACACTTAGAGTTATCAAGATTCATGTCAAGAACTTGGTGATTCCTTCAATTGCTGCATAAAGATTTTAAAGGAGATCTGAAACCTTTAAGTAGAGTCTCAAAGTCACAAGTGGGAGTACTTATGGTTGCAGTGGATCAAGGAAAGAAGTAGTCAGTGGACTCAGAGCTGTCACGTGATCGTGGTAGTAAGTTTTCTACTCGAGATAGCAATAGGATATTAGTGGTCGAAGTTCTATTGTATAAACTTCAATTCTTTCATAGTGGATTTGTTTTACCTGGAGGATAACTAGGTTAAATCCTCCCCAGGTTTTTTACTGGTTTGGTTTTCTTGGGTTATCAAATCGTTGTGTTATTTACTTTTCCGCATTATTTACATGATATAATTGTGTTAACCTAGATCTGAATAATTTATCTAATAATCACTTGGCTAAATAACTAGGTTAAACTACTTGTATTTTAAGGGGTCTAAAAAAGTACAAGTGGTATCAGAGTGGGTTAGCTCTTGTATTTAGATCATTTGATCTAAGAGTTGATCCTTGACCCCTGTTGTCATGGATTCTTTGAAGTTCTTATTGCTAAAATTCCAACTTGTCTACTTCTAGTTTTTGTCTCTTGTTGCATGTGTTAAGACTTTCCTTGAGTATCTTGGTATAATTACATATGATGATAATTATGTGTGTTATACTACTTTAACCGCCTTAAAGGCACATGATTCTTGTCTTTGGTATTTGGATAGTGGTTGTTTCAGGCATATGACAAGAAATAAAGCTTTATTTAAGACACTTTTTGAAGGAAAGATTGGGATAGTCACATTTGGAGATGGAAGCAAATCTGTGATTAGAGGCATTGGAACTGTGGACATTCCAGGGTTGCCAATTTTTGAAGATGTGTGGTATGTTGATGGGCTGAAGGCTAACTTACTCAGCATCAATCAGATTTGTGACAATGGACTGAATGTTCTCTTTACCAAGTATGAATGTGAGATACTTCATGGAGGAGGTGACTGCATGTGTATTTGTGTTAGGACAGCTAACAACTGTTATGGTATAACACCAAGTATAAGCAACAAGTGTTTCAATGCAAAGCTTAATCAAGTAGACTTATGGCATCAATGGTTGGGACACGCAAGTCACAAGCAATTAGAGAAGATTTTCAAGTGTGATGCAATTATTGGTTTGCCCAAGTTTGAAAAGATAGATAAGTGCACATATGGACCATGTCAGATGGGTAAACAAGTAAAGTCCAAGCATCCGTCTGTAACTGAAGTTCAAACTTTAAGACCTCTAGAGTTGTTGCACATTGATCTCATGGGTCCTGTTAGAGTTCAGATTTTAGGTGGAAAGAAGTATATTCTAGTTGTTGTGGATGATTTCACTAGATATACTTGGGTTGTGCTTTTGAGAGATAAGGCTGAGGCTCCGGAAAAGATGATGCACTTGTGCAAGAAATTGCAAGTTGAAAAAGGTACTGTGATAGCCAGAATTAGAAGTGATCATGGGAGAGAATTTGAAAACACAAAACTAGCTACCTTCTGCAATGATCAAGGCACACATTAAGAGTTCTCATCACCCAAGACACCACAACAAAACGAAATAATGGAACGAAAGAATAGGGTTGTTCAAGAGATAGCTCGTGTCATGCTACATAACAAAAAGATGCCTAAGTCTTTCTTGGGAGAAGCAGTTAACACTGCTTGCCATACACTCAACTAAGTGTATTTCAGACCTGATTCCAAGAAAACTCCTTATGAACTCTGGAGAGGAAAGAAGCCTATTGTCAAATACTTCAGGATATTTGGCAGTGACTGTTTTGTTCTGCGTGATAGGGAGAACCTAGAAAAGTTTGATGCAAAGAGAGACAAGAGATACTTTCTTGGCTACTCTTCTACTAGTAGAGCATATAGAGTGTACAATCTGAGAACCAAAACAGTCATGGAGTCTTCCAATGTGGTGATCATTGATGAATTATGTTCATAAACTCATTCAGAAAACACTCCTCTAGTTCAAGAAAAGACTATGAAGGTTGATGATTCTATTCCTGATGATTATGTTGGGAAGCATAGTGATGAAGAACTACAGTTATTGAATGATGCTATTTCGGTACCATCAAGTTCAGAACCATCCACACCTGTTCATGAAACTCAACAAGAACAAGGTGAGCCTAGTCCTTCATCAAAACAAAAAGGTACCTCCACATCTTTGGTCAAAGGTTCGTCTTCTACAATAAAGTTAAATCACCCTACCATAAACATATTGGGTAGTTTGAATGATAACATGAGATTGAGATCCAAAGCCTTGAATGTAATTACTCACTCATGTTATCTATCCCAATTTGAACCGAAAAAGGTGGATGAAGCACTTCAAGATGCTGATTGGGTTAATTCTATGTGTGAAGAACTTCATCAATTTGTTTGGAATGATGTCTGGGAATTAGTTCACAGACCAAAGGGAGTAAATGTGATTGGAACTAAGTGGATTTTTAAGAACAAGTCAGATGAACATGGTACCGTTATTAGAAACAAATCAAGACTTGTTGCTCAAGGATACACACAAGTGGAAGGGATTGATTTTGATGAGACCTTTGCACCGGTAGCAAGACTAGAATCCATTAGGATACTCTTGGCCATAGCTAGTCATTTGAATATCAAGTTGTATCAAATGGATGTTAAGAGTGTTTTTTTGAATGGGATGTTGCAAGAAGAGGTGTATGTTGAACAACCAAAGGGTTTTATTGACCCTCACAAACCGAATGATGTCTGCAAATCGAAGAGAGCACTTTATGGATTGAAACAAGCTCTCAAGACATGGTATGATAGGTTAACTACATATCTCATTGAGCACAGATTCAAAAGAGAATTTGAACATACTACTCTCTTCATATGGAAGGATAAGAATTAATTTGTAGTAGCTCAAATTTATGTTGATGATATTATTTTTGGTGCTACTAATGGTTCTCTTGCTCAATCTTTTGCAAATGAAATGAAGATGTTTGAAATAAGTATGGTTGGTGAATTGACTTATTTCTTAGGATTGCAAGTGAAGCAAATGGATTCTAGAATTTACATCAACCAAGCAAAGTATGCTAGAAATCTAGTTAAGAGATTTGGACTTGACAAGGCTGCACGTGCTAGAACACTAATGGCTGCTAGTGCAAAGTTAACCAATGATCCATCGGGTGAGTCTGTTGATGTTACATTATATAGAAGCATGATTTGTTGTCTTTTGTATTTAACTGTAAGTCGTCTTGATATTGCTTTCAGTGTTAGTGTATGTCCTATGTTTCAATCTAATCCTAAGATTTCACTTTTGAATGTTGTTAAAAGAATCATAAAATATGTTAGTGGAACTTGTGATTATGGATTGTTTTATAGCAAAGAGTCAAATTTGTCTCTTGTTGGATTCTTAGATTTAGATTAGGCCGGCAATGCTGATGATAGAAAAAGCACCACTGGTCAGTGTTTTTATGTAGGAGCCAATCTTGTTGCTTGGATGACTAAAAAGCAAAATTATGTCTCTCTGTTTACTATAGAAGTTGAATATATTGCTGCTGGAAGTTGCTGTTCACAGCTTCTTTGGATGAAAAGCTTTTGAGTGATTATGGGATATCACAAGACACCATGGTTGTCTATTGCGATCATTCTAGTGCTATCGTTATCTCTAAGAACCTTGCTCAACACTCTAAGACTAAGCTCATAGAGATTAGATATCACTTTATTAGGGATCTGGTTGAAAGAAAAATTATGGCTCTTGAATATATCCCTACTGAACGTTAGAATGCTAACATCTTCACAAAGCCTCTTGATAGAAGTAAGTTTGAGACACTGCGTCAAGTAATTGGTGTGATTTTGTGTACCTAGTAATCTTTGGCTTTCTTGGTCCTTGTGCTTCATCTCAATACTCTTTGTAAGCATTCTTCTTTAAGGTTTTTTTTTTTTTTTTTTTTGGATTTGCATTGCATAACATTCAAGCATTTCATGATAGGTTGTTTTTGTTTTTCTTTTAAAAAATAAAAAAAATAAAAAGAAGAAGGAAAAAAGTGTTTTGCATTATTTTTCTTGGACTTATAATCAAGGCTGGCCATATTATCTTTACATAACATGCTTATGTACCTTGTTTAGCTTGGATGAGCTTATTTTACTACACTTTGCTAGTTTTGGCTATGTAGTGCATGTTGTGTAGGAATTGTTTATAGTTTTTGATCACTTGATCTTGAAGTCGCATGTTTCTGATTGTTTGGACTTGAACTTAATGAGAAAGGTATAAATAATCATCTCACCACTATTTACTAGTCAATCATGAACACCTTAGTGCATATCATACGATTTCATGCTCGAGAAAGTGTAGCTCATGCACAAAAAAAAAAAAAAACATAAGGTGTAGCCTCTGATTAATGCTAAAATTGGTGTGTATATTATTGGGCTATAATAAATTCACAATGAAATCAAATTGGTGTGTACATTACTTGACTAATCTCATAATTTCAAATAAAATAAAATTGTTCTGTACATTATGAGACAAAACAAGAAACTTACATGATTGCAAGCTTGTTTTCTAGGAGATGTGAAAGTTATATGATTTAACTCTTTAGGTGATAGTCTCTTTGAAACTTATGTGATGAATTTTGTAGAAATTGTGATTGATTACTATCTACATATCACCTCACATGTATCTTAAGCTACTGCTAGTTGCACACACTACACAAGTTATTCTTTGCTAAACTTAGTACATGATATTGTGTGTGATCTTGTTGTGGCCATCCAAGATTAAAAATTCCTTGATTTTAATGCAAAATGTGTTTAATGTTTGAGTTTTTTTTAGGACAAATTGGTTGAAAAACTTGTTTTTGGAAAATCTGGGTTGAATTCAAGTGTTTTTCAAAAACTTTTAATCTCATACTCATGCATTTCATTCATAAAACAATGTTCTTTGAGGAGTTTCTACATTAAAATGTTCTGTTTTTCAAAAATTTGAGTTTTCCAAATTTTCTATCGATCGAAATTTACTCTCGACCGATCGAAAATGTGATAAAAATTTTGGTAGCAATCTGCCTAGCTCGATTGATGCTGGATCAATTGAATACGTTTTTCGATCGATCGAAACTAATTTTCGACCAATCGAATTTTGGTCTGAAGGTGATTTAAAAAGTCTTTTCTCACGTGTTCTTCACACTTTCTAAAACTTTTCAAACACTCTTTTGTCTATTCTTGCTCGACCGATCCAATCTAAGCCAAATTTGTCGTTTTCTTCCTCAAATTTCTCAAGAGTTTTTGTCTTCTTGTGCTGTAAGTCACTTTTACCCTTTCTTTTTCAATTTATTCACATTTTTCATGCATTTTTATCGAAAATTTCGAACCTAGGGATTTGGATTTTTGTTCAAATTAGTTGTTTTTAATCAATTTTGTTTAATGGGTTTTTGTCCTTGGATGTTATTAATATGATTCCCATGCATTAATTTGATTAATTTTTGTGATTTGGGAAAATTTTGAAATTCTAGGGCTAAAGGGCAGGTAGTAAAGGCAAGCGCATAGGTAGGAGATAGGCATTCAAATCACTATCTTCAAATAGCGTATAAAAGAGAAAGAGTAGCTCGTGTATCTTTTCTTCTTTTAGACAAGTCTAGTAAGTAAGGGAATTTTTATAGCAAGCATAAGCTAGCGAGCATGAGCGGGAATGAGCAATGACTTGAGTTTAGTTCTGGAGTTCGAGTAGGGTTAGCATTTCGGTCCTAAGCAAAGCCATCCTGCCTAGCCATATATCCTGTTTAGTCAGTTGCATATCGGTAAGCATAATTGTAGTAATACAAATAGGCGCAATAGACAAAGGAGCTATTTTCAACAAACCAATATAGGGTGCCTAGCTAATGAAATACTTCCTCAAAATGCCCATCGTGCCTAAAATGTTAGTTCAAGGCTTTGATAGGGAAATGCATGCACTTGTTGTCGTTTCAGATGCGATTAAAAATCCTTTTTTTCAAGTGTAGAGACTACATATGAGGAAGATGTGAAGAGATGTGGAAATTCTTGTTGAAGTTGGAGGTGTAGGAGTAGTGAACATGACTCTTGTAGAAGGAAGGAATGCGGTAAATAAAGAGGAGTTCTAGGCATAGCAGTTAATTTAACTATAACAGGATGAGCAGGTGCAAAAGTAGTAACAGTAGCATGCGCTTTCCTAGTAGCAGGAAAGGAGGATATAATTAGTGCGCTACCATCCCCCCAAGGCCTCCTCGGTCTTCTTGGACTTGGTTTATGTTTGATTCCACCCGAACTGCTAATGTAGGGTTTTTTGAGGTAATGGCACTGGCACACTTTTCATCTAAATAAGTTTTTTGAGGTAATGGCACTGGCACACTTTCTTTCTCTCTCCGACCTGCAAAGTGAGCTCCAAAAACTAGCAACCTATGACTAAAAAGCTTAAAATTAGGCACAATAGCTTATAAAGTGGAAGGTGGGATTCTATATTCTATAGCCTATGCGCCTGCTTTTGATGAGATAGAAGTAGGATTCTAGTGCATCTTCCTTCGATCGGCCTGTCATCCAAGGATATTAGCAAAATCAAAAGAACTAGAGGCTTGAAGGCTCGGGTTGGTCAATCGAACTGATTCATTAAATTCTTTGCCTAGTCTTAGCACCCGCATAGTAGAGAGGAAGAAGCATTCCCATTCTGACAAAACTAAGTGTCTTGCCGCTAGGTAAAGGCAATAGAAGGTGTTAGGCCAAGAATGTATTGACCGCTTTGGTAAATTAATCAATTAATTAGATTCAATTTCATGCAATAAGCGTAGTAGCACAAACAAATCACCAACTAAGTTGAATGCGGTGGAAAATAAATTTGACACAGGTGATTTGTTTATAAATGGGGAAAACCACCGAGGCAAAACCCCACCGAGTGAATTTAAGGTCACCACTTCCGAGAATCTACTATTATCAAAACAAGCTGTTACAAGTAAAAGGAATCTCAATACCTAATACCAACCTACAGTTGAACCCTTACCCCAATACCAAATTGGACTTGTAATGTAGTAGCAATCTCTCCTTTTAATGCACGGCTCCCAGTATGTGACTAACCAATGATGCACAAATCCTAGTACGTGACTAACACACCAACTTGAGGAAGATGTTGGCTGCAAAGTTCTTTAGTTCATCCAACAATGAAGATCAAGAAGCTCCTTGGTTGCAAAACCCTTGGCACAAAGACACAGTAGCTTTTAGAGAGAATATGATGAACTAGGGCAAATTGTCTCCAATCATAATATGCATATATAATCACTTTGCATCAAGGTTCATCATCATGTGACGACCCTTAAAATAATCCTTATATATGTTTAGGGTTGTGAGAAAAGAAACCCTACAAAAATACACATGGATATGTGTAAAATCAGATATGGAAATTCTTTCGTAATTCTTGACAGATACAACTTTTGTCTAGCTTCAACATTAATCCTCGATAGATATGATTCTGTCGAGCTATCTATCAAGCTCTAATGTACAACACTTCTTCACTTGTTTCTTGGACAGATTTGCATGGCTTCAATACTAAACTTGAACTCTTGTTCCTTGAAGTACTAAACCCATACTAGATCTACCCAATTACATGTAAAGTGTGTTTTGTCAAAGGATTAGCCAATTTACATAACATATGTCTCTAACAATTCTCACATATGTCCTAAGAATCTCCCCCTTTGGCAATCCGTGACAAAATCATTTTTAGGACATATGTGTTTCACTTGTTAAGAACATATGTCATTCTTTTTTTGTAATTGGTTTATCATTTGACAAAACGTATTTTACTTGTAATTGGGAAGATCTAGGTGTTCTTAATACTTCAAGAAACAAGGTTTCAAGATCAAGTGTTAAAGCAATTCAAGTCTGTCCAAGAAACAAGCTGAATAGTGCAAATTCATTAAAACTCGACAGCTACATCTATCGAGCTCAAGAAGCTGTTTTAGCCCGTGTGCTCAACAGCTGCTCGACAGCTACTATCTGTCGAGGTTTAAGAATTTCAGAATTCTGATTTGGTTTTCTTGGGATCCGTGAATCTGTCTTTGGGCCTTCTTTTCTCCTAACCCTAGACATATAAAATAATTATTTTAAGGGTCGTTAAGTGGTTCACAAGTTGCACAAGCTTTGAGAAAATTTTGCTCAAGCAAATTGGGACCAGAGACAGAGTTTTGCCCTAGTTCATCTCTTCTGAAGAAGTTGCTGTGTTTGTACACCGTAGGGTTTTGTAACCAAGCATATTCTTGATCTTCATCGTGTGGATAAACTGAAGAACTTTGCAACCAACAACTTTCTCTAGTTGGTGATTGAAGTCGCGTATTGGGATCCGCGCAATTGGTTAGTCACGTATTTGGGAGCCGTGCATCAAAAGGAGAAATTGTCACTACAGAACAAGTCTAATTGGATATTAGGGTAAGGGTTCAACTATAGGTTGGTATAAGGTACTGGGATTCCATTACTTGTAACCACTTGTTGTGATAATAGTGGAATTTCGGGAGTGGTGACCTCAAAATCACCAGGCGGGGTTTTTACCCTGTAGGCTTTCCCCATTTGTAAAAAAATCACCATGTCAATTTATTTTCCGCTGCATACTTTAGTTATTGGTGATTTGTTTGTGCTACCGTGCGCTTTGCATGTTAATTTGATTAATTAATAAACTTGGGTAATTAATCAATTAATCCATCACAAAGGGTCAATACATTTTTGGTCTTTCAAGTGGTATCAGAGCAGGCACACTCTTATTAGGTTTAATCTTTGCTGTGTTGATTCATTGACCCCTGTTTTTTGTGGATAGAGGACAGTCATTAATTATACCTCCTTTATTTGATGGCACTAACTATGCATACTGGAAAATACACATGAGAGCTTTCTTGCAGTCTTTAGATGAGAAGGTGTGGCAAGCTGTAGAGATTGGCTGGACCAAGCCAAAAGAAGTGCCAACCAATTGGGATGAAGCCAAGATCAAGGTGGCAAACTTTAACAGTAGGGCATTGAATGCTTTATTCAATGCAGTCACCAATGAGGAGTTTAAGAAGATATCCTCCACTGAAATTGCTAAGGAAGCATGGACCATCCTCCAGACAACTTATGAGGGAACAAAGGCTGTCAAGGATTCAAAGCTTCAGAAGCTCACTACAAGCTTTGAAGAAATAAAGATGGAGGAGGATGAGTCATTTGATGAGTTCTATGCCAAGCTTAAGGACATAGTGAACTCAGCTTTCAATCTTGGGGAAATCATTCCTAAACCCAAGATTGTAAGAAAGGTGCTCAGATCTCTACCCGAAAGATTTCATGCCAAGATTATGGAAATCGAGGAATCAAAGGATATTGACAAGATTCCTTTGACTGAGCTGGTTGGAAACTTGCAGACCTACGAGCTAGAATTAACAAGAATTGGCAAGTCGGGAAATGGCAAAAGTATGGCTTTGAAGGCCAAGAGCAGTGACACTGATGAGTCTTCAGATGATGAGGATTCTAAGATGAAGTCCTACATTACAAGGCAATTCAAGAAGTTCATGAAAAATGCCAATGGGAAGGGCTTCAAAAAGGACCGTAGGCAATCCAGTTCTTCTCAGTTCAAGAGTCAAGACAAAGGGAAAATGATGCAAAGGATGGCGGTCAATACATTGTTCCCGCAGGACCTAAGTGCTTTGGGTGTCATGGTTTCGGTCACATGAAACAGGAGTGTAAGGTTGAAATTTATCAACCATCTTGTTGGCTTTATTTCGTGCCAATTTGCTTATAATTTAGCACTTAGTAACCCTGTATTTAGGTGGGATTCATGTAAGGGTAGTGTGTGAAGAGAGTGTGAAGAAAAGCTTAAGTTTGTGCAAAGAAGCAGAGTTTCGCGGCTGACTCGCGACTGGCAAGCCACCAACTGCAGGCACGTGAGAAGCACACAGGGGAGCTGAAAGGTCACGCCAGCTGTCGCACTACAGGACAAAAGTTCCAAGCTAGCCAGGCCATTATCTCTCGACTTGAACTCGCAACTTGGACAAGCCGTGAGGTCAAGCCGCCAACTTACCCTGTTTGGCAAAAAACTGACTCTTCGTATTCCAAACACACAACACTATATATAGACCCTTATACCCACGAAATTTAGAGATCTTCTAGAGAGAAATTTTGAGAGAAACCCTAGAGAAAAACAAGATTGATTCATCCACAATCTTTATCTTAGAGTCTCTACAAATTCCTCTACTCTCTTCTTCTCCATTGTTACATCCTTAAGAGGTCATTGACCAAATCCTTTTCTCACCACACCCACGTCTATGAGAAGGTTCATTTGGTGCTAAGGGAAGTAGTTTGGAAGGAACCAATATCCATTAGTTTAGTAGTAGAATCTAGGAAGCTAGAAAAGAAAAAGGTTCGGCGCAACCTCGTTGGAGCAGGAAGCTTGGAGGGCTTAGGTACCTGGGTAGATTAGGCTTGGAGGGTCTATTGCTGTTCATGTATCCCAACTACATTTTCTAGTGGATTATTAGCCGCTTGGAGGGCGGCGGAGAGGTTTTACACCGAGGGCTTCGGTTTCCTCTTTGATAACACATCGCGTGTTGTCCTTGTGTTTGCATCTCTCTTCCTTTATCTTTGCCATTTATTTTCTGTTGTGGATGTGTTTATATTTGGCTTAGATTGTTTATCAATTCTATTATAAGCTTGTTATCATTTTCCGCACATACATTGTTTGATATAAAGCTTGAATTGGTAATTTTGTAATTGGGGGTCTAAACATTCAAGGGTGTTTCATACCCATTTTGAAGTTTCAATTGGTATCAGAACGGGTGCACTCTTTGTGGTTTGATTAACTGAGTACGATCCTAGATCCCTTGGCTATGGATGCAGCTGTAAAAAGGGTCATGCTGAATTGTGGTTTAGGTGTTTGTGATAATGACTCTATGAGTATGTTTGAAGGGTATTCTAAAAACGAACTCTTAGAGTTAATTAAATCCAGGAAACATGCTAGGATGTTCGTTCACATGCTGAAATACTTTGAAAATAAGAACCACATTCTACACAATAGTCTATGTGAGTCTAACTCTTTCATTAAGAAATACAAAAGAAGAAATAGAACTTTGTGTGAAAAGGTTGATAATCTAAAAAAAGAAAATTCAATCTAGGAAAAGCATGGAAAATAAAGATGAATTTCTGTTTGATGGTCAAGAATGCTTGTCTCATGCTTGTATGTTTGTGCACACCTCATTGAAGGTATTTAACTCGTGCTTATGGTACCTTGACAGTGGATGTTCTCGTCATATGACAGGAGATAAATCACTGCTTAAGACTCTTAAAGAGAAAACATGTGATTATGTGACTTTTGGTGATAGGAGTCATGCTCAAGTTCTCAGGAAAGGGACGGTTGAAATACCGGGATTACCTCTACTGAAAGAAGTGCTATACATCAAAGGATTGAAGGCAAATCTCTTAAGTATCACTCAAATATGTGATGAAGACTTTCTTGTCCAATCTCAAAGAAGGGGTGCATAATCATTGATGAAAAAGGGATTCAAGTCTTTGAGGGAAATAGGACTACTGATAATTGCTATGGAGTAGTTCCTACGGCACCTATTTCGTGTAGAAGTGCTCGTGTTGATATGCTGAAACTTTGGCATCACAGGTTTGGACATGCAAACTTCAAACAAGTATGTAAAGTCTCTAAACTTGAGGCAGTTGAGGGACTTCCAAAGTTTGGAAAGGTGGAGAAGATTATATGTGGAGCATGCCAAATGGGAAAACAAACAAAGGCAAACCATCACAAGGTGAATGTGATTGCTGCCTCACGGTGTTTGGAGCTTCTTCACGTTGATCTAATGGGGCCTACAAGAACTGAAAGCCTAGGAGGAAAGAGATACATTATGGTGGTAGTTGATGATTTCTCAAGGTACTCTTGGGTGGAATTCCTTAGAGAGAAGTCAGAAGCATGTGATAAAATGCAAAGATTATGCAAGAGACTGCAGAATGAAAAAGGAGTTCCCATAGTCAAAATCAGAAGTGATCATGGGAAGGAATTCGAGAATGCTAAATTTGAAGCGTTTTGTGAAGAGCATGGTATCAAGAAGTAATTTTTAGCTCCAAAGACTCCACAACAAAATGGGGTGGTTGAAAGAAAGAACCGGGTGATCCAAGAGATGGCAAGAGTCAAGCTACTCAACAAAAACATACCTCAAAGGTTCTGGGCTAAAGCTGTGAACACATCTTGTCACATTTGTAATAGAATCTATTTCCGAGCAGGGACAAATAAGATGTCATATGAAATATGGAGAGAAAAGAAACCCAAGGTGAAGTATTTTAGAGTATTTGGGAGCACATGTTACATTCTAAATGACAGGGAAAACCCGGGAAAATTTGATGCTAAAAGTGATGAAGGAATATTCCTAGGTTACTCCACAAATAGCCGAGCTTATAGAGTGTACAACAAGCGTACTAAGATGGTGATGGAGTCAATCAATGTGGTCATAGACAACACCATATCAGAAAAGGAAATTGAGGATGATGGAAAGGAGGTCAAACTCAAGGAGAATGAGGATGATGATGATGATGATATGTCTCTAAGTGATGATGCTGAGAAAGAAACACCCAGAAAGGAGTCCACACCTCCTATATCAAGAAGAGAGACTAGATCAACATAAGAAGTCTCAAGTCCACTCACTCCTCTAGAAGTTCAAACCCCAATTTCTTGTGATAAGGAACTCTCAACTTCCAAGAAACCTTCATCAAGAGTGACTCTCAATCACCCATCAAGTAATATTATTGGGATGTGAACGAGGGACTTCGTTTGAGAAAAGGGCCAAAGTATAATGCTAACCATGTAGCATACAACTGCTATCTTGCTCAATTTGAACCTAAAAAGGTAGAAGAAGCACTAAAAGATGAGAATTGGGTAGAGTCTATGCACTAGGAGCTACACCAATTTGTTAGAAATGATGTGTGGGACTTGGTTCCAAGGCTTGAAGATACACATGTGATCAGCACCAAGTGGATTTTTAAGAACAAAACAGATGAAGATGGTGAAGTTATCCGAAATAAGTCTAGATTGGTGGCTCAAGGGTATACTCAGGTGGAAGGCATAGATTTTGATGAATCGTTTGCTCCGGTAGCAAGACTAGAGTCCATTCGAATTCTCTTATCCATAGCATGCATCATGGATTTCAAATTGTACCAAATGGATGTGAAGAGTGCCTTCTTAAACGGCTTTCTAAATGAAGAAGTCTTTGTTGAACAACCAAAGGGGTTTGAAGATCCTCACCTTCCGGGTCATGTACTAAGATTGAAGAAAGCTTTGTATGGGTCGAAGCAGGCACCAAGAGCATGGTATGATCGTCTCACTAATTACCTATTGGATCGTGGGTTCAAAAGAGGTCAAGCAAATCGAACAATGTTTGTTAAAAGAGATGAGAAATCCCTCCTTGTCGCTCAAGTGTATGTGGATGATATTGTATTTGGATCCACAATTGATCAACTAGCTCACAAGTTCTCAGAAGAAATGAAAAGGGAATTTGAAATGAGCATGGTGGGAGAGTTGAACTACTTCCTAGGGCTTCAAGCGAAACAACGGAGAGATGGAATATTTATTTCTCAAGAGAAGTATGCCAAAAATCTTGTCAAAAGATTTGGTCTGGACTCTAAGAAACATACTTCTACTCCCATGAGATCCTCAGTAAAGTTAAGCATAGATGCAGCCGGTGTTGACGTTGATCCAACCCTTTATCGAAGTATGATTGGCAGTCTTCTCTATCTCACAGCAAGTAGGCCAGATATTGCATTCAATGTCGGAGTATGTGCACGGTTTCAAGCTGCCCCTAAAGAATCCCACTTAACAACAGTTAAGCGAATCATTCGCTATGTAAATGGCACATCTGACTATGGGATTTGGTATACAAAAGATTCGAATGAGTGTTTGGCGGGATATTCAGATGCTGACTGGGCAGGGTACATTGATGATAGGACAAGTTCTTCTGGTGGGTGCTTTTATCTTGGAAATAACTTGGTTTCATGGATGAGCAAAAAGCAAAATTCAATATCCCTGTCAATGGCTGAAGCTGAATACATTGCAGCAGGAAGTTGTTGTGCACAATTGTTATGGATGAGAAAGCTATTGCATGACTATGGAATTTCCCAAGACACTATGTGTGTGTTCTGTGATAACACTAGTGCCATAAACTTGTTAAAGAATCCAGTTCAGCACTCCAAATCAAAGCATATCAAGATCCGCTATCACTTCATTCGGGACTTGGTAGAAGACAAGACAGTTTGTCTAGAATTCATCAATACTGACAATCAAAAGGCAGACATATTCACCAAACCTCTTGATGGCCTGAGGTTTGAATCCTTGCGTAAGACAATTGGTGTCGGTATCATTCCTTAAACTCAATCTTCCATGATATCTTATTGTGTTCTTGGTTGCTTTGTGTGTCTTATGTTTGTTTTTCATTTTTTTGTGGATATTTTTTATCAAAATTTTTCTCTGCCTTTGTGTCAAAAATCCAAAAAACACACAAAAAGTAGAAAATCCTAAAAAGTTTGATCAGCTTTGTTGAGTCTTGTTTCAAAGCAAGTTTTTCCTTGTACATTTGTACTAATGGCTTTGTGCATTTAACAATCTTAGCTTGTCTCTTATGCACTCATATCATTGTGGAAGAAATTTTGAAATCTATGTGACTGTTGTAAATAGATCTTCAACCTTGTCATGAATGATTAGTGAATGGTTTTGTTGATCTTGAGACATGCATAGACTTGTGCCTATATATCTTCCCATTTTTATTTTACTGCTTTACTCAAAGAGCACACCAAATTGTAAATCTACAAATGAAAAGAGATATTGAGCTGCAAAAGCTTGTTGCACATACTAGTATTTGACTAGGAAAAATGAAAAGCGACCAAAATAAAATGCATGATGCCCAAAAAGCCAAAGGCTGACTCATCAAATTGAAATATTAAAAATTTTAGGCATCAATCTCACAATGAGATTTGATCATGTGGAGCAAAATGAAAAGCTTCAATGATATGTTGAAAATGGAGCCAAATGAAAAGCTTCAAAGAAATGTACTCTAGTTTATGTGGGAGGTCATATATGCATACTTCTATAATTGGGATGAGTCACATTATCTAGTGCTAGTTGTGTATGCCTTGATTGAATTGATCATTGAAGCTTCACATTAGACTAAGGACTATCTCATTTTTGATACCCACACACAACACACAAGTCTATGTTCAAGAAATGCCATACTCATTTATGTGATTGTACTTGTTTAAATGTGTTTTCACAAGCTCAATCTTTGTTGATCAAACACAAAAAGATTTTTGAGTGTTTTAGTTTGTTTTTGGAAAGTGTAATTTATTTTACAAATATGTCAAAAATTTCAAAAACAGTGTTGCCCTGTTTTGGCGACTTAGTCGCGGGTAGGTCCAATTGCATGCTCTAGTCGCGAAGCTCACTCCGAGATTTTCGCAAGTCACTGGCGAGTTAAGGTCTCAGTCGCGAAAAATACTTAGAAATTTTTTCAAAATTTGAGTCTTTATGATTTTCGCGGCTCAGTGTGGCGACTTGTTTGCGGGTGGAAGGTCTAGTCACGAGGGACACTCAGAGATTTTCACGGCTCTTCTCGTGACTATCTCGCGGGTAGACCTTCCAGTAGCGAAAAACACTTAGAAGATTTTTTGAAAATCTTGGTTTTACAGTGTTTCGCGGCTTAACCTGGCGACTTACTCCAATCACGAAAAACGCGTGTTTTGCATTTCAAGGACAGTTTTAAAACCTTTTAGTTTTTCCCTCGTCCTTTTGTGACTGTTCATTGTCTTCCCCGTTTTACTCTCACAAACACTCCGAGTATTTCTTTGAAAATCCTCCATTTCTACATCATCTCTTCTCAAATCTTCAACAAAAAGGTATGGGTTTTCTTTCTTTCACTTCATACTTACTGATTTGGGCATTTTTTTTCTGATTTGTGAAGGTGTTATTGTGGGTTGTAATTTATCCTATTCGAACATGGGTTTCTAATTTTCGGGTTGTATTGTATGTTTGTGATGGTCTATACACTAATTTTCTCTATTTTGTTTACCTATTGTGGTTTTGGTTGTATACACACAGTCATTGTCATGATTTGAACCTAAATCTCAAGTGTTTAGGATTTTCTTCATTATCCATGGTGTGAAACTGACACATTGTTAATAATGTTTGGTGTCTTGTTTGGTGTCTCTTGTGTGTGTTAAATCATGTTGCAGTGTCAAAATGTCTCCATTCAAGAGATCAGCTGTGAAAGGAGGTAGCAGCAAAGGGAAGGAACTTGTCATTGAAATTGATGATTTCTCTCCTAGACCAAAACGGGCTCGTTCCCCATCTGGTGTGTTCGATCCCAACAAGTTCCGATCGTATGTTGCTTTTCAGACTCATGAAAATTATTTCAAAAAGGCTACACCACTGATTGAAAGAGTCTTTGACCAACATTCTCTCTTTAACACCGACATCCCTCAATGGTTTGCCCGCAAGGATTGGAATTATCTTCTCTCCGGCCTTGATGATGCCTATGAAAATCTGGTAAAAGAATATTATGCCAATGCAATCGTTGAAGGGGACGAACTTAAGTGCTGGGTTAGGGGAAAAAGTTTCTCGGTCTCTCCCACATACCTAGCAGAATTCTGCACATCAACCGACCAATACTTGGGATCTCACCAGTTTATGATGATCTACATCCAAATGAGGAATTACTTAGAGCAGCACTTGGAGAAGATCTAGAATTTTCCTCAAATGGGAACTCAGTCAGTGTTTCATCTCTTCCTCCAAAATTGAGGGTGCTCACGATGGTCATGTTTCACAACCTGTATCCCTTATCCAGCACAAGGTATATAAACCTCGGGCGTGCACTGTTCTTTCATGATCTGATTTCTGATGTAAAGATTGACATTTGTGCTCATATCTTTCATATCCTTCGCAAAACTGTTCTATGAACAGAATCAAGGATATGCATTCCTTTTTGCTGTCTCATTTCAAGGATTCTGAAGCTGAAAAGGCTTCATCCTTCTGAAAATGAATTTCCCTGCACAATACCATGTCCAATCAACATGCGCACATTCAATGCTAGCATTGGTCATAGCAAGAAGGGAATCAAAACAGAAGCTTCCGCGTCCCACAGTGGTTCACGCTCCAGTTCATTCCCTGCCGACGAGAAGCTAGACTCTATTGTAGCCTCTATTCATGAACTGAGTTCAAAGATGTCCGGACTTACTTCCATCTTGCACCATCTTAACATTCGGTGGGATACGAAGTTCACTTCTATTCAAGCTCAATTGGATCAAATTCAAAGAAAGCTAGAAGATGATGAAGACTAGCTATTCCATGACAAAAAGGGGGAGATGTTGTTGCTGTTGGCAAAGGGAGCTCAACGAAAGGGGGAGATTTCAGCTAACAGGCTTTTGTTTATTGCTTTTGTCTATCTTTAGCTTTTATCATATTTCAGTATCCATTTTATATTATTCAGCATATGTACTGTTATGCTTTTGGTTTGTACCTAGTACCTTTGTAGGTTGTTAAGGTTTATGTTTTTGTTTGTACCCATATTGCTTTTGTAAGCTTTTAGGGTTGGTTCTTTGCATTTTGTAGGCCTTTATGGTTTGTACCATGCTTTATGCAGCCTTTGTGATTTGTTAAATCAGTACTTCTAACTAAATGTTATGCATTTCCTTCTAAGTATTGTCACTTTTGTGCCCTTGTAGGATTTTTCCTAGATGCACATACTTCATATACTGTGCATTGGTTGAGTGTTGGTCATTCAAGTGATTTGCCTTGTGTTTGTCATCTTGAATGTCCGAAGGTTCATTCCAAGTGTGAATGAGCATTGTGATCACTTGGTTATAGTGATTACCTGTTTTGGACTTGCCTTGGTTTATTGCTTTATTCCATTGTGCTTGATCGCATTGTGCTTGCTCCGTATGCATTACAAGTTTTCTGCATACAATGAACTTATTGTGTTGTTGTGTTTCAGGAGTACTTGTTCTTATGGTTCAAAAGTTTCACAGATTCTAGAGTTAGGTGTGAGTAAGTTTTCCAACTGTTCCCAACTCACGCATTAAGTCTAGAGTTTGTTTTAGGGTTTTGTCACGGAATAGCCAAACGGGGAGATTGTAAGGTTGAAATTTATCAACCATCTTGTTGGCTTTATTCCGTGCCAATTTGCTTGTAATTTAGCACTTAGTAACCCTGTATTAAGGTGGGATTCATGTAAGGGTAATGTGTGAAGAGAGTGTGAAGAAAAGCTCAAGTTTGTGCAAAGAAGTAGAGTTCCACGGCTAGGACTCGCGACTGGCAAGCCGCCAACTGCAGGTACGTGAGAAGCACACAGGGGAGTTAAAGGGTTGCGCTAGCTGTCGCACTACAGGAAAAAAGTCCCAGGCTGGCCAGGCCATTATCTCTTGACTTGAACTTGCGACTTGGACAAGCCGCGAGGTCAAGCTGCCAACTTACCCTGTTTGGCAAAAAACTGACTCTTCGTATTCCAAACACACACCACTATATATAGACCCTTGTACCCATGAAATTCAGAGAGCTTCCAGAGAGAATTTTTGAGAGAAACCCTAGAGAAAAACAAGATTGATTCATCCACAATCTTTACCTTAGAGTTTCTACAAATTCCTCTACTCTCTTCCTCTCCATTGTTACATCCTTGAGAGGTCATTGACCAAACCCTTTTCTCACCACATCCACGTCCTGTGAAAAGGTTCATTTGGTGGTAAGGGAAGTAGTTTGGAAGGAACCAATATCCATTGGTTAATGCTATGATTTAGTAGCGGAATCCAGGAAGCTAGAAAAGAAAAAGGTTCGGCGCAACCTCGTTGGAGCAAGAAGCTTGGAGGGCTTAGGTACCTAGGTAGATTTGGCTTGGAGGGTCTATTGCTGTTCATGTATCGCAACTACATTTTCTAGTGGGTTATTGACCGCTTGGAGGGCGGCGGAAAGGTTTTACGCCAAGGGCTTCGGTTTCCTCTTCAATAACACATCGCGTGTTGTCCTTGTGTTTCATCTCTCTTCCTTTATCTTTTCCATTTATTTTCTGTTGTGGATGTGTTTATATTTGGCTTAGATTGTTTATCAATTCTGTTATAAGCTTGTTATCATTTTTCGCACATACATTGTTTGATATAAAGCTTGAATTGGTAATTTTGTAATTGGGGGTCTAAACATTCAAGGGTGTTTCATACCCATTTTGAATTTTCAAGGAGTGTCCTACATATCTCAAGAGCATTGGAAAGAGCAAGGCACTTGCTGCTACCTTGAGTGACACCGAACCTGAGGATGATTCTAACAATGAGGATGACGGAATCTTGAATGCCTTCACTGCCACAATCAATCCTACTAAAGGGATTGTTGAAGACGTGGATGGAGAAGAAGAATTGGTGGATTCTAAGTGTGAGAAGATGGATGATCAAGATGAAATCCATACCGCCTATGAGAAACTATACAAGCTATCTAAGAAAAATGAGAAACTCTATTGGCTGGCCACCAAGAAACTCAGTGATGTGGAACTTGATGAGGAAAAGCTTTCCACAAAGTTTGATGAAGCTAATCAGAAAATTGGTGCACTAAGGTTTGCGAACAATTTCTTGGCTGAAAAGACCAAGAAGCTTGAAGCGGAGCTGTTTCAAGTCAGAGCTCAATTGGAGAGGACTTCAAGTGCGAAGTTTGATGAGATGCTCAGCATTCAGAAATCTGCTTCGGATCGAACAGGTTTAGGGTATGGTCTTTCTTCCTCTAATATTACTTCTACTAGTACTATTGTTTTTGTTCCTCCTAGTAATAATGTTGAAATTGAGAACAATAATGTTAAAACTGATTTAGCTAGTGAGAACATAGACAATGGTAAATCTATCTTAGGAGCACCCCCTAAGTAGGATAAGAAAGATGTTAAAAACCCTAGGGCTAAGAAGGCTAACTCTCAAAAGCCTAAACAGAAGAAACAACATCTCTGTCCCAGTCATACTCGACCAAATTGCTATAAGTGGTTAGCCACTCAACAGAGCAACGACATGATAGCATCTGGAAGCTAGAATCAGCTTCAATCCTCTCTTGCTCCTCTTGGAGATCTTCTCAAAGCCCTCATGTTCCTTTCGAACTTGAACGGTTTCAATTCTTCCCCTTCACCGCCGGTTCAAGGGTTTAATCAACAGAAAGGTTCTTCCAAGGTGTGAAAGGAAAAGGGCTCCAAGTGATTCTATCACTTTCTTCTCTTTCTTTGTTTTTTTGTTTTTGCATAACTTGTGTGTTTTGCTTTACTATTTTGAGTCAGTCTAGTTTTATGCTTTGCTTTGTTTAACATGTTTTTGTTTGTTTATTTTCAGTTTTGCTTATTTTTGTTTTTCATATAAAAATAAAAATAAAAAATTGAAAAATCAGAAAAATACAAAAGCAGTGTGTGTTTTGTGTACATTGGTACTTGTGTACCTTGGATGGCCATTGAAACAAATTTTTCTAAACTTTGTATCTCTTGTAGCTTAAATGAGCATCTCTATGCACAATTAAGCAAGTGAGCTTTGTGGCTCGTGCTTGTGATGAGTAAGGTTAAGTGATCTCTTGTACTTAACACTCATATCACTCTTTTTGACGGGAAGGACTAGAAAATCCTAAGAGAAAGGCATAGATAATCATCTCACCACTATTGCCCGCCAATCATGAATGACATCTGTATGCTTCGGCATAGCAAAAATGCAATGTCAATGACATTTGTGTGCTTCGGCATAGCAAAATTGGAATGTTAAATATCATTGGGTATTTCTTTTCTCTCTCTTATATGCTCATGCATGATATGCTTAGTAAAAAGAAAAATATGCAAAGAAAAATAAAAAGCAAAAAGATAAAAAATGCTTTAAAGATGATTGCAAGTGTGTATTCTAGGAGATGTGAGAGTTATAGGATGTACCCCAAATGTGATAGTCCCCATCAAACAGTTATGATTGTGTATGAGTTAAAGTGATTTTCTCATATCTCAAATCGTCATAACATGTATACACTTATGCAATCTTGCGATATTTTTCACACACAACACGCAATATTCTTTGCTACTCTTGATACATGTGCAGGTACAATGTGATTTGGCCATCAGAAGGTTTTACATGTGTTAATGTATGCTCACTAAACTGTCTTAACTTGTTTTTGAAATATAAAATTGGTTAGACTTGTTTAGTGTGTGTGTGTGTGTGTGTTGTTGGGATCCATGTGCTTAAAATTGTTGTTGAGAGATGATTTTGAGAGCTTAATATGTTGATTTGATCATTGGTTGAGTTGCATGCTTGATTGCATTCATGTCTATGTTTTTCACTTCTCGAAAAACTGTTTTTAAAAGCTAGCTCGACACCTCCTCGACACCTGGCTATCTATCGAGCTCCTCAGCTTTTTCTTATCGCAATCTCAACACTTCCTCAACAGCTAGGTGGATCAATCGAGAAAGTTTCTGTCCCCTCGATAGCTTCTCGAAAGTTGGTGGATCGATCGAGCTTTTGCTCTTATGTCTTTGCTTCGTTCCTCAACACATTCTAGATAGCTTCATCTATCAACGTTTTTTTTCTTGACGCCTTTCTCGATAGATGTCTCGACACCTCTCGATACCTCTATCTGTCGAGATTTACTGAACCTCTATATAATGGCTCTGTGCAATTCGATTCTTCATTTCTCTCGATCTCTCTCTCAATACCTCTGTTTGTTCTCCTCCCAAACCTCTTTCACTCACTCCAAACTTGTTCCTCAAGGTTTCTTCAAGCTTTTTCAAGTTTTCCTTCACTTGGTAAGCTTCTAATCTCTCATTTTCATGCATTTTCATGTTTTGAAACCTAGGTTTTGGGGTTTTTGAAAAATTTTGGGGCTTTTCAAAATTGATGAGTTATTGTTGAAATTTTGGGATGGGTTTTCACTTAAATGAGTTTAAAATCTCATGCATTGTATCACATTAGCATTATAATAGTATTATCATGCATTTAGATGTGTACAAGTTGATTGTATGCTGGTAGGATTGGATTAGGCTGAGCCCATGATGAATTTTCTATTGCATGTCATATGTTCATGCATTTCTCATGCATACGTACTCTCTTTTCAATATACTTGCTATATTTGAATTGTTTTGGAGCTTTTCTGATTGTCTATTTCTCTCCCCCTCTTTTTATTTACGTTAGTCGTGTATATGGCACCTAAGCGTAAATCTGCTCCATCCCAGAACCCTCTTCGTTCTGGGGCATCATCTTCATCTGATCCTAGTCCCTCTCATCTTCGGTTTTGTGATGAGGATGCCTGAAAGGCTTTCTCGGAGAACCTTTCCCAATGAGGCATTCATTCTCAATGCCAAGTCATTCTGGCAGACTTCACCGACACCGACCTTCCCGATGTCATTCACAGTCTGGGATGGGAGTCATTGTGTGACATCCCGGTCACCTGTCCTTCCGTGCTTATACAGGATTTTTACTCCAATATGCATGGAATTGATCGTTCAGTACCTCATTTTTTCACTCACGTTCGAGGTATGCGCTTTCCTTTCACACCACAACTTGTTACGAATGTGCTTCAAGTTCCTAAGGTAGAGTTTCCTGACTATCCTAGTTATGAGCGTCTGAGGACTGTGTCCAAGGATGAGCTCATGTCTGCTTTCTGCGAGCGCCCTTTTGATTGGGGTGAGCGTCAATTTACATCATTTAGGCCTTTTGCTAAAGGTCCTAGATTCTTGAACATGGTGATGACTTTTGTTTTGCATCCACTCTCTCATTATAACTCCATCACAGAGCCTCGTGCTCGGTTTTTGTTATCACTTCTTGAGCATCTTACTATAGACTTCCCTTCTCATTTTATTCTTTCCATTATAGATGTTCATCTAGATTCGGTGTCCCATGATAAGCTCATCTTTCCTTCCACTATCACAAGAATTTTACGCCAATTTTTCGTCCCTTTTCCAGTGTCCGACCATTTCACTTTTATGTGTGCCATAGATGCCGCTACCATTAAACGTAGTGAGGTGTAGTTTAGGTCACGACAATCGGATTTAGCAGCTCCCCCCTTCTGTTCGGCTCCTCCATCTCAATCTGCTCCATCCACATCGCCCCCTCCTCTTCCATGGGTGATGTGTCACTCGGAGACATCATGGCGCAGCTTCAGCGCGTGGATGCTCACCTCGATACACTTTCTACTAAGTTGTATCAGGTGAACATTCATGTTGGCCGTATTGCTAGGCGGCAAGCGACCATGAGTGGCTTTTCTTCTAAGACTTCTCCTCCACCTCCTCCAGTGGCTTCTAATGATGATGGCGATGACGATGATGCTTCTGATGATAATGATGATGGTGAAGATGCTAGCTCTACCGATGAGATATTTACTTGACACTCTACCCTTTGTCACTCGTGACAAAAAGGGGAAGTAGTTTTAGGTTATATGAGAGTAGTCATTCTTATGGCGAGAGTTAGTATAGGACATTTTGTTAGGGAGAGTGTTGATATAAGGGATGTAGTAAGGATATTATGTATCTTTTCTTTTCTTTCTTTTATAGATACATTGGGTCTTGTGACCATTTTTGACATACATTGTACTTATTTTCTTATATGTTGATGTATGTTTCTTTCACCTACCCTTACATGTGTTGTTTATTTTCTCTCTTTATGTACATGCTTCTTAGTAATTGTATGCAATCTATTATTTCTGTTTCACACCAAGATGCCTTAATGAGTTTTATTTAAAGTGTTTCAGAAATACAGGTTGTCAAAGTCTACTTGTCATAAACTCTCTTCTTGCAAAGTTTTTCAAGAGTTTGTGTTAGGATAGATTTTATTGTATTCAACAAGTGAATATGAGTTGAGTGATTTATGACTTCTCTCATATGTTCATTTGTTTGTTGGGGTTTTGTCACGGACTGCCAAAGGGGGAGATTGTTAGGACATATGTGTTTCACTTTTAAGAATATATATCATTCTTTTTTTGTAATTGGCTAATCCTTTGACAAAACGCATTTTACTTGTAATTGGGTAGATCTAGGTGTTCTTAATACTTCAAGAAACAAGGTTTCAAGATCAAGTATTAAAACAATTCAACTCTGTTTAAGAAACAAGCTGAATAGTGCAAATTCATTAAAGCTCGACAGCTACATCTATCGAGCTTAAGAAGCTGTTTTAGCCCGTGTGCTTAACACCTGCTCGACAGCTCCTATCTGTTGAGGTTTAAGAATTTCAAAATTCTGATCTGATTTTCTTAGGATCCGTGAATGTGTCTTTGGGCCTTCTTTTCTCCTAACCCTAGACATATAAAAGGATTATTTTAAGGGTCATCAAATAGTTCACAAGTTGCACAAGCTTTGAGAAAAGTTTGCTCAAGCAAATTGTGACTGGAGACAAAGTTTTGCCCTAGTTCATCTCTTCTGAAGAAATTGTTGTGTTTGTACACCATAGGGTTTTGTGTTAGGATATATGTGTTTCACTTGTTAGGATATGTCACTATTTTATGTAGTTGGCTAATCCTTTGACAAAATGCACTCTACTTGTAATTGGGTAGTTCTAGGTGTTTTTAATACTTCAAGAAACCTTGTTTCAAGTTCAAGTGTTAAAGCCATGCAAGTCTGTCCAAGAATCAAGTGAGAAAGTACTAAATTTTAAAGCTCGATAGCTACTCGACACCTCCTCGACACCTGGCTATCTGTCGAGATCTTTAGCTGATTCTTATCGCAATCTCGATAGCTTCTCGATCGATTGAGAAAGTTTCTGTCCCCTCGACACCTCCTCGATAGCTGTATCTGTTGAGATTCATTAAACCTCGACACCTTCTCGACACCTGCTCGAGACCTGCTATCTGTCGAGGTTACAAAAATTCAGATTTTTTTATTTTTGGGCTAGGCTTTTGTATTTGTGTAGGGTTTCTTTTCTCACAACCCTAGACCTATATAAGGCTAGCTTTCCCTCATTAGATGCTCCTCTTGAGGAAAAATAGCGATATGATCATTGGCAGAAACCTAATGAAATGGCCAAGTGCTACATCCTAGCATTTATCTCAAATGTTCTACAGCATCAAATGCAGAATGTAGAACTAGTTTCGGACATTATGCTAAGTCTGAAGGAGATGTTTGGTGAGCAACGACATTCTGCAAGGCAAGAAACCATGAGACAAATTTATAATACCAAAATTGCTGAAGGTAGTTCAGTGAGGGAGCATTGTCTTACAATGATTTCCAATCTAAATACATTGGAAGTTTTAGGTGCCGATATTGATGGAAAATCCCAAGTGGATATGATACTCCAGTCACTATTGGAATCATTCAAGGAATTCAGACTCAATTATAACATGAACAAGAAGATTTATTCATTGTCTGAATTAATGAATGAATTGGTAGCGGTGGAAGGCATCCTTGGTACTTCTAATGTTGAAGCCAATGTGGGTGAAACTTCTACTTCTCAACCTAAGTCGAAAGGCAAGGGTAAGAAAAAGAAGAAGAAGGACTTCACCAAGTAAGAGGGTAAACAAATTGTCTTAAGGGTTGCTGACAAAGTAAAGAAGCTCAAAGGAAAATGTTTCCATTGTAGTGAGAAAGGACATTGGAAGAGGAATTGTCCAAAATTCAAGGCTGCCAATAATAAGGGTATGAATAGTTCATTCCTTCTTGAAATATGTTTGGTACAAAATCCCACAGATTCCTGATGTGTGGATTCAGGTTGTACTAATCATATCTGCAATTCTTTGCAGGGGTTTTGCAGGGGTTCCAAGAGACCAGAAAACTTAATGAAGGAGAATTGTTTCTTACTTTGGCTGATGGGAGCAAGATTCCGGTTGTAGCTGTTGGTGTTTATAATTTATGTTTTAAGTCTAGAGTTTTAATATTGAAAGACTGTCTGTATGTACCTAATGTTCGTAGGAATTTAATTTCTGCAACTTATTTAGGTAAACATGGATATTGTGTTATCCTTAAAGACAATGTTGTAATAAAGAAGGGTAAAGTATTTATCTGTTTTGGCAATATTGTTAATGGTCTTTATATTTTAACTCCTGATAAGCATGAATTATATAATTTTGAATTAGATAATGACTCTCATGTAAAATCATTAAAGAGAAAGTTTCCTTCTACTAATAATGCATATCTTTGTCACTTGCGTTTGGGTTATATTAATCCAAACAGAATTCAAAGACTGATCAAAGATGGACTCTTAAAGCCTTTGGACTGAATTCCCAATTTGTGAATCTTGTTTGGAGGGCAAAATGACCAAATGACCTTTTAATGCAAAAGGTAGAAGAGCCCAAGAGTTGCTTGAATTAGTTCATACAGATGTATGTGGTCCTATGTCAACCCAAGCAAAAGGAGGTTATGAGTACTTCATCACTTTTACCGATGATTACTCAAGATATGGTTATGTGTACCTAATGAGACGGAAGTCCGAAGCCTTTGAAAAGTTCAAAGAGTTTAGGGCTGAAGTTGAGAATCAATTAGGTAAACACATAAAAGCCATTCGATCTGATCATGGTGGCGAATACCTTCTTGGGAATTTCAAGGATTACTTAACTCAAAATGGGATCATATCCCAATTGACTGCACCTGGAACTCCCTAACAGAATGGTGTAGCAGAAAGAAAGGATAGGGCTCTTTTGGAAATGGTTAGGTTCATGATGAGTTACTCAACTTTACCAGTTTCTTTTTGGGGATGTGCACTAAAAAATGCAATGCACATTTTGAATTTAGTTCCATCAAAATCTATTCCTAACACACCTAAGGAATTGTGGAGTGGGCGTAAGCCTAGTATGAAATGTCTTCACATTTAGGGATGTCTAGCACATGTGTTGAAAAGGAAGTCTAATAAGTTGGAATCTAAAACCGAAACATGCATGTTTTTAGGGTATTCAAAAGAAACAAAGGGTTATTTATTCTATAATCATAAAGACAACAAAGTGTTTGTTAGTATGCCAAAATTTTGGAAGATGATTATATGAATAATTTTGATCTTAGAAATAAAGTTGTATTGGCTTAAATGAATGAACCTGTAGTTGAACAACCAATAGATGAAACTAGGGATGATGTGGTTGTATTGGATACACCACAAGATACTACTCATGAGATGTCTAGTACACAGGTGCCTCATCGTAGTAGGAGGAATGTTAGGCCACCTATAAGGTTTATAGGTCTGGGAGAAACTTATGAAACTATCTCAGAAAAGGCCGAAACTGATCCTTACACTTACGAAGAAGCAATGAATGATATAGATGCACATCATTGGGTTAAAGCTATGAAATCTTAATTAGATTCCATGTATTCCAATCAAGTTTGGGATCTTGTAAAGGCGCCTAATGGCATTAAACCTGTTGGTTGCAAATGGGTTTACAAGAGAAAGAGAGGGATAGATGGAAAGGTTGAAACCTTTAAAGCAAGGCTAGTGGCGAAAGGGTAGGCACAAAATAAAGGTATTGATTACGAAGAAACCTTTTCACCAGTCGCAATGCTTAAGTCTATCAGAATTCTCTTATCCATTGCTGCTCATTATGATTATGAGATTTGGCAAATGGATGTCAAGACTGCATTTCTCAATGGCAATCTTGAAGAGGAAATCTATATGATGCAACCAGAAGGTTTCATAGCAAAGAACCAAGAGCATATGGTATGCAAGTTGAAAAGGTCCATTTATGAACTTAAGTAAGCATCTAGGTCATGGAACATCAGATTTGATCAAGTAATCAAGTCATTTGGTTTTGTACAAAATCTTGATGAACCATGTGTATATAAAAGACATCGAGATAAAGTAGTAATGTTCCTAGTGCTTTATGTTGATGATATTCTACTCATTGGAAATGATGTAGGGGTAATGTCATCCGTAAAGGTTTGGTTGTCTAGCCAATTTGATATGAAGGACTTGGGTGAGGCTAACTTTATTCTAGGGATCAAACTTTGGTGAAATCGCAAAAATAAGATGTTAGGCTTATCACAAGCTGGATATATAGATAAGGTTCTAGAACGGTTTAGCATGCAAAACTCCAAGAAAGGATTACTTCCTTTTAGACATGGAGTTCCTCTGTCTGATGACCAAAGGCCTAAGACTCAAGCTGTAAAGCATATTCTCAAGTATCTACGGAGAACGAAAGATTATATGCTTGTTTACTGTTGTGAGGATTTGATTCCCATTGGCTATACAGATTCAAACTTTCAATCGGATCTAGATTTCAGAAAGTCCACATCAGGATGTGTTTTCACCTTGGGAGGTGGAGCCATAACATGGAAGAGTGTCAAGCAATCTTGTATTGCAGACTCCACCATGGAAGCAGAATATGTTGCTGCTTATGAAGCAGCAAAAGAGGCTGTATGGCTCAAGAAATTCCTTTCTGACCTTGGTGTAATGAGAATGGAACAAGTTCCCATCACATTGTTTTGCGACAATAGTGGTATAGTTGCACAATCAAAAGATCCAAGGAATCACAAGAAAGGAAAGCACATTGAGAGAAAATATCACATCATTCGAGACATCATTGCTCGTGGAGATGTAGTGGTTGCAAAGATTGAAAGTGCAAATAATCTAGCAGATCTCTTTACCAAAGCCTTGCCTCAAAGGACTTTTGAGTCACATTTGGAGGGAATGGGAGTTAGATTAGTGCACAATAGTCTTTAAGGCAAGTGGGAGATTGTTAGGATAAGTGCCCTTAAATCCTATTGTGTTGGGAAATTTAGACTCCGGTTGATAAAATTAACAAGTTTTAAACCCAAGTTATTAATTAGATTTATTATGAATAAAACTTGTTAAAACAAACAAACATCAATATCATGTCAAAATCATGCAGCGGAAAAAAATAAATAAGACAAGATATGATGACCCAGGAAAACAAATGAAACAAACTAGTTTCACAGTAAAAAACCTAGAGAGAAACCTTCCTGAAAAGCAATCCACTATAGTAAAGAGAAGTTTCAGATCTAGTACAAAACCTTTGTCCCTAGATTCTACAATCCCCGTAGATGAACTCACAACAGAAACCTTTTATTGCTTCAGAACCTCTGAACTCTTCAATATATGAACGCCACCCTTTGATGATGCACGAATCCCAATACGTGACTAATCAATTGTTTGGATCCCAGTACACGACTTAATCACCAACTAGAAGAAGATTGTTGGCTGCAAAGTTCTTCACTTCATCAACAATGAAGATCAAGAAGCACTTGGTTACAAAACCCTAAGGCGTAAAGATGCAGTAACTTCTTTCAGAGAGAATAAGGCATCGGTCACCTTTTGAATATGTTCTCCTTGTATTCTCTTATGTGACGACCTCTGAAATAAGCCTTATATAGGTTTAGGGTTGTGAGAAAAGAAACCCTATACAAATACAAAAGCTTGGCCCAAAAATCAAATCTGAAAATTTTGATTTCCGTAACCTCGATAGATAGCAGGTGTCGAGTAGGTGTCGAGGTTTAATGAGGCTCGACAGATACAGCTATCGAGGAGGTGTCAAGGAGACAGAAACTTTCTCAATCGATCCACCAGGTGTCCAGGAGGTGTCGAGATTACGATAAGGAAAAAGCTTAAGAAGCTTGATAGATAGCCAGCTGTCGAGAGGTGTCGAGCAGCTGTCGAGCTATCTGTCCACAGGTGTCGAGCTATCTGTCTAGCTTTAATGAACACCTTTTCTTCACTTGTTTCTTGGTCCAATCTTCATGGCTTTAATACTAGACTTGAACAACATGTTCTTTGAAGTATTAAACACATCCTAAATCTATCCAAATACAAGTAAAGTGTGTTTTGTCAAAAGATTAGCCAACTACATAAAATATGTCCTTAACATATTGCATGATGCTATGTATGATATTTTGCATGATGTTATGTATGACATTATGTATGACTTAATATTGTAATTAATAAAGTTGTTTTATTATGATCTAAAATAATGGTAACATGAATATTCGGACATTATCATTTAGTCCATGAGATGCATAGTATGTGATTTATGTGATTTAGTCACAGAAAATATAAGTCACAAGTTCTTTGTAAACTCAGAATTTTAGTTCGTAGTCGGTGATGAAATTGGGAATTTCATTTGCAAAGATTATAACATTTCAACTACGATGATTTGTCTTGATCATGGAGATGGAGACTTCTAGTTGATATGTTGATATGTTTTAAGAGTTAAAATATATTAAACTGAACCGCTGTGAGATTTATTATTCTCTTAACGACTGTCAATTAAATAATAAATCTCACGACTTATATTTACATGAACTCTTAATCCTGAGAGAATAATGGACCTAATCATGAAGTGTAGGTTGCTTTGATATATTAGGAGTGAGATCTAAAGTAACGGTCAAAACCTCAGTATGTTGAGCAACCACATTTAGTGTTGATGGAACATATATTCTCAATATAGAATTCATAGTCTCTTAACGGAGATATAAAATATTCCCTTAAGATAAGTTTAATGGATTTAGTTATTCAGAGAATTAGGCCTAACCACTTCGGTAAGAAATTACTGAAGTATATATTTATGAAATTGGATTTCATAAATATATAATGAATAACTTAAAATGATTAAACCGGGCACTCAAGGATTAAGATGTCGTAATCTACAAAGTAGCAGTCTTCATTTATGACTTTGTATTACTACGAATATTTTATGAAGGGGTTGCATGTATAATAAAGTCTTGGGATATAATTTATTAATAAGGCCTAGTGTGTAATTATATTTATATAGTGGTATTAAATATAATTAATGGTAACTTTGAACTTGTCAAGAGTTAATAGAAAAATCCAAGGCCTATTGGAGCTAGTGTCTTATTGGTCCCTTTTGGTCTCACTCCAAACCACATACTAAAGCCCAATTGGAAAGGCCCAATAGGCCAGCCCAATTAGATAATCAATTAAACTTAAATGGAGACACATATAGAATATTAAAAAAAAAAAAAAAAAAAAAAAGAGACGCCATTGTGAAATGGTGTGTATGTGTGAGTGAAGCCACTTGATTATTCTCCCTTGGAAACTGATTGAGAGAGCGCACATCTTGGGCGATAATGGAATTGGAGTGAAGATTGAAAGTGTTCCTGAGAACTTCTGATCTTTGGTTTTGAAATTCACTACACCAAGGTATACTCTCTTGTTCTATATTCTGAAACTTAGTTAATGCATGTTATCAATTCTGAATGAAGTAAATCCATTAATTTTCCGCTACATACATGTACATTTCCAACAGGTTGGTATTAGGTACTGGTATTCCTTTTACTTGTAACCGTTTGTTTTGATAATAGTAGATTCTTGGGAATGGTTACCTTAAATTCACCCGATAAGGTTTTGCCTCTGTGGTTTTCCCCATTCGTAAATAAATCACCCGTGTCAAATTTATTTTCCGCTGCATTTAGTTATTTGGTGATTTTTTTGTACTACCACACTCATTGCATGTAATTGAATCTAATTAATTTCACTTATCTAATTAATTTGATTAAGTTACCAAAGGGATCAATACATTCTTGGCCTATCAAAAATAAAAGCATTGTAAATGATCTAACAATAAATGTAGCAATTATAGAGAAGAAACTTTTCAAAACTGTTGCATTCAAACCAAGAACAATTGTTTTGTGAGGGGAAAAAAAACATATTTAACCAAAACAAAGAATATTAAACACTTTGCTGGATAATCAACCACTAATGCCAAATCTCGACACTTTCTAAAGGGTGAAAGGGAGAGAATATTTTATTCAATTAAAAACACTATGGCAGAGATTAACTCTCATAGAGGAGGAAGACCAAAACATCGTTCTAGGAAGCAGTAGCACAAAGGCTGCTAAGGAAATTGGAAAGAATTGTCTTGTGATGAAGATACTACCCCGTAAGAGCATCATGTTGGACGCCCTAAGGAAAAACTTGAGGATGTTGTGGAAGCCAAGCAAAGGGGTGCATATTATGGAAATAGAGGACGAAATGTACATGGTGGAATTTGGAGATGGAAAAGATAAGAAGAAGGTCATGGAAATGAGTCCTTGGAGCTATGAAAAATAGCTAATACTCTTGCATGATTTCGAAGGAGAGCAAGTACCTAAGGAAATATCCTTAACGAGATCTCCCTTTTGGATACAGATTTTCAACTTACCCCTGAAGAGCAGAACAAAAGAAATTGGCTGGGCAATAGGTGAAATGCTAGGAAATGTTATGGAGGTCGATGGCACAGAAAAAGGAGTGCAGTGGGGAAAATGTTTAAGAATAAAGGTCAGTATAGATGTCACAAAACGTCTAATCCGAGGAAAAAAGGTGGCCATTGAGGAAGATGAGAAAAGATGGGTTACTTTCAAATATGAAAGGCTTCCCAATTTCTGTTACAATTGTGGCTTGCTCAGTCATGATCTAAAAGAGTGTCCGGACTATGTGGGGTCGAAAAAGCTTCCTGAACCAAGAAAGCTTCAATACGGGCCATGGCTATAAGGAGAAATTATAAAATGGAACTCAAGGGAGTCACTGACGCTAAACAACAAAGGAATAATAGATAGTTAGAGCTCTGATAGGGGTGACCGGAACGGCACAACGACGGCAGCACAATTGCCGAGAAGTACATCGTTAGTTGGCGAAGAGTCGAGGTCAAACGTAGCCTACATTGAAAACAGTATCATAAGAAAGGAGACAGAAAAAATGATACCGAGGTAGGAGAATACCAAGAATTTACATGAAAAAGGGGAGGCCAACCACACTAACTCAGCCCTAGAAAATATTCTTCCTATCCTAAGAGCAACGGGCAAGTCAAAGATTGAATTAAAAGGAGAAACAGAGGGGGCGATGCAGTGGGAGATAGTGACTATTCAGGAAGGGGCCCCACCTTTTATTTTCAAAACAGAGAAAAACCAAATGGGTAACGGGCCAACTGATAAGCCATGTGGAGAGGAAGGGGAACCGGGCCCAATGACCATGACCTTTAATATAGAGACGGGCTGGATTGCAGAGAAATTAGGCCTAAGTAGTGGCCATTGGAAAAGGTTAGCAAGAGCATCCCATTCTAAAGAACAAGGAAAAGAGACCGGCCCAAAAAACAATAAGAGAGAATGCTCAGTCCCAATACAAGAGCTAGATGTGAAGGAAATAGAAGTCAGAATACCAGAAAACAAAGAACAGCTCTACAAAATCCAAAAGAAAGAAGACCAAGCAGATGGTGGAGTGGCGGCGGATGCTGGGCAGCGCCGCCAAGCCCAATGATGGTCTTGGCGTGGAATTGTCGGGGTTTGGGATCACCCTCGGTAGTCAAAGAAACCGGTCATCGTCTTCCTCGTGGAGACGAAAGCAACAGCGAGTAAAGTAAAGGGAATTCAGCAAAAGCTTAAGCTTACACAGGGAATTTCAGTTCCAAGTGATGGGCGAAGCGGTGGAATTGCGATGCTTTGGAAAGAAGGTTATGATATCCGATTCTTAAGCTTACACTGGGAATTTCAGTTCCAAGTGATGGGCGAAGCGATGGAATTGCGATGCTTTGGAAAGAAGGTTATGATATCCGATTCAAAAGCTGCTCCAATTTGCATATCGATGTGGTGGTCTATGAAAACTTAGGTACACCGCCGTGGAGGGCAACGGGCTTCTATGGACAGCCCGACGCCAATAAGAGGTATGTTTCTTGGAAACTTTTGGAGACTTTAAAAAATCAATGCGATATGTCATGGGTAGTGTTTGGGGATTTCAACGAAATCACCCATCTAGATGAGAAGTTGGGTTGGATGGATAGGGATGCTAATCAGATGAGAGTGTTCAGAGAGTGTTTGAATCATTGTGGGTTAACGGATTTGGGTTTTGTGGGGCAGAGTTTTACTTGGTGTAATGAAAGAATTGGGGCTTAGAGGACTCTGTTAAGGCTGGACAGAATGGTCGCGAATGAAGAGTGGAGAGCTTTATTTCCTGAAGCAAAGGTCTATCATGTGTCAACAACAGCTTCAGATCACTGCCTTTTGTCTCTGATAGTCGAAAAAAGGACATCCCCGAAACATACAAAGAGAAGGTTTTATTTCGAGGAAATGTGGACCCGCGACGAAAGATGTAAAGAAGTTATAGAGATGGCATGGGATTCGTTGAGGGAGAGTCCTAAATTCCAAATACATGACAAAATTAATAGTTGTCAAATCCATCTACAGAGATGGAACCGAGAGGTTTTTGGTAATGTCAACAAAACTTTGAAACAAAAGTAAGAAAGACTAAAATAGCTAGAATCAATGGGCGAAGAAAGAACATAATTGAAGGTCTAAGGGGTTCGGATGGTAGTTGGCACGAAGATCAATGGGCGATTGAGCACATGATACTAGATTATTTTTCGAAGATCTTCAACACCGAACAAGCCAGTGCCTAGGAGTTCAGACTTGAAGGGGTCAATCCAAGAATTGCAACTGAGATGAATAACAAGCTTTTAGAAGCATTCAGAGAATATGACGTCAGGACAGCGCTCAAACACATGCACCCCACAAAAGCACCAGGACCCGACGGTATGTCCCTGATCTTTTACCAAAAATATTGGGATGTTGTGGGGTCTAGTGTAATCAATTGTGTTCTGAATACATTAAATTCGGGTAGGATGCCACTGGGTGTAAATGATACTTACATATGCCTAATCCCAAAGGTTAAATGCCCTCAAAAAATCTATGAATTTAGACCCATAAGTTTATGTAACATTATATATAAGGTTATCTCTAAGGTGCTTGCCAACAGATTAAAGAAAATTCTGCCTGAAGTGATCAGTGAAGAGCAGAGTGCATTTGTGCCAGGGAGGCAGATAACAGACAATGTGTTCATCGCCTTTGAGACTATGCACCGCATTAACCAAAAAAGGGATGGAAAGGAAGGTTTGATGGCAATAAAGCTCGATATGAGCAAGTTGTATGATAGAGTTGAGTGGGCATACCTAGAAGAGATTATGAGGAAGTTGGGCTTTCATGAGAGGTGGATCTCCCTCACTATGATGTGTGTTAAAACAGTATCTTTTTCCGTCCTTATTAATGGAGAGCCAAAGGGTCGAATCATCCCAACAAGAGGTCTATGGCAAGGCAACCTTTTATTGTCGTATCTCTTTCTGTTGTGCGTGGAAAGCTTGTCAGCTATGCTTTGGAGGGAGGCTTATGCAGGGAGAATTAAAGGGATCTCGGTGTGTAGAGGAGCACCATACATATCGCACCTCCTATTTGCAGATGATTGCATAATTTTTTGTAAAGCTACCATGGAAGAAGGCAATTAAGTTATGGGAGTTCTAAAGGATTATGAGGCTACATCGGATCAGAAGCTAAACAAAGAGAAATCTTCTCTTTTCTTCAGCAAAAACACTTCGAGGGAGACACAAGAAGAGGTGAAGGACCTATTTGGAGCACAAATCATACAACAACATGAGAAATACCTTGGGCTGCCCCCTTTGGTTGGTAAAGGTAGGAAAAAAGCATTTAGCAGGATCAAAGACCAAGTGGGAAGAAAGATTACTGGTTGGAAAGGAAAGCTCCTATCCAACGCCGGGAGAGAAATTCTTATTAAAGCGGTTGCCCAAGCAACCCCCACTTACACAATGAGTTGCTTCCTACTCCTTGAATCACTTTGCAATGACTTGAATTCTCTAGTTAGAAATTTCTAGTGGGGCCAAAAAGAAAACGAGAGGAAGGTGGCTTGGGTGTCGTGGGAAAAACTTTGCACCAGAAAATCCAAGGGCGGAATGGGATTTAAAGATCTTAGGGCTTTTAACTTGGCTTTGTTGGCAAAACAGGGATAGAGGATCCTTAGAAAGCCAAATTCGCTACTGCATAGAGTGCTTAAGGCAAAATATTTTGCAAGGGTCAGCACAATTGGGGAGGAACCCTTCCTACATGTGGAGAAGCATAGTTGCAGCTCGAAGCAACATTGAGAAAGGCCTTAAGTGGAATATTGGCAATGGAAAAAGGGTGAATGTGTGGAAGGATAGGTGGCTGCCAACACCTGAATCCTTTAAGGTAGTGAGCCCAAAACCCGAAGATACAGAGCTGGAATATGTGGAACAATTGATGGATTTAGAGGGGGGTAGCTGGAACATTAAAAAGGTAAGGAATACATTCCTTTACCACAAGGTTGAAACGATATTGGGAATTCCAATTAATCCAGGTATGACAGAGGATACTCAATCATGGGCTTGGACAAAAAATGGCGTTTTCTCAGTAAGAGTGCTTACGGGGTAGCCCTCAAAATCCTAAAAGAGTCCAAAAAATGTGGGGATGAGAGTGAAGGCTCAGATAGAACAAAAATGAGGAATCTATGGAAGCTGATTTGGAATTTGGATTGCCCAAGCAAAATCAAGCACTTCATGTGGAGGGCATGCAAAAATATTCTCCCAACCAACTATTGCTTGAAACAAAAAAGAATTGTTGCCTCGGATGGTTGTGCCTTGTGTGGAGAAAGGGAGATAATAGGCCATATTTTATGGGATTGCAAAATTGCATCAGAGACATGGAGGGAATCGGGCTTAAAACTACCAAGTAGATTGCCACCTCAGGGAGAATTCATTGATCTGGTATGGAAACTCATGGACCAGCCAGCTATCTTTGACTGGGAGCTGTTTGCAACAACAGCTTGGGGATTGTGGAAAAATAGAAATGCTCTTAAGTATGAAGGGAAGTGCAGACCAGCGAGGTGCATAATAAGGGAAGCTGGCAGATTCATGGAAGAGTTCAGACAGAGTACAATGAGCAACCCAAAGCCTCCAAAACAGTCGCGCCAAACCAGACCTCAATGGTGCCCCTCAGATGCGGATTGGTACAAAATCAACGTGGATGGGGCTACCTTCACGGATATCAGCTGCTGTGGTATAGTTGTGATCATCAGAAATGAAAGGGGTCAAGTTATAGGGGCTATGAGCAAGAAACTACCCCTCCCATTGGGGGCGATGGAAGTGGAAGCAAAGGCTACGGAGGAAGGAATTACGTTGGCAAGGGACCTGGGCCTTGGGAAAGTTATTATGGAGGGGGATGAAGATACCCTATGACTGCACTTACTGGCTTAAACCAACCCCCGAGCTCTATCCAAAAAGTTGTGGAAGGTTCTTTGCATGTGCTTCAGAGTTTCAAAGGATGGAAAACTTTGTATGTAAGTAGGTGCAGTAATGAGGCAGCTCATCAGCTGGCCAGGCATGCTAAATCTGTTTCAGATTGTATTATTTGGGTGGAGGACACTCCACCCATAATTGAGAACCAAGTTCGTATGGATGTATCGTCAATGGGTTTTTGCCCCAATTAATGAAACTTCGTTAAGTTTGACTATCAAAAAAAATATATTATAGGGAACCTGCATTTTTATTTTTTTCATTGTGGTAAAAGAGAGTACTAAGAAGAGCATTGGGATTAACAGGGTAATAAAAAAACCACTAACCACTATGATTAGTATTACATGTAACACTAACACCAAGACTGTCACAGGCAACACCTTTCTTTGTACAACATATGAATGTCTGCATTTCCCAGCCAGCAAGCCTTGGATGTCTCACCAAGGCACAAGCCTCTTACTTGTAAACATATCCTCCACCTTTATTGCTATGTTGCTTTCTGAATAACCACTTGTCCAATTGGCCACAAAAGTAAACACCCTCCAAATAAATCTGCAACTACTCCACAGTACCCTCAGTCGTCTATTATATTATTAGATGTTTTCGGCTTCAATCTTCCTGGAGCCAAATCCTTCTTAGATAACCACCATCAACAAAGTCTTATTTAACATCAAATTATTATAGTTGGCAACCTAGAACTGAAAAAAAAAAATTTAATAACAATCATAACTACAAATGCTGGGTCTATCTTTTACTCAATGTTGACATGGTAATATTTGAGGGAACACTTGCACTTATTGGAGTGTAGCTACTAAATAGAAACCAAGCTGAACCAATTTCCATATCATGGTTTCGCGTAAAAATCATGTTTGCACAAAATCTATGCAGACATCAACAATTTTACTAAGCTTTTTTGTCAACTTTGTAATAACTATAAAAACCTTGCAGACTTCAATCACCACGCACACATCATAGATATTGTAGTTTATACATGTTAGCATGTGATATTCAGCATTAGAGCTACAGATGTGGCAGCCAAAAATTCAATTGGAAAGACGTCTATGACATTATGATGCAGCAACCGATATATAATTATACTATGTAACAACATTTAAGAAGAACAAAATTTATTAATAAAAAAAAAAAAAGTTACACATTGTTTTTGAATGAAAACAAAAACTTGATACAAACACATGGAATGGATCTAAAATCTGCTTTTAAGGAAAGAAAGAATAGGATACCTTACTTTATGTTTTGTCAAAGTGAGGGTTAGATCTGATATCATTCATAAGCAAATAGATATATATATATATATATATATATATATATATATTTTAAATCAGAAATAAAGCAAATAGATATCTAATTATCATTATAAGTGAACAGAAAATCATATGAAAACAATACAAACTTACATGGTTATTAACAATAGACTCTGTGCACCATTCTTGCACTTGAAGCTCGCCAATGAGACAAAGAGATTAGGACGAAAACAAAAACAAAAAACAAAGGAAGATACAGTGAAGATTAAGAGTTTGAACAGATTCGACCCATCCACTCAAAATTGGCTCTTGCAGTAATAAAAATCTGATCATGAAAGGAGATAGAAACATCAAATTTAATGTTTAGTTTTTAATTTTACATCCAGCCCAGCAATTTTCACCAACAAAATCCCACCCATCATTAGAATTCCCAACCAACCCAAATAAATAAATAAAGTAATACAGACTCCATTAGTTTCAATAGAAAACAAACTAATATTCTAGAAAAGTTCTTACTTTTGAAGCCTTAGATTTTGATGAAGATTAAGACTTTTTTTTGGGTGGTTTATGAAGATTAAGACTTCTAAACATAGAAAACTCATAGCTTGTCTTCAATTATCTTATAAGTAACATCTAATTTAACAAAATAGTAATTAGCCACTCTGTATTAGCACGTCAATACCTCTTTATCAAAGATACAAAATTTATGAAGAGATACTATAAAGAGGTAGTGAAGAGCAAATACAGAGTGGCTAAATCAAATTGGAGAAAGAGATAAACACAAAAACCAATAATGTAAGCATAGATTAACTTTACAAGCAAAAGAAACACAATCTGATCTTATTGAGATCAAATCTGATTCATATGAACCAATTTTTCAGTTTTTTAAAGTAAAAAATTAAGCTAATCAAACTATTAAATAATTCACAATTTTTATTATAAAAATATAAATAATTAGTCAAATTATTAAAAAAAAAAAAAACAATTAGCATGTAACACATGCATACGTATAGATACATTTAAAATTAAACGCAATTTTTATCATAAAAATATATGTAATTAGTCAAATTATTTTTAAAAAAGTAAACGTAATTAGTTACATATTAAAATTCTTACCTAAATTTAATACTACTTATGATAATTTGTTTTTCTAATTTTTAATAGGCCAAAATGCAAAACTCACCCTCTAAATTTCACTACTTTCATTTCAGTCCTCTAAATTTGTATTCCGTCATTTCAATCCTCTAAGTTTCAATCCTCCTCAATTTAGTCCTCCGTTAACATTCCATCCATTCTTGCCATTAACCTACCCTTAATTTAATATTTAATTTTTATTTTATTATTTATTTCTTAATTTAAAAAACATTAATTAAAAAAAAAAAACAGAAATTAAAAAACTCGTCCCTCCCCATCAAAAGAACAAGAATAGAAACCCCACCCACCAATTGCCAAACCCATTGATAATTGAGACTAAAGAGAGAGAAAAAGAGACAGACAAAGAAATCTAGGTTAAGGGGAAAAAAAGCGTGCTAAAGGGAGGGTAGTATTAATAAAAAGTAAAACAGGCTAGAATTTGGAAAGTGGAAAGTGCAAGCTACAACTGCATCAGGGATTTGGGTCTAAAACCACTGAATTAGCCATAGCTCATAGCCCATAGCCATGGCCGCTTCCAATCCCAACAAGTCGATGGCCAAAGCTGACAAACTGTATAGGGGGTGGCAATCGTGTTCACGTGTCGGGTTTGTGTCATATCAACTTATGAGTATTCGACGATATAAGTCAACACTAACCTGACATGTTTATTAAATAGGTCAAGATTCCTCAACCCTAACTCGACCCATTTATTAAACGAGTCAGTCGTGTCGACCTGTTTATCAAATTTTATCAAAATGAAAAAAAAAAAAAAATTATCAAAAAACAAACAAATAATTTTTTTTAATATAAAATTCAGAACAAACAAGTAATTGCATCACAAATAATCATTCAAAACTAAAGTATATCACAATATCACAAATAATCAATCACAATATGTCAAAGAAAATAAACTACAACAACTAATAAGTTTATATACCTAGAGTTTGAAGGATATATTGGTAAAATGTCATATAATTAAACGGGTCAGATGGGTCAAACGGGTTCTATATGTTCAACAATAACCCAACCCGTTTATTAAACGTGTCAGCCATGTCAACCCAAATATGACACGAACCCGTTAAACCTCAACCCATAACCTACTAATTTCATGCCGTGTCGTGTCGGGTTCACGGGTCGTGTCCAATTTTGCCACCCCTAAAACTATATAACTTTTGTATCTCTTTTTCTTGATGATTATGATTGGTGATTCTCAATGCTAGTTTTTTCTCTATTATTCCCAAACATTTTCTTATACTATTATTATATAATTAGAACAAAACTAAGTCTTACAAGGTGGAGTGCCAATTGGAAATCTGCTGCTCAGTCATCAATGGGTTAAGCTACGAGTGGGTGGGGTTTTTATTCGAGTTCTACAGATGGGGAGGGACAAGATGTCTGCTATTTTAATTTCTAGGTGTTTTTTTTTTTTTAATTAACGTTTTTTATTAAGAAATAAATAATAAAATAATAAAATAAATATTAAATTAAGGGTAGGTTAACGGCAGAAATAGATGGAATGTTAACGGATAACTGAATTAAGGAGAATTGAAACTTAAAGGACTGAAATGACAAATTGCAAACTTAGAGGACTAAAATGAAAAGTAGAGAAACTTAGATGGTGAGTTTTGCATTTTGACCTTTTTAATAAGATAAAACGTGTGGTGATCTTTGTTATATAGCAATTTTTATTGAGTATATGTAATTGGGTTTTTTTTTTTAAATTTTATCATTCATTAATATTAGATTCTTAGTATTTTGCATCACTTGGCACAAATATTAAAAAACTTAAGTGGACACATGGCACAAACTTAAGTGTATAATTATGGTATGATCCCCACATAAATTTAGACATATGGCGCAAAATTGTATTCTAATTGAACTTTCTCTGAATATTACCTATTAATATATATATATATAAACCTGTTTTTGATGAGCTAGATCTCACAAATATTCAACAATATCTTGATGGTACTGTTAAAATAAGTTTTCAAAACATTCAACCCTTGAGGATCAACGAAGGAAGACATTCCTTTGCTGGATCTGAAAGTATTTCAAAAAGAGATCAAGATCTCAATGAATTTTTGCAAAAGAATTTTGAAAAACCCACTGATTTAAAATTAAAAGGTGTTTCAAGTGATAAATCTCAAATTAGTGCTGGTTTCTATTCTGCTAAAGCTGAACCTTTTTCTCCATATGGCAGATCTGCACAGTATAATATATGTTAAAATTGAAAGTAATGTAAGCAAATAATATAAAACAACAATATAAAGCGGTAGAACCAGCCGAGCAGTATATAATAAAACAATTCAAAGTAAATGAAAGCAATTTAAAATCATCCGGTATGGCGATAATCCGTCCAAGGTGGCGGTAGCAACAATTAGTATAATGAACATAAAACTGAAAATACTTCTTATTGAAGGTAGAGTAAAACACTTACAGTAGTAGTAGTTAATACAATATCTCATAATAGGTTAACAGTTACAAAGCTTGAACTAGTTCTAGTTACAAGGTTTGTAGGGGTAGTAAGAACAAGGTAGAAGTAGTAGAAACTAGTGAACTTTCTCACAAAGAAGGCTTTCTAAAGAAGGGAGTTCTAGGGAGGAAATTCTAAAGAAAGTTCTGAGAAAAAATTCTAAAGAAAATTCTGAATCACTTAAGGGACAGCCTCCCTTAAATAGGCAAAATTCGGTGTCATGAACAGTAAAAAAAAATGAATAGTGTTGGTGAACAGTAATCTGTGAATAGTAATCTGTGAACAGTAATTTTTTCCACTTTTTGTCTTCAAATCTCCAGCAATTGAGGCTTTGGCATAATCATAAGAGTAGAAGAATTTCTGACTTGGAGAGGACAAAAAGCAAAAGGAACACTTTGAACAATACTTTGAACACATAATGGAACATGTAGGAGCTACTTGAACTTTTGCACGTAGAGTCCCTAAGTCATCTTGTTGTCCTTTTATGCACCATAATTGGAATCTTCAAGAGCATGGAGGACTATGACATGACCAAAGTTTCTTTTTCTTTTTAATAACTCCAATATTGTCAGACGCATGGATTTACACAGGAACATAGGAGCATGGGCTTGCCAGGAGCAAGTACATCATCATTATATATATATATATATATATATATATATAAAACAAGAAGCACTTAAATCATGAAAGTGGAAGTGCACTAATAAACACACAAAAAATCATTAATGTAAGCATATATCGTATATACTTTTTTTTAAAAATGAAAATCTTCGAAACAAAATAAGCCTATAGTCACATTTATTTCATTTTTTGGGGTCTATGTCAGATTGCTAACCTTGCAATAAAATATAGATTAAAAACAAAAGGAAAAAGAAAAGTTGAAGTCATGGACTCACCCCTCCAATTGGAATAGCAATGGGCATGAAAGTTTCAGCTGACGACATATATGAGACATAGAAATTTTATTAAGTAATACTCATGAAGGTTTGCATTAAATTCAAGAAATTCAAGCATCTAAATAGAGAAAACAATAACAGTAACCACTATGATCAAAGATTTACACATTCAAATTTAAAGAAAACTTTTCATTAACTCAATGTTGCCAAAGGCCTTGTAACTGAATTGGCACCTCCCCATGTACAAAGTACTTAGGGATCTAGAGGGGAAATGGTTCGAACTGCGGGGTTAGCAACATGTTGTAATTATTTCTCCAAAAAAAAAAAAAAAAAAACTCAATGTTGGGCCATAGTCTCTACAATGAACAACAATTAGGTAATTGGTGAAAAAATAGAGAAAGCAATTACAGTAACCACTATGATTAAAGATTTACACATTCAAATTTAAAGAAAACTTTCCATTAACTCAATGTTGGGCCATAGTCTCTACAATGAACAACAATTAGGTAATTGGTGAAAAAGCATAGGCATGTATTATTTTTTGTCTCACATTTCTTAGGGGAGGAAAATCTCTCATTAAAAAAGTTGCCAGCAGAAGATTTGTACCCACCCACCCCCAAAGTGAGGTTAAGAATTATCATCCACAGTAAAATGCAATTCTCAAGGTAAAGATAACATACACTGCTTTTAAAGGGATTGTTTGCACCAAATGTCTGTCTGAATACCTAAAAAGCAATCACAAAAATAATATTTATAATACAAAACTATTTCTAAACCAAAACGCAATAGGAAAACAAAACATCGTGATGCACTGGGAAAACAATTAGACTATCAGAAAATATGTAATCGGACCAAAAAGTCCATTAGAGAGAGAGGGGCAAAATGCTTACTTAGATTCCCTCCACAAACACAGTAATTAGTAAATCACGAAATTAAAAACCTCAAAGTTTCCATTACAAACCCACAAAACTCATAAAACCCAATTAAATACTAAATCCATAAAACCACCATGAAACAAAAAACTAAACTTGGTGAGCCGCGGCCAAAGAGGTGAGGAGAAGGTTTGATGCGTTGGGTTTAGGTTTTGTGACACGGAGAGCCAGATCTCTTATATGGTATTTATAGATAAGCACAACCATATTCCATCCATTCTAATACTCATCTGAAAATTCAACTAAATCAGGAGTTTATATTAAGTTTTAAGTTAAAATCCAACGCGACATTGTCTTTTAATTGCTCTGGCTGAGCCTTTCTATCCTGAAGGTAGTCCGATTGGACACTCTGGCCTCTCAATGATTTGTCATGTGCATAGGACAAAGGCAATTGCTAACTCTGGTATTGTCTTCTCATAGTTAAATATTGACCTTCAGCTCTCTACTGAAAGGTTAACGTTTTCTTTGATGGGGTTGCAAAATATTTTAATGCTCCTTCAAGGCTTGCTTTTTGATTCTTCAGAATTAAGTTTTTGACTGCATGTGTAGTGCTTTTAAGCTTGCAGTTACATGATGGGTTATTCAATCTATTCTCTTTAATACGGAACAACTATCCTACTGTTTGAACAATTTAGAAACTGCAAGATGAGAACAGCCCAGGTATTTACCGGTCTTCCCCTTTATTCCCTATTATTTCTTGCATATTCATTGGTAGTATTTTTCTAGAAAGAATCTGAAACTGGACCTATTTGTTGACCTCCTATAGAAAATATGGTTTTATATCTACTCTACGTAGATATTTATTTTAACAAGTTCAAGTGTTTGATTTAACATTTTCCTTCTATCTTCCTGTGTCTAACAGCATAGCTGCAATGAGAGTGAGTTGTGAGGCACAAAACATTAAAGAGTGAGTTCATCTTCATTCTCTTAAAGTTCAATTTTTTCCCCCAGTTGATGTAATAGTTTCAGAATTAATTGCTTTTAAATTTGATGAATTTTCTACACAAAGCCGATGGACTATTTTGTTCATTGTTACTAATCTTGACTCAATTATGTTCAAAATCCTAAATTCCTTGATGTGTGGCTCTAGCAACCTTTCATATGAAAGTCCCAAAACTTTGAAATTTTAAATTAATAACATAAATCAAATTTATTATTTATGTCCTTCCCATTCCCTCTCTCATTTTAGATAAAAAAATTTCTTGGGGAATGATCATAATTTGTATAGCAGATTGCTTGCAGCCTTGCATTGCTGTTGACTACAAGTATTATTTACATGGGTTGCCAATGGACTCTAATGAGTACCTTCGCATATTATATCTCTTTTTGTGCCATTGCAATTTATATATATATATATATATATATATAATGATTTCTGTTTGGTTACTAAGAAAGTGTAGCAATAGAATACATGTGAACAGTTTTGGGTTTTTATTTAGTTTGGTTGGGATTTGGGCATCTTCTTTATATAGATGTTTGTGCTCCCCACCCCCCCCCCCCCCCCAAAAAAAAAAAAAAAAAAAAGAAGGTTCTATTTGGTTGCTAAAGGAAATCAAGGAATGTAGTGGTTAAAGTTAATCTTTCAAATTATAATCTCAAATAAATTACATTGTTGGCTACTTTGGTGCTAAGAAACAACAAATTTGAAAGTCTTTCTTGGATGTCACCAAAGACGCGAAGAAAGAGAAGAAATATTTAAATTTTTACGACATTATTTATTATTAGATTGTATGCGTGAAATCTCTTATTGGCATTCTCTCAAAGTTTTACACTATACTACTAACATATGTGGTGATTCTTGACAACATCATAGGCATTCGGAAAACACCCATTTGACTTTGAAAATATATAACAAACTCTTGGAGAAAAAGCATCATTATCTGAATCTTTGAGCAATATAGACTCTAATTTGAAAGTGGTTTGCACATTCCAGTCTTTTTGAAAGGGTGTTGGTGATTTTGCTTTAACTTACTAGGATTGTTGTTATAATTGAAGGGGTTGCTGATATTTCCTAGAGGAATGAAAGATTTGGTTTATCATCGACAAAAGGTAGATAACTCCATCCAATTATGATCCTGCTTTCACGGAGGAAATAAGAATAAGAAGACAAACATCTCATGTTTGGTTGGTAAGGCTAAGGTTCTTGCTTTGTTTCTAGCTCAACCATTGCTGCTTTAATAAAATCATCTTCTATTAATGAAGAGTTTAATGTACACAGCTGCAGAACCAGTTCACAGCTATAGGGTGTTAATGTTCGCTGACACAATGGCAAAACAATAAACAATAAAAATATGGACTACTATGCAAATGGACCAATGTCTATGTTCAATGATAGATTTGCTATGAAGTGTTCACAAAAGATATGTTTGACTTGCATTGATAACATCTACTCTTCTAAGTTTATGAAAATTTACATGTATTACTTTTTTGATCTGTTGCCTCTATGAAATTATGTTGCTTTAGGTTTCTACAAGAAGTGCCATTAAAAATGTGACAAAATGTATTGTTTATTTTTATTATCAAAGTGTTGTAAACTAAACAAAAAATAAGAAACTTTTAAGTTTTCACATTTGGATCTTATTGTCAAATATAAAAAGGAAACTAAAATTCATTTAAGTTGTGAAATGAGCCATTCTCTTTTAGGTTCAAGTGATAGTCGAATAATAATGGCATCTTTTATAGTGCCTCATGTTTGTGGTTTGATTGTCTTCGCAGAATCTATTGAGCAAATTCATAATATTATTAATGTTGAGAACCTTTCCAAATATTTATGTAAATTTTAATGTATTCGTCTAAAATCTAACCAAATTGAGAGTTTATTAAGATGTTGTTAGGTGTGATGGGATATATTGAGTTTTAAGTAAATAATAATAATAATAATGTGGAAATCTCTTATGAAATGGTGTAAAATATAAGTTTTACTTCTACACCCATCCTTACAAATTCGGACTTTATACTTATACTTTAACCTCCTAAGTCCTACGTTAAAATCCTGAATCTGTCTCTAAGGAGTAGCCAATACATTCAAAACAAATAAAGGGTACGAAAGTGTTGTTGGGTTTATTTTAAATGTCAAGCTCAATAACTTTAAATCGAAAGAAGCACAAGCCCATATTCTAGAGTCTTACTTCTTCGGTGGAAAAAAATCAGCTTTGCCCCTTTTGGATTTCACCTTTGGCAATAAGCGGCTTCACATCACAGGGATGAGATGGAAAAATGAAAAAGCCCTCAAAATCCTCTCCTTTCCTTTCAACAATACCCAACCACCTCCTCAATTTATTCTTACATATTTTCCTTTGTAAAAAGATTGAAATTATTGAGAAGACTAAACACTCAAATCCCTTGAAAATTTTCCTTTGCATTTTGGGATTTTCAATGAGAGCACTCCGTACGTGAATTAAGTAGGCAAAAAAAAAGGCTTGCTTATTTCCTACTTTATGTACACTGGTTTTCTATATGAGATCATTCTCAAAAGATGAAAAAGACACTATTCTGATTTTTCCCCTCTCTTTGTCTTATAATGAAAAACTTTCTCCTTAGGGGACAAGTTCGAAACTGTGGCTATGAGTGCACACTAGCAGAGTTGTTTGTTGTATCTTGAAAATATGACTACTTAAGCCATTTGCATCAAAGGATTTCCTAGTGGGAGAGAAATCTATTCTTAAAAGTATAGCAGATTCAATTCCATGATTCATCTCAACAATTTGATTAGTTCCTACACTAAATTCTCAATTTTTTATGCTATACTGAAATATCTCTTAATTTTGTTAATTAATTTGAGCAATGTTCATACAATATTTCCAACAAAGTGTTATGAAATATAGTTGAACATCAATCACATAGAATTATAGTTTCATCTCTCACCTCATTGAGCACACTAGCATGAAGGTGTTGCGAATCACTTTGTTCCTATTCCTACGAATTTCTTTTAATCTAAGAAAAGATTAAGAAGAAGACTTGGCACAAACAGGAGGGAAAAGTTTGCCAGAAACTATGGGATTAACATTGCACATTCGGATATAACATTGACATCTTTTCTATTATATGTCAAGTTCTTTTTTTCTTTTTCTTTTTTTAAGGAACTATTATATGTCAAGTTAATGTCGCTGATCTTCACATTCTGGCAAGGAATGCCTGTGCTACAAGAAAGTTTCATAGCAACCTGGGTTGCCGACGTGCCCCAAATGTTCTTTATGCTAACATTGCTAATCTGAACACGTGAGGGAACCTATATGCAAAAGAAACCGTCAAATCAATAAAACTTTGTGTCCAAGCTAGCTTGAATAAATAAATAAATAAACCAAAGCTTCCGATGTACTAAATGGGATACGAGATGAATATATAATTGTAAACACCGTATTTTGTACCTCTTACGACTCGGGCCTCCGTTCCCCAAAGATACCGAAATTCTAAGGCCCAAGGTTGGTTTAGAGCCTGATAAGATTACAAATTGACTTTTTTTTTCTTTTTCTTTTTTTAAGAAGCCACACATCGTGGCAATTTTTATTAAAAACTTGGAAAATCAGAAGAAACAAAATGCAAAATGTCTGGTGGAACATCCTCCATCCAGACTAAAACAGGAAAAGAAAACCTTGTTCTTTAGGCTAAGGCATGAGCCACAAAATTGCCCTGCCTCCTTACATAAGAGAAGGACTTGGTTTGTTATAAACCTGACATAGACGAGATGTCTTTTACAATATGACCAACACTAGGCGACGAAAAAACTGCATTATCAAGAGCCTTAATGATAACTTCCGAATCACCTTCGAACACCGACTGCTTAAAACCCAACTCCAAGATAAATTGGACTACCCTCCGCACTGCCAACGCCTCCAATATTTCAGCTGAGTCGGGTTTTTGTATTCTTTCTGATAACGCAACCATGACCTGACCTGCCTAATTTCTAACCACCACCCCAATCCCGACCTGATTAGATTCTGGAAACATTGCCCCGTCAAAATTAGTTTTCCACATCATAGCTTCTGTTGGTGGTTTCCATTTTACATCTCGTGGCCTAGGAGCATGAACGGCGTGACTGTAGTGTTTCTGGAAATCGGTCAGAAGTGAGGCAGCAAAGTCCATGATCTTCCCAAGAGGCAAACACGGTTCGTTGCACCTTGTTTTGTTCCGCCTGCACCAAATTGACCAAGCAACAGAAACAAAGAGCTCCAACCGCATTGAGTGCTCCCCAACCAGTGATACCAAGTCCAAGAATGACACCACTTGTGGGAAATCTTTCCTCAACCACCCAAACCCCAATTCCTAGATTGTGTGAATGTGTGTACAATACCATAGAGCATGCATCGTATTTTCATGCTCACTTCCACAGAGCTGGCAGGTTGGATCGTCCAAGACCTTTCGCTTGACTAAGTTGGACCGAGTTGGTAGTGCTTCGGAACACGCTCGTCAGAGAAAAGTTTTTATATTATTTGGTACATTCAACTTCCAAAGCCGCTTCCAGAAGAGCTTTTTACTTGCCGTATCTGATACCGAAGACTTCTCCATTTGCTCCCTTTCACACAGCAAATCATATCCAGTTTTAACAAAGTATTCACCGTCCCTACTTCTTGGCCAAATCAAACAGTTAGCTTGGTGAGTGACACACAGTGGTATTGCCTTAATTTTCTCTGCCTCGTAAGGTAGGAAAAGATGATCTACCCGTGCACAATCCCATGTCTTGGTGTCTTGGTGTCTTGGTCTATTAAGGAAGATACACGCACATCACCTAGGGTAGCAATCTGTGGTGAACCGATCTTGGAAGGGAATTTCCCAGGTAGCCACTTGTCCCAATAAACCCGGATTGTTGAGCCATCTCCCACTCTCCACAACATACCATCAGCTATGACTGATCTAGCCTTCAAAATACTCTGCCATGCATATGATCCGGAAGACTTTTTGGCATCAAACACCGTTCCAAGACAAAGTATTTGGCTTTAAACACCCGATAATACAAATAATTTTGATCATGTAATAATCTCCACATCTGTTTTGCAAGCATGGCCTCATTAAATTTGACCAAGTCTTTAAAACCCAAACCTCCAAGCTCCTTTGGCTGACACATGACCTCCCAATTTGTCCAATGAATTTTCCTTTGCTCTCCACGTTGCCCCCACCAAAATTTCCTTATCAACATCTGAATATCATGGCATAGACCCACCGGAAGTTTAAAGCAAGACATTGTGAAAGTTGGAATGGCTTGGACCACCGCCTTCAAGAGAACCTCTCTACCTGCTTGGGATAATAGTTGCTCTTTCCAACCCTGTAACTTGTTCCACACACGTTCCTTGATATAATTTAGGCTCGCTCTTTTATTTCTCCCAACCACTGTAGGCAAACCCAAATATATCTCATACTCCTTAACCTTCGGGACCCCCAAAAAATTTGATAATTCCACTTTCCTTTCCACCGAAACAGCTTTGCTAAAGAAAATAGTCGTCTTCTCTCTATTTATTTGTTGGCCAGAAGCTTTCTCATACAAGTTCAGAATGTCTTGAAGTGCAAGGATATCACCCATCACCACTCTACAAAAGATCAAAGTATCATCTGCAAAAAAGAGGTGGCTAATTGGTGGCCCATTCCTACACAACGAGAAACCCCTTATCTTGTCCTCCCTAACTGCTCCCTGAAATAACCGATTTAACCCTTCAGAACACAATCGGAAAAGATAAGGTGAGAGAGGGTCACCTTGTCTTAATCCTCTAGATGGTTTTATCTCGCCCTTTGGTTCCCAATTCAGCAAAATTGAATAAGACACCGTACTAATACACTCCATAACTAACTTGAAAGATTTTAAAATGGAAAATATAACTTTTTATGAGTAAATAAATCTATTTTTTGAAAATAACGGCCAAGAAAACCCTCGGCCTACGTATGCAGGCAAGGACCTGCATACGCAGGTCTGATTCATGCGTATGTAGGCACGGACCTGCAAACGCAGCTAGGGTTTCAGAAACCTATGAAAGACAAGTTTTCTGCATTAAAGAATAAGGTTTGGAATGAATCCCACATTGTCTTGGAGCCATTCCTAACCTTTATTTTTTAACTATATAAAGCCTTACATGGTATAATTGAAAAACACACAGAAAAACCTAAGGGAAAGCCTAAGATTCACTAGAAATAGTGAATCAAAGAGGGAGTTTTTCACAAAACATCCTCAAGTCAATTTTATTTTGATTGGGACTTTTTTTGGTCTTGATCCTTGAGTTTTGAAATTTACTAATCATTTTTGTTTGATTGTGAATATATTTAACTGAAGGGAACTATCAAAATCAAGCAAAAGAGCTTTTTATTTTGAGGTATCTATTCTAACCTTTTTTTTTTCCTTTAATTTTTGCTTTAATCTTGTTTTCAATCTTGTTTCTTTGCTTTGTTTGTGTTTAGATATGTTTGTTTATCCTAGGGTTTAGTAGTTGTTGTGTTTAAAAACATGTTAGGTTGCTAGATTTGTTGTTTTAAATTTCTGCTCTATTTGTGTTCTTGTTTTCTAGATTAGGGTTCTTTAGGGTTTGTCTACGTTCGATGCTTCCTACATGCATATGCAAGCCAAAGTATGCGTACACATACAACTAGCCTGCGTATGTGGCCTATGTATGCACACGCATACTCGTGCCTAGAAACCCTAATCTAAGTTTTCTGCTTTTGTTTCTTCTTTTCTTTTACACCATATGCCTCTATTTTATTCCTTTATGCTTTTTAAGTCTCTTTTCCTTTATTTAATTGTTTTTTTTTCCTTTAACAAGCTAGATTAGGGGGTTTTCCCCGTATTTCTTGCTTTGATACCATGAACATGCATTCACATGTACATTCATTGATGCATTGGTGCTGAGATGCAGTAAGGTAAATAAGTTAAGTCATGGATTCACATGAACATGCATTTGTTTGTTATAAAAGTCTTATCTTCCTCTGATAAACATGTATATGCAAGTCTATATACCATGCTTTGAATGATAACATGATTTGTTTGCTGCCTATGTTTCTACCTTGATATATACATGTTCTTGTCTTGGATGTAATGTGATGATATATATGGTAGATGTATGCTAGGTTTGATATGATGCCATGATAGCTGCATGCTAGGGTTTGTGATGATGAGATGCCATGATAAATCTATGTTAGGATTTGTGATGATATGAGATGCATGATAGATGTATGTTAGGGTTATGGGATGTTTATTGTCATGTTGATTTTTAGATGCATGTTAGTGTGTGTGTGTGTATAGGATACAATGTTGAACATTCCTTAAATGAGATTAAGATATAAGACACAATGATTGGAAGCTGACCCATGAGTAGGGCAAGGTTGGGTGCCTAACACCTTCCTATCCCCATACTTAAACTCTGAACCCATACTCTAGTAGTAAGATCGGTCCTTCCACGTAAGGGCACTATATTTATGGTTCCTAGAACATAAAACTAGGTGGCGACTCCTTTGTTTCTCCGCCCCAATCCACTCGATCGAGGCATTCTCCCCAACACCATGCATTGCGCCCATGATGATCATTTTTGGACATATGTTATGTATGTGTCGGTTTGCACTAGATGCAAGTCAAACCCACCCAACACAAAATACTACTAAACCATTGAATTACTTCTTTTTTCTAATATTTTTGTGAAGTACCTTTGATTGGCATTGATTGTGCGGGCAATACTGTTGGTCTATAAGAATGGCGTGCAAACATTTCATGATAATATCCTCAAAATGAAAACCTGAAGCCATACCACTAGGAGAAGATGGCCAAGTTTTAACCCTAACACCATTCATTGTAGTTGTAAGGGTGAAATTTCTCACTGTAACTCCTATAATAGGCTGTTCATTATGGTACTTGCCTAGGCTTCCAACACTTATGCCATGGCCAAGTCCACAGGTCATGTTTTCAACATTTATTTGTTGGCTTCCATCACCAAGGGAGACATAGTCATCCCCAGTTTTAATGTCTGCGTGAGTAATATTGATCCTACTTGACCAGCCAATATGAATTCCATCAGTGTTTAAGCTTTTTTCGGGTGCATTAATGGTAATATTTTGTAAGCACACATTCTTGCTATTCAATATGTTCATGTGAAAAAACTTGATGTTCAATGATGTTTTGTCTTGAATCTTCGAATTGGTAACCCTAGTGAACCGCAAATTCTATACATAAAATCGAAATATATACAATGAATCATATTTTTGGCTTATTAAATTTTCAATACAAGGAATTACGCAAAAAGAAGTCAAATTGAAAACATAAACAATTACCTAGTAAGAATCTTAAAATTCAAAGTCTAAGAATTATGGCCATAAACGCAACGCATCACTGCCAAGAAACAACGATATGACATGATAAGGATAAAGTCAATGTACAAGGCACTCCAAATTGAAACCGTCGGCATTACTTATAATACGATATCTACAGCTTTAAGCTAACGGGGTCAGTATGAGTAGGATGGAAAGCTGACTACCCTAAAGCTAACGGTTAAGATATAATCTTGGTTTGGCCACCACGCATGAGTATATATGAAAATGTCTTGTATCCCACGCCTAGTGTTAGTATCCTACAAGGAAAGGATTCCGTAATATACGCTCATACGGATTCCTATAAGGAAAAAACTTCTAGCTCAAGGAAAAGATGTCAACCTTCTACTACTATAAAAGCCCCAATACTCTCACAAATCAAGGTACGCATAATTGACCCCGCTCTAGCACTTTAGAGTTATGAGAAGTTCTAACTTGACCTTCGGAGGGTATTTGGCCGGCACCACACCGGTGCTCTTTGCAAGGTCTTCTCTTTTTGTTGTGCAGGTGTTGTTTCGAGTGTGTGAGAACCATGTGACTTACTAGTGATTTTTTCGGCATCATCAGTTGGCACTGTATATGGGAAGTTTCTTGCATTTTGAAAGCCATATTATTGCTTCCCGGACAAAAGAGTTGCATGGTACTTACTCACTCGATGGCAACCATTAACGACATTCAAGAGGAGTGACCACCCACGACTGCCTTCAAGAAACAAGTTCGAACTCTCGCCGCTGCCGTGGAACACCTCACCAAACAAAACCGCGACCTGGAAGAACAAGTACGTCAGAAAAACGCAGCACCAAATAACCAAAGAGAGGATTAAGAAGGAACCAGCGTTGAAAGAAGGAATCAAGAGGGACCTCAAGGTAGCAACGCCCCGAGCCGACAAGAACGACAGGAAACCAGCCATCCCTTCGGCTTCAATACGGCCCCCCCTTACATGGTTGCGGAGATGCAATTGATGAAGGAAAGGATGGACCTTATGATGAACGCCCTCAAAGGACCGGATCTAGCGACCTCGACGATTTGGTCCACCGAACCGATTCACCATTCACCGCCTTTATCAATTCTTTCCCATTACCGCAGAAGTTTTGCATACCGCAGATAAAAAGCTACGACAGGGCCAGGGACCCTCTTGATCACTTGGAGACTTTCAAGACCCTAATGCATCTTCAAGGAGTAGCATACGAGATCATGTGTAAGGCCTTCCCTATGACGCTGAAGGGTCCCCACGAGAATTTGGTTCAGCCGGCTGACGCCCAACTCCATCAACACTTTTAAAGAGCTAAGTGCCCAATTCACTTTACACTTTATTGGAGGGCACAGGTATAAGAAGTCTACTGCGTGCTTGATGAGTATTAGACATCGAGAGGACGAGACGCTAAGATCTTACATAACCCGCTTTAATAAGGAAGCACTCTCAATCGATGAAGCCGATGACAAAATACTTATAGCAGCATTTACGAATGGACTGAGGAAGGGTAAGTTCTTGTTTTCAATATATAAGAACGACCGAAAGACTACGTCGGACGTGCTTTATAGGGCCACCAAGTACATGAATGTCGAAGATGCGTTGTTGGCTCACAAAGAGAAGCCCAAGAAGAGAGAAAGGCAGAAAGATGCCCGACAAGAAAGAGGGCAGAAGATGGCGAGAATCGTAGAGCAATGGAATGATAGACGCTCTAAGCCCCCTGCGGGGAGATTCATAAGCTTCACCCTATTGACCATCCCAATCAACCAAGTCTTAATGCAGATCAAGGATGAAGGAGCCTTGACTTTCCCTGGAAAGCTGAAGGGAGATCCCAACAAGTGATCTAGAGACAAATACTATCGTTTCCATTGCGACTACTATCATGACACAGCTAACTATTATGACTTGAAACAGCAGATTGAAGACCTCATTCGGCAAGGGAAGTTACAAAAGTTCGTTAACAAGGAAAGAGCAGAGCCCGCCTCCTTAAGAACAAGCCCCCTGACGAGACAACGAGCATCCAAGACAACCTTTGGGAGACATAAGGATGATTGTGGGAGGCGCAGCCGCCAACAGCTTATCAAAAAAGGCTCAAAAGACTTATCTCAGAATGATCCAGAACGTTCAGCTCACAAATGTCATCCCAAAGATACCACAAGTCGATAACCCCATTATTGGTTTCTCGAAAGAAGATGCTCGACGTCTTCACCATCCGCATGACAATGCACTTGTCATTAGCATCCAGGTAGGAGACTATAACACGTACCAGGTTTTGATCGATAATGGAAGCTCCACGGATATTCTCTACTACCCAGCATTCCAATAGATGCGGATCAGCAAGAAGCGACTGGTTCTAACCAATGCACTGCTTGTAGGATTCGGAGGAACCAAAGTGTACCCCCTGGGCCTAGTCACATTACGCATCACCATTGGAGATTATCCTCAACAAATCACTAGGAACGTTACATTCCTTATGGTCAATTGCTCCTCCGCCTACAACGCCATTATAGGATGACCTACCCTTAACTTCTGGAAGGCCGTAACCTCGACCTATCACCTAATAATCAAATTCCCCACTGAACATAGAGTAGGGGAATTACAAGGGGATCAAATAGCTACGCGCGAATACTACATTGCGATGTTAGAAATGGACGATTATTTACAAACCATGAGCATCGAAGAGCAAAGGACAGGGGCAGAACCCATAGAAAGGCTTGAGGAGATACCCCTCGATGACTCCAGGCTAGACAGGAAAACAAGGATCGACACTCTGGCCAGCCCGACGGTTCGCTCAACACTTCTAGCTTTCCTTAAGCAAAATTAGGACGTGTTTACCTGGAGTCATGAAGATATGCCAGGGATTGACCCTTCAGTCATGGTACACAAGCTGAATGTGTCCCCATCTTTCCCACCCGTCCGACAGAAAAAGCGAGTCTTCGCCCTAGAGCGAGACCAAGCAATAGCAGAAGAAGTCGGCAAGTTACAAGAGGCCGACTTCATTAGGGAAGTATACTATACCGATTGGTTAGCGAACGTGGTAATGGTCAAAAAAGACAACGGAAAATGGAGGATGTGCGTGGACTTCACCGACCTAAAAAAAGCATGCCCTAAAGACAGCTATCCCCTCCCGAGGGTCAACGTTCTAGTAGACTCTACGGCTCAACACAAGCTATTAAGCTTTATGGACGCTTTCTCTGGTTACAACCAAATCCGAATGCACAAAACTAATCAGGAGAAAACTTCGTTCGTGACAAGCCAAGGCCTCTTCTATTATAAAGTGATGCCGTTCGGCCTAAAAAATGCTAGCGCAACATATCAGAGGCTTATGAACAAGATGTTCGCTTAGAAAATTGGGAAAAATGTCCAAGTCTACATTGACGACATACTGGTCGAAAGCCGAAGGGAGGAAGATCACTTGGAAAACCTCAAGGAAACATTCGACACCCTTCGCTCTTACAACATGAAGCTCAATCCAGGAAAGTGCATTTTCGGGGTAACAGTTGAAAAATTCCTAGGATTCATGGTGTCGCAGAGGGGCATCGAGGCCAACCCGAACAAGATCTGGGCCATAATGGAGATGGCACCTCCAAAAAATGTGAAGGAAGTACAAAGCCTTAACAGCAAAATAGCAGGGCTAAATAGATTTGTGTCGAGGGCAACGAACAAATGCTTACCTTTCTTTCGCAAGCTGAAGAAATCTTTCGAATGGACCGCTGAATGTCAACAAGCATTTGAGGAGCTGAAGGCTTACCTCTTTTCCCCTCCGCTGCTAAGCCCTTCACAACCAAGGGAAGAGCTTTTTCTCTATCTAGCTGTTTCCCTGACAGCCGTCAGCGCGGCCTTGATCAGAAAAGAGGACAAAGTTCAAAAACCCTTGTACTATGCCAGCCGAGCCTTCCGTGGTGCAGAAGAAAGATATCCACCTATGGAAAAACTCGCCTTCGCTTTAGTTACGGCAGCTCGTAAACTCAAGCCATACTTCCAAGCCCACACGGTGGTCGTCTTGACCGATAAGCCCTTGTGGAGGGCGTTGAGCAACCCCGAAGCTGCTGGTCAATTAGCGCTATGGGCGATAAAGTTGAGTGAGTTTGACATTCAATACCACCCGCGCACCGCCATCAAAGGGCAGGTCGTCGCCGACTTCGTAGCAAAGTTCACCAACAGGGAAGACAATGGGGCAGACAAATGCCCGCGATGGACAATACACACAGACGGGTCATCAAACAAGTAAATCAGGGGTGTCAGTGTAGTTCTTCTCTCTCCCGAAGGAGACCAGGTTGAATGTGTGGTCTGCCTTGATTTCCCTACCACCATCAATGAAGCGGAGTACGAAGCTTTAGTAGCTGGGCTTAATCTCACCAAAGCTGCAAATGTGGTCATTTACTACGATTCACAAGTCGTCACCAACCAGATAAATGGGGATTACGAGTGTAGAGGCGAAAGAATGAAGAGATATCTCGACCAAGTAAGGAGAAGAGTTGACGAGTTGAAGGCCAAAATTATCCAAATCCCTAGGGGAGAAAATGAACAGCCGACCACCTGGCCAAAGCCGCTTCAGCCGAACTTATGACCACCCTCGATAATGTACTCTCTTTTGTACAGCTTTCTCCACTAATACATTTCATCAATATGCAAGAGATAGGGTCCGAAAGCAATTGGACCACACCATTAATCTCTTCCTTGAAAGATGGCGTCTTACTAGACGGGAAGAAGGCCGCGAAAAAATAGAAGGTCCAGGCAACACGATTCGTCTTGATAAAAGATGTCCTGTACAAAAGAGGCTTCTCCCGTCCATATCTGAGGTGCTTAGGTACTGAAGAGGTGGACTACATCATGAGAGAGGTACACGAGGGGATTTGTGGAAACCATTCGGGGTCAAGATCATTAGTGCATAAGCTAGTGCGAGTAGGGTATTATTGGCCCACTATACAGAAGGACGCCGAGGCTTATGTCAACACCTGCGACAAGTGCCAAAGTTTTAGTAATATCATTAGACAGCCAACTGAAGAATTGACCCCGATAACGGCCCCATGGCTGTTTGCTCAGTGGGGATTAGACATCATGGGACCATTCCCTATGGCAGTACGACAACTGAAGTTCCTAGTAGTGGGCATTGACTACTTTACCAAATAGGTGGAAGCTGAAGCTTTGGCCATCATTACGGAGAAGAACGTGCAGAGTTTCATCTAGAGATGCATCGTATGTAGGTTTGGCATCCCTAGAGTCTTAGTCTCAGACAACGGGAAGCAATTCGATAACGACTCCTTCCAGGACTTTTGCTCGCAGTTGGGGATAAGAAACCATTACTCCTCCCCCGCCCACCCTCAAGCTAACGAACAGGTTGAAGTCATGAACCGATCCTTGCTCAAGATTATCAAGACTCGGCTCGAAGGGGCAGAGGGTAAATGGCCTAAAGAATTGCCAAGCATACTATGGGCATACAGGACAACGGCAAGGATGCCCACAGGAGAAACACCATTTCGGCTAACGTACGGGAGTGAAGCAGTCATCCCAGCCGAGGTTGGGCTCACAAGCTACAGGGTGCACAACCATGATGAAAGCAAGAACAACGAGGCCATACGTCTACAGCTTGATCTAGTATACGAAGTCAGGGCAACAGCAGAACAAAGACTTGCACGATACCAGGACCACATGGCTAAGCACTACAATTCCTGGGTCCGACACAGAGACTTTCAGGTTGGAGATCTTGTTCTAAGGAAAGTCATGGGCGCTGCAAGAGACCCAACCCAAGGTAAACTCGGCCCAAATTAGGAAGGACCTTACCGAATCACGACATGGCAAAGGAAGGGTACTTACCACCTGGAGACATTAGATGGATAGAAGCTGCCACATCCTTGGAACACTGAGCACTTACAGAAGTACTACCAGTAGAGATGACGATATGGAAAACAACGCCTCTTTTTTATTTACAGTTCACCCTAGCGAATTTTAGTTATACTCCTCAATTTTATCATTTACTTTAGTTTTTTGATATAATGTCTATTTCCTCTTTTAAGCCCAAAGGGCAAGACCTTTTTCTTTTTAAGAACTATTTTATTCTACGAATGCATGGCAATAAGAGGAGTTTATTCAAACTGGATGAAGTTTCTATTTACAAGTTTATAGTTCACAAGAAGTGGACGAACTTAAGTCCATAAAAAGTGAATGATTCGAAGACCCTAAAGGGGACGACCAAAAGCTCGTAAAATGTGGGCAACTTTAAGCCCATAAGGTGGATGGACCCATCCCAAAAGGATGAAACATGGTTGAAGTCCCTTGAATGAGCAAAAAACCAAGTCCAAAAACGGACAAATCCATAAGAAGCAGATGACTTCGTGGATCAAAACTACATAATATCAATTTATCCCAAAGGGATGGAAAAATTTCAGCCAACAAAGCTGACGGGCTCATCAAAGGGATGAGATTATAAAAAAGGATGAGTTCATCAAGCCCATAATGTGGACAAAGCTATGAAACCAACAATCTTATAAAAATGACGAGTTAGTCAAGTAGACGAAGCTATAAAGATGACGGGCTCATCAAAAAACGAGATTATAAAAAGGATAAGTTCAAAGTCCAACGAGGCCATAAAGCTAACGGGCTTATAAAGAATGTCAAGCTCGTCAAATTCCATAAAATAGACGAGATCATGAGGTTAGCAAAATAACCAATGTCCAGAGGCAAAACTCATGAAAGCAACGAGTTTGCCAAGCTCAAGGGATAAGGTAGATAAAGTCAAAAACTACATGAGCTGATAGTCCCTGAGATGGACGATCCTATGTGTTGACGGACTTATCATACCCTTAAAACAAACAAGTCCACCGTTAGTCCATGAAGTGAATGAGGTTGTCAAAACAGACGGGACTACAAGCCGACGAATTTATTCAAGGCGTCCAAACACACAATATATAAAAGATAGAAAATGACGAAATTAACATACCATACAATAGGACGAACTGTTTACAAATAAAAACCCAAAAATAAAGGGATATTTAAACATTGTTTGCAAAATAAATAAAAAACACAGAATAAAATCAAGGAGAAGGAGCATCAATAGGGTTCACGTCGTCTTTCTTCTGAGGAGGAGGACTATCAACATTTACAGACACGACTGGAGGGTTGGTAGCAGGTTGGGCCAAAACGACGGCGCCATCATCCATAAGAGGAAGATTGGCTTCAAGAGAGCCGTCACCTTCACCAACAACAACGTCACCAGCAGGCATCATCGGCTCAGGATCATCCATTGCAATTCCAGATAGGTCCAACTCTAGGAAAGCTGACGCGACTTGTTTGAGGCAATCTTCGAACCCAGTGCCATAAAAATCGGCACAAGAGTCAACAAATGATTGCGACGTTTTAAATTTTTGGACAGCATCAGTCCCAACCGTCTCCACCTGTTGGCACAAAGCCGTCACCTCTTCCTAAAGTTTTTCCTTCTGACGCTCCACTTCTTCCAACTTCTCCCTCTTCGTCTTCAACTCACAGTTCGAATCATGAAGGCCTTCCTTATACTAAGCCTATGCATCCATCAAATTGGTGTTGTGCTTCCTAACCCGAGTAAGGACGTCCTCTTTGGCAATACATCAGTCTTGAAGCACTTTAACATGCACTAAAGCCTGAAAATATTGTAGTCATCAGTCAAAACGAATCAAAGACAGACGAAACAAACTTAACCAAAGGAAGAAAAGCATACCCTACTAATCCGTCCCTAATCGATCACAAGGCCCTATGTCCGTCGACTTTATAAAAGACTCCACTTCCTCAACGGCACAGTCCTTATGAGTCAAAAGGCAACGAGGTCCCTCAATGACGAGACTAGAGGAAGTCATCACTTCCTTGCCCACACCCTGGTTTGACTTAAGGGGTGACTTCTTCTTGGGAGGCACTCCCCCTAGAGTGACGGCAACCTTTTTGGAAGGATGGTCTTCCTTCCCGTCAAGCTTTCTTTTGATGACCTTAGCGACGGTCTTGGGGGCTGACGAGGATACCCCCTCATTTTCCTTCGCTTTCCTATCCTCTTCCTTATGGGCCACAGCAACCCTCACCCTCTTCTTAACAGCTTCTATCTCTGCATGAAATAACTAACGTGTATTAATAAAGTAGACGAAATCAGTAAATTGACGGAAGAAATAAAGAATCTACCCACGTCGACGATAAAATTCGTCCAACCTATGAGCCTCAGCCGTCGGCTCTAGACCTCCGCAATACAAATGAAGAGTGTCAAGGGTGATCAAGTCCCTACACTTTCGTTGCTCAAGTGGGATTTCAAGAACCCGACAAATGAATGTCTCCTGCTCGTCAATTATATATGGACGGGTGTAGGCTGGAAAAGAAATAACAAAACAACAACATTAAAACACTAGTGAAGCAATAAAAAGCTAAAAGCTAACAGAGTTGAAAATAAAACGAAAAAGCCGACGGCGATAAACCTGAGTCTTTAGCTATTCCCTAGGTATTATCAAAACCACGAGGCATAGTAACCCACTCTTCTGGATGGCATACCCAATCTGTCCCCTCAATAAATAAATAAAAGTATCTACTTTTTCAACTCCTGTTGGAATCTGGCATGTCAGATACAAGTCTTAAGTCCTTCTCCCTGATGGAAAAATGATAAGTTCCTTTAGATTAAGCGATATGATGGGGTCTATAGCAATAAAAAAACTCGTCAAGGGAAAGCTGACGGTTTCCACAGCTCAGACGACCCCACAAAACCTTCACTCCAATAAAAGTCCTTCAAGCGTTGGGGGCAACCTGGCTGACAGATAGTCCCATAAAGTCAACCAGCCGACGGTGCAAAGCCGTCAAGGGTAGTCTAAGCCATGCAGCAAACATAGCATCGTACATGCCGACGTCTGCGGTCCTCCCTGTATAGCATTTTTCATTTTTCCTAAGGAGACGGATGGGGATATGGTTCGGGATTTGGTAATGGGTGCGCAAGTCCTTGAAAACCCTCTCACTCATCTTTGGTAGAAATTTATTGACGGCCCATTCCTCGGGAAGAATGAAGGGATGGTTACCTCCAGGACTTCCTGAAGTTTCCTCACAGGACTCCTCGTCACCTTCATCCCCGTCACTATCCCTTACCTCTACTTCCTCAACTTCACCCTCCTCACTTATTATTTCCTCCTCTCTCTCCTTACTTACTATTTCCTCCTGACCTTCATCTCCATAATTTCCTAATTCTTCGTCAGGAGATTGTGTTGACGTTTCCCTTTTTCACAACCAGGAAAAACTCCAGGACTCATGACCTGAACCGAATCCCTCATCGTAGCCCGTTCCATCGCAGACCGACGACTGATCACTCGACGCGTCACTTGACATCTGACTGCCTACAAGTGACAGATTCATTCTAAGAACCTAAGATGACAGCCTCACTATGGAGTTAAATCAATTGGAATAAAATACATACAAAGAGAGAAAACTTACAAGTCTCTTGAGCGCATGACAATTTCAAAGAGCAACGGCAGTAGCAAGCGACGATGTAGATAAGTTGACGGAACAAGGGCAATGAGTCTACTCTCAAGAAATCAACAAAGGTGAAATAGGAGAAATGAAGAGGAGAGGCGAGTTATACATAAGAGGGAAAATGCACGGAAGACGAAGCGACGCCCTCGTCCAGAAGCGAAGCCAACCAGAATGCACCACGCGACTAGACATTTAATAATGGCTGCTCGAGGAATCATCCATAAATGATTTTGTCTCTCCTAACCAAAAGGAAAATTAGCAACGAAAATATAACTTCATAACCCGTCAGTTTAAACTAACGAGGATATGGAGTAGGAGCCAGCTGATAAGGATAAAATCAGTGTACAAGGCACTCCAAATTGAAACCGTCAGCATTACTTGTAATACGATGTCTACAGCTTTAAGCTGACGGGGTCAGTATGAGGAGGATGGAAAGCTGACGATCCTAAAGCTGACGGTTAAGATATAATCTTGGTTTGGCCACCACGCATGAGTATATATGGAAATATCTTGTATCCCACACCTAATGTTAGTCTCCTACAAGGAAAGAATTCCGTAATATACACTCATACGGATTCCTATAAAGAAAAGACTTCTAGCTCAAGGAAAAGATGTCAACCTTTTATTACTATAAAAGCTCCAATATTCTCACAAATCAAGGTACGCATAATTGACCCCGTTCTAGCACTTTAAAGTTGTGAGAAGTTCTAATTTTACCTTCAGAGGGTATTTGGCCGGCACCACACCGGTGCTCTCTGCGAGGTCTTCTCTTTTTGTTGTGCAGGTGTTGTTTCGAGTGTGCAAGAACCATGTGTCTCACTGGTGATTTTTTCGGCATCATCACGACAGTTCTTAAAAAATTAGAACACAAAAACATGAGGATAAATTATTTAAATATCTTTTGGCACAAAATATTTATTTATTTATAAAAAAAAAATTATATTTATTTTTAAGTGAATGACCTTTGAATCTTGATATTTCTAACAAAAATATCTAAAATTTGTATCTCCCTCCTCACTTAAGTTGTATTATAAGTTTTCTTAATAAATAAAAACTATCAAAGTCTTTAAAAACATATATAGAAACAAAGGAATGTTTTGTTTTTTTAATTAAAAAAATGATAATAATTTTTTCTTCACAACACACCAAGAACATGAATGCAAAAGTCTCCAATGCCTCTAACACAGATACATGTCTGACAAAACAGGATCCTCTCCAACAGAATTCATTTTACAGTTAAAATTTTATTTTTTTGGGATCTAGCAATCTAAAGAATGTCAAATGATTTAAAATTGTAAATAATGGGAAATTGAACAAAACCTTGCATTAGTAATATATTTAATCTACACTCATAAAATAGATCCATTTAAAATGGAGAGGATCCTATTATATGTGTTATGTTAGACAAACACGCTAGAGATTTGGGAGTGTCATACGAGACAATAGCACATACTATGGGCATTGAATCGCATATCCCAGTTTTTGCACAATTATTTTGTGACCAAGCAAGTGATCCTTGGCCATCAAAAGTTCCACCTCCTGATACCATCAACCCATCAATATTTTGGAAAACAGTCCAATGGTCCTGCGGGTTGAACTTGTTGAGGTCAATTGGAAACACCATGTTTCCTTGAACCAGAATACTGACTGATGCCTTGCAGGGTCCTTGGAAATTCAATGGACCAACCATGTGCTTTCCCTTTGGTATCACAACAGTGCTAGGATCTGTAGATGTGCATGCCTCTTTCCAAGTACTAGTAATAGCCTAAACATCAATCATGCACGAAACTTGAGTAATCAAATGCAAAAGGCATTAAATGAAAACATTTTAATAAGTAAATTAATTTCAATGAAACTCTCAAGAATGAGAGAACATTTGTTTACCTGCCTATCATCTGACTTGCCATCAGCCTTTGCTCCATATTTTATTACGTTGATATCTGCACCTTGGGATTTTCTGATTAATGCAAGCCAGATTATCATAAAGCATACTGCTCCTACGGTAAATTTTAAATCCATGTTGTATTTCTCTTCTTCTTCTTTTTATTTTATTTTATAGTATCTATTTTTTTTATATAACTTCTTTTAGTTTGAATCTTTTAAACAACGAAGATGTAAGTCACCCTTAAGGGCTTCATTTATGGTGTAATCAGGGATGCTCAATAACCACAAAAACTTCAACCTAATATTAGGTGGTCTTGTATCTTTGACTAAAAAAATATATATATGTATGTATGTATCATGTATGTTGGTGGTAGTTTTCGTTTCTTTAGAGTAAAATGATCATCCATTATTAGGGTCATTGTGCATGCTTAATTAATTTAACAGCAGGCTTTTCGGCTCCAAAAATTCACATGCATGAACAATCACATATTATAAGGAGCCACTTGTGTTGTGTGGAAGCTTATTTGACCTCCAGCCATTAAAGCCATTAGTTCTTGCTATTTAGATTTTATGTTACATTTGAAAGATCATGTATTGTGGACAAACTATGAAACTATTCATTTAGTCAAACGTTATTAATAACATAGGTGGTGATAAAAAGAGAGTTTAGATAAGATGGTACGGTCAAACTTCCACATCAAGATGCAGTGTATTCTGATTGCATATCACACTGGCATAAATAATAATAATAATAATAAATAAAAATAAAAAAAATAAAAACCAAACCGATCACAAAAGTTGGCATTTTATCTTTAAAGACATTAGGTACTTTCCCTATAGGTATATGGAATAGGGGGAGACAAGATGGTCTTTTACATTAGAGAAATTAATGGACCTTTTTTTTTTTTTTTTTAATATATATTCGGTATGATTTTTCTTGAAATCAAAGGTTCGAGTTCGATTCGACATTGCCTCAACCCTCAATTAGGAGGTGACATCATTCAACTTTGACTAAAACAATAAATTCGAATGCAAGTGAGATCAAAAAAATAAGCTAAGACTTAACTTCAACTTAAAATAATTAGTGGGTTTTAGTTAGCTCAACTGATAAAAAATTTTATGGTTAAATAAGAGATTTGGGATTCAACTAGGACATAGTTCAACCAGGACATTTGAAGATACTAAAATATTTTTTCCGTACAATTTACATTAGGTTATACCAAGTTTTTCATTATATTATTATTACTTATATAATTTTGAAAATCACTATTAGATATTACATATACAATATCAATTCACAATTATTGTCTATAAAATTCTACTAAATACAACACAATAAAATAATAAATTGGTCAAATAATATCTCCTAAATTGAATGGGGATAGATGCATAGAATCATTCAACTCAATTACAGTTTGTTACATTCAATATCTTTACATATAAAATATCTTAATAGAAATAGTATAAAAAATATGTTCATTAGTTGAGAGAAAAAATAACAGCTAAAATCTAAACAATTTAATTTGCATGGAAAGTTAACAAAAGCAAAATTCAATTTTAATTCTAATTGAATTTTCTTTAAACTTGGGTTACTATATATATATGTATGTGTATGTATGTATGTATGGAGGTACATACATACATACGTACTACCTACCTAATTAGTAATAGACCGTACATAGTCATAGTATATTACATAAATGGCTTATAATTTTGAATTTTGAATTTTTTTTTTTTTTTTTGAGAAAGATTATAAATTTGAATTGATTTTAGTTATACAAAAAAAAAAAAATGACTCATAAATATAAAATCGTTCAAACTCTCTCTTCCTCTAATTTTATATGTAGAGTTAAATATATAATTGAGTTTTTTATAGTATATTTATATTGGACATCTTGTTTTCTACACTAAAGTAACTCATTTGACACAAAAATTAAAAAAACTTAAATTAGATGAGACATTTGGCACAATATTAAACTCTAATTGAAATTTAATTTTTACACTGAATTAACTCACTTGCCACAAAAATTTAAAAACTTAAATTAGATGAAACATGTAACACAAAATTACACTCTAATTGAATTCTAATTTAAAATTTAATTAAATTTTTTCCGAGTTTTGCCTCTTAATATATATATATATATATATATATATATATATTATAACTATTTACTTGATTATAACTTTTTACCTGATTGTACACATGCTATTGGCCATCTAGTATCCAGAGAAATCTTGACAGATGCATGTCCATTACACACGTGCCTTTCTTTGGTAGGCCAATTTTAAAGTTAAGAATAGACAACATTTACTAGGTATCCTCAAATGGAGATTTCATTTCAAGATCGATGTTATCTAATCATGAATTCATGATCGGAAAACCATGTGGAAATTTGGTATTGCTATGACAGTTTGACAAATCAAAATAGTTAAGAATCCTCTTTCTTTCTTTTTTTTTTTTCCTTTTGTGTACTGTATGAATAGTTAATCCCTTTCTAGCCCGGGTGTGCTAATGTCTGTCTGGTCTAACTCACTGTTGTAAAAAAAATTGCAATGGCAGGGGACGAGAAAGCTGGCAATGAACGTGGAAAATTGAATCAAAGAAATGGTATGTAAATTAATATTGTAATGATATTTCTTTCCCTCCTAAAACAATTCTATCTACTCCAGTCCACATTCCAACCAAAAAGATTACTAAAGAACATATGGACACAATGATATGGTGCTCCAGTATATATATATACTCATGTAAAAGAATACCTACATATCATAAAATTGTTCCATCATTTTCTTTTTTCTTTTTTTCTGTTGGCATAGACATCCTTAAAATTCTCAGCTACGTGTACCTCAAAATGAAGTCCTGTTCTCAGTGGCAGTCTTGATTCTGCTTACAAAATCATCTATCGTCATTGTTCCAAGCTCTCCTCCAAACCTAGATCTAACTGTAACAGTTCGAGTTTCAGCTTCCTTGGCGCCCACAACAGCCATTAATGGAATTCTTTGCTTCTCTGCATTTCTAATGAGTTTTGGCAAGCGCTCGCCATGGCTAACTTCAGCTCGAATGCTGTTTGCTTTCAATTTTTTTGTCACCTCATTGCAGTATTCAAGCTGTTTAAAGACATGCAATTATTTCCTTTCAACTCATTTCACAGTTAGTTTGGTTACCCATGATAGTTGGGTTGGCTCAAATTGCGCATACCATCTAATGCACAAATTCATCATCTTAAATGGGACCATTGGAAGAAATTAGTCATCACCAGACTGATGGGATAGAAAAATTCCTCAGAATTTCATGAAACACCCCATTTCAAACGGTATGATGATGGCTGCCATGCATAAACTGTCCCATTTATTATGATGAACTTATGCATTATATTCTATGCAAAATAAAAACCGGGCTACACAAATTGCTTAGACAACCAAACATGCTCCATAAATCTACCTAAGAGAATATATACCTGGATATCTGTAACTGGTAAAACTCGAGCTTGGACAGGTGAAAGCCACAAAGGAAAATCCCCTGCATAATGTTCTATGAGAACTCCAAAGAATCGCTCCAAGGATCCAAGTACTGCTCTATGGATCATGATAGGTCGCTTCCTTTCTGAGTTTGAGTCAACATATGTGATGTCAAATCGCTGGGGCAAATTAAAATCAACCTGCAAATGTTGAAAAAAAAATATGAAATTAAACAATCAGTGTTTTTTTATATCATTCAAAAGAATGCTTTGAACCCGACCAAACACTTTTTAAGAACTATCAGAAATGTGTGCATATAAACATACATATATATATATATATATGGAAAGTTAGAGAGAGATGATTTAGACAGTCTAGCTGCACCAATCTAAATGCACATCAAATTCTGCAGATTTTTTTGAGTTTAGAAATTGCCTGTATGGTTGAACATTGCCACTTCCTTCCAAGAGCATCCTCAATCTTGAGATCAATCTTTGGGCCATAAAAGGCACCACCACCTTCATCAAGTTGATAGCTCCACCCTTTATCATCCAAAGCATCTTTAAGGGCAGATGTTGCTTTCTCCCATATATCATCGCCTCCAACAGCTTTCTCTGGTCTTGTAGAGAGATTGACTTCATACTTGCTAAAACCAAATTGCAGTAATATTTCTTCTGTAAGATCTAGGACACCACTGATTTCATCTTTGATTTGATCCTCTAAACAAAAGATGTGCGCATCATCCTGCAAAAGGGATCCTGAGGTTAAACCAAAAACCAGGTCATATATGCATGTTGTGACAGCAGAAAGAGGACCAACTTCTATCCACCTTTTCTGCTATGTTATAGTCCCTATACAACACCGTGAAGACTGAAAGTTGACTTTGGTCTTCCTATAATTATGAAAGATCATATGATTGGAAAAACATCTAGAGCATTTGAATGCATGGAGTGACAATTACAAAATAAGAAATAATAATATACCTGGGTGAAACCTCTTACACGGAAAAGGCCATGTAAGCTTCCAGATAATTCATATCTATATACTGTTCCCAACTCTGCAACTCTAATAGGAAAATCCCGGTAAGAGTTAAGCTTTCTTTTGTAAACTAGAATGTGGTAAGGGCAATTCATTGGTCTAAGTTGATAAAGTTCATCCTCGATATTCATCTGATCATACATATTCTCTCTGTAGAAATCCAAATGGCCACTGATCTTCCAAAGGTCTGCCTTGGCCACATGTGGAGTATACAACAGATTATAACCACGTTCAATGTGTATTTTTTTCCACGAATCTTCTATTATGTGCCTCACAATAGCACCCTTTGGATGCCAGAAAACTAAACCACCACCAGCTTCATCCTGCATAAATGTAGCCAATAAGCTAAAGTATAGAATGAAATCAGCAATCTAACAACAAAATCGAATTAGATAGAAATTCTAACTAATTAATCTGTACAAGCAGCATAGAACAGTATCAGTTCAATGTGGAACGAGTACCTGTATGGAGAACAGATCAAGATCTTGGCCAAGGCGTCTGTGATCCCGGCGTCTAGCCTCCTCTTTGAAATGAAGGTATGCTTTCAATTGTTCTTCATTTTCCCATGCGGTGCCATAGATCCTCTGCAGCATTGGTTTCTTTTCATCCCCCCTCCAGTATGCACCAGCAACAGATTCAAGTTCAACAGCTTTCCTGTTAATATTTCCAGTAGATTCAACATGAGGCCCAGCACAAAGATCCCACCATTCATTACCTGGAAAGAAAATAGAATAATACAATCAGAAGATTTAGATAAGTTCACATCTAACTGCATACTACTTCGTTTAGAATCAAACTCCACAAAGAAAAATTGTTACTTGTCTTGCTACAATAATGGTTAAAAAATGATTAAATTCACAATTTTCTAATAGCTTATGCTTTTGGGACAATTCATAATTTATCATGGTAAGTGGTCTTGAGTTTGGACTGTGTCTTTACTCTGTCTCCTATTTTAAAAAGTTAAAAATCCCACATGTTGGGCACCACTTATTAAGGGGGAGTCTAGGTGCACAAGTGAGGAGTGATCAAATAACGGTTAAATGTTTAAATTCAGTATTGTTTTTGAATAACTATAAACTGATGGTACACTACTCCTTCGCTTCGTAGCTTATAAGGCAGAGACTACCAAGTGCACAATAAAAGGAAGACCAAGTGCACTTGTAGTCTCTGGCCTTTGTCCCACATCGAAAGAATCTTCCCCTACTTTCTGTGGTTATCTTCCTTTTATTGTGGGCGCATTTTTGGTGAGGAGACTAAGTGCTGAACTTGTAATCTCTGGCTTGCCACGGAGACCAAGTGTTGCACTTGTAGTCTCTGGCCTATAAACTGATGGTACACTACTCCTTCGCTTCGTAGCTTATAAGGCAGAAAGTGGGAGAAGATTTTTCCAATGTGGGACAAAGGCCAGAGACTACAAGTGCAACACTTGGTCTCCCCGGCAAGCCAGAGATTACAGGGTTCAGCACTTAGTCTCCTCGCCAAAAATGCGCCCACAGTTTTAATAGCTCAAGCTTTGGGGGCAATTGGTAATCTTTCTTTTAACAAATTAAAAAGACATTATACTTAGACAAGCAGTATAGCAAAGGGGATGCACATGAAATGATAAGCTTTAACTAAAGCACATAAGACATGGGGAACAATAACTAAAAGGCAGTGACAAGTCATACCAATATGATAGATGGTAATGGGGTCCTCCTTAATACTTTCCAAAATCTCTATTTTGTAAGGTTCATTGATAGCCATTATTCTTCTCTGAGCTTCATCTCTTGAAACATCTTCTCTTATAAGTGGTAAATTTCTAGCAATGATCCGATCCTACAGATGGATGTAATAAATAAATTCTGTACCCTGAAACCATAGGCTAATGAATAGTTTCCAAAGCTCGTAAGCTTCCATTCTAAAATTTCAAAAACAAGAAAAAGTTACTCATAAAAAAAGAGTATACTTACCATCTCTTTCTTGATCCTCTTCAAGTCTTTATCCGTTAAAGGCTCAATATCAAAATCATAATAAAATCCACTATCTATCCAAGGCCCAATCGTCACTTTCGCATCCGGGTATAGCTTTTGGACAGCCATGGCCATCACATGTGCACACTATATGTTGATGCAAATAAATCAATCAGTCCCCCAAAAACAGTGTACCAAGAGTCATAGTCCCACTCGATGGCACACATACATATATTACTTAAATTCATAGAACAAAGTATAGATGTGAAACAGTAAAATGAACTGGTATCTTGCTGGGCTATTAATGCAAAGAAAATTGAACCAATTACAATAAAATTTAACACTTGCATGTATTTTGGGCATACAAAAACAAAAACCCCTCAGTTTAAATACCATTTTGTGACATAAAAATCAAGAATAAAAGAGCCATAAATAACCCAAGTTCACAAATCAATTGCTCTATCTACCAATGACAATAAAATAAAATAAAAAGGAAAGAGTTATGAGCTTTTTGACAAAATTAAAATTACCGTGTGGCGGATTCTGAGTAGCTTCTGAGAGGATTGGTTGGTGGGAAGGACGAGTTTCTCGGTTTTCTCAATCTGGGTTCCGTCGTTTTGGGATAAAGTGGCAGTCTGAGTGTGAGACTGAGAAGAATCGGTGGCAATAGCACAAGCTGGTGTTGCGGTTGAAAGTTTCTTGTTGTTGTTGTTGCTGTTGTAGAGACAGGTGGGAATTGAAACGAGGCGTTTTAAAGGGAAGTGGGAGAAGCTGGGTTTGAGGAGAGATGTGGATAGGAAAGAGTTGGAGGAGGAGACTGCCATTCTCACACTGTGAAGAATGACGTTTGGCATTTCAGCTTTTGTACATTCGTGTGTGGCGGAGGTTTTGTTTTGTTTTGTTGGGAGTGATGGCACTACTCACTAGTATATCACCTACTCCTAATATGAATTCTACTTTCATTCTTAAAAAAACACTAATGTTTTTCTCTTTTATCTGAACAGATTTTCTCTAGCGTACAAGCCTCCATCTTGACAACTTTTTGTTTTTTCCTCGAATCCCTCTTGCCGTTTCCTTTAACTCGTTAATATTTTATATTAAATAACTATTGTAATTAGCCAATTTAGTTGCTGGCCTGGGAAAAATTATTATGCGCTTTCAGAATATTATAAATGTATAGTTTTTTTTTTATATAAATGGTAGATTTTACTATAAATTTAATTAGTGAAAATCATCATTCATGTGAAAGAAAAGAGTACGTATTTATAATATTTTGAAAGCACACAATAATTTCTCCCTAGCCTAGTAGCTTTTAAAGCCTAGTGAGATCTATGGGATTTTTTATTGGCCTAGTTAGCAGCTTGTAAAGTCTCATAAAATCTATGATGTCTTGCATCCAAAAATGAAAAACTTATCTTAAAGCTACCCCAAATTTAGTCGCCCAATCACTACTTTAAAATATTCATCATAACAATCAAAATCAATTTTAAAATAAGAATAACCACAGTAAAATTATTGAAAATCACATTACTGTGTGCAATTAAAGTAATAGTGAAACCAAAAAATGGAAAAAACTATTTATGACAAACAAAAAACTAAATTTACACATTCATATGCATAATCACAAACATATAAAACCTCCAAAATAACACTTGCAAGTTTTTTTTTTTTACTTTTAAAAGTTGGTGGGCAATCATTGTGATCATTTTTGTTAGGTTTCAAGAGGTAATTTCATCATTTCAATGGCTTTTGGATCCTTTTGGTTGTTTTAGGGGAGTATTTCAATCATAGTGCAGGTTTTAAAGGTAGTTTAGTCATTTTGGATATTTCAAGGTTATTTTGGTAATCCTGTAAAATTTGGGTATTTTGATCATTTTAGAGATTTTAGAAGTAGTTCTATTATTTTAACGTTTCCCAAATTATTTTAGTTATTTTAGAGATTTTCAAGAGTAAATTTTAATCATGTAGATGTTTCGAGGGCATTATGATAATTTTCAAGCTTTCAATGGCATTTCACATGTTTTGAGGGTATTTTGGTCATTTTAGGATTTTATTGGTATTTTTGTCATTTTAGGGGTTTTTAGTATATTTTGGTCATTTAGAGGTTTTTTTAACATATTTTGGTCATTTTAGAAATATAGAGAGTATTTTAGTTATTTTGAAGGTTTTGAATGTATTTTGGAGGTTTTGAGGGTATTTTTCTCCATTTTGAATATCATGGGAATGTTTTTGTCATTTTGGAGATTTTTGCAACTCTTGAATTTAAAATGCTGTACAACCTCTAAAAGTGTAATATATTTTCATTCATTGTAAAAAGAGTGAAATGTTTGCAACCCCAAAGTGGATGTTTTTCCTAATCAATGGAAAATTATTTTAATTTGACCAAGATTTTTAGTCATCCTAAATGTCCAAAAATGAGTAATATATTTTTGAAAAAATGCTTATGCCAAAACAAATAGGGTTTTAGTGATTTGACAAATGTTGACATAATTAAAAAAAAAATAGAATAAATTACATCAACTTTTCTTAAGGTTTCACAAAATAACATTCTCATCCTTGAGGGTCCATAAATGCAACAAATAATTTCTTCTTCATCCCGTCTCAAATTGTTACTTTCATAACATAATATTCCTCCATATGAGAATGTAAATGTGAGGGTGCATATATATATATATATATATATAAAAATAATCTTGTTGGGGGTGGTTTTTCATTGCCAAAAAAATATTTGGGAAACTAAGAGCGAGACTCTACGTTGGGCTTAGAAAATTACTCAAAGCTATCAATGAAATGGGAAATGCCAATTTTTGCTCAAGGTCCTGATTGCATCATTGGATTATAATAAAACCCCAAGAATACCTCTTGCAAAGATAAGCTAGCACAATAGATGGTCCACCACAACAAGTGCTCAAATAATAGTCCAAAAATGAAACAAGAGAAAGGTCCAATAGTTGGTTGTTCGACAAATTGACAAATATGTTCACATCGGAAAAATCATGTATTTTCTCTATTATTATTATTATTATTATTATTATTATTATTATTATTATTATTATTATTATTAAGTGAACAAGAGGAAAGAATTTCATAGTAACATTATAGGATTCAATGGAAAAGCAATATATAAGGACTAAAAACTTCATAATTATAAATAAAAGAGGAAAAATTATGATGAAAAAAAGGGAGAGAGAGAGATTCTAGCTAATGCAGCAAATATTAAAACAATGTCTTTGTGTCATGCCATGTTGATAATGAGGTGTTTATATATAGTAAATGATGGAAGTTACTTTGTGGAGATTGATGGGTAGGTATGTGTAAATATAGAAGATGGACGAGCTAGTCTTTAGCTCTTTTCAGCCATGACATTTAAGGCTTTTTATGTTGTTGGAACTTTTTGATGAGATGGAAGAGTGTTTGTGGATATGCATATAAGAATGTTTATGGACTACAAGATATTTTATGAACTCAAGAACTGACTTATGAGCTAAGAATAGCGTGATGGATGAAGTATTTATGAGAATATAATAAGGAGATGTAAGATAATAGTGTTGGTGGGTATTGTTGGAATTATTTTGATGAAGTGGGGAAGAATGCTTGTGGGTAAGCGTATGGGAAATATTAATGAACTAAAAGCTAAGAGGCTATTATATGAACTAAGAGACTAATTTATGAGCTAAGAATACTAACTTATCAATAGAAAATAAGATAGTAAGCAGAGGATTTATGAGAAGATGGCGTATTTTTAGGAGTTGATGGTAGGTTCATTTTATAATGGAGTTTTAGGGAGTGATTAGCAAAATCTAAGAAGATTGGGTCTAATTAGCAAGGGAATCTCAAATTATCTATCTTAGGATTTGGTCAAAAATTGTGTGATTTGCTTTTGGAGGTTTTTTTTTCTTTGGGTAATGGCAATTGGAGGCTGAGATTCAGCAACCTTGACATTAAATGCTAGGATTTAGGAGATTATCCTAAGCCCATGGGATTAGAGCATACATTGCGACCAATGATTATGTTAGCTGCAACTAGGATCAAAGTCCATAAGTGTTGGTTATCACTCTAAGCCACTTGTTGAGAACTCTGTTGGAATCTCCTAAGGCTCTCCAAACCACTTTTCCCTAAACTTTCCCTTTGGAGATTCATGGGCTTGATTCATGAATCGATTATATATATTTTTAGTAAGCAATAATCTGATTAGTTAAAGCACTAGTCATGGCTTCCTTGAATTGTGACTAGAAAGTGAAGAATAAGAAAAACAATTATTGCTCTCTAGCTTTTTAGCTTTTAAGTGCCAGCCCACCTATTGGGTATTGTTCACGTCAGAGGTGGTAGTGACAAAGGGGCTAATATGACCTTATTTTAACAGGTGGTTTGTTCTCAATTTGGTTTGGGCACTTAGTTGCTTTATAGTGTTGTCCAACTGGCATTCAGTCAAGGCCTAGTTGACTTAGTTTCACATGTGGGCTTTCTCTACTGTGGTTTATTGTTGGGTTTTTCCATGCAAGCTAAACTTTTTAGGTTGGGCCTTGTCTTGGGGAGTCTTTCACTTGGGCTTGCACTTTTGATATAACTCTTTGGGCCTATAAGATAAATAATATCGCCATGGGTTTATAGTTTACATGAGCTTTTTTTGTTAGCAAAAATAGTGTAAATGTTAGGCTTTCATGAATATTCGCCATAGGTTTTTAAATAATGATTTCCATTATCTTTCATAAATAATATTTGCATGGGTTTTTATAATATGGTTTCATTGGTCTTTTAAGAATAATGTGTTATGGGCTTTGATATTGATAATATTCATGAGATCCAAATGTTAGTGAGATAAATAATTACTGTAAGTACTAAAGAATCCAGCGGCCTAGGCCCACTTAGAATACTGGCTGGATCAGTTCAACCATGGCCTAAAACAAAGAATTTGAAAGAGAGAGAACCAGACAACAAAAGGGGGGGGGGGGGGGGGGGCCTTCACCCGAGGACAAAAACAAGGAAGAAAAGACCAATCATATTAAATAAATGAACCAATTTAACCTTCCTAGCTAGTCCAAGGAGGCCACAATTACACAGGAATTGTCACTATTCACTCTCTCCTCTCTCTGAGTGTTCTTCTTGTTTCTATCTTTGTCTCTTCATACTTGTGTCCAGATCCCCTTTTTCTATAAACCCCTCATTTCTTATATACTTTTCCTTTTTTCATATCTCAACCATCCATCTCTACCTGACTAGCTTTCCCTTATGACACCTGTCTCTTTCTACCTCTGAAGAAGGTGGTGGAAAGATTTTGCTTAGCTATGACTTATATTGTTTAGGTCACTTCCTTATCAATGTAGCTGATAAAGCTGTTGCCCACCGTTTAATGCGAAGGCGACAAGCTACTCCAAACTAGAAATTTCCCCTATGACCATTGACTCTCTCTCTCTTTAGATTCTCATTCCCACTTGGAATGCCTCGGTGCACCTTGACTCATCCCTTCCTCTCCACAGGTGACCTTCCTTCTTGGGCCCTTGGCCCGTGGCACTCTCACACCAATGTTGCAACTCTTCAACTTCATTCTCGATCCTCGAGCATCCACAATTACCATGATGAAATGATATAATTTTTCATAGGTTTTTTTTGCAAATGATTGCTCTGGGTTTTGAAGATAAATAATTGCCATGAGTTTTGAATATAATTTCCATGGTCTCAAGATAAATAGTTATAACTTTCCATGGAATTTTTATATATGGTTGCCATGGGCTTTTGAATATTCCATGGGCTTTTTATATAACTTTTCATGGAATTTCGGTGACTTCAACATTGATAAAGGTAGAAAACATTCTGAAATCTACAATTCAGTACATTATCTTTTAAACTGTTACATAAAATACAACACTGATTTGTTGCAGAGGATGAAAATTTTGACGCAGACAAAGCTCAAGTCATTAAAGAGATTCTATTATTGAATATATATATAAATATAAAAGTAGAAATCTCAGGTAGGAGTTCATAAGCTCTTGCCATGTAGTGCTCTAATATTACATTTAGCCTTTTATTAAAACACGCTTTTGGCTTGGCTAGATTTGAGTAAGACACGTGCCAAGAACACTATGCCCCTTAACTAAACATCAACGCTCAAAGAAGCAAACCCCACTTCATTCCTTTCAGAAATGGTCCTCAATTCTTATTATGTTTTCAATACCTTTTAATTGTTTAACGTAGAATCAACTGAAACTCTAACGCAAAGTGACAGAGTACATCCATGATTCATGCTTCCTTTTCAATATTTTACATTTATTTAAAGGCCGTGACACAGACACAGCCTGGTTATTGGTTAATATACTCACTTAGGACTTGTACCTGTCCTTACTAGAACATAAGGGACTTGGTCTTCCCTCATGTCCAGGCTCTTTCTTTTTATGTTTATTTTTTAAAATTGTCAAATCAGAAGAACCCCATAGTCTTAGTAAAAGCTCCAAAATAATTGAATTAAATAAGATCAATCTGAAAACAAATAACTAAATAGGAAGTCAATCTATATATACTGCAATAAATTACACCCTATGAATCTCCAAACATCAACTACTAGGTAGTAGCTAAAATCGAATAAAATAAAAGTAATAAACTCTCCCAAACAAGTGGGACATCCAAATACCCTCACCGATGGCATCTAAGAAAGATGTTCTAATCTACAAACTACACTCCCGGCTGTGCTCTCGCACCATACCCATTGGCTCCGTTCGCTCCATTCTCATAGGAAGGGTACTTGTCAGAGCCTGTCTTTTTCCTTTTTATGACAATGTACCAAGTAAAAGCTTCCAACATAGCTGCATTGAAGCCCAAGAAAATTAGAATCGCGGTATATATCTTCTTCCACTTCTTTTCAGGCTCCAAGAGGTCAAGTCCCTTAAAGACATTAACAATGCTCAGAATAATGACAGTGTATCCAATTGCGTGGTGGTAGATGTTCCAATATAATCTATATTTGTGATCCTTCTTTGGCCGCAAAAGCAGGGCAAACACCTACAACCATTTAACACAGTTGTAAGAAAACTACAATAGACACATTATAAAGCATGCAGGAAAGGAAATTGCATGGTTGATATAATATTAGTAAATGTGACTCGTTTAAGATGATTTAGTCATGTTCAGAAAACATCAGAGGCAGAGCCGGTTAGGAGGAAAACAAATATAAAAAGGATAAGCTGAATGTTATTCAATGACAAAGAGGAAAGAACATTGAATTGTTGACAAATTGCCTCATAATATGACACTTAACTAGTTTAAATGATCAAGATTGATAATTTCATCTCATAAGCAATGTGTTAGAGTTCATGTATGGATGAAATAATGGAGTACCTGAAGTGTTCCAAGGCAGAAGAGGGTTATGCCAATGTTCCTATGTGGATAATTGTGAACGCTAGTCTCGCTGCCTAGTTTCATACCCGTTGCCCAGCCGGCCACCCCAACAACATAGGCAGAAGTTTGGCATGCAATATGCAGATAAAACCATGCTGGATCTGCTGACTTAAACACCCTCAGGTACCTAGCAATGATCACTCCCAAAGGCATCAATGTTCCCCAACTAACAGCGTTTAGTACTCCATGAACCTGAAAATAGTCAATCCAATATTGGAAAAATTAGACCCTTGAATATGGAGAAGATGTTTCCTTTTTGTTTCATAATTAATCTTACAAACAAGTAACACAGACAAATGGTTCATGTTATTGAGCATGTGAAAAATGCATAGATCTTTGTTTTTAGCATTGTCTTTATTCAGGAAAAGAATCTCAGAAATATATGTTTTACCACCACTCACTCTTGAGATGATGGTCCGTCAAAAGTGTTTGTGAGATTTGGAGGCAAAAACCAGAATTCAAGAAGATTCACACGCATACACTTACACTATGTTTGGTTTGAGGGAAAGAGGAGAGAAAGTAAGAGAAATTAACTCCTTTCCGCTGGTTGGATATATACACTTACACTTGGGCCCACATTTTTCCCTTCTCCCTTGTTCCTTTTCTCTTATTTTCCATTCCCTCGAACCAAACATAGAGTTAGATGAGACTAAAGTAGAATTCTATCTCATAAAAAGGGGAAAAAAATACATGTCCTACTGAGACAGCTATGTCTCTTGCTATAATCTTGCCTAGCAGGACAAGATTCAAGTACAGGCGTACAGCTATGAAAGATCTAAGGTTGAACGGTAAAAATTAAGACCAATTAAATATTTGCCTATATAGGAACCATCACAAAGATGTTAATTTATAATCATACAATAGAATTAACCAAGAGGGTATCTATTATTTATGGATAATTTTAAGTTTCTAAATAGGTATCAATCGCACGAAAACTCATCAAAAGAACCCAGAAGATTGGTAGTTAAGATGGAAAGGAACCCTCTAACAAATTTAGCAACAACAACAATCATGTAAAATTAAGCAAAAATATGATCTGCTTGCTAAAAAGAAATTGAAGATTGAATCACTTACATTCTCTCTTCGAAGTTTTGAACTGGTTCCTCCTCCTGAAGTTGTTGTTCCATCAACAAGATTCAAAGTGCTCGCTGATCGCATGTTAGCTGCACTGGAACTGGTATCATGCGATTGAGGAGTATCTCCACTGACTGGACCAACTTGCCAGACTTGGTTCACAGTTGTCATGCCACTACTAAGTGTCAAAGTAGCAAATATGGTCATTTCACCGTTCGCAAATGATCCAGCGAGATTAGACACCGTAAAGCTCAAAGTACTCTCTGACAGCGTAGTAATCCTAGTACTTGCTACTGAGGATGTATATACCCGAATGGCTCCAGAAGAGTTTTGAAAGGCCACAAGGGCTTGTGACCCTGCCATTTGTGGTCCAGTAGGGTTGATAGCCCAAGAAATCCAATTTGTAGCTGTGGCTCCAGTGACTCTATATGCAATATCAAGTGTGTTGGCTGAACTGCTATAGTTATAGTGAAGGAATGCACTCAATACAGGAAGGTCTTGGCATGAGGCATATACCCTGTTAGAGGAGAAAGAGTAGGACTTACAGGTCTGAGCATAGGATGAAACAGAGAGAGAGAACAGAATACAAGAAAACAACAAAGTTGTCAAAGCTTTACTCATGGTTGGTGATCACAACTATAAAGTTTTGAGGATTTTTGAGGTATAATGGTCTAGAGATGAACACCTCAATAGAAAACAAGTTTTCAGTATTTAGGTATGTTCCAGATGATACTGAAATTGTTTCCTAAGGTATGTTCTCAATCTTATTATCAAAGTTATGGATCAAAATTCAATAATTTATAGATGTTAGAGGAGGCATGGGGGAAAAAGAAGGGAAAGTGGGTGTTAAAATATTGCTGGAAGAGTTGGGGTTTTTTGACTTGTTCTTCTTGTGTCTAGAATATATATATATATATATATATATATGCATGGCTGTCGATTTGCATTGCTGACAGTCCAATATAAACTATAAGAAATCATCTTCTTTGTTTTTTAGAAAATAAAATAAAATATTTTTGGAATAAATAATTGGCAAAATTGATAGGAAAGATTTTTGTTTCTAAAGCAATATTGGAAGAGGAAGTCGTAGGCTTTTTGTTTGCTTCCTACATTTCTAACTTTTGAAAAGTACACATTGGTTTGGTCTTACAGTCCAACCACTCTCCTTGTTCACACCTGCTTTTGTACACGTATAGGTGTCCGAGAAATTAGTTTGTATTCTTAGAATATGGAATAGTCACCAAGAAAGTAAATATAAAATAAATATGAGCGGCTCCACATGTTGAATCAGCAATGAGCAAATAAAAGTCTGCATTATTATTATTTTGTAATTAGTCATGGCTGAAGTTCAATGTAGCACCTACCACCGAAGAGAAATTTTCTCCAACGCTTAAGATCAAACAAGTATGATTAGGTGATTATGGACCACGGCAATTCACATATTGACTACTTGATTGCAATTGAAAAACCAGTATTCTTTCGTGAAATTAAGAAGACTCAGCAATTTTTTTCAAAACTGATGATGACATATGACATAATTAAGAGACTAAATCTGGTTATTAATTATGTCTTTTAAAAAATAAACTTTAAATTAATTCACAAATTGTCGTACAGAAATTTCTCAAAAAACAAATTGACGTACAGAACATGGTCATGGTAGCGCCATAAAAAATTAAATGAACCTTTTCTTTTTCTTTTTTCTTTTTTTTTTATTTTGTATTATGTGTCCGTTTGGTAAAAATTAATTTTGTCAATTTATTTTACTATTCAGTTTATTTTTCTATTATTTATGGGTCGACTGCACTTTTTGGTACTATTCATGAGTCATACTGTACTATTTCAGCTAACTTTTACTTTTAATTACAATACTTTCAATAAAAAAAATTTAGTTTCAACAAAATAAACGAATCCTAAACAAAGCCTATATAAGAGAAAAACAGAAGAAGAAAAAAGTTCTATTTTAAACCTTAGAAATATCTTCTTTTAACATACTAAAAGTGGTAATGACTATCGTATATAATTTTAGTCACATAATAAAGTATTGTTATATTCACAATAATTTTCATAACAAAACATAGGGAGCAAATTGTTATTAATTCTAATTTGGTCTCACTACTGATATTATTTTTTCACTTATCACTAATAATTTCTCATAAAAATTTATTATAAAATTGTTGTAAAAATATTATAAACTATCCAACACAACACAGTATTACTACTCTTAATTACATATATAACTTGTTTACATAATATAAATAAAAAACCTTATAAACCACCGTGTAATAGTCAGGAAAAAATAACTCTAAACTGATTTGAGCCGAACTTTGTAAAAAAAAACAAACGTAAAATTAAAAAAAAAAAAAAAAAAAAAACGCGTTGACTCGCGTCCTTCCTTCCCCTCGTTTATATGAAAGTTCCCACTTCACACCCAAAAGTTCCAGTCTATTCGATTGACCAAACTTAAAAGCGACGTTAATTGGGGTCTACATGCCGTGTCGGTTCACCAACACCACGTGTCATGATTTCGTGGCGTTAATCAACGTCATTTCTACGTCAACACGTTCTATGAATGCGTCTTTCCATTTTCGGCGTTGTGAATCTTGTGATGGGGTTGGAAATTTGTAATTCAAACTGGCCGGTTATTATTATTATTATTATTTTTTTTATTTTATGGGGTGTTTGGTAAACTACAATATTTGGGGTTTGCCTTGACTCCAAATCAATATATATATATATATATATATATATATCAATTCAATTTTGAATTAATTTAAACTTTGATGCAATTACGTTTGGAGTACATGAAAAGCTGTTCTAGGTGTTTTGATAAAGCAAATATCTAATTCAAGCCTGTTTTGGTGTGAAAAACATTTAATTTTATTTTTCATAATTTGTTGGTTATAATTGGAGTGGAGGTTTGAATCTTAAATATTTTTTATGGATACATTATGAGATGCAAGTTGAGTTACAAAACTCTTAATATGAAAAAAAAAATTATATATATATATATATATTTACCTTTTTCAATTTTTCCCATTTGGTAAGAAGTAGACATGTACATCTAACCCACCAATGGTACAAAACCAATCCAACTCAATCCAACCCAACCACCAATGGTACAAAACCAATCCAACTCAATCCAACCCAACCAGACACAACAGATTGGTAGGTTGGGTTGAATTGAAATTTTATTTGGAGTCTCGATGATGTCGCAGAAGCCTAAATAAACCACACATGATACTTTCTTTGATGGAATAGAAACTAAACTATTAGTTTTTAGTAATAAACCTCAAATCTACGAGAGTTCCTTGAATCCACAATGTAATAAGTCTGGAATCCACCAAAGAAAATAATAGACAAAAGTCTTAATTTTTATTAATAATCTCTGAAAAAACATTTACAGACTTAGGGGCCTATTTAAAGGTTTCGTAAAACTTGACAGATAAGAAAATAAGTCCTAATTAATACCTAACCATAACAGGAACTGAATTTAATGTAAAAAGTATTAAAAGTACCTAAAAACAATGAAATAAATGTCGTAAACCTAAAATAACGAAAATTACATTAAAATGCCAAAATTAATAAATTACAATAATTAAACAATAAATTGTGTCCTACATCACTCAAGTTGCATTGGTTCGAGTTGATAGTTTTTTAACCCATTTGACCCATCTTGACCCACAATATATATAAATTTATTTTATTACCCTTATTTTAATATTTTTAGTTTGATTTTTTTTGGCATTTTTAAGAAACTTCTAATGAATTTGGATAATCAATGGTAGGAAAAGGTTAAAAAGAGTACATTTTGGTAGGATCTACTATTCTCACACTTTTTTTAGAATAAAATTATAATTTATCCTTATAGTTTGACCATGTCACAATTTAGTCCATAAACTTTTATTTACTACATTTATACTTCTAAATTTTGGAGTTAAAAATAAAAAAACCATTAGCATTCCATCCAAATCAACAAATTTTATATGATGTGGATTCCACAATTTCTAATCCATAAAAACACAACATTACACAAATTTGAAAGTAAACTTATAGAAAAAAAAATGCAAACTGAAGTCCCAAAATTCAATTCCCACAAATTACTATTTCTTCATTAACCAATACAATAAAAAATAAACTAGAAATTAATAGATTCCAATTCATTTATATTGTTATTAAATTAAAAGTTCTTGAATTGTTGATATCAGTAAGTGGCAGAATAGGGAGCTTGTGTGTGTGTGTGTGTGTGTGTTTTTTTTTTTTTTTGGGGGGGGTGGGGGTGGTGGGGGTGACTTTCATGGACTTAAAATGAACAATTGGTTCTTCATTGGTGGTCATCATCAGAGGACTTCAAAACCAAATCCCTTCACAACCACAAAAAGAGGGGAAAAAATACATTTAAGGAACTCCCAAAACCTAAACCACATCCACTTGTGGCCATAAGCGACAGCTCATTCCCTCCAAAAGATCTAATGACATAGCCCAATCAAAGATTGAGTCCATCTCCAATCTCACACCAACCAAATTCAGTTTGAGTATTCCCAAAGGTGGAGCCATAATCAATGAACGAAAAACTATTAGAGAGAAAGTGTTAGAGGGACATTCTAGGACAAAGATTAGCTTCAAACCAGCTTGGAGAAATATCCTTTGACCCAATTTGTGGCGATTTATAAGACTATTTATGAGTATTATTTAAACAAATCACATGACTCATTCAAAATCATGCGACTAAAATTATATGTGGATGATCTCTTCAATAGTCACATAATGGATTAGAGGGTGATAGCTCCAAACTTGTTTGCATCTAAACTTTTTCCAGCTAAAAAATAGTAGAAATGATAGTTTTAGGAAAAAGTTTAACTACAAAATTGATTGTAGCCTAAGACTACAACTTCCTTTAAAAAAATTAATATTATTACATATTTTGAAAATCTAATGGTTGAATTGCATGTTCTTTATGCTCTTAATATATATATAAAATTTTGTGCTAATCGAATATTATTTACTATATAATCTATAAGCTTATTTTTTATGCATAATTTTAAACTACAAAAACTTGCAATTTAAACAATTTATTGATGACATAATTATTGATATTTAATTTTCTAAAATTTTTGCAAGCATGGAAGATGTATGAAGAAAATGTAATCCAATGATGAATTTGTCAAAATTCACCTTCAATAAAAAGATATTGAGTAAGGTTGTAACTTTAAATTATAACTAATTTTGTAACTAAACTTTGTTCATAATTTCAAGGGTATTTTTTCAAGTCACCATTAAAAATTCCACCCACACATTTCATGTATATGACTAATGCTTATTAATAACCGGATCCATATTACTTCAAACTTAAGGGGGATAAATGTAACCAATGAAATTTTGTGAACTAAATTGTGACATGACCAACCATTGGAGATAAATGGTAATTTAACCTTTTTTTTTTAATATTGTTATACTCATCGTATATAGGGTTTTTTAAGCTTTGTATAATATTCCTGCATAATGGTTTTTTTTTTTTTTTTTTTAAGTTTTAGAGTTGCAATCATTTTAAAATGATTCTCATTGCTTATAGGTTTGTTTGAGATTCACTTATTTTGTTGAAATTGAAATTTTTTTACTAAAAGTACTATAGATAAAGGTAAAAGTTAACTGAAATAGTATAGTGTATCTTATAAATAGTACCAAAAAGTGCAATAGGAACCATGAATAGTAGCAAAAATAAGCTAAATAGTAAAATAAGTTGACAAAATTAATCATGCCAAATGGACACTATATCAAGCCAATCAACCTTTTTAAATGGTCACTTTCAGAATGTGAATAGAGTTATGTGAGTCCTAATTGTAAACTTAAAAATGATCGAACCTTAAGATCATGTCAAAACAGAGGGCTTGAAATAATATGGGAAAATATCGACAACACCCATAATATCAATTTTTTTATACATTTGATCATGTGAAAGGTTACAGGCCTTAAGTTAAATTAAGAAGCAAACAGGAAACAGTCAGAAATGCAATATCTTACGTATAGATGAAAGTGAGGTGAAAAACTTTAGTTTTATTTATTTATTTGAGAAGGTGAACTTGAGATATTTAAGAAGGAATAAGTGAGAAGGAAAAAAAAAACTCAATTAAGCTGCAAATGTGGACCTAAATGGCGTGCTCTAATGTGAATGATATTTTAATTTGTTGTATGATACTTACAGGCTGTATCTGTATGTAACTGAGATGGTCACGTGTAGAAATGGAAAAGTTGCTTCGTCGACCATTGTGTGATAATAAAACATTAATTCTAACCAAAAAAAAAAAAAAAAAAAGGATAATAAAACATTAAAATGTTTTCCTAGTATATAATCATATACGATATCACATCTCTCTTAATTTTGTTTTTCCCCTACTGAAAGGACATCCTCACCGTCCTTTTTATAATCTTATGTTGTATTTGTATCTCATTTGCAAAATTATAAGTGCAAGTGGAAATTAGTTAAGTATAACAAATTGTTAACATATGTTCTAGCCAAATGACATTCATACCAAAACAAAATTCTAAAAACCATTCATTTGTAGATTCTAATTATTTCAACTTGTAAAGTCTCTAATGGTTGAATAAGAGATTTAGGGTTCAATCTCCACTTACACTAAAAACTGATTGGTGTTTTGTTCTCATGATAAAGAGATATCATCGAGAATAGATGTCATAAATTGAAATTCTCTTTAAAAAAAAAAAACATTAATTTTGTTGAGCAAATTCCAACAGTTTAATTTTGGATATTTTATAGTTATTAATTCCTTTTCTTTCTGATTTAGAATCACCAACCCAACTACCCAAGCTAACAAGAGAAATAGAATCCCACACACAAGAGTCGAGAGCTTCTTTTAGGACATAAATGCACATGTTGGCGCACTAATCCACCATCCACCATCAAATAATAAGTGTAATAATTAATCAATCCAGAATATTCTTAGCCTAGGGTATGATATAAAGCAACCTTGTTCATGTGATCATGTCAACAACAACATCCCTTCCCTTCGATCACACTTTACATATATGGATTTGAGGCACTTTTATCAACTTTTAAATGTTGTAATTCCAGGCTTTAGTTCTAGCTCAAGAATGTTTTTTATTGTGATTTGCGATATTGTTAGCAATGAGGAACCTTTATAGAGTGAGCAATTTGAGGGACAAATTTCCAGATATTAGGCAGGTGTAAGTATATATGTTTGTGAATCCCATAAAAAAATAAGAAAGTATGTTGGTGAAACTAGCATAATAGTGTATTTGATTTTGATACTGTTAGCAATTATGAGCAACCCTCAGCAATTTCAGGGACAAATTTCCAGAAATTAGGCAGGAGTCAATGGCTCATATGTAATACTGTTAATGCACTCCTTCATATAAAATAAACTACTCCCAACTGCCCCCTCTATTGACTATTATGTTTTGTTTTTTTGGATGAATGCCTCTATTTTATGTTTCTATATGTTCGCCAACTTGTATTTATAAAATGCATGACAGCTTTAGTTAATATAAGTTCCACCCTATATGGTTTTCTATTTCATTTTTAGGCCAGTTGTAATTAAGAAATGAAATTATATGAATCTTCAAAAACATATCTCTTTCACGCTTTCTGTTAATCTGTCTTTATCTTAAATATATAACTCACCGTTGTCCCAATGAATCACCAATGATTAACTTAAACCATCTATGCCAAAATCTCACTTCAAATTTAACTCACTATTCCCCAAATATAAAGTTCCTTCAAGAATAAACAATAAGACCCACTAAAAATTCTTATATAAATAAATAGCCAAAAGCTATCAATGCAAACACACCAAACATACACAACCTAATTAAGAAATTGCTAAGAAACACTTAAGGGATTCTAAAAGATGATGATTTCGTATAAGCCAAAACAGTTAATCTAAAGAATCTATAACGATTTCTTGGAGAAAAAAAATTTGCTCACCCAAAAAAAGTGTTTGACTTAAGTCGGAAGTGAGTTGCTACTTGCTAGGTTACCTGATTTTTTACTAACCCACTTCTTAACATATGCTAATCCATTCCAGAGCACTTAACCAAATCCTTTTCTAACAGCCACTACGAGATCAGTGAAACTCTACCAAACTTCAGTGTACTAGCAGTCTAGCAGCATGGTAAAGTTAGCAAATCCTTCTGTGTCCCATGTGGCTGAGCGGCACGAAGGCATTGAGAAAAGAGATGCCGATGGTTGCTGTCTAATGATAGGGTATCTTATGAGACTATTCTACTATATAATTTTTCCAATGTTACACCATGGATTAGGGGTGGCAATTCATTAAAAATCATGTCACGACTCTTCAACCTTAACACAACCTGTTTATAAAGAGAGTTGACATAATATGACTCACTTGACACGCTTAACATATAGGTTGCGTTGGGTTGACACAAATATAACATGACCCTTTTTAACCCACTTGATATTAAACAAGTTGTATTGGTTGACACAAATACAACTTATTTAACCCGCTTCAAACACAATCCATTTCAACTTGTTTGACCTTATTAATAATGTTTTAAATTTAATAAACAACAAATTTTATACAAAGTCATAACTCATAACATCAAAATACCTATAACAAATAACATCTAAAATAAAATTAATATTTAATTGTTATATTGGTTAAATAGGTTTGAAATTTGGTCATTTCATGTTGACACAAATATATAACAGTGTTTGATGTGGGTTAAGCAGGCCAACCCACAGTTGACAAGTTTCTTATTATGTTGATTATGGGTTATCCTGATTATAACCCGAACTTGTCTCTCAAATACCTATACTGTGTTCATGTAGTTTGCGAGTTGTGTCAAACATTGCTACTCCTATTGTACATTACACAAACCAGTGCAAGCAAACACGCTAACTTGGTTACATCACGTGGAAAAACCATGAGGTACAAGAGAGAAGTGTTGGTAAGGGAAGCTAGGCCCCTGGCTCATGCCAATAGCGTGATCACCATTAGGGGAAGCGATATGCACAGTCTGGCATGGACACCAAGCACTACCATGAAAGGGAATTTGGTCTTTGTTGGTCAAAGGCTGTAGAACACCCCTTATTGGATAGTACTAAGTTGGACCATTGCCAAAGACACGTGCGATGCCCTCAGCTTCCATGCAATCCTTTTCCTTGTCGATACTTGTTCCTCACGATGTTGTAGAGTCGCCTTTCATCTCACTACCCTGACAGCGACGATTTTTCTCTCTCCTCCAGCTATAGTACAACAATTGTATTAGGGTTTGTAGGGAGGAATGAGAGTGAGACACCTGTTATTGTACATCCAGCAACATTCCTCGTACTATAAGAGGAGAATGTTGTTGGAAATTCAACCGAAATTCCAACCTGTGAGAAACAAAAAAAATAGAGAAAACACACGTCAAAGAAAACAATTACACGCACAAGACAGTATTTACGTGGTTTGGGAATTTGCCTACGTTCACGGAGTTACAGGAATTTCACTATTATCAGAGAAAAATATAAAGTGCGGCTACAATGTTTTTCTTTCTCTCTAAAAACACGACAATAGTCCCAAACCCTAATCACAAAAGCGACTTTTATATCTTGTGCACAGGATTCACAATGAGCTGTCAGCCCAAGCCTTCACTCCATGGACTAAGCCTCAGAAAACCTCCCATAAAAACCACGCAACATTATTCGGGTCAGGTCGGATCATCAACCGGATCAAACATAAACTAGGCTCCACAAAACCCAACAAATGTTGCTGAGCAAATAGGGTAGAGAGGTAGGAAATCTGGGTAGGAAAGAAAGGCAAAAATGATAGGTTTTTGTGAAGAACAACACCTTATGTAACCTTAAACTTTTCATATATTATACAACTTTTAAGAGTGTAGAATATTTTGTCCTTCACTTGTTGTGGTTTTTCATCCCTTACACAGGGTTTTCCACATACATTCTCTTTGTTCTTTACTTTCTTTATTCTGCCATTGTTTTCCTTTTCATGTTTTAGTGTTAAAGTTTACATTTTTATTGCTCACAAAGCTTTGACACCCAAATGTGCTTTTAGGCTTTTAGGTCACCTACACGGAACACCTAAACATCTAACTTGCACGTATGCCTATCTACCATTTATATCGTAAAATCAATGTAACCATCCTAGCCATTTAAGTCATAGTAATATATATATATATATATAGAGAGAGAGAGAGAGAGAGAGAGAGAGAGAGAGAGAGAGAACATATTACATCTTTTGTCCCTCAAATTTGGGACATGAGCAATTCCTCAATTTTCAAATATTTAATTATAATTCTTCAAATTTCAAATGTGTTTTTACCCCAAAAAAAAAAATTCAAATGTGTAACAATTTAGTATATTAGTCAACTTTCCATCCAATTATACTAATATGGCTAATAGACAGTCAAAATGTACGGGATTTAAAAAAACCTCTCCCCCAACTTCCAAAATGCAAGTATTTTAATAATAATAATAATAAAAAGTCCTAAATATTAAGGTCACAATAAACGTTCACAACCATTTTACTACACTCATAATTTTGTCAAACACTTCATAAATTGGCCATTGAAAGAAAAATTAAATTGCAAACTGTGGTAAGTCTAGGTGTGAGTTGATAGACAAATTTAAGAGGGGTGTGAAATTTTGTTGCTTCCTTAACTTTATTGTAATAAAATATGTAAAAATAATAGCAAAAATAGTTGAGTTAGTAATATCCCTCATTATTAATAAATAAATAAATACTAATAAAGTCAAGCCGAATTTTTCTTATCTAAATTCAAAACGCCTAGTCGAAATTCCAAATTGTCTCAACTCTAACCTTCTAGAACTCCAACTTGACAAGGATCCAAAGACCAATACGATGCAAATATTCTATTCTCACCTAACTTTTCCATGTCCTTCTCAAAAAAAAAAAAATTCTCCATGTCCTTTCTCAGAAAAAAAAAACTTCTCCATGTCTATTTCGCATTGCATTATCAACTTTTTGAAAGTCCTAACCTCCTTTGACTTTTTATATAGGTGGTTCGTCCTCTTCTTTCATCCTTTCAACTCCACGAATCCCTAAACTTGACAATTGACATGAGGAAACCAAGCGTACGATTGGAGCAAAACAATTTATTTGAGAAAATTGAGAGGATGAGAAATCGAGCAAATTTCTCATCTTTCCAGATAATTCAAAGAAGGATTTCTAGTTTAGGTAATCAACCGAATAAAACGGTCATATTTACATCATTCTATAAAGTTTTATATAGATAAATTTTCTATTTTTTTTTTCTTTAGAAAAAATAAATAGTCATAGGTAGATAATACTAACATTGCTAACTTTAGCTAAATAAATTTTCTAATTTTTTTCTTTAAAAAATAATCATAGATAAATGATACAACATTGCTAAGAGTCTTGTAACTTAACTAACACTTTTATATATTTACAAAATCAAACCACATGTTTAACTAAAATTTATATAAAATTAACAATATTTTACCCAACAAAAAAAATCTATAAAAAAGGGTCAAAATTTGATAGACCAATTTTAAAACATATTATATATATATATATATATATATACACATAAAATAATAATAATAAAATATTTAAGCATATAATAGCATGCTTTACGCAATAATAATTATTGAAAACTCTTTGTCTATTCTCATCCCATTTTTTGAGTTTCATTTTATACTATGCCAATTATGTCAACATAAAGAGTCAACTTTTAAAAAAAAAAAAAATTAATGATCTAATTAATTTTTATTTTTATTTTAAAAACTCACACACAAAGGAGAGCGAATGAGGTTCTAACATAAAAACATACTACAAACTTATTAAGGAATATAATAAAAAGATACAATTTTTTACCAATCAAAACATATAAATATTAAAAATAAAAATAAATAAATACATAGGTTAAGAAGTTCAACACAGATAAAAGTATAAATAACTAAATTAAAGTAAAATTTTGAAAAGAAAAAAAATTTGAATGAGAACAATTTAACTCATTTTGAAAATTATAATTTTCTTCATAATAACTTTATATAAATTAAGAAATGTAATTGTGGAAATAATTGTAAATAAATAATGGAAGATGTTCTTTTCGTAATATAACATTTTTTCTTTTAAAAGACCAAAATATCAAACTATTTGTAATAAAAAAAATTAATAAAAAAAAATTAATAATTAAAAAAAAAAGGGAGAAGAAGAAGAGGTAGATAAATGATTTAGAGTACATGATCAGTGTCAAAGAACCTATTCGGGTTGAATAAGTTAGAAAAGAACTCATTCGCGTTGAACGAGTTAAAAAAAAAAACACCCACCAGGTGCGTGTGACTAGGTTTAATCGGCTCATAGGCTTAAAAAGCCGATATAGGATTTGAATCATCAAAATTTACTGGTCCAACTAGTCAAATTGATCCCTCGAATTTAATAACAATGGATGATGGAGTTGGAGCACAATGCAATTAATAAGTTTAGTTACCTGCAGGTCCTGCACATTTGATTTCAGTCTATTACTAGTACTATAAAAGTTACCTCCTCCACTCTACTCCACAAGACTTTTTTTTTTTTTTTACTTATTAATAGGCTGTCTCTCTAGCTTTCTATACTTGTTACGTTCTGTATTCTTATTTTATCTTTTTGTTTTGGCTTCATAGACACGCACCTAGCACATGTTGTTCATGTGAAGAACAAAGTTTAAAGATTAATATATAAATAAATGCTACTTCGACGTTTCAAAAAGACTCTGTCTAGATTATCAAAAAAAAAAAAAAGACTCTGTCTAAAGCAAAAAACTTGTATTTTATTTCACCTATATAAGTTGCCATTAATCCCTTGTCGGTTTATCAAACAATTATGCCCACTTTTTAGGACTAGGTTTTGTTGTTGAATTGGTGTTGGGTTGGAAAAAAGCAGTTACAACATAGGAGAAATGTCAATGAAGAATTCGTGATGCTATAATGAAGACAACTCTCATGACTATTCTACTTCAATTCATTAAGTTCACACTGAGATTGCAAAATTCACAAAAGTTCACCCGTCAACCATATTTTACACTTCACTAAACACTTCTACTATTAAAAAGGAGAAAAACTCTTTTACGCTTCTATCAAATCAGCCGCTAGCTTTTACAAAATCAAGGATCGAATGCTTGTCTAAATTTGAGTTTTTAAGACTGGAAATTCAAATAATTTCATCTTTCATAAAAATTTCTTGTTTCCATTCAAGCTCTTTGGAAAATATTTAAGCATTAAAGCTTATTTGACCCAACAGTTTACTCCAAATCTTCAAACCCTCTTCCCCAGCAGAAAACCATTGTAATCCTAAGGTCCTAGATATTCATCAGTATCCCATGGCATTGACCTCAACACCCATCCTGATAATTTGCATTGTCATCTCTCTAGTCTACATTTCCTCTGCTCAAACCTGCTCAAACTACACCTTTTCAACTAACCAAGTATTCAATTCCTGCATTGACCTTCCAGTATTACAGAGCCATCTGCACTGGAACTACATCCCATCCACCAGAAGCATTCAGATTGCTTACAGAGCAACTCAAACTTCTACAGGATGGATTGCATGGGCAATCAATCCAACTGGAACAAGCATGATTGGATCGCAGGCTATTGTTGCTTTTCTCAATGCTAATGGGACTATGACAGCTTATACAACACCAATAACCAGTTACAACCCTTCAATGAAACAAGCAGCTCTTAGCTTTCGGGTTTCAAACATCTCAGCAACATATGCCAAAAATGAAATGACTATTTTTGGTGTAGTGGGCCCACTAAACAATGGAACAACTGTTAATCACGTCTGGCAAGCTGGAAGTTCAGTTGTAAACAATATCCCTCAGATGCATCCGACATCAGGCCCCAACATTCAATCGGTAGGTATTCTAGATTTTCTTTCAAGGTAGAAACAAAAATTAGACTCTAGAATGGCTGTCCTCAAGTTTGCCTCCTTCAATACTTTAATTTTGCTATGAATATTTTTACCAACACTACATGTTTTCACATGATCGTTAATGTAGACTCTGCAGATATAAGAATTTTCAGTGACGTCTACTTTAATGTAACTGGCTCCATTTACATCTCACCATCAACTACTTGCAAATATTCTTATCCATGGATGCTCCACATTTTGCAAAGATTTTTACAAGCTCAGTTTATCCAATAAACTTACTTGGTCTTTACAAAAAAGAATGAAAGGGCCAAAAGATCAGGAATTACAAATCTAGCAAAAATAATCTATCAAAATATCTTTCTTCTCTAGTTCATAACCCCTACATTCAAGCGAACTGCTGTCTCATGAGATGACATCCTCAAACCATAGTTAATCCAATATACTTGCTTGGTCTACACAGATAAAGTTATGCATGAGTAACTACATTACCCAGCAAATGCAGGAGCTCCTCATGCTTGGGCTTTGTTACTTGTAACTCCAAAGTCACCTGTCAAATAAGGAATAATATACGCTAAGTGGCAGGATTATGAAGAGGACAGTTGAAGCTATATTCCGCCAATGTAAAATTTTGCTATCTTGGATGCTTATGAAAAATAAGGCAACTAGTTCAGCAAAAACTTACAGCTCAACCTGTTCATAATTATAGAAGTCTTATTCCCCATTAGAACAATGAAAAGAACATAACTAACCACATGGATCCAGTTCAATATTCGACAACTTTCCTGGTGACTGTCAATCAACCAGTTTGGACAATTTTTTTTTTCCCTTAGAATTTTCCTTAATAGTTTTCCTCTTCATCTTTTTGTATAATTTGATAAAAATTAAATGTCAAAATAATCCAATTAAGCTGATTTCATCTGATTAGATAGATCCAACCCATTAGATAACAGGATCCTGAACTATTTACCAAACTAACATGTCATAAAATTACTAAGAATTATATACCAAACGGGCTGGAGCAGTCAAATAATCTGTAAGCTCAACTGTGTAGAAATTCCATTGTTACCAGGCCTGCACCGTTACAAGGTTGATGCTGGGGGAAGAATATTTCCTTACATTAATATCAAGAATCAAGAAGCTTCTATTTCTTCATAAGCCAATGACAAAAAATGCATGCATAAACACTAGGTGATATAAATGATCTGGTTGTAGTCTATTTAACTTCTTTATAAGCGAATACAATTACACAACTGCACAGCTATGTGTACTGGTGTTTGTAAGGATCGAAAATCTTACCTCTTTAAAGATTTCACTATAAGAAGCCTCTTCAAATCCCTACACCAATCACAATTGAGTTTAGTTAAGGACAAAGCGTAAATGCAAGTGTCATCTGTCATGAGTGTTGGGGGTGAGGAGGGATAAAATGCAGACCATGTAAGTACAATGGGTGTTTAAAAAAATTTAAAACAAAAAACCCTATCAGAATTTTTGGTTTTGGCCTTTTTTGGTATTGGTTCTAAAAATCACAAAAATTCGTTTTGGGTATCATTACTGGAATTCTTTATGCCAACCCAACTGATATATATGTTATTTTATAACCATAGCACTTATATCCTCAATAATTATCTCATGCATGGGATATACGCATCCTCCCTATAAAGTGAGAGGGAGGACAATATATCCCATTCATGAGTACCTTCTCCTATATTTCAGTGGTTCTGTCACCAGTATCCTAATCAAGAGTCCTTGGTTTGACCCCCCACACAGGTGCCGGCATAGACCTTATATATTAACATTCCAATACCTTAATCTTACTTCTCATTTCTCCTAGCATCACAACCCTTCCGCCCCCCTCAAAAAAAAAAAAAAAACGTTAAGCCTCTCTCTCTCTCTCACTCTCATATGAACGTCAAGGAAGTACAACGAGCCAAATTTCATATTAAATATTGTACAATGAGCCAACATGGACATTACTTCAAGTACGAAATCAGGGGTTTGAGAATTGTAATGATAGGGTCTTGGGCTTCTGCTTCTCTATGGGATGTTAGCTTTGGCTCAAGGTAACATACATTACTCTGACTTTGAAGTACCCTCTCTCTCTCTCTCTCATTATTTTGTATCATGCTCAGGTTTTGACTCTTTTTTTTTTCTTTTTTCTTTTTTCCCTATTTCAGTGGTAGTGGTGGCAGTTGATATGAGTGAAAACTATCTTCTTTCTAATTTATAGTAATCTAGGGTTTCAATGTTCAACGGATTGAATGATGAGTGATTTCTTTGATCCATTTGGTTGATAAGAAAATTAGAGGAAACCAGAAAACCATATCGAACCAACTGAAGTTCAGTCAACCTGGTCCGGTTGTCCTTCCTAACAGTTCAATGTTGTTCCCAAATATTGCAAAACTGACAGCATTGGTTCAGTGCAAAAAATGCTCTCAACACCAAACCGATATCAACCCTAAGTACATGTGTACCAATTCATATGTAGGCAAGAGCAAGGGAAATTTTGTTCAAACAAATGGCCAGCATTAGATGAATGTGTAGATATGAAATTAAAAGCATGCTTCAGAGAGAGAGAGAGAGAGACCAATTTCCGGAACAAGGTAAGAGATGCTCCATTTGATTCCCCAATTTTAGCGCGGAAGATGTGTATCCCTAAGCTCTCAACTGCAAAGGCCATCATTAACAAGACAGATTCCTTTCCAAGTCCTTTCCCACGACTATGCTAGCAAGAGAAAAATGATAAGATATAAGCTTGAGAACTATATTATAGTATAGTAAAGTAATTAAGCTTTTTCCCCTTTATTTAATAGGTAAAGGAGTTTATAAAGTTCACAGCCAATCCAAAAGAAAATTGAGCAAGATGAAGGTTTGCATTCATTTCAGTCAAAACATTCAAAATGGAGTGTCAATAATCAGACTATCCTAATGCACTGGCCACAGATTAATTGACAAATATATTTTAAAGCAGATGAGTTGTTAAATCACTAGTTGATGATCTGGTCTGGGTTAATGTAGAAGGGTCAATCCAAAACACAAATTTGAAGTGATGATATTTTGGAGCCAGCCAATGGCCCAAAAGGCTAATATAGCAAATTCTGCTTCCCCATCTATAGCTGTAGCTGCTATGATCATAAGACTGGATCTAAATATACTTGGATGACATTTGTGTTTCCAAAACCTTGAGAATTTGACTTGCAAAGACAAGATAATAACTACAATCATGATTATTAAATCTCTAACACAAATAGTGATAATCACTGAAGGGAAGTTAATGACTATAAAAATGTCCTCACACCAACCTCCCTTAAGGAATTAAGAAACAACACGCCCTCCAACTATTAGAGAACTGACATTCAACATTAAAACCAATGGTTGACCTAACTTTGTCAGGACATTAGATTTTTTTTTTTTTTTAGGGGGTGGGGGGACAAACTTGTCCTTGGCTAAAGTAAGGGTTCTATCTTACCCTTAACTTATTAATGAAATTACCATTTTGCCCTTCAATAATTGCAACCAATTATACTCCCTGTGTACTTGGGTGTCTCTCTCTTTTTATTATCAACGAATCTTTATTACTTATCAAAACAAAAAAATCACTAGCATCCTTGACATATGATAAAAGGGCTGAATTTGAGTTTCCTTTCTTTTCTTTGTTCCTTAAAATCATGATGACAGTGGAACATCTTTTTCTCTAGTGGGATTAAACATTTTAGGAATTACAAATTTAATAATGGGAACCATCATTGCAAGTGACACATCCTTACTTTTTATGAACATGTTGAAGTATTGGAAAAAGCTTCTCCATCTCTTTTATCTCTTCTTTCATGACGATATCTTCTTTTGTTTTAGCTTTAGCTTGTTATAGAAAAAAAATGTGTGGCTTGCTAAGATGTATTTGGCACAACAATAGTTAAATAGTAGCTGGTTTTTCGAATTATTTTTCCGCATTTGAGAGTTTCAAAACTTTCCGCCATTAAACTTTCAAATCGCTTGTTTTGACTCATCTTCAAGTTGTCTAGGCGCTTCAGCTAGCTTATTAGGTTCATTTGCTTGTTTTCCGGCTGTCTAGGATTTTTTGAATATTGTCTGACTCTTGAACTTGCCATTTAGAGTCTATTACTTGCTCCTCTAGCTGCTCTACCATTCTAGAAAGTTATTCTGATTTTTCAGCATCCTGTTGTGGCTTTCCAACTTCCTTTTGTGGCACTTTAGCTGTTCTACCATTCTAGCAAGTCAATCCACTTGTATATTATCTCCCATGGTGTGGATACATCATGGCAAAACCTGCTCTAATACCAAACTGATGCAATACAAACATTTAAGTGGGCTTCGATACCAAATTGATACAGGATAGAGGACTTCATAGGCTCTACTACCAATTTTGATGTAGAATCTTTAGGAATCACCACTGTTCTTGATGAGATCTTGAAGGTTTCTTGAATACACTTTGATGTCTAAGGGTTTAGGTAGGGTTAGACTTAGGTAATAAAAAGATTGGATTTTGAAGAAATTTGATGGCTTCATAGGGTTAAAACTTAGTGTCTATTTGTGTCCAGCTTACTTGCTTGCTTTTAGCTTTTATGTACAGCTTTTTAAAACCTTACTTTTTCTCACTTTTTCAAGATACAAGTATACTTTAACACACTTCCAGCAAAAAGCTAAATAAGCTAATGCCAAATGCACACTTATAATTAAGACCGAACCAACAACTTTTTAAGTGCATAGTGGGGTTGAAATAGAAGAGAGAGAATCCTAGGAGTAAGAATAGTTTAAGGGTTAGATTTAATCATAGTTCAGAGTAAAGTTAGTTTGAGTAGGAATCATTTTTTGAACCATTTTGCTTAAGTAAGTAATGGCGTCAGAGTGAAAGGACTTATCTATTAACTTCATCACAAACCTCGAGGGATTGAGTACTATTTTAAATAGTTTCAAGGCAGTGTCATTTCTTGAAACCTCAAGGGAGGTTGGTGTAATTATATTATTTATTCTATATAAATTCATCCCTCCCTTTTTTTCTGTAATAAGTATAAGAATAGGATGTGTGAATGAAGTTCATATAACCATATGTATATGAAATCCATATGCATAACCATGAGCTCATCACAAAAAACACACACACAAACTACATTTATATGAAGTTCGTGCGTATAAGCACACTCCACTAGCTGCATTCCTCAATTCATTATATGCATATGTTATATTCACAGCTTCCCTTTTGTAAAATTGAATATGAAGCAAAAACAACAAGGAAAATGAATGAAACCCAAATCCCAGCAAAGGCGGTGTTAATATGCATATAAATGAGATAAAAAATAATGAAAAGAGGCATTTGGCAATCACACAATCCACCACCACTAAATGAAAATCTGTTTATCATCAGAATTTGTGTTAACTTATGTTAATTGGTAAGTTACACACACCTGATGGGTCTTGAGCCCACAACCTCAGCCTCAACCTAAAACTTATAAGTGGAGTTTGGGGAAGTGTACCTTTTGGGTTCAGCTATCATTATCTCAATCTCTGCCATATTGGGATCATCGAAGTTGTTCATGTATAAGTTCACATCACCGACCATGGCTGGAAAAGGGCATGCTGTCAATCCCTTATAATAGATTAATAGAGACTATCATGGAAACAAGCTACTTAGAATTCAAGTGAATTTTACTATATTTGTCTATGGGAAGCTAAATTAATTCTGTTTATTTAAAAAGACCTTGTATCCTGAAGATTTTTTTTTTTTCCCGACCGCAATTTTCTCAGCAAAAGAACTACGGGTAATTGATTAACTGACCTTCAACATGGGGATCTCCATGAACGAACTCTCCAACAACCATCTCCCTATCCAATACAATGAAAGTCTGCTCTGCAAAACCCACCTCCAATATTAGTTTGTGCCACAAGCAGATACATATATGCATGTACAATCAAAACTGAAAAAACCCAACTGAAAAATTTAGAAAACCCATATCCAAAACCTTAATCATTCATCAAAAAATTGAGTCGGTGCACAGAAAGATCAAATATGACGCACACACAAAGGGGGAGAGAGAGAGAGAGAACTGTTAGGGTCTTGGGTCCAGGTGAGCTGCATCTGGAACTCCTGTTGAAGGGTGAGGGGCTCAGAGGCGGTGGCTTGAAGGAGAGCCGGGTCTTGCATCCACTCATGGTACTTTGGTACGTGTGCCTCCATGTACGGTACCATTATCACCTTCTTTCCTTCCAAACTCACTCTCTTTTTCTCCATTTTTTTTCTTGTTATCTAACACTCCCCCACACTGTCTGCTCTCTCTCTCTCTGTCTAACTCTCTGTCTCCCACACAGATTGATCTGAACGCCAATCTTCACTCTTTTGCCTCTTCGCTACTGTTTTGTTCTCCCCAAAACGACTGCCGTTTCAGAACGACGCTACCTGTAAACACTTTCTTTTTCTTTTTCTTTTTTAAATATAGGAGTTTTGTAACTAATCAACTTAAGCGACCATTTGATAATGTTGTTCAGTAATATTGTTTAAATGTTATAAAAATACATGTAGGTGAAAAATATATCGTAGAAATATGTGTTGTATTGTTTAAACAATGAAAACTATTGTTTAAACAACACAACACAATTGGCCCTTAACTCTAAAAAAAAAAAAAAAAAGGCCCTTAAGTCTCTAGTCACGATGAGAAAGAATAGATGTAACGGTTTAGATTCCAAGTTGGGTTTATGACCAAGTTTGTCACTTTTAAGAATGCTAGAATTAGTTCAAACCTCAAATGCATTAATTGTTTCTTACCCTTTTTTTAAACTCTAGCTATGTTTGGTTTGACATAAAATATTTTTGGACCAAAAAATAATTTCAAATGAAAATATTTTCAAGTATTTGATTGCATTCTAACAAATATTCTGGAAAATATTTTCAAGTATTTGATTATGTTTAGGAAAATGCTGTGGAAAACCGGCAATCGACAACCAATGGTGGCAGAGGTTTGGACTAATGTCAACCAAATCCAAAACTAATCAACTTGGTCCCAAATCACAATGAGAGAGATGAGAAAAATAAGTAACGATTTAAGATCCAAGTTGAGTTTAGGACTAAGTTTGTCAAATTTAAAAAGTTTTGGACCTAATTGGCATTAATTAAAATCTCAAGGTTGTTAACTATATTTTACCCTCTCTTTTTTTTTATTCTGGCTATGTTTCGTTTGACAGAAAATATTTTCAAACCACAAACTAATTTCAAGTGAAAATATTTTCAAGTATTTAGTTGTGTTGAGAAAAATGCTACGGAAAACCGATAGCCAACGGCCAATGGTGGTGGAGACTCGCAACTAGCGATGGCGGAGACTAGCAATAGCAGTGGTTGGCATCCTTAGATTGGAGATGTTGATTAGTAGGGCTGGCAATTGGGTGGCTGACAATGGTGGGTAGAAGTTTTGTTGATGAGTTTTGGGTGATGAGGAAAAAGTTCTATAAAATATGAAAGTGTAAACCAATTTATGTCATAAATGACATTATTTACAATCAATCGGATTGACCAACATTTTCAGTCGCCCCAAACACCCACAAATGCGTAAAATATTTTCCTGAAATCAATTTCCGTCAAACCAAACACTTTTCAAACTTTAGAAAAATTATTATAGAACAAAGGTTGCCTAAAATTTTGTAGGCAATGGATACAAAGTCCCACTAAAAAATTATCATATTTACATATTTTAAAAGTCTATTCGTTAGATTGCATATTATTTATGTTTCAACATGCATGTCCAATTTCGTTCAAATTAAATAATATTTACTATTTGATCCATAAACTTATTTTTATGCATAATTTAAGACTAAAAACTTTAAAACTAATCATTTGATTGATGACATAGATATTTGATTTTCTTGAAATTTTACAAGCATAGAAGATTTAATAAGAAAGTGCAATCTAATGGTGGATTTGTCAAAATTTACATCTTATTAAATATACATATATATATATATATATATATATATATGAGATGGATTCAAGTTACACCCGGTATAACTTCACAAGAGTTACACTTTTTTTGGACCATTGATTTGTATTAAATCTAAGGGTGAATAAAACACTCATAATCATGTATTTATTGTTCCCTAGAAATTAGTAATTAAGTCATTAATTCTTCTTATTAAAAATAGAAAAATAAAAAACAACATTAACTCTCTGCTCCCCATCATCTTCATCTTCTCTCCCTCTCTCACATGGTCTTGTGTTCTATCTTGTGGGCGTCAATTGTGGGCTTGAAGACAAGAAAGACAGTAACAATTGAAGTTTTGTTCAGCTGTTAAGTTTACAATTTAAAAAATGATTTTGGATTGTTTAGCTGTGTTCCTGTTTTGCTTAAACAATTCTCATTCCAAATTAAAATTATTCCAAAGTTCATGAATGGTGTCGTTAAGTACTTGGTAAGGGACAAAAAGTCCTTATCTTATGCTAGAATTTTCGTAAAAAGATGAAACTTCAATCCTTATCCGATTCAAGTTAGTCGTGGTTGCACTATTTTAGTTACTTGTGCAGGATTTCTAATGAAGAGATACCTTTTATATATGTGTGTATATATATATATATAATATTTTAATAAATTTTATTAAATGTTTTTGTTTCTGAAGATACACGATATAATTGCCACTATTTTTTTTTTCTTTAAATCACACTCTAACAAATTCATCTCATTAGACCCCACCACAATACAAATATAAAACCATGGTGGGATTTTTTTCTGTGAAAAAATTGGAGGCAATAGACTTTCTAATTTGCTATTGACAAGTCCCAAAATGATGCCGTTTTTAATAGGAAAAATATTTTAATAATTTTAGGAAAACAAAATAAGTATAAACTATTCTTTATCTCACAGCAAAAGTGACCAACCAAAACCTAAGTAATCCATGAATCTAGAATCTTTTCTATTTCATTTTTATATAGACTTTGAAGGTCATGATTCATTTGAAAGAAATCAAGAGCTTGGAATATGACAATTCATTTAAAAGCCTTTAACTTGACTTAATAGAAAATTTAACAAAACTAGCTTTAACTCAACTTAAAAAACAAAAAGCAAAAAAAAAAAAAAAAAAAAAAAAAATACAAAGAGAGAAACATATGGCTCACACTGAGGAGGGGACAAATTAATATATCAAATGAGGGGAAATTATTGTGGACTCTCGGAGTACCATAAATGTGTACTTCCTTCTCTCACATGAATGGTGGGTCCCATTAATTAAATTCATGGTGGGACCCATCATTCATGTGAGAGGGGGGACTACGCATTTATGGTATTCCGGGAGTACCTAATAATTTTTCTCAAATGAGTTATTGTTAGGGATGCAAGGTTTTATAACAGAAAACCGCAGCTCTATTTCTATATGCACTCCTCTTTGGCCACCCCATAAACAAAGCAATAGCGAAATTTCAATCATGTCTTTGTTTATATTATATGGATGGATTTAGCATTGAAGGAATAATATGTGAAATGTAGGAGAGCATTCACAGAAAAGCTGTAAAATGCTAAAAAAGTTCTAACAACTCACACCATAAAATAAGGCTACATAAATGATGCCATTGCTATAATATTTAGCATCCAAGCTATAGCAGAGTGTCATCTTTGACACCCTCCTGTAGCTTTAAAGTTGTAAATAATAATAAAGGAAATTATACTTTACTACCCTAAATTATGCTCCAAATTACATTTTGCACTGTAAATTATTCGAATGCACAATTTGCACCATGAACTATGATTTTTGTTACACTTTGCACCCTAATATTAGTTTTACAGTTAAGTTTGATGGAAATATGAATCATGTGACTTTCACATGTGCATTGCTTAAATGACACAAATTTAAAAGACCAAAAACCCCTTCTTCCTAATCAATTAAAAACAAAACCCCTTTTTTTTCCAGGTTTCTCATGTGCGTGTGCGTATTAGCCCCTCTCCCCCAAATCAAAATACTTGCAACTCTAAATCCCCAAATCAAAATCATCTTTGATACCACTACCACTCCACTACCGTTATTCCTAGAAGCATCAGTCTCTGGACTTCATGTTTTAGATAACCTTCTAGGAAAAAATGAAAAAAATCTAGATTTCCATGCTCCTTGCAGCTTAGTATTTTTTTGCTATTCATATTTATATAGTTGGTAGTGTGCTTCAAGGATGGGTAGTGTGTAGATATGGATGACATTTGACATTCTTCAATCTTGATGCCTAGGGAAGGACAAGAAGATACTATTCCGCAGTATTAATAATTGGATTATGTACAAAGCTTTCAACTGAATTTTTCTATCATCATTTGCCGTTCTTTGTTGTTTGTGCACACATTTAGTTTTTTAGAGCAATCCAGGAAACTAGCATGGATAGCATGGAGGGTTATTCTGAAAACCATTACTCATTGCTCCACCGTAACAGCTTTTCCTTCAAAACCATTCAGGAATTTTCACTTGCTATGTTGCAAAATCATTGGCTTATCTGAAAGTTGATAAATAAAATGTGTTGCTCCACAATTAAGAGTGGTGTCACGGTGGTGGAGCAATGGGGTAGTGGCGAAGATGATTTTGATTTGGGGATTTATGACTGCAGGGATTTTTGATTTGGGGAGGGGCTGGTACGCATGAGAGAGGTGGGAAAAAAATTTAATTGATTGAGAAGAGGGGGGTGGGGTGGTGGTCTTTTAAGTTTGTGTCATTTAAGTAATGCACATGTGCAAGTCACATGTTTTATATTTCTGTCAAACTTAACAGTAAAACTAATGTTGTGGTACAAAGTGTAACAATGGTCATAATTTAGAGTGTAAACTGTGCATTCGAATAGTTTTGGGTGCACAGTATAATCTGACGCATAATTTAAAGTGGTAAAATGTAATTTCTCTGTAATAATAATATTTTATATCATTCTTCCTCTCTTTTCTATTAAAATAATATTTCCCTTTCTTTCTTTTTCTCTTTCCTTCACCATATCTTTATCACTCCTTTTTCTTTTTCTTTTTCTGTTCAGTCTTCACCATTTCTATCACTCCCATTTCTGCCACTCCGTCTTTCTCCCTTTCTTCCTTCTCCTTTTTTTTTTTTTTTTTGGGGTCGACTTCGTGGTTCATGGGTGGCTCAGCTTGTGGGTCTCGCAATGGGTTTTGGTGGGTTTTTAATTAGAGCAGTGGTTTCCAGCGAGTGTGGATGGTTTCCGGCAGATGTGGCTGGGTTTTCCAGCAGTGATTGTGAGCTTAGGGAGGGAGAGGATTACGGGTTTGTGATTTTGGTGGGTTGTTTTTCTTTTTGTTTTTCTTTTTCCAATTGTTGGTGGTGATGAGGTTGTAATTTTGGTGGGTTGTTTTTCTTTTTTTGCTTGTTGGTGGTGATGAGGTCGTGGGTTTGGGTTTGTGATTTTGGTAGTTGGGGATTGTGGTTGTGGGAGGTGGTGGTTGTGGCAGTTGTTGTAGTTGTGGTGGCTGGATGGATGGTTGTTTTTTTTTTTTTTTTTTGGTGGTGGTGGCTAGTAGCGGCTGGCTGTGGGTGTGGCTATGGTTATGGGTTTGCTTGGATAGGGAAGAAAGTGGTGGGTTTGTTCAGGTAGGAGAAATTATAAGTTCCATATGGTGGACAAGTGACGTAGTCCACTATTTCACTAAAAGACTCACACTTGTTTAAAATTGTTGAGTTGGAAATTTTTTTTTAAACAGAAACTGATTACTGACTCAGCAAATTTAAACAAGTAGGAGTCTTTTAGTGGAATGGTGAATAAATGACGTGGTACACTAGAGGACTCTATAATTTCTCCAGAGATAGGGAGAGACACAAATAAGAAGAGAGAAACATAGTGAGAGAATAAAAATAATAATATTTAAATAAAGATGTAAAAAAAATACAACTTTTTATGTTTGGTATATTATAAAATGACGTGTTAAAATAAATAAAATAGTTTTCTAATACGTTAAATGCTAAAAATTTTGCCTCCCTTAGTACGAATGCTCTTAATGTTTGGGTTGGGTAAAGATGTAATAGAATTCAAACGTTGAATATTGATTTTTTTTTTTTTTTTTTGGGTGAAACTCTTGTAGTCTTGTGTTTGGTATAAATATTTGATTTCGATAGGTGAGATGTAGGATTGTTGATTTTTGGATTGGGTTAAAGCATTAAAAGAATCAAATTAAAAAGTAATTCATATATTCTTTTTTTTCTTTTTGGGAATATTTCTTATCAAATCAATTTATTATCTCAAAATTATTTCATATATCTTACATGTATAATTCTTATCAAACTATATACAATACCATGTTTTGTAGCATTATAAACTCTGTTTTCTTGGTAAATATCATTTCTTTTAAAAATAAATAAATAAATGACAGATAAAAATTATAATTTATATTCAGTTTTTTGTTAGGGATGAATGTCTCAATATGAGTACTTGTTCCTTCTAATGTGTCCATGCAATTTACACCATCAAATTTGATGGATAGAGTTTGAATCAAATTAATGATATTATATTTGATTTTTATAATGAGTATGAAAGAAAAATAGGTTTTATTTAAGTAATCTTTTTCTACTACTTGTGAAGCATTGGAAGCCTTGGGGTAAACAGTTTTAACAGGTTGGGGAACACTGGTTAGAGCATGAGTATAGGGATCATAAGGAGCAGCAAGAACAGAAGAATAATTAGGTTTGGAATAGTACCTAGTGGGGTGAAACGGTTAACAATGTCCAAGGAGGAAACAAGTTCTTTTTTAACAATTGGATTAACAGTGGCAGGTGTCTTGTCTTTTGACCTTCTACTTGCCATTGGAACACTGCAGAAATTCATGGGTAAGGAAATCAGGGATGAAAATTTGAGATCCTTTAATATATTCAATATCAAAATAAAAAATACTTAAAATAGCTTGCTATCTGGCAAAAACATGTTTTGAAGTAATATTTTCAACATCTTTCTCAATAACATATTTGGCACTTTTGCAATCAATACGTAACAAAAAAATTTTGGTTTAACAAATCACTTTGAAATTTTGAAATACATAGTACTATAGATAAAATCTCCTTTTTAATAGTACTATAATTTAACTGTGCATTATTCCAAATTCCAGAATAGAAACGGACAATTTGTTTAGGTGATTCTGGGGAAACTCTTTGTTTCAGAATACCACCATAACCAATGTCAGAGGCATCAGTTTCAACAATTTTGAAAGAATCAACAGTGGGAATACCAAGACATGGCAGTGTCTTAACATGAGACTTGATTTGTTTAACAAGAGAAGTATGGACATCAGACCAAGGTGGAGGATTACTCTTTAACCGATCAAAAAGAGGTTTACATTGTTTCCTCATATCTTTGTAGAAATCAGCAACATAATTCAATGACCCAAGAAATCTACCAAGACATGGCAGTGTCTTAACATGAGACTTGATTTGTTTAACAAGAGAAGTATGGACATCAGACCAAGGTGGAGGATTACTCTTTAACCGATCAAAAAGAGGTTTACATTGTTTCCTCATATATTTGTAGAAATCAGCAACATAATTCAATGACCCAAGAAATCTTTGGAGCTGAGTTTTATCAATGATAACATCAGGAAATTGATCAGCAAATTGAATGGCCCTATCAATAGGACAAATTTGTCCTTCAGAGATGTCATAGCCAAGGAAACGAAGTTTTGTTTGAAATAGTTTAATTTTCTTAGTAGAAACAACAAGACCATTTCTTTAAATAGTATTTAGAAACGAATACAAATGTTTCCAGTATTCATCAATAGAACTAGAGTAAACAAGAACATCATCAATATAAACAATAGTGAAGTGGCTGAAGGAGTTGAAAATGTCATTCATAATGTTTTGGAACTCACTAGGGGCATTCTTAAGACCGAAAGACATAACATTCCACTCATAATGTCCAAAAGGAGTGGTAAAGGTAGTTTTGTACTTATCCTTCTCACTAATCTGGATTTGCCAAAGCCCTGATTTCATATCAAACTTTGAAAACACTACAGCCTCACTCAACCTATGAACCAGGTCATTCTTGTTAGGAATAGGATACCGAATCCATTCCAAAACCTTGTTTAAATGTTTATAGTTAATAACTAGGCGAGGAGTTCCTCTTTCAATTTCAACATTTTTTTGGACATAGAAAGCAAAACAAGACCAAGGGGACTTGCTATTTTTAATCAGTTTTTTCTCCAACAAATCATGAATTTCTTTTTTGCAAAATTCAACAGTTTCAGCATTCATCTGAATTGGATGAGCTTTAGTGGGAATGTTTTTCTCATCAAAATCTTTAACATAAGGCAAATCAACAATGTGTTTCTTCCTATGCCAAAAGGCATTAGAAACATCAGAGCAAACATCATCAATCAACATTTTTTGGAAATTATCAACTTTTGATTGTAATAATTTATTAGAAAGTTGTTCAGCAATTTTCTTGTATTTAACTTCTTGTTGAAGGAAGTTAAGATGTTTGATCTTAGCATGAATCAAATTTGAAGCATTATCAATGTCAATTTCAAATTTAGAAGCAAATTTGAATTTTACTTTTTGACCAAAAGGATCAGTAGTAATTCCATCATGGTCAACAAGAAAAGGATACAAATCATTTATAAAAGGCAAACCAAGAATCAGTTTATCAGTCATATTTTTGACCAAAACAGAAGGAATTTTGAAATAGACATTATCATGGCAAACATGAGCATTATTCAATTCATGTTTAATCTTCATTTGAGTACCATTAGCAGAAACCAATTTTTTAGTTGATTTTTCAAAGTATTTTGAAGGAATCAATCCTTCTTGGATACAGTTCATATCCGCACCAGAATCAATCATAGGAATAACAATGAAATGATAATCATGAGAAACAACAACTTTAACTTTTGTAAACCATTTTGGAGGAAGTATTTTATTAACAAGAGCAAGTTGAGAATCATTAGTTTATCATAAAGAAAAGTCTGTTGACTGGAATCATCTCTATCTTTGAGCTAATCTTGTTCATTATCAGACTTATTTTGATCAATATTTTGATCAATTTTTAACATTAACAATTCTTGTTTAAGATTATGGTTATCACTTTTCATATTTTTGAATTCATGTTTTAGTTCATTTATCTCTTGTTTAAAAATATTAATTTCATGTTGAAGATCATTAACAGTTAAATCTTTGGATTTCTTTTTATTAAATATTTCCAAAGTTTCTTCAAAACTTATGGTTGATTTAAGTTTTTTACTAGTTTCCTCTTTTAACAAGTTTTTCTTAAACCTATCCAAATATTCTTTTTGTAATTCAGGGTTTTCAATTTGACCTATCAATTTAACCAACAAACTTTCATTTTCTTCACCTTTAGTGAGAGTATTTAACAACATTGCAACAGGAATCTCTACAACCAATTTTAATATTAGGAGAATCAGAAAAATCATCAGCAGAATGATAGCAAGAATCAGTTGAAGAAGAAAAATCGTCTTCCAAGGAATCAGACAAACTGTTTGATTCAAGGATTCTGAATAATTCTTCTTGAACTTTATCATCAATATTTAACATGTTAAACTTATTTTTTAACTTACCAGGTTTTTGTTTACAATCTTTACTGTAGTGTCCAGGTTTACCACAGTTGAAACATTTACCTTTACATGATCTTTGGTTAACATATTTTTTAGAAACATTTTTCTTCTTAGCATAAAAATCATTGAAATTAGTTTTGTGATTTATATATTTTTTATGGCTTTTATCATGTTTTTTACCCTTTTGCCTGGAAAGAGCAATAGGGGGCAAACCATATTGTTCACAAAAATTACCCATTTCATATTTAGCTTTTCTTTTATTTTTTAATTGGTATTTTAACGGTTTTTCATCATTACACATATTAATTCCAAGTTTTTTAATAGTGCTTAAAATATCAACATAAGTTAAATTATCATAATCAATGGAATCATTTTTACCAATTAATTCTTGTTTTACCTTATGAGCAAAGATAGGAGGCAGACCGTTAATAAACTTTTCTTTCTAATAAGGCTTGTAACAATCTTTCCGATGCATTATTCTGGAAAGGAAAACATCTTGATACCATTTGTAATCAGACATAGTAGGACATCTCAAATTATTTAACAAATCATAAATTCGAGATAAAATATTAGATGGAGTACCAACAAAATGTTTGATAATGGTATAAATTAAGGTATTGACACAATCAGGAATACCTCGACCAATACGTTCATCAAAAATAGGCAAACCTTCATCATTCTTTTTAATAACATATTTAATAGAATCTCTAGATTCTTCTGTGAGATATGAATCCCACCATCCACGAAGAGTACTAGAAAAACCAGTAGCAAGTAAGTCAACAATTTCAGGTTGGTCAAAATCATGCTTCCATCTCTCTTCTCTTCTGTTGTGCGTCCCCTTCCCCTATATGGTATCAGAACTATTGTTTTCGGGCCGGTGATAGTGTTGTTGTGTCTTTGTATCTTGTCTGTGCTTACCTGAACCTTTGGTGCTCCGTTGTTGTGTCCCCTTCTTACCGTCGTTGGCGCCACCTTAGACGTAAAGTGAATTCCCAGAACCTGACTATAAGGCCCGTTTGAGCCAAGAGAGGGCGTGTAGGGCATGTGTGTGGTATAGGGTTGCTTAGGGTATGTGTTACGAAATGCAACGGTTGTGAGAAAAACATGATAATTGAGTGTTGAACCTAAGATAGTATGGATAAGTTATGCAGATCCAACTCCTCTATTAGCTCCAGGACTGGTTGTCCTCCTGATATTGTGAATGAAGAAGATCACACTGTTGAAGATAGTGAGCTTCCTGACTTCCGGAAATGGAACATTCCCAAAGTTGATACTAAAACTATTTACAAAACTAGTTGGGCTGAAACCACTTTTCATCCCATTTACAAAGTGAGAACTGTTGAACAAATATTTTCTATTTCAAAAACTCATGAAAACTGTTGCTTGTTTTCTAAAAGAAACATTAATCATTTCATTGCTAAAAAACTCAATTATTTGCATATTGGTATGGTTCAAGTTGCTATTAAACCACTCACCCGAAAGAGTATAAGTGCTTCTATTCTCATGTGTTTAAGAGATGCTGGATTTAAGCACTTTAAAAATAGCATTCTTGGTATGATTACTACTTCTTTGTATGATGGTCCTGTTTATTTCAATTGTTATCATGATCTTACTCTTGCTTTGGATGATCCTAATATTGTTAAAGCTTTGACTTTTAATATTGCTTCATCTGGTTATATCATGGACGAAGGTAGCAAACCTTTTGCTTTGATTTACCGTATTTATTACAGATTGTTGGGTACTCAGTTAAATCCTGGTGCTATAAATAATAGAGAACCTTCTGGTAAAACCATGTTAATTCAATGTTCAACTCCAAATGATAAAGTTCAAGTTCCAAAAATGATTCAATGACAAGATGTCAAGTTTCCCACAAAATGGTTGTTGGAACAAGAATCCTCTATTGCTAAACCTGTTTTTGATGAGCTAGATCTCACAAATATTCAACAATATCTTGATGGTACTGTTTAAATAAGTTTTCAAAACATTCAACCCTTGAGAATCAACGAAGGAAGACATTCCTTTGCTGGATCTGAAAGTATTTCAAAAAGAGATCAAGATCTCAATGATTTTTTACAAAAGAGTTTTGAAAAACCCACTGATTTAAAATTAAAAGGTGTTTCAAGTGATAAATATCAAATTAGCGTTGTTTTCTATTCCGCTAAAGCTGAACCTTCTTCTCCATATGGCAGATCTGCTAATGAAGAAGAAAACGATACTAAATATGCTTGTCCATCTGATTCTGATTTTCCTCCTATTGAAAATCATGTTAACCAATTAAGAGTTTTGACTATTTTAGATGAAAACTTTGAAATTGATATAGTTTCATTATACAATGAATTTATGCTTTCAAAAAACAGACCTAAAAGGATATATTGCCAAAATAATTTTGCTTAGTCTAAAAAAGACTGTGTTAAAAGAAAATGGAAAGAAAAGATGCATCAATTGAAAAAACATATTTTGTTTTTTGATTTCCTTGAAAACTATTATGTTTCAAAAGATGAAGTTTCAAAAAATCATTTGAATGTGATAAAGAAATCAAATTTTGTTAAAGATGACAAAACCATTGTTAGATCTAGTCATCCACCTCTTAAGATAATTTTGATAACTGACAAAACTGATGTTAGTAGAAAAAGAGTACTTAAATAAATTTTAAAAGACCAAAATATTTACTTCAAGGAGATTTGTGTGCGCCAATGAGGGATTTCAATACATAAACAAGTGAGATCATAACATAAAGAAGACTCATGCACAAACAAGACGTGGTTGTGAAGCACAAATACATGGACAGAACTATGGTTGGACTTGGAGGAGTAATGCCCCCCACCCCCCCCCCCCCCCCCCTTCCAATTTTTTTAAAATATTATTATATGGGTACTAATTTTAGAAATTTTGTTTTAAAAAATTACACTTTTGCCCCTTTTAAAATATCATTGATTCTTTTAAGAGTATTGTTATAGTCACAAATTTTTCTATAACATTTTTGCAAACTGTTAAGGCAACAAATTCTTATTAGTTCGCATTTGGGCTCATCATTTACATTATCAACAATTTGTAAAGAAGTTTATAGTTCAAACATTTTCCTCATTTTAAAGACCATTAAAAAATTTATAAGTCTAAAATCTAAAAAAGAAATATACAATCCCAAAAAAATTAGTACAAAAACAAAAATTACCAATAGTAAAACTAAAAAAATAAAATAAAATTAAGCATAGTCAACCAATTTAACCTAAATCAAATAATCTGATCCTTTAAAAAATTTTAAACAGCTAGCAGCTAAGCAATTAAGTAGCAACAAAGTCGGAGGCTAAAGTCATTGCACATAACCAACAACAAAGTCGCTCCCCCTAACTCTAAGTTCTGACTCCGTCCTTGTACAAATGAATTTATTGATGAATATATCCCCTATCTTTATCTCCCAAATACTATACCCATGATGCCATTACAACAAAGGATGTCTACAACTCAATCTATTGATATTGATTTGTCACATGAATCATGATTAAGACAAAATGAGTCTTATCAGCTTATTAGAGCATTCACATCCGGTCTTCCATATGCCATATGCTGGTATATTTTAGCATCAAGGCACAAAAATGATGAAGCCGACCGGTCCAGCACGGTCTACATTGACCTCCACAGATATCTATACAAGGAAATATCTTGTATCACATGATTAACCCTAATCAAGGGAACCCTTATAAGGAAAGGATCCTGCAAAATATGTAAATTAATGAGTATATTCCCTACAAGGAAAGACCCTCCTCGCCAAGAAACGAAAGTCACCTCTACTCTACTATAAAAACTCCAAAACCCTCACAAATCAAGGTACACATATTTTACCCCAACTCTAGCACTCTAGAGTTGTGAAAGTTATCTAACTTAACATTCAGAGGGTATTTGGACAGTACTTCACCGGTACTCTTTGCGGGGTCTTCTTCTTTTTTATTGTGCAGGTTTTGTCTAAAGTACGTGAGGACTGTGCGACTCACTGATGATTTTTGGCATCATCATTATTTAAAATCGCTTTAAACATCTTTCCTCAACCTGGATCAATATAAAACCCATTATTTAATTTAAATAATAAGATACAACCCATAAATTAATCCATTTGTAAGTTGTAACCAAAATATGTTGGTTACATGTGATCATTGTTCCTTCTAAAATAATTAGGGTTGGACATCCCTTGGCACCCATTCAGTGTTCCAATAAAGGTTTATTATTATTATATCACTATAACTAAGACGAGCTTAAAACAAATTAATCATAAAATGATTAGACTTGAGCTGAGGTTAAAGCCGGCATACAAATTAACTGCAACAAGAAGTTAATTAACTGGTTCCTCCTCCTGAAGTTGTTGTTCCGTTAACAAGATTCAAAGTGCCCACCGATCGCATGTTAGCTGCACTGGAACTGGTATTATGCGATTGAGGATTATCTCCACTGACTGGACCAACTTGCCAGACTTGGTTCACAGTTGTCATGCCACTAGTAAGGGTCAAAGTAGCAAATATGGTCATTTCACCGTTCGCAAATGATCCAGCGAGATTAGACACCCCAAAGCTCAAAGTACTCTCTGACAGCGTAGCAATATTAGTACTTGCTACTGAGGATGTATATGCCCGAATGGCTCCAGAAGAGTTTTGAAAGGCCACAAGGGCTTGTGACCCTGCCATTTGTGGTCCAGTAGGGTTGATAGCCCAAGAAATCCAATTTGAAGCTGTGGCTCCAGTGACTCTATATGCAATATCAAGTGTGTTGGCTGAACTGCTATAGTTATAGTGAAGGAATGCACTCAATACAGGAAGGTCTTGGCATGAGGCATATATCCTGTTAGAGGAGAAAGAGTAGGACTTACAGGTCTGAGCATAGGATGAAACAGAGAGAGAGAACAGAATACAAGAAAACAACAAAGTTGTCAAAGCTTTACTCATGGTTGGTGATCGCAACTATAAAGATTTGAGGATTTTTGAGGTATAATGGTCTAGAGATGAACACCTCAATAGAAAACAAGTTTTCAGTATATAGGTATGTTCCAGATGATACTGAAATTGTTTCCTAAGGTATGTTCTCAATCTTATTATCAAAGTTATGGATCAAAATTCAATAATTTATAGATGTTAGAGGAAGCATGGAGGAAAGGGAAGGGAAAGTGTGTGTTAAAATATTTTTGGAAGAGTTGGGTTTGTGGACTTGTTCTTGTTGTGTCTAGAATATATATATATATATATATATATATATATATATAGTTAGGTTTAAGTTACACATAGTGTAATTCTAAGTAATATTACACCACTCAATATTTTTTAATTGATTCAAACTTTGACAAATATACCGTTAGATTACACTATCTTCGTATATTCACCATGCTTGCAAAATTTCAAGGTGATCAAAGATTAATAGCCTTGTCATCAATCAAATTTTTAAAGTCAAGTTTTTGTTGTTTAAAATAATACATAAAAGATGAGTTTATAGATCAAACGGTAAATAACATCCAATTGACATGAAAATTGGCATAATTGTTAAGAACATATAGAACATGTAATTTAACAGTGAGATTTTCAAAATATGAATTCTATAACAAATTATTGGATAGTGTGACATTGCTTAGAGTTACACCATGTGTAACTTGAACCCAACCCATATATATATATATATATATATATGTATGCATGACTGTCAATTTGCATGACTAACAGTCCAATATAAACTATAAGAAATCATTTTCTTTGTTTTTTAAAAAATAAAATAAAATATTTTTGGAAATAAAGAATTGGCAAAATTGATAGGAAAGATTTTCGTTTCTAAAAGCAATATTGGAAGAAGGAAGAAGTCATAGGCTTTTGTTTGCTTCCTACATTTCTAACTTTTGAAAAGTACACATTGGTTTGGTCTTATAGTATAGGTGTCCAAGAAATTAGTTTGTATTCTTAGAATATGGAATAGTCACCAAGAAAGTAAATATATTTATAAATAAAATAAAATAAAAGTAAATATGAGCCGCCCCACATTTTGAATTAGCAAAGAGCAAATAAAAGTATAATCCCTTTAACCCAAAAAAAAAAAAAAAAAAAAGGTCTGCATCATTATTATTTTGTAATTAGTCATGCTGAAGTTCAATGTAGCACCTACCACCGAAGAGAAATTTTCTCCAACGTTTAATATCAAACAAGTATGATTCGGTGATTATGGATCACGGCAATTCATTTTATTTTTTATTTTTTTTTAAGAGAGTTTCAACCTATGACGTTCGCTCTTAATAATAGCTCTTTGTCATCAGACCAAGACACCAATCGGTTTTTAGTGTAGGCGATTCGGTGATTATGGACAACAGCAATTCACATTTTTTTTTTGAGAGAGTTTCAACCTATGACGTCCGCTCTTGATAATAACTCTTTGTCATCAAATCAAGACACTAATCGGTTTTTGATGTAGGCGGAGATTGAACCCCGCCTACACATATTGATTACTTGATTGCAATCGAAAATGTATTCAGTATTCAGTATTCTTTCGTGAAATTAAGAAGACTCAGCAATTTTTTTCAAAACTGATGATGACATATGACATAATTAAGAGACTAAATCTTGTTATTAATTATGTCTATTAAAAAATAAACTTTAAATTAATTCTCAAATTGACGTACAGAAATTTCTCAAAATTAAAAAAAAAAAATTGACGTACAGAACATGTTCATGGTAGTACCATAAAAAATTAAATGAACATTTTCTTCTTCTTTTTTGTGTATTATGTATTCATTTGGAAAAAATTAATTTTGCTAATTAATTTTACTATTTATATTCTAAAAAAAAACTTATTTTACTATTTAGCTTATTTTTGTTATTATTTATGGGTCTCACCGCACTTTTGAGTTTATTTATGGGTCTCGCTGTACTATTTTAGCTAACTTTTACATTTATTTACAGTATTTTCAATATAAAAAAAAAAAAAATTCAGTTTCAGCAAAATAAACGAATCCCAAACGGAGCCTATAAAGGAAAAAAAAAAGAAAAAAAGAAAAGTTCTGTTTTAAACCTTAGAAATATCTTCTTTTAACATACTAAATGTTAATGACTATGTATATAATTTTCATAACAAAACTTAGGAGCAAATTGTTATTAATTCTAATTTGATCTCACTACTGACATTATTTTTTCATCTATCACTAATAATTTTTCATAAAAATTTATTATAAAATTGTTGTAAAAATATTATAAACTATCCAACACAACACAGTATTACCACTCTTAATTAGATATATAACTTGTTTACATAATATAAATAAATAACCTTATAAACCACCATGTAATAGTCAGAAAAAATAACTCTAAACTGATTTGAGCCGAACTTTGTAAAAAAAACAAACGTGAAATAAATAAAAAAACGCGCTGACTCGAGTCCTACCTTCCCCTCGTTTATATGAAAGTTCCCACTTCACACCCAAAAGTTCCAGTCTATTCCATTGACCAAACTTAGAAGCGACGTTAATTGGGGTCTACATGCCGTGTCGGTTCATCATGTCATGATTTCGTGGCGTAAATCAACGTCAGTTCTACGTCAACACGTTCTATGAATGTGTTTTTCCATTTTTGGCATTGTGATGGGGTTGGAAATTTGTAATTCAAACTGGCCGGCTAATTTTTTATTTTTATTTTTATTTTTATAAATTTTATGAGGTGTTTGGTAAACTATAATATTTGGGGTTTGCCTTGACTCCAAATCAATATATATATATATATCAATTCAATTTTGAATTAATTTAAACTTTGATGCAATTACGTTTGGATTACATGAAAAGCTGTTCTGGGTGTTTTGATAAAGCAAATATCTAATTCAAGCCTGTTTTGGTGTGAAAAACATTTAATTTAATTTTTCATAATTTGATGGTTACAATTGGAGTGGGGATTTGAATCTTAAATATTTTTTTATGGATACATTATGAGATGCAAGTTGAGTTACAAAACTCTTAACATGAAAAATATTATTTTTTAAATTTTTTTTTTTTACACCTTTTTCAATTTTTCCCATTTGGTAAGTAGACATGTACATCTAACCCACCAACGTCACAAAACTAATCCAACTCAACCCAACCCAACCCAACTAGACACATCGGATTGGTAGGTTGGGTTGAATTGAAATTTTATTTGGAGTCTCGGTGATGTCGCAAAAGTTTAAATAAACCACACACGATACTTTCTTTGATGGAATAGAAACTAAACTGTTTGTTTTCGGTAAAAAACCTTAAATCCACGAGAGTTCCTTGAATCTACAATGTGATAAGTCTAGAATCCACCAGAGAAAATAACAGAAAGAAGTTTGAGTTTTTATTAATAATCTCTGAAAAAACATTTACAGACTTATGGGTCTATTTAAAGGTTTCGTAAAACTTGACAAACAAGAAAATAAGTCATAATTAATACTTAACCATAACATGAACCAAATTTAACATAAAAAGTATTAAAAGCACCTAACAACAAGGGAATAAATGTCTTAAACCTAAAATAACGAAAATTACATAAAAATGCCAAAATTAATAAATTACAATAATTAAACAGTAAATTATGTCCTACATCACTCAGGTTGCATTGGGTTCGAGTTGATAGTTTTTTAAACAATTTGTCCCGATATATATATAAATTTATTTTATTACCCTTATTTTAATATTTTTAGTTTGATTTTTTTTGGCATTTTTTGGAAACTTCTAATGAATTTGGAAAATCAATGGTAGGAAAAGGTTAAAAAGTGTACATTTTGGTAGTATCTACTATTCTCAAACTTTTTTTTTTAGAATAAAATTATAATTTATCGCTATAGTTTGACCATGTCAGAATTCAGTCCAAAGACTTTTATTTGCTACATTTATACTTATAAATTTTGGAGTTAAAAAAAAAAAAAAAAAAAAAATACACAATTAGCATTCCATCCAAATCAACAAATTTCATATCATGTGGATCCACAATTTCTAATCCATAAAAACACAACATTACACAAATTTTAAAGTAAACTTATAGAAAAAAAAAATGCAAATTGAAGTCCCAAAATTCAATTCCCACAAATTACGATTTCTTCATTAACCAATACAATAAAAAAATAAACTAGAAATTAATAGATTCCAATTCATTTATATTGTTATTAAATTAAAAGTTCTTGAATTGTTGATATCAGTAAGTGGCAGAATAGGGAGCTTGTGTGTGTGTGTGTGTGTGTGTTTCGCGCGCACGGCCACGCGGGGGGGTGTTGGTTGGGGGGGTGTGTTGTTTGAAGAACTAATGAACAATTGGTTCTTCATTGGTGGTCATCATCAGAGGACTTCAAAACCAAATCCCATCACAACCACAAAAAGAGGAGGGGGAAGGGGGGGGGGGGGGGGACATTTAAGGAACTCCCAAAACCTAAACCACATCCACTTGTTGCCATAAGCAACAGCTCATTCCCTCCAAAAGATGTAGTGACATAGCCCAATCAAAGATTGAGTCCATCTCCAACCTCACACCAACCAAATTCAAGTCAAGTATTCCTAAAGGTGGAGTCATAATCAATGAACGAAAAACTGTTAGAGAGAAAGAGAAGTGTTAGAGGGACATTCTAAGAGAAAAAGAGAGAGGAGGGGCTAACTAGGACAAAGATTAGCTCCAAACCAGCTTGGAGAAATCTCCTTTGACCCACTTTGTGACAATTTATAGGACTATCTATGCGTATTATTTAAACAAATCACATGACTCATTCGAAAATCGTGTGACTAAAATTATATGTGGATGATCTCTTCAATAGTCACATAATGGATTGGAGGGTGATAGCTCCAAACTTGTTTGCATCTAAACTTTTCCAGCTAAAAAATAGTAGAAATGATAGTTTTAGAATAAAATTTAACTACAAAATTGATTGTAGCCTAAGACTACAACTTCCTTTAAAAAAATTAATATTATTACTGTGAGGCCTAATAATCTGGCAACCCCGGCCCATCTCACATCCGGCCCAAGGCCCATGCCAAGGAGGAAGAACAATTCGAGGAAGGAGTGTGAAGGCCTTAATGGCCAAGAACCTTGCCGAGGACGATCCTGCCGAGACCAGCACGTCAACCGTAGCAGCACGGCGAGGAACACGCCCAGGATAAGTTGTCACCTCCACACTAAATGCACTCACCTAACCCCCCCAGTCGCATTAATGGAGATATGACTTCTAGACAGAGTTGCCTTGGCTGCCACAACTCACAGGGGTGCTGGGAAAGTGGCTGATGGGACGGGGACTCAGAAGGAGGAAGCATGGATGATCAACAGGTGGAAGATAGATGTTAAAGGGGAGGACTATATATGAGGAGGAAGAAGATCAGAAGGGGGGGGGGGGGATGGATCTCCAGGGAAAAGGCCATCGCAAAGCTCCTCGGACAGGTGCCGAGGACAAACTTCGGATCATAATCTCGGTGGGCCAGCCTCCGGTGCCTCCAAACGGAACGATTGAACGTTGCCCGCTTGTTAGGGCCTAGTTCTTCAACCCATTCTCTACAAATTCATTGTAATGGGCTAACTGGGCTTGAGTCCACTCTCTCAATAGTAGAAGTGCTCAAATCCAGACCCTACAATTACATATTTTGAAAATCTAACGGTTAAATTGCATGTTCTTTACGCTCTTAATCCATATGTAAAATTTTGTGCTAATCGAATATTATTTACTATATAATCTATAAACTTATTTTTTGTGCATAATTTTAAACTACAAAAACTTGCAATTTAACAATTTATTGATCACATAATTATTGATATTTGATTTTCTAAAATTTTTGCAAGCATTAAAGATATAAGAAGAAAATGTAATCCAATTGTGGATTTGTCAAAATTCACATCTAATAAAAAAAATATTAAGTAAGATTGTAATTTTAAGTTATAACTAATTTTGTAACTAAATTTTGTCTATAGTTTTATAGGTATTTTTTCAAGTCACCATTAAAAATTTCACCCACGCATTTCACATCTATGACTAATGCTTATTTTTAACCGGATTCATGTTACTTCAAACTTAAAGGGGATAAATGTAACCAATGAAATTTTGTGAACTAAATTGTGACATGACCAACCATGGGAGGTAAATGGTAATTTAACCCCTTTTTTTTTAATATTGTTATACTCATCGTATATAGGGTTTTTTAAGCTTTGTATAATATTCTTGCATTTTTTTTTTTTTTTTTTAAAGTTTTAGAGTTGCAATCATCCTAAAATGATTCCCATTGCTTATGGGATTGTTGGGATCCACTTATTCTGTTGAAATTGATAACTTTTTGCTGAAAGTACTATAGATAAAGGTAAAAGTTAGCTGAAATAATATAGTATAACCCATAAATAGTACCAAAAAGTGCAGCAGGAACCATGTATAGTAGCAAAAATAAGTTGAATAGTAAAATAAATTGGTAAAATTAATCATGCCAAATGGATAGTATATCGAACTGTTGGTGCAAACACAATAATAATGAAAATAACACAACGAGAAACTGAATAATACTTCTGAATATTATTAATGTAAGAAAGGAATTACACAACACTATTTGGACTGAGGTGTGACACTCGCTCTCTTTAAGGAGATTCAAGCCCTTGGTTGGCTAAACTTTTAACTGGTGTAGACATTTTCTGACTTGTCTCCCCTAGGATACAATAGCCCCACATGTGTCGTATGGCTAGAACAACCTTTGCACAAAGTGTTCAAGCCCAAAACTCCACCAGAAAGAACATCCTTTCTAGCCAAGAATCTCTCTATTTTTTTTTTTGTGTATTGTTGTAACATAGATTGGGTCTGAATGAGTCTATTTATAGGCTTAATGGGCCTCACAAAATTACTATCCAATTTATTTTGATTAATTAGGTCCATTATTCTGATGTAGTGGATGTTACAAGATTAATTGTTGGATATTAATCTGATGGGCTGGAGTTACTCAATTAATGGTGGCTCAAACGGGTAGTCCATTAAATGGGTTAATGGCTCTTCATTGTCCATAATAAAAATGGAGTATTAATTTGGGCCATTAACTCACCAACAGATATGCTAATTACTTTGAATGGGCTGTCAAGTAGGAGGAACCAAGAGGCTAATTCATTTCCAATTTTGATACCTCCACTCTTCACCTCCCTCTTGCGCACGTATCTAGCCCAATATCTGAGACAATTCATTTTAGCCCATTAATTACCACAATTAAAAAGAATTAAAAAAGTTTCTCTCATTTTCAACGTGGGATTAAACATTTTCACTAACTCCTCATCTTCCATATTCACTCCCACATCTTTACATTTATGTTATAACATTTATTTATTTTAATTATTTAATATTAAAATGCTCCAACAATCTCCCACTCATTTTAATATTAAATTTTTTAGTTAAAGAGAGATTACCAGGCAAAGATGGGTCACTATGCATCATGAAGGTGTGCTCTGCATTGAACTTTCACTTAGTAAGCCAATCCCCAGCACGAGATTCAGAAGCTATAATGCATTGATGTTCATATAATTGAAATCCCTTCGCCGGTGTAAAGCCTACGCTTATCTTCCCCTATCGCTAATTCCTTTTAAGTCAGCTTGATATGGTTACTAGGAATCAACAAAAGAGGGCAGGTTACACGTTCCACTGTGCCGAGATGTGAGGTGCAGGTGGTGATGATCACCCCAGGGTATGCGCTAGCGCCCTTGACAGGCACTCCAGGACTCGCTAACGCTCATGAAAACTCGGGTCTGTCGGTCCTCCATTCATCTGACCGAAGGTGTGGATAACGAGGCCACCTTCATAACCTTCTCCCTTTTGTCCCTATGTTGTAGTAAGGTAGGGCGGTTCGCTTGAGTTGCTCAACCACCCCTTAGCCCGATGCTCATGATGCGCTATCAAATTCTATTTGTGAGAGCTCCTTTGGTTCGACTACTTTTTTTTTTCAAAGGTAAGGTGGGACCTTAAAACATTCTCAATAAAAATGCCTATCTATGCGCTGAGTTGAAGAGGGAACAAGTCCCACAGAGAGATGATAAGTGGGAGAAAGAGTTAAATTAAAATCTCTTCTGGAATGGAAGACCTCCCATCCACTCTAGAGTCATAGTGGTCTCCGACTTGAACTAGGACTGCTTTAGGGAAATTAAGTATCACTGCTTACACATAATAAGCCAGGTGTTGACATGAGCTTTTATAGCTATCATTTTACGATTGTGTGCTGATCCCAGTTTCATTAGTGTATTTGAGATTAAGTCCAAATCTCATAGAGAACGGCTCCACCCTCACACTCACATAAGTGAAATTTTGTCAAGGGTGCTCCTGTAATTCTGACATCCCACTCATACGAGCTACAAATTTCATTAAGAGTTTTTTATTCAACCTTTCCACATTACAGGATAAATGCACTTACATTATAGGGATGAACAATTAAAAAATTATTTACAAAATAAATAATTAAAAATAAATAAATTGTGCATTAATTACGACCATCGTATGATTCGTTTTTCCCATTGAACCCAATTCTCAGGATCTCTGGTCCTTGGGTTGGGTATCCTCATACATGGCTCATGATTCTTTGGACTTTAGTCCTATCCCCCTCGATGTATTCCAGATTCTATCTTTTTCCAAGGCCTTGGTAAATGGATCTGCAAGATTATCATTAGATTTAATATAATCCACAGTTATGATGCCACTACTCAAATAAGATCGCACGGTATTGTGCTTTCTTCTTATAGGTCTAGATTTACCGTTGTAGGAACGGTTTTTAACTCTACCAATTGCGGCAGTGCTATCACAATGAATTAATATAGGTGGAATTGGCTTTTCCCACAATGGAATTTCATATAACAAATCTCTAAGCCAATTTGCCTTTTCACTAGCTGAAGCTAGTGCTATTAATTCAGCTTCCATTGTTGAATTAGCAATTATTGTTTGCTTTTTAGATTTCCAACAAATAGCACCACTACCTAAAGTAAAAATATAACCAGTGGTAAAGAGAGAATCACCTGACAAAGTATTCCAATTGGCATCACTAAAACCTTCAATCACAGCAGTGTACTTTTTATAAGATAAGCCATAATTTTTGGTACCAATTAAATATCTCATGACTCGCTCAATAGCTAGCCAATGATCTTTACTAGGCTTGCTAGTAAATTTGCTAAGCACTCCTACTGTATATGCAATGTCAGATCTAGTACAATCAGTAGCATAACGCAAACTACCAATGGTACTAGCATAATCATTTTGATTAAAAATCTCATCATCATTATTCACAGGAAATAAATGAACACTAGAATCAAAAGGAGTAGCTACACTTTTGTGATCATGAAAATTATATTTTCTCAATATTTTCTCAACATAATGTGATTGATCAAGATATATTCCATCACATGCTTTTGTAATTTTCATACCCAAAATAAAATTAGCCTCACCCAGATCTTTCATATCAAAATGGTTTTTAAGCATATTTTTTGTCTCATTTATAACATGCATATTTGAGTCAAAAATCAACATATCATCCATATAGAGACTAATCATAACATGTAAATTACTTCATGATTTAGAATAAATACATTTATCACATTCATTTGATTTATAACCATTCTCAATCATGCAAGAATCAAACTTTTCATGTCACTGCTTAGGTGCTTGTTTTAAGCCATATAGGGATTTAGTTAGCTTACATACCTTGCTTTCTTGTCCAGGCTCTACAAAGCTTTCGGGTTGATCCATATAAATCTCTTCCTCTAGGTCCCCATTTAGAAAAGCAGTTTTTACATCTATTTGATAAATTTTCAAATAAAAAATTGCAGCAATAGCAATTAACAATCTAATAGATGTAATTCTTGTTACTGGAGAAAAAGTATCAAAGAAATAAAGATCAGCTTTTTGTTTAAAGCCTTTTGCAACAAGTTTAGCTTTAAACTTATCTATTGATCCATCCGGGTTCAACTTTTTTCTAAAGACTCATTTACAACCTATGGTCTTACAACCCGGTGGAAGATCTACTAATTTCCAAGTTCTATTAGAAATTAGAGATTCCATCTCATCATTTACAACCTCTTTCCAAAATATAGCATCAAGTGATGTTAAAGCCTCTTTTAAATTTTGGGGATTTTCCTCAATGTTAAAAACATAATAATCAGGACCAAAATCCTTTTCAACTCTAGCTCTTTTACTCCTTCTAGGTTCCATTTCAAAATTTTCTCGATTTTGTAAATGTGAAGTAGAAGAACTAGGTTGTGACAAAATATTTTCTTCACCCCCACTATTTTTCAATTTAAAAGGAAATTTTTCTTCATGAAAAATTGCATCACCAGATTCAAAAATTATTTTGTTTTCAGGATCAAAAAATCTATAGGCTGCACTATTAATCGCATAACCAAGAAAAGCACAGGTAGTAGCTCTTATACCTAATTTAGGCATTTTGGGGTCAGTAAGCCTTACATAAGCAAGACAACCTCATACTCTCAAATATCCCAAATTTGGCTTATATCCTTTTCACATCTCAAAAGGTGTGGTGTGTGACTTTTTATGTGGCACCCTATTCAAAACATGACATGCAGTTAAAATAGCTTCACCCCAAAAATGTAAAGGTGCACCAGATTCAATTAACATGGCATTTGTTAACTCAATTAAAGTTCTATTTTTTTCTTTCAGCCACACCATTAGAAGCAGGTGAATATGGTGGAGTAGTTTCATGGATAATTCCCAAAGACTGAACAAATGAGTTGAATGCACTTGATTCATACTCACGACCTCTATCACTTCTTATTCTTTTTATTTTTCTACCGAATTGATTTTCAACTTCTTTTAAAAAATCTTGAAATTTTTCAAAAGCATCACTTTTATTTTTCAACAAATAAATAGTTGTATATTTTGAGAAATCATCAATAAAAGTAATAATATATCTATTTCCTTCACGAGTTAAAATTCTCTCAAATTTACATAAATCAGAGTGAATTAACTCAAGCAATTTGATATTTCTTACAACATTTTTATGAGGCTTTTTTGTAATCTTAGCTTGACTACAAGTTTCACATTTTTCAAAATCTTTTAACAGTCTTGGAATTAATCCTAAACTACTCATGATTCCCACATATCTACTATTTATATGACACAAACGAGCATGCCTAAAATTAATAGAAGAAAGCATATAAACTGAACTGGTAGATACTTTATTATCCTCAACATTCAATTTAAACATTCCATCACAAGCATAACTCTTGCCCACAAATAATCCATTTTTAGTGATTACATAATTATCAGATTCTATAATTTGCTTGAAGCCAGCCTTGTTAAGCAAAAAACTTGACATCAAATTCTTCCTCATGGACGGAGTGTAAAGAACATCTTTCAATGTTAGCATGCATTCAGAAGTGAATTTCAATTCAACCTCACCACTTCCAAGAACCTTGGTTTTGCTAGAGTCACCAAGCATAACAGTTTTTTCTTCTTCAAAAGGAGTGTACAATTTGAACCAATTTTTGTCATAGCAGACGTGCCTATTAGCACCAGAATCTGCCCACCACCCTTCAACATATTGCACCATATTAATGTCTGCAATCATAGCCATTAAAGGCTCTTCGGTTACGTTAGCCTGCAGGACAGATTCACGTTTCTGAAATTTACAAAATCGAGCAATATGCCCACTCTTGCCACAAACAAAACATGATCTATTAAATTGATCTTGTGAAGGGGGTCCTTGGTTCTTATTGTAATTTTTATTCGGGTTTCCCCTTCCTTGAGGTCTATTATTATTTTTAAAAGCTTTCTTTTTAGGCTTCAATTGACTATTTCTAGGAAAATGATTTTTGGGCATATTATTATTGGCTGAAATGAGGTTTACCTTTGTGGTGGAATTACCATTGCTCTCTTGTGTCATGAGTGCATCTTGTCCTCTAGCCTCCTCCTCCACACGGATGCGTGTGATCAGAGTCTCCAAGGATGTCTCCTTTTATTTGTGTCGTAAAGTCTTTTGGAACTCGCTCCAAGATTGTGGTAGTTTATTAATTATGCCAACTACCACCAAATTGTCTCCAATCTTTATGCCTTCGGATCTCAATTCTGCCACATTCATTTGGAAGTCTTGTGCTTGATCCACCACCAATTTTCCATCCACCATTTGGTAACGAAAAAATTTGCTAGCAGCATACTTCTTTGCACCTGCCTCCTCGGTATCATACTTGCTTTGTAAAGCTTTCCAAATTTTCTAAGCAGAATTGTAAGTTGTATCATAATAATCATAGAAATGATCGGCAAGACAATTCAATAGATAAGAGCGACAATTATATTCATCTTTTGTATACTTATCTATTTTTTCTTGATGGAGAATATATTGTTCCTCACTCATCTCATCGATAGGAACTTTTGATGGATTCTTGTCAGTGAGGATGTAGGAGACTTTAAGAAGACTCAAGTAGAAGATGACATTTCCTTTCCACCTCTTGAAGTGGCTCCCTTAAAGCAAAAGGGCTTGTTAAGATCTCCAACAGGCTCATTTGGTTTCTCTTGTGTAGGCTCCATGTGATTGAATCTGCTTAAAATTGTTGGTACAAACACAATAATAATAGAAATAACACAACGAGAAACTGAATACTACTTCTGAATATTATTAATGTAAGAAAGAAATTACACAACACTATTTGGACTGAGGCGCGACAATCGCTTTCTTTAAGGAGATTCAAGCCCACTCTTCATCTCCTTATTGCGCACGTATCTATCCCAATATCTGAGACAATTCATTTTAACCCATTAATCACCACAATTAAAAAGAATAAAAAAGTCTCTCTCCTTTTCAATGTGGGATTAAACATCTTTACTAACTCCTCATCTTGTATATTCACTCCCACATCTTTACATTTATGCTATAACATTTATTCATTTTAATTATTTAATATTAAAATGCTCCAACACGAACCAATCAACCTTTTTAAATGGTCACTTTCAAAATGTGAATAGAGTTATGTGAGTCCTAATTGTAAACTTAAAAATGATCGAACCTTAAGATCATGTCAAAACAGAGAGCTTGAAATAATATGGGAAAATATCAACAACACCCATAAGTTCAATTTTTTTTATACATTTGATCATGTGAAACCGCTGGGATTTTAAGGGAGATACATAAGCGAATTCCATCTCTTAATGCCCATAGTTCAGCTGCAACACTAGTGGCACTACCTATAGCTCTTGTGTAACCTTTCACCCATTCGCCATCTTCATTTCGAATCAATCCACCTTTTCCAGCTAGGCCGGGGTTACCCATGGATGAACCATCAGAATTTAACTTAAACCAATTGAGGGGTGGAGGCAACCACCTTACCTGAATCTTTGTCTTTGTTTGGTTGTACTTCTCGGTGATGCCCAAGTACGCCATCTTAGCTGCCTTGGCTAATGTCTCAGCCTTTAAGTTTTTGCAAATGTTTGGTTTCCCAAAAACAACACTGTTCCGATGCAACCAGAGACTCCATACAGCTATGGGGAACACAATGGCCCAATCAATCTCAGAAACACCACATTGCTGCTTAGATTTACAGTTTAGCCTCAACTAGTCCAGAAATTGTGTGCCATAGAAACTAGCAACAGAACACGGGGGAGAGAAAGAATTCCAAAAAATCCGTACCTTTGGGTAGTCCCTAAGAGCATGGTTGATCGTTTCAGGAGCTGAATTACACAGGGGGCACAATGGAGAGATATTCATACCTCTTTCGGCGAGAAGGCAACGCACATGAATGCTTTTATGGCAACATTGCCAAAGGAAGCACTTGATTTTAGGAAGACTTGAAACTTTCCACACCCACACTTCATTGAAGGAACAATTTATTGGATAATTTTCATTGGCATTGGCTAACCGATATGCATCCTTAAGTTGGAATTCGTTGCTGGGGGATAAGCTCCATGACAGTCTATCCTCTCTAGACTTAGAATAGGGAATAGGAGTGGCTTTCATTTCCATAAGAATATCTTTAGGAAAAGAAAAAGAGATCTCATCCCAGTTACAGCCATGAAAACTAGCTATATCCTTCAATCTTACTTCTTCCTCACCTCTGTTCAGAGGACCACAGATGCGGCTTTTAAGGGTACCCGTGCTCAGCCATTTGTCACACCATAGCAAGAGGTTACTGTCTTTCCCAGCAACCCATTTAGCACCCTTACTGACAATGATTTCTCCCTTTTTGATATCAGACCAAGTGGAAGAGCAGGAAGTGGGTGTGAGAAGATTGGTGGGTCTCCTCCACAACCCCTGGTATTTATGGGTTAGAACACGAACCCATAATGATGATTTTTCAGTTTTGAAGCTCCAATTCAGCTTAGCCAACAATGCAACATTCTTTGGTTTAGCCGCTTGGATACCCAGGCCTCCTGCCTCCTTCTCTCTCATGACTTTCTTCCATTCTATAAGGTGAAGCTTTTTCTTCCTATCTGATGAGCTCCACATAAAGTTTCTATTCAATCTGTCCACACCTTCAAGTATTTTAGAGGGAAGGGGCACACATTGCATCGCGTAGTAGGAATGGTAGAGGTCACTGTTTGAGTCAAAACAATTCGGCTCACAAAAGATAGCAAATTTGCCTTCCAACCAGCTAGTTTGCTCTGAATGCGATCAATAAGAAATCCGAAGTCTTGAGGGGTACCCTTATGTTTAATGGGGAAACCTAAGTACTTTCCAAGGGTGGGGTTGGAATGGAATCCTAACACTTCACACAACTCTTCCCTCGTGTTTTGATCTACATTTGATGAAAAATAGACCCGAGATTTCTCCTCGCTAATTTTCTGCCCTGATAAGGTACAAAATGAGTCAAGAACCTCTCTTATTGCAACGCAATTTTTCCGATCAGCCTTAGCAAAAAGCATAATGTCATCCGCAAAAAATAAGTGCAATAAGGCGAGACCTCCCTAAGATGCTTTTACCGGGTTCCAAAGCTTCTCATGGCATTTATCCTCAATAAGAGCTCCAAAACCTCCATGCAAAGGATGAAAATATAAGGTGAGAAAAGGTCTCCCTGACGAATTCCTCGAGAAGGGTTAAAAGTCTCCAAAGCACCCCCATTAAACAAGATTGAGATAGAAGAGGAGGAAATGCAACTCATGATTAGGGATATCAAGGCAGTAAGTACTCTAAAAAGCTTAAGTGTATCTTTAATGAAACTCCACTCAAGTCGGTCGTAAGCCTTTTCCAGGTCCAACTTAATTGCCATCACCCCCCTCTTCCTTTCTTTTTGGCCATAGTATGAATCATCTCTTGAACAATAATTGCATTATAGAGACCTTTTATCCCTGGCACAAAGGCTAATTGAAAGGGTGAGATAAGTCTAGATAGCAAGGGCCGAATGCGACCAACAATTATCTTTGTCACCACCTTATACACCGTGTTACACAAACTGATTGGGTGGTAGTTGTTCAGAGTTTCCGGACTCTTGCATTTCGGAATAAGCGTAATGAGGGTTTTGTTTAGGTATTCCGAAACTTTCCCAGAGTTAAAAATAGATTTCACCTCCTTTTCCACAGTTTCCCCAACAACCAACCAGAACTGTTGGAAAAAAACCCGCGTGGAGGCCATCTGGCCTAGGGGCCTTAAAGGGCTTTAGCCCCCATAGAGCGGCTGAGATCTCCTCATCAGTCACTAGAATGCCAAGAGAAGTCGCTTCTTCCTCATTTTAATATGAGTGCCAAAATGGAGGATTCCAATCTGCTAGGGTAGCCGAGTAATGGTCTGAAGTGAAAAGGTCCATAAAACCCTTTCTAATGAAGTCAGCAATTTCTCTATCTCCATGCAGCCAATTCCCAACTCTATCCTTCATGCATAAAATACAATTTCTTCTTTTGCGAACCAGTGCTGAAGTATGGTAAAAAGCAGTGTTTCGATCGCCCTCAACAAGCCAAAGGATTCGGGCCTTCATTGCCCAAAACTCTTCCTCTAACTTTATCACTTCTGCATATTCAAGCCGCAACTTCCTTTCTAACTCCACCAAGAAATTATTAGGCCGAATGGAAATATTTTCTTGGATTCCCTTCAATCTAGCCACTAATCTCCTCTTCCTGTGAAACAAATTCCCAAATTCAACCTTGTTACATGTATTGGCCTTAACAGTGAAAAAAGATTGAGCTTGCATTAGAGAAGCTTGACTTGACTAGGCATCTCTTACTACTCCCGGGAAAGAAGGGTGGAAGAGCCGCATGGGTTGAAACCTAAATGGCCTAGGAAAAAGGATATTCTGGTTATTATCCATACACATCTTGACCAGGTAGTGATCCGATTGAATCTTTTCAAGGTGAAACACCGCTGCTTCAAGGTAAAGAGAATTCCACTCGACATTGACAAACACCCTGTCTATTCTTTCTTGGATCAGCTGAGACAAAGGTCTACGATTAGACCAAGTGTATCGAGGCCCCGAAAATCCAATATCAATCATCCTACAGTTATCCAAACATTCTTGGAACCGCAGGCCTCTGCTCAAGTTAACTAGTCTCCCACCAAATTTATCATCCCCCATTAGAACTTCATTAAAATCTCCCGCGATGACCCAAGGCATGAAGTGTGATTCAGCAACAAAGTTGAGATTATCCCATAAGAGACATCTTTCAGCAAATCTGGGGCTGCCATAAACTGTTGATAAAAGCCAATGGGGCTTGCTAGGGGATGAAACACTAATATGAATCTCTTGTTCAGTCGAAGATAGATCAACCACCTCCACCTGATTAGAGTCCCACAATAACCACAAACCACCCGATAAACCAATCGAGTTAGCAATGATCGCCTCATCTATATGGATCCTATCAACAATCCTTTTAGCTCTGTCACCACAAACTTTGGTTTCCATTATGATCATGATAGCAGGGGAATGTACACGAATCATATCATTAACATTATTACAGAAATTTGGGCTAAGAGCACCCTGACAATTCCAAAGCAACGTATTCATGGATAACATAAATAAGAGAAAAATAAAACCAGCAGCTTAATTGGAGAGGTTAAGAAGCTCACCTCCCTGTTCAATCTGCATATCTGCCTCCAAAGAAGGCCCTTCTTCTTCCATCGGACCATCCTCTTCCTCAAGATCAGTTCTAGTTGACCGAAGCGACGGATCAATCCTTTTGAGTCCCAACTGAGCTATTCGCAGAGCATTCGTCTCCATAGATGATTCTAGCTGAGTGTCCTCCAGCGGTGGACAATTGGAAATTTCTGCCAAAGGTTTTCTTTCAAGCCCTTTATTTTGGAGAGCCTGATCCACGCCTTCGACACAACCCATTCCAATCACCGGATCACGCGCCATCTCCGAACCTTCAATGCAACCACTTTCCCACAGATCTTCAGCACCAACCTGAGAATTTCGCTTAACCGGTGCTGATTTTGCTTCCTCGGAGCTCCCAGCATGAAACCCCTTAAACTCCATTCCTATTCTGGACATATTTGCTGAGTCAGTGCCAAAATTTAGAGGCGTGCTTGACCCAAATAGGTTCAAATTGACAACCCGCCACTCAGCTGATGCCTTTTGTCTTGAAGCATTTTGTCCACAGGTCTCTGCCTAATTCTTTTTGTATTGATGCCCACGGGTAGAGGCCTTTCCCTTCTGAAATTTTTGCTTGGAAGAAGACTTTTCACGGTTTGGGAATTGGCTATAGTGCTCTGCGCACTTCACACTTTCTTCTGTCGTGTCATTGTGAAGGTGATTTTCCTTGTTTAACCCCAATTCTGACTGTGCAAGTACATTAGTTGGGCTCAGCACGCAATTGGGTTGACTTAGGCTGGAAAAAGTTTTTTCTATTTGAGTTAAGGGCCTATTCTCTTTACTTGAAGTTTTCCTTGGCTTCCTATTCCTTGCAACTAGGACCTAGGGCCCGAAATCACCACTGTCAGGTTTCACATGGTCCTTTCTCAGCTCGTGACTTCCACGTGCTTCGGAATCCCCCACCGTCTTCTCCACTTGCTCCGGCATTTTAACTCTATACGGGCAACCTTCAGTTTTATGGCCAACACGGCCACATGAGAAACAAAGAGCATTTATTCCTTTATACTGCACAGGTTGATGGATACCACCTATCTTGATGAGTTTGACAATAGGTTTATCAAAGTTCACCTGAACACAAAGTCTCGCAAAACGTCCTCTCACCTCCGTTGCGGTTTGAGTATCTATTCTGAGCACCAGCCCTATGGCTAAGCCAATATCTCTCAGGACCGATGGTTCGTAGTACTCAATAGGCAGCCCCGGAAGCCTAATCCACACTACCACAGCCGAGAGCTTAGCGGTCTCTGCCATGAAGTTTGGTTCCCAGCATTTGATTGAGAGATAGTGGCCACCAACAAACCATGGGCCACCTTTGAGCACTCGTGCTCAGTCTTCCGCAATGGAAAATCTAATAAGAAAAAATTCATTGCCAAGGTCAATGCACTCCATTTTGCCCACTGGTTTCCATAAGCTTACCAGCCTTGAAATGAGAAAATGATAGCCTACGGCTTTCCCAAAGACCTTAACTATAAGTGTATTAGTCCAGGTTACTCAGATTTTGCCTTTCCTATTTCCAGAAAGGTGCACCATTGTCTCACTCGGCAGGTCTTCATTTGCTTCATCGTCTGACAGAGTTTCCGTCTCCATAACGTTCTCAACGTCAAAAACTTTTTCAAAGACACGTGCACTCTCCCATTATTCTATCTCTATAGGATCTCCCCTTCATGACCAAGATAGGGCTCTGGTTATCTTGTCCTAAGCTATCACGGTGGTTTTCTTTAACCTTCTTAGTGGTTCTTTGCAGAACATCATCTTCCTCTCTAGACCTCACGCTTGCATCACATCTCTCTCTCTCTCTCTCTCGCTCTCTCTCTCTCTCTCTTTTTGTGAAGAATAAGAATATATCACAGCATCTCTTTTAATTTTGTTTTCCCCTACTGAAAGGACATCCTCACCGTCCTTTTTATAATCTTATATTGTATTTGTATCTCATTTGCAAAATTATAAGTGCAAGTGGAAATTAGTTAAGTATAACAAATTGTTAACACATGTTCTAGCCAAATGACATTCATACCAAAACAAAATTCTAAAAACCATTAATTTGTAGATTCTTGTTAGTTCAAATGGTAAAATCTTTAATGGTTGAATAAAAGATCTAGAGTTCAATCCTCACCTACATTAAAAACAGATTGGTGTTTTGTTTTGATGATAAATAGCTATCATCAAGAATGGAAGTCATAAATTGAAATTCTCTTTAAAAAAAAAAAAAACAGTAATTTTGTTGAGCGAATTCCAACAGTTTAATTTTGGATATTTTATAGTTACTAATTCCTTTTCTTTCTGATCTAGAATCACCAACACAACTACAGTTTAATTTTGGATATTTTATAGTTACTAATTCCTTTTCTTTCTGATCTAGAATCACCAACACAACTACCCAAGCTAACAAGAGAAATAGAATCCCACACACAAGAGTCGAGAGCTTCTTTTAGGACATAAATGCACATGTTGGCGCACTAATCCACCATCCACCATCAAATAATAAGTGTAATCATTAATCAATCCAGAATATTCTCAGCCTTCGGTATGATATAAAGCAACCTTGTTCATGTGATCATGTCAACAACAACATCCCTTCCCTTCGATCACACTTTACATATATGGATTTGAGGCACTTTTATCAACTTTTAAATTTTGTAATTCCAGGCTTTAGTTCTAGCACAAGAATGTTTTTGATTATGATTTGCGACATTGTTAGCAAGGAGGAACCATTATACAGTGTGAACAATTTGAGGGACAAATTTCCAGATATTAGGCAGGTGTAAGTATATATGTTGGTGAATCCCATAAAAAATAAGAAAGTATGTTGGTGAAACTAGCATAATAGTGTATTTTATTTTGGTAATGTTAGCAATTATGAGCAACCCTCAGCAATTTCAGGGACAAATTTCCAGAAATTAGGCAGGAGTCAATGGCTCATATGTAATACTGTTAATGCACTCCTTCATATAAAATAAACTACTCCCAACTGCCCCCTCTATTGACTATTATGTTTTGACAGCTCTAGTTAATATAAGTTCCACCCTATATGGTTTTCTATTTCATTTTTAGGCCAGTTGTAGCCAAGAAATGAAATTATATGAATCTTCCACCCTGTGGTTTTTCATCCCTTACACAGGGTTTTTCACGTACATTCTCATTGTTCTTTACTTTCTTTATTCTGCCATTGTTTTCTTCTTCATGTTTTAGTGTTAAAGTTTACATTTTTATTGCTCACAAAGCTTTGACACCCAAATGTGCTTTTAGGCTTTTAGGTCACCTACACTGAACACCTAAACATCTAACTTGCACGTATGCCTATCTACCATGGATATCGTAAAATCAATATAACCATTCTGGCCCTTTAAGTCATAGTAATATATATATATAGAGAGAGAGAGAGAGAGGGAGAGAGAGAGAGAGAGAGAGAGAGGGCATATTACATCTTTTATCCCTCAAATTTGGGACATGAGCAATTCCTCAATTTTCAAATATTTAATTATAATTCTTCAAATTTCAAGTGTGTAACAATTTAGTATTTTAGTCAACTTTCCATCTAATTATGCTAATATGGCTAATAGATAGTCAAAATGTACAGGATTTAAAAAAAAACTCTCCCCCAACTTCCAAAATGCAAGTATCTTAATAATAATAATAAAAAGTCCTAAATATTAAGGTCACAATAAACGTTCACAACCATTTTACTACACTAATAATTTTGTCAAACACTTCATAAATTGGCCATTGAAAGAAAAATTAAATTGCAAACTGTGGTAAGTATAGGTGTGAGTTGATAGACAAATTTAAGAGGGGTGTGAAATTTTGTTGCTTCCTTAACTTTATTGTAATAAAATATGTAAAAATAATAGCAAAAATAGTTGAGTTAGTAATATCCCTCATTATTAATAAATAAATAAATAAATAAATACTAATAAAGTCAAGCCGAATTTTTCTTATCTAAATTCAAAACGCCTAGTCGAAACTCCAAATTGTCTCAACTCTAACCTTCTAGAACTCCAACTTGACAAGGATCCAAAGACCAATACGATGCAAATATTCTCACCTAACTTCTCCATGTCCTTTCTCAGAAACAAAACTTCTCCATGTCTATTTCGCATTGCATTATCAACTTTTTGAAAGTCCTAACCTCCTTTGACTTTTTATATAGGTGGTTCGTCCTCTTCTTTCATCCTTTCGACTCCACGAATCCCTAAACTTGACAATTGACATGAGGAAACCAAGCGTACGATTGGATTAAAACAATTTATTTGAGAAAATTGAGAGGATAAGAAATCGAGCAAATTTCTCATCTTTCCAGATAATTCAAAGAAGGATTTCTAGTTCGGTAATCAACCGAATAAAACGGTCATATTTACATCATTCTATAAAGTTTTATATAGATAAATTTTCTAATTTTTTTCTTTAGAATTAATAAATAATCATAGGTAGATAATACTAACATCGCTAACTTTAGCTAAATAAATTTTCTAATTTTTTTCTTAAAAAAATAATCATAGATAAATGATAAAACATTGCTAAGAGTCTTGTAACTTAACTAATACTTTTATATATTTACAAAATCAAACCACACGTTTAACTAAAATTTATATAAAAATTAACAATATTTTACCCAACAAAAAAATCTAAAAAAAAGGGTTAAAATTTGATAGACCAATTTTAAAACATATTATATATATATATATATATATAAATAATAAAATATTTAAGCATATAATAGCATGCTTTACGCAATAATAATTACTAAAAACTCTGTCTATTCTCATCCCATTTTTTGGGTTTCATTTTATACTCTAACAATTATGTCAACATAAAGAGTCAACTTTTTTTTAAAATTTTTTTAATGATCTAATTAATTTAAAACACACACACACACACACACACACATAAAGGAGAGCGAATGAGATTCTAACATAAAAACATACAACAAACTCTATTAAAATCATGGTAATATATAGAGAGTTGATATTTCAAAATTTACCTAAATCATAAGTCATGAAAGAATATTATGTTTGTAGGTATGATAGGCTCAATAGTATATATATATATATATATATATATATATATTGGGCCAGATGCTCTATCTGAGAACATCTAGTAGTCCGAGGACGAGTAAACACTATCATGGAGGTCTACATTAGTGAATGAAGACATGAGGTCTGGTCATGAGGGTCCGGGAAGGTGGTCCGAGGAAGAATGTCTCCTTGGCTAAGTAAAGCAAAGGCCAGAAGGTGTGGTCTACCATCCAGAGCAACGTTCTGGGAGATTCTATTGATAATGATACACATCATAGAAGCACATGACAAAGGGGAACTATGAAATATCTAAGAGAAAGTTGCTACCATTGCATTGAATGCTCTTTAGCTAACTCTCTGACCGCATTAATGTGGAAGTGATATCTGAACAGTAATTTTCAGCCTTACAGCTACTCCTAAAGACTTCAGGAATGTGCTGATGAGACAGAGATCAACGCCAGAAACCTGGTCTACATGTGGAGGGTGGAGATGAAAGAAGGAAGACAGTATATAAGAGAAAGAATACACTGAGGAGGGGGGTCGAGAAAAAGAAAGGAAAAACAGCATAACAACAGGAACTAGACTTGTAATCAAATTCAATAGAGATATATATAAGAACACATCTCCTCGAATTGGGCCAATGACCATTTTCTTTGGATAAAACCTATTTATCTTTGCTTTCAAGTCATCTAGACCCACCATAATTGTTATCCAATTCATTAGAGCCTAATTTTCTGATTTACTTTCTACAAATTCATTGTAGTTGGCTCTTTAGGCCAAGATCATTTTGATTCTTATGCTTGGGATTCAAATTGGGTCCTTACAATGTTCATTTAAAAAAACTTATTAAGGAATATAATAAAAAGATACAATTTTTAACCAATCAAAACATATAAATATTAAAAATAAAAATAAATAAATACATATGTTAAGAAGTTCAACACAGATAAAAGTATAAATAACTAAATTAAAGTAAAATTTTGAAAAAAAAAAATTTGAATGAGAATAATTTAAACCATTTTGAAAATTATAATTTTCTTCATAATAGCTTTATATAAATTAAGAAATGTAATTGTGGAAATAATTGTAAATAAATAATGGAAGATGTTCTTTTCGTAATATAACATTTTTCTTTAAAAAGACCAAAATATCAAACTATTTGAAATAAAAATTTAAAAAAAAAGAAAAGAAAAGAAGAAGTAGAAGAAGTAGATTAGTGATTTAAAGTACATGATCAGTTTTAAAGAACCTATTCGGGTCGAACAAGTTAGAAAAGAACTCATTCGCGTTGAACGAGTTAAAAAAAACAGCCACCAGTGCGTGTGACTAGGTTTAATCGGCTTATAGGCTTAAACAGCCGATATAGGATTTGAATCATCAAAATTTACTGGTCCAACTAGTCAAATTGATCCCTCGAATTTAATAACAATGGATGATGGAGTTGGAGCACAGTGCAATTAATAAGTTTATTTACCTGCACATTTGATTTCAGTCTATTACTAGTACTATAAAAGTTACCTCCTCCACTCTACTCCACAAGACTTTTTTTTTTTTTTTTAATTATTAATAGGTTGTCTCACTAGCTTTCTATACTTATTACGTTCTGCATTCTTATCTTTTTTGTTTTGGCTTCATAGAAACGCACCTAGCACATGTTCATGTGAAGAACAAAGTTTAAAGATTAATATATAAATAGATGCTACTTCGACGTTTCAAAAAGACTGTCTACATTATCAAGAAAAAAAAAAAAAAAAAAGACTCTGTCTAAAGCAAAAAACTCGTATTTTATTTCATCTATACAAGTTGCCATTAATCCCTTGTCGGTTTATCAAACAATTATGCCCACTTTTGAGGACTAGGCTTTGTTGTTGAATTGGGGTTGGGTTGGAAAAAAGCAGTTACAACACAGGAAAAATGTCAATGAAGAATTCGTGATGCTATAATGAAGACAACTCTCATGACTATTCTACTTCAATTCATTAAGTTCACACTGAGATTGCAAAATTCCCAAAACAGCCGCTAGCTTTTACAAAATCAAGGATCGAATGCTTGTCTAAATTTGAGTTTTTAAGACTGGAAATTCAAATAAGTTCATCTTTGATAAAAATTTCTTGTTTCCATTCAAGCTCTTTGGAAAATATTTCAGCATTAAAGCTTATTTGACCCAACAATTTACTCCAAATCCTCAAACCCTCTTCCCCAGCAGAAAATCATTGTAATCCTCAGCTCCTAGATACTCATCAGTATCCCATGGCATTGACCTCAACACCCATCCTGATAATTTGCATTGTCATCTCTCTAGTCTACATTTCCTCCACTCAAACCTGCTCAAACTACCCCTTTTCAACTAACCAAGTATTCAATTCCTGCATTGACCTTCCAGTATTACAGAACCATCTGCACTGGAGCTACATTCCATCCACCAGAAGCATTCAGATTGCTTACAGAGCAACTCAAACTTCTACAGGATGGATTGCATGGGCAATCAATCCAACCGGAACAAGCATGATTGGGTCGCAGGCTGTTGTTGCTTTTCTCAATGCTAATGGGACTATGACAGCTTATACAACACCAATAACCAGTTACAACCCTTCAATGAAACAAGCAGCTCTTAGCTTTCGGGTTTCAAACATCTCAGCAACATATGCCAAAAATGAAATGACTATTTTTGGTGTAGTGGGCCCACTAAACAATGGAACAACTGTTAATCACGTCTGGCAAGCTGGAAGTTCAGTTGTAAACAATATCCCTCAGATGCATCCGACATCAGGCCCCAACATTCAATCGGTAGGTATTCTAGATTTTCTTTCAAGGTAGAAACAAAAATTAGACTCTAGAATGGCTGTCCTCAAGTTTGCCTCCTTCAATACTTTAATTTTGCTATGAATATGTTTACCAACATTACATGTTTTCACATGATCGTTAATGCAGACTCTGCAGATATAAGAATTTTCAGTGACGTCTACTTTTATGTAACTGGCTCCATTCTACTACATCTCACCATCAACTACTTGCAAATATTCTTATCCATGGATGCTCCACATTTTGCAAAGATTTTTACAAGCTCAGTTTATCCAATAAACTTACTTGGTCTTTACAAAAAAGAATTAAAGGGCCAAAAGATCAGGAATTACAAATCTAGCAAAAATAATCTATCAAAATATCTTTCTTCTTTAGTTCATAACCCCTACATTCAAGTGAACTGCCATCTCATGAGATGACATCCTCAAACCATAGTTAATCCAATATACTTGCTTGGTCTACACAGATAAAGTTATGAATGAGTAACTACATTACCCAGCAAATGCAGGAGCTCCTCACGCTTGGGCTTTGTTACTTGTAACTCCAAAGTCACCTATCAAATACGGAACAATATACGCTAAGTGGCAGGATTATGAAGAGGACAGTTGAAGCTATATTCTGCCAATGTAAAATTTTGCTATCTTGGATGCTTATGAAAAATAAGGCAACTAGTTCAGCAAAAACTTACAGCTCAACCTGTTCATAATTATAGAAGTCTTATTCCCCATTAGAACAATGAAAAGAACATAACTAACCACATGGATCCAGTTCAATATTCGACAACCTTCCTGGTGACTGTCAATCAACCAGTTTGGACAATTTTTTTTTTCCCGTAGAATTTTCCTTAATAGTTTTCCTCTTCATCTTTTTGTATAATTTGACAAAAATTAAATGTCAAAATAATCCAATTAAGCTGATTTCATCTGATTAGATAGATCCAACCCAATAGATAACAGGATCCTGAACTATTTACCAAACTAACATGTCATAAAATTACTAAGAATTATATACCAAACGGGCTGGAGCAGCCAAATAATCTGTAAGCTCAACTGTGTAGAAATTCCATTGTTACCAGGCCTGCACCGTTACAAGGTTGATGCTGGGGGAAGAATATTTCCTTACATTAATATCAAGAATCAAAAAGCTTCTATTTCTTCATAAGCCAATGACAAAAAATGCATGCATAAACACTTCATGATATAAATGATCTGGTTGTAGTCTATTTAACTTCTTTATAAGCCAACACAATTACACAACTGCACAGCTATGTGTACTGGTGTTTGTAAGGATCGAAAATCTTACCTCTTTAAAGATTTCACTATAAGAAGCCTCTTCGAATCCCTACACCAATCACAATTGAGTTTAGTTAAGGACAAAGCGTAAATGCAAGTGTCATCTATCGTGCACACAAACAAGAAAAGTGTTGGGGGTGAGGAGGGATAAAATGCAGACCATGTAAGTACAATGGGTGTTTAAAAAAATTTAAAACAAAAAACCCTATCAGAATTTTTGGTTTTGTCCTTTTTTGGTATTGGTTCTAAAAATCACAAAAATTCATTTTGGGTATCATTACTGGAATTCTTTATGCCAACCCAACTGATATATATGTAATTTTATTTTATAACCATAGCACTTATATCCTCAATAATTATCTCATGCATGGGATATACGCATCCTCCCTACAAAGTGAGAGGGAGGACAATATATCCCATTCATGAGTACCTTCTCCTATATTTCAGTGGTTCTGTCACCAGTATCCTAATCAAGAGTCCTTGGTTTGACCCCCCACACAGGTGCCGGCATAGACCTTATATATTAACATTCCAAAGACCTTAATCTTACTTCTCATTTCTCCTAGCATCACAACCCTTCCCCCCCCCCCCCCCCCCCCAGACCAAACATTAAGCCTCTCTCTCTCTCTCACACTCATATGAACGTCAAGGAAGTACAATGAGCCAAATTTCATATTAAATATTGTACAATGAGCCAACATGGACATTACTTCAAGTACGAAATCAGGGGTTTGAGAATTGTAATGATAGGTCTTGGGCTTCTGCTTCTCTATGGGATATTAGCTTTGGCTCAAAGGTAACATACATTACTCTGACTTTGCTGTACCCTCCCTCTCTCTCTCTCTCTCTCATTATTTTGTATCATGCTCAGGTTTTGACTCAATCTTTTTTCCCTATTTCAGTGGTAGTGGTGGCAGTTGATATGAGTGAAAACTATCTTCTTTCTAATTTATAGTAATCTAGGGTTTCAATGTTCAACGGATTGAATGATGAGTGATTTCTTTGATCCATTTGGTTGATAAGAAAATTAGAGGAAACCAGAAAACCATATCGAACCAACTGAAGTTCAGTCAGCCCGGTCTGGTTGTCCTTTCTAACAGTTCAATGTTGTTCCCAAATATTGCAAAACCGACAGCATTGGTTCAGTGCAAAAAATGCTCTCAACACCAAACCGATATCAACCCTAAGTACATGTGTACCAATTCATATGTAGGCAAGAGCAAGGGAAATTTTGTTCAAACGAATGGCCAGCATTGCATGAATGTGTAGATATAAATTAATAGCATGCTTCAGAGAGAGAGAGACCAATTTCCAGATGCTCCATTTGATTCCCCAATTTTAGCGCGGAAGATGTGTATCCCTAAGCTCTCAACTGCAAAGGCCATCATTAAAAAGACAGATTCCTTTCCAAGTCCTTTCCCACGACTATGCTAGCAAGAGAAAAATGATAAGATATAAGCTTGAGAACGATATTATAGTATAGGAAAGTAATTAAGCTTTTTCCCCTTTATTTAATAGGTAAAGGAGTTTATAAAGTTCACAGCCAATCCAAAAGAAAATTGAGCAAGATGAAGGTTTGCATTCATTTCAGTCAAAACATTCAAAATGGAGTGTCAATAATCAGACTATCCTAATGCACTGGCCACAGATTAATTGACAAATATATTTTAAAGCAGATGAGTTGTTAAATCACTAGTTGATGATCTGGTCTGGGTTAATGTAGAAGGGTCAATCCAAAACACAAATTTGAAGTGATGATATTTTGGAGCCAGCCAATGGCCCAAAAGGCTAATATAGCAAATTTTGCTTCCCCATCTATAGCTGTATCTGCTATGATCATAAGACTGGATCTAAATATACTTGGATGACATTTGTGTTTCCAAAACCTTGAGAATTTGACTTGCAAAGAAAAGATAATAACTACAATCATGATTATTAAATCTCTAACACAAATAGTGATAATCACTGAAGGGAAGTTAAGGACTATAAAAATGTCCTCACACCAACCTCCCTTAAGGAATTAAGAAACAGCACGCCCTCCAACTATTAGAGAACTGACATTCAACATTAAAACCAATGTTTGACCTAACTTTGTCAGGACATTAGATTTTTTTTTTTTTAGGGGGTGGGGGGACAAACTTGTCCTTGGTTAAAGTAAGGGTTCTATCTTACCCTTATTAATGAAATTACCATTTTGCCCTTCAATAATTGCAACCAATTATAAAATCACTAGCATCCTTGACATATGATAAAAGGGCTGAATTTGAGTTTCCTTTCTTTTCTTTGTTTCTTAAAATCATGATGACAGTGGAACATCTTTTTCTCTAGTGGGATTAAACATTTTAGGAATTACAAATTTAATAATGGGAACCATCATTGCAAGTGACACATCCTTACTTTTTATGAACATGTTGAAGTATTGGAAAAAGCTTCTCCATCTCTTTTATCTCTTCTTTCATGACGATATCTTCTTTTGTTTTAGCTTTAGCTTGTTATAGAAAAAAAATGTGTGGCTTGCTAAGATGTATTTGGCACAACAATAGTTAAATAGTAGCTGGTTTTTCAAATTATTTTTTCGCATTCGAGAGTTTCAAAACTTTCCGCCATTAAACTTTCAAATCGCTTGTTTTGACTCATCTTCAAGTTGTCTAGGCGCTTCAGCTAGCTTATTAGGTTCATTTGCTTGTTTTCCGGCTGTCTAGGATTTTTTGAATATTGTCTGACTCTTGAACTTGCCATTTAGAGTCTACTACTTGCTCCTCTAGCTGCTCTACCATTCTAGAAAGTTATTCTGATTTTTCAGCATCCTGTTGTGGCTTTCCAACTTCCTTTTGTGACACTTTAGCTGTTCTACCATTCTAGCAAGTCAATCCACTTGTATATTATCTCCCATGGTGTGGATACATCATGGCAAAACCTGCTCTAATACCAAACTGATGCAATACAAACATTTAAGTGGGCTTCGATACCAAATTGATACAGTATAGAGGACTTCATAGGCTCTGCTACCAATTTTGATGTAGAATCTTTTTGAATCACCACTGTTCTTGATGAGATCTTGAAGGTTTCTTGAATACACTTTGATGTCTAAGGGTTTAGGTAGGGTTAGACTTAGGTAATAAAAAGATTGGATTTTGAAGAAATTTGATGGCTTCATAGGGTTAAAACAATGAATAGAATTAAAAACAAAGAAAGATAAACCCTAGGCAATCACACACTCATAGCTTAAAATATATTGCTCGAATTTTATTAAATGCAAGAACTCTATGAGTCTTATTGACTACAACAAAGACTTTACACAAGCTATTTCTAAACCTTTTTCTAGTCGAAAGGAGACTTAAATATCCTATTACTACAAAGATTAGAACTCTAGATAACAAAGGAAACAAACCAAATATTAAAAAAAGAAGACTCAAAACTTTGAATAATACTCATGGTCCTTTCCTACAGCCAATGTCAGTGAGTTCCAGAAAATCTGAAAATTACCAGATTGCTCTCATTTTAGTTAAACTTAGTGTCTATTTGTGTCCAGCTTACTTGCTAGCTTTTAGCTTTTATGTACAGCTTATTAAAACCTTACTTTTTCTCACTTTTTCAAGATACAAGTATACTTTAACACACTTCCAGCAAAAAGCTAAATAAGCTAATGCCAAATGCACACTTATAATTAAGACCGAACCAACAACTTTTTAAGTGCATAGTGGGGTTGAAATAGAAGAGAGAGAATCCTAGGAGTAAGAATAGTTTAAGGGTTAGATTTAATCATAGTTCAGAGTAAAGTTAGTTTGAGTAGGAATCATTTTTTGAACCATTTTGCTTAAGTAAGTAATGGCGTCAGAGTGAAAGGACTTATCTATTAACTTCATCACAAACCTCGAGGGATTGAGTACTATTTTAAATAGTTTCAAGGCAGTGTCATTTCTTGAAACCTCAAGGGAGGTTGGTGTAATTATATTATTTATTCTATATAAATTCATCCCTCCCTTTTTTTCTGTAATAAGTATAAGAATAGGATGTGTGAATGAAGTTCATATAACCATATGTATATGAAATCCATATGCATAACCCCGAGCTCGTCACGAAAAACACACACACTAACTACATTTATATGAAGTTCATGCGTATAAGCACACTCCACTAGCTGCATTCCTCAATTCATTATATGCATGTGTTATATTCACAGCTTCCCTTTTGTAAAATTGAATATCAAGCAAAAACAATAAGGAAAATGAATGAAACCCAAATCCCAGCAAAGGCGGTGTTAATATGCATATAAATGAGATAAAAAATAATGAAAAGAGGCATTTGGCAATCACACAATCCACCACCACTAAATGAAAATCTGTTTATCATCAGAATTTGTGTTAACTTATGTTAATTGGTAAGTTACACACACCTGATGGGTCTTGAGCCCACAACCTCAGCCTCAACCTAAAACTTATATGTGGAGGAGGTGTCAGTAGAGCTAGAGCTAGAGCTCATTTGAAAGATTATCCCCAAAAGTAAGGGTAAGTGTACCTTTTGGGTTCAGCTATCATTATCTCAATCTCTGCCATATTGGGATCATCGAAGTTGTTCATGTATAAGTTCACATCACCGACCATGGCTGGAAAAGGGCATGCTGTCAATCCCTTATAATAGATTAATAGAGACTATCATGGAAACAAGCTACTTAGAATTCAAGTGAATTTTACTATATTTGTATGTGGGAAGCTAAATTAATTCTGTTTATTTAAAAAGACCTTGTATCCTGCAGATTTTTTTTTTTTTTCCCGACCGCAATTTTCTCAGCAAAAGAACTACGGGTAATTGATTAACTGACCTTCAACATGGGGATCTCCATGAACGAACTCTCCAACAACCATCTCCCTATCCAATACAATGAAAGTCTGCTCTGCAAAACCCACCTCCAATATTAGTTGGTGCCACAAGCAGATACATATATGCATGTACAATCAAAACTGAACAAACCCAACTGAAAAATTTAGAAAACCCATATCCAAAACCTTAATCATTCATCAAAAAATTGAGTCGGTGCACAGAAAGATCAAATATGACGCACACACAAAGGGGGAGAGAGAGAGAGAACTGTTAGGGTCTTGGGTCCAGGTGAGCTGCATCTGGAACTCCTGTTGAAGGGTGAGGGGCTCAGAGGCAGTGGCTTGAAGGAGAGCCGGGTCTTGAATCCACTCATGGTACTTTGGTACGTGTGCCTCCATGTACGGTACCATTATCACCTTCTTTCCTTCCAAACTCACTCTCTTTTTCTCCATTTTTTTTCTTGTTATCTAACACTCCCCCACACTGACTGCTCTCTCTCGCTGTCTAACTCTCTGTCTCCCACACAGATTGATCTGAACGCCAATCTTCACTCTTTTGCCGGCCAAATTGGCCATATACCATCAAATTTCGAAAATTTTTGCACGAAGACACTGTTTCAGAAATATACAGCAATTTACCGCATTTTTAACTACTCGAGTTTGGTGAACTCGAGTACGTGTTAAGTACTGTTCAAAGTAATACTCGAGTACGTGAAACTCGAGTACTGTGTTAAGTACTCGAGTTCACCAAACTCGGGTATTAGTCTGTTTGCCAATTTCTGGAAAATGCAATCTTTACGTCCCAGTTCTGGGGTTGTGGCTGCCCTTAGCTAAATTCACTGGTAGGTCCACTTGGCTAGAAGCTCATGCTCTCCCTCTCTCTCTCTCTCTCTCAATAAAAAAACAAAGAAAGAATATGTTTTTTTTTGTGGTTTTGGTTAGCCATCTAACTCAAATCATTAGAAACAGAATACAATGGCCCAATGGTTTCTTTAATCAGTTTGGTTTACCTTCTTCTTTTTGCTTTTTGAAGAAATTCACAATATTATATATATATATATATATATATATATAATTTTTTTTTCCCAATTGGTTGATTTTCTTCCCCCTACACCTCCCTTCATTATTATATTATATTATATTATGACATGCCTAAGGTTTTTTAATACTTACATGTGATCAAAATGGGTGGTATATGGAAAGGTTGGTTATAAAATCACCAGCATCATAACTCATTCAGTACCCAACTTATATGGTAACCTTGAGAACTCAGAGGTAGTATTATTTGGGCATTTTCATTTAATCCCAGTGTTAATTTGTATAATTATTTTTTCCAAAACAGTTCTATTTGTTTTAGAACTTAACATCCCTCCAAGCCAAATAGAAAATTTTATGAACTTGTTAAACTATCCAGTAATGCATAGGTCATCGCAATTTGCAAGTTGTTGCTCTTTACATAAAAAGATTCACCCCCATCCCCCAAAAAAAATAAAAGAGAGAAAATCTCCCCTGCCAGTAATAGTATAATGCATGGGAAGCAGTCATCACCCATGCTTTCCCATGCATTTCTGAATTTGGAGACTCCAACTTTCAACATGTAATCAGCTGCTACAACCTCCAGGTCCTCTAGCTGGTATTCATCTTCGACACCATCATCCTCTGTCTCACCAGTGGTTGGATCAACCTAACTATGATATGTTTGATATTATCAGTGTTTCAGGTGTCAGTACCCTGCCTTTCAATTGTGAGTCGGTGCAGCAAGTTTGATATTATCTACAGCATGACGTTACAACTGAATAGCTAGCACACGACGATGTCATGTTCATAGAGTTATTTTGATTAATTCATAAAAGTACACTAAATTGAATCAATCAACACCATCAAATTACTCTATATTAATGATGCCTTAAAACAGAAAGCTTTAACTTGAGAGCCCAAATCCGAAGCTTAAGAAAATAATTACAAAATATAACACAAGATATGTAACTAAAGAGCAAAATAACTCTTCAATGGACTTGAGATGAAGTTGATATCATACAAGAATCCTCAGTAAACTTGTCATCCATTTCCAATCGTTCTTTATCACTTTCAAACTTGCATCTCTTTTAAGCGTTTCCAATATTCCCAGTTCAGTCAAACTTTTCTATGGCACATAATCAGGTGCAAGTAGTTTTCACAAGTAGAAAGGGGCAAACTTTTGTGAATTTTCAGTTATAATTTGTAGACATACCGATATTAGTATGCCACACAGGCACATAAATAAGAAAATCTGTAGCAGGACCCCTAGAACAGCAACTGCTCGAACAACGCGAAGCTGCAATGACATAGTTATAGAGTTTGAATCATAATTTCACTAAAAGAGAAAGAAAATGAAGCAGGCCAAAGAACAGAATTTAACCTTCGTTATGGAGAACTCCAAGCCCAGTGCAAAAAGAAGAAAAACTACACCAAACTGGGCCACTGTTTCAACCTATGTGCATTCATCAGGGGAAAAAAGTAAGTGACCTGTAGAGACATCTGATAAAAAAAGAAAACCAAGATGAAATCTTGATTACCACCAGAGAGCATCTTGTGACAATAAGAGCATATGAGCCTAGCAAATAACTACATGGGCAAATCATCTTTATTTTCAGTTGCTATTATACAATGAAGGCCGCCATTTCATGCTTGATGATTTGTTTTTAAATTTTTGTGCCCTTGACTCCTTCATAGCAATGTAACAAAATGCATGATATTTAGTAAATTTCTGACATAGGCACATTGACACAAGACTTTATATTAGCAGTCTCAATGTGAATGCAACTCCTTCATTGTTAGGTTCCTTTGGTTATGTAAAAATGCATTAGTTCTAATTGGATGCAAAATATAAACCTTATAATGGTTTGATGACCATTCATATAAATACACTTTATAATTTACAATAGCTTGTGAGTTATAATTGACAATAGCTGGTGAGTTAATAGACTGAAACTTTCCATCAATACAAAATTTGAGTTGATAGATTGAAACTTTCTATCAATATAAATTTTGGAACCTAAAGGCTAGAAATTAAAATGGATCGAAGAGAAGATTTCTTGTTATGAAGATGATCTTCATTTTCTATAACATGGATGTCATTGCCCCCTATGCTACCAATGAACTTCTTAGTCATTGCCATGCTACCATGTATTTTTTTTCTCAATCACAAGTTACCAAATTATGTGAAAACAATACAGCTTACCAATTACAAACTAATAAAAATTTACACGTTTATATTCTAAGTTAAAATCCTTGCTAACACAATCTTATTTCCAAACAATGTTGAAGTAAGGAAAAAAAAAATCATCTTTCTTATTGGTGATAGAATTGTTGGGAGTAGAGAAGCTTTGTAAGCTAATTGGCATTTAAGTAAAACAATACACAAGTTCAATAATTTAAATATAAAGAGAAAGTCATCATCATCATAAGCATAATAATTTGAAGTTTTGAACTAGTGCAATCAAAGACACTTAGGGGGAACTAAAGCGTGCAATTGTGATTCTTTAGGCAATTCCTTTGATTTGTAGCAATGTTTAAGAACAAGTCAGAAGTTAGAACTTTTACGATGAGCATTAAAAAAATGGAAAAATTTTACATTTAAAAGGATGCCATGGTTCAAACTTAGCGTACCTAGTCCGCGAGACCACCACTCGTCGGTACCTCGTTCCGCTTAGGGCATGTTCTTCGGTTATGGCCCTCTTGGTCACACAACCCGCATTGCACCTTCCTCCCCCCCTCCTTCCATGGTGTGGTTCTCGGCCGTCTCCCGCCCTCGTCCATCTCATTCCTAATTCGTGTTGAGACAGGGCGACCTTTCTCTCGGATTAATCGAGGGTTAGGGAGGACCTTTCGAGTTTCTGTAGGATCTGGCCATGATAATCTATCTTTCAACACAGGGAAAACGGGAGCATAGCTCCGGAACAGTGCGTCCACGCTATAGCATGGGTCAATGTATTGCTCTGCATCATGTCGATACCTAATACAAACTGCAATGACATGTGAACATGGTATCTTGTACAGTTTCCATTTCTGACATGTGCAAGTCCTTTGCAACAGATTAACTCCATGTGTGTGATCCCCACGTCCAGCAGTCCCTGGATTATGCGATGTATCTACTTGATATGATTGTTGTTGCGCGCTCAATCTTGTCACCCTGTGATTCTCCGCCTTCGCCTTATTTCTCATGAAGATATTCAAGGCATATTTAGTCCATCTTTGACCCGATTTCAACTGCGCTATGCTCTTATTGCGACGATCATCAAAGTAAGCATTTAGTTTGAACCATGTGTATTTCACCATTGCCGTAATAGGCAGGCTACGAGCACCCTTTAGAACACCATTGAAGCACTCGGACACGTTTGTAGTCATCGCCCCATAACGGTAACCGTTGTCAAAAGTTAGAGCCCATTTCTCTTTGGGCACATCCTTCAGATATCAATGCGCATCCCGGTTGACATTCTCAATTGAATCGAAAGTGGCATTGAACTTTCGCTCCTGGGTAGCACTTGCTGCCCTCCATACTAGATTCTTTAAAGTTTCATTTTTCCATCTAGTGTTGACGTTACTGCATAGATGACGAAGGCAGTAACGATGTTCTGTCATGGGAGGCCGCAGGGAGACATCTCGATTAGTGTCTCTGAAGATAGCTTGTATCCCAGGGTGTCTGTCAGATATGACACACAGGTGTTTCTGGTCGGTAACATATGTTCTTATACAAGCCAAGAACCAACCCCAAGTCTCTGTGCTCTCGCTCTCAACAACGGCGAAGGCTAGTGGATAAATCTTATTATTAGCATCTGTCGCCATTGCAATCATCAATTTCCCTTTATATTTTCCATAGAGGTGGGTTGCATCAATGCTAATCACAGGCCTACACTGCTTGAACCCAGTAATACATGGTTGAAACGCCCAAAATACGGACTTGAATGTACAGGTTCCCCTTTCATAATTATCCTCCACTATTAACTTATACTGTGTACCCGGACTTGCATCAGTAAGTCCTGCCAAAAAACGCGGCAACTCTGCATAAGACTCCTTAAAATCCCCGTATATAGCTGCAACAGCCTTTTGTTTGGCATCCCATACCTTGTATATGAATTATGATGATTAAGTTAGAAATGAATACAAGTAATTATAGTTGAAGAAAACAAATCAAGACTTCTAAGGCTATAAGATGAAGATAATATTTCTTTATCTTTATTCCTCTTTTTGTTTTTCTATTTCAATTTCAATTTTCATAATATAAAAGTATTCACGGGTTTTGGGAAAAAATATCATGCATAAAACTTCACAGAAGACTGATGTCTCTACATTGTATTGAAAAAAGAATGCAAGTTAAAGAAATACCTTGTAGTGAGATACTTCGTGTTTTAAGTCTGCCAAAACAACGTGGCGTAAGTTCTTTATCTTATATGCAGGGTCTTCTCGTATATAGTGCTCAAGTACATATGCTAGGAACGCCGAATCAATCATTCGACCATCATGAGCATTCTGAATTTTGTCGCACGTGTGGTGGCCCTTGCATTTTGCGATCTTCTAGACATTGTCTCCCTTGCAACAAATTGCACGAACTAACCATGGACATGAATCATCCTCACAACTCACCATAAGCCTCTCTGAGTCTGAATGCTCTGTTTTGAAGCTGAAATTCTCTCGCAATGCGTACCAGGTCAACGCATGTCGCATTGCCAATTTAGTGGCGAATACCATCCCTTTAAGTGGCTGCTCCCCAGGCGTCCAACTTGATACTTCCGCTTGCATAACCGGTGATGGATCAAACATATTATCCCAAGTGTTTTTCGTGAACCATTCCGGCATAGGATCGAGACCGGGGCATGTGTCTCTATTCTCTTCTACAACCACATCTTCAATAGGATCAACATCCTCATGTTCACCCATGGTATCTAGGAACTCTTCGAAGTCATCCCTAGTAACATCAATATGGGTTGCATCATCACCAAGTCTGTAATGATCTTCATTTTCGGATGTGCCCCCATGCAACTCATCATGAGATAAATGCTCTCCTTCATGCACGTGTGGGGGCCCTTCCTCCTCCTCAGTTGAGTTCACACCGGCAAATGTCTGCCATGGTTCACTTCCATCCAAAGCAGTATGTTGTGAACCCTCTCCAACCTCTACTATGGTGGGCTCAACAGTGACATAGAGCTCTGAAGCAACGAATCCTTTCACCACCATTTGTTCAACAACTGCCCACATCATCTTCACTTCGGCGCCACTCGATAACTGTAGTGAATTGTAGACAACCTGGGTGCCTACAACCAGTTGAAGTGCTCGATACACGATGGAAATGTTATGCCTAGACTGGTCTAACCCCATTGCCTTCAATATTCTTCGTTTCACGTTCATAAGGCCTATCCCACGCTTCACCTTAACACATTTTTGCTTTTGGTTTGAGCCTTGGTATGACAACCCATGCAACTCATGATAATACATCTCTCCATCATAGTACACATAGAAAAAGTGAAAATCCATCACCGACCTGTTATTAACAATATAAAAGTTGTCATCATCTATAACCACATACATAAATTTGGCGTATGATAAAAACAATTTATATTCAAACTCAACCTCCTCAACTTTGTGTATAGACATATAAATAATTGAATCTCGATCATACAAAAAATTTATAGGCACATAGACATAATGTGCCCATATATATATATATATATATATATTTTTTTTTTTTTTAAAAGGTCAACCATACACATATAAAATAATAAAAGGTATATTATGTTTACCCCACTACGTGTATGTGTGTAACTTACAAAATAATCTTATGCATGCTCTCTATTTGCTATCATGATCAAGCTTGATTCTTTTATATTTGTGCTCAATCTGTTTTGACAACAAAGTTATATATATATATATATATATATATTATATATAACTATATAACCATTGCATGCTCTCTACTTGTATGGTCAAGCTGATATATATATAAATATTACATATGGAAAATATATATAATTGTATGGAACAAAATATATATATTTTGTTTTCCATATGTATATATATTTTCCATATTTATTATATATATATATATATATATATTTTTTTTTTTTTGTTTTCCATATGTAATATACACGGACCTTAAAATTGCAAAAAATGAATTACATGAATTCCACCTCATGTAAACACAATCTCATATAACCATATGTATATATTCCATATTTATATATATTTTCCATTTGTAATATTTATATATATTTTCCATATATATTTTATATATATATATATATATATATATTTCCATATGTTATCAGTTGTTTTTGTACACAGACCTTCAAATTGCAAAAAACTCATTACATGAATTCCACCTCATGTAAACATCTCATATAACCCACATGTAAACACAATATCATATAACCACATGTAAACACAAACGAACAAAGCATTTATATGACCTTTATCTACTGACAGGCAGGACCCAAACGATAATTGTTTGTCTTGGATGGAGACCGCACAGAGACTTGCATTTGCTTTCACCCGTTCTGACTCATCACATGATGGACTTGGACAGTGAAGACAGTGAAGACAGAAAACAGGTCCTCCCAGCTACTGAAAATAGCAGAAACAAAGAGAGGGTATTTAAGTTAAGCAGTACTCGAGTTCTATCAACTCGAGTACCATTCATTGTCCATTCAACACGGTAGTTGGCGTGCCAGTAAAAAGTAGGTTTGTAATAAGTACTAGGTACTCGAGCCCAACGACCTCGAGTACTGTTTGAAGTACCCGAGCCCACTGGACTCGAGTAAAAAAGAAAGAGTCCACATTTTTTTAAAAAATGCTTGCAATTGGTACCCGAGCCCAATGAGCTCGAGTACTGTTTGAAGTACCTAAGTGCACTGGACTCGAGTATGGTTCGTGTAAATTTTAAAGAAAGATTTAAAAAAAATTCTTGCTTGGTACCCGAGCCCAACGAGCTCAAGTACTGTTTGATGTATCTGAGCCCACTGGACTCGAGTATGGCTCGGTGTCTCCACATTTTTAAAAAAAATGCTTGCACTTGGTACCCGAGCCCAATGAGCTCGAGTACTGTTTGAAGTACCCGAGGCCAGTGAGCTCGAGTATGGCTCGGTAAGATTCCAATTTTTTAAAAAAACATTGCACTTGGTACCCGAGCCCAATGAGCTCGAGTACTATCTGAAGTACCCGAGCCCAATGAGCTCGAGTACTCTCTGAAGTACCCGAGCCCATTGGACTCGGGTATGGTGTGTCCAGGTTTTTTAAGAAAAAATCTTTTGCATTTGGTCCCCGAACTCGAGCCCACTGGACTCGAGTATGTCTCAGTGGTATTAAAAAAAGAGGGCATTTAAAAAAAAAAAAACAAATCAGTATGCCAATTCAGCTGAGAAAAGTGGTGGTGAATATTAATGCCACTATCCTAAACTGAATCTCAAGTCAGACTGAGAAAGCAACATAGAAAGCAAACTATCGAATTAAATACAAAGATTCCATTGTTTATACTTACAACAATAGAAAGGAAAGATTCAAACTTGGATTCAATAATTACAACAATAGAAAGGAAAGATTCAAACTTGGATTACAACAAATTATATCACTAAATTATAAAACTCTTATTTTGACAGTCTGCTGTATTCCTATAACAACTTAGGAATGTATTGTTTTACAATGTTTTTAGAAATGTAGTGATTGGTCGCTTCACTAGGATGGATGCAATCAAAAAATAAGTATTGTGAATCCCTCTCACATGTTGGAGTAATTGAATTACAAGAGGTTCCGGCCTCCACGTACCCGGTGCCACAGCACCCTTTCGAAGTTTCAACAAAGCCTGGTGGGCAACACACTCTATATTAGAAGTTGTCCATATGAAATACTAAACAAAATAGCTATATATATAAGTTTGCTCTCATGAGAAGAAGGCCAAGCACTGTAGCAACTCTAACCGTAAAATTTAGAATTACCAGTTCTGGGTTGGATCAACTTACCATACTTTTGTGGATTATTGATCATGTTTATCACCCGCTGATTGATATCTGCATAGGCAAATTTACTCCCCGGAAGAACTGCCTGTAATTTGGATAATAGATTCACCAGCTTATGATTATAACTTCAGGAATCTGCATTTATATGCTCTATGCATTTTCTATTTATTGGTTTCGGGTACTTCAAGGTTATCTGGATGGGCAAGCAGCCCATTGGAGGAAGACCAACTACCGTCATTTTACGGCATCCAAGGTCATATAGTTGCTGCAAGTTTACATGTCCAAGAAAGACAATATAATCAATATTTTTATATTGGTAGATAATCAACATTCAACCAAAAGTTAAGCTAGTGCATGTAAAATAAAATATCAAACCTACCTATTACACTACTGATATATAGGAAACAACAGCCAACACAAAACATGTCCTGCCCATACTGCTCATAGTGTTCCTTCCATTTTTCCATGCAGGCTTCAGGGACTTCAACATCAAAACATGGAAGTTTCCAAACTTCTGAATGGTGCACAGAAAACATATTACAATTCTTGTTACATGATGCTATCTGAATGGCACAAGAAAAGAAAGGAACTAACTTCTTTCAAAAGAATCCTCACCTTTCATGGACTGATCTTCTGTTTGATATTTTATTAACCGTATCAGAAATTAAACCCCACCCCCTCACTCTTTTCTGTAAAAAAGTAATGACAGATGTAAGTCATGTAAAAGAAATGATATGAAGATTAATCTGTGGCAAGCACTAATAGCCTGACAAGCTCTCATTACTTTATGGTTCTAACTTAATAGAAGACAAGCTCCCAACTTTATAATATTTTAAGTTTTAAACAGTAGAAACCTTGCTAAAACTAAAAGTTCAAATTATCAGTCTCAATGTTGTCAACAATTATGGATTAGAAATAGTTGCACTCATCAATGTAACATGCACAGTCCCAGAGATGTTGATGCTTACTGGATGCATAAATCATCTCAATTAGTACATAGTTTGTACATAGTACATAAAATAACAAGGCAAATCACCATTGTTTTTAATCTACGAAAATTCCAAAAAAGGAATCTGAAAAGTACGGATAAAATCTTCAACCAATTCCATCAATAAACCATAATTTAAACATTTACTATTATTAAGCATTTAAAGAATAGTAAAATGGGATGAACCTCTGGGTCTCTGACATTATGATAGAAGGGAGATGCAGTGTGGAAAACCCCATCACAGCCCTCAATAGCAGAATCAAAAGAACCTTGTCATCATATTCCATGCACAGGGCCCAGCTCGACAAAAACACGTTTTGACTTCACCATTTGTTTTGACTTCGTCACACCACTTAAAGAACTTACATTTGGTACCCTGTTAAAAACGTGACAAACAAAAAGAACATTAACAGAAATGGAGGAGTAGTAGCAGTAGCAACAGAGCTTGAACCATGGAACTCGGTTTCAGACATCATGAATTTTTTGAATTTCGATTATGAGAAAACGAAATGAACATGAAAAGAAGGTTGAAAGCAGGAGGCAGAACTCACTCCTCACTCGTCAGCTTATTACCAGTGTCTTTTTTTCTCTCTCTTTTAACCAGAGGAATCGGCCACGGTCCGGTCCAAATGCAATACAGTAAGTAAATGTGATAATTTGGCCAAAATGGCCTTTTACCATTAATTTTCGAAAAATTTGGCAAAGAAACACTGTTTTCCACATCTCCATCGTCTCCCATGTGCGTCATGACATTTAATGACCCTCTCAATCTCTCAATTTCCAATTCCAGTGCTTGTTTTGCATCCAGTTGCTTTTGTAATTGAATTATTCTCTTATGGAGTTCCTCCTTTTGCCTCTGTGTAAGAAACCAATTGTAAAGTATATAACTAATCTATCTTTATCCAAAATGACAAGGAAATGTTTATGTTATCCTTTAAGCACTTAGAAACAACTCACAAACCTGAATCTTCAGCCAGTTTCAATCCATTCACATCAGCCTTTTCTTGCTCCAATGAGGCCAATTGCAAAAAACTATTTCTTATAGCATTCTGAAATAATAACAAAAACAGCTCTGTTGTCTTGCAAACATGAAACTATAATCATAAAAAGAACACTTCAACTGATGCTGCAACTAGTCGAATTGAATTTTTCATTTCTTTATTTAGATAAGTAACAACTAGTTGAATAAATTAAAGCAGATAACTTTGTTCTTCCCCTTTTAGAGCAACTTAATATGGTAGACAACAGTTTTGCTGACAAAATGAAGGAGAGTGTAATATAGTTGTGCAACTGAAAAATAACTTACATAAGTTATTCTTGCCTATCGAAAATCATTCCCGTTTTCTTCTCCTCACTGGTTCCTTGACTGGTCTCACCTTGCCTGAAAATAATACAAGCAAATACTAATATGCAAATCATTTAACTATAAAGAGATGTATATGTAATCGGTATTGAATCGAAGTATCGTACCATGTCCAGTCCCACAATCAGGAGGATGTGTCCGTGTCCGTTGCGGCCTTCGCGGCCGATCCTGAATGTGTGAAGCCTCTGGTGGGGGGGCGGGTATCTGTGTCTGGATGAACTCAGGGGGGACAGCACCAGGGGTGGGTTGCCTAGGGGTGGGCATGAATCTCATCTCATCTCTACCATGTACATCTGCGGGGGCAGTGCCGGTGGGCAATGGAGATGTAGTAGGGGATGTGGGTAGGCAGGTATCACCGCTCCTCATGGATGGGGACCGAGATGGGCAAACCTATGGGATGGACCTGCATCATCGTGCGCCATGGAGCCCATGTCATAACCAATGTCCAAACACATCTCATCTGCTGTGTCACTTGCTTCCTCCATGGTGTGGTCATGCACAGGTGTCTGACGCCGACCAGATGTGGGCACGGGTGTCTGACGCCGACCAGGTGTCTGACGCCGAGCAGGTGTTTGACGTCGAGTAGGTGTGGGTACGGGTGTCTGACGCCGACTAGATGTGGGACGCTGACTAGATTGACGGCCTCCTTGCCGTTGACGTCTACCTGCTTGCCGACCATGCCCTACAGCCGGTTCACTTGTGTTGCCCGCAGTGCGTGCATCGTCCAATGTCAACCGACCGAGCTCTTCAACAGCTCGTAAGGCATTAATACAGTCGTTGTAGATCTCAGACCCTGGTTCGCACTTCTCCATAATTCTCAACTGTGATTCAACCTATCACAAGTATACAAGAATATTGTTAGTAGGTTGAACTAAACTATGCGAAGCGAGGTACATTTATAACAGAACAGTGTTTGTAAACTTACCAAAGTGTCCCAGTACGAAGTCTCTCTCGTAATATGGCGAATAGTGCGAGGACGAAACCACACCATATAATCGTCATTGTAGCTCATCTCCCCATGAAAGGGCGGTGCATCGGCAATTGTGGCATGCGCTGCCCATTTAGCAATATGTGTTCTATGTTCAGCAGCCCAGTTTTTTTCGTGCTTGCCCTGAAGTGTTATCTTGTGAAGTTCAGTTGAAGTATCGACATTGATCAGTACGTCTTGCTTCATCCCAAACTGTCGGAGAACACGTTCTGGGTGATGGCCTTCAACCACCCAAAAATGTATGAGCGGCACGATAGACCTCCATATGCGTTGGCCTGCCGTACAATATGCGGGCAGGGAACCCAAATAATTTCTGTAAGGCTCCCAGACAATCTGCAATGATCCAACAGATGTAAACAACCATATTAACAATATAATTAGAAAAAATGTGTAACGGATGTAAACAATACATGACAACAATGTTTAACTCTGAGATAAAAATTTTTATTCATTCCCACTTGTAAGTACGACAACTACATGCCAAAGCGATTCCCACTTGTATTTCACGATACCTGATTTGGCCGTAGTGAAGTGAGCGACAAACGATAGGCGCGTAGGACGTGCATTGGATGTTCAGTTGTTATCTTAGCCCCTTTCCATCTACCAAACAACACAGACATAACCTTCATATTAGTTACTTACATAATTCCCATACGAAAAAGATAATACAAAAATGTAAAACGGTAACTATCTAAGATCCTACATACTTGATAGCAAGTGGACCTAGGGGCAGTGCCTGGTGTGGATGCCTCATCACAGGACATATGTATGGAAACCTCTCCCATGCCCACAACTGCACCAATAGCACGGCACCGCCAATCTGCTTGGCTTCCTTCTCTGATGCCTTACAGAGGTGTCTATATAGCCAACTTAGTGCTGCACTACCCCAACTATATCTCTTTCCATTGCTAATTGGATTGAAAAATTGCAAATACATAACTGAGTGCCGTTCGCCAGACTTGTCCATAAACAATATACCAGCCAACATCTCCAGTATGTAAAACCGAGCATACTGCTGCACAAGCTCCTCACTGGCATCAGCCGGGAGAGGGTTCCTAAACCGATCCTCAAGCCATTTGGCTTTTATCCTCGGCCCTTCCATCACTCCAGTGTTCTTAACTCCACCAAGACCTCTCAGCGGCCTATGTCCTAGCAAGTTCGAACATAGGTCACTCCAATCATCCATATGGGTATATCCCACCACCGGTAACCCATCTACAGGTACCCCCATTATAACCTCTATGTCTTGCAGCGTGATGGTCATCTCACCGAGGGGCAAGTGGAATGAGTGCGTCTCCGGCCGCCATCTCTCCACCAAAGCCGTGATCAAGCTATGGTCAATGTCTATATTTGGGACCCGAAGTAGTCCATCTAATCCTGCATCCGTGATATGAGCGGCGATACGTGGGTCTAACCCACCTTCAAACAGACCTTCAAGCAAACCTTTGTCTCAATGCCGACAAGTCAGTACACTTGGCACTTCTTGCAAACAGAGCAACTTAGTATTAATAATAGCATTCACTAAGCACATAATAATTACGCTTCAAACTTAAATGCCAAAAATCTGTCTACTACATATATTGACAACGATGTTGGACAAATGCATACCTCGCCTGCCAAAGGAGCATCCCAAAGCAAACTTGAACGATGCACATCCTGCCTCGTCAAGACATCCTGTATAGAGGGTCCGGGTCCCGCTCTATGTGGGTCCATATCTGGCATAAATTAAAGATGATTAATGGCCCATTAGGTCAAATACAAAGCATATTTTGTTTGAAAATACAAAGACTAGCTCCACTAATTTTGAAGTTGCATATTTTATGTCGTCGGTAGTAAGCAAAACTTTCTTGTCTTTATTTGAAAATAATATTCCAACTGACCAAAGTTGTGACTGAGGATCAATATAATAAAATCAAGCAAGGTGCTGCAGCCAGGAGATCTTGTTAAATCTTTAGCAAGAAACTCACATTAGAAATTTTCTATTACAATATTATGAAGGGTGCTGCAGCATGACTTATTATACACAACTGCAACCCTATATTTAAGGGATGAATTTTGCTCTCAAAACAATCTTACATATTAATATTCTTCAGATTTTAATAGCCATCTATGAAATACATAAATTTCAATTTTATCCATCTTAAAATTGCAATACTTTCAATAATTCAATTAATGTAGAATCAAATATAACTACTTCTACAGGTAAAAATAAATAAATTGATTTGTATTATGGCACTATGCATCGAACTTATATAATAATAAGCAAGAGCCATTCTATCTTACACTTGAGTTTGTGCACTAAGATGCAAAAGTTGTGGAAAAGTCATGTTCAGGCATAATGTTATGAATTGGAATCCCAAATCTAGAAATAGTGAGTTGTAAGCAAGTTCCATGACTATTGCGAGCTTAACGGTCATCAAGCAAGGTGTTACAAAGATTTTCACACTATGCTTTACACACCAATGACATATTTACATCATACATTCAGCAATCATAACTCTACTGACATCTGTCAGGGACAACAACCAAACAAAAGGGCTTGTTTCAGTGTGAATTCTTTAGTTTCAGTGTGAATTCTTTAGATTAGGCTAAAGTAAAATTCTATCTTGTAAAAAAAAAAAAAAAAGTTTCTCTAAAGATGGATTGGAAAGCAGCACAGTACAGTCAGTTCAGTTAGCTCATCTCATTATTATTGTTTTTTGCTTTTAAGATGAGATATGAATGAGGGGATCCTTTTTTTTTTTTTTTTTAGTCAAATAGAAAAGTATTAAATAATGTCAGCCAAAGATAGGGATGAAAATTCGAAGAAAAAGCAGGGAATCTACTTTGCAAAATCTTTTGCAAGCCTTTACCAACAAGGAATTGCTACATATTGGTAATCTTGCTAGAGAGCTTTAGTCTTTAGACCAACACTGGAATTCATTTTTTAGCATTAAAGTTTTTTAATGCCTTGTTCTAACTTATAATAAAAGTAATGTTTTGTTCAAATCCTCTCCCCATAGTAATTATGGATTTATCAGGAAAAAAAGAGAGAGCAAGTTAATAATAACCATAATTGTTTGAATTGAATGTCTTTATTAAAAATTCCAAGCAATGTTGTTGAGTTATAAAACTCCTAGCAAAAGCCTTAAGTTCTTTTTGATACATGCACTTGAATTTCAATCTATGACACTTGCTCTATTATGCTTGATCTTTATTATTAAGTTAAGGCGATAATGGATTTTTGGTATAGACGGGATTCAAATCTGAGTTCTCTTATTTGATGACACTAGACTTTCTATGGCAAAACTTGACAAACAGACAATCTAGCTTGATTACTTGATTGAGTAATTAACCACTGCCATTTCCGTGCATTTTGGTGGAAAAGAAGGCTAGTGCTTAGCTCTTACGACAAGAAAATTAGGCTGAAATTTTCCCTAATGAATCTTACAATAATGTCACAGTTCAATGCTATTGCTTGTGGGGCTTGTAGTCCTCTTAGTTGGCATTGCATGTGGGGCTAATGGTTCTAACTTTGGTTGGTTTGACGAGTTTTCAGTTTTGGACTCTGGATATATATGTGCATACAAATTGGTCGGTACCAAAGGTATTTCACGTTTTTGCTCCATTCGCTTCACTAGAAAACCTCTATTTTTGGTTATGAAGCATATCATTTTGTCAAAAAAATAAAGCAAGACTCTGCATATTTTATCAACTGCCCGTCAATACCAAACTTCTCAAGTGGTCTTTCGTTTTTAAATATGTTTTTATTTTTTATTTTTATTTTTTTTATAACCTCGTTTATATATATATATATATAACCCCATAAAATCCAAATCCAAGTCCACTATTTTTTATCAACCCGCTGTTAAACTATACTTCTCAAAAAATATACATATACTTCTCGACTTGTCTGTCATCTCTGAATTTGTCAAACCAAAAATTATAATTAAAAAAAATAAAAAAATCTAACCCTATGAAATCTTAATCCGCTGTATAGCTTGCACCCAAAACATGGATGAATTCTTTAGTTTCAGTGTGACACCTAACAACATCAAAGGCACACCTAACAATCCTATAGAATACTTGACAACTATTTCTTGAAAATTAAGCTATTTTTTTCAACCCATTATAGCAAACTTCACAGTTTTTAATCCACATTTCTATTATACTCATGATACATGATAATGCATCATATATGCAAGTCATAGAACCAATACATTTAGCATTTAGGCCTTTCTGATGATGTTCCTTCTTTCTTCCAGCAAGTTTTAGTCCCTCTATGTTAGGTTGTAGAAACAAAATCAAGTCCTAGACACTAAATTTGCATTACAAACCCGCAACAAAGTTTACAGAAATAGAAAATAAAGACAAACCCAAAACAAATCATTGAAAAATACTATGAAACAAAACGCACAAACAATTGAACAAAACCCCAACAAAACCCACAATAAATCAAATGAAACCCAAGCAAACCCACAAAAAAAAAATTCAAATGAAACCCACATCCCATCCCAGAGCCTATATGGATTCAGATTTAGTAGAAATAGAGGATTAGAGAGGTCAACGAAGTTAGAGTGACGAACCTGTGTTGCCGTGAGAAATGGAGAAAGAAGAAGAGCTTGTGGTGCCGAAGAAGAGAGCGAGAACGAGACTGAGAGGGAGATTGACTGCGTGTGGGAGATGATAGCGAGACTGAGAGGGAGATAGCGAGACTGAGAGCGAGAGGTCGCCGGCGAAGTCTTCTGCCGCCGACGGGTTTTCTGCCGGCGATGGTGTGAGGGTTTGGGCTTTAGGTGTGAAGGAGAGTGAGTGTGTGAGTGAGAGTGTGTTCTGGTGAGTGAGAGTGAGAAGTGAAAGTGAGAAGTGAGAGTAGCAAATAAGACTGAGTGTAGGAGGGGATTCGCACAGTACTCGAGCTCAGGAAGCTCGAGTACTGTTTGGAAATTTAAACCCAGACATACTCGAGTTCAATGGACTCGGGTACACAGTACTTGAGCTCAGGAAGCTCGAGTACTGCTTGAAATTAAAAAACCCCAATTGCCATGTCAGCGTGCCACGGTGGAAGCATAAAATGAAGTACTCGAGTTCACCAAACTTGAGTACTTAAAAAAGTGGTATATTCCTGTTTATTTTCGAAACAGTGTTTCTTTGCCAAATTTTTCGAAAATTAATGGTAAAAGGCCATTTTGGCCCTCTTTTGCCTCTTCGCTACTATTTTGTTCTCCCCAAAACGACTGCCGTTTCAGAGCGACGCTACCTTTTTAACACTTTCTTTTTCTTTTTCTTATTTAAATACAGGAGTTTGGAACTAACCAACTTAAGGGTCCTTTTACTACTCAAAAAAAAAAAAAAAAAAAAAAAAAAAAAAAAAAAAACTTAAAGAGTCCTTTTAGTACCGTTGTTCCAGTAACATTTTTTAAGTGTTATCGAAATGCATATGAGTGAAAAAGTGTCGTAAAAATATATGTTGTGTTATTTAAACAATATAACCAAACAGCCCCTAAGTCTTTAGTCACGATGAGAAAGAAGAGATAAATGAGTAACGGTTTAGGTTCAAAGTTAGGTTTATGACCAAGTTTGTCACTTTTAAAAAGGCTGGCATCAGTTCAAACTGCAAAGGTATTAATTGTATTTTACCCTTTTTTTTTTTTTTTTTTTTTACTTTGGCTATGTTTGGTTTGACACAAAATATTTTTGGACCAAAAAATAATTTCAAATGAAAATATTTTCAAGTATTTGGTTGCATTCTAACAAATATTCCAAAAAATATTTTCAAGTATTTGATTGTGTTTAGGAAAATGCTTTGGAAAACCGGCGGTCGACAACCAATGGTGGCAAAGGTTTGGACCGATGTCAGCCAAATCCAAAACTAATCAACTTGGTCCCAAATCACAATGAGGGAGATGAGAAAAATAAGTAACGATTTAGGATCCAAGTTGGGTTTAGGACTAAGTTTGTCAAATTTAAAAAGTTTTGGACTTAATTAGCATCAGTTAAAATCTCAAGGGTGTTAACTGTATTTTATCCTCTTTTTTTTACTCTAGCTATGTTTGGTTTGACAGAAAATATTTTCAGACCACAAACTAATTTCAAGTGAAATATTTTCAAGTATTTGGTTGTGTTCCAACAAATATTCCTGAAAATATTTTCAAGTATTTGGTTGTGTTGAGGAAAATGCTACGGAAAACCGACGACCAACGACCAATGGGGGTGGAGACTCGCAACCAGTGGTGGCGGAGACTAGCAATAGCGGTGGTTGGCAAGTTGAGATTGGAGACGTTAATTAGTAGGGGTAGCGATTGGGTGGCTGACAGTGGTGGGTAGAAGTTTTGTTGATGAGTTTTGGGTGATGTGGAAAAAGTTTTATAAAATATAAAAGTGTATATCAATTTCCGTCATAAATGCAATTATTTTACAATCAACCGGATTGACCAACATTTTCAGTCGCCCCAAACACCCACAAATGCGTAAAATATTTTCCCGTAAGCAATTTTCGTCAAACCAAACACTTTTCAAACTTTAGAAAAATTATTATAGAACAAAGTTTGCCTACAAACTTTGTAGGCAATGGATACAAAGTCCCACTAAAAAATTATCATATTATCATATTTTAAAAATCTACTCGTTGGATTGCATGTTATTTATGTTCTCAACATGTAGGTCCAATTTCGTTCAAATCAGATATTATTTATAATTTGATCCATAAACTTATTTTTATACATAATTTAAGGATCTATTTGGAATCTACTTATTTTGTTGAAATTGAAAACTTTTTGCTGAAAGTACTATAGATAAAGGTAAAAGCTAGCTGAAATAGTACAGTGGAACTTATGAATAGTACCAAAAAGTGCAGTGGGGCCCATGAATAGTAGTAAAAATAAGCTGAATAGCAAAATAAGCTGGCTTTTTAATTTTGAGCCAAACGCACTCTAAGACTAAAAACTTGAAAACTAAACATTTGATTAATGACATAGATATAGATTTTTTATTTTCTTGAAATTTTACAAGCATGGAAGATTTAATAAGAAAGTGCAATCTAATAATGGATTTGTCAAAATTTACATCTTATAATATATATATATATATATATATATATATATATATATATAAAAGGAGTGTTTGTAACCATTGGTTTGTAGGCCAACTTATTTCGTTATTTTATGAAACTCTTTTACGAGCACTCCGCCTTTTGGATAAAAAAAAAAAAAAATCCAATAAACTATTTTCATCCTCAACTATTTAACACATTGATGTGAGCATAGTTGTTTGTATTGTACGATACGTGATACATATCATGTATTGTGCGATACATATCATATCGTGCGTAAAAAGTTTAGTATCATATCAATGTATTGTAAGTGCTCATGAATTGTATCATATCGTAAAATCATATGTATTATACAATACATAGATAAATGCTTTTAAATGAGATTTTTTGTTAAATTTTGTACTTTTATTGGATTCTAACAAGGATTTTTTTTTTTTTTTTTTTTTTTTTGAGAATAGATTTTAACAATTTGTTAAACTTGTTTTTAACACAATTATTAGGTTACTTAATTTATCCTAATAAAATAACATATTCATAAGTTTTGTTTTTCTCTTTTTCTTCTACAAAATTTGGACTACATAGTATACACTTACACTTCACTTTAATATTTACAGATTTATTTTCTATTCTATGAATAGATATTAATTGAAAATATAATTATTTTTTATTTATTATTTATTTTTCATTATTATTATATGTCCAAGAAACTAGAATGCCAAGAAAAAATATTTTTTAAAAAATTATTAAAATAAAAAGAACAAGAAGAGATAATAAATGCTAATGACGATGAAGAAAATTTTAGTGAAGAAATAAGTTTGCAAGATGATAAAAATGATGATAGTATTGACTTAAATAGGGTTGATTAGGCAATATGATGAATATAAATTATTATTTTTAGGTCATTTGTAAATATTATCACTTTTGAATTTAACTAATTTGAATGTGTACGTTATAAACACATACTAGTTTGATTTATTTAGTTAGCTTATTAAATATTATTACATAAGAGATGAATAAATTAGTCATTAATTGAATATATTCAAAATTTATAATGAATATGCCTTTTATATATGTATATCTATAATTTTTTAATAAATTTTATTAAATGTTTTTGTACCTTAAGATACACGATATAATTGCCACTATTTTTTATTTTTATTTTTAAATCACACTCTAACACATTCATCTCATTAGACCTCACCACAATACAAATATAAAACCATGGTGGGATTTTTTTCTGTGAAAAAAATTGGAGGCAATAGACTTTCTAATTTGCTATTGACAAGTCCCAAAATGATGCCGTTTTTTAATAGGAAAAATATTTTAATAATTTTAGGAAAACAAAATAAGTATAAACTATTCTTCATCTCCAGCAAAGTGACCAACCAAAACCTAAGTAATCCATGAATCTAGAATCTTCTCTATTTCATTTTTATATAGAATTTGAAGGTCATGATTCATTTGAAAAAATCAAGAGCTTGGAATATGACAATTCATTTAAAAGCCTTTAACTTGACTAATAGAAAATTTAACAAAACTAGCTTTAACTCAATTTAAAAAAAAAAAAAAAAAAAAAAAAAAAAAAACAACAACAACAACAAAAAAGACAAAGAGAGAAACATATGGCTCACACTGAGGAGGGGACAAATTAATATATCAAATGAGTTATTGTTAGGGATGCAAGATTTTATAGCACAAAACCGCAGCTCTATTTCTATATGCACTCCTCTTTGGCCACCCCATAAACAAAGCAATAGCGAAATTTCAATCATGCCTTTGTTTAGATTATATGGATGGATTTAGCATTGAAGGAATAATATGTGAAATGTAGGATTGTTAATGTTTGGCTTCGGTAAAGATGTAATAGAATTCAAACGTGGGCAAAGTTGAATATTGATATATTTTTTTTTTTGGTGAAACTCTAGTAGTCTTGTGTTTGGTAAAAATATTTGATTTCGATAGGTGACATGTAGGATTGTTGATTTTTGGGTTGGGTTAAAGTATTAAAGGAATCAAATTAAAAATTAATTCATATGTTCTTCTTTATTTTATTTTTTGGAATATTTCTTATCAAATCAATTTTTTTATCTCCGCATCTTAAAAATTATTTCATATATCTTACATGTATAATTCTTATCAAACTATATACAATACCATGTTTTGTAGCATTATAAATTTTGTTTTCTTGGTAAAATCATTTCTTTTAAAAATAAATAAATAAATGACAGATAAAAATTATAATTTATATTCAGTTTTTTGTTAGGGATGAATATCTCAATATGAGTACTTGTTCCTCCTAATGTGTCCATGCAATTTACACCATCAAATTTGATGGATAGAGTTTGAATCAAATTAATGATATTATATTTGATTTTTATAATGAGTATGATAGAAAAGCAGGTTTTATTTAAGTACTTATTAGTAGTAGAAAAAGAGTACTTAAATAAATTTTAAAAGACCAAAATATTTACTTCAAGGAGATTTGTGTGCGCAATTTCGATACATAGACAAGTGAGATCATAACATAAAGAAGACTCATGCATAAAGAATGGTTGTGAAGCACAAATGCATGGACGGAGCTATGGTTGGACTTGGAGGGGCAATTGCAACACCACCCCCCCCCCCCCCCCCAAAATTATTATTATATAATGGGTGCTAATTTTAGCCATTTTTTTTTAGAAAATTACATTTTTGCCCCCTTAAATATATTATTGATTCTTTTAAGAGTATTGTTATAGTCACAAATTTTTCTATAACATTTTTACAAACTGTTAAGGTAGCAAATTTTTATTAGTTTGCATTTGGGCTCATCACTTACATTATCAACAAATTGTAAAGAAATTTGTAGTTCAAACATTTTCCTCATTTTAAAGACCATTAAAAAATTTATAAGGGTAAAATCTAAAAAAGAAATATACAAGCCCAAAAAAATTAGTACAACAACAAAAATTACTAATAGTAAAACTAAAAAAAAAAAAAAAAATTAAGCCTAGTCAACCAATTTTACCTAAATCAAACAATCTGATCATTTAAAAAGTTTTAAACAACTAGCAGCTAAGCGATTAAGTAACAACAAATTCGGAGGCCGAAGTCATTGCACACAACCAACAACGAAGCCGCTCCCCCTAACTCTAAGTTCTGACTCCGTCCCTGCACAAATGAATTTATTGATGAGTATATCCACCATCTTTATCTCCTAAATACTATACCCATGATGCCATCACAACGAAGGATGTCTACAACTCAATCTATTGATATTGATTTGTCATATGAATCATGATTAAGACTAAATGAGTCTAATCAGCTTATTAGAGCATTCACATCTAGTCTTCCATATGCCATATGTTGCTATTAGGGGTGGCAATTTTTATCCATATCCATGAACCCGCTCATTAACCACTTTATTTGGATAAGTCTTAACCCAACACATTTGAATATTTGGTTAAATGGGTAAAGACCCATTTGGTTATTTAATTAGATGGGTCTAAATAGATAAATCCACTTATAACCACTAAACCCATCTAAAATTTAAATTTAAATAAACCCATAAAAACCCAATAAACCCTTCTAAAATCAAACACACTTTACCACCTACTCTTCGACATTTCCTACGATTTCTCATCATCCAAACAGACTCGTAACAAACACAAAACCAAAAATAGCACACGATCACATTCTCGGCAACCAAACAAACACTACAGAACATAGCCGATGACCTTGAAAATCAGAAAATCACTCATCCAAACTAATAACAAAATATTAAAAAAGCAAAAAAAAAAAAAAAATCCAAATCTTTCTTTTGTTAGGACGGATACTAAGGACGTGGACGATCTTCACGAAGTAGTGAAGGTAAACGACGAGGGCGGTGCCGTGACCAGCGGCAGTGAAGGAGCCGACGAACATGAGCGCCCAGTCGAGGTTGTCAGCGCAAGCGAAGAGCCTGGAGAAAGGCACGGGGGCCGGAGGCGGCTCGATCTCCTCGGGCTCGTCGATCTCGTCCTGCTCAGAGAATCGGACGGTTGCCATCCTTGAACTCAAAGATCGGCCTCGATCTCCTCGGGCTTGATGATCTTGTCCTTCTTAGAGAATCGGACCGTCACCATCCTTGAACTCAGAGATCGGCTCGATCTGCTTGAGCTGCTATGCCGCCAAGTCCGCACTCTGGTCGAGGTATGGCGACGGCGAGCTCAAATCCCTTTCTTTTTGTTTCAGGCGAGCTACACGTCTTCATGTTTTCTTCTTTTTATTAAAAATTTATGCTTTGTTTGGATTCCAAGAAAGTTAGGAGAGAAAGGAAAGTTTAAATGAGTTAGAAAGTGTTTCAAAGCTAATGCGTTAGTGGCAATATTAAAATTAAATGGGTTAAATGGGCGGGTTACTAATTAAATGGGTTGGGCGGGTAATAGATAATTAATTTATATATAAACGGGTCATAAATGGATAAATGAGTAATTATACACCCAACCCATTTATGACCCAACCCGCCCATTTGCCACCCCTAGTTGCTATATTTCAGTATCAAGGCACAAAAATGATGCATTACTCAGACTCGTAAATCTAAAAAATTTACAATTTTGCTACAGTGCACTCTTACTTATAGAAATTACTATAGACTATTGTATCTTGTTTTTTAATCACTTTTATTATCTCTCTCCTCTGTCTTCTCTCTGGTCTGATGGTCTCATTTTCTTTCTTAACTCTCTCTTTCCTCATCTCTGATCTCTGATCTCCCCTTCTCTCACTCTCTGACTCGCTATCTTCTCCCTCATTCTTCTGGCGCCGTTATTGGTCGAAGCATGCTCTGATGAAGGCGTGAGCTTGACTTTTGAGACAAGCAGCCACTGGATGAGCGAGAAAGTGATTCCGACGATGCTGAGATCTCTTTTCAGCTCTCATTCCTTCAGTCCTCAACCGAGATCTCCTTCACTCCTCACTCCCTCTCTCACGGTGGTGGTGGTGTTTTTTTGGGTGATTTTTTGTAGCGAGATCGGCGTGGTCAAGGGTTGTTGTGGTTTTGGTTGTGAGATCGGTGTGGGTATGGTGGTTTGCTGTAGCGTGTTCGTGGGTTTGCTAATCATATTTGGTCATGGGTGGTGATTGGTTTGCTTGCTAATCGATTTTGGTGATGGGTTTTAGCCGTGGAGGTCCAAATGGTCATGGGTTTGGTTGAGTTAATTTGGGTATGGGTGGTGTTTGTGTTGTTGATGGTGGGGATTGTGGTTATGGTTTACGAGTTGCGGTGGTGGATTATTATTATTTCTTTGGTGGTGTGGTTATGGTTGGGGTTGTGACTAATGTGGTGATGCTGGTGGGTGATTGATGGTGGTGGAGGTGGGGGTTGCCTTGTTGGTAATGTGCGGTGGGTTTTTTTGTATTTGCTGTTCGTGGTGGTGGAGGGTTTCCGTGGTGGTGGGGATGGGTGATTGATGTGGTGGTGTGTTTTTGTGGTGGTTATATTGTTGTGTTGTTGTAAAGTGGTTCTGGCATGGTGTTGGCATGGTGGTGGCATGGTGATGGTGGTGGTGTTGTTGTGGTTGTTGGTTACTTATGGCCTGTTTGGAAGTTTAGAGAGGGAGGAGAGTAGAGGGGAGTAGAGGGGAGGAGAGTAGTGGGGAGGAGAGTAGAGGGGAATGATTTCTCTCCACCTTGTTTGGATGTTTTTAAAATTAGTAAGGGAGAAAGGAGTAATTAGCCCTTCCCCTTGTTTGGATGTTTTAAAAATTAGGATGGAGAGGAGAGGAAATGATTAAAATAGACAAATTTACCCCTATTTGAAAATGAACTTGCAACATTGGTCTATGATTAATTTAAAAAGGATAAATTAGGGAATTTACTTGGACAATAATTTATCTATTTTACTCTCCCTCCAAATCTCTCCAATTTGGGGGAATTAAAAATGAGGGGGTTAGAGGGAGTTGAAACCCCTCCAAACCCCCCCAAACCCCTCCCCCTCCTTCCTTAAAAAACTTTCAAGTAAGGTAATTGGATTACTACTCTACTCTCCCTCCTTCCTTAAACATCCAAACAAGCCATTAAGGAAGAGAGAGAAAGAGGAAGAGAGAGAACTAGTAAAAAAAATAATATTCAAATAAAATGGCAAAAAAAAAAAAAAAAAGAGTTTAGGATGTTAGGTATGATATAAAATGTTATGGTACAATAAATAAAGTAACTTTTAAAATGGTAAAATGAGATAATTAGTATGCAAGTCGATGGAAATTATAACCTTGATTTTACCGAGCAAGATCACAATAATTATTTACGTAATACTAATAAGCAACAAAGAGCCTTAAAGTATGGGGAAGATATTAGGTTGGAACGAACTTTCAGTCATCAACTTATGGAAAACCCTTCATATTCTTATGCTATTTAATTGGATTGTAAAGAGTTGATCACTAATATAATCTGGGCTAATGCAAGAATGGTCATTGACTATAATCACTTTGCTTATGTAATAACGTTTGATACTACATATACAAATTGAGATGCAATGCCACTTGGTGTATTTTTGGGACTCAATCACCGTAAAGAAATTATAATATTTGGAGTTACACTTTTATACGGTGAAATAATTGGATTTTTTGTATGGTTATTTAAGACCATCCTTGAAGCAATATCCGAAAAGAAACCAATTACTTTTTTTTTTTTTTTTTTAGATTAAGATACAGCAATGTCATTTGCAATTCAAGTAGTCATGCTTGAAACATATCCTGCATTACGTAGTTCTCACATGTGGACACTTGGGTCATTTATTTAAAAGTGAATCTCAATTTAACCCAGATTTCTTAGCATTTATTAGTGGTATGATGATGAAGATACATTTCTCACTGCCTAGAATGAAATGCTGGAAAAATACAATGTTCATAAAAATAAATAGCTAATGGATCTATTTAAATTGAATGATGAAGGAAAAAGCATATGAATGTATTCTCATATGAAAAACTAAGGTAATGTTTGTCAATGTTTTTTGTTTTCTATTTTCAAAAACTTGTTTTTCGGATTATAAAGAAAAAACAATTTTCTTGTATTTTTGAAATAAAAAACATGTTTGATTAGTTGAAATTTAAAAAATAATTTTTTTAAAAAAAAAAATACCAAAATATGTTGTTACTAGGTTTTGAACTCTAGTGCTAACTCATTAAATAAGACAAATTCATTAAATCAGACGCTTGTTTTCATTGACTCTTGAAAACTAAAAACTGAAAACAGTCTTTTGCATGTTTTCAGTTTCCTTCACAAATTGAGTTTTGAGAATAGTTTTTGTTTTCTATCTATTTTGAGTTGCCAAACAAGTTTTTTAATCTCAAAAATAAAAAATTGTTTTTGAAAACAGAAAATAAAGGAAAAAAACAGCTACCAAACATACTCTAAGAGTTTCAATTCATATCACTTGGGTTTACTATTAAACCCTAACCAAAAACCTTAGTGCAGCAAAAACAAATCTACCGTAGCTCTTCCCACAAACCTCGACAGCCACCACAATCTCCAATGGCTTCCCGGTGGCCACAATTCGCAAAGAAATTTTACGTAATTAATTCTTCTCTAACTATAGATTATACACACTTTGAGAACCACCTTTCATTGCATCTATCATTTGAGCCAAACGCTGGCACAACTAATTTATTTAAAAGCGTTTTGAACATCTTTCCTCAACCTGGATCAATAGAAAACCCATTATTTAATTTAAATAATAAGATACAACATATAAATTAATCCATTTGTAAGTTGTAACCAAAATATGTTGGTTACATGTGATCATTGTTCCTTCAAAAATAATTAGAGTTGGGCATCCCTTGGCACCCATTCAGTGTTCCAATAAAGGTTTATTATTATATCACTATAACTAAGACGAGCTTAAAACAAATTAATCATAAAATGATTAGACTTGAGCTGAGGTTAAAACCGGCATACAAATTAACTGCAACAAGAAGTTAATTACCATGAAAATTATAAGATAAGGAAATATTAGTAAGTACAAGTTAAGCAGTGTGCGGTAATTAATTGGTAAGAGTTCCTAACTGGGCATCTATCACTGCGAATGTTCAAAGACATAATCCCATTGGTGAGAGCTACCCCCACTATAGAATCAAGACTTGCACTATTTTACTCACCATCGATAACTTTGCTTCAAAGCAAAGCACAATATATCGAGAATCTTCCACTACCCATTTTAGCCAACAAAAATACAGAAAGTTACATCCCTTTAGTCTTTAATAAGCATGAGTGCAAAGGACAAACCCATGTATAATCACATCATTGTATAGCCACATGATGTACCCACTACTTAAAATCGATTACAACACAAAACTTTCATTCCTATTTCCACCAAACAAACACTAAGTACTGCCTTTACTTCAAAGATAAGCACACACTTTATTCTCATAAAATGCATAATAGCCATAATGACCCATCACTCTCCTTCCCTCACAAAAATATCATTACCAAACTCAAAAATGTTAACAAAAGCAACCCACCCCATTCAAGCCACTTCTACTCCTCACTACTCTTCTAGCTACCATCACCATGGGTTTCTTCCTCTTCCTCTTCCTCCTATCCTCTAATCTTCATGTTGCATTTTCTGCCCATTGCACCACCACCACTGCCACCAAAACTTTCCAAAAATGCACGACACTCCCTACCCAACAAGCCTCCATAGCATGGACCTTCCACCCCCACAATGCCACTCTAGACCTTGTTTTCTTTGGTACCTTCATTTCACCCTCGGGCTGGGTTGGATGGGGCATCAATCCTAGTTCCCCTGAGATGACCGGAACCCGTGCCTTAATCGCCTTTCCAGACCCAAATTCCGGCCAAATTGTCCTACTACCATACATCTTAGACCCAACTGTAAAGCTCCAAAAGAACCCACTCCTTTCTCGGCCCCTTGACATCCACCTCCTCTCTTCCTCTGCCACCTTATATGGTGGCAAAATGGCCACAGTTCACAATGGTGCCACAATCCAAATCTATGCCACATTCAAACTTGTACCAAATAAAACAAAGATCAACCATGTGTGGAACCGTGGACTCTATGTCCAAGGCTACTCACCAACCATTCATCCAACTACCTCTAACGACCTTTCCTCCATTGCCACTATAGATGTCCTCTCAGGCTCAGCTACTGCCCAACATGACAACATCAAAACACTCAAAACCGTGCATGGTATCATAAATGCAATCTCATGGGGCCTTATATTGCCTATTGGAGCCGTGACAGCACGCTACCTTAGGCACATTCAGGCACTAGGCCCTGCATGGTTTTATGCTCATGCAGGCATGCAATTGTTTGCATTTTTCCTAGGAACTGTTGGATTTGCAATTGGAATTAGGCTTGGGGAGCTGTCACCTGGTGTGGAATATGGACTTCACAGGAAACTTGGGTTTGCAGCATTTTGCTTAGGGGCGCTACAAACACTTGCACTATTGTTTAGGCCTAAAAGTACAAACAAGTTTAGGAAGTATTGGAAATCTTACCACCATTTTGTTGGGTATTCTTGTGTGGTTCTTGGGGTTGTGAATGTTTTTCAAGGATTTGAAGTAATGGGAGCAGGCAGGTCTTATGCTAAGTTGGGCTACTGTTTGGGGCTCTCTACCTTGCTTGGTGTGTGTATAGCTTTGGAGGTAAATTCTTGGGTCATTTTCTGTAGGAAATCGAAGGAAGAGAAGCTGAGGAGAGAAGGACTAATTGGGGGATCTGATAAAGGGAGTGGTATCCACAGTTGAGATTACAAGAATTTTTGTGTGGTTGAAAAGGTTTCTTTAGGTAATGAGGAACAGTTTTCGACTTCAATATGTAGGGGTTTTTTCTTTTTCCTTATTCTTAAAACAATATTGTTTCTTAGTGTTGCAATATTGCCCATGTTTATCAAAATTTATTCAATACAGATTTGGAATTCTTGTTAAATTGCAAATTTATACTGTCACCTAGCAGATTTGGTAATTTGGGAATTGCTGTAGCATTTTTAACAAATTAATTAAATGGTAAGTTGGAAAATTTAATAAAAAGATATTGGAGTTTAATCAATGTGATAAATGAGGAGGAGTTAGTGTGTTATCAAATTTGGAATTCCATATTAATAAGAAGTGAGACTGAGAGTACATATTAATTTATAAGCATGAAGATATATATATTGGATTTAAATGTAATAATGTACAAGAAAATGAGTCAATCAAAGAGAAAGCTAAAAGGAGGAGATATTTCTCATGTGAGTCAGTCCCAGTCCAAGTCCAATTGTGTTGTTGATATTCTTCAAATAAATTTATTGTAAAATTTTTATTCTGTTTCTTTTGTATATTGCACCAACAGGAATGTATGAACTTCTTTATGATTAGAAAATTTTCTTCTTTTGCTTATAAAGTTGCGGTGGGATTTCTCACAAACAAAACAAGATTGGTCCCAATTCATGATTATCCTCTTCTATAATAATCGCCTTGATTCGAAGATAAAATTAAAAACTATCAAAGCGATGTTGGTTTAAACAAAACAATTTTGTTTCTTAAAATTAAAATACAAATGTCAAGAATGGGATTCGAACCCATGCCCTTTCGGACCAGTACCTGAAACTGGCGCCTTAGACCAACTCGGCCATCTTGACTTTGTTGAAGCTCGAGGCAAATAAATAATTAATCTATACAATAGTAGATAGCAACATAAAGAACAGAGGAAGAGATTAACAAATGTTGGGTATCAATATCTAAATTGTTATCTGAAGGCATATAAAGCTTTGTCTGAAAACTGAAATATCTCTACTCATTAATTCTTAAATCGCTGTAAACAAAATTTATTGTCTAATTAATTGGCTACGTACCCCTACCAATATGGGCTTAGCCTTAGCCGTGGACAAAACTTTACCATATGTCTATTGGCTGCTGCATCTGCCTTCTAGTAATCCGTTTTTTTCCCCTTTTTCCTTCCTTACTTAACAAACAAAAATACCTCACCTTACTTCCAAGCCTCTAGGTGAATGGAATAATTTACAATTATCGTTTTCCAAACCATATTAACTATTTTTTGTTTTTTGAGAGTTTCAATCTATAGCATTCGCTTTTGAATATAGCTCTTTATCATCAGATCAAGACATCAATCGATTTTTGGTGTAAGCGGGGATTGAACCCCAGATCTCTTAATCAACCATCAAATACTTTACTAGTTAAGCTAACTAAAACCCACCAAACCATACTAACTATTGAACCATTAAGGAAGTTATATAATGGTTCACTCGTTCCACTTTTTTTTTTTTTTTTGAAACTCACTCATTCCACTTTTGAATCATTAATTCAACCATTAGCATTTTTTTTTTTTAAAATTTTTACAATCCAACCATTAGATTAATAATTAGTAATTATATATATATATATATATATATATATATTATAGGGACTGAGTTTGAGCACTTCTACTATTGAGAGAGTGGACTCAAGCCCAGCTAGCCCAGTACAATGAATTTATAGAGAGCGGGTTCAAGAACTAGGCCCTAGTGAGGGATGCGACGGCCAGGCATGGTTGCATGTGGATTGAATAGCATGAACGCAGGTTAAAATGCGCAATGGTGCTCCTCGGCCTTTCTCTCGGGAGCTTGTAGTTCTTATTACTTCTTTAGTGATTGGTTACAAGGGTTTCTAGGAGAATACAGGTTGCTACAGTATCCTATAGTTCAGATTTCCCGTCCCTCTTTCTAGAGGAATTCCTTACATTATATACCCCCATCTCAATTGATCTTAGCCCTACACTTGTTGATCAACCAGGCTGCTACTTGAGTGCTTGTCCCATCAGCTGCCTTCACATTCTTCCAGTGGGTTGTAGCAACCAATGCAGCACTGTTTAAGGGTCATCTCCTCATTAATGTGGCCAGGACATTAGTTGTGGGCATTTAATGTGGAGGTGACAGTTCATCCTGGACTTGCCCCTCCACCATACTTCCATGGCTGACACGTTGTACTTGCTTTTTCTCTTTGGATGCTCAGGAAGGCTGCTCATGGGGGCTTGTTACTTCCCCTTTCAACGGTCTCGGCCGGCCGAGGACGACATCGTCCTCGGCGATGCTTCCTGGCAGCTTGGGCTATCTGCGTTCCTCCTCGGACGTTTCTTTATCCTCGGCATGGGCCTTGGGCCGAATATAAGATGGGCCAGGGTTGCCAGATTATTAGGCCCCACAATAGCCCCTTGAAATCCTGCTGTTCGGCTCCTCGGATGGGGAAGAGGATTTTGATGTCCTCAGGCCTTTGTTATGGCTTGTCACGTCTTGTCTTCCATCAGCGCCAGAGTCTCTTCATCTGTCCAAGGCATGTTCCTGGCGCTTCGGTACACGGAACGTGCCCTCATTTAATTCTAGCGGCTCTGTGCTCCCCACGTTCAACGGTGTGATGCTAATCCAATGGCTGGGCTTTCTCCAACTTTATGGGCGGGGAAACTCGCACGGTTACTTTTAGTTTGGGATATAAATACCTATTCGAACTGATTGGCCTTTTCACTTTGGCATTCAAGAGTTCTCACGTGCGTTCACTGAATTTGGTCAAATCTCCAACTACACCCACGCCTTTTTCAACACAAAAAGTCTATCCGAGGAGCTTTTCCTCATTTCTGTAAGTCTTCTTCTCTCTAGCTCAAACTTCTTCTCTGACTCCTTTCTTTCCCTAGCCCTTTCTTGAGTTTCTTAGTCGTTGTTAGGGATGGGTAAATTTAAGAAATTAGTTGAGTCTGAGGAGCCGATGGAGAAATTTATCGCTGATTATAGGATACCCAGCAACGTAGGCTTGAGGTACTGTGCAGAAGGGGAATGGCGCATTCGAAGGAAGGAGGGGGAGGTCGTCATTCCCATGATCGCCTTCCTTGAAGGCGGTATGAGGATCCCCATGGGGCCGGTAACGAGGGGCTACCTTAGGTACTTTAGATTGGCCCCTACTCAGTGCGCCACCAACGTGTTTAGGATCCTGGGTTGTGTGGACATCTTAAATGAAAGGATGGGGTTGAGGTTAACCCATCATGATGTAAATTAGTGCTACAACCTCCAACAGCTAAAGGGTAAGTCTTACTACATGAAGACGCAGGACGATAAGGTCTGGCTTATCCAGTGTCTTCCCGAGTCCAGCAAGGGTCTAAATAAAGACTTTCTCATCGTGTCCGGGGAGTGGCACGATGGCCTTCACTGTCCGACGGAGGAGGGGACACCAGGTGGGGTACTTAGAGTAGGAGAGGGTCTAGCTTCCCCCCCCCCCCCCTTTTTTGTTGTTGTAAATCTGCCCTGTTCGGTTGATGACAGGAGTTTGTTTTTCTTTCTGCAGATCCGCACGCCTTTGAGCGTCATTTTAACCTGGTCAACAAGGAGGACTTGGAAGTGTTCTCAGGGCAGAGATCTTTCTGAACGAGGTCGATAACCAAGTTAGAGCCGCCCACAAGATCCTCAGGTATAAGTCGCTCCAGAAGTCATTTCCGGCTCCGAAGCACGTGATCAAAGCCGGTGATCCCCGGCTTCGCGAGATAACTGTAGTGGAGCAAGGGATTTCGTTTCCTGAAGGTACCCCATTGGCAGGACCCTCTACTTCTACCCAAGCTGCGGAAGCCGAAGGAGAAGAGCTAGGAGGAGAGGAAGAATTCGCTAATTCGGGACCATCCGAGGATGAATTTGGCTCATTTGTCCAAGTCCACACGTTCGAGGATCCCTCTGGTGACCTGGGCGACCCTAATTTGACCGAGGCGAACCTTTTCTCTACGAGGACTTCTCCCCAGGCCGAGATGGGTTTCAAGAGGCAACCCCAAACCAGCCTATTTGACCTGCTTGAGGGTCGGCCAGGGAGGGACAAGTCGGGGAAGTCCCAACCCAAGCTTCCTCCTTCGCAGTCCAAGTCTCAGTCCGCTCGGACTAGGTCGTCTTCTACTCAGTCTAAGCTTCCACCTCCTCCACCTTAGCCAAGCTTGCCACCGAGGCCCAAGCTTGCTGATCCCAAGCGTAAGAAGGACCCTAACGGCAAAGGGCCCATGGGAGCTAAGAGGACTTGCTCTTCCCCCGAGGAGGCTGAGGCTCGGCGCCCTCTTAAGCAGCAAAAAACTGGGCACTAAGGCCAAGGAAAAGAGGTGGCTGTGCAGTCCGAGGCCTAGGCATGGCTCCTTGCCCCCATGCTCTATGGGGAGCCTTTAATGGATAATGCCTCCCTCAGGGACTTTAGAGGGGGTGAAGGCACATATGTGGCTGATGCGCTGGAGAGATCCCTGCGGCTTCATGCCGATATGGCTCAATTGGAGGGCCTGAAGAGGCAGGAGGTCATCCTTAGCATGAAGAGGTACTTGGGCATGGTAAGCCATTCGCCGCTTGAGCGTTTGCTGATTTTACCCCTCGATTCCCATACTTATCATTTGTTTGTTTAAATTTGCAGGCTATCCAGGCCACTTACAAGCTGGAAGAGGAGGCCAATAAATAGAGCAGGGCCCTGGAGCAGAAGCGTGACAACCGCCTGGATGCCACGCAGGTCCTTAGCAAATCCGAGGGTGACCTCAAGAAGGCGAGGGAGGCTCTAAAGGAGGCGACAAAGGCCAGAGATAGCACGGTGTCAAGCTTGGCTAGCGTTCAAAAGCAAGCCTCTGACCAAATGAGGCGCCTTCCAGACACTGAGGGCCAACTACAAATTGCCAAGGAGCACATCGCCGCTTAAAGCAGATGTTGGCCGAGGCGATGGGGCCAGGGGCGTTGCTGAGCATGCCAGGGATGAGGCTTTGAGAGCCAAAGCAGAGGCTGAGTTTGCGTGGACAGAGGCCGGGAGTTCTAAAGAGCAAGCTGAGGAAGAGGCCTTTGCAGAATGAGTGGCTAAGACTGAGGCTACCCTCAAGGCTTAAGTCCCTCAAGTGTGCAGGCACTACTGCTCCCATACTTAGGAAGAGGCCCTCAACCAAGCGGGGGTCAAGGCCTCGTTTGACCTTAGGAGGGCCGAGAGAGTGTACTACCCTCTTGCTATTCGAGAGGCTGCCTCTACTACTTCTGAAGCCAGCACTACGCCCGAAGCGGCAGATGAGGACCAGGCCAATGCTGCCAAGGATTCCACTTCCACTGATAGGCCTGGCGAGGAGGCTGAGCATCAGAGGGTGCCAGAGGAAGGGGAAACCAGTAACTTGGAAGCGCCTCCAGATGTGGTGAAGCCCTCTGTTGGCCCTTAAGTCCCTGCTATTGACTCTCAAGCTCTTCCTGCTGAGGGAGACCTTCCCAGAGTTACCCCTCTAGCCAAGGAGACAACTCTCATGGCGATGCCTCTGTAGGCGGTTCCTCTAGGTTAAAGCTCTGAGGACCCCAAGGACACCTCTGGACAGCCTCCCAAAGGGGACTAAAGCTTAAGTTGAAGAACTAGGCTGCCTTAGCTAGCTCTTACCTTTTGTTTCCTGCTTTTGTTGTTGTTGCTTCTTTTTTTTTTTTTTTTTTAAGCACTGTACTGCTACTTCTAAGTTGAATATATGAATCATCTCTTTTTACTTTATGTGTTAATTGCCATTGTGATGAGTTTTACTACTGACATAACTTGGGCTTTAACTATTAGCTTCACACTCTTAGAAGCTTAACATGCTTTTCATTCTGAATTGGCATCCAAAAAATGTAAAGGCCATAGTGATAGTTTCCACTTAAACCTCGGTCGATAATTGGACCATCATAATACCGGGTCCTATTTTTGTCAGATTGAGTACTAAGAGAATAACTCCACAATATTGGTTCTACGTCACATGAATTAGATACTGTAAACAGTAAAAAATACTTAGGAAAGCTATTAGTTGCCGACTATGCTAAGGGGTTAGGTTCAATGTGCCTCAGAATGCCTTGAGCCATACTCATGGGCTTGTGTTTATTTATACCTCTGCCGAGGGCAGCCAGTTTTGTCAGAGGTCTGAGTTCGAGGACCATGCAAGACCTTGGTTCTGTCTAACCCTCAGGTTCTTCTGTAAGTAACTAGTTTCCCCATAAGTTTGAGTCCGAGGATCGTATAAGAACTTGGTTCTGTCTAACACTTAGATTCCCCTGTAAGTAGCTAGTTTCCCCATAGGTTTGAGTCCGTGGACCATGCAAGACCTTAGTTCAGTCTAGTACTCAGGTTTGTCTTGAAGTGGTTAGTTTTCCCATAGGTTTGAGTCCGAGGACCATGCAAGACCTTGGTTCAGTCTAGTACCCAGGTTTTTCTTGAAGTGGTTCAATCTAGTACTTTGGACAGCCGCCAAAACATAAGATATATAATCATAATGGACTTGAAATTCAAATCACAAGAAAAAGGATGCTTTCATTAGTAATAATACCTCCTCAGGTTATTTACATTCCACGGACGAGGTACAAGTTTTTCATCTAGGTATTCTAAGTAGTATGCACCTATCTCCGCTACCGAGGTAATTTGATATGGCCCCTCCCAGTTGGGCCCCAGCTTTCCCTAAGAAGGATTCTTGGTAGCCCCCATAACTTTCCTCAGCACTAGGTCCCCCGGTGCTAGTGGTCTGAGCTTTACATTGGCATTATATCCCTGTTTGAGCTTTTGGTGGTAATAGGCTAGCTGGATCATTGCTCATTCCCTTCGTTCATCAATCAGATCTAGGCTCCTCCTCAGCAGTTCATCATTGCTTCTTGGAGTGAAAAAGCTCGTCCTTAGCATTGGGAAGTTTGTCTCTAGGGGGATAATAGCCTCGGCCCCGTAAGTCATGGCAAAAGGTGTCTCCCCCGTTGACCGCCGTGGTGTGGTCCGGTACGCCCAAAGAACGTGTGGCAACTCCTCTACCCATCTTTCCTTGGTGTCATCCAGTCTCTTCTTAAGCCCATTGACGATAATTTTGTTGACAGCCTCAGCCTGTCTATTTCCTTGAAGGTAGGCTAGAGTTGAGTACTTGTTTGTGATCCCAAGTTCACAACAGTATCTTCTGAAGGCCTTGCTGTCAAATTGGAGTCCGTTATCCGAAATGAGGGTATGAGGGACCCCGAATCGTGTGACAATGTTTCTCCAAAGGAATTTCTTAGCATCCACATCCCTGATGTTGGCCAATGGCTCGGCTTTGACCCACTTGGTGAAGTAATCCGTGGCAACCAGCAGGTACCTCTTATTCCCTAGTGCTTTGAGGAAAGGGCCTAAAATATCCAAGCCCCACTAGGCAAATGGCCATGGGTTGGACAAAGGGTTGAGGATGCCCCCAGGCTGATAAATATTTGGGGCAAACCTTTGGCATTGGTCGCATTTCTTGACATACTCCAGGACCTCCTTCTGCATTCCCGGCCACCAATATCCTTGTGTGACGGCTCGGTGAGACAAGGATCTTCCTCCTGTGTGGCTCCCACAGATTCCCTCGTGCAGTTCCTCGAGTAGTAACTCTGTTGTTTCGGGGTGAACACACAGTAGGTATGGTCCAGAGTAGGAGCGCCTATACAACTTGTGGTCCTCGGACAACCAGAATTGAAAGCATTCCTTTGTATCTTTTCAGCCTCTAACCTCTCCTCGGGCAGAACATCATCTTTGAGGAACCTCACTATGGGGTCCATCCAGCTGGGACCCACCCCAACTTGATGGATGCGGACCGTGCCCTTTGCCACCTCACTCACTCTTTTCAGATGCTCCACAAGTATGATTCGAGGCAGATCCCCTGCTGAGGAAGTGGCGAGTGTGGCTAATGAATCGGCATGGGTGTTTCCATTCCTGGGGATATGAGACAAACTGAAAAGATCTAATTCTGACTACAACCGCCTGACCTGGCTTAGGTACTCTTGCATTCTTGAATCTCTGGCCTCTAGCTCTCCCTCTACCTGGCCTACCACCAATCTCGAATCCGAGAACATCTCCACCGACTTTCCTCCCATCTTCTGCACCATGACCATCCCTTGCAATAATGCTTCATACTCGGCTTCATTGTTTGTGGCCGAGAACCCGAGTTTTAGGGATTTTTCTATAACATGCTCTTCAGGGGATACTAAAACTAGCCCCACTCTAGACCCCCTCTGGTTTGCCGCGCCATCAATGTATACCTTCCAACATGGTGACCCCGGGATGGAGACTGCCCCAACTGATTTTTCGTCAATGCTTCTCTCCTCGACTGCCACCTCTACTGTTGGTTCAACGAACTTGACCATCAAATCAGCCAGAACCTAGCCCTTTATGGAGGTCCGAGGCATGTATTTGACGTTGAAAGCCTCCAGAATTATGTTCCACTTGGCGATCCTCCCTGTGTAATTAGCGGTCCGGAGTACAGACTTTAAGGGCAATTGGGTGAGGACAACCACTGTATGAGCCTGGAAATAATGGGGAAGCTTTTGCGTAGCGTGGACCACAGCTAGTATGGCCTTCTCTAAGGGTAGGTACTTAACCTCAGCTTCATACAGCGACTTGCTAATGTAATAGATTGGTTTTTGAACGCCATTGTCGTCCCGTATCAGTACCAGGCTCACAGCGTGGAGCGCTACAGCAATGTATGCATATAGGACCTCGTCGGCGTCAGGATTGGACATGATAGGCGGCTGGGATAGGTACTCCTTGAGTAACTGGAAGCCCACGACACAATCCTCGGACCACTCAAATCCCTTCCACTTGTTGATCAGGAGATAGAAGGGCCTACACTTGTCAGCTGACCTGGAAATAAACCTGTTCAGGGCCGCGATCATTTCGATAAGCTTCTGGACCTCCTTGGGGTTTTGCGGAGGCTTTAGATTATGAATAGCCTTGATTTGGTCGGGATCGACCTCGATTCCCCTGTGGGTGATCATGTATCCCAAAAACTTGCTAGAGCCCACGCCAAACGAGCATTTGGAGGCATTTAGGCACAGCTTGTGCTTTCTCAGGACATCAAAGGTGCGGCCGAGGTCCCCCAAATGTTCGGACACCACTTTACTCTTTACCACCATATCATCAACATAAACCTCGATGCTTCTGCCCAGCATCGGCTCGAACATTCTCGTTATCATCGTTTGATAGGTGGATCCTATGTTCTTCAGACCGAACGACATTACTTTGTAGTGGTAATTCCCGACGGGCGTCATAAAGGCTGTCTTCTCCTGATCTTCCAAGGCTAGTGGTATTTGATGATAGCCTTGGAAGGCGTCTAGGAAGCTCATTCGAGGATGGCCCGTGGTTGCATCCACTAGTTGGTCTATCCGAGGCATGGGGAATGGGTCTTTTAGACATGCCCTATTTAGGTCAGTGAAGTCCACACAGACCCTTCACTTTCCACTTTTCTTCTTGACCACCACAATGTTGGCCAACCATTTAGGGTAAAAGACCTCTTTGATAGCCCCTGCACGCTTAAGTTTATTCACCTCTTCCCTAATCGCATCAGCGTGCTCTCTCGATGGGCACCGGGGCGGTTGTTTCTTGGGAACTATGGACGGATTGACGTTGAGACGGTGACAGATGAAGGACAGATCGATCCCTGAGGCATCGCAGGCATCCCATGCAAACACATCAATATTGCTTCTAAGGAACTCAATTAGCTCTTCCTGCTCCTTGGGAGGCAGCCGAGCTCCGACCCGAAAGAACTTCTCCGAATCATCACCAATTACCACCTTCTCCAAATCCTTACATTTTCCTTCCTTGGCAGCTGCATCGGGAGGCGCCACCGGGGTCTTTGATTGCTATAAGCCTTCCGCAGCAGTAGCCGAGGGCTGTGCGTCGAGCCAATGTGATATGGCAGCCACCATGCACTGCCTTTCTGTGGGCTGACAACCACGGATCTTGAGAACCTGATCCCCTGATGGGAATTTCACCTTCTGGTGTAAGGAGGAGGCAACGGCCCCTAAGGTGTGGAGCCAGGGCCTTCCTACGATAGCCGTGTAGGGGGAGTAGGTGTCCACCACTATAAAATTCACCTCCACCACTTCTGGGCCGGTCTGGATGGGCAGCCTAATCATACCCTTTGGGATGACGAGTTTCCCATCGAAGCTCATCAAAGGAGAGCTATAGGACGTCAAGTCCTCCAGCTTTAGTCCCAGCCCCTTATAGAGGTCTGGGTACATGACCTCGGCCGCGCTGCCATCATCCACCATCACTTTTCTCACATCGTAGTCCCCAATTCTGAGTGTGATCACCAGAGCGTCATTATGTGGCTGGGTGGTCCCAATCTTGTCTTCCTCCGAGAAGCTCAAAGTCGGGTGAAAATTTCTCCTGGCCCTTTTCGGCTCTGGCTAGGACTCCTCGGCAGGCAGTTGGGCTATAGACAACACTCGTGAAGGGCGTGTGCCTGTTCTTCCTGGTGCAGCCAAGATTATATTGATCGTCCCTGCGGGCGCCCTTAGGGCGTTATCTTTTTGGGGCTCCTGATGGGTCCGGCCTTGATGGTCACTGGGGTGATGCAGAAGGTGGTTCAGCCTTCCTTCTCGAGCTAGCTGGTCCAGATAGCTCTAGAGATTCTTGCAGTTCTCCGTGGTATGTCCGTGGTCCCTATGGTATTGGCAATAATCTTCTCTCAATGTTCTTATTCTTACTTTTTCTTTATGATATTTGTGTCTCCGCCCTCCTTTTCTCTGAGAACCATCTTTTTCTTATATACTCCCTCCATTTCACATCTTGATCCCCATCTTTACCTACCAAATTTCTCCTAGCGACACTTTTCCTTTTAAACATCTGAGGAAGGTAGTAGAAGGAGTTACTTAGCTATGAATTACACTGCTCAGGTCACTTCCTCATCAATGCAACTGATAAAGCTGTTGACTACCATTTAATGTGGAGGCAATAGGCTACTTCTTGCTGGAAACTTCCCCTACTCCTCATGATTCTCTTTCCTCAGCCAATCCTTCCCACCTAAAGCTCCTAAAAACCTTTTGCCTCTTTTCCTCTTATCCTCAGGTAGCCTCCCTCTTCAAACATGTAATGCCCAATATCAACTCTATAGTTCAACAACCCTTTCCTCGGTCCTTGGGCCCTCACATGTATCATATAGAAATATTTTTATGTCAAATTACTCATTGATTGCACAGATTAGTAAGTAGTGAAAATCTATTTCTATATAGAATAAAAGTTGGATCTTAAAAGTTGTGGTTGCGGCAAAATGACCATGTTCACTTTACGCAAAGTGACTATTTTCTTCTCTTTACGCCAAATGGCTACACTCTCCTTGTATCTCATGACTTCTTTTCTTTCTTTCTTTTTTGTTGAATAAATACTTTATTTACTACAAAATAAAGGGCTACGATTCAGATTGGGCTAGGGGCCATCTCAATTGAAAGCCTAAATTATCAAAGGTGATAGATTAGAGATGGGTACTGGCCTATTCCAATTCAAAAGGTAGCCCATTTGGCTAAAAGATGAGATGATACATTGCCTTCTCTAAAAATAAATAAATAAATAAATAAAAAATTTATCAAAAGCTTTAACAAAAAATACAAAATGTCCTCCACCATAGGCTTAATAATTATTGACTCTTGATTTCTCTAGAGCTCAATTACATTCCATGCATCTCCTTCAATGATAATATTCTTGCAATCTGTTGTTGTTGCTCTCTGAATGGCCACCAAGGCTGATTTTGCCTCACCACATAAGGGGCTGCATGGGCTCAGTTGCTTTGCCCACGTGCAACAAGCTTGCCTCCCTGGTCTCTTCCCACTACTACCACATAGGTTTTATTGTCTCTTATTGCAATATCAAAATTTAGTTTAGTCCAATTTGATGGAGGTGGAATCCAAGTTGCATCCTTAAAAGATTTTCCACTATGAATCTTCCAAACTTGCTTGTGTTCTTCAAAGGATTTATTCAGTTGTCTTGCAAGCTCAACCAGGTTTATTCTGATTCCTTCCACTTGAGTCTTGTTAATCAAGGCCTAGAGTAGATTTTGGGTTGACAATCATCTTAATCCAATCTACAATGGATATGGAATCTAAGGTGTTCAACCTCAAAGGCCATGGGGCTAGAAGCCAAACTTGAGTTACCTAGTCAACTGCAAAAATATGTGCTCCAATGTTTCTAGAGCCTTGCTACATAAGTGGCAATCAATTGATGGGAGGTTGCTTTTGTTTAGTATAGAAGTTGTAGGGAGAATTCCCTAAGCCAATTTCCACATTTAGGTTCTTGAGCCTAGCATGTATTTTCATCTTCCATAACTCCTAATCCCTGCTTTGCATCAGATGGTGATATGTTGAGGTGGAAATTCTAATGGCATTATATGCCAATTTCATTGAAAATTAACCAGAAGGATTCAAGCACCAAAAAACTTGATAATTGTCAGATTACTGAGTAAGGTGAATGTTGAGAATTTTTTTCACTGTAGTTGGCTCAAAAAGGTATGAAAGTAAACCTTTATTCCATAGTCTGGAGTCTTAATCAATTAGGTCAACCACTAATTGAGCTTCGCAGGTAGCCCTACTTCTAACTTTAGGGATTAAATTTTGAGTGCTCACAAAATTTAATCCCTCAACTTTTGAGTGCACGCATCTTTTCAAATCAACCTCATTTTATTTATATTATAGATTTAGTTTTGTGTTATTCTTTAACTTGATGCAAAGATGTTGTATCATAGCTACCATTAGCCAACTACCATGGAGGATATCCAAACTCTTTGGATTGGTGATTTGCAATACTAGATTAGCTAGTCATATCTTCATCTACTTTGTTTACATCGGTGAGACCCTCTCTTGATCTGTACAAGTAAAATGTTGACTTAATAGAGAAAGTTTGAATTTGTTACAAACTCATAGGTAGAACTCACCCTTGAAAACCAGCTTGCAAGGGGAGGGTGCCTAAAGCTTATACTTAATCCACGCAGGACACTAGGATCATAACATACCTCCGTGTTCTAAAGGAAAATTCGATTCTCTACAACTTTGCCAGAAATAGCCTAGTCCTAATTTTGGGTTATACTATGCCAAAAGTTCTTTGGAACGTGAATTTGAAATCTGCTACTTGATTAGCACGTTTTTGAAGTGTTTTCCAACTCTAAAACTATATTTGGACGAATTTAAGAGTGTGGGGCCGGAGAATTTGGCAACCCAGTGGCCCACTTTATACCAAGCCCAAGGCCCACGCCGAGGAGGAGGAAGCCTAGTACCTTCGCCGAGGACAACCATGTCCTCGGCCAAGCAAGACCGAGGGAGGAGGAAGTAACGGGCTACCATAGGCAGCCCTCCGGGACATCTAAGGAGAAAGACCAAGTACAACGCATCAGCCGTGGAAGAATGGCCGAGGAGCAAAACCAAGATTGAACTGTCACTTCCACATTAAATGCGCACGACTAATGTTCCGGTAGTATTAATGGGGAAATGACCCCTGAACAGTGCTGCCTCAGTTGCTGCAACTCACTGGGAGTTTTGGTAAGGCGGTTGATGGGACGGGTTGTCAGAAAGAGGCGTGGATGATCAACAAGTGGAGGAAAGAGATTGTTGGAAGAGGACTATATAAGGAGAAGAAACAGATTAAAGAGGGGGCTTTTTCTTTCTCACGAAGAGAGGAACTAACATCAAGCTCCTCGGACCGGGCCGAGGACAGATTTTTGAGGATAATTTCAATTCATCTGCGTTTGATGGTGACGAACACCGCATTGGACGTTGTCCGCTTGCTAAGGCCTAGTTCTTAAACCCATTCTCTACAAATTCATTGTACTGGGTTAGTTGGGCTCGAGTCCACTCACTCAACAGTAGGAGTGCTCAAACCCAGTCCCTACAAAGAGTTATTTTAATGATAATCCTCATTCCAAAGTGATAATTAGGATTTTTAAAATAATTATTTTGAATATAATTATCCTAAAAGCCTAATTATCTACAGTCTTTAAATATTATCAGCTTATTTGTTTTAATTCCATGCAGCAAATCCCACTTTAAGAAAAATATTCTACCAATCACATAAATTCATTTAATTAATTTTAATCATTAATCAATCAAAATTAATTTCAATTAATCACACGTGATCGGCTTCAACCCATACAATGCATGCAAACCGAGAAAACTTGATATCGTGATATCTTTCATTCCGACGGTCCGATTTGCGAATCGGACATACCATCGCGACTGTTAGAATCTTAAGATCATTTTTATGATATACAATAAATTAATTAATGCATGTAAAGCAACTATGATTTTTTGGGTATATGAATAGTCATTCTAGCCATCTTCCAAGATTAAATTATGGATTCAAAATCGAGTGTCTATAGTGCACTCTTAGCGTAATGGTTACTTTACAAGTACAATATTCTTGTGGGATGGAGGGAGGGGCAAGGGTCGGGGTTCAAGTCTTCAGGAGGGAGTTTCACACACACATATACTTAGATTAGGCTAAAGTAAAATTTTATTTTGGATACACATATACACTTAGATTAAATTAAAGTAAAATTCTATCTCAGACCAAAAATAGACTTTGTAGTGTCCTTTTATTTTTCAATGAAACAGTGGTTGGTTTAAAGTATTCAACACTTCCCATATGAGGTAAGAAAAGAAGAGAAAAAGAAAGAAAGCTAGAAATTAATGAGGAAAGGAGAAAATGAATGGTCTATTTGCCAGAGAAGGGGAGAGAGATAGAGGAAACGAAAAAATAATGTGACAAGGGGATGGAGGGAAAAAATGGAAATTTTTTAATTTACGTTGTACTAGTAATATAAGATTTATATTGATTGTACAATATAATATATAAGGACAAAGTTTGGCTACAAATTTTTTTTTTTTTTAAATTTTAGTTTAGAAGAAGTTTGACTACAATCTTAGTTGTATCTTAAGGCTAAAATTTTACTCAATATCGTTTTATTGGATGTGAATTTTGACAAATCTACCATTGGTTTATATTTTCTTCTTATAACTTTTATGCTTGCAAAATTTTCAAAAAATTAAAGATCAATAGCAATGTTATCAATTAATTGTTTAAATTGCAAGTTTTTGTAGTTTAAAATTATGCATAACAAATATGTTTATGGATCATATAGTAAATAACATCCGGTTGACACAAAATTTGACATGTGTGTTAAGAGTATAAATAATATGCAATCCATCAATTAGATTTTCAAAATATATTGAAGTTTGTAGCCAAACTTTGTCCAACATATAATTACTAAAAGAAAAAAAAAAAAAAACAAAATCATTATTTCCTAAATGGCGAAAATACACTTTTGGTTCCTACATTTTGGTCCAATTCCCATTTTGGTCACTAATTTGATTTTGCTATTATTCCAGTCCCTAAAAATAGTAAATCAATTCTATTTTGGTCACTGCCATCAACCCACTAACAGAAAATTCCTATGTGGCAGACGGAGTACCCTGCTTGCTGACATGGTGCTGACATAGCCATTAAAATATTATTAAAAGAAATTATTTAGCATTTTTTAAATGCCACACCAGATTTAAATTAATAAAAAATTAAAACAAAAAAGCTAGATCAGAAAATTCAAAAAATAAAAATAAAAATAAACATTAATCTAATTAAATTAATTTTTTGTTTTACTTTTTTTTGGAAGAACATTTCTTCTTTCCCTAGAACATGAACCTTATGTTCTTCCCCAGCAAACAAACTAGCAAACTCAAAAATTTTCTTAGGAAACAAACACACAAAAAACCCAAAAAATTCAGCTTAAAAACAAAATCATAAATCTCAAGCCCACTATTTTCTCAAATCCCAGTAAAATCATCAAATCTTGAAGCCCTAAAGTACCAAATCAATCTAAAAATACAACACAACCAACCTAAACAAAAAAAAAATCTCAAACCCAGAAAAACCAATCTCAAGCAAATTGAACCAGCAAACCTTCCTCAATGATCCACCCCAACGATCCACCTCAACGATTCACCCTAATGATCCACCCCAACAAACCCTCCTTAACGATCCGCCTTAACGATCCACCCCAACAAACCCACCCCCCTGATCAGTCACCAAACCCACCAAACCAATCACCAAACCCACCAATCAATCAACAAACCCACGCCAACAAAGTCTTCAAACCAACAATCCACCCCCATTCACCACCGGACCGACCACCACTTCACAACCACTACCACCGATCTTAGCCCATCTCTTTCTCTAAACCCAGATCCCAAAGAGAAGATGAAAGAGAGAGATAGAGATTTTGATCAAAGAGAGATAGCTTTAGACGAGAGCTTTTGTTTGTTTAGAGAGAGCTTTACCAAACCAATCTTTGGTGATTTTAACTGGTTGTATGTAAAAATAAAAACTAGGATGTAGGGTGTAGTAATTATACTTAAAAAGTAATAATTCAAGAGAAAAAAATATAATACATCTATCAATTAACAATTATATCATGTGTGACGGGAATTTAGACCCCTTAAACAACCAGATTGCGTAGCCTAGATTAATTAGCCAAGTTGTTACTTAGTCAAATTAAGCAATTCTAGGTTAAAACAATCAAACAATCATATCAAGAATAATAATGCAGCGAAAAATAAATAACACAAGATATGATCACCTAGGAAACCACACGATAAAAACCTGGGGAGGATTTGACCCACCGATCCTCAAGGCATAACAGAATTCACTATGAAAGAATTGAAGTTCTTACAAAAGGACTACAAGCTCCCCGCTCGACTTCCTAATGCTACCCACCAGTAGAACTTCCTAACACGACCACGCGCAGGCTCCGAATCCACGGACTACTTCTTTCTTGAATTCTTCAATCAGCTACAAGCTCCCCGCTTGCTTTTCTTTTAAGTTCCAATGGTTGCAACGGTAATGATCTTCAAGATGTTGAAATCATCTCTACCATGAAAACCCTAAGTTTTGTGTAAAGGAAAGCTCCTCAAAGATCTCACAAGAGATTCACACAAAACAGCAATGTATGAGCAACAATACAATATGGACAACCTTCAAAAACGTGGCTAGGGTTTAGTTTATATACCTAGGGTAAAAACATAAAACCCTAAACGTTTAATGAAGTAGGGCTGAGTTGGAAATTCTGCAGAAAAATCAACCTGTGCGATTTTCGATCGATCGAGCCAGGCCAAAAGTCCCAAGTACTTCTGCAGCCACTCGATTCCAACTTTACAAGAATAAACCAACTTTGAGCAAGTCTAAATAAGACTAAATACAATGTTTTGATCATGGTTTGCCAACATTACAAATTAGAGTTCTAGATACATAAAATCCTAAGACCTTAGAACCTAACAAACTCCCCCTTTGGCAATCCGTGACAAAACCCTAATTAACAGCTCAAAGTTTTTACAAATGAAAAGCCTTTTACAAAGATAATGCTCATAAAATTCAATTCAGTCTAACTACTATCCATCAGTTGCAAGTGTAGACAGCAGCTTAGTTGAATCAACCTGTATAATCCTGAAATACTCAACAAACGCATAAACGCATGTGTGACAGAAAAGAGTAAAACAACAGGTATAACATTCTTGTAAGATTCACACAACACAAAATAAAGACATATATGAATGAACAACTCACAAATATAAGTCAATAAGCAGTGAATCACAAAGCAACAAGAATCAATGAATATAACATGTATATCAATCAATGTTACTCCCCCTAACATGAATAACCCCAAAAATGATATACAAAGTGAAGCACCTAGATACAATCTAAAAACTCCACAAGCTCCTCTAAAACAAAAAAAAAATCTCCCCCTAACTACAAAAACTCCACTACAAGTTAAAAACGTCACTCCCCCTTTTTGTGACGGAATGCCAAAGGACAATCACAAGTCGCCATCAAAAGGTGAGGGTGAATGAAGATGCGCAAAATCAGCTCGGAGAGCACGAATCTCGTCCATCAAGTCCACCAAAATCTGACCATGAGCCGCCTGAACGGTCATGACAGTCTCCAAAGTTCGACGAACATCGAAGTCGGTCGAAGGAGGTGGAGGAACATCAGCAGCAGCAGCATCATCACCAACTGGATCAGTAATATCCTCACCAGCAAGACCTACAGAAGAAGAAGGAGGAGATGCGCTACTAGAGGGCTCAGACCTAGAGTGTTTAGAACCAGCTCGAAGATGAGCGGCCCTCTGTCTAAGAAAAGACGCACCTACAGGAGCTATCACATGAACGGGCTCAGAGGAAGGAAAGCCACTAAGATCAAGATAGAGAAGAATCCTATGAATGAAAATAGGATGTACAGGAGCATGAGCAGTAGATGAACTCCTATAAACATCGTTTAAAGAACGAAGAAAAAGATGGGGAAAACTAATAGGAGCATCAGTAACCAGAGCGTACAGAAATACACACCTCTCAAGAGGAATAGTGTGAACATGGGAAATGGGCCAGATAGAATGACATGCTATCCTAAAGAACAGATAGTGTAACCCGGAGAGCTCAGCAGAAGTGATCCGAGGATCAGAACCCCACTGGACAGTAGTACTAGTGATGTAAGACAAAACATCGCTAATCTCGGGAGACTCAGCATATGGATAGACAGGATGCTGGACCAACGGTACCCCTAGAGCATCAGCCACTACCTGAGGAGTAATGGAGTACTCTACGCCTCGTATCCAACTCTTGACTAGAGTGTTGGAATCATAAATGCGGATAGAGATGTTCGAATAGAACTCTCTAATCAAGGCAGAAGGTGGAGGAGGATCAGAAACATCCACCAAGGGTAACCAGCCCCTACGCTCAAAATTTGCCCTAATGGCAGGATCAAGTTCATCTAAATGAACAGAACGCTCAGCCCATATCTTTCTCTTAAGATTTAGCTTCTCAAAAATCTCTTGGTTTTTCTCACTCGAAAACTTTTCACTATCAAAGGATGGAGGGAGTGAAGGAGAAGGTGAGGGAACATTCCTACGGGCTCTAGTCTTCCTAGGCATAGTGCTAAGGAAAGGACAGAGACACAAAGAGAAAACCACAAAGAACAAGAGAAAACAAAACCAAGGGTAGACTGCAAATTAGCACAAAAAAGAATATAGAACAAAAAATCTATATGATGCATGAACAATAAAATGTTGTGATGCATGATCTAATGCAGTAAACAATTAAGTTTAATTGAGAGTAATTTGACAAAATTGGCTTGAACAGGGAATTTCTATCAAAAATCCCAAAAATTGAAACCACTTGTTGAAAAATTTTTAACCAAATTGATGAATTGAGCATTACAAAACACAGCACATAGATTATAATGCTTAATTACACCAATACAACAAACCAATTTCAGCAAATTCTACCCAATTTAACAAAAGCCCCAATTCGGATCAAGAACAAACCCTAGATTTTTCAATTTTTCACCAAACTCAAAATTGATCAAATCAGCCACCAAGGATCTTTTTTATGATGTGTCCCCACAAAAACCCAATGATCACTTGCATAAAATATGGCTTGAATCAAATGAAAATCCCAAATATGCAAATTGCGAAAATCGCCCCTAAATTCATGAATTTATGCATGAAAAGATGAAAATAAATTCAAAAGGAAGGGCAAAAGGGTCTTACCGGCTTGAGGAAAGAGATTCTTTGCAAAAACTTTGGAGGAAAACGACAAAAATGCAACTATTGAGCTTGCCTCGTCGGAGAGAGAAAGAAAAAGTTTGAAAAAGATTTGAAAAGTATTTGAAAAAGTCAGATCTGATATTTTAAAAAGGCTTTTCCACGATCTTCGATTGATCGAAAATTACATTCGATCGATCGAATGAACCAGTCATTTTGAAACAAACTAGAGCACTTTTTCGATTGATCGAAAATCACATTCGATCGATCGAAACAAACAGTCATTTTGAGACAAATTAAAACACTTTTTCGATTGATCGAAAATCAGACTGGATCGATCGAACTGAGCAGAGGCTCACTGAATTTTTAGAAAAATCACAGTTTTTGAAAAACACAAACTTAATTTTGAAAATAACTCCTCAAAGCATTAAATTGAAGAAACAAAATGCATGAGTATGAGATGGAATGCTCTTTCAAAAACCCAAAATTTTGAACCCATTTTTCTCAAAAACAAATTTTAATCATTCTTCCTTTGAATTTTCTCAAGCAACAAATATGTTGTGCACAAATCTCAAGATATTTTCAAACTTGGTTGGTCAGACCAAAAACATACACACTAGCATGTACAGTGTTTAACAAAGAGTAACTTGTGTAGTGTGTGATACTAGCAAAAACTTGAGATACATGTGAGGTGATATGTGAATAGCAATCAATCACAAAGTCTACAAAATTCATCACATAGAATTCAAAAGAGACTATCACCTAAAGAGTTACATCCTATAACTCCCACATCTCCTAGAACAAAAGCTTGCAATCATGTAAGTTTCTTATATTTTGCCCCATTATATAGGTGAAATTTGGCATCAAGCCTAATAGTACACACCAGATTAGATTATGTGAAATGGCATTAAGCCTAATAGTACACACCAGTTTTAATTATTAAGAATTTAACAGAGACTACACCTTATGTTCTTTTTGTGCATGTGCTACACTTTCTCGAGCACAAAATCTTATGATATGCACTAAGGTGTTCATGATTGGCTAGTGAACAGTGGTGAGATGGTTATTTATGCCTTTCTCAAAAGGATCAAGTCCGACAGTCAAATAACATGTGACTTCAAGATTAAGGCAAAGTGATAAACACCATAAACATCTTTCCCACACAACATGCACTACAAAGTTTTAACTAGTAAAGTGCAATAAATAAGCTCATCAAAGCTAAACAGGGTACACAAGACATGTTATGTGTAAATCAATTGACCAACCTTGTTATCAAAAACCAAGAAACATCATGTTAAACATAATTTTTGCTTCCTCCTTTTCCCTTTTTTTTTTTTTTTTTAATTATTAAAAGAGAAAACAAATAAATCCTAGAATGAAATGCATGAATGTAATGCAATGCAAGTCCTAGAACAAAAAAAACACAAAAAACCAAAGAACAATGGTCACAAAAGAATAGAGCAATGAAGCACAAGGACCATGTCAGAAAGACTCAATTAGTTCGAGTCTTTTGCATCCAAAACTTTTTAGATGCACCACGAGCATTGGAGTTCTTATTCACATTTGAGTGATTCCCAACTCCAGGATTGGAATAAAGGTTTAACACCTTTACCAATTCACCAATTAGTGCCATAGGATCTTGTGCTTGAGGCACAGGCACTTTTGGTTTATTTGCTCTCTTATCAGCTTGAAGCTTGTAACAGTTAGGACGAATGTGTCCAGACTTACCACAATAATGACAAACCCAAGCAGGTTTACCATGCATCTTGTCCTTAGATTTGGTAGGCTCCTTAGGTTTAGATTCTCTTAAGTTTACCCTAATCTTCTTAGGTGGTGAAACTTCTACAGGTTTAACTACCTCACTCACAGGTGGTTTGACAGTTTCACTCACAACATCACTCACAGAAGGTTCAGAAGAAGAAGAAGGAACAAAAGTAGTGGAATGTGGTGCAGAGTCAAAGATGCTTTCAACATATCCTAACCCAGTTTTATCAGAAGGATACTTTTGAACATTCAGCATATGATCAAGTTTAGAACTAGCAGATCTAGCAACAGATAAATCATGTTCCAAAGTTCTAACTTTATCAAGCAAAAGCATGTTCTCAGATTTAACATTATTCAAAAGCTCATTAGCATCAAACAGTTTAACAAGAAAATTTCTCTTTTCAAGCTCAAGAGAATCAATTTTCTTTAGGCCAAGTTCAACTTTCATAGCATCCTTTGCAGCAATTTTGCAAAGTTTGTGATAGGCCTCTTGAAGATCTGCATCTTCAGAGAGTTCCCCATCAGAAGGGTTCTCTTCAGCAGATATGCTTTCATTGACTATAGCAGTAGCCGTGAAAGCAATGAAGTTTCCATCCTCGTCACCACCGGACTCATCATCAGAAACCTCATTATCACTAAGGGTTACGGCCATAGCTTTACCCTTAGTCCTCAAGAATGTAGGACATTCAGATTTCACTCAAGAATGTAGGACATTCAGATTTCACATGACCATACCCTTGACAGCTAAAACACTGAGGACTCAAAGAGTTATTAGAAGATTGACCAAAATTTTCTCTGGGTTTTTTAAAATTGTTAACCTTAGTGGGATCATTCTTCCTAAAATTTCTAGGTTCAGCAGTGTAAGTACCTCTTGCCTTTCTATTTGTATTCCTAAGAAAGTTCTTAAAATTTTTGGCAAGATAGGCAATCTCTGTAGCAGAGAGCTCATCATCAAATCCACCACCATTAACATCATCAACTGACTTAAGAGCCATTGATTTGGATTTGTTCACTTTAGGTAGGTCAGACTCATAGGATTGAAGAGATCCTACAAGCTCATCAACAAGGATGGAGTCCACATCCTTGCTTTCAGTGATGGCAGTCACTTTGGGTCTAAAATCTTCAGTTAAAGATCTAAGTATCTTCCTAACAATCTTAGGTTGATCATAGATTTCACCCAAATTAAAAGCAGAATTAACAATATCATTCAGTTTGGCGTAAAATTCATCAAAAGATTCATCATCAGACATCCTAATGCTTTCATACCTAGAAGTTAATTGCTGCAATTTGTTTATCTTAACTGCCTTTGTGCCTTTATGCACAGTTTGGAGGATTTTTCAAGCAGTATGAGCAACCTCAACATTAGAGATCCTCTTAAATTCCTCCATAGAAACAGCATTAAAGATGGCATTCATAGCTTTGCTATTGAATCCAGCTGCTTCTTTTTGAGAAGTTTGCCACTCACTAAAAGGAGTAGCGGGCTTCTCCCATCCGTATTCAACGGAATTCCAAACCCTTTCATCAATGGATTTCAGGAATGCTTTCATCCTTACTTTCCAATAAGCATAGTTGTTCCCATCAAAGTGAGGAGGAACAAACAGAGAGTGTCCATGCTCCATGACAGTAGGGGTCAAGGATCAGCTCAGAGATTAAAAAATCTCAAACAAAAAGAGCTACTTGCTCTGATACCACTTGACGGGAATTTAGACCCCTTAAACAACCAGATTGCGTAGCCTAGATTAATTAGCCAAGTTATTACTTAGTCAAATTAAGCAATTCTAGGTTAAAATAATCAAACAATCATATCAAGAATAATAATGCAGCGGAAAATAAATAACACAAGATATGATCACCCAGGAAACCACACGGTAAAAACCTGGGGAGGATTTGACCCACCGATCCTCAAGGCATAACCGAATTCACTATGAAAGAATTGAAGTTCTTACAAAAGGACTACAAGCTCCCCGCTCGACTTCCTAATGCTACCCACCAGTAGAACTTCCTGACACGACCACGCGCAGGCTTCGAATCCACGGACTACTTCTTTCTTGAATTTCTCAATCAGCTACAAGCTCCCCGCTTGCTTTTCTTTTAAGTTCCAATGGTTGCAACGGTAATGATCTTCAAGATGTTGAAATCATCTCTACCATGAAAACCCTAAGTTTTGTGTAAAGGAAAGCTCCTCAAAGATCTCACAAGAGATTCACACAAAACAGCAATGTATGAGCAACAATACAATATGGATAACCTTCAAAAACGTGGCTAGGGTTTAGTTTATATACCTAGGGTAAAAACATAAAACCCTAAACGTTTAATGAAGTAGGGCTGAGTTGGAAATTTTGCAGAAAAATCAACCTGTGCGATTTTCGATCGATCGAGCCAGGCCAAAAGTCCCAAGTACTTCTGCAGCCACTCGATTCCAACTTTACAATATTAAACCAACTTTGAGCAAGTCTAAATAAGACTAAATACAATGTTTTGATCATGGTTTGCCAACATTACAAATTAGAGTTCTAAATACATAAAATCCTAAGACCTTAGAACCTAACAATGTGCATATGTAATAAAACTCAACAATAAGATGTGAGAAATTTACATACTAGGTTATATTATTCAAGGACCTCACAAACAATTAGGATGCTCTCCCCAGCTGGTCAGGATTAATAAGAGATTTCTCTCCTCTTCTCACACCCCTTGCAAGTGTGGCCATGACAATATTTATAATATTCAGAAAGGACATGACCAGCCATAAAATCTTTTCTATTGTAATTACAATCCATGTAACAGATATGTTACATTCATTAATTAGATTCATTAATGAATAAGTTCATTAATGTGTCATTACTTTTGTAACTCCATACTAACACATAGATTCATCTATCGTTTATATCTAGAATCACTATTGTGGGGAGTGGAACAGTCAGCTCTTAAGCCTAAAGCCCAAGAAGCAATTGGGCCACCAGAAAGAATTGGGTCTGGCTTATGTTTTGAAAGGAAAGCTCAGTGGATAATGAACCACGAAAGGAGAATAGCTGAATTTTCCCAAGTATCACAGAAAAAATGAGTGACACAAAAGATTAGTTCCCGTGGAAATGGTAAGGTGCCACCTTACTCGAGGTATGGTGCGCGGGTGATCTACATGTGATTACCAGGAGATTCCTGGAACCATGGGTCAGTTCTGGAACATACAAGAAGATTGAAGATCTTTACCTCCGCATCAGTGATAAGGTTCTTACATCACCTTTTCCACATTAAATGCAAGTGAGACAGCCTGAACGACACCAACAACCCCCAAAAGTCAGAGTTCTAGGATAAGGGAGGGGAGGAATCCGATAAAGTTGAGAAAAATATCCTTGAGGCCCTAGCAGGCAACAAGATAGCTGTAGTGATAAGAGTAAGGATTGAAGCTATAAAAAGGGGAGGAGAGATAAAGGAAGGGGGATCTGAAAAAAGGAAAGAAAAAGAAGAAAAATCAACCAGAGAGAGGAAGAGAGAAATGATAACACCACGGTAACATGAGATTTATCTATTGTAATATCTAACTTGAAGTTGTAATACATGAGTTTAGAGAAATCAATTGCTTGAGTTTTCCATTGTGGAGTGTTTTTACCTTGTTGTTTTCTTATACTTATGCTGTTTAAGTAGTCCGAGTAAGAATCTGCGCAGAACTCCTCGAGGAACAGATTTTACGTCCTTGCAACTATAATGACAGCTTCTCTTATAGGAGGCCAAATTACTGGCAATGACACAATAGATTTATTAAGGCTAACACTCAACGTGCATGAATCTCATTATGGAAGGACTTCCGAGATTATTATGTACTAACCTTCGAAAGACTAGCCCTTATTGTCTTCCATAGTCTAAGCAATTTTAACTTGCACCTCCTTTCCATCACGGTCCAACTATGTACTTATCAAAATAGGCTGCATCATGATGGATATGGTCAAGTCAAGGACTATAATGAAATGATTCATAATCTTAGTCTACAATATCAAGTAGACATATTTCAATATTCCAATATTTTACATCATAAAAATATTGCAAAATTTCACAAGAAATTTTGAATAATTAATTATTGATAATAGAGACATCATAAAATATCATGTTGGGCCACATTATTCTAACAGTCTCCCGCTTGGCCTAACTTGGCCTCATTCTAAACTCATGTGCTTTCAATAACACAAAAGACAAGCCTTTGGAAAAAGGGTCAGCCAAATTTTGTTTTGCTGACAATTTCAAAAAAAATGAGTGAAAATTATGATATGGAAACCTCCTACTTAAACAGTCAACCATATAATATTTTTCGTGTTGATATATTTTTCTTGGGAGAAACTAAAATTTTTATTCATCTAGTCTTGTTTAATTTTAATGCCCAGAATATATGATGCTTCATTGAGGTCCTTCTTTTCAAAATTTGAATAGCCATTGTTTGACTACAACAAGCATCTCAATATCAATTGCCACCAAAAGAATATATCCACATATGGTGAAGAAATATCAAGAATAGTAGAAACTTTCTTCACATATACGCAAGATTCTTTCAACCCATATAATTTTCTGACGTGCATACTCAATTCTCATCTCATTTTAGAATAAAACCCTTGGGTTTTTCTATATAAACATCTTCTTTAGGATGACCATTTAAAGATGAAGTCTTTATATCAATCTAATAAAGTTCAAAATCAAAGAATACAACCAAAAAAAATAGCATGAATCTTACTCTATATTCTTGAGTATAACCTTTGGCCACTAATCCAGTTTTGAACCTTTCCACTTTTCCTGAAACATCTCTCTTTTTTAAAAAATTGATTGCATCCAGCAACTTTCACCCCTTTGTGTCTTTTTATTAGTGTCTAGGACACCATTTTTTTTTTTTTTTTTAAAGATTAGTGTCTTCTAATAGTTTTCACTATTATAAAGATGATAATATTAGACATACTGACAGGTTATTTAGACCCCTTAAACAACCAGATTGCGTAGCCTAGATTAATTAGCCAAGTTGTTACTTAGTCAAATTATGCAATTCTAGGTTAAAGCAATCAAACAATCATATTAAGAATAATAATGCAGCGGAAAATAAATGAACACAAGATATGATCACCCAGGAAACCACACGGTAAAAACCTGGGGAGGATTTGACCCACCGATCCTCAAGGCATAACAGAATTCACTATGAAAGAATTGAAGTTCTTACAAAAGGACTACAAGCTCCCCGCTCGACTTCCTAATGCTACCCACCAGTAGAACTTCCTGACACGACCACGCGCAGGCTCCGAATCCACGGACTACTTCTTTCTTGAATTCCTCAATCAGCTACAAGCTCCCCGCTTGCTTTTCTTTTAAGTTCCAATGGTTGCAACAATAATGATCTTCAAGATGTTGAAATTATCTCTACCATGAAAACCCTAAGTTTTGTGTAAAGGAAAGCTCCTCAAAGATCTCACAAGAGATTCACACAAAACAGCAATGTATGAGCAACAATACAATATGGACAACCCCCAAAAACGTGGCTAGGGTTTAGTTTATATACCTAGGGTAAAAACATAAAACCCTAAACGTTTAATGAAGTAGGGCTGAGTTGGAAATTCTGCAGAAAAATCAACCTGTGCGATTTTCGATCGATCGAGTCTATTCTTCGATCGATCGAGCCAGGCCGAAAGTCCTAAGTACTTCTGCAGCCACTCGATTCCAACTTTACAAGAATAAACCAACTTTGAGCATGTCTAAATAAGACTAAATACAATGTTTTGATCATGGTTTGCCAACATTACAAATTAGAGTTCTAAATACATAAAATCCTAAGACCTTAGAACCTAACACATACCAAATCCCATAGAAATTCGAGTACTTTCTTTCAAAGGCTTTGGATCTATAGCTTTTACCATTATCAACTCTATATCTCTTCGTTCTTCCAAAAATTTCTTTTGAAAATCATCGATGCCCTCAATTTCAAAATGATCCTCCAAGAATTTTACATTTCCAAAATAACTCGACTTTTGAGATCATATAAACCTATATCCTCTAGACCTTTGTGAGTAACTTGCCATAACACTCCTTTTTATTTCATATAACAATTTATCCTTATTAGAATAAAAAATGAAACATAAGCAATACATCCTTATATGAAATAAGCTAGCTCTTACCAATAAACAACTCATGAGGTGTTTTCCCTGATGCTTTAGTGAGACTTCTATTTAGGATATGCACAGCAACTAGAATAAATTCACCCCAAAATGAAGTTGGATAATTTGCTCTTTCCATTATAGATCTAACCTTTTTAAGGGAGTATTTGAGACGGATTTTATTAGCACAATAACCTCAAAATCACTTGAGACATACTCACCACATCTATTTGAATTAACAAATTTATCAAATTGTATGTACATTTTTTAACATCAAATATTTTAGTAATAAAATTCTATAAAGCATCCAATTTTTGTTTTATCAAATAAGCAATTTTCGTGGCTAGAGAAATGATCAATAAAATTAATAATGATATCCTCCTCCACCAATTATATTCATAGCTTTATAAACATCAGTATCAACCTGCTCCAAAACTTAAGAAGAGTGATCTCTTTTAGTCATTTTTCCTCCAATGCAACTTTCACATGTTGGATAATATTCTTGTAAGGACACAATTTGCGACCCAAGCCCAAGATGAATGGGATGATGGTCCAGTGAGCCAAGTACAATAAATTTGTAGAGAGTGGGTTAAAGAACTAGGCCCTAGTGAATTTAATAACGGCTAGTATGAGTTCAGAAGATGATCAATCAAGAACAAGACATATAGGACTAGGTAAATTCACTGTCTGAGGAGACGATTCTGAGTATAAATCAATATAACTGTTTATAAATACAACTTTGATTACTACAGTATTTCCTCTCTCTTTTTCTTCGATCCCCTTCTCATGGGAGGTCTCTTACATTATATAGTTCCTTTCATACTATCTTGATCCTACACTTGTTAATCATCTAAGCCTTCACTTGAGTGCATGTCCCATCAGACATCCTCTTTGGCTTTTTGTGAGTTGTGGTAGCTGAGACTGCACTGTTCAGGGGTCTTCTCCACATAAATGCAGCCAGAAAAGTAGCTGCAGTGCATTTAATGCGGTGGTAGCAGTTTTTCCTTTAGATATTTCTGAGTTCTTATCGCTCTTGTATGTGCATAAGGCTCATCCTTATCATTGAAACCTCCTGGAAGGTCACTTAGATTGCTGAAATATAGATTTGATCAGTATTCATCGTATCCGAGAAGGAGTTCCTCCTCGGACTATCTTCCTCCGTTCCTTCCTTATGTGACTCTAAACTTGGGGCCTTTCTCAATTACTTACCCCTCCTCGGACATGCCCATGTCCCTAGATAAAGCCCAAGGCCCAATATACAAATTTGGGCCTTTATCCCTACAATTCTAATGTGACATCACTTAACAAAATCCAACTTAATCATATTTCAACTTTTGTTTACTAACATATCCCAATTTTAATTGCCAAAAATAAGTTTTATTATCTTTCACAGAAACGTAGACATTACACTCTACTGCCATATAAATGTACTTGAAATTATTTCAAAATTCATATGGTACTACTACATCATTTTTCTTCATAAGAACCATTCATTTCCTAAATAAAAATCATAACCAAGTTTTTCTAGTATATAAACCTATAATTAATTTATCCTAAAACTCTAATCAACTAACTTAAAATTAGATTCACTATTTAGATTTATTTCAAAAAAAACTTCAATACCTTCAACCTTGACCTTTTCCTTTCTCATATAATTTTAACTTATACAATAATTTATTTTCAGTGGCTCCTTAAACCTCTACAAGGTATATATTAGAAGTATGAGCAATAATTCTTGAATTGGCCCACCAAAATCCAAGCTTAATAATAGTGGAATTAATTTCCTTGAAAATTAGATTGCGAAAAACCTTTAGGTTGATTCTCACAGGATCTCGAAACATAATTACATTTAGATCTTTTATGTTATGGTTTCTTGCAATGATAGCAAAATATATATATATATATATATATTTGACCTTAACATTAGGCTTAACATAGGTCCTCTTGTCACTTTTTCAATCACTTCTATGACTTTTGAATTTTTTTTTCTTCTTAAACCTTTTGCTTCCTTTAGGAACAAACTCCTTTTGTCCAACAATGTTAATTGAAAATTTGTTAACTCTCAATTTTGCATCCACTTGAGTCATGACCTTAGATAAGAGGTTAGCAAGTGTAGGAATTTTTGTTTTTATCATCTATCGGTCTTTCTTGAAGGGCTAATTCATTAGCTAAGGCAATCATATTAAACATATGTTGATGAGCATCTTTTCATTTTGATAATTTAGATGTAATGAATTTTTCCTGAACACTAGACTTCTTTCCAAACTTCACTTCCAGGCTATCATCTATGAATTTAGCACTAGGGTAATTCATATATCTAACCATCAATGAATCAACCATATATCCCAGCATCAAAATTTTCAATTTGTTATCTGCCTCAATCCATTTACTATAGGAGATTTTATCCGACTCAACAGATTCCTCATTGGGATTAGGTGGACACTCTGATTAAAAAGAAGAACTATAATCATAAAATCGCATGTACAAATCAAACATATATTTCCACTCTACATAATTGAGTCTCAAAAGTATACAGCTTTTCATGATATTATCCATATTCAAAGAACCAGTGGAGTTTACAATCTCTTTGTAAAACGTAACGCATATAATATGTGCATTAAAACCTGATTCTTTTGGCCGTTAATTCTTTTAATAACATTCAAGAATTTATAAATGTAATTTACGACAAATCTTTCAATCAATTAAATTCATCCCATATCCGTTGGGGCGTAAGGATGAATTTAATCAATTAGTATTTATTACTTTTGTTAGGTTCTAAGATTTTAGGAACTAATATATTAGAACTTCAATTTGTATTATGTTGGCAAACCGTGATCAAAACATAGAGTCTAGGTTTAGGCTTGCTTAAAGTATGTTTATTTGTAAAATTGGAATCGAGTGATTGTGGAATTTATTGGACTAAATTTGCAAGGCTCAATCGATTGAAAATTAGACTCGATCGATCAAACCACGTGCAGATTTATTTTTCTGCAGAATTCCAGTTTAACCTAAACTTTACTTAAACATCTTGGGTTTTAAGTAAAGCTCTCCTATATATAAGGGAAACCCTAAAATGTTTTTATAAGCTTTTAGAGAGATTATAGTGCCATCTTGTGCCTCTTTTGTATTTAGGGTTTTGTACCCAAAAGCTCTCTAAGGTTGTTGCTTTATTTGCTGTGTGTGTGAATCTCTTGTGAGATCTGAGAGGTGGTTGCCTTCACACATGCTTAGGATTATCAAGAAGGAGATTTCATTGAGAGCTTGATGATCATTCAGTTGCTACACAAAAGAGCTTAAAGATACACAAGCGGGAGTGCTTGTACTTGCTGGAGAATCCAAGAAAGAAGGAGTCCGTAGTCTCGGAGCTTGCACGTTGTCGTGTCAGTAAGTTTTCTACTGGTGGGTAGCAATAGGATGTTTGTGGTCTAAGTCGCTATAGTAAAACTTCGATTCTTTCATACTGGATTCAGGTTTACCTTGAGGATAGCTAGGTTAAATCCTCCCCAGGTTTTTTACCGGTTTGGTTTTCCTGGGTGATCATATCTTTGTGTTCTTTATATTCCGCACTTTACATTGATATGATTATATGATTGTGTTAACCTAGATTTGTTTAATCTGGACTAAGTAATCACTTGGCTAATTAACTAAGTTAATTTTGTTGTGTTGTAAAGGGTCTAAAAACAAACAACTTTGATTTCTTTATTAAAAAAAAAAAGGTGTCTATCCATGGGATGTGGACACGTAAAAATATTTGCTTTCAAAGATCCATCTTATCCACGTGATTAACCGAAGGGGTGTTAGAATGTTTGAGCTCTAGAACATTATTTTGTTTTATTTTATTTAAAAAAAATCATATTTCTAACTCAACCATGTGATTAACCGATGGGGTGTCATCATGTTTGAGTTTTGGAACATAATAATAATAATAATAATAATAATAATAACAGTAATAATTGTAGGGACTGGGTTTGTACACTATTCCTAAAGGATAGGTGGATTCAAGCCCAGTAAGCCCAATACAATAAATTTGTAGAGAATGGGTAGAAGAACCTGGCTTTAATGAGCGTAATAACAGTTGAAGATTTAAAGAAAGAATGAGTAAAACAAATGTAGACTTGGGCAAGCAATTCAATCCTCGGCACTATTCCAAGGAATTTCAACTTATTATTTCTTGAGTGATAGTGGCTATGGTTACAAAGTTAGTTCAGGTTGCTACAGTGTTTTCTTTGATAAAATCCCGATCCCTTTTCTCAGAGCTCCTTCTTCCTTATATATTACTTTCCTTCTTCATCTCCACCATACGTGTGCATGTCAAATCTGCTGTTGTTGGTCTTTGTCACATCAACCTTCTCCCAAAACTCTTAAGTAGTAGTTGTGAGTCTGAAAAGCCACTACTCAGGTATCATTTCCATATTAATGCAGTCAGAGTGTTAGTTGTGGGGCATTTAATGTGGAGGCAGCAGCTTTTCCTGGAATTGCTCTACCGCCATGCTTCAGTGTGCCTACTTGCTGTACTTATCTTTTTCCTTGGAGTACTTTGGAAGATTGTCTTTGCCAGTAAGTCACTTTACTTCTACCTCGGCCTTGGTTAGCCGAGGACAGAGTTGTTTTCAGCACGGTTTCCTGGGTTGCCATGATCACCACTGTCAGCCACTGTCACTCAAGAAATAATAAGTTGAAATTCCTCAGAATAGTGCCGAGGATTGAATTGCTTGCCCAAGTCTACATTTGTTTTACTAATTCTTTCTTTAAATCATCTTCAACTGTTGTTACACACATCAAAACCAGGTTCTTCTACCCATTATCTACAAATTTATTATATTGGGGTTGCTGGGCTTGAATCCACTTTTCCCTTAGAAATAGTGTATAAACCCAGTCTCTACAATTGGCACCGTCTGTGGGAAAGAATTTGTGTGTTCGTGAGTGCAACAGTTAGATATGGTAGGATCAGGTCCACACTAAGAAAACCCACACCAAGCAGGTCCCCAACGGACAGAACCCGTAGGATCTCAGTTGTAGGGTAATTTTCCTGGCCCTGAACGTGAACAAAATCAGGAGAATGAAAGGAATCGAGAGGGGAGTGTACATACCACCCAGACGAGTAGAAGCCATTCCCAAGTGGGCAGTCGCGTGTCCCAGAGACCAAACGATAACCAAGCCATGCAGCAGGAGATAGATGACTTGAAAAAGAAACTGCGCCATGCACAGCAGAGGCGGTCTCCTTCCAGTTCTAACATATCCTCTAATGATGAAGAGGACGGTAGTTACAGGCAGAGATCAAGAACTCCCCCAAGTGAGACCTTCTCTTATAAAGATGAGCACCATCATAGACGAGAATGCAAGGGCCCATCGAGCAAAGGCCTGGGTAATGATGCCATGAGCAAGGCTCTGGATCAGATCTCTAAGTCACCCTTCATGCACAAGATAGAAGGGGCTAGGCTGTCTTGGCGGTTCCATTAGCCTACGTTCACCGTTTATAATGGTTGAACGGATCCCGTAGAGCACGTGAACCAGTTTAATCAAAGAATGGCCGTCCACTCCAAGGACAAAGCTTTGATGTGCAAGGTTTTTCTGTCCAGCCTAGGACCTGTAGCGATGAGGTGGTTCAATGGCTTGGAAATGAACTCCATAGATTCCTATAAGCAACTCACCTGAGCCTTCGACTCTCGCTTCATTACGAATAGTAGGGTTCCTCGGCCTCTGAGTTTGTTGTTGTCATTATCCATGCGTGAGGGAGAAACTCTAAAAGCATACTTGGACAGATACTGGGAAATGTATAATGAGATGGACGGCAACTTTGATGATGTCGCTATCAGAACTTTTAAAAGTAGTCTCCCAACAGAGCACGGCTTGAGGAAATCTTTGACTAGTAAGCCTGTCACTAGTGTACATCAGTTTATGGATCAGATTGACAAATACAAAAGAGTGGAAGAGGACCAGCTGCAAGGGAAAGGAAAGGAGAAGGTTATCCCTCAAAAGAGTAAGGATTTCAAATTGGACCGATACAACAATGACCGTTTGAGGAGAGATTTCGCAGGGCAATCCAGATCAACCAATACGCAGATGGTTAACACCGTATTCAGAGAACCAGTACATCAGGTTTTAGAGAAAATCAAGAATAAGCCATTCTTCGAATGGCCTAATAAGATGGCTGGAGACTCCATGAAGCGCAATAAGAGTCTGTATTGTCGGTACCACCGGGACCATGGACATATTACATAAGATTGCAGAAACCTTTGGAGCCACCTGGATCGGCTAGTCTGAGAAGGGAAATTGAAGTACCTTTTGCATCCTTCCAGTGGTCATCAAGGCCAGGCAAACCAGGAGCCCCGGAGAGACACTTCCTTAAGACCGCCCATAGAAACGATAAACGTAATCTTTGCTGCTTCGGGGAGGACAGGCTCATGCCCTTCTAGAGTGATGTCTGTAGCTCGGCTGCTCGTCGATGAATCTAGCCTGGAGCCGAAAAAACCCAAAGTGTATCCTCATCCGGTCTTGAGTTTCTCCGAGGAAGACAAAATTAGAACCATCCAACTCCACGACGATGCGTTGGTAATCACTTTTCGGATTGGGGGCTACGACGTGAAAAGGGTAATGGTAGATGATGGTAATGGAGCTGAGATCATGTACCCTAATCTCTATAAGGAGATGAAGCTGAGGCTAGAAGATTTGACGCCCTACAGCTCCCCTTTGATGAGTTTTGATGGGAAGATTGTCATGCCAAAAGGCCAGATTAGACTACTTGTGCAAACTGGCCCAAAGATAGTGGAGGTCGACTTCATTGTGGTGGATACTTACTCCCCTTCCACTACCATCATGGCCCGACCTTGGCTTCAAACCCTAGGAGTCGTTGCCTTCACCCTGCCTTAGAAGGTGAAATTCCCTTCTGAGGGCCGGGTCCTGGAAATTCGAGGTTGCCAGGCTGTGGCAAGAAAGTGCCTGATGGCTGCCATCTCACGTCAGCCCAGAGTAGAGTCTTCGGCCTTTGTTAAAGAAAGCTCATAGCAATCAAAGACCTCGGCGTTGCCTATTAATGCACCAGCCGAGGAAGCAAAATGTGAGGATTTAGAGAAGGTGATCATTGGCGATGACCTGGAGAGGTTCTTCCAGTTGGGATCTCAACTGCCCCCTCAGGAAAATGAGGGATTGACAGGGTTCCTAAAAAAAAATATCGACGTGTTCACATAGGAAGCTTATGATGCCCCAGGAATTGATCCGAACTTCATATGTCACCACTTAAACGTAAATCCCTTAGCCACTCCTAAAAAACAACCACCTTGGCGCCCCTCCAAGGAGCACGCCGACGCTGTTAGGGATGAGGTGAGAAAGCTCAAGCAAGCAGGGGCTATCAAGAAGGTGTTCTACCCTGAATGGTTGGCTAACATCGTGGTTGTAAAAAAGAAGAGTGGGAAGTGGCGAGTTTGTGTGGACTTCACAGACTTAAACAAGGCGTGTCCAAAAGACCCATTCCCCATGCCTCGGATAGATCATTTAGTGGATGCAACTGTAGGCCATCCTCAGATGAGCTTCTTAGATGCCTACTAAGGCTATCATCAAATACCACTAGCCTTGGGTTATAAAAAAAAAAACAGCATTCGTGACTCCCATTGGAAATTACTACTACAAAGTGATGCCCTTTGGTTTGAAGAATGCGGGGTCTACCTACCAAAGGATGATGACTAGAATGTTTGAGCCACAGTTGGGTAAGAAAATTGAAGTCTACATAGATGACATGTGGTAAAAAGTAAAGTGGTGTCCGAGCACGTGGGAAATCTCGGAGTCATTTTTGACATCTTAAGGAAACAAAAACCTGCGTCTCAATGCCTCTAAGTGCTCATTTGGTGTCGGGTCTAGCAAAATTTTGGGCTATATGGTAACTCATAGGGGAATTGAGGTAAGCCCAGATTAGATCAAAGAAATTCACAATTTGCAACCTCCTTAGAACCCCAAAGAAGTCCAGAAACTCACTGAAATGATCACAGCCTTGAATCGGTTTATTTCTAGATCTACGAATAGGTGCCGACCTTTATATCTCTTGATGAACAAATGGAAAGGATTTGAGTGGTCCGAGGACTGCGCCTTGGCCTTCCAGCAACTTTAGGAATACCTATCCCGACCACCCATCATGTCCAGCCCTAAGGCCGACGAGATTTTGTTCGCCTACATTGCGGTGGCCTCTCATGCTGTAAGCTTGGTGTTGATACAAATTGATGGTGGCATACAATGGCCAGTCTATTATGTGAGTAAATCATTACATGAGACCGAGGTGCGTTATTTACCACTGGAGAAGGCAATTTTGGCAATAGTGCATGCCAGGCGAAAACTCCCTCATTATTTCCAGGCGCACACAGTTGTTGTTCTAACTTAGCTTCCACTTAAGTCCGTACTCTAAAGTGCCGATTACACAGGAAGAATTCCCATGTGGAGCACAGTTCTAGGGGCTTTCGATATCAAATACATGCCTCAGACCTCTGTTAAGGGCCAGGTCCTCCCTGATTTAATAGCCGAATTTGCCGAACCCCCGATAGAAATGGTAACAGAGGAGCAAAACATGGATGGAAAATCGGTTGGCACAATCTCTGCACAAGGACCCTCACGCTGGAAAGTGTATGTTGATGGCGCGACAAACCAAAGGGGTACGGGGTAGGGCTGGTCCTGATATCTCCTAAGAATATTACCATAGAGAAATCATTGAGACTAGGGTTCTCGGCCACAAACAATGAAGCCGAATATGAGGCTTTATTGCAAGGAATGGCCATGGTACAGAAAATGGGGGGAAAGGCAATGGAAGTGTTTTCGGACTCGAGATTAGATGTGGGCCAAGTGAAGGGGGAGCTAGAGGCCAGAGATGTGAGAACGCAAGAGTACCTGAGTCAGGTCAGGCGCTTGCAATCAAATTTTGAATTCTTCGACTTGTCACACGTCTCTAGGAGTGGAAACACGCACGCAGATTCATTGACCACTCTTGCCACCTCTTCGGTGCAGGGTTTACCTCAAATCATCCTTGTTGAGGACTTGTGCAGAGCAGATGGAGTCAAGATGGACATGGTTCAGATCCATCAAGTCAGAGTGGGTTCGAGCTGGATGGATCCTATAGTGAGTTTTCTTAAAGATGATATACTACCTGAAGGAATCTGTGAAAGTCACACAGGAGGAAGATCTCTAACTCATAGAGACATCAACTCAAGGATATTGGTGGCCAGGTATGCAGAAGGAAACCTAAGAATATGTCAAGAAGTGTGACCAATGCGAAAAGTTTGCTCCAAACATCCACCAACCGGGAGGGGTACTCAATCCTCTCTCCAGTCCTTGGCCGTTTGCTCAGTGGGGCTTGGATATTGTAGGCCCTTTCCCTAAAGCGGCAGGAAATAAGAGATACTTATTGGTCGGCACAGACTATTTCACCAAATAGGTTGAAGCCGAGCCCCTGGCTAACATCAGGGATGTGGATGCTAAGAAGTTTATTTGGAAGAACATCGTTACTCGATTTGGGGTCCCTCATACCCTCATCTCGGATAACGGCTTTCAATTTGATAGCAAGGCCTTCAAGAGATACTATTGTGACCTGAGAATTACAAACAGGTATTCCACTCCGGCCTACTCCCAAGGAAATGGACAAGCTGAGGCTGTCAATAAGGTCATAGTTAATGGACTGAAAAAGAGGTTGGATGATGCGAAGGGAAGATGGGTGGAAGAACTGCCACACGCCCTGCGGACATATCGGACTACACCACGTCGATCAACAGGGGAGACCCCTTTTTCCATGACTTATGGGGCCAAGGTTGTCATCCCTCTAGAAACTAGCTTCCCAACGCTGAGAACGAGTACCTTCACTCCGAGCAACAACGATGAACTGTTAAGAAAGAGTTTGGATTTAATCAAAGAGAGAAGAGAAAAGGCAATGATCCAACTAGTCTACTACCATTGAAAACTCAAACAAGGGTATGATGCCAATGTGAAGCTACGGCCACTAGCGCCAGGAGACTTGGTGTTGAGAAAAGTTTTGGGTAGTGCCAAGAACCCGGCCTGGGGAAAGTTGGGGCCCAATTGGGAAGGACCATATCGCATCACTTCAGTGGCAAGAATATGTGCATATTATTTAGAAGACTTAGATGAGAAAGCTGTGCTCTGCCCATGGAATGTAAATAACCTAAAAAGGTATTATTATCAATGAAAGTAGTTTCGTTTGCACTCTAACTTATTGTAATTATGTGTCATGCGGTTTACTACTACATAATTATTAGATAGAACCAAGGTCTTGTATGGATCCTCGGACCACAAACCTTGGGGAAACTAATAATTTTTGGCAATTATCTATGTATTAGATAGAACCAAGGTCTTGCATAGATCCTCAGACCACAAACCTAGGGGAAACTAATAACTTCTAGCAACTATATCTAAGTATTAGACAGAACCAAGATCTTGCATGGATCCTCGGACCACAAACCTTGGGGAAACTAATAACTTTTAGCAACTATCTAAGTATTAGACAGAACCAAGGTCTTGCATGGATCCTCGAACTACAAGCATTGGGGAAACTAATAACTTCTAGCAACTATCTAAGTATTAGACAGAACCAAGGTCTTACATGGATCCTCGAACCACAAACCTTGGGGAAACTAATAACTTCTGGCAACTATCTAAGTATTAGACAGAACCAAGGTATTGCATGGATCCTCGGACCACAAACCTTGGGGAAACTAATAACTTCTAGCAACTATCTAAGTGTTAGACAGAACCAAGGTCTTGTATGGATCCTCAGACCACAAACCTTAGGGAAACTAATAACTTCTGGCAATTATCTAAGTGTTAAACAGAACCAAGGTATTGCATGGATCCTCGGACCACAGGACTTGAGGAAATTAACTACTTTAAACATTTATCTAAGTGATAAACAGGACCTTAAATGGAGCCTGGCTCCTCAGATCACCTGCCCTGTCCTTATTCAACAAAGATGTAAACGAATGTTCATCCATGAGCATCACTTAAAGCATTTCAAGGTACACTGGGCTTATCTTTCCTTTATAGTCAATACTATAGTATCTCCTTGAGATCATTAAGTTTATAAAAATGTATGTTTGCACATCCTGCCATAATGTATGAACCTAGAAGGTATGGGATCTACATTATAAACTTAAATTCTTTTGTGGCCCACCCAATAGAAGGCAAATTGCATTACTAAGATTACTCAATTATCAATTAAAGCCTAAGTTGAAATTTACACTGTGGACTTAGTATTTTTTTATTGTCTGTTTAATGAAAGATAAGTCACACTGCTAGGATCATTCAAATGTAAGTAAAAACACGAATCATATAAGCAAAGGGCCATATCATTGAAAGAAGTGCGCACATTTCATTACAAAAAGGCAGTTTCATTACAAAATTCAAGTACACCTAAAAAAAAAAAAAGGAGAGAAGAAGAAAAAACAACAATAGCAACACAAATAAACAGAAACAACCTATTTCTTCAGCTTTATAGTCAACTTGTCCTTGGAAGGCTGCTGAGAGGCTGTGTCAGAGGCTTCAGAATCCTGGCCTAGGGGAATGACTTTAAGGGGCATAGCAAGGGAAGCCAAGACTAACTCCATTTTCTTAGGGGCCTCCTTCTCGGCAGGGGGAGCTTAAGGGTCAGCTGAGGGCTTCATCACATCCTGGGGTACTTCCAGATTAATGGTTTTCTCTTTCTCAAACACCCCAGGATGCTCAGTATCCTCGGCAGGCTTGTCAAGGGAAGTAGGAGTGTTGGTGGCACTATTTTGACCTGCCTCTACTGCTTTGGGGGCAGTATCGGCTTCAGAACTAGTAGGAGTAGACTCTCGGAGAGCAAGGGGTAATACATGTTTTCTGCTCTCCTGAATTCAGACGAAGCCTCAACCCCAGCTTGGTTGAGGGCTTTGACCCAAACTTGGGAGTAATAGAGCCTGCATACCCCCGTTACTTGGGCTCTGAGATTGGTCTCAGTCTCAACCACCCCTAACTCATAAGCTTCCTGCTTGGCCCGCTCTTTAATCTCCTCTGCCTGCTCCTTAGCCTTCTCCGCCTCCGCCCGAGCTTTCACTGCCTCGTCTTTAGCTTTCTTCATAATGTCCTTGGCTTTCTCTGCACCTTCCAATTTTTTCTTTAAGGACTCAATCTGCCTTTTGGCAGTAGCTAACTGCTCCTCAACCTTACGAAGGAGTAATCTTTGGCCTTCGGCTTGCTTCTGAGTGCCCTTTAAAGCTGAATCCGTGCTTTTCCTTGCCCTCTCCTCGTCCTGCAGCTTGCTTCTCAGGTCCTTGGTAGATTGGTCGGCAATGTTAAAGGCTTCTACAATCGCAACACGCCTATTTCTCTCGTCTTCAAGTTGTCTGCTGCAGCTATTGGCCATCTCCTCTGCCTTAAACGTGGCTTGAATAGCCTAGAAAAGAGAACAAATACAAAGTAAATAGGGAACAAAGGACAAAAAAAAGAAAAGAAAAAAAAAAGAAAAAAAAGAAAACAAGTGCAAGGTAAGCAGAGAACAAAGGCTAAGTAAGTTGGAAACCTTACCATCCCCAAATACTTCTTAAGGCTAAGGAAGACCTCTTGCTTGCTAAAGGATTGCAGCTCGGCCAAGTCCGAGGGTAGCAACAGGGCCCTCTCCAAAGCATTAACCACATGGCTGCCAGTGCCTCCCTGGAAGTCCCTTATGGAAGCATTATCCATCAGTGGGGCCCTATCGAGTATTAGAGCTGGGAGCTAAGCCTGGAGCTCAGGTAGAGGATTGACCCTTTTCTCAGATCCCCTGTGCCCAACTTTCTGCTGCTTGGCAGCTCGCTGGGCCTCCTCTTCTGGTGTGGGGTGAGACTTCTCAACCTCTATCACCTTCTTGCCCTTTGACTCCCTTTTTCATTTGGGGTCGGAAGGCTCGGGTCTCGGTGGTAGGTTTGGCTTAGGACGAGGAGGAGGAAGTTTGGATGTAGCAGAAGAGAGTTTGCTATGAGTAGGGGAAGGTGGTTTGTTCTGATCTGTTCTCCCTTGTGTCTCCCTCCCCGGCTAGGACTCTATCAAGTCCAGCAAGTTTGTTTTTTGCCTTCTCTGTATCCCCATATCTTCTTCAAAAGGGGCTTTTGCCAAATGGAAGTTTGCTTCAGTACAGTTCGGGTCACCGAGATCACCAGAAAGGGCCTCAAACGACGAAGCTTGGTTGAACACCTCAAATTCATCCTCGGACAAACCTAACTCAACGATTTCTTCTTCTTTCTCTGATTTTTCTTCCTCTCCCTTTACCTCGGGACGGAAAAAGAAGAACCAACCAAGGGTATGCCTTCCAGAATTGAAGCACCCTCAGGGAGCAAGAAACCTTCAACTGCGATGTTGATTCTATGAAAATATGGATGGCGGGCTTCGAGGATGTTCTTTGGCGCTTGGAAAGCACTAGAGATTGGCGTATATCCAAGTATCAAGTGAGCCACCCTGAGTTGATTGTCGTCCTCGTTCACAAACACCTTGGCCTTGAGGATGTTGTCTAAGCTCTCCCTGTTAACCAAACTGAAGTTTGGTTCAAAGGCGCATCTGTCTGCAGAACCATGAAGAGCAAAAGGTTAGCAGCCTGACAACACAAATCACAATAAGACAGTGAACAAGTCCTACTCCTATCCCTAGAGCCCTACCTGGTTACCCCTCCTCCGTTGGGCAGAGGATGCCATCATGCCACTCCCTGGACACGATCAGAAAATCTTTGTTTAGCCCCTTGCTAGACTCGGGATGGCATTGTATGAGCCTGATTTCAGGTTGCCTTGTTTTCAGGTAGTACCCCTCCCCCTTCAGGTGGTGAAGGCTGTAGACCCAATTCACATCATGATGGGTCAACCGTAGCCCTATTTTCTCGTTTAAGGCGTCTACCCAACCTAATATTCTGAAGACGTTTGGGGCGCACTGAGTGGGGGCTAGCTTAACAAACCTAAGGTAATCCCTCATCACCGGCCCCAAAGGGATTCTTACGCCACCTTTTATGAAGGCGATCATGGGAATCACCACCTCACCCTCTTCCCTTCGAAAATGCCATTCACCCTCCTTACAATATCTCAGGCCCACGTTGGGTGGAATCCTGTAGTTAGCCTTAAATTTTTCCATTACTTCCTCGGACTCTATCAAACTCTTAAATCTACCCATCCCCAGGAAAATTTCAGAGAAGCTAAAGAAAATTAGGAAAAAGAGGCAAACGAAGAAAGACACAGAGAAAGGAAAGTAAAGAAAGTTTGAAAAGTTTGGAAAAAACTTACAAAGATGAGGAAAGTGTCCTCGGATAGGCTTTTGAAGAGACACGAGTGAGTGAGAAATATTGGTAGATTCAACGTATGTGCGCAGGAGCTCTTGGATGCAAAAGTAAGTTAGGCAAATTGATTTAAATGGGTATTTATACCCAAGTTAAAGTAGCAGCGGGAATTTTTCCGCTCATGAGTTAAAAAATCTCTCCACCGTTGGATTGCCATCACGCCGTAGAACGTGAGGGGGACAACCATCTGCAGGAATTTAATGAGGGCACGCTCTAGATGCCGAAGCGTCAGGAATATACCTTAGGCAGTTAAAAAGGCACTGACGCCGGTAGAAGACAAGACGTGATAAGCCTAAAGTACACCCAAGGACATCAAAATCCTCATTTCTGTCCGAGGTTCCAGGCAGCAGAATTTTGAGGGGTTATTGTGGGGTCATAGAGCCCAGTGATATACATCCACCTTTTGTATTGGGCCTGAACCCCATGCTGAAATCCATAATCGCATATGAAGAAGACAGTGGTGATCATGGCAACCCAGGAAACCGTGTTGAGGACAACTTTGTCCTCAGCTAACCAAGGCTGAGGTAGAAGTAAAGTGACTTACTGGCAAAGACAATCTTCCAAAGTACTCCAAGGAAAAAGATAAGTACAGCAAGTAGGCACACTGAAGCATGGCGATAGAGCAATTCTAGGAAAAACTGCTGCCTCCACATTAAATGACCCACAACTAACACTCTGGCCGCATTAATGTGGAAATGATACATGAGCAGTGGCTTTTCAGACTCACAGTTACTACCTAAAAGCTTTGAGAGGAGGTTGAGTGACAAAGACCAACAACAGTAGATCTGACATGCATGTGTATGGTAGAGATGAAGAAGGAAAGTAATATATAAGGAAGAAGGTGCTCTGAGAAAAGGGATCAGGATTTTATCAGAGAAAACATTGTAGCAACCTGAACTAACTTTGTAACCATAGCCACTATCACTCAAGAAATAATAAGTTGAAATTCCTTGGAATAGTGCCGAGGATTGAATTGCTTGCCCAAGTCTACATTTGTTTTACTCATTCTTTCTTTAAATCATCTTCAACTGTTGTTACACTCATCAAAGCCAGGTTCTTTTACCAATTCTCTACAAATTTATTGTATTGGGCTTGCTGGGCTTGAATCCACTTATCCCTTAGGAATAGTGTATAAATCGAGTCCCTACAATAATAATAATAATAATAATAACAATAAATAATAATAATAATAATAATTATTATTATTATAATAATAATAATAATAATAATAATAATTATTATTATTATTATTATTATTATTATTAATATTAACTTGCTTTCCAAGTCCTAAACCATCCTTGTGATTATCTGTAAGGGTGTCATCATGTTTGAGCTTCGGATTAATGAAAGCTATATTAACTTATAATTTTAGATCTAGAGAAATCTAACACCCACTACAAAACTTAAAATTAAATAAAAATGATAAATGATACTTATCTAATACTATTAGCAATGCTATGTTGCATTTGTTGCAACCATTTATCAATAACTATTTATTATATTCTTAACATATTACACAATAATATCACATATGATAACAGGGAAATATTTAACCACATATATATATATATATATATATATATATATAAAGATAAAGAGAAGTCATCATAAATATAAGCAGAGCCTACATGCTTGTGACTCTAGGAATTATACTTAAAAAGTAATAATTCAAGAGAAACAAATATAATACATCTATCAATTAACAATTATATCATGTGCATATGTAATAAAAATCAACAATAAGATGTGAGAAAAAAAAAACAATAAGATGTGAGAAATTTACATTATATTATTCAAGGACTTCGCAAGCAATTAAAATGCTCTCCCTAACTGGTCATGATTAATAAGAGCTTTTTTTCCTTTTATCACACCCCTTACAAGTGTGGCCTTGACAATATTTATAATATTCAGAAAAGACATGACTAGCCATAAAATCATTTCTATCGTAATAACAATTCATGTAACAGATATGTTACATTCATAAATAAACAACTTCATTAATTAGATTCATTAATGAATAAGTTCATTAACGTGTCATTACCTCACCTTACTTCCAAGCCTCTAGGTGAATGGAATAATTTACAATTATCGTTTTCCAAACCATATTAACTATTTTTTGTTTTTTGAGAGTTTCAATCTATAGCATTCGCTTTTGAATATAGCTCTTTATCATCAGATCAAGACATCAATCGATTTTTGGTGTAAGCGGGGATTGAACCCCAGATCTCTTAATCAACCATCAAATACTTTACTAGTTAAGCTAACTAAAACCCACCAAACCATACTAACTATTGAACCATTAAGGAAGTTATATAATGGTTCACTCGTTCCATTTTTTTTTTTTTTTTTTTGAAACTCATTCATTCCACTTTTGAATCATTAATTCAACCATTAGCATTTTTTTTTTTTTAAATTTTTACAATCCAACCATTAGATTAATAATTAGTAATTATATATATATATATATATATATATATATATTATAGGGACTGAGTTTGAGCACTTCTACTATTGAGAGAGTGGACTCAAGCCCAGCTAGCCCAGTACAATGAATTTATAGAGAGCGGGTTCAAGAACTAGGCCCTAGTGAGGGATGCGACGGCCAGGCATGGTTGCATGTGGATTGAATAGCATGAACGCAGGTTAAAATGCGCAATGGTGCTCCTCGGCCTTTCTCTCGGGAGCTTGTAGTTCTTATTACTTCTTTAGTGATTGGTTACAAGGGTTTCTAGGAGAATACAGGTTGCTACAGTATCCTATAGTTCAGATTTCCCGTCCCTCTTTCTAGAGGAATTCCTTACATTATATACCCCCCTCTCAATTGATCTTAGCCCTACACTTGTTGATCAACCAGGCTGCTACTTGAGTGCTTGTCCCATCAGCTGCCTTCACATTCTTCCAGTGGGTTGTAGCAACCAATGCAGCACTGTTCAGGGGTCATCTCCTCATTAATGTGGCCAGGACATTAGTTGTGGGCATTTAATGTGGAGGTGACAGTTCATCCTGGACTTGCCCCTCCACCATACTTCCATGGCTGACACGTTGTACTTGCTCTTTCTCTTTGGATGCTCAGGAAGGCTGCTCATGGGGGCTCGTTACTTCCCCTTTCAACGGTCTCGGCTGGCCGAGGACGACATCGTCCTTGGCGATGCTTCCTGGCAGCTTGGGCTATCTGCGTTCCTCCTCGGATGTTTCTTTATCCTCGGCATGGGCCTTGGGCCGAATATAAGATGGGCCAGGGTTGCCAGATTATTAGGCCCCACAATAGCCCCTTGAAATCCTGCTGTTCGGCTCCTTGGATGGGGAAGAGGATTTTGATGTCCTCAGGCCTTTGTTATGGCTTGTCGCGTCTTGTCTTCCGTCAGTGCCAGAGTCTCTTCATCTGTCCAAGGCATGTTCCTGGCGCTTCGGTACACGGAACGTGCCCTCATTTAATTCTAGCGGCTCTGTGCTCCCCACGTTCAACGGTGTGATGCTAATCCAATGGCTGGGCTTTCTCCAACTTTATGGGCGGGGAAACTCGCACGATTACTTTTAGTTGGGGATACAAATACCTATTCGAACTGATTGGCCTTTTCACTTTGGCATTCAAGAGTTCTCACGCGCGTTCACTGAATTTGGTCAAATCTCCAACTACACCCACGCCTTTTTCAGCACAAAAAGTCTATCCGAGGAGCTTTTCCTCATTTCTGTAAGTCTTCTTCTCTCTAGCTCAAACTTCTTCTCTGACTCCTTTCTTTCCCTAGCCCTTTCTTGAGTTTCTTAGTCGTTGTTAGGGATGGGTAAATTTAAGAAATTAGTTGAGTCTGAGGAGCCGATGGAGAAATTTATCGCTGATTGTAGGATACCCAGCAACGTAGGCTTGAGGTACTATGCAAAAGGGGAATGGCGCATTCGAAGGAAGGAGGGGGAGGTCGTCATTCCCATGATCGCCTTCCTTGAAGGCGGTATGAGGATCCCCATGGGGCCGGTAACGAGGGGCTACCTTAGGTACTTTAGATTGGCCCCCACTCAGTGCGCCACCAACGTGTTTAGGATCCTGGGTTGTGTGGACATCTTAAATGAAAGGATGGGGTTGAGGTTAACCCATCATGATGTAAATTAGTGCTACAACCTCCAACAGCTAAAGGGTAAGTCTTACTACATGAAGACGCAGGACGATAAGGTCTGGCTTATCCAGTGTCTTCCCGAGTCCAGCAAGGGTCTAAATAAAGACTTTCTCATCGTGTCCGGGGAGTGGCACGATGGCCTTCACTGTCCGACGGAGGAGGGGACACCAGGTGGGGTACTTAGAGTAGGAGAGGGTCTAGCTTTCCCCCCCCCCCCCCTTTTTTTGTTGTTGTAAATCTGCCCTGTTCGGTTGATGACAGGAGTTTGTTTTTCTTTCTGCAGATCCGCACGCCTTTGAGCGTCATTTTAACCTGGTCAACAAGGAGGACTTGGAAGTGTTCTCAGGGCAGAGATCTTTCTGAACGAGGTCGATAACCAAGTTAGAGCCGCCCACAAGATCCTCGGGTATAAGTCGCTCCAGAAGTCATTTCCGGCTCCGAAGCACGTGATCAAAGCCGGTGATCCCCGGCTTCGCGAGATAACTATAGTGGAGCAAGGGTTTTCGTTTCCTGAAGGTACCCCATTGGCAGGACCCTCTACTTCTACCCAAGCTGCGGAAGCCGAGGGAGAAGAGCTAGGAGGAGAGGAAGAATTCGCTAATTTGGGACCATCTGAGGATGAATTTGGCTCATTTGTCCAAGTCCACACGTCCGAGGATCCTTCTGGTGACCTGGGCGACCCTAATTTGACCGAGGCGAACCTTTTCTCTACGAGGGCTTCTCCCCAGGCCGAGATGGGTTTCAAGAGGCAACCCCAAACCAGCCTATTTGACCTGCTTGAGGGTCGGCCAGGGAGGGACAAGTCGGGGAAGTCCCAACCCAAGCTTCCTCCTTTGCAGTCCAAGTCTCAGTCCGCTCGGACTAGGTCGTCTTCTACTCAGTCTAAGCTTCCACCTCCTCCACCTTAGCCGAGCTTGCCACCGAGGCCCAAGCTTGCTGATCCCAAGCGTAAGAAGGACCCTAACGGCAAAGGGCCCATGGGAGCTAAGAGGACTTGCTCTTCCCCCGAGGAGGCTGAGGCTCGGCGCCTTCTTAAGCAGCAAAAAACTGGGCACTAAGGCCAAGGAAAAGAGGTGGCTGTGCAGTCTGAGGCCTAGGCATGGCTCCTTGCCCCCATGCTCTATGGGGAGCCTTTAATGGATAATGCCTCCCTCAGGGACTTTAGAGGGGGTGAAGGCACATATGTGGCTGATGCGCTGGAGAGATCCCTGCGGCTTCCTGCCGATATGGCTCAATTGGAGGGCCTGAAGAGGCAGGAGGTCATCCTTAGCATGAAGAGGTACTTGGGCATGGTAAGCCATTCGCCGCTTGAGCGTTTGCTGATTTTACCCCTCGATTCCCATACTTATCATTTGTTTGTTTAAATTTGCAGGCTATCCAGGCCACTTACAAGCTGGAAGAGGAGGCCAATAAATAGAGCAGGGCCCTGGAGCAGAAGCGTGACAACCGCCTGGATGCCACGCAGGTCCTTAGCAAATCCGAGGGTGACCTCAAGAAGGCGAGGGAGGCTCTAAAGGAGGCGACAAAGGACAGAGATAGCACGGTGTCAAGCTTGGCTAGCGTTCAAAAGCAAGCCTCTAACCAAATGAGGCGCCTTCCAGACACTGAGGGCCAACTACAAATTGCCAAGGAGCACATCGCCGCTTAAAGCAGATGTTGGCCGAGGCGATGGGGCCTGGGGCGTTGCTGAGCATGCCAGGGATGAGGCTTTGAGAGCCAAAGCAGAGGCTGAGTTTGCGCGGACAGAGGCCAGGAGTTCTAAAGAGCAAGCTGAGGAAGAGGCCTTTGCAGAATGAGTGGCTAAGACTGAGGCTACCCTCAAGGCTTAAGTCCCTCAAGTGTGCAGGCACTACTGCTCCCAGACTTAGGAAGAGGCCCTCAACCAAGCGGGGGTCAAGGCCTCGTTTGACCTTAGGAGGGCCGAGAGAGTGTACTACCCTCTTGCTATTCGAGAGGCTGCCTCTACTACTTCTGAAGCCGGCACTACGCCCGAAGCGGCAGATGAGGACCAGGCCAATGCTACCAAGGATTCCACTTCCACTGATAGGCCTGGCGAGGAGGCTGAGCATCAGAAGGTGCCAGAGGAAGGGGAAACCAGTAACTTGGAAGCGCCTCCAGATGTGGTGAAGCCCTCTGTTGGCCCTTAAGTCCCTGCTGTTGACTCTCAAGCTCTTCCTGCTGAGGGAGACCTTCCCAGAGTTACCCCTCTAGCCAAGGAGACAACTCTCATGGTGATGCCTCTGTAGGCGGTTCCTCTAGGTTAAAGCTCTGAGGACCCCGAGGACACCTCTGGACAGCCTCCCAAAGGGGAGTAAAGCTTAAGTTGAAGAACTAGGCTGCCTTAGCTAGCTCTTACCTTTTGTTTCCTGCTTTTGTTGTTGTTGCTTCTTCTTTTTTTTTTTAAGCACTGTACTGCTACTTCTAAGTTGAATATATGAATCATCTCTTTTTACTTTATGTGTTAATTGCCATTGTGATGAGTTTTACTACTAACATAACTTGGGCTTTAACTATTAGCTTCACACTCTTAGAAGCTTAACATGCTTTTCATTCTGAATTGGCATCCAAAAAATGTAAAGGCCATAGTGATAGTTTCCACTTAAACCTCGGTCGATAATTGGACCATCATAATACCGGGTCCTATTTTTGTCAGATTGAGTACTAAGAGAATAACTCCACAATATTGGTTCTACGTCACATGAATTAGATACTGTAAACAGTAAAAAATACTTAGGAAAGCTATTAGTTGCCGACTATGCTAAGGGGTTAGGTTCAATATGCCTCAGAATGCCTTGAGCCATACTCATGGGCTTGTGTTTATTTATACCTCTGCCGAGGGCAGCCAGTTTTGTCAGAGGTCTGAGTTCGAGGACCATGCAAGACCTTGGTTCTGTCTAACCCTCAGGTTCTTCTGTAAGTAACTAGTTTCCCCATAAGTTTGAGTCCGAGGATCGTAGAAGAACTTGGTTCTGTCTAACACTTAGATTCCCCTGTAAGTAGCTAGTTTCCCCATAGGTTTGAGTCCGTGGACCATGCAAGACCTTAGTTCAGTCTAGTACTCAGGTTTGTCTTGAAGTGGTTAGTTTTCCCATAGGTTTGAGTCCGAGGACCATGCAAGACCTTGGTTCAGTCTAGTACCCAGGTTTTTCTTGAAGTGGTTCAATCTAGTACTTTGGACAGCCGCCAAAACATAAGATATATAATCATAATGGACTTGAAATTCAAATCACAAGAAAAAGGATGCTTTCATTAGTAATAATACCTCCTCAGGTTATTTACATTCCACGGACGAGGTACAGGTTTTTCATCTAGGTATTCTAAGTAGTATGCACCTATCCCCGCTACCGAGGTAATTTGATATGGCCCCTCCCAGTTGGGCCCCAGCTTTCCCTAAGAAGGATTCTTGGTAGCCCCCATAACTTTCCTCAGCACCAGGTCCCCCGGTGCTAGTGGTCTGAGCTTTACATTGGCATTATATCCCTGTTTGAGCTTTTGGTGGTAATAGGCTAGCTGGATCATTGCTCGTTCCCTTCGTTCATCAATCAGATCTAGGCTCATCCTCAGCAGTTCATCATTGCTTCTTGGAGTGAAAAAGCTCGTCCTTAGCATTGGGAAGTTTGTCTCTAGGGGGATAATAGCCTCGGCCCCGTAAGTCATGGCAAAAGGTGTCTCCCCCGTTGACCGCCGTGGTGTGGTTCGGTACGCCCAAAGAACGTGTGGCAACTCCTCTACCCATCTTTCCTTGGTGTCATCCAGTCTCTTCTTAAGCCCATTGACGATAATTTTGTTGACAGCCTCAGCCTGTCTATTTCCTTGAAGGTAGGCTAGAGTTGAGTACTTGTTTGTGATCCCAAGTTCACAACAGTATCTTCTGAAGGCCTTGCTGTCAAATTGGAGTCCGTTATCCGAAATGAGGGTATGAGGGACCCCGAATCGTGTGACAATATTTCTCCAAAGGAATTTCTTAGCATCCACATCCCTGATGTTGGCCAATGGCTCGGCTTCGACCCACTTGGTGAAGTAATCCGTGGCAACCAGCAGGTACCTCTTATTCCCTAGTGCTTTGAGGAAGGGGCCTAAAATGTCCAAGCCCCACTAGGCAAATGGCCATGGGTTGGACAAAGGGTTGAGGATGCCCCCAGGCTGATAAATATTTGGGGCAAACCTTTGGCATTGGTCGCATTTCTTGACATACTCCAGGACCTCCTTCTGCATTCCCGGCCACCAATATCCTTATGTGACGGCTCGGTGAGACAAGGATCTTCCTCCTGTGTGGCTCCCACAGATTCCCTCGTGCAGTTCCTCGAGTAGTAACTCTATTGTTTCGGGGTGAACACACAGTAGGTATGGTCCAGAGTAGGAGCGCCTATACAACTTGTGGTCCTCGGACAACCAGAATTGAAAGCATTCCTTTGTATCTTTTCAGCCTCTAACCTCTCCTCGGGCAGAACATCATCTTTGAGGAACCTCACTATGGGGTCCATCTAGCTGGGACCCACCCCAACTTGATGGATGCGGACCGTGCCCTTTGCCACCTCACTCACTCTTTTTAGATGCTCCACAAGTATGATTCGAGGCAGATCCCCTGCCGAGGAAGTGGCGAGTGTGGCCAATGAATCGGCATGGGTGTTTCTATTCCTGGGGATATGAGACAAACTGAAAAGATCTAATTCTGACTACAACCGCCTGACCTGGCTTAGGTACTCTTGCATTCTTGAATCTCTGGCCTCTAGCTCTCCCTCTACCTAGCCTACCACCAATCTCGAATCCGAGAACATCTCCACCGACTTTCCTCCCATCTTCTGCACCATGACCATCCCTTGCAATAATGCTTCATACTCGGCTTCATTGTTTGTGGCCGAGAACCCGAGTTTTAGGGATTTTTCTATAACATGCTCTTCAGGGGATACTAAAACTAGCCCCACTCTAGACCCCCTCTGGTTTGCCGCGCCATCAATGTATACCTTCCAACATGGTGACCCCGGGATGGAGACTGCCCCAACTGATTTTTCGTCAATGCTTCTCTCCTCGACTGCCACCTCTACTGTTGGTTCAACGAACTCGACCATCAAATCAGCCAGAACCTAGCCCTTTATGGAGGTCCGAGGCATGTATTTGACGTTGAAAGCCTCCAGAATTATGTTCCACTTGGCGATCCTCCCTGTGTAATCAGCGGTCCGGAGTACAGACTTTAAGGGCAATTGGGTGAGGACAACCACTGTATGAGCCTAGAAATAATGGGGAAGCTTTTGCGTAGCGTGGACCACAGCTAGTATGGCCTTCTCTAAGGGTAGGTACTTAACCTCAGCTTCATACAGCGACTTGCTAATGTAATAGACTGGTTTTTGAACGCCATTGTCGTCCCGTATCAGTACCAGGCTCACAGCGTGGAGCGCTACAGCAATGTATGCATATAGGACCTCGTCGGCGTCAGGATTGGACATGATAGGCAGCTGGGATAGGTACTCCTTGAGTAACTGGAAGCCCACGACACAAGGCTGTCTTCTCCTGATCTTCCAAGGCTAGTGGTATTTGATGATAGCCTTGGAAGGCGTCTAGGAAGCTCATTCGAGGATGGCCCGTGGTTGTATCCACCAGTTGGTCTATCCGAGGCATGGGGAATGGGTCTTTTAGACATGCCCTATTTAGGTCAGTGAAGTCCACACAGACCCTTCACTTTCCACTTTTCTTCTTGACCACCACAATGTTGGCCAACCATTTAGGGTAAAAGACCTCTTTGATAGCCCCTGCACGCTTAAGTTTATTCACCTCTTCCCTAATCGCATCAGCGTGCTCTCTCGATGGGCACCAGGGCGGTTGTTTCTTGGGAAATATGGACGGATTGACGTTGAGACGGTGACAGATGAAGGACAGATCGATCCCTGAGGCATCGCAGGCATCCCATGCAAACACATCAATATTGCTTCTAAGGAACTCAATTAGCTCTTCCTGCTCCTTGGGAGGCAGCCGAGCTCCGACCCGAAAGAACTTCTCCGAATCATCACCAATTACCACCTTCTCCAAATCCTTACATTTTCCTTCCTTAGCAGCTGCATCGGGAGGCGCCACCGGGGTCTTTGATTGCTATAAGCCTTCCGCAGCAGTAGCCGAAGGCTGTGCGTCGAGCCAATGTGATATGGCAGCCACCATGCACTGCCTTGCTGTGGGCTGACAACCACGGATCTTGAGAACCTGATCTCCTGATGGGAATTTCACCTTCTGGTGCAAGGAGGAGGCAACGCCCCCTAAGGTGTGGAGCCAGGGCCTTCCTACGATAGCCGTGTAGGGGAAGTAGGTGTCCACCACTATAAAATTCACCTCCACCACTTCTGGGCCGGTCTGGATGGGCAGCCTAATCATACCCTTTGGGATGACGAGTTTCCCATCGAAGCTCATCAAAGGAGAGCTATAGGACGTCAAGTCCTCCAGCTTTAGTCCCAGCCCCTTATAGAGGTCTGGGTACATGACCTCGGCCGCGCTGCCACCATCCACCATCACTTTTCTCACATCGTAGTCCCCAATTCTGAGTGTGATCACCAGAGCGTCATCATGTGGCTGAGTGGTCCCAATCTTGTCTTCCTCCGAGAAGCTCAAAGTCGGGTGAAAATTTCTCCTGGCCCTTTTCGGCTCTGGCTAGGACTCCTCGGCAGGCAGTTGGGCTATAGACTACACTCGTGAAGGGCGTGTGACTGTTCTTCCTGGTGCAGCCAAGATTATATTGATCGTCCCTGCGGGCGCCCTTAGGGCGTTATCTTTTTGGGGCTCCTGATGGGTCCGGCCTTGATGGTCACCGGGGTGATGCAGAAGGTGGTTCAGCCTTCCTTCTCGAGCTAGCTGGTCCAGATAGCTCTAGAGATTCTTGCAGTTCTCCGTGGTATGTCCGTGGTCCCTATGGTATTGGCAATAAAGGTTCTGATTGCGCTTCATGGATTCCCTTACCATTTTATTCGGCCACCAGAAGTATGGCTCGTTCTCGATTTTCTCTAGCACCCTGTGTACTGGTTCTTGGAATGCGGCGTGGACAACCTGTGTGTCGGCTACTCCAGATTGCCCCGCAAAGTCCCTTCTCGGACGGGTGCTGTTGTATCGATTCGGCTTAGAATCCCTCCTCTCCTGAGGGATGGCCTTCTCTTTTCCTCTGGCCTGCAGCTGGTCTTCCTCCACCCATTTCCACTGGTGGCAGGCTTGCCTATCAGGGACTTCCTTAGGCCATGTCCAGTTCGAAGACCGTGTTTGAAGGTGCTGATGGCGAAATCGTCAAAATTGCCCTCTAGTTCATTATACACCTCCCAATATCGGCCCGAGTAGGCCTTTAGAGTCTCTCCATCAGGTATGGTCAGAGACAGTAGTGCGCTCAAGGGCCGAGGCTCTATGCTGTTTGTAACAAAGCGGGAGCCAAAGGCCTGGGTCAGTTGTCTGTACGAGCTTATGCAATCCGTCCTCAAGCCATTGAACCACCTTATTGCCACTAGACCTAAGTTAGAGGGGAAAACCTTGCACATCAACGCCTTGTTCTTAGAATGAACAGCCATCCTCTGGTTGAACTGGCTCACATGCTCCACAGGGTCCATTTTGCCGTTATAGATGGAGAAGATTGGCTGCTGGAACCGTCGAGGAAGTGCAGCCCCTTCTATATGGTGTGTGAAGGGCGACTTGGACAGTTGATCCAGTGCCCTGCTTATGGCATCATACCCCAAGTCTCTAGGGGATGGGCTTTTACGCTTGCGCTTCCGGTAGTGCTCTTCTTTATAAGAGAAGGTCTCGCTTGGAGGAGTTCTCGATTTTTGCCTATAATCATCGTCGCTCTCATCGTTAGAGGGCAAGTCAGGGCTAGGTTGAGGTCTCATTCGTTGTGCATGGCGTAGCCTCCTCTTCAAGTCATCTATCTCTCGCTGCATGTCTTGCTCATCGTTCTGCCCTTGGGTCACGTGGCTCCCAACCTTCTTTGGTTGTATGACCCGATTGTTGTTTTGTCTCTATGGCACATGACTGTCTCCACGTGAGTAGCTGCTGCTGGTTTGAGTGGCGTGTGCAATTCCCTCTCGAAATCTTCCATTCTCTTCATTTCGATCACACTCAAGGTTGGTGAAGTTACCCTAGTGCTGGGGCTTGATCGGTTCAAGCTGATGGGGGCCTGCTTGATGAGGGCCTGATCCTACCATGCTTGATCGTTGCCCTTACTAACGCACAAGTTCTTCCCACAGATGGCGCCAATTGTAGGGACTGGGTTTGAGCACTTCTACTGTTGAGAGAGTGGACTCAAGCCCAGCTAGCCCAGTACAATGAATTTATTGAGAGCGGGTTCAAGAACTAGGCCCTAGTGAGGGATGCGACGGCCAGACATGGTTGCATGTGGATTGAATAGCATGAACGCGGGTTAAAATACGCAATGGTGCTCCTCAGCCTTTCTCCCGGGAGCTTGCAATTCTTATTACTTCTTTAGTGATTGGTTACAAGGGTTTCTGGGAGAATACATGTTGCTACAGTATCCTATAGTTCAGATTTTCCGCCCCCTTTTCCAGAGGAATTCCTTACATTATATCCCCCCCTCTTAATTGATCTTAGCCCTACACTTGTTGATCAACCAGGCTGCTACTTGAGTGTTTGTCCTATCAGCCGCCTTCCTATTCTTCTAGTGGGTTGCAGCAACCAAGGCAGCACTGTTCAAGGGTCATCTCCTCATTAATGCGGCCAGGACGTTAGTTGTGGACATTTAATGTGGAGGTGATAGTTCATCCTGGACTTGCCCCTCCACCATGCTTCCATGGCTGACACGTTGTACTTGCTCTTTCTCTTTGGATGCTTAGGAAGGCTGCTCTTGGGGGCTTGTTACTTCCCCTTTCAACGGTCCCAACTGGCCGAGGACGACATCGTCCTCGGCGATGCTTCTTGGCAGCTTGGGCTATTTGCGTTCCTCCTCGGACGTTTCTTTATCCTCGGCATGAGCCTTGGGTCGGATATAAGATGGGCCGGAGTTGCCAGATTATTAGGCCCCACACACACACACACACACATATATATATAGTATTTGATCAAATTAACATAATATTAACAAACCTAACCTTGTAGTTCAATATTTTTCTAAAAAATTGTTGCTTTTTTGTGCTTCAATCATTTTTTTTTTCTAATTGTAAATCTATTATTTCCTTTGTACTTATTTAAAATTTTATACAATTCACCCATTTTATGATTTGACCGTTGATTTAATATGGTTCTAATAATAACTAGGCGAAACTACATTTTTAGTTTATGAAATTTACCCTATGTGCATAATTGGTCCTTTAAGTTTTCAAAATAAGCAATATAAGTCCTTTGATTAACTTCCGTTAGTGGTGTTGTTTATGTGGCTAATAGAATAATGATCTGGCATATTTTTAAAAGATTTGAAATTTCTTTTTATTAAAAACTTACAAAATTAAATTTACAAACTAGATCCATTTCAATTCAAATCTTTATCCTAACCTGGTACAAAAAAATCTCTATTTGCAATCTGATTCATTCATCAATACAATATTTACAGTCACCAGCAGCAACAGTAGCAGCCTCTGCGCTCTCTTGTACTACTCTTGTAGCTCCAGTGCATGTTCACGACCTACTTGCAGTTCACCCATGGTGGTCGACCTTTTTCATTGTATGGATTTAAAGGTAATTTAAACGTAATAAAACAACTCAGTTCACTCGATTCTTAACATCTTGAGCTACATTAGATAATTACAAAAAATTAAGAAAAAGATTATTCATCAAGAAAAAAAAAATTATTTCCCAATAGCCAAATACCCAAAACCCAAATTCTTAATTCTTTATTTCCCCTCACTTTCCCAGCAACCAAACAGAAAAAAAAAAAAAAAAAATACAAATTCCCCAAGATTTCAAGAACCCCACAGATCTATTACCCAACCCAATCCCCAAATCCAAACACCGCAAATCAAAAACACAAATAGAAACACAAATTCATAATCAAATTATACCTTTTGTTTAACAATACTCACATGTGATGATTTGAGAAGCTCACAGATATCTCCGAGACCTCCTTCACAATACTCGCATGCGACGATCTGAGAAGCTTGCAGATATCTTTGAGCTTGTACACAGGAGTCACCTTGTCCTCGTCTGAGGTGGCACCATCAATTATTCTAGACCTCCAGAACCTTGTCCTCAAGCCGAATGTTGACTTGCCATGGGTGAAGTGCAGGTAGGCCTTGAACATGCACTGGAGCTACAAGAGTACAAGAGAGTGCAGAAGTTGCTACTATTGCTGCTGGTGACTGTAAATATTGTATTGATGAATAAATCATATTGCAAATGGAGATTTTTTTTTTTTTTTTTTTTGTATTAGGTTAGAATAAAGATTTGAATTGGAATGGATTTTGTTTCTTTCTTAAATGTAAATTTAATTTTGTAAGTTTTTAATAAAAAGAAACTCCATATCATTTTAAAAAATGCTAGGTCATTATTCCGTTAATCATGTAAGCAACACCACTAACGGAAGTTAACTAAAAGACTTATATTGCTCATTTTGAAAACTCGAGGGACCAATTGCGCACATAAAGTAAACTTCAGGGACTAATAATGTAGTTTCCCCTAATAACTATAGTAAATACCCCTAAAGTTAGTGATAATCTATCTAAAAATATAAGATTGTTCTTACCCATATGGTTTTGTTATTTTTCTAAAGTTAGTCATAATCTCTCCAAAAATATAAGAATGTGCTTATCAATATAGTCATTTTATTTTTTCTATTATTATCTTTAAGGAGTGTGAAAATGTGTCTTTGTTTCGTCTATGGTTGGAATCGTGATTTGACTTTAGGTCAAAGTTAAGATAGAAGATAGGTAGCACTTGCAGTTTGTAGTCAAGGATGTTAGTGGCAATGGGTTAGGTTTAATGGGTTGTTCAATCCAACCCGACCTTAATAATAAGGGTTTGAGATTGTTTTAATAGTTTTGGGGTGGATTTGAGCTCATATATTTAAACTAGCTTGCAAGTTTGGGAAAGATTTAGATTTTATGCAATGGCCCATGAGTACCTGAACCCAAATAAATTATGTTTTTAAAATACTAAAATACCTTTATTATTATATTCTCTTCACAAAAAATAAAAAAGCATTTTTATAAATAAAAATAACTAAATAAGTATGTGCCTCTTTCTCTTTTAAAATATGATTTACTTTATTATAAAATTACTTAGGGCATGATTGGTAGACTATAATATAATAGATATTCTTATAGTTTAGTTATTCTATAGTTTGGTTATGTTTTTATTACAAGAAATAGTTAATCCTCATGAATGGCTATTCTTTAAAGAATAATGCTAGAGATATAAACTATTTTACAAAAAAATTTATAAACTACTGATGTAGTGAGTGATTTTTTTTTTTTTTTGGTAAATAGGAATTGCATTAACAAAACTAAACAAACAAAGTCTTAGCAGGGCAACGCCTGCTTAAGTACAACCCAGTAAGATCATAGTTAAAAATAGCTAGCAAATCCACAGGCGGATTTTCAAATAGTATAAAATCAGCATTTTGCTTAGCTCCCTTTCTAGCAACATGGTTAGCAACTTTGTTCGGTTCACGATAACAATGATTAAATTGAATCTGTGGGATCTGGGATGCCAGTTGTCTGCAATCATCCAACAAAGGGGAGACAAGAGAGTTTGATTGGGTGGGATTTACAAGAATGTCTATAATAGCTTTTGCATCTAGCTAGAAAGGGAGCTAAGCAAAATGCTGATTTTATACTGTTTGAAAATCTACCTATGGATTTGCTAATAAGAGCTGGCCACATCAACATTTTGTAAAAATGTTGTAAAATAATTTGTGTCTGTAGCACTACTCTTCTTTAAAATGAGCAATAATTATTCATCTCTAAAAGGATTGTAATAGTTATTCCTTAGTAAATGTAATAATTTCTAAACTAATATATTTCCAAATAAACAATCTTTCCATATATACATAGCAATTATGAAAATAAAAAATTATCAAAAAATAACTCATCTCTCTCTCAATTTAAAAATTTTATTTTCTACAAAATATAATAGTATAAGTAAGATATTTCCTAAAATATATCTTAAGTTTTATTCTAATATTACAACTCACAACTAAACTTATGAATAAATTCAGTTATTCTAGTACAACAAATTTTATTTTCTGTAATAAAGATTATATTCCTGTCGTAATCCATATTTAGTATACCAAATGTGGCCTTACTAAGTTCTTAAATTTTATTAATTAATATTATCAATGTTTAATTTTGGGTTAATCCACCCATTTGTTTGGACTTATGGCAAGATAAACAGGTGGGTTTGGGAACGAGTTAAGTTTTTCATATATAAATAAGATATGTTTATGATACATTTCCCAGTTTGGTAGGTAAAATATTTCGTAGGTTTGATTTTGGAAAATTTTTGTTGTCCCAAAACCCAATGTCATTCCTACTTGGCGTGTTTCAAACAAATCTTTTCTTTGTTTCGAGTAATTCTTAGATATTCATAGAACACGTAGAATGGTACTCGCTCCTCTCACATCTATGGTGGGGTCTACTCATTAAATTCATGATGAGACCTATAATGAATGTGAGATGATGGAGTATCATTTTTTCGTATTCTGGGAATACCTAAGAATTTTCCCTTTGTTTAAGCTAAAGTTAGAATCTTGAGCATGGGTATTTGGTCCATTACTTTTGGATTTTTGGGTTCTAAATTCATTTTAAATTATGCTACAGTCACAAACTATTTTACAATATTTTTACAAACTATTGTTGTGACCAACTTTTTGTTGGTTCTTATTTGGGCCCACAGCTAACATCTTTTTTTTCATTTACCAATTACTACTTACCATGTCAGCAGTTTGTAAATTTTTTAGTAAAAAAGAATGTATCTTTAGCATTTTCCATGCATTTTACTTAGTAGTTATAATGGATTGCAACATAAGCTTGTAGGAACAAACTTAAAAAATTAAAAAGTCTTGGGTAGCATTGGTTTTGTTTAAATACCAATTATATGCATTCTCTTTGTTTTTGAATCAAAGTGAACTTGCTATAACCCCCCCCCCCCCCCCAAATTTTGAAAAAATAACAAGTAGTATATACACAAAGATTCTAAATTTTGACCCTAAATTGTATATACTTGTCCTCCTCCCCCCCCCCCCCCCCCCCCCCACCCCCAAAAATATTTTTACAAATTGACCCATGAAATTTCCCAAATTGTTTTAATCAAACCATCCCTTTGTTGTATTGTCCCAAAAAAAATCAAGAAAATCCATTAGACAAACCAAAAAAATAATTCATAAACCCGGATAATTAGAAAAACCTTTAAACAATTACAAATCCAGTCTAGAAAAAAAACACACACACACACACACCAACAAGAATATTACAATGACAAATTCTTAGCAAAACAATCCTTTAGGGCACCACCACCACCATCATCTTCTTTTCTGGCTGGCTGCATCTTTGTTTGCTTTCTTCTTCTTCTGATTTTTTTCTAACTTCACAACCTTCAAACTTCAATGCATGCCTTCTCTCTCTTTTGCAAAATGATGATTGACAAAAGCACCTTGGAGATTGTGGTAAAGATGGCTACAACTCATTGTGGTTCTTGTGGCCAACATAAAGCCACGTGCACTTTTTTTTTTTCTTTTTTTTGGTGGTCTGATATTTTTTTTCTTTTTTCTTTTTTTGGTGAAAAGGAGATAAATTTAAACTAAACAAGAACATGAATATTAGGGCAAAACCTGTTTAGGTACATCCCATGGAGGTCATCCTCAAAAACAAAAAGCAAGTCCATAGGCGGACTGTCATAAATAACAAAATCTAAATTGTGCCTACAATCTTCCAAGATAAGAGACACAATGTTATTTACATAATTAGGATTGGCTAAGACAACTATAATAGCTTTTGCATCCAGTTCAATCTCAACACAATCAAAGTTACAATTGCTACAAATGAGAAGGCTATCTTTGAGACCCCGGAGCTTAGCAATAAAGCTATTGGTGATCCTAATTTTTCTAGCATACCCTTTAACCTAGTGACCATGCTTATCTCTAATAATACCTCCACAACCAACTAACCTCGGGTTGCCAGTAGAGGACCCATCAATGTTTAGTTTTTTCCACCATGCTTAGGGTTTTTCCCATCTGATTTGCCTCAGGACTAACCGGTTAGCACTTTTGGGTGAGGATGCGCAAAAAAGATACTCCACAGCTTGATTCTTAGTTTCTGTTGCCAGGCTTGGGTTTTGGCTTTTCCCTTTAATAACCACTTGGTTCTCATTCTTCCAAATAATCCAAATAGTGAAAAGAAGGACAAATTTCCAAGGAGAGTTTCGAGGGAAGAGACATTTTGCTGCTTTCCCATTAGATTCCAACCAATATTGGAGATCCCTAGTCCAAAAATAGGAATCTGCCCATTTTAATCCCCAACTAGATCCAAATAGGTTTAATTTTTTCGCAATCACGGAAGGCATGAAGGACTGATTCAGTTTCCCTATTGCATAAGGGACAATTTATTTCTTCCAGAACTCCCCTTCTCCCAAAGCATTCCCTAACTCCAATGCTATTGTGAGCACACATCCAGGTGAAGGTTTGGATTCTTGGCAAAATGTCAAATTTCCAAATCCAGCTAGCCGAGAAGGTTGCCTTTGAGTCATCCCTAATGGCCATCCTGTAGGCACACTTGAGATCAAAATTTTCTTGAGGATATCATGACCAGGCTAGCTTGTCTTCAACTCTCGAAACCAAAGCATTGAGGTAGCTTGGATTATAAGTTTGATTTTTTTGGGGAAGATCGAAGCCTAGCTAATTCCAATCCCAACCATTATCTTGAAGAACATCTAGGAACTTCAATTGAGATGCTTCTCGAGAGAGAGGATTGTGAATCATTTGCCACACCACTCCATGGTTTATCCAGGGGTCAAACCAGAAGTTAAGATTGTTATTTCTTTCCACTACCTATTTAATACCTTTGTTAAAAATTTTCATTCCTTTCTTCATTGCAAACCACGTTTGAGAGTAAGGGAGCTTGTTAGCATTGCTCAAGCTCAACCTGCGGTTAGTACAATATTTTGACCTAAAAACCCACGCCTAATGAGATTCATTTTCTACACGAAACCTCCAGTTTGGTTTTAAGAGAAAGGCAATGTTTTTGCCCCTTGTTGCTTGTAATCTCAGAACTCCTTTTCTTGGTTTGACTACCTTCTGCCAGCCAACCCAATGAATCTTCTTTACTGACTCCGTAGTGCCCCAAAGAAAATTTCTATTGACCTGATCCATTCCTTTAAGTATTCTCCCAGGGAGATAGGAGCATTGCATGACATAAGACAGAATGGTTGATGAAAGGCCTAAATTAGACTGCCCTTCCTGCCAGCGACAGCAGGTTGGCTTTCCATCCTGCAAGTTTTTGCTTTACTCTATCCAGAATAAAGTTAAAGTCTTGTGGAGAGGTGTCAGGTTGTTTAATGGGAATGCCAAGATAACTTCCTAACCACGGTGTGGAAGCAAACCCAAGAATATCACACAGGGATTCCCTTGTATCTCTATCCACATTCTGGGAAAAATAAATTCTAGATTTTGCAGATGAAACAGAATCGAGGTGGATACCGATGAAACACAACTCATAATAAGATTTATAAGGTCCCTTAGAAGATTAATCCTCCAAAGCATGTCCCTGATGAAACTCCACTCAAGTTTATCATACGCTTTCTCCAAGTCGATTTTAATTGCCATATTACCCACCTTTCCCTTCTTTCTACTGATGAAATGGATAAGTTCTTGCATGATTATGGCTTTATTAATTCCTTTCCGCCCCGGCACAAAAGCTGTTTGAAGAAGGGATACAAGTTTCCCCAGATGAGGCCTAAGTCTGGCTACTATGATTTTTGTTACTACCTTATAAACTGTATTATATAAACTGATCGGGTGGTAATTTCCAAAAGTCTCAGGCCCTTAAACTTTCTGAATAAGGGCAATAAGGGTTTGGTTGAGGTAATCAGAGATTTTTATTTCCGTGAATATTCTTTTAACTTCCTCCACTACAAAGTCTCTCACTATTAGCCAAAATCTTTGGAAAAAGCCTGCATGCAAACCATTTGGACTCGAAGCTTTAAAAGCTTTTAACGACCAAAGGGCCATTCTAATCTCTTCCACTGACTTGACCTCCTATACTCTCTTTTTCTTCCTCATTTAGCCAAGCTTGCCATTGGGAGTAAGGAGGCATAACTCTGGAAGAAGAGGTAAGGGAAGAAGTATAAATGTCCCTGAACTCGTTCCCAATAAAATCTGTGATTTCATGTTCCTCTTGGATCCATCCCCCAACAAAGTTTTTTTATTGCTAGGATTTGGTTCCTTTTCCCCCTAACTAATGATGATTGAATGCCATATTCTGGTCTCCCTGAATCATCCAATTTACTTGGGACTTAAGAGCCCATAAATCGCCCAATGATCACATCTAGCTCGCGATGGAGCTCATTTTCAAGATTGAGGAGGAAAGTCGAAGGTCTGATAGCAGTAGCATGTTGAATCCCATTCAGCCTAGCCATAACTTTCTTTTTCTTAGCAAAAATGTTTCGAAAGTGAGATTTATTCCAAAGGGAGGCTTCCTTCTAAAACTTATCAATGGTGTCACGAAGCAATAGGGCTTGATTCCAAGAATTAGCCACCACCTTGGGAAAGGTCTAATTAGAGAGCCAAAATTTTTGGAATTTAAAAGGCTTGACCTAGAACGAAGGGGCTCTAGACTGCATTTCAAGAAGCACTGGGTAGTGGTCTGAGTGACATCTGGTAAGATGAGTTACTCTTGCTTCCGGGTAAAGTAAACACCAGCTTGGATTGACAAAAAATCTATCGATTCTTTCTTGGATTAGACCCTGAACTTCTCTTCGAATGGTCCAAGTGAAACGTGGTCCCAAAAACCCCAAATCAATCATATTACTTTTATCCAAGCACTTTTTCAGAAGTAAGGACCTATTCAAGCTCACAGGTCTGCCTCCAAACTTATCCTCGCCAATTAGGGATTTGTGAAAATCACCCTCTATGACCCACGACATATTATACAGGTTTGCAACTTAAGAAAAATTGTTCCATAAAATGTGTCTTTCGACAATTCTAAGGCTAGCATAAATGGTAGAGAGAATCCAAGAAGAGTTAGAGCTTCATACCATGATGGTGACATGGATTTCCAGTTTTGTGTTGGAGAGAGGGGTGATCTCCCCCTTATTGGAGTTCCAAAGCATCCAGAGACCACCAATATACCCAATTATATCAGCATGGATCTCTCCATCAAAGGGAAGCCTATCCGTAATTTCACAAGCCCTATCTCTTCCAATCCTGGTCACCAAACTATTAGAATCGCCGATTCATGGTTGTTCACCAAATCCCTAACATGATTTTGAAAGGAAGGCTTCAAAGTGCCCCTACAGTTCCAGACAATGATATTCATGACTATGGTATGGATTGGGGTAGGGCACTTATCATACGGAGGCAGTGACTTTGCCTTTTCTCTCAAATTCCATCCAATCCTTCTTAGCATCTCCGTTGTCTATCCCTCCACGGAATCAAAGTCAGGTTGTGATGGAATACTCCCATCTCTATCTTTTGAGTCATCACATGGAAATTGAACTCCATCGTGGGTAGAAACACCTGTATTAGGTTTGTTATGGGTTTGTTCACTATGATAAAGGATAAGATTGGTTGACCCTCTAGCATACGCTACTTTAAAAAAGCCTTGCTTGGATTCACCTCGCATAGAAGGGGAACTGATGATATCTAGGGCAATGTCTCCCATTTCATTCTCCGTTCTTCCTCTGGAGATGGAACATCTGTGAGGAAGTGCCACTAGGAATTGAGGGCTTCTTACCATGCTGGGTCCGTCAACAACATCGATCCTTCTCTAGCGCTCACTATCGTTAGTGGAAAAAATGAATTTCCACGCTTTTCAAAACTTCTTGTTGAACCATCTCATTACATGGGTTGGATTCGCACGGATTTTGGCTATTACCACCTTCGAAATCTCCACTACAATTCCCTCTAAATTGACAGCCCACCTCTGGCCAGGAAAGGGTTGAGAGCTGAAACTCATGAGAAGCTCTCTGTTGTGGCTTGACATTTCCGTGGGATACCATTGTGTGAAAGTTTGATAGAGATTATGGGGAGGCAGCAGCAGCTAGTTGTAAACACCGCATTTTGTATTCTTACGACTCAGGCCCTCATTCACCAATGATGGTAAAATTCTAAACCCCAAGGTTGGTTTAGGGCCCAATTAGATTGAAATTGACTTAAGGAAGGTTTTTTTTTTTTTTTTTTTTTTTTTTTTTTAAATAATTTATTTATTTATTTATTATTATTTATGGAAATATAACTATTTTATGAGTTGAATAAAACTATTTTTGGAAAATAAAGGCCACGAAAACCCTAGGGCATGCGTACGCAGACACGCATATGTATACACATGCTCCAAACCTGTGTACACATGCTTCATGCATGCATACGCATACACGGGCATGCATACGCATGTTAGGATTCTAGAAACTATGAAAGAAGAGTTTTTTGCATTAAAGCTGAGGTTTGGAATGAATCCCACATCATTTGGGAGCCATTCCAAATCCTCATTTTCTCAATATAAAAAGCTATACATGGTACCTTTTTAAGAAACACACAAAAAATCCTGAGGGAAAACCTAAGATTCACTAGAAATAGTGGATCAAAGAGGGAGTTTCTCACAAAACATCCTCAAGTCAATATTCTTATGATTGAGACCTTTTCTGGCCTTGATCTTTGAGTTTTGAAGTTTACTAATCAATTTGTTTTGTTCTGAATAGATTGACTGAGGGGAATGGTCAAAATCAAGCTTGAAAAGTTTTGTGTTTAAGGTATTAAGTTCTAACCTTTTCTTTTTCCTTTCTTTGTACTTTTTATTTGTTTTCTTGTTTTATTTATGTTTAGGTGGCCTAGGGTTTAGTAGTTTTCTATTTTAAAGCATGATAGGTTGTTAGATTTATAATTTTTAAGTTCTGCTTTGTTTTTCTATGTTGCTATTTCTGGAGAAGGGTTTGGGCGTGTATGCATATGCTTGTGTTCTACATGCATACGCATACTCGAAGTATGTGTACACATACAACTGGGCTGCATACACAGGCCCTATGTATGCACATGCATACCTGAGCCCAGAAACCCTAATTCAACCTTTTCTGCTTCTGTTTCTTTATTTCTTTTGTTTAATATGTCTCTGTTCTAGCTTATCTCCACATGTATATGTCTTTGTTTCTCTATTTGTTTGCTTAATCATCCTTAGCATGTTAGATTAGGGTTTTCCTTCAATGCTTTCTTTGTTTTGCCATGAACATGCATATGATATAATCATGCATTGATGCATAGGTGCTGTGATGCAATGAGATAAGGAGGTAAGTCATGCATTCACATGAACATGCATTTGGTTTGATATATGATCTTATTTTGCTTTGTTGGAAATGAATATGCATGTTTATGTGCCATGCTTCAAATATGACAGCATCTTTTGTTTGATTATTGACATGACCATGTTTTTGCCATTGTGATATATTGTTTATTTGCTATCTTGGATGAGATAATATGGTATGCATGATAGATGTATATCAGGGTTTTGGGATGACTGATGCCATGTTAATTGTTAGATGTATGTTAGTGTGTGCGTGAGTATAGAATGCAATATTGAATATGCCTTTAATGAGATTAAAATGTAAGACACAATGGGTGGAAGCCAACCTACGGGTTGGGTAGGGTTAGGTGCCTAACATCTTCCCATCCCCATACCTAAACTCCAAACCCATATTCTGGTAGTAAGATCAGTCCTTCCACATAACGACGATATATATATATATATATATATATATATATATATGGTTCCTATACCTAAACTAGGTGGCGACTCCAAGAATCCTTTCTCCACCCCGGTTCACTTGGCCGAGGCGTACCCCCTTCCGAGAGGAAAGCGTTGTGCCCACACTGGTCCTTAAAGGAAAGCTAGTTTGTCCTACTACGAGAAATCACTTTTTTGCCCTTGATAGATGGGCTAGCATTGGGCTTCAGAGAACCATGGTTGTTACCCAATCCTGTTGGAGCTTTAGCTTTTAGGCCTAGGCCAATATGGCTCAAGCCCAAGTGAGGTATATCCTTACAAATATTTTGTAGGGCTTCTGATAGCTGAAGGCCCATTGGTGCCCTGATAGGAGACATTTTCCTTTTCCCCTCTCTTGGGGATCCACTACTAAAAGTCTTCTTGCCAACGTCAACACCTAATCTTATCTCATATACATCACGTACCTTCAAATGGTGGCCTTGTGTCTTGCCAAGTTCAAGCCTACTACCTTTACAGATTTTTGTCCCATTTTTTTTCCATACAACCACTATCCACGGACCGTAGATGCCCTCAGGCACTCCCACTGTGGTCCCCTCTCCCTGTTTAGGATTACCAGGTTCATGGTTATCGCATGCATGAACAACCCTCTCTCCTTCCAACTTTGCATCTTTATCCTACTCCATTTTCTCTAGGGATAGCAATTTTTGCCCGACTCGCGGGTACCCGGCCCGGTCCGACCCTAATGGGTCGGGTTTTACCCGATTCGATTAAAAATAGGGTCTGGTATGGGTTTTTTTTCAAAAAAACCCGAAGTGGATCCGGGTTGGGTCTGGGTTTTATCAAAAAAACCCGAGACCCGACTCGAGACCCTGCCCGAAACCCGGCTGGGTTAAAAACCCGGTACCCTAAAATTACAAAAATACCCTATATATATATATATATATATATATATATATATTCCTATATTCTAACCCTAATCCCTCATTTCTTCACTCTTCAGCCGACACTCACACTCCCTCAGTCCCTCATTTCAGCTCAGTCCCTCCTCACCTCAGTCCCTTTCCCTCAACAACTCACTCCGAGACACTCCCTCACGCCGACACTCCCTCGGTCCTGCCGCCTCTGCACGGCCTCAACGACTTGGTCCACCACTTCGCTAAGCAAAACGACGTGTCGTTTGCCTCTTCATCTTCCTCCTCTGTCCTCGATGGCCCCACCGCCATTTCCACCGCCGCTTCCCAACGTGGCTGGCCTTCTTCCTCTTACTTCATCAATGGTTTGTTTGCTCTTTTTTCCTTATCTGGGTGCCTTTCATTTTTGTTGGGTTTTCCTTGTTTTTAGCTAAATTAGCCATTTTTATGAGATATCCTCTGTATATTTGATGCTTTTCTCATCTGGGTGCCTTCTATTTTTGTTCGGTTTTCTTTGTTTTCAACGAAATTTGCCATTTTTGTCAGATGCACTTTTTTCTCATCTGGGTGACTTTTATTTTTGTTGGGTTTTCATGGTTTTTAGTTAAATTAGCCATTTTTATGAGATGTCCTCTGTATATTTGATACTTGATATGAGAGTTTGATTAAGAAAGTGGTTGTTTTCATTGTTGCTTTGCTTTTTTTTCTCATCTGGGTGCCTTTTATTTTTGTTGGGTTCTCATAGTTTATCTTTGGATTTGAGTGTTTTTAGTTAAATTAGCCATTTTTAATGAGAAATCCTCTGTATATAGCTTTGTGGTTTTATTTGAAAACTCTATGTGTGTATATAGCTGTGTATTGATCTGAAGAGTTTTGAATTATCTTGGTCAGTTGAACTAATTGGATTGTGCTCACAACCTGAAGCTGGTGGTTGCCCCTAAAAAAACAAAGTAAAAGGGTGGAGGGTGAGGTTACAAATTTTTAATCTTTTATGTCATATATTGTTAAGATATGGTTTATGCTTGTGATAGTGCAGATAGCAGTAACTGTGTATCTTGTAATGTGTAGCTACTGTAATAAAAAAAAATGTGTTGTTACTGTAATTGAGCATGTGCTTAATATGCTTAGAGATGAGGTAGTTAAGAGGTAGTTAAGAAACTGTTAAGCTGATATAGATTGTAGATTCTATCAGATGCTAGTATAAAGGAGCACTGAATTGTAATGCAATGAATAAGCTGATTTGTGTGTTCTGTTCTGCTTTGCACTTTCACTGTTGATATATGTATGTCTAGGGCTATGAAACTGAATAGTGTTGTTTAATGTGATCTATTGTTCAATACTTTCATTTCTTGTTTTCTTATTGTGATTTTGTGATGTCCAAATGCATTTACCTCCTTTATATTTGCTAGTTACAATTTGATGAAGTTTATTCCATTTTTTAATTCATTGTTGTTGTAGGTTCTTCAACTATATCGGGAGATAGTACATTTCAATCCATTCTTGATGATGGGGAGCCAAATGAAAATGATGGGAGTTGTGCCACAATTGATGGGAGTTGTATCACAATTGATGAAGATTAAACATTTTGTATTAATTTAGCAGCTTTTTTAATTTCTTAGACTTGTTGGATTAATTTGTTGGTTTATAATTATTCTAAACTTGTGGGATTTATTTTGTAGCTTTTTAATTTCTTGGACTCGTTGGACTTTTGATACTTATTTCTTGGACTTGTTGGATTTATTTTTTATTTTTTATGTTTAGTTGGTGATTTTAGTTATGATTTTGTTGATTAATGATTAAATGGTTATCTTAGCTAGGTAATTTATTGATTTAAAATCTTAGTTATGATTTATTGAATTATGATTATGATATTAGTTATGGTTTATTGATTTATAGATTTATAATTAACAGATGATTTATTTATTTATGATTAGTAGCCTATGATTTGGACTAATTTGACATTTGGGCCTTGAATTAGAATATGTAGGCTTAATGTAGGCAAAAATAAATTTGGGCTTAAATTTTTTTTTTTTTGGTTGGGCCACGAATTGGGTCTGGGTCACGTTATTTAGGCTTGAATTAGAATATGTGGGCTTAATGTAGGAAAAAACAAATTTGGGCATAAATTTTTTTTTTTTTTTTTTTTTTGGGTTGGGCCACGAATTGGGCCCAATCCCTAAACGGGGCCCGCGGGGCGGGTCCGGGCCACGGGTCTTGCCCCGCAGGTCGGGTCCGAGTATAGAAAAACCCGGCCCGAACCCGACCCGTTGCCATTCCTAATTTTCTCAGTCCCGACGGAGTACGGACAGTTTTCTCGCCGGTGGCCAACTCGTTCGCAAGAAAAACAAAGCTTGTGGATTCCCTCATAGCTCACTGGCTGCTCAAACCTCCTAATCATAACAGCAGTAATAAGCGGCTTATCAATGTCTATCTAAACACACTGATGTGCAAACATACCTCTAGCCTTAGTTGCTGTGTGAGTATCCACTCTCAGAACATTACTAATGGTCTTACCTATCTGTTGCAAGGCTTTAGCATTATAATATTCAATGGGAAGCTCGTAAAGTCTGACCCAGACCGCTATTGACGGAGCATTTGCAGTGGACGGTTTAAAGTTAGGCTCCCAAGGCCTAATGGAGAGAAAGTGCTCCACAACGAACCATGGGCCCTTCTTCAAAACAATTTCGAAGTCTTCTTTCAGAGAGAATCGAATGAGGAAGAAATCATGACCTCGGTTTACACAGTCTAGACGTCCAGCTAGTTTCCACAACGAATGGATTCTTGAATGTAAAAAGTTAAAGCCAATTGTTGTGCCATAAACTTTGACAATAAGGGCTTTCAACCAAGGAGTCCGAATGTGTTGCTTGAACTCTTTGGAGAACTTCACTGTTGCAAGCCCTTGCCGAAAGGATTCGACCTCGTCATTCGATTCCATACCATCCTCTATGAGCTCCATGAAGTTAAAAGCTTGAGTATAAGCTCCAAGAATTTCTCCCACCAATTTGTCTTTAAAGGACAATGGTGGCGTTCGAAGGCAAAAGTTCAGTCCAGGCCAAAGGAGCCCGACCCCTAGTCCTCCTTAAAACCAGCAGGGCTTACATCCTTGATCTTTTTGTTACTCCGGGCAAGCTCAGCTTCCTCCTCCCTAGAAAGGGCAGGAGTTGAGTGCGAAGGGATCCGAACGACGTGTGTGACGTACGGAGAAAGAAAACCCAAGTGTACGGGGAGAATTGTCTCTCTCTTATAGATTCATTCATTCACCGAAGGCATCCTTTTGGTGGTCTGATCATATACTACCTTATATTCATAAAGTTATCTTAAAAAGAATGTAGTTGTATTTTATTTCTTTGGGCTAAGCTTTTAAATTTTAATTCCTACTGAACTTTTTGGGCTAGTGAATGATTAGGTAATAGACTTGCATTTTTAAGAGTTTTCAAATGTTCTTGGCTTTTGAACCTTTTACCAGTTCTTTGATTATATCTATAATTTATAAATATACAAAAATATGTAAGTTTATAAATAAATGTTATATATATATATATATATAAATCTAGAAAAGGTGCACTAGTAGTGATCGATACATGCATATTTCATTTCCTTGACCAAAACAAATGACCTCTAAAATGATATTCACTCCTTAGAGTGAATAACACAATAAAATATAAAATAAATGGTCACTAGCTGTTAATTTGTTGTGCCAATGATTATTAGCATTAATTTTGTTGTACCTTTATTGTGTTAATTTCATCCAAAAAAGAAAAACCTTTATTGTGTTAATAAAATACTAATAATAATATTGTTGTGGCTTGTGGGTGTTTTTTTTTTTTTTTTAAACTAAAGAAATAAATATTGGAATGAAAAAAAATATTAATTTTTATATAGGATAAATATTCTTGACTTTGCAAGTCAAGAAATAATTTGAATAGTTATGTAGGATAAATTCCTAAAAATTAATATTAGAATACATCCACAAATATGATATTATGATGTGCATGCATTTTTTGGTCGGCTAAAATTAACGCTGGCAAAACTTTTTTTAGGTTATGGTTGCCCTCTTAGGTTCAAATCCTAATTCCACCCCTGTATCAAAGAATTCCTTATAATGTCAAATCTCAGAGTACGTTATCTTGATACACATTGTTGGGACCATAAAAGATTAAAGCTTTTGAGACTGATGGGTATTCAACGTTGTATGGACTTATGGACTATAGAATAGCTTAAGCTTGTATGAAACCTCTTTTTGAAAGAGAACATGCGTATTAATATATAGGTTAACTGTAATTGTGGTTTGGAACTGATAAAGCCAGGTTGTGCAGGGTGTTTGTTGCTGGTTGCTTTCTTATCAAGGTGCTCATGCTCATTAAGCTCAAGGCATTATTGTCCAATACTTCTTTATTTCTAGCAGATATGACGAATGTTCCTTCTGAATTTACTTCTATATTGTTGTCTTTGGAAACTTAACCCTGTGCCTCACTAGTATAAAAATTTCTTTCATACTAGAAAATTGCAATCAAAAGCCTCTTGTGGGTCATCTAGTCAACAGACAACATTCATTGTTATAGTTTATTCTTGTTCATATTTTGGTTGATTATGTACAAGGTACTTAGCAATTTGACAATTCTGATATCACAATCAACACGCTCTCTTCTTTCATATATTTTTCTTTGGAGTGGGACATCTATTAGTTAGTTTATTGGCAGGCCAGTCAAAATGGAAAAAATTCCGCTCACCGCTCCATTGATTTCTCATCATGTGTCATGTGTTTGCTTGTGTGGGGTTGAGAATTTGAGATCTTCAGAATTTACAGCCTGTAAAAGTAGGACTTTGATTGATCACCACCATTTCATAGAGAGAGAGAGAGAGAGTCACAGCACAGGTATGAAGAAAACAGAGTCAAGAAAAAGGCAATGTTCCAACCCCTTTTTCTTCACTTTTGAACTTTTGGGCCATTAGTTATAACATATTCCAGTTTCTTCCAACTTTAAATGTCTTTCATATCATCAGAAATATCAAAGAATCACATAAAGCAAAGGGGTAGGCAAATGAGAGCACTAGGCAAACTGGTCTCTCTTTAATGTGTCTCTATCATTACATTGTGGTTTTCTTAATTAAATTCAGTCAGTGAGGTTACTTCCTTGAATCATGCTACTTCAAGGCACACTATGCCTGGTCTCTCTCAGACATCCCTGTTATGGAGACTTTGTTTGTGTGTGTTTCTACAATGCAAAATCTGCCATCTTATTCAAAAAAATAAATAAATAATGTGGCCGTCTCATTCACCCTGACTTTTATGATTTAGTTTATACCAGCTCTATATGATCAAACAACTTACCTTTCTTTCTTAATCCTCAAGCTAGACAGATAAAGAGGATACCTACCACATACATATACACAAAGTGGCCTCAAATTCTGTAACTATGGGTTGTAACTTGTGAGTTCAACTTATTACTACAGGAAAGAACGACTCTAAGTGACGTTGGCTTTTGTTGAAAATTCTGCATACCATGATAGATAAAGCAAATGTGGACAGCCTACCCTGTCTCCCTAAAAAACCTTCATTGTCGAGTTCAAGATAATTTTTTAACACATCTTTTATTCATTTGAAATCAGGGAGCCTGAGAGAGTTTCTTTGGGGAAAACAATATAAGATGCTTATATACTGTGGTTAGGCCAAATATATTGATGAGCTTAGAGTCATGAACCATCCATAGACATACAACAGAAATCATCCTAATCCAACCCACCGACACAGTTGAAATAGATATTGACAAATATACAATTTTGAAAATAATTTCTTCCAAATACAGGCAAACTATGCCATTCAGTTCAACAGGATGCAGAGTATGCTGGCTTTGGAGTAAACTGATAAAATGGATGATGGACTTTACATTTGATGGGAGATATGAAAAGCAATTTTCCATTTAATAGTGCAATGTGATGATGGCAAGAACACGGTCGAAAGTGCAATATTCCACCAAGTTTGATCAGTGTCCTTATCTAGCTTGTCGAAAGAAACCTGAACACTAACGTTACCAGTCATTAACACAACATAAAGATTCATCAAAGGATTGTATGTGTTTATCTGGTCTCTTCCATAAAAAATAAAAACACTAAAAATTATATTCCATCACAAAAAGACCAAAGAAGAGTTCGAACTTGTTGCATAAAATATTCCCATGGAAAAAGAATCGGCATCTGTAGTAACTTATTCATGGGATTCCAAGATAGGTATCCCTTAAATGTTTCACACTAGGAAAACAACAAAAGCCTCAGTACAATCTGCCCAAAAACAAACCAAAATGATGGAAACAAAGAGAAAACAAAGCATCCCTGACTAGAACCCACAACTTTGCCAGAGACACCATATCAAAATCTACGAAAACAAAAAAAATATCATGTCTATCTTTTTATGTATTGCCGCCTCACCAGAGATGCATGATACACTTCTGACTATATCCCGCAATCTGATTTTACATCTCACTCAAGTACCAAGAACAAAAAACCTAAAATGGTAACTCAAAACCCAAGTCTTAACACAAAATTCCTGTAACTTCTATCTCTAAATTTGATTCTTCGACAGAGGCACTCCAGTTAGATCTAGATAACCAAACTTCCTTAAGTTTTAACTGAAATATATTAACGAGGAAGGTGTGTGAAATTCACAAATTCACCTGCTTCACCTACAATGTTGTGAAATCCAAATGATCCTCCTACGCAGCAATTCCTGAAGCAAGTGGGAAAAGGAACTTGTAAGTTTCAAAATTAATCAAGACAAGCAACATGTTTCATGAAAAGAATATCATTAGTGAAAAGGAGAACTTGAAGACACATATAGTGAGATTTTAAGGCTCACCACAATATATGTAATTATATATATGTGGGTGAGTGTGAGTAAAGAATTTCATTAAGAAAATAGGAAAACAAAAACACATAAGTACACAGGAGGAATATAGAAAGACTACCCCAGTTATTATGATCTAACTTTTAATACATAAGTTTGCTGACAAACAACAGTGATGAGAATGCCTCTGTAAGTACATAGGAGAGGCACACATCGTCAGTCCAAACTCTTTTCTTTCCAACTTAGCTTTTATGTTTGGAAAAGGTAAGTCATGGCAAAACTAGTGGATATATAGCAGAGCAGAGCCTAGACCAACCAATTTTGAAAGGGACAAATTTTTAATTCGCAGAGGGAACCTCAGAACACCAAATTTAGCTATACATTTAATTCAATGCGCCAAAGGAGCGACTATTGGTACGTGAAAGATAAAAAGTTCACATTCAAGTCTACACTGCCAAAACAAAATGGGCTATTTACTTAAGCAACTATTATAAAGTTATGCAAAAGGAGGAGGGGGGGGGGGGGGGGGGGGGGGGGGGGGGGGGGAGAGAGAAAAAAGATCATAAATATGGTGCTTATTAACCTTCAAAAGCATATGTTGCAGGGTCGGTGCAAAGACAGGGTCAAGGATTTTCATGCATGGGCTGTCAACTCGAGACATCAACCTAAAGAATTACAGAATAAGTGATAACCAGCACAGAAGCAAGGAAATAATTTTTAAAAAGAATAGGGAGCACAACCCAAGTTCACAGTGTGTACAGGAGGAATCTTACCATAAAATAAAAAGTGAAAATATAGAGCACCACTTCAAAAACAACTCATCCAAAAATATCTAAGAACAACCAAGAAAGGAAAAGAGCTAATGGCCAATCCCAGAAGCAACTAAGACAAAATTTTCAAGACAACAAACTCAAGCTTATTCGTTGGGAGCTCCACCCCATAAAAAGAGCAAAAAAGCACTCTTTAAGGGGTGTCCACAGCCTATAAATTCCCATAGGGGAGATGGGGTTAGGGATAGGTTCTAGGTTCAAGTTTTACCAAACAACAACAACAACAAATAAAGCCTTAGTGCCATAATTTTGGGGTGGGTTATGGATCCTCGACAAATTAGTTAAGGTCAGCCATATTTTCCCCTAGTCTACTCTCTATTACTCCCTTAATTGACATGTCATTTTCTATTACTTCTACTAATGTGATTTTTGGTCTTCCTCTACCTTTTCTCGTTCCCTCAACTTGGATAAACTTGCTCTTTCTTTTTGGTGCAATGCATAATAATCTAATATATCAACAGATCAGACAATCCTAATAATCTAGGTCCAACACAATGCACTTCTAGGTTGACATATACAAACCACCACTAAAGATGCCACAGCTTCAGGTAAAAAAAAAAACTTTCTTCTTTTTAATATAAGGATTTTGTAACAAACAACCAATAATCCATAAGGGGAGAATGAAGATGATATGACCTAGAAATTAGAGAACAGAATAAATAAAGAATATATATTGTTGCCTATCTATATCAATATCAGCATGTATCTGTGTGACAAGCAATGCTTTGCATTGTTATTGAAGAGAGAAATATTTGCAACAATCCAATTAGTTGGAATATAAGGCATTTGTGAGCAACTGGATGAAGCATACATGTGCAGCAGAAGTGCAAGGACACAAATGGTTGAGTGGATGAACATGTTCCAATACCATAGAACAACCTGAAGAACATATTTGGTATTTCCAGCTGTTCAATAACTGTTTATGATAGCATAATTATGTAACAATTATCCCCAATCATCACTAGTACACTAATTGTTATCTTCGACCTTTAGCTCCAAGTTTGAAGATATATCTTGAAATTCTAAGGACTTCTATATATTTTATAATATTCTGCTTAACTAATTTGGTACAAAGTGTGGAGGTCATCTGAAAAAAGCCAGGCATCACTATCAATCTTAACATCATTTTGTATCCCATGACATTAATATGAACCTTGGAAGACGCTAATATTTATGTATTTTATCTATGGGAACCTTCAATTTATCATGTTACTGATAATGTCCATTTATCCATTATTTGGTAAGTAGTTATTAATTTCTAATAAAATGCCTTCCAGATAATAGCTTTGGATATTATTGGCCTAAAATAACCTATCTTATAAAATAATGGTTGGAAAAACTTTAAATGGAAATTTCATTAATGGGTCAATTTTCTGTTAAACTGTTCTTATTTTCATTCTTTTTTCTTTTTTTTTTTTGATAAGCTGTTTTTGTTCTCGTTCTCAAAAACAAGTTTCAAAAAACAATTTTCTGCGAACAGAGCCTTAGTTTTATATTTCTAAACCTCGATAATTGAGGTTTAAAGAAAACGATTTGATGAGAAGAATTTAGGTTTAGATTAGAAGGGTTTAACAAGAAATTTCAGCAATAAAACAAGATTACAGCTAGGAGAAGAAAATAGAATTTAAGTTGGAACACTAAAACATCAACAACTAGGCTCAAAGTAAGCAAATATTCATAAGAGACTATTTATGATAACCTTTAGTAACCCTAGAATTGTAGTCCTTCATCTTACATATAACAATGACTAGATGTTAACCATCCAACTTCATTTAGTGTCACATGCTAGTCCATGACCTGTTAAAATACTCAAAGCATAATAATCAATTAAACATAACATAATTATAAAAAAAAACAGAGAATAGACTAATGTGCCTTTTTTTCTTTTTCTTTTTATTTTGGGTTTAAACTCTTCTATGTAGCTCACAGCTTGACTAATCAAGATTTTGAGAAGAACAAGTGCATACAAAATGTAGGAAATACAAAGCATCAAGTTACATACAACAGCATGCTTGTTAAATCCATTGAACAATGTGCTTGAACCTGAACCATTTTATTTGGCTGGACATTGCACCAAAACTATGGGCTTAATGGATTTTGGTATACACATTATTCTGCAAATAAAGTAGTCAAGTAGTTCCCAGTACACCAATACACACACTTTAATTTTTCTCTAGTATTCTATAAGAAGCTACTTAACTTATGGTCCAAAACAAAGTAGTCAGCTAAAAGTACTGGTGGTAGAGGAAAAAATTGCTCCATTTATAAATGAGGTGAAGCTTTTGAATGTTGCACAAAGACAACCAAATTCATCAAGTGAAAGGCAACAATTTAGATCATCGTGCAAAAAGATAAAAAATGAGCCAGATTCTATAACAGCTCCCACAAGATATTTGTTTCTTTCTACCATATGTCAGAAATATATTTAGTTTTATTGTTCAATATAGTAAAGTTCCCGAACTTGATAATATTTGAGTGAGTGACTAAAAAAAGGATTATTGAGTTTGTGTGAAGATATTAATTAACTGGCTCTTACCTCTATTTGACTGTCTCTTATTAACACTATAACCACCAACATAACTAGGAGAAGTTTTAGCAGAAACATCAGGAGCTGCACTGCCGAGTCCATAACCAAAGGGACCAGACCCATCTCGTTCAGCATTTGATGATCGCCAAGTGGTGTCCCCGTATACAGAACCACTATTATAGAAGTCTGCAAAGTCCCCATCAAAACCACCTGTTGATGCAGCATAAGATGATGTTTGGGCCGTATTGGTACCACTGTTTCTTCCATACCCTCCCGTTCCCAAGCCATAACTGTCCTCACCACCTCCATAACCAAAATTTCCACTATTGTTAGGGGCATTGTTACTTCCACCTTGAGCAGAGATTCCCAAAGAACCCCAATTAACTCCAGTATTACCAAATGTGCTTCCCCCAATGCTCCCACTTCCTGATCCCAGGTATGCACTGGAACTTGCAGAGCTTGTGCCATAATTAAGGCCCCCACTCCCCCACAGATTCCGAGTCATAGAGCTGAAAAAGGAAGTGCTTCCTCCATTACCACCATCATATGCAAGTGGACTAGTAAACCTATTTGAATTACCATAATAAGGATTCAATCCCCGTCCATAGCTGAGATTACTACTAAAATTTGCACTCCCCCCAAAACCTGGGCTCAACCCTGGCTCAAAATTCACACCCATTCCATAACCAGAACCAAATGGAGGAAAACCACCACTTCGGCCACCAGCAACTGGACTGAATCTACCATCCATCCTAAGTCCATATCCTCCAACTGTAGTTGGAGTATATCCTTGAGGGTAGCCATTAAGTAAGTTATTGACCCTATTCAGACCATAGTAGTTACCGAGTGGGCTGCGACTGGGACCAGGTGATAACTCTTTGGGAACTGCGCGCTTGACCTCAACCATTTTACCATTTAGTTCATGAAAACTCTTGATCAAAACCTTGTCCACTGCTTCCTCTGAATCATAAGTGATGAATCCAAAGCCTCTAGGCCTCTGGGTGTTGTGATCATACATCACCACAACATCAGTGATTGTCCCAAACTGATCAAAATACTTCTTGAAGTCACTCTCTGTGACTGTGGATGCTAAACCTCCAACAAATATCTTTCTAGTGCGGCCAGGACCCGGAGAGCCATGGATGCTACCACTGCTTCTACTCAAAATGTTTTGGTCATCCCTAGGAACAGCCTTTTTTGCCTCAACCTGAGAATAGAGATGGCACAATCATGAAAACACGATCAAATAGCAAAACTATGAATTCTAAGATATCAACACAAGACAATTAAGACATACATGAACAAAACCGATTACAAGAAATCAATGTGAGAAGAGAAGTCATGATTACTCTTGGCCCAATTTGAAATTACCACAATAAAACGAATTCCTGCAATTACAATTCCGGACCCACAACTCGATAAGGAAATGGATTTTCCTTTCTATTTTGAGCATTCAAATAGAAAACCTCAATGCCATGTGAAAATCTCAAAGTATAATTAAGGGAGAAAACTTACCATCCTTCCATCTATGTTGTGCTTCTCCTTTATGACTCTATCCGCAACAGTCGGGTCGGCAAAAACAACAAAGCCAAAACCTCGAGCCCGACCTGTGGTCCGATCCTTCATAATAACAGCTTCTACCACCTCACCATATGAACTAAAATACTCCTTGAGACGCTCTTCATTTGTGTCCCAAGATATCCCACCAATAAATAACTTGCCACTATCAGATTGCATTTTTCTACATGCCAAAGATACTTCCATCAGTTATAAGTTCAAAAACTCACAAATGCCAATGGCACTATTAGGAATTCAAACGTAAATCCTTATTCACAAACACTAAATTCAACTTTAAAAACATATTATACATTGGATCCAATCCATTAAACACAATTCTACAATAAATAAAAATAAAATAAAAAACAGCATAGCCATCAAAATTATCTAGAACAATCCACGCTAGCGGATTAAATGAAAGGCAGATTAAAATTCCATGCTAGTGGATTGAATGAAAGTCAGATTAAAATTCCAATCACAATCCATAATTCAAAGCATTGCCAGGAATATAAATTATGGTTTACATAGACTATAAGAATCCAAGCAAATGAATTGAAATGCAGATGAATAACCAATCCAGATTCCAGGCAATAAAACCAATACCTTATTTGTATATTTATTACAAGCCACTAACTCTCACTCCAACAAAATAATCAATACTATTGGATTCAATTCAAAAACATCGGATCGTTCATCGATCAATTAACGCACCCAGAATTAACCAAACCTGGAAACAAAAAACAAAAAAGGCAAAAAACCCAGATACAATTTCAATCAGTAAACTCATCAAGATCCAAAAAATAAAAAATAAAAAGCAACAAAAAATTTAGAAAAGATCCAAACTTGGATCGAAATTTCCACAAAACCCACCGGTTGAAGCAAAACCCAGATGCCAAATCTTACAGAAAACTAAGATCTGAGTGAGAGGGGAGGCACAATAATGAATAAGAACAGAGAGCAGATTATGCCTCCCCACAACCTTTTTTCTTTGTTCTTTCAATTGTTGTGGTTCTTATTGGATTAGCAAATGCAAATTCAGTTACAAACAGATTGGAACAAATATGTTTCTAACATATGTTTTAGAATTTAGAGAGAGAGGTTCTAGAGAGAGAAAGAGAAGGGGTGAGATGTCTTGTGTGTGAGGATTATATAGTGGGCTCTCTCTCTGAGAATAGAAGTTGAAGATTTTCCTTTTATTTTCCTTTTTTTTTTAATGTTTTGTTTTTCTTTTCTTAATTTTTGTAAATATCAATTTCATTTATGAAAATGGTTTTGTAACAATTAACAGGGATTTGGAAGAAAATTATGCTTTAAAATTTTCAAAACAAAATTATTTGGGTTTATATATATTGGAAATGTTTGCTGGTCCATTTTTCATTCATTCCTTTTATAATTATTGGAAGAAGTATTATATATGTATTTTTTTTTTTTTTGGGTTTTGGTTTCTGCATGCATATGGATATTTGATCAAAATCAGACAAATTGATCTGAAACCGTTTATTAGCTTGACTTTTATTTGATTTTATTGCTAAGATTGTTATCAACGATTTTGATTGATCTATGAGTCTAAAATATAAATGTTGCTCGGTGAATTATTTATAGAAAATATATGGGTATGAATATTCTTTTACCTTTTGTAAACACATTATTGGAAACAAAAATAGTCAGAGTTGATTCTCTCACCAGTCGACAAAAATGATGTCAAAACTCAAAACCTTTCTCAAATTCTCTGCAAAAATTTTACTGCTATTGGGAGACAATGATTTGAGAAAAAAAATAATTTATTACAATTTTCTTTCACTGAAAGCTCAGAATACTTTTGTTTTCACAGTTACAATATGGAGTTTTTATATGCGTGTGTGGCTTTCCTAACATATCTTGACCATGCTTAACACATTCGGTCGGTGAAAAAATTTTATATCTCAGTTTCTTACTCAAATTAAAAAATATATATATATCCGGTTAAACCACCCGGTAAACTCTATTATTCCCTTAACAAGATATTTGAAGTTTGATCTCCTTCTATACTAAAAATTAACTGGGTTCCAGTTAGCTCAACTGGTAAAGTCTCTGATGGTTGTATAAGAGATCTGGGGTTCAATCTTCGCCTACACCAAAAACTGATTGGTATTTTGGTCTGATGATAAAGAGGTATCATCAAGAGCGAACGCCATAAGCTGAAACTCTCTAAAAAAAAAAAACCAACTAGGAAAAATACCAAAACAAATGCCATGTAAATATATATATATATATATATATATATTTTACCATTCATCTCATAATTTTCTTTTTGGAATCAAAAAACCTTAGCATTAACTCTTATGAAGGCCTAAACTCTAATGATCCAATTGTACTCTGGTCTTCTCTACCTCTGTTTCCTTCTTCTCCATCCAATCAAAGATAGAGAGACTAGGGGAGACTGTAGAACTTAAAGCTTAGACCTTAGACTTTAGACCTTTTTTTTAGTTCATAGTGGACAAATACTTTGGTTAATTCTTAACCATTAAGCTTGTGTAGCACGTGTCCAAATGGGTCTTCTTCTTTTTTGTTTTGTTTTTTTTTTTTTTTTTTTTTTTTTTTTTGTTCCTTTTCTTTTTTTTGTTTTTTCCCCCGCATTGTAACGATAAATGAATTATATTCCTGTAATTCTCAATTTTTTTTAGATACAATTATTAAATTTTAAATATGGTGCAATTCTAGTTTCTAACCTCTGCCACACTTCCTTCTATAGATGTGACGTTAGAAGTTACAGAAATCCTACAAATGAAAAAAAAAAAATTTAACATTTATTGATGTGGTAGATTATTAGTGATAGGTAAAAACGTGTGTTGAGGGTCATTTTTTGAAATAGGCAGAAGGCAGCCCAACCCATAAATATGGGCAGCAGATAAGCAGCAAGCTAAGAAAAAAACCATTAAGCTCAAGCAGCAGGAATAATGGATCACAGGCCCTTAATATAAATAAACGGGTCTTGAAGGAGTAAGTGGGTCTAAAAGTCTCGGAAAGAGAGAAAACACCACCCATGGACAGTATGTGGTATGGAAAAGTGAGAATGGGGCACGGCAGGCTCGAAGTAATGAAAACAAGGAAAGTAGGGGATAATGGCAAGCCCATGAACCCCAATGATGAGAATGAGAAAATTGGGCCAAGGAAGCCCAATTGAGTTAGTAAATGCCCATGGGATGCAAAGTTAGTAAATGGACCGAGGAAGTCCAAAAGAAGTAAATGGGCCCGACAAGCCCAAGTGAAAAGAAAGGGACATTGGAGCCCACAAGCGAGAACACCAGTGGCCATATTAATCCACTAGGGGAAAGAAAGGAACGGCAAGCCTGAAAAGAGGCCCAGCAGGAACAAATCGCCGCGGCAGGAAAGGTCGAGTAACACGGTGGGAAGCTAAGGCAACTAAAGAATTGGGCCGAAGAGAACACAAAGCCCAGTACTCGGTAAAATCCAGACCCTATGGGGGTGGGAAATCAGAGTAACAGCTCGGGAAAAGCCAAGAATGGACGACTGGCAACGCAAGCAAAATGTCCAGTACACGACAGATGCATGAATAGCAGGCAGATTTCAAACATAACCACGCGCAAGGCCCAGGCACCACCAGCCTGTACCCAGCCAATACAGGACGTGGTGGGGTCGTGGGTCAGAGGTAAGAGGGCATGGTTTAGAGGTGGGGAGAGGGGAATGCCTGTTTTAAGGTTCCTGCTCAAGCTCTTTTGGGGGATACGTCTTGCTGGGATGACATACCACCCAAAAGAGGCAAGGCTGAGTTGGAACCAATAGGTGCATGCCATGAGGGATAGAGAGAGAGAAACAGCACCGCGACAGGAAGAGGTGCCGCGGCAGACTAACGAACAAAAGTTGTCTGTGTCTGTAGCAGGGGAACTCGCAGACGGAACAGTAATGTCAGCAAGTACACCCAGACCAAACAAAAACGGTTAGGAGGTAGAATAGTAAAAATCGGTCACGGCAGGCACTATAAAGGAAGCCTCTACCGTGTGCAAAAACAACAGGCACAAGAGCAATACAACCCAACGCAAAGAAAAACACTCTGTAACACACTTAGAAAAACAGAGGAGCATAATACTAAAAATTACCATTGTGGAAATCACTAAGGAAAGACTAGAAAAGCAAGAAAGAAAGAGAGAAAAAGAGAAGTGTTAATGGCATGCACTGATAGGTCCCTTCCCTTCTCTCCATCTCAAATCCCTGCTCTCTTTTAGAATCGTCCTAGGCATTGTCCATTCGGGTCCGCCTCCCTCAAACTCATTAATTTCCACGGCAGGAATTTTTTTTTTTTCCTCGGAGGTTAATCGTTTTTGAGAAGAGACGCTCTCCCTCCTTGACCTTGCCCCGCGGGCCAAACTGAGTTTATTCCTTTTAATAGTTGATTAATCTTTGTTACCATTTGCCCTTACTACTTTATTTGTCAAAATTATTCATGTTGTTGTGATTATGGATCATTCGGTCATTCATTATTAAAAGAATTATCTGGTCATTCCAGAATATATATATATATATGGCTCTGTTTTTTATCAATTATGTCTGTCTACTACAAGCTTATCTGAAACAGCATTGCCTGCCGCAAACACTCTCCTGGCAGACGGGGCCAATTTGTGCATAAGCCGGCCAAGTTGAGTTCCAGTTGGACCGGTCTCGACTCCTGCAACCTAGAACACTTGGGCTTATAACCACGAAAGAGGCAGCCCAGCCCAACATAGTAAAAAAGGCCTCTACATTAATTTGGCGACTCCACTAGGGAGTTGAGAAATAGTTCAGGGACAAGAGCCCTCGCAAACAAATGCCTCCAAAGTCCAGGACTACACGCAACATGAGTGTTGTACCCTCACAAGCAGAGTCCAGGCCTACAACGCCCCACCAACCACAGCCTAATCAGGCAGAGGGTGCTAACGAGATGGGGGCTGGACCCCAACCTCCTCCAAGGATCCCCGCCGACAACGCCAACACTTTTGTGGAAGTGTTGCAGGCTCTACAGCATTTGCAGCAGCAAATGATGGAGGAAATTCGTCAGTTGAAAACGGATAGAACAAAGAAGAAGGGAAGCCAGCATGATCCAAAGCATACGGCAGAACAAACACTGGTAGGAGGTGTCCCACAGAATACGGATCAACGTTTTATTACTATGGCAGAAGTTGCAACTCTCCTGGAGCAAGAGAGAGCCAGAGGACCAAAGGAGAGATTCTACGTACGTAGACCCCCATACCCACTAAGGGTGCTTAGTAAACCATACCCCGAGGGATATGAACTGCGAGTCTTCGCACAATATGATGGCAGGAAGGGAAGTGCTGTGGAGCACGTGAGCAAGTTCATCGATACTCTTGGCCCTTACGCCGCAGACGAGGACCTGTGTCTTCGAGAATTTTCTAAATCATTGTGTGACCGGGCTTATACCTGGTACATTGGCCTAAAGCCAGGGTCGATCCCAACATGGGATGATATGGTGGATGTATTTTGTACGAAGTACTTCCACGGAGAAGAAACGGTGACACTTGCAACACTGCAAGCGACCAAGCAAAGGAATGGTGAAGATTTGATGGAGTACATCAAGAGATTTAGGGACATAGCACTTGACTGCTATGACCATTGCGAAGAAAGGACGCTGGTGGAGATGTGTATGACGAATATGATCAGGGAGTACAGGGCAGTTCTAGAAAACCTCGAAATCTTCCAGTTCGCGCAGCTATTACAAAAGGCAAGAAAAACTACCCAGTCCGTAAAGCCAACCACGGAAAAAAGAAGGGCCCCGCAAGCCATGGCGGTATCCACTAGTGAGCAGAGGAGAAAGACCGATGGGAGAGAGTACGATACTCCCCCACTAATACCATGCACCGCGAAAGAACTAAACGTACTGCTAGACAAATGGATAGCTGATGGCGTCTTCAAACCTAACCAAGTTGCTAGGGAGCCCACAGAAGAGGAAAGGAGGGACCCACATTTTTGTCGTTTACACAACTATGTCCAACATTCTACCGCAGAATGTTGGGCACTTCGCAGACTAGTGCACCGCAGGATAAAGGAAGGGACTTTAGAACTGTCCCAATAGGAGGTCCAAAGAAACCCACTCCCGAATCACAAAGGGAAGGGTGCAGCAGCAGTAGTGATTTGTGCGGATCCAGGGGATGACGAACGAGAGAATCCGGCCCTGCCTGCCGCAGCGATTACTACTTTACAGCAGAGCTCCAAATTCAAAAACTTATTTGATCAACTAGGCCTCACAACAAAAGAAAGAAAAGTGGCCACCGAGACTCTAGTAAGCATTGCCTCCAGGGTAGGGGTAAAATGTTTATCAGCAGAAGTTCAAGATAACAGGGCTCTCTTACAAGAGTCAACTGAAATCACTTTCGGTGATGAAGATATGGAAGTGGGGTATCCAGACCACAGGAGACCTCTTTATCTGGCGGCATCCATAAATCAAATCCCCATAAAAAGAGCCTTAATAGATACCGGCGCTTCCGTAAACCTTATCCCGTTGAGCACTCTACAAGCTGTGGGGATTTCAGATAGAAAGATCCAAGGGTGTCCAATGGAGGTAACAGGATTCGGTGGAAGGGGAGAGTACACCGCAGGCCATATCCAGTTGTGGTTAAAAGTGGGACCCATAACTTCTCTAGCTCGGTTCCACATGGTAAAAACGGAAGTCTCATACCACGTGCTCTTGGGACGACCATGGTTACATAAACACAGACTAGTTCCATCCACATACCACCAATGTGTGAAAGGACGGATAAATGGTAGGATGATACGCATAGCAGCGAATCACTCACCATTTGAATAGGCAGAAGCTCACTTAGTAGAAACCATGTTCTACGATCAATGGGCTCCATCTGGGGAAAATTCAGTGTCAAGGCCGCAAGGTACCTTCGTGCCTAAATGGAGAGACATCCAGGATGATCCCGCGCCTGACCTAAGGGAGTTACTGGCCAGGAAAAGGAAGAGGAAGGAAGCGCTAACCATAGACTCAGAGGATACACCTCACTGCGTCAGGATCCGAGGTCCTGACGGCAGGATAGTGTATAAATTATGAAGGCGCGAGGGGCCCACGAGTAAAACGCAGGAGGGCCCCACCCATGAACGGCAGCACGAGGACTTGGGGTGTTGCGTGGTTCAAGAAAAGTTAAAAGAAGAAAGTAAGGAAAATGAGGAAGTTGTGACAGAAAAGGAAGTACAGGTTACGGCAGAAGAAAAGATGGAAGAAGTTGACTTGGGATCTGGTTCATAGGGACCAAGGCCTATCCTAATTAGTGCAAGTTTGACAGAAATGGAAAAGGCAGAATTGGTGTTGCTCTTGAAGGAATTTAAAGACGTCTTCGCATGGGAATACAATGAAATGCCGAGGTTGGACCCTGGGCTGGTTGCACACACGTTAAATGTGGACCTGGAGGCCAGGCCAATAGCCCAGCCTGCCAGGACATTCCACACGGAGATAGAAGGGAAAATAATTAAAGAAGTATAGAAATTACTTGCCGCAGGATTCATTAAGCCTATCCAACACCCACGATGGCTATCCAACATCGTGCCCGTGAAGAAGAAGAGCGGCCAGATAAGATGTTGCGTAGATTTCAGGAATCTCAACAAAGCCTGTCCAAAGGATGAGTTTCCCTTACCGAACATGGATTTACTGATAGATTCTGTGGCGAGAAGTGCCATGTTTTCATTTATGGATAGGTTTAGCGGGTACAACCAAATCAGGATGGCCCTGAGAGATGCAGAGAAAATCGCTTTCAAGACACCCATGGGCAACTTCTACTACACTATAATGCCCTTTGGATTGAAAAATGCGGGTGCCACTTACCAGCGAGCGATGACGGCCATATTTCATGACATGATGCATCGTGAACTGGAAGACTACGTAGACGACATAGTAGTAAAATCAAGAAGGAGAGAGGAACACTTCCAAGTGTTGAGGAGAGTATTCGAAAGGTGCAAAGCCTTCAAACTGAGAATGAACCCTCTCAAATGCGCATTCGGAGTGTCCTCTAGGAAGTTCCTAGGCTTCTTAGTTCATAGCAGGGGAATAGACGTGGACCCTGCCAAAGCTACGGCCATCGCGACCATGAAACCTCCAAATATGGTAAAGGAGTTAAAGAGCTTCTTGGGGAAAGTCTCGTACATCCGAAGATTTATCCCTGGATTGGCATCAATTACCTCTGCTTTCACCAAGTTGCTCAGGAAGTGGCAGAATTTTGAGTGGGGGGAATTGCAGCAGGCAGCCTTCAAAAGGCTACAGCAGATCATGATAAACCTCCCCACAGTGTAGGCCCCAGTTCACAAGAGGCCACTGTTGCTCTACTTGGCCACCAGTTCGTATGCCATTGGTGCGTTAATCGCCCAAGAAGATGGGGGTGGCATTGAGCAACCAATATATTATATCAGCGGTGCCTTGAAGGATGCAAAAACCCGTTACCCAAGGGCGGAGAGGGCGTGTTTAGCCACTGTATATGCTTCACAGAGGTTGCGCCATTATTTCTTGGCCTACGAAGTGTGGCTGATGACCAAATCCCACGCCATCAAAGCTTTGCTGTAGAAACCGATCCTCTCTGGCAGGATATCCCAATGGTTGCTACAAATTGTCGCAATATGATTTGAGAATGAGGACACCCAGGGTGGTAAAAAGCCAGGCTATAGCGGACTTATTGGCACAATTTCCAGGCGAGGAAGAGTTCCCACTAGATGACGAAGTTATGGGGGAAGTAGCCATGGCAAAAGAAATCGGAGAGCATTGGGTAATGAAATTTGATGGGTCCTCCACCGCCCAATCTGGAAGGGTGGGAGTAGTTTTGTACCATGGAGAAGACGAAACGATAGCACTGTCGTTCAAATTGGAATTCCCATGTTCAAACAATACCGCAGAATACAAAGCCTATCTAACTGGGCTGGCTACAGCTCTTGAAATGGGAGTCAAACGCTTAAAGGTGTTAGGCGATTCGAATTTGGTGGTCTGCCAGGCCAACGGGAGCTTCTCTCTGAAAGAACCTAACCTAGCCCCATATAGAGCAATGGCCCAGAAAATGGAGGAAAAGTTTTCAACTTTTGAAATAGAGCACGCCCCCAGGAATGAAAATTGGTTTGCAGACGCGTTAGCCGTGCTAGGCCCACAAATAATATTCGAAGGAGATAGCACCAGAGTAGAGGTCAGCAAAAAGGAGAGAATCGATAATTGATACGTTGAGGGAGAAATTCCTAGAGGAATAGTGCGACGAGGACTGGCGGATTCCCATAAAAAAGGCCCTGGCAAATGAAGATGATGCCGCAGGATTGAAGGCGCTAAAAAGACTACGCACTAGCGAAAGGGGAATTGTACCGCAGAATGCCAGGTGGGGTCTTAACCAGATGTATAAGACTAGAGGAGGCCCAGAAAAGGCTAAAAGAAGTACACGATAGGACTTGCGGATCCTGCGGAGAGGTCAGCCTTTATTGCAGGCTTCAAAGGGCAGGCTTTTATTGGCCAAACATGGGTAAAGACGCAGACCAAGTCCAAGCTCAGTGTGAGCCCTGCCAACTTGCGGTAGACAGAGAAGAAAGTTATGTTGTGTCTGCCTGCGAAGACTGGAGAGACCCATTTATGCAGTACCTGACAGGAGGCATCTTACCGCAGAAGCACAGTGAAAGATATAAACTCAAGAGGTTAGCGACACGTTACTTCATGCACGATATGGTCCTTTTCAAAAAGGGGTATGATGGGAACCCCTTGAGGTGCCTGGGTCCTGAAGAAGCAGAAAAAATGGTGAAAGAAGTGCACTCAGGAGAATGCAGGGAACACTAGGGGAAGAAAAGACTTTACAGGTGCCTGCTGCAAATGGGCTACTACTGGCCTACCATGAAGAAGGATGCGGCAGAATTTGTAAAAAAGTGCCACAGTTGCCAAGTGCAGGCCAACTTAATTCACACCCATCTGCAGAACTTGCACAGCATGGTGACCCCATGGCTTTTCTACATTTGGGGGCTTGATTTGGTAGGACCGGTTAACCCACCATCACGAGGATATATATGGATATTGGTGGCTACGGAATATTTTACTAAATGTGCAGAGGCAGTACCACTCCGCAAAGCCATCGGAGGAGCAGTGGCAAACTTTATCAAAGAAAACATAATCGTGAGGTTCGGGGTACCCCATAGAATCTTCAGTGACAATGGCACACCTTTTGTAAACAGTGAAGTAAGGAAGATGCTAGAATTCTACCAAGTCAAACACCATCGGTCATCACCTTATTATCCTCAAGGGAATGGGCAAACGGAGGCAACGAACAAAACCCTTATAAAAATTATAAGTAAAATGAGTCAGGAGTATACGGGAGGATGGGCAATGCACCTGCCAGACGCACTGTGGGCTTACAGAAATTCGCCTAAGTCAGCCACAGGTTTTTCACCTTTTTCCTTGGTCTATGGGACTGAAGTGGTGAGCCCAGCAGAGATAATGACCCCATCCCTAAGGGTCATGAAGATAAAAGGAAAAGGAAGGGAAGAAGAAGAAGTCTTTGCGGCAGAAAGGTGTGAAGACCTAGAGGGACTTGATGAAGAAAGAGAAAAGGCCCAGGAACGCAACCACAGATATAGGCAAAAAATGACTGAAACTTACGGCAGGATCACTAGAGAAAGAGTATTCGTGGAAGGACAACTTATTTTGAAAGTGGCAGACTATGTTAGAAGAGGCCTGGCAGGACCATCCAAATTTGCACCAAAGTGGGAAGGACCCCTTGTGATAAGGGAAGCACACCCAAGCGGGTATTACCGTTTGACTTAGATGGATGGCAAAGACTTAATGGATCCCATCAACGGGAAATGGTTGAAGCGATATTATGCCTGAGGAGAAAACTTATATGATTGTCTCTTTCTCTTCCTTTGTTTTGTTTTAAAAAGAAGAATTTATGTTTCCTTTTATCTTACCATTTTTCAAGTGACTGTGTCACAACATGAAATTGTAACTTGCTTTCAGTAGGATGTAATGAAAAGTACCAAGTATTATCATCATATGTCATAGCAAAACGTAAAGTGTAGCATCACAAAGTTAAGTTACAAACCCAAACCATGGCAAACTAGCCAAATAAGTGCTATGAGAAAGCATAATGTACTAGATAGAGTCATAAGGAAAAGGAAAACAACAAAACAAGGGAGAAACTGCATCATCATCAACAAAGCCCGGAAATAAGAAACTGGTCTCCAAAACAATCGGACCCACCAATACTGGAAAGAAGACGCTCGCGATGGCCCTCCAAGTCTGCCACCTCCTTTCTCAGGATCTCAAGACGCGAGTCAATAGCATCAATAATGGGTTGGGCTCTCCTCATGAAAACAACACGGGCAATCTCTCGGAGGTAATCCAAAATAAACTCCACAGCAAAGCCCATGCTGATAAGCTCCTGCACCGCAGCCCTCCACTACAGGATCCTCTCAGTAGAGACAGTGTCAATAAAGCTATGCTCTATGTCATTCAACACACTCCCCAACATCTTCAAAAAATGCTCTCTAACGGATAGGCCAAGTCGAAAGCCCTACATGAAGTCCCCATGGTTGTTATAGATCATCACCAAATGAGCAGCACAGTCCTCAGGGACTCTAAAACCATAAAAGTCCACGTAAGGAGGCCCGAACCCCCAGAAAGCTGTAGGATCAAGGTCATTGACTTCAGGCTGGTCAAAGCGAGTAAAAAAGGCAACAGCCTCGCTCACACGACCTGAAAGGGTGGCGGAACTGCTGCCCGCTTCAAACTGAAGTGGGGCTATAGGAAAAGGTCCTGCCAAGGAAAAACACAAGGCATGAGATGAGGAACTAAAAGAGAAAAGAAAAGAAAAAAAACAAACCCATGGGGAGCAAACGAAAATAGACAAGGGGAAAGAAAGCTTACCAGTATTGGCAACAATGGGGGTTGCGGGAAGAACTGAAGTAGGCACAGAAGGACTGGCAGAAACCAATGCTGTAAATATGGCAGAGGCTGGTGCAGAAAATATGACAGGAATGGATGCTGTGGGCACGGCAGGAGTGGTTGATGCAGGCACCCCTACACTTGGTGCAATGCCTAGCCCTTCAAAGGTCTCTGCAAACAGAGAAAATAGACATGTAAGAAGAGTGGGCCCAGTAAAGATAAAGAAGGAAAAGTGGACTTAATAAAAAAAAGGGGGGGGGGGAGAGGAGAAAGGAAATACTCGTGAACCCAGCCTCGGGTGGAGCACCCTCTTCTTCCTCGGACTCAGAAATCCTCATCGACAAGACGGGCTCATCATCAATATCCTCCAAAATATCCTCGGACTCCTCAGAAGACAAATCAACATCGAGCCCGCGAGTGGCCGAACTGGGAATAGAATAAGGTGTAACCACCAGGGAAGAACTGTCCTTCGCAGCCTGAAATAGAGTCGCAAAAGGATCACTGGTAGAAATGATAAGAGGAGCAATGAGTGAAATAACCTCGATCTGAGCTATGGCAGGAGGAGCAGCTTCATTTGGAATGGGCATCTCAGCCAGAGATGGAGTGGTTTCTCTAACCCTCTCAGTGTGAGTACCCTCTTCTCTAGGTACCGATCCAGTAGGAGGGCTAGGAAACTCCGCAGGAATCCCATGTGCAGCAACAGGAGTGGTGGGCGTCTGAAAAGTTTCACCAGCCCCATCAAAAGAACCCGCCACGAGTGTGCCCATGGAAGCAGACATCTCCTCGGCCGTGGGATGATAGATGGAAAGGGGCTCGGGCTGATCTTGGAACACAAAAGAAATAGGAAATGCATATATATATATACATACGTGGAAAGAAATAAAAGAACTTAAGGCTGATCAAGACATATGAAGAACACGTGGCAGGTGAAATATGTGCAAAAAGAAAAAAAAGAGGAAGGGAGATAGTGGAAATTACCTTAAATGCAGGCTCGTCAAGTTCGATAGGATGAGCGGCTGATGCATCCTCCTTATGCTTAGACTGCAAAGAAAAGGGGGGACAAGAGGCAGTGTTAAAGAAAGAAAGCAGTAGTCACAGCATGGTTTAAGCAGTTAAAGCCAAAACAAAGGAGATAATTAAAAAAATTTCCTAACAAAACGTACCCTTCGCTCGGTGGCAGACATAGGATGGGGAGTTGTTTTCCTCTTGCTGCGCCGTGTCTTGCTAGAAAGGGGAGCACCTGTGGTTGGCTGCGCAGCAGCAGACTTGGGCTTGCTTGCGGACTTGTGCTTGGCAGGAGTCTTCTTGGTTGCCGCAGGAATATTGGTTACTTTAACTTTCTTCTCCCAACCAGGGGGAAAATCACCCGTGAGCCAACACCATCCTTTCTTCTCATCGTCCCACTCGAAGATGGCAGAACGGCTTTATTTTCTGGCATAAGCTAAAGCTATCTGGAAGGCAGAAGCAACCGAGGGTTGGGAGAGACAAGCATGCTCAGTCCTTCAGGAGGGATAAGGGAAAAGCCACGATTACCTACCAACTCCTGTCCAAACGAGGTCATCACTGCCTGCCAATATCCATGCATGGCAGGAGTGCAAAGGCCCTCTCTCGATGAGCTAGGAACAGTAACCGCACTAAAGCGCTGTCTCCAGAAGTCAAAAGCAGTCTGCCGCAGGAAAGGCTGAATTGAAGTAAGGAACTCCCTGAGATAGGAAAGGTCATCAGGGATGTCCTGGTCTAGCCCAAACTGCCTCCTCACCCGGTTGGCAGGGTAGTGAATAAATCTGACGCCCTCATCGGCCAAGTATGGCAGCCATCCAACATTGGTAGCCGCCAGATAAGTGATCCCCATCTCATCAAAACCAGCCAAATGGGTGGTGGTCCTAACGGTATCAGTAAACGGACCCATGGCAGAATCAACACATGTGTAACCCTTACCTAAGTTTTTATAAGCTCTCCAAGAAAAGTCAACACCACTATCAAAAGACTCAACAACTAAGTGACCGAGGGATTTCAGACCAGACCAACGAAAAGCCAAAGGGAAATCAGATTCAAACCTGCCGCAGAAGTTAGTGATCACTTGCGGACATGATTGGTACTTCTCCTTCGCGAAACGAACAGGCCTACATTTCGCTAAGTATTGGGCACTGTGCTCGAACAACAATTACTGCAGGATGTTGCTGTGAACAGAGGAAGTGACAATGTGGCAGGAGCCCGCCTGGCTCTCGACACTCCGCAGGATGTCCAGTTGAACATACAAATGCCCCAAGAACATGGGGGCCAGCGGCAGACTCACTCCAGCGGCTATTTTAATAGCCAAGCGGAAATACAAAGGCTTGGCGGCGTAATGGGGGTGCGAACAAAAAACGAACTTGCAAAGCCAAAAAGCGACAAAGGCCGCACGGTGGGCGGCGGCAGAAAACTTAGAGGAAGAACTAACCCAGTATGATAGTTTGGCATTCCCGGCCATCCTCTTTCTCAACTCGGCCTCAATGGCTTCTTCCTCCGAAGAAAGCTCTATAGTGGCAGGATCCATATCACCTAGGATCGGCAGGAGTAGTTGGTTGGCCACATCTTCAAGAGTCACGGTCAGTTCGCCGCAAGAGAAGAAGAATGTATGGGTGGTGGCGCACCACCGGCGGACCAAGTGACGAAGGTTATAAAGGTCTCGAAAATTAGAAAGACTCCGGGATAAAACGATGGCCTTCAAAATGCCGGCCCGCTGTAGCAAACCCATAAAGGCCGTATCGGATAGTTCTCGGTCAACCCACTCCTTCCAACCCAAGGTCGTGCCTGACCCAAACTCGAAATGAATCGGCACAGGAAGAGAGACCCCCTAACGGATGACCAAATCGAAAATAGAAGAAGACACCGGACCCCAAAAGAGATATTGGGGATCCGTCTACATATGGTGATCCATACACGGTCTGGCGGCGGCGACACGTAATCGCCGAGAACTTCGGGGAAGTGTGGATAGGCATTATACCAAGGATCGATCAAAGGGGCGACCTCACTGTCTGGGTCGCGCGGCCCATCTTCTTCAAAGGAATGATCGGACTCGGAGTACATGGCCTCCTCGCCTATTTCTTGTCCAGCAGGAGGATCAGGAACTTTCTCTTTCCCTTTGTGGCGGGAAGAACTCTGACTTTTCACCAGTGCCATTGTGCGATGGTTCGAACGGAGTAAAAGAGGTATGGGTGCGTGAAGAAGAGAAGACGGTAAAGGAAGAGGGACGGACACGATGTTTTGGAAAAGGAGGTATTTGTGTTTGATTTTCGAAGAGACTCTCTTCTTAAATACCTGAGTCATTAATATCGGTCTGAAGGAAGGCGATGGGTCAGCCATCGAAAGAAGAATGAAATTAATGAAGCGGCAGTTGTGTCTTTGGATAACTGCCATTCTGGGAAAATCGAAGAGTCACCACTATTCACGGCAGGAAAACAAATATATATGTATATATAAAGGGACCCACAGTTTTAAAAAGCCCGCGAAGGAAAAGAAAGAAGGGAAACAAAGAAAGGGGACAGAAGGGTCTTTTTTTCACATACGGATCGCAGGCACGCTCCATATGTTCAGGGGCCTAAATGTTGAGGGTCATTTTTTGAAATAGGCAGAAGGCAGCCCAACCCATAAATATGGGCAGCGGATAAGTAGCAAGCTAAGAAAAAAACCATTAGGCTCAAGCAGCAGGAATAATGGATCACAGGCCCTTAATATAAATAAACGGGTCTTGAAGGAGTAAGTGGGCCTAAAAGGCCCGGAAAGAGAGAAAACACCACCCATGGGTAGTATGTGGTATGGAGAAGTGAGAATGGGCCACGGCAGGCCCGAAGTAATGAAAACAAGGAAAGTAGGGGATAATGGCAAGCCCATGAACCCCAAGGATGAGAATGAGGATATTGGGCCGAGGAAGCCCAATTGAGTTAGTAAATGCCCATGGGATGCAAAGTTAGTAAATGGACCGAGGAAGTCCAAAGGAAGTAAATGGGCCCGACAAGCCCAAGTGAAAAGAAAGGGACATTAGAGCCCATAAGCGAGAACACCACTGGCCATATTAATCCACTGGGGGAAAGAAAGGAACGACAGGCCTGAAAAGAGGCCCAGCAGGAACAAATCGCCACAGCAGGAAAGGCCGAGTACCATGGTGGGAAGCTAAGGCAACTAAAGAATTGGGCCGAAGAGAACACAAAGCCCAATACTCGGTAAAATCCAGACCTTATGGGGGTGGGAAATCAGAGTAACAGCTCAGGAAAAGCCAAGAACGGAACAGCAGGCAGATTTCAGACATAACCACGCGCAAGACCCAGGCACCACCAGCCGGTACCCAGCCAATACAGGACGTGGTGGGTTCGTGGGTCAGAGGTAAGAGGACATGGTTTGGAGGTGGGGAGAGGGGAATGCCTGTTTTAAGGTTCTTGCTCAAGCTCTTTTGGGGGATACGTCCTGCTGGGATGACATACCACCCAAAAGAGGCAAGGCTGAGTTGGAACCAATAGGTGCATGCCATGAGGGATAGAGAGAGAGAAACAGCACCGCGGTAGGAAGAGGTGTCGCGGCAGACTAACGGACAAAAGTTGTCTGTGTCTGTAGTAGGAGAACTCGCAGACGGAACAGTAATGTCGGCAAGTACGCCCAGACCAGACAAAAACGGTTAGGGGGTAGAATAGTAAAAATCGGTCACGGCAGGCACTATAAAGGAAGCCTCTGCCGTGTGCAAAAACAACAGGCACAAGAGCAATACAACCCAACGCAAAGAAAAACACTCTGTAACACACTTAGAAAAACAGAGGAGTATAATACTAAAACTACCATTGTGGAAATCACTAAGGAAAGACTAGAAAAGCAAGAAAGAAAGAGAGAAAAAGAGAAGTGTTAATGGCATGCACCGATAGGTCCCTTCCCTTCTCTCCCTCTCAAATCCCTGTTCTCTTTTAGAATCGTCCTGGGCATTGTCCATTCGGCTCCGCCTCCCTCAAACTCATTAATTTCCACAGCAGGAATTTCTTTTTTTTCCTCGGAGGTTAATCGTTTTTGAGAAGAGGCGTTCTTCCTCCTTAACCTTGCCCCGCGAGCCAAACTGAGTTTATTCATTTTAATAGTTGATTAATCTTTGTTACCATTTGCCCTTACTACTTTATTTGTCAAAATTATTCATGTTATTATGATTATGGATCATTCGGTCATTCATTATTAAAAGAATTATCTGGTCATTCCAGAATATATATATATTGCTCTGTTTTTTATCAATTATGTCTGTCTGCTGCAAGCTTCTCTGAAACAGCACTGCCTGCCGCAAACACTCTCCTGGCAGATGGGGCCCGTTTGTGCACAAGCCGGCCAAGTTGAGTTTCAGTTGGACAGGTCTCGACTCCCGCAACCCAAAAAACTTGGGCCTATAACCACGAAAGAGGCAGCCCAGCCCAACATAGTAAAAAAGGCCCCTACAACGTGATACCAAAGGTAGATTCAAATAAGATCTAATAAAAACTTATCAACTCAATAGGTGTAAAAAAAATTAACATTTGTTGATGTGACAGATTATTAGTGGTAAGTAAAAACATGATATCAAGGATAGATCCAAATAATAATTAATAAAAACTTGTCAATTTAGTGTGAAAAAAATTGTCAAAATTATATATATATATATATATATATATATATATATCATTACTCTAAGTTATAATAAGAATATTAATGTGAATGAATACTAAGTACTTTCGTGAAGGATTTCTTAAGCTTTGTACATGCCGCACTTAAATATTTTGATATATGATATTCTTTTTCTCTAGGCATCTTCCTTGTTTCCCATGTGTCTAGCTAACCCATCCCCACAACAATGTTGAGCTAATCTTCCTTTTTTTTTTTTGAGAAACAAAAAAAATGGGGTCTTTATGGTCATATTACACCCCCAGGCAGGGAGCCAATGGCGTCAGTCAGGGTAGCTCGATCTCGGGGGCCCTTCTGTACCACTGTGTGGGAGTCACCTCACATTTATGAGTACACTTCACCATTAAGTTTACCCACCAACGGAAACCTGCGGGCAGCGGGACTCGAACCTAGGTGTGTTGCACGAAGCGTCCGAGCCTTACCCACTCAGCCAAGTCCCCGTTGGCTTGAGCTAATCTTCTCTATTTTCATTTAGCGATAATGCGATATAATTATAACAATAGTATTCCATTTTCCATTGAATAAGTGAAATAATGGGGATGTACAATTGATCATTTTGGAGGCAAAATACTGCACATCTTTTTCTTCGTGGGACCAATAATCTAATTCATCACTTGTGTACGTTTTCTCTCGTCAAAACGTTTTTTTTTCTTTTTTCTTTTTTGAGAAACAAACACACACACAATGAAGAAAGAAATGAGTTCTAATACAAAGACACACCACATATTATTAACGTATTTAATAATATATGGGATGGAATATATAAAATATATGTAAATATGTTTTATTTCGTTTAAGGTTTTAAAAATGATTTAAAAATTCAGCATAAAAAACATAAATTAGCTTGCATACACTTATTAGGGATTTGAAAGAAAATTCAAAACTAAAATAAATATATGTTGAATTTTTTTAATTACAATTTAATGGTACACTTATGTAATCTTAGTATAATGTCATAATCTTCTTCCAAAAAAAAGTATAATTTCATAAGGTATTATATATATAAAAATATTATTTATGTAAGTATTTAATATATTTAGAATATTTTTAAAATTTTGGCTTTATTTTTCGAACAATATAACAAATAAGTAAATGAAGAGGATACTGTTTAATATATTCCTTCATTCGTTTACTTAGTTGAAAATAAATCAAAATAAGAAAATTATTTATCATCTCACGTTATTATTATTTAAATTTATTTTTTCATTTATGTAAAATTTATCACACATACTTATTATATAAGGTAAATTACAATTTACCCACTTGTGGTTTGATCGAAATTTAAGTTGCTTACCTATGGTTTAAAAGTTGGCTCTTTGCTTACCTGAGGTTTACTCCGTCCCCTCTTTACTTTCACCATTAAAAACACAAAAAACATAACAAAAACATAAAAATCAAGATCTAAAAGCACATTTTTTTTTAAAAAAAAAATTGTGAAGCTCTCAGATCCACTGGGTTTATTGAAATTTTGTGGTAGTTCAATCACTTTAGCTCCTTGCAAATCCAGCACCTTGAATCTAGCATGAAATAATTTTGAAATGGACAACTTAGATGGCAGAACTTCGACTCCAAATACAAGCAAAGAGCAAATATGAGATACAATTAAGTTGGTATTATGTTTGTTAAACTTTGTTGGATTGTCCGCCTCCTGCATTTTCTAGACATGCTTTTGTTGCAAAATTTTCATGTCTTGACTTGGAAACAATGCGGCATTTCATGACTCTTGCATCAATAGTTGTTATAGCTATTTGTATCAAGCTTCTATTAAGAAATTAGAAACTAGAAGCTAAACCTAGAATTTAGAAACTAAAAGCTAAACCCACAAAATAATCAAAACTAAAAGCTAAACTTAGATTTTTTGAACATAAACCCAGAAATCTTGAACATAAACCAAAAATTAAACTCATTAATTTTGAACATAAACCCACAACCACTGCAAATAAAAATTAAAACCAAATCAAACACAACTGAAATTTCTTTCTCAATCTTTTCTATCCCTTTGATAGTTTTGTTTGGATTGATAGGCTTGAGAATGTTCTTAAGAAGAGGAAGAATGTTCTTAAGCCAAAACTTCACAATTTTAATAAATATACTTCTATATCTTGATTTTTATGTTTTCGTTATGTTTTTTGTATTTTTAAAGGTGAAAGTAAAGATGGGGGTTTCGGAAGTTTAACGAAGTAAACCTCAAGTAGGCAAAGTGCTAACTTTTAAACTGTAATTAGCCCTATTATATATGAAAATTAAATCTAATAATCCAAATTATAGAAAATTATTAATAGTTCAAAGAAAAAAAAAATGAATTATGACAAAAAAATGAAAATGTTCATGTTTAAAATAAATAGTAAACATAGAACTAAAAATATTAATTTTGATCATTTTATTGTCATATATAATGACAATAAAAATACATATGGCTAACCATAATTAGTATGTAAAAATTTCATAGTTGATCCCAAAATTTTAAAAACCATGGAAAATAAACAATTATACCGTCAATAAGAATATTAGTGTTTGGTTAAGGTGAAGTATTTTAGCACAAATATAATAATACATAAAGTGTTTAATATGTAAAGACTTTTGTAGTTAAATAAGAGATCTGAGTTTGAATTCTATTAACATAAAGAACCAATTGAATTCTTGGCTTAATGATAAAGAGAAGTTATCATGGAATGATTGCAAGTTGAAATTTTATCCTATATATCCCATAAAAGAAAACTAAATAAAAAATCTTTAGATAAATTGGTACGAAATCATTTTGATTTTGGCCACAATCGGTCCAGACAATCTTAGCGACAAATCCGCTTATTGCTTGTAGTGTTTATCTTGGTAGAGGTACTTAGTCTATGTTGATGCCATAGGCGAATGGTACATGATAATTAACATGCATCACAATGTCAAAGTGATGGTTCTACCATTGTCTCCCCCTTCCCCCTCTTTAATGGTATTTATGGTGCACAAAGTAATAGGTTTTGTCAAGTGATGTCTATTCATACAAGATTGATTATGTTCAACCCAGATTTACAATTAACAATATTATTGGTATCAAACAGAAGAAGAACAAACCCAATAGACAAGGTTTTTTTTTTTTTTTACTAGAATAAATAAGGTCAATTAAGAACCTTGTCACGGGCTTCAAATCCAAATTCACCTTCATGGGAAGAGTCTGATATGCCATTGAACCAAGTCCAAGAGGTTTTTGACAAGTTACAAAAACTAAACCTAATTATACATAGTTAGATGATAATATATATACAGGATACACAGCAATTCAAGGTTATTTGATTTGGAGAATAATTAATAGTAGGCAATTAAGCATGTTGTTTAATTACTATTGATATTGTTATCTTTTATTATAATAACTAACTAACTATTTACCTTTTGGTTAGTGTCCACAAAGATTATTCCATCTGCATGGCCTGTAGGCTGAAAGTCCAAAGGACTGAGTCACACACACAATGGAATTTCTGGGGCGGAATTTCATGGAGATGGAGGTAAAACTGGTGACATAAATTTGATTTGAATATGATGGAAATATGAATATGATTAGCAATCAGCATCTACAATCGTGCTCCCCACGAAAGGTAGTTTGGTCTTTCCATAGCTGGCCTAGTAGCCCCAGCTACTAAAATTATTAATATTTTCTTCTCTCCCTTTTATTTTTTATTTTTTTCCCCTTAAAATTAAATTATGACTTGAACATGTAAATATGAGCCCGTTTGGTAAGAGATTTCTAATGACGTTATTGTTGTTTTGTGAAAATACGTATAAGTGAAAAAGTATGTGAAAATATGTGTAATGTTATTTAAACACTGAAAACTGTTGTTTAAACAACAGTAACAAACGCCCCCTAAGTCTCTTGTTAACAAATAAAATAATTAAGATTTGAGGTCTGACCTGATTATACAAAAAACTAATTAGTATCATCATAAAGCAAATGCTATAAGTTGAAATTATAATGTAACTAAAATAAAATAAAAAAATAAAAGGAAAATTGCAATTGACCATATGGCACCACTGGTCCATGTGGCTATAGTTATAATGACATTTACATCACCTCCATCACAAGCTTGGTTATCTTTGAAACATTAAAAGGAACAGGTTATTTTGGTCACCCACTGGTTTTGGCTGGTGGGTTATATATATCATAAATGGTTGGTAATATAGGTATCCAGCCTGCACAGGTTGGGGTGGTAACTGGTGATAATGGCAAAGGTGCATCACATGCTATATATATATATATATATATATAGTATAAAGTGTGGAATGCTTTGTGTCTCCTTGATTCTAATCATCCAATCCAATCATCTTCTTTCTTAAGGTTTACTCTTTGCTCTCATTCAGATGGCAGCCATTATCTGATAAATTTTTAATTAGTTTAAAGTTCGGAACATTGACATGTTGTAAGAAGTAAGTAGCAAATGATTCCTCTAAACCTGTGGTGTGCATTATTCCTTTATTGTTTTATATTTTTTATTTGTCTCAATTTACATGTTTTGATTTATTTTATGAGACATTGCAAAATATATTTAAGCTCTTACTTGTATAGTTTAATAAATTACCTCTACTTTTTTTAGAAAGTGTTGAGGGTCATTTTTTGTAAAACCCGAATAGAAGGAAGGAGGCCCAACCCAGTAACGCAGACAGCAAATAGAAGTGGCAAGCATAGAATAAAACCATTAAGCCCAAGCGGCAGGAATAATGAATCACAGGTCCATAAAATAAATAAATGGGTCTTGAGAAAGCAAATAGGCTCAAAAAGCCCGGAAATAGAGAATAGCAAACCCATAGGCAGTGTATGATGTGAAAAAGTAAGAATGGGCCGCGGCAGGCTCAAAGCAATGTAAGCAAAGAGAGTAGGGGATTGTTGGCAGGCCCACAAACCCCAAGGATGAGTATGAAGTAATTGGGTTAGGGAAGCCCAATGAAGTTAGTAAAAGCCCATGAGAACACAAAGTTAGGAAAAGGGCCGAGGAAGCCCAAGACAAGTAAATGGGCTGAGGATGCCCAAGGGAAAACAAAAGGGACACAGGAGCCTATAAGTAAGAAAGCCCATGGCCATGCAGAGCCATTGGGAAAAGAGTAAACGACAAGTCTAAAAAAGGACCAGGAGGATTAAGTCATTACAGCAGGAATGACAAAGCAGTATGGCAGGACATAATGGCAATCAAGAAATGGGCTAAAAGAAATAAAAAGCCCAGTATTAAATAAAGCCCAGCCCCCAAGGGGAATAGGGAATTGTAAAACAACCCACATAAAAGGTCGAAGAAGGGCAGCAGACTGTGCAAGCAAGCCTCCAGACTGCGGCAAATGCATGAGCAGCAAAAAGATTTTTGACATACGTGGAAGGGAAGCACGCGCAAGGCCTAGGCACCACCAACCTGTACCCAGCCAATATGGGACGTGGTGGAGTCATGGGTCAAAGGTAAGGGGGTATGGTTTGGTGGTGGGGAGAGGGGAAAAGACCTATTCTGTGGCTCCTGCCCAAGCTCTTTTAGGGAGTAAATTCTGCTGGGATGACAGACCACCTAAAAGAAGCAAGGTTGAGGGGGGAACCGTCAGATGGATGCCCTGAGAGATAGAGAGAGAGAGCATCCACACCGTGGCAGGAAAGGGTGCCACAGTAGACTAATAAATGAAACAGCCTTCTTTTGTCTGGGAGTGGAGAGTGGCACACAGACTAACCAGTGGTGGTCGACAAGTACATCCAGACCAGACAAAGGTGGTTAAGGGGCAAAATAGTAAAATCTGGTCATGGCAGGCACTATAAGAAGACCCTTGTCGTGCCCAGAAAAGGGGATCGAAAAAAAGAAAAGGAACAAGGAAAAAACATCGAAAAACAGGGGAGATCACAGAGTTAGAAAAGAAAGAAAGTAAAAAACAAAGGAAATGAAAAAATATAAGAGAGAAAACAGAAAACAAAGAGAGGTAATATGGTGGGCATGCACCAGTAGGCCGATTTCCCTCTCTCCCTCTTAAAATCTTGCTCTCTTCCAAAACATAAGAAGGATTCTTTTTGGGCATTAACCATTCAGGTCCGATTCCCTCAAAGTCATTAATCCCCATGGCAGGATCTTTCCTGTGAGATTATTTGCATTGAGAGAAGGCGTTCTTCCCTCTTTGGTTTTGCTTCTGCGGACCAAACTTAACTTGATTTTATGCTCATTTTTTATTAATTCATATTATCATTTTCTCCTTTGCTTTCTTTGTAAAAGACATTGTTATGGTTGTAATTATGTCTTATAAGTAGAGATTACTTGGTCATTTTCTCTTAAATAGTCAGAGTACTCTGTTTTGTTATTATTATTATATCTGCTTGCCGTAACTCATCTGAAACAGCTCTGCCTGCTGTAACTTATCTGAAATAGCTCTGTCTGCCGTAAGCACACTCTTGGCAAACGAGGCATAGTTTGTGCACAAACCGGTCCAAGTTGAGTTGCAGTTGGATCGGCCTCAACTCCCTTACTCAGAAACATTCGGGCCCACCATACAGCAGGAGGCAGCCCAGCCCAACGCAAAACACAAAAAAGGCCCCATACATTAAATTGGCGACTTCAATGGCGAGTTGAGAAACATATTAGGGACAAGAGCCCTCGCAAACAAATGCCTCCGAAGTCTAGGACAACAAAAATATGAGTGTCGTCCCTTCGCATGCAGAATCCAGGCGAACAACGCCTCACCAACAGTAGCCTAACCAGGCGAAGGGTGCCAACGGAATGGGGGCCGGACCCCAACCTTCACCAAGAATCCCCGCAGACAATGCCAACACCTTTGTTGAGGTGTTGCAGGCTCTGCAGCACTCGCAACAACAAATGATGGAAGAAATCCGTCAGCTAAAAACAGACAGAACGAAAGAAAAAGGAAGCCAGCATGACCCAGAACATGCGGCAGACAAGGAAGAAACCCCAGCAGGAGGTGTCTCACAGAATGCGGATCAACGTTTTATTACTATAGCTGAAGTAGTGGCTCTCCTGGAGCAAGAAAGAGCCAGAGCACCCAAGGAGAGATTATATGCACGAAGACCTCCATACCCACTAAGGGTGCTTAGTAAACCATACCCCGAGAGGTACGAGTCGTGAGCTTTTGCGCAGTATGATGGCAGGAAGGGAAGTGCTGTTGAGCACGTAAGCAAGTTCATTGATACACTTGGCCCTTACACCGTAGACGAAGACTTATGTCTTCGAGAATTTTCTAAATCACTATGTGATCAGGCTTACACCTGGTACATTGGCTTAAAGCCAGGATCGATCCCAACAGGGGATGATATGGTGGACGTATTTTGTACTAAATACTTCCACGGAGAAGAAACGGTAACACTCGCGACTCTGCAAGCAACCAAGTAGAGGAATAGCGAAGACTTAATGGAGTACATCAAGAGATTCAGGGACGTAGCACTTGACTGCTATGACCATTACAAAGAAAGGACACTGGTAGAGATGTGTGTGACGAATATGATAAGGGAGTACAGGGAAATCCTGGAGAACTTGGAAATCTCCCAGTTTGCACAGCTATTACAAAAGGCAAGAAAAACTGCCCAGTCCGTAAAACCAAGCACGGAAAACAGAAGCGCTCCGCAAGCCATGATAATGTCTATTGGCGAGCAAAAAAGGAAGACTGAGGGGAGAGAATACGATACTCCCCCACCAATAACATGCACTTCAAAAGAGCTAGATGTGCTGCTAGACAAGTGGATAGTGGATAGAGTTTTTAAACCTAATCAGGTTGCTAGGGAGCCCACAGAGGAGGAACGGAGGGACCCACATTTTTGTCGTTTACATAATTACGTGCAACATCCTACTGCAGAATGTTGGGCCCTCCGCAGACTAGTCCACCGTAGGATCAAAGAAGGGACTCTAGAACTATCTTAGTAGGAACTCCAAAGAAACCCACTACCAAACCATAAAGGGAAAGGTGTAGCGGCGGTGGTAATTTGCGTGGACCCAGGAGAAGACGAAGAAGAAAACCTAGCCTTGCCTGCAGCGGCCATTACCACTCTACAACAGAGCTCCAAGTTCAAAAATTTGTTCGACCAACTGGGACTCACAACAAAGGAGAGAAAGGTAGCCACGGAGGCTTTGGTGAGCATCGCCTTTGGTGCAGGAGTAGAATGTCTGTCGGCGGAAGTCCCAGATGACAGGGCTCTCTTACAAGAGTCAACTGAAATCACTTTTAGTGATGAAGATATGGAGGTGGGACACCCAAATCACAGGAGACCCCTATACTTAGCGACATCCATAAATCAAATCCCCATAAAGAGAGCCTTGGTAGATACAGGTGCCTCTGTGAATCTCATTTTGTTGAGCACTTTACAAGCAGTAGGAATTTCAGAAAGAAGGATTTAGGGGTGCCCAATGGAAGTGACAAGGTTCGGCGGAAGGGGCGAGTACACCGCAGGCCACATTCAGCTGTGGTTGAAAGTAGGCCCCATAACTTCTTTAGCTCGGTTCCATATGATGAAAACAGAAGTATCCTATCACGTGCTTTTGAGAAGGCCATGGTTGCACAAGCACCGATTAGTCCCATCCACCTATCACTAGTGCGTGAAAGGAAGGATGAATGGCAGGATGATACGCATAACTGCAAACCCCTCAGCGTTTGAGTAGGCAGAGGCCCATTTAGTAGAAACTATGTTCTATGATCAATGGGCTCCATCTGGGGAAGTCTCAGTATCAAAGCCATGAGGTACCTTCGTGCCTAAGTGGGAAGACGTCCAGGATGACCCGGAGCCCGATCTAAGGGAATTATTGGCAAAAAAGAGGAAAAGGAAATAAGTGCGCTCTACAAGATCAGATAACACACCCCAATGTGTTAGGGTTCGAGGCCCTGATGGTAGGATTGTATACAAATTATGAAGGTACGCGGGGCCCGCGATTGAAACACAGACGGGTCCTACCCAGGAATGGCAGCACGAGAATTTGGCGTGTTGTGTGGTTCAAGAAAGTTCAAAGGAAGAAAATAATAAGGAAGAAAGCAAAAGAGTTGTGGCAGAAAAAGAGGTACAGGTTACAGCAGAAGAAGAAATGGAGGAAGTTGACCTGGGGTCTGCTCCGCAAGAACCGAGACCCATCTCAATTAGTGCAAGTTTGACAGAAAAAGAAAAATCGGAACTAGTACTGTTGTTAAAAGAATTCAAAGACATCTTCGCATGGGACTACAGTGAAATGCCAGAGTTAGACCCTGGGCTAGTTTCACATACACTAAATGTGGACCCAGAGGCCAGGCCAGTGGCCCAGCCTACCAGGATATTTCACACGGAAATAGAAGGGCAAATAGTCAAAGAAGTACAGAAATTGCTAGCCGCATGATTCATCAAGCCTATTCAACACCCTCGCTGGCTATCCAACATAGTGCCAATAAAGAAGAAGAACGGCCAGATAAGGTGTTGTGTAGACTTCAGAAATCTTAACAAAGCCTGTCTAAAGGACGAGTTCCCATTGCCAAATATGGATTTACTGATAGATTCTGCGGTAGGAAGTGCCATGTTCTCATTCATGGATGGTTTCAGTGGGTAAAACCAGATCAGAATGGCACCAAAGGATGCAGAGAAAACTACTTTTAGAACACCCAAGAGAAAACTACTTTTAGAACACCCATGAGAAATTTCTACTACATTGTGATGCCCTTCGGGTTGAAAAATGCAGGTGAAACTTATCAACGAGCAATGACGGCCATATTTCATGATATGATGCATTAAGAGTTAGAAGACTATGTGAACGACATAGTGGTTAAGTCAAAGATGAGAGAAGAGCACTTCTATGTGTTGAAAAGGGTATTTGAAAGATGCAGAGCCTTTAAATTGATAATGAATCCTCTCAAATGTGCATTTGGAGTATCATTCGGGAAATTTTTAGGTTTCCTGGTTCACAGTAGGGGAATAGATGTATACCCAGCCAAAGCCACGGCCATTGCAACTATGAGACCCCCAGCCACAGTAAGGGAACTAAAAAGCTTCTTAGGAGAAGTCTCGTATATCCGAAGATTCATCCCTGGGTTGGCATCAATCACTTCGGCTTTCACCAAGTTGCTCAGGAAATGGCAAAGTTTTGAATGGGGAGAAGCGCAGCAGACGGCCTTCAAAAGGCTGCAACAAATCATGATGAACCTCCCTACAGTGCAGGCCCCAATCCACAAAAAGCCATTGCTACTTTACATGGCCACCAATTCGTATGCCATCGGTGCATTAATCGCCCAGGAGGATGGAGGCGGCGTCGAGCAACCAGTGTACTACATCAGCCGCACCTTAAAAGATGCAGAAACTCGTTACCCAAGGGCAGAAATGGCGTGTTTGGTTGTTATATATGCCTCACAGAAGTTACACCATTATTTCTTGGCCTACAAAGTATGGCTGATCATCAAGTCTCATGCTATCAAAGCTTTGTTACAGCAACCAATCCTCTCTGGTAGGATATGCCAGTGGTTGTTACAATTGTCATAGAACGACTTGAGAATGGGAATGCCAAGGGCAGTGAAAAACCAGGCTATAACAGACTTATTGGCACAGTTTCTAGGAGAGGAAGAATTCCCGCTAGGCGATGAAGTTCCAGGGGAAGTATCCATGGTAGAAGAGGTCAGAGAGCAATGGGTAATGAAGTTTGATGGGTCTTCTACCATCTAGTCTAAAGGAGTGGGAGTAGTTTTGTACCATAAAGAAGATAAGGCAGTAGCACTATCATTCAAGCTAGAATTCCCCTGTTCAAACAACACGGCAGAATACGAAGCCTACCTAACCGGGCTAGCCACAGCTCTTGAAATAGGAGTCAAACATTTGAGAGTACTGGGTGACTCGAACTTAGTGGTTTGCCAGACCAAAGGGAGTTTCTCCCTAAAAGAACCCAGCCTAGCCCCGTACAGAGCAATGGCCCAGAAAATGGAAGAAAATTTTTTAACTTTTGAAATAGAACATGCTCCAAGGAACGAGAATCGGTTTGCCAATGCATTGGCTACACTAGGTTCGCAAATAATGTTCGAAGGGGGTAGCACCAGAGTAGAGGTCAGCAAGAGAGAAGAATCCATAATTGAGATGTTGAAAGAAAGGTTCCAGGAGGAACACTGCGAGGGGGATTGGCGGATCCCCATAAGGGAAGCTTTGATGGGGGAAGAAGAAGTCGTGGAGCTAAAAATACTTAAAGAATACGCCTTGGTGAGGGGAGAATTGTACCGCAGGATGCCGGGTGGAGTCTTGTCAAGAAGTGTGGGGTAAGAGGAGGCCTAGAGAAAGTTGAAAGAAATACATGACAAGACTTGTGGATCTTGTGGAGAGGTCAGCCTTTACCGCAGACTTTAAAGGGCAGGCTTTTATTGGCCAAACATGGGTAAAGATGCAGACCAGGTCCGAACCCAATGTGGGAATTGCCAACTTGCGGCAGACAGAGAGGAGAGTTACGCTGTGTTCATCAGCGAAGACTGGAGAAGTCCATTCATACAGTACCTGACAGAAAGCATCCTACCGCAAAAGCACAGTGAAAAATATAAGCTTAAGAGGTTGGCAACTGCTACTTTTTGCATAATATGGTCATTTTCAAAAAGGGGTATGAAGGGGACCCCTTAAGGTGTTTGGGTCCTGAAGAAGCAAGAGAAATGGTGAAAGAAGTGCACTTAGGAAAGGGTAGGGAGCACTAGGGAAAGAAAAGGCTTTACAGATGCCTGCTGCAAATGGGCTACTACTAGCCTACCATGAAAAAGGATATGGCAGAATTTGTGAAAAAATGCCACAATTGCCAAATACAGGCCAATTTGATTCACACTCATCCGCAGAATTTGCATAGCATGGTCACACCATGGCCCTTCCACACTTGGGGGCTTGACTTAGTTGGACCGGTGAATCCGCCATCGCGTGGATACATATGGATACTAGTGGCTACAGAATATTTTACTAAATGGGCAGAGGCAGTACCACTTCGTAAAGCCACAGGAGGGGCAGTGTCAAACTTTATCAAGGAAAACATAATTGTAAAGTTTGGAGTTCCCCACAGGATCATTAGTGACAACGGCACGCCTTTTGTCAACAGTGATGTGAGGAAGATGCTTAAGTTCTACCAAGTCAAGTACCACCAGTCATCACCTTATTACCCTCAAGGAAATGGGCAAGCAGAGGCAACGAACAAGACTTTCATAAAAATTATCAGTAAAATGAGCCAAGAGTATACATGAGGATGGGCAATGCACCTGCCAGACACTCTTTGGGCCTATAGAAGTTCACTTAAGTCAGCCACAGGTTTTTTACCTTTTTCCTTGGTCTATGGAACTGAGGTGGTGAGCCCAGCGGAGAAAATGACCCCATCCCTGAGAGTCATGCAGATGCAAGAAAAGGCCTAGGAACGCAGCCGCAGATACAGACAAAAGATGACTGAGGCCTATGGCAGGATGACTAAAGAAAGAGTGTTTGTGGAAGGACAACTTGTTCTAAAAGTGGCAGACTATGTTAGAAGAGGCCTGACAAGACCATCGAAGTTTGCACCAAAGTAGGAAGGACCCCTTGTGATAAGAGAGGCACATCCAAGTGGGTACTAACGTTTAACTCAGATGGATGGCAAAGACTTAATGGATCCCATCAACGGGAAATGGTTGAAACGTTACTATGCCTAAGGAGAAAAGTCATGTGGTTATCCCTTTCTTTTGTTTTGTTGAAAAAACTCTTACGTTTCCTTTTACCTTGTCCATCTTTCAAGTGACTATGTCATAAGACAAAAAAATTTGTAACTTGCTTTCATGAGGATGCAATGAAAAGCACGAAGTATTATCATCATATGTCATAGCAAAAGCAACAAAACAGTAGCAAGGTGTAGCATCATAAGTTACAAACCCAAACTATGACAAACTAGCCAAATAAGTTCTATAGGAAATATAGTCTTCTAAATAGAGTAATAAGGCGAAGGAAACAACAAAACAACGAAGAAACATCATCATCAATGAAGTCCAGAAGTCAGTGTCTGATCTCCAAAGCAACTGGACCCACTTATGCTTGAAAGAAGGAGCTCGCGACGGCCCTCCAAGTCTACCACTTCTTTCTCAAAACCTTGAGGCGTGAGTCAATAGCATCAACGGTAGGCTGGACTCTCCTCATAAAAAAGGCCCGGGCAATCTCTCGAAGGTGGTCCAAAATAAACTCCACAGCAAAACCAACACTCATAATCTCTTGCACCGCAGCCTTCCACTACAGGATCCTCTCGGTGAAGACAGAATCAACAAAATTATGCTCAATGTCATTTGGCACACTCCCCAACATCCTCAAGAAATGCTCTCTAGCGGAGCGACCAAGTCAGAATCCCTGCATGAAGTCCCCACGGTTGCTATAAACCGTCACCAAGTGAGAAGCGCAGTCCTTAGGGATTCTGAAGCCATGGAAATCCATATAAAGAGGTTCGGAGCCCCAGAAATCCGCAGGTCCAAGATCGTTGACTTCAAGTTGGTCAAAGTGTGCAAAAAAGGCTACAGCCTTGCTCACAGGATCTGGAATGGTGGCGGAACTGCTGCCCACTTCAAACTGAGAAGGCACCGTAAGAGGTGGACTTGTCAAAAAGGCACAAGGCATGAAATGAGAAACCTTAAAAAAAAAAAAAAATGAGACAAACCTATAGGGAAGAAGTGAAGAAAGAAATAAGGGAAAAGAAAATTTACCAGAGCCAGCGATAATGGGGGCTGTGGGAAAGACAGAGACAGGCACAGAAGGAACGGCAAAAACAGATGCTGTAAATACGACAGAAACTGGTACAGAAGATGTGGCAGGAATGGGTGCTGTGGGCACGGCAGGAGTAGCTACTGCAGACACCCCTATGTCTGCTGCAATTCCTAGCCCCGAAATAGACATGCAAATGAAAGGGGAAGAGTGAACTTAGCAAAAAGAGGGGAAGAGTGAACTTAGCAAAGGAAGAAAGGAGGGAAGAAAGCACATACCCATGAATTCAGTCTCGGGTGGAACACTCTCCTCTTCCTCGAATTCAGAAATCCTCCTCCCCAGGACGGGCTCGTCATCAGGATCCTCGAGAATTTCCTCAGACTCCTCAGAGGACAAATCAGCATTAGGCCCACGGGTGGCAGAAACAAGAATAGAGGAAGTAGTAACTACCAGAGAGGAACCGTCCTTCACAGCCTGAGAAAGAGTAGTGAAGGGGTCACTGGTGGAAAAGACAAGAGGTGTAATAGGAGTAGCCTCGATTTGAGTAGCAGCAGGAGGGGTGGCTCCCCTTTGAACAGAGGGTGTCACGGCAGGAGTAAGGGTGACCTTACTAACCTTCCCAATATAAGTACCCTCATCTATGGGTATTGGCCCAGTGGGAGAGGTAGTAGCCTCAGCAGGAACTCTACGTGTAGCTGTAGAAGGGGCAAGTGTTGCAAACTCAGCCCCACTGAAAAAGCCCTCCATGGGTGTGCGGCGGAAAGCTCCTCGGCAGTGGGGTGATATATGGAAAGAGGCTCAGGCTTATCCTAGAAGACAAGAAGAAGAAGATATGAAGGTCAAAATAACTTTTTGGGTGAATGAGGTAACCAAAAGCGTATGGCAGACTGAACACATGTGAAAAAAAAAACAAAAGAGAAAAGGGAGAAGAAGAGAGAGGAAATGCACCTCCAATTCAGGTTCATCGAGCATAATGGGACGGGTGGCTGACGTATCCTCTTTATGCTTAGACTGCAAAGGAAAAGGGGGACAAGAGGCAGAGTTAGAGAAAGAAGTCAGCAAGCATGTCAGATTCGACCACAGGAAAAGTAAAAAAAAAAAAAAAAAGTATATATATGTATTTGAAGGACAAACCAAAAAAAGAAAAAAGAAAAAAAGTTTTTAAAGTAACGTACTCTCCGCTGAGCGGCAAGCACAGGACGGGGAGTTGTCTTCCTCTTACTGCCTCATGTTCTGCCGGCAGGAGTAGCACCTATGGGTGGCTGAGGAGTGGTAGACTTGGGCTTGCTGGCTGATTTAAGTTTGGCAAGACCCTTCTTGACTGGTGCAGGAATATTTATCACTTTAACCTTCTTTTCCCAACCTGGAGGGTAATCACCTGTGTGCCAATACCATCCATTCTTCTCCTCATCCCATTCAAAGATGGCAGACCGGCTTTGTTTCCTGGCATATGCCAACACGGACTTAGAAGGAAGGAGCAACCGAGGATTAGGAGAGACAACCATACTAAGTCCCTCAGGAGGAATGAGAGAGAAACCGCGACTACCTGCCAACTCTTGCTCAAACGAGGTCATTACGGCCTGCCAGTATCCATGCATAGCAGGGGTGCAAAGACCCTCCCTCAGCGAGTCAGGAACTGTGACTGCACTAAAACGCTGTCTCCAAAAATCAAAAGCGATGTGTCATAGAAAAGGTCTAACCGAAGTAAGGGACTCCACGAGGAAGGAAAGGTCATCAGGAATGTCCTGATCCAGCCCAAACTGCCTTCTTACCCGGTTGGCAGGATAATGGACAAACCTGACACATTCATCTGCCAAATAGGGCAACCATCCGGCATTGGTGGCTGCTAAATAGGTGATACTAGTCTCATCAAAACTGGCTAAAGGAGTAGTAGTTCCAACAGTATCAATAAACGAACCCATCATAAAATCTATACATGTATAACCTGTACTCAAATGTCTATAAGCTCTCCAAGAGAAACCAACACCTTCATCAAAAAACTCAACAACAGGATAATCAATAGGCTTCAAACCAAACCAACGGAAAGCTAGAGGAAAATCAGACTCAAATCTGCCACAAAAGTCAGTAATTACCTTTGGGCAGGATTGGTACTTCTCTCTAGCAAAGCGAACGGGCTTACACTTCGCCAAGTATTGGGCACAACGCTCGAATAACAACTGCTGCAGGATAGTGCTATGTACAGAGGAAGTGACTATGTGGCAGGAGCCAGCCTACCTCTCGTCACTCCGCAGGATATCCAGTTGAACATACAGATGCCCCAAGAACATAAGGGCCAGTGGCAGACTCACCCCGACAGATATTTTAATGGCCAAACGAAAATACAAAGGCTTTATGGCAGAATGAGGGTGGGACCCAAAGACAAACTTGCAAAGCCAAAAAGCAACGACAGCCGCACGGCGGGCAACAACATAAAATTTGGAAGAAGAACTAACCCAATATGATAACTTTGCATTTTCGATCATCCTCTTCTTCAACTCAACTTCAATGGCCTCTTCTTTTGGAGAAAGTTCTATGGTGGCAGGATCAATATCGCCGAGAACTAGAAAAAGTAACTGATTAGCCACGTCCTCAAGAGTAATGGTGAGTTCGCTGCAAGAAAATAAGAATGTGTGGGTGGTGGTGCACCACTGACGAACCAAATGGTGAAGGTTGTAGAGGTCTCGGAAATTGGATAGACTTCGGGATAAGACGACGGCCTTCAGAACACCAGCCCGCTGAAGCAAACCCATGAAGCTCGTATTAGATAACTCACTATCAACCCACGCCTTCCAACCCGAGGCAGTACCTGACCCAAATTCGAAAGGGATAGGCATAGGGAGTGCAACGCCTTGACGAATGACTAGATCAAAGATGGAGGAAGACACTGGGGCCCAAGAAACATTGGGGTTTTGCCGGCAAAGAGTGAGCCACACACGGCCCGGCGGCGGCGACATATAGTCACCGAGAATCTTGAGGAAGTGAGGACAGGTATCATACCAAGGATCGATCAGAGGGGCGCACTCACTATCTAGGTCACGCCGCGCCTCTTCCTAATTGGAGTGGTCCGATTCAAAGTGCATGACCTCTTCACCTATCCCTTGTTTGGCAGGAGGATCGGAAACAGTCTCTTTCCCTTTACGGCGAGAAGAGGCTTGGGTTTTCACCGACGCCATAGCGTGAGGGCTTGATCGGAGTAAAATGGGTATGGGTGTTCGAAAAGAAGAAAAAGGTGGAGGAAGGGAAACAGATAGAATATTTTGGAAAAGAAGGAGTTTATGTCTGGATTGAAAAGGGACTCTCTTCTTAAATACCTGAGTTATTAATGACAGCATGAAAGGAGGCGATTGGTCAGCCATCAAGAAAAGAATGAAATTAATGAGGCGGCGGTTATGTCTTAAAGCAACTGCTATTTTGGGAAATTTAAAGAGTCACTATTGTTCACGGCAGGAAAAGAAATATATACATATGAGAAGGAGTCCATAGTTTGAAAAAGCTTGCGAAGGAAAAGAAAGAAAGAAAGTGGAAAGGACAAGAAGGTCTTTTATTCACATATGAACCGTAGGAACGCTCCATATGTTCAGGGGGCTAAATGTTGAGGGTCATTTTTTGTAAAACCCGAATAGAAGGAAGGAGGCATAACCTAACAACGCAGGCAGCAAATAGAAGTGGCAAGCATAGAATAA